>CM050648.1:24247543-25731918 GCA_027574665.1 Rhynochetos jubatus
AGGCATTACAGTTTATGGCTGTGTTAAGCTGGTAAAACATAACTGTGTCTTTAACTCATTACCTTAAAAAACCTCAAAACATTTACCCAGCTCATCCTAACTATTCAGCGTAAAAAGCATTTAAATGTTGAGAACAATGAGTTCAGGCTCCAATACCGCTGAGTTGTCCTTCAGTAAGAACACACAAAATGTATCCTAATAAATGAGCAACCCTAAAGTAAACCCTGCATCACTATCACCTGGATGTAACTACACCTCATGTCCCCTTGATCTTTGCACAGAACTCTCATTGCGTACACAGCAAGAGCAGTAAATGGCTCTAAGGAGGTAGATACTGTTTCACAAAAAGGTTTCAGACAAACACAGACAGCAGAGAAGTGCTGATTTAGTAACAGAATATTTTACAGCAAAGAAGGTCACAAATTGGCAGCATTAAAGGTTTTATTTTGGTTAGTTGACAAGTGCGAATAAATGCTGTACAGAACAGGTAGTCAAGTGCCAGCAATATTTTTCTTTTGAAAATGTTATCTTCACTTAGATCTTCTTCAGTAGAATATCATCAGTCAATCATAAAGCTGGCTGTTCCAGCCAAATACTTTTACCATTACACAATCCTGTGTGAATACTGGGTTCACACAGTGGAGACATAATCCTGCAAACCCTGAAGAAGATAATGTTTTCTAACCCAAAAAGAGCCCATTTCCCCTTTATAGATCAGGAAGTGAATCTTTTCAGAAGGTGGCTTTTAAAATATGCTAAATTCCTATTCCAGACAGTTTCGCTTAAGTAAATTTACAGAATTGGACCTTTCGCTATTAGACAGAAAGACAGACAAACAGCTTATCTCCAGCGTGTTTTTCATGCACAATCAAGGCAGTATCTTGTGACCAGATTCACAGAACACATCTTTTTAACAAATGTACGATTTTTAGAAATCTGATAGCTAAGAACAAGCTGACTTTAAGCAGAAAATAAAAATTTGTTGGAACAGCACATAGCCTGTTGTGTCCCATTAGCCACTGATTCGCACCAGCTAACTTTACCTGAACTGTCCAGATCAGACTGTTCGTTGCTTATTTCTTTAAAGTTCATGAGGAATTAGCATCTCTTTAAAAATTATAATTCTATTTTTCATAACCGTAACTAAAGAAATTTCAAAAAAAGCTGTGAATTCTCATAGATCGCCTTTTCTTCAGAGCTGGATCATATTTTACAAGATGGTAAATAGATGTCACATAATAATTGCCACAAAACATTTACATGCTTATCATCAGCAATACAGACGATTAAAAAAGCAAGTGGATTGACTTAATGAGCCGACAAGCAGCAACTTGTGGATGAAGTTTAAGTATGCTACAGAATTGCCAGCAGGACTAAAAAATGGATAATATCTCCTTTGTTATTGTTATTTTTTGATGGTCCTGTCTGCATCTCGACAGTCACATCCTCCAAACCTTATCCCTCTTCTGGCTGCCCATGACACTTTCCCACTGCTCTCTTCTCCAGATGCCCTCCTTCCATTCCTGACACTGCCTCTTCTGCGTTATGTTTTTTTCATTAGGCTGAATTACTTTTTCCCCTCACTGGGCATTTACCTAATTTATACCAATTAAGACCACTGAAAGCAAGGTCGGCATTTTATCCTATTCTTCACTGCACACAAAGGTCGTAACTTGAGCCGTGCCTTCTTGATTTTCATCCCCAAACTGAAACTTAGACAAAGAAAATATACAGTAAACATATTACCGATAGATGCAATGCAATAATTTGAGCACAAGAAGATTAGATTAATGGTTTTGATAAGGGCATTGCCTTTGGTAAAGGAGTTGTCCTTGTGGTACAGCTTTTGATTGCCAAAGACACATGGATTGACCTGCATACGCTGACAACTAACAATCACACTGTTGTGCGCTATCAGGAGGTAAAAAAAAATCTATTGGCTGAGAAAAGAAATGTAAGGCTATTTATTTCCATCCCAAGAAAGAAGTAGCAAAGCCACCTAAATGAAAGCAAAACCCCTGAAAAGAGCATTGCATCTCCGAGAAGATGAAAGGGGGGTGTCAGTGATATCTTATGATTTATAATAGCTTTGCATTGCACACTGTGATGTGTGAATGTGATGTGTTTTCCTCATAAGAGGAATAAGTGCTCCAAGTTGATCCTTAAATAAATGTATAAAGTGCTGAAAAGCACGAGCACAGAGTATGGCTTGAGAAGTGTAAATACAGATATGAAATGACTGCTCTTGAGTGCAAGAGCCTGGGTAACAAAACAATGAGAATGAAAGAATATAGTGTTCCTTAAAGAGTTTACTGTTTAGTGAGAAGAAAATGAACATACTGTCTTCGGTCCTGCACTCCCTCTTTCTTTCTTCCTTTTATCATCCTGCCACAATTGTTTGCCTTTGAAAAATAATGAACATTTTTTTTAAATAACAACCCTCTTTATACCTTAATACATTGCTTCATTTCTTCAAAGTGCTCAGCAAACATGGCTAAGTCTTCCTAACATCATGGCTCTAAAATATTACGGTGAGATAGGGAAACTGAATCCTGGAGATGACATGACTCAGCCGGTGTCCCGTATTTAAAGCCTCTAAGTGACACTATTGTACAAATAATGATTATATTAATAAACAATGCCGTCAAATAACTGATAGTGGAATCAAAGGTGGAACACAGGATTTCTTGCTTCTTTTAATGTTGAGGACCACACAGCCTGCCTGCAGAAATCCAGTTGATAGCCTTCTTCTTCACTATGTCCTTGCTTTGCTGCATGAGCCTCTTACCAATGAGTCATCGATTCCTGAGCTATCAGTTTAATAAGTTACACATTATGCCTCACTTGCATGTTTCATCAAATGGATCTATGATCCGTTCTAAACACTTCATGCACTTGGAGTATGTTGGGAATCCAGTGTGACACAGAGACATCCAAATACGGCTGGATGCTCCATGACTGCAGCAAATGAACGTCATGGTCTCCACAGCTTTCTGACTAGGAAAATGGCCCTATATCAGAAAAACTAATTCCACAATTGACAAGCCAAACTGAAAGAATGAAGACTGCTAGTTCACTCAAATTATGTCTCTTACTAATATCAAGGTTCCTTTCACGGTCAACCTGAAGCAAACGTAAGGGACAACACCGAGTTCATTTTGCTGTAACTGCCCATGCTTTACTTTTTCTTTAAGGAAAGCTTTTAACTTATGAGCAAAAAAAGCAAATTTACAACAGCCTCACTCTCACCCAAATACCTAAAGTTCAGGTTTGCCCTAATATGTCAGTAATAGGCAAAAATCCACAGTTTGTAAAAATACATCAGAATCGGGCAAATACTATAGACCACCGATAGAATACAACAGAATGCATGGAGCTATGTATTCTATAGTATGTGATGGTCATGTTTTCTGAAAACATGTTCGCCAGCTGAGTCATCCTCATACAGATAATCTCTTCTATAGTTGCATTTTGAGGATCTTGGAAAGCTTTTTTCAAAAAAAAAATCAATTATTTGTAAAAATGTCTGATAAGAATATTTTTACGTGTGACTGCTCTGCACTTTGATGACATTACCAAAATTTAAGTAACGCTGGGCATATAGTTAATAGGGAGCTATGACTTTCTGCTAACTCACCGAAACACCAAATCCAGCATTCTGGATTTGGAACACTCCCTTGAGGACTTTGTGACCATAAACCAATAAACGGATTACATTCATTCATGTTTTGTTGCCCATCTGTGACAGATAATGTGGCGTGCCACAACGAAGGTAAAATGGGATGGTCAAAATGCAGTTTCTTTCCTGCCCTACAATTCATCAAAAAGCACCAGGATAGATGCCAAGGCTTTCAAAATCTTGAATCAAACGCAGAGGCTGCACCCCAGAGGTTTAAGTAAGGACACTGACATTTTTGAGTATCTGGATGGGGACATCACTGTCACAGAGCAGGAATACTCTCAGCCCAGTTGCAAATGGGTAAAAATTGCACTGAAAGCAATCAGCTTGGGAGTATGAGGCAAGAACTCCCACAGTTTTCTTTCCTTCTCCTTCAGCCAGCAGTAAAAATCCCACAGACCAGAAAAAGCTCCTTTTAGTGTGGATTTTAGATGTTAAAAAATAGGTATGTCACTTTCACACAGCGCCTGATGTATTAAGTCTCAAGTAACACAGGAATTCTTATATAACGCAGTAATCAGTGGACTCAATTGTTTATAATACGCCAACAGTAAATGCAGGAGGAATTTATAATCATATTTTCATGGGGAGTAAGCCAAAACCCCTTCTGCAACTCAAACAAACTGCTTCACTTTTCCATTTTGGACAGGTTTAAAACGCAAAGAGATACGATAACATGTCAGATAAATTTCTCTTGTGGCATTTTCCCCAGGGGGGTGACGCAAAGAGAAGTCAGATCAGCTTGTTATGTCCAGTGTGTATTTTATAGTTACTGTACAGGTGGATGGTTACAATAGTCTGATGACAAAAACTCTACAGAACAAAATTACTTCACTGGCTACATTTTCTATTCTTCCTGTCGATTCCCCGCTTTTTTTTCCTCCTTTCAAAATATTCTTTTCTTTCTCAGCATACCTCTCCAGTAGACTTTGGCTTTTTCTTTCTTTCCTGCCTGTAAGACTCAGTCAACAATGGAAATTAAGTGGGGTTCACTGGATTGATTCAAACACAATAGAAATACAGTTCCAGTGCCTGGAACTTAAAGACAGATTTCCCCTTTCTGCTAACCCGAGCTGTTTTGAGACAGTATTTTAAAATTATTTCTCAGATGTTTCTTCTTCAAATGAAATGGTCCCATTCTCAGTAGGGAAAGAGACAATACCTTCCTCATTTCCTCACTGTTGCCCATCAGCTGCTTTTTCTCCTAGGCTTCCCTCCTTCCCTCCTCTACCCACCCCCATCTCTAGCCTGAAGCTTCTCTTAGAAGAGATTTCAGCTAGGAATCTGCTTGAGCACCCCAAAAGCCAATCCATGCCCCTCTAAATGTCCCAGCGCTGGCAGGGCAGTGTTCCTACATTGGTTTGTCTACACAAGGATTTATAACATGGTAGCATTGCCAAAACACGTCTTCTCTCCTCTTACATGTTGTTCAGCCGGGTCATCCTCATACAGATAATCTCTTCTACAATTGCATTTTGAAGATCTCAGCCAGCGTCAGTTTTAGACATAAGCTACCCTGGGGAGAGGCAGGGAGAGGAAAGCAGCCTTCCCTGGAGCCAAACCAGGCACTTTGCCAGGGGAGCAGGACAGGAGCAGAGGGGATGTTCCTTGGGAACACACATGCTGACTGGTGCAGAGGTAGGGGAAGTGTGTGGGACAGTGGCAGGAAAGGCTTTTTTGTCAAGGTGCAGCAGTCTAGCTAAGGAAACACGAAGGACATTTGGGGTGGTGATCCAGACACTTGCAGCCTGGTGGGCATTTCTGGGAGTCCTCCACTCAGTATGGTCCCCTCATACCTTCTTGATCTACTTGTGAGCCCTCAACCCTCATGCTCCTGCCCTTTATACCTTTGCACTTCACAGAGGTTTTTTGGGTTCGTCCTTTGTCCTCCAGGGGGGTCTTGACACTTTGGTTGGCCCATTAATGCCCCAGCCAGCCCTGAGCCGAGACTAACAAAAGCTTCCCTGCTCTCCCATTCATTTCTGCTCAGAAGGAAGCAAGAAAGGGTAGACATCCCAGGGAGGGACAGGGTAGAAACAGCAATCAGACCAAGGCACAGATATAATTTCAGTCTGTGAATGTGGATTGTAATGGAGAAAATTAAGATGCTGTTTTTCCCAAGCCCTGCACACAGACCAGTCTGGGGACACACTGGACAATATTCTGTTCACCTGGAAACATTTCACAGATCCTACTGACACTGATTTCTCTCCCAAAGTCCAAACCTTGCTTTGGTTTGACACTCATGTTTATGCCATAGTTTTAAAGGCCAAGATCTCAGCTCAAAGTGGTGCAAAACTGCCAGTTTTTTTCTTGGATTTAGGGCAAAGCAACCCTTTCTGCACTTGGTCAAATGTGCTTGTCTTCAGTGATGAGGCTGAGAGATTTGTGCTTGAAACATTCTTGGTAATACAGCTTCAAGATGCTTGGCACGACTGAACTCCTGTGAAAGAATCTGATGCAAGAAAACAGATGAGAGCTGCAACGTGGTTGAAGGGAATTGCAGAGATTGGATTGAGGACAGGATTTGGCCTCTACCACTGAACATTCATGAGGCCAAACATGATATGGAAACTGTTTCAGTAAAATGTACTCCACAGAATCAACATGCCAGGGAGCCTGAACAGCTTCATTTATCACTGTTCCACTGCTGGTGCTTGTCTTTACACAAGGTTATAACTTTTTCCGTTAAATCCCATCTCTGACTCTCAGTCCCTATTGATTTCTAAGGATGCAGAAAGATGTTTATAACCAAATCTGTGTATGATTCCTTTTTTAAAGAGAGCTACGTGCTTAAAACCCTTCTGAACAAGAACATAAGAATTTGGATGTTGTTCTGAAGCCGTTGAGAGTAAATGCAAAATTAATTGCTACGGATAGGTGTGGTAAAGAGGAATATTAAACTTTAAAAATACTGTCTTTAGTATATAAGAGTGCCTATGGCAGTACCCTAGATTTACAAATTAGGAGAGAACTATAGAAAACTTGAGCCTGGAATACCACAAAACAAAATTAGTCAAGCACGTAGCTGTTTTTTCACTCTCCATCTCCATCTGATTCGTTTATCTTAGCGTTCCCACAGTGTTTCTTTGAAGTCGCTCAAATGACACTGCCTAGAAGAGCTTATTTTCATATTGAGATCTTTAACTCATGCAATGAAAGATCTCTTTGGTCTCATATCCAATATTTATCCTGGTTACACACTTTTAAAGAGATGATACTGATTCGCGCCACTAAACAAAGAGCACATTAGTATCGCAAGCAGTCATTTTCCATCCAGCTAAGCTTTCTTTGGAATGTAGCTGTCAATTTTTCCTTTTTCAGACCCTGAAGGAAGTATACACGTTTATTCAAAATAAAGAATCCAAACTCTTGGACTCCTCAGAGCAAAATATGCCAGAAGGTGGAGTTGCAACTGTAATTATGATCTCCTTAGTGCCCGAGGACAATGTCTTTAGTTAACTAGATGCATTCCACTGCTACTAATGCAGTCTGTTCATGTTTAAAAATGTTTATTTTGTCCTATCTAGTCATAGCTTTCAGTGATATTGACAAATACAAGCAATGTGTGCATCCAATAAACATATGAAAAGAATCACTGAAAACATCCCTTTCTTATTGGCCCAACATTAGGTTCAAAGAATCCATTTCAAAAACTATTAGCAATTCTCTTATTTGATGTAAATGTGATAAATGTAATGTTTATCACACCCTATTAATAGTTTTTAAATTGTTTTAGAGTAGTGTATATGTACCTAAAATAGAATTAATCTGATCAATTTTCCATGTGAAAATACACAAATTACAGAGATCATAGAATCACAGAACAGGTTGGGTTGGAAGGGACCTTAAAGACCATCCAGTTCCAACCCCCCTGCCATGGGCAGGGACACCCTCCACTAGACCAGGGTGCTCAAAGCCTCGTCCAGCCTGGCCTTGAAGACAGCCAGGCATGGAGCAGCCACAGCTTCTCTGGGCAACCAGTCCCAGTGCCTCACCACCCTCTCCAGGAAGAATTTCTCCCTAATATCCAACCTGAATCTCCCCGCTTTCAGTTTAAACCCGTTACCCCTTGTCCTGTCACTACAGGTCCTTGTAAAAAGTCCCCCTTCAGCTTCCTTGTAGCCCCTTCAGGCACTGGAAGGTGCTGTAAGGTCTCCCCAGAGCCTTCTCTTCTCCAGGCTGAACAAGCCCAACTCTCTCAGCCTGTCCCCATAGCAGCGGTGCTCCAGCCCTCTGAGCAACTTTGTGGCTTCCTCTGGACTCACTCCAACCAGTCCGTGTCCTTCTTACATTGGGGGCCCCAGAGCTGGACACAGTACTCCAGGTGGGATCAGGGGATTATAGACATCAGAGAAAAAGTGAACCTTTGTGCACTTAAAGCTCTAAGCAGTTTGTCCTTGTTAGTCTCCACCTTTTTAGTCTGAAGTGCTTGGGGAATTTTTTCTCACAGGGGGAAAAATCTCTTTCTGACTTTATACAGTGCACCTATCAAAATGTGATTAGCAGAACTAAAGAGTGACTGGCTCAATACTGTAAAAATTAGCACTTGTTTGAAATGTGAGAACATTGTCTTTTGCAGGCATTCAGAAATGATAACTGTCAAGATTTTTTGCCATCATTTATTTATTTTTCTTTGACAGTCGTTCATGACACAGGTCTGAGATAAGCTATGCTGTTGTAAAACTGGTGTGAAAGCTTGCCTACAGTAAAGAACTCAGAATTGTAAATTATTTAGACAACAGTGCAACAATTTTGCAATTCTGTTATACTACAAGTTACTTAGCTGTTTCAAAAGCCCGGAAGCTGTGTGCACGCATGAATGTGTGTGCACGTGTGTGCGTATGCGTGTGTGGGTTGTATCTATATGCCATTTTCATGGCAGTGGATTTTTTTAATCTCCTACCTCAGGAAAACTAATGCAGGTGTCTGTCCTTTGAGCTAAATGAAAAGAGCAATTTAGTCCCTTCTGGAGCAGGAGGCTGGTGACAACAAAGATGCCACCCGAGTCGTGCCAGAGCCTCATCAAAGTTGAGTTTAACCAGAATCCACCGTGGCATGTGGAGGGTAGGAACCCAGCTGGTTAGTTCGGAGGTGGGGGGAGTGGGGGGTGTGTGTATTTGTGTGTGTCTCACTGTCCATAAGAAACAGCAGCCAGAGAAGCAGTCCTGCAAGGGCCCCAAACCAGAGCGGCACGGCTCTACGGGGAACACGCTGCGCTACAGAAGCAAGCTTGGAAACTTTGAGTAAGAAAAGTGCCTGTTGTTTGTTTCTACTACATTCAGAGAAACAAGATTCTGAGTACATACTTTGTAAATAAACCAAAGACATTCCTGACTCCTATCATCAAATTCTCCTCCTAATGGAAAAAATCCAGCAACTTTCCATTCTGTGAATAGGGGCAATAATATAAGCACGAACACAGGGTCAAGTCAAGTGTTATCCTCACTTACACTGGTACAGTCCTGCGCAAACCGGTGCAGGAAAACAGGTCCCTCAACAGAAGAGTCAGAGAAATACTTTGAATTTTCAAACCCAGAAAACTAAATGTGGAGGAACTGACCGCGCTCATTCCTCTGGCTAGAAAGTTGCACTTCCAGCAAAGCCGCTAGAATCTGATCTTTATGAAAGGTTTTAATTTATAGACCAGCATTTTCCTAGTCCTGAATGCACACGGTTAGCTTGCTCATACCCCTTCTTCTTCAGCCTTCCCAAATGCAAACCAGTTCGTGTGTCACAGTACCAGGTCGCCTCATGAGGAGGTGTGAGACCTGATTTTTTCAGACTCAAACGCTATGAGATCCTTTGGGTAACAGGCAGTGAACATTCAGTTTCTGTATGGTCTAAAGTATTTTTCCATAAGTGCAGGTCTTTGAAAGACATAATAATACATTTGTAACATATAAATATAATATATATATTATAAATAATATAACTGGGGGAAAAGCAAAACCGGTTTTTGTATATGGCAAGCTTGAGTCTTGAGTGGTTCATGAAGAGGAAGATTAGAAAAATCCCTCAGAATAACTGCAACTGTTGGCCACACACATCCTTTAGGATTGACGTTCATTATCATTTCATAATATAGCCTCTGTATCAATGCCATGTTACAGTGAAACACTAGCAGAAGCCTTGAAATTTTCTACCTTCTATTTAAAAGTCACTGAAAAATTGCCTTTATTCCCATAAAAATATTGTATGGAAAGATCCTAACTTTTCTTCCTGGGATACTGTAATAAAAAAGTGCGTGTGGGGTTGCGTGCAGCCACTGACATAAAGGCCGTATGTGTGCAACGCGCAAGCAGCGTGGTACCAAGTGCGTTCATGCGAACAGCCTCGTGCACCCTGATCACACCTTGCAGGAAGACAGAGAGGAGAGCACGGAGAAGAGATTTAGGGCTGAACTGAATAGTTTGTCCGTAAAGACTTGCTAATAGAACCCCCTCTTGTACAAGAGAAGTCCTACTGCAAGAGTAGGGCTCCTGACCACTGCAATAACACAGTAAACTGGTTAATCTGGTGATAACGAGACTGTGATTTGAAAGACAGTCTTGTCAGCCTTATCACATTCTTTTTGAAGGACCCACCTCTCAACCAGATTTCTTGCTCAGGGTGTCTTGCAGGTGTAGGGTAGTAGCCAAGGAAGCACAGTAGCCCAAATGGTGTCAAAGAATGGCCAGGAGGGAATCTGTCAGACACTGCCTCTCCAAAGCTGCGGAAGCTGGAAAGACACAGCAGATGTCATGATGTGCTGGAGTGGAAAAGAAACAACAGCCCTAAGAAGCACAAAGTCTTACAAGGCATTTGATCTGTAGTTATAAATGAGTGGAGAACAATAAACCCAAATTTAAAAAATCCAAGTTCTAAAGGAAGAGGACCTAAAAGTGCAGAGAAACAACTGGACTAAAGGAGTGACTGCCACATTCCTGGCTGTGAGGTGGTCCAGATTTAAGAAACGAGAAAGGATGAGCTTTTTTTGTTGGAAAGCAGACAGTGAAAGTGAAAGGCAGGAGGACAGAGGCAGGAAATGAGTAGTAAGCCTATGAATCATTAGCACAATAATTACTTCTACATTTTTGTTTCTGGAGGAGGTGGTCCAGAGATGAGGTGTAGAGAAACCAGGGAAGGAGATCAAATTCAAAATCTGAATGAGCCTTTTGACAATCAATAGGGGTGCATAAGCTGCAGTTTCCAGGGGACTTGTTAAAGAGTGATTATAGAGCTGGGAGGACCACCAGAAGACAGAGAGAAGACAAGAAATGAGAGGACAGGATTGCAGGAAGAGGCTCTAATTGCTGGGGAGAAGAGAGAGAAAGCGTCAAGTTGGGAAGAGCAATCTAAAAGAAGTAGGATTCAAGATAAGGAGATGGGGCTGGGAGAGGTCTGAAAATACTAGCTAGGTACAGACCCCACTTACAGGGAGTTCGTGCAGTTGATGAAGTGCAAGTCCAGCTACATCCCCACCTCAATGCCTCCCAGCCAGCCAAAGGTTTCTTGCCTCAGCCATGCCGACAACCACTTCCCAGCAACATAAGTCTCATGGCCTGCCAAGTGCTCCAGTCCCTCTTCTCCCACCCCAGCTGCTCCCGGTCCTGCTCGCTCCTGTACACCAGCACTGGTGCTTACCCAGCCCTGCATTAAGCCAGAGTAGAACTAACCCAACAAAGCAAATAGTTTTCCACCAGCTTAGCGTACTATTAAGCAATACTTTAAATAGCAAAGAAACTACATGGGATGACATATGGAGACACTTTCCCACAGAAGCATTAAAGGGAGTTCAGCACAGTGCGTATTTTCAAGACATACGAGTATCTTTGATGTCTATAACCCCACCTTTACTACTGCTTGCAGTCTCAGAATACCAGATGGAGAAAAGGATGGATATACAGAGGCCAGTCTTTACTCTGAACAACCAACAGGAAAGGCTACAGTATTTAAAAAATAAGAGATCCACACAGAAGCATGTTATTTCTGCGTACACCAGAAGTTACACAGATTGAAACGACAAGTTCTCATCACACTGTGAAACACTATATATTTAACTGAAACGGCAAAATACAGCAACCAGCTGTATTTGGTCATAGCCATAACACAACAGATCATAAATGTGGAGACAGAAGGTCAGAAGGTAGCTCTCTGCACAGGCAAGTGTGGAAGGCCTGTACCGATGAAGAACCAGGTAATATTAATGCTGTATCACAGAAGACATCAGCACAAGGCAATGTCCTATTGCCGTAAGGTTGCCTGACAGTCCCTGCAACATCTAGCTGCTGAGGGATCTACGTTAGGTTTTGTACAGCACGCTGATGTAAAAATAACAACCTTCTAAAATCCTGGAAAATTCTTCATCTAAGCAGCAAAAAAATGGTGTTTGGTCATACATATGTATTCAGATTGGGGATGTAGAGCTGTGTATTACAAATATGGAATGACGAATAGATTTTGTGGAGGTATAACAGAATGCTAGCCATGCAAACTATTGATAATAGTAACAGATAACATAGGTATTCTCAAAAAAAAAGGATGAAAGAAATATAATTACGAAAATGTATGGAGGCAGCTACACACTGACATAGTACATTTACCCACAGAGAACAGCCAAGACACAGAGGGACTCCATTGGCAGAAAGCATTTGGTGAGAGAGAACACTGTACGTGGAAGAAGGAATAAAAGCCGAGCATTCCACTCCCTTGGCTCTGTTTCCGTGTTTGCTCACAAAGCAATCGCTGACTTTAGCCGAGCCCGACTTACTGTTCAGCCTCACCTCGGTGCTCACTGTCAGCACTTACGTTTTCAACCCTTTGCAATATTGTCTGTTCATCGCGAGCACAGTAGGGTACACGCTTGAGCTCCAAAGGCCGTGGTACATGTGTATCTAGCAGAAGGAGCTATTTATTTGTACAATTAGGCGACACTTGTCACTCAGCTTTCTGCCAAGCGTTTCGATAGGGCAGGCTGCCAGGGTACACACACCAAGGGCAGCTCCGTCAAACCTGTGCCCGGGATGGGAGGGCATGGCCATAACGTGGTGCCGCGGGCTCAGTTTGTTCAGGTTCACAGCATTTTTCTGAAGGATGGAGACAGGTGGAAGCTGAGGTATCCCAGAGTTGCACACGTGGGAACCCTGCCTCCCTGAGTGCAGACTATGTGAGGTGTGCAGGCAACAGAGGGAAAGGCCCATGGAATCTGTGAGTTAGGAGAGACAGCAGCTGAGGCGAAGATGAGCGAGTGCTGACGGCAGAGCCAGGGAGGAAAGCAGAAATCAGAGCTCCCTTTCAGCAGAAAAGCCTCTGGAAGGGCTGGCCAGGGATTCTGGGCAAAGCCGCTGTGTGCTGCTGCTGGTCCCTTCTCGCGTTGGGGAAAGCAGGCTCTGTTTATTCTTTGTAAATAAACAGCATTGCACCAGAGAATTATCATCAATCTCACATCCAAAGGAAACACCCAGAAGGCCTTAAATGCTGGCTCACCTCTCAGACTGGGCTATGGCAATACAACTGGTCCAGTTTCTAATGTCCCGAATACCGGTGCGAACTGGCAGAGCCAGACGTCATCCCACTCTGCCTCCATGAGGAAGGAGCTGCCCTTTCTGCGGCAGCATGGCTCGGCCCAAAGGCCCCAGGTGTGGGGTTAAAGCCTCAGGGAAGGGAGCATTGAGGCTTAGAGGGTCCGAGGCAAGGAGTTTCGGTCAGGCCTGGTGGAGCTACGCATCTCTCGTACAGAAATTGTGTCAGCTGCTCCAGACAGGTTTAGGATCACTAACATTTGAACACAACTGGAGCTGTACTGCTGGGTGAAAGGGGAGAACAGGTTTGCAGTATGATAAATCTCTTTTGAAAAGCTTTACCTGGGAGAGAAGGAGGCTGGATCTCAGGTCCCCTCCTGCAGGTACCCCATGCAAGCAGTCCTTAACAACTTCTCCAGGGATCGGGACTTGTCCTTTGATTAAGGAGAGTGGGATTTTGCCAACAATAACTTCACCTTTCTGTGAAGCAAAGCAAATTAATTAAGTTCACATCTTTCCCGGCCAGGCTAGAGGTGTAAGTTACTAATTGCAAAGCGATACCTGGTAACAGCTGAGAGCAGGAAAGGCAAAAATCCTACCTCAGATCTGAACATCAGATGGAAAGTGCATGGGCAAAATACAGTCACCCATGCTTATCCACTCTCGTTGGCATGCCGAACTCTGGAAAAATTATGTGGGATCTTTGTCATGAATGACAACGGCTGATTTCACATCTTATCCCAAAAGACTCCTCTAAAGATCCTGAGGAATTTCTTAAGTAACCACATATGTTGAACCGTTACTTATCTTAATGAAAAAAAGATAGTCACTTAACAGAAAGATATCCAGAGATGAGTTCACGCTATGGATTATACAATATGTAAACCCCCCCAAAAAAGAGACAATCTTAATTTATACAAGCACAAATTTTCCATCTGAAAATACTAAATATAATTGTTTTCCATCATTTGAAGGAAGTCCTGGCTCCATTGAAGTCAATGGCAAAGCTCCCATTGACTTCAAATGGATCAGGACTTAAACCTTTGCCTTTAAGAACATGCCGACTGATTTTTAAATTTAAAAAAAAAAAAAATCAAAAGAAAAATGTGCTTGTATTTAAAAGTTTTGATGCCAAGTTTTGTCCCACAGTGAATTACTTCAGCCTTGATATAAATCTATCAAAATAAGTTTAAAAAATGTAAAGATGAACACGCCCTTAAAGAATAGCCCTACTCTCCTCTTCTGCTCAGGTCCATACGAAGAGATTTTTCACAGAGAATAATGTGAATAAAGAGGGAAAGATAAAATACCGAGCCAAATAATATCCAACCTTATGGATATAGACTGCAATTTAGGAACAGGCAACATATTGCCGTCCTAAGTATTAATAATAAAAATATTTTTTTCCTCAGCTTCAATTTTATTGAGAAGCCCAATATTCAGGAAATAAAAATTTATCTATTTAAATTACATCAAGTTAAATTAATTCATTACAGATACTTCATGTGAATAAAAAAGATACCTTTTCCATTTCATTTAATGTCTTGCATAATACAAGAAAGTTGACAGACCAAAGGTCAATCTATCACCATATCCTGTCTTCAACAATTTTTAGGAGTATTTGTTTAAGGACAAAGTGTAAAGCCAGGGCAAGCATAGAAGTATCAGGTCAACATCTTCGAAAATGCAGTAGACGCAGAGTTCCTGAAAAAGATTTCTACAAATACATTTGAGATTTTCTAAATGTGTTCTGTATCTGACAATATTTTCTTGTGGAGAGCAATGAACTAACACTGTGGTTTGGTGTTAGCGTAGATCACATGGAAACTTCTGCTAAAATAAAATATTTGCCTCCTTCCCATTGTAGTCTTAATTAATTTCTAGTAATGTTAATCACGGAAAATTTCTTCTGCACTTTCACATTTAAGTAGAGAAACAGCTGATATCTTCTGACTCCGTCTGAAAATTAACCAAGCTCCTAAGCTCGAAATAATACCCAAACTAAACAAGTTACGCAGTTTTCCCAGATGCATTAGCATAGCTCATCGATCATTGCAATGATAGTATGACACGATGACGGTACAATTTTGCTGTATTAGTTACAGTGATACCAAAGCAAAAAAAAAAAAAACAACCAACCACCAAACAAGGGCTTGACGCTGCAGAATGTTGTAGAAATGATTTCTCCACATTCTGATTATGATTAAATCTTGGTGTGCTTTGAAATCCCTAATGTGTAATGCAAACCAGGATTTGGGGTGTTAGGAATGCATCCCCACCCTTCTTCCAAAACGCTCTGTAAATTATCATCTGCAGACCCCAAATCCTTCTAGTGGAGCAGGGGGAAGGAAGGAGAGGGAGGCAGAGAGCGGGAGAAGGGGGGGAGAGAAAGAGAGAGGAGAGAGATTAGAAGCACTTTTCACCTCTTGGTCCCGTCAGTGTGCTCAACGCCGAGAACCGTGCTTCAAATCCAGTGTTATCGTTAGGCCCGATTCAAAGGAAGTGAAATAGTCTACTGAGAAAACAGTGGAAAAAGTAAAGGTCCTGAAGAAGTAAGTGCTGCATGTTGAAACGTATGCATGTCACACCCCATTTGTCTTTCATATTGAAGAATAAAGCAGCCTGTCCCGCAGCAGTTATTATACACCATATTCTTTATTTTAAAAATGCAAGAAATTTGGCACAAAGAACAAAAAATCAACTGATGAAAAGCATTTATGTCATGGTTTAAATTAAGACCTTTGTAATGCAAGAATTACATCAGCAGTGGGCTTAGCTTAATGAAAATAAGACAGTGTTTTTAAAGACCATGAACGAACAAATCCTCTCTGCTTTCTGAAATAGAAAAGGCAGATATAGATAAACAGATAATTTAAGCTGAAATCAGAGCAAATCACACTTTGCTACCTTTAGGAATTACTGAACTTTTTGTTCCACTGGCAATTCTGGGTCAACGAAGCCAAGCGAGAAGCTATTTTATATTCACGTGTGGATTTTAAACATATCCAGGGAATACTAGGTATTACAGAGTCTCTTCAATATTCTCATTGCTTAAACTTCTGGTTAAGATTAATTGAAATTTTAGATTTTCCTCTCTTTTGATGTGTTTTTGGGTTTGGGTTCACCTAACAAGAATTGAATGTTCAAATATTCCACTTTATCAACTTTTTTTCATATTTATTAGCATATCATTTTGATATAATGATTGTTAAGAACTTATTAAAAAATCATTTTGATTGAGAAGAAATAAATTAATCCGAGCCCTTTGTGGCTACTAGCAATGATGTACCAACGATTTGATTAATGTTAAAATATACGGATGGAGGTAGCGAAAGGGAAGTGGAGTCCTGTCTCTTTGACATGTATTGTTATAAGCTTTGGCCATCTATTCTCTGTGCATGCTTTTATCTTTATGGGTCTGTCGAATGTTTCATGAGAATATAAGCAGTAATTTTCTGATGAGAAAGTAACATGATAAAGCAAGATAAAATAGTGCTTTCTAGTGGAGATGAGTACAGAGTTCAAAATCTAGACAGAAAAATTTCTACCACAGTAGGGTGAGTATAATTATGTATGATTTTGATATTGCTTTACTGCACTTATGTGACAGAAAACTGCAAAGCTAGTGAATCAAGTGAATGTTTTGCTATTATTGATGACAAATGCAACTGGTTTAGACACAAAACATATATTTGGAGGCGGGGGGTAATGTATATGTGTCCAAATACATATGTGTTATTTACCCTGTATAAGAAAAACATAGGCAACTAGAAAAAGTTGATTTTAATTATAACAGTCTTCCAGGGGAAAAAACATTACGGTATTTTGCATTGCTCTGTTTCTTTTCATATATGAATTAAGTATGAATTAATCATCCACACGCTGCAAAATAAAGTTATCTTAAATATTTGGGGATGTAAATAAATGAGATGGGCATGCACAGCACAGAGTGGACACCAATATTTATATTTTATAAGCATGTTTTATAAATACATCATTTCTGAACAACACGATCAAGCTACAGGCCATATGTGAGATTATGATATAGATTAACACATTGTTAGTCATTCTGCTTTGAAGACTTTCTGAATTAGTTATTAAGAATGAATTATTTCTGATCTAGGTAAAACTAGCTATCCAAATCCTGAACGATCCTTCATCTTAACAGCATTTCTCCATGTGTCCGTTGGGATTTCCAGGAAGATAGTCAGTTCTGTGACAAAACAAGCCCTGTCCTCTGTGCCTACGTGCACCCTCAGTAACGAAGGGATGATCATCACAGGTTTTCTCAAAATAAAAAAAGAAGTCAGTGTTTTAGAAAATAATTATTATCTTTCACTTTCAGAGGACTTCTGGCATCTGTTTCAGTTTTATTTTGAACAAGTGCAGAGAACAATTGACTTTCATTTTCCACTTCCTTCGTGCTGTGGGAATGAAAGGGTGAAGGGAAGGGATTTGGAAAGCCGGGGCCTGATTCTGTACCCAGAGCAGATCAGTAACCACGGCTGGTGTCAATGAGAAAAGCAGCAGCCACAGAACTGGACCCGATGCTAAAGGTGATCTGGCATGCAAGAAGGAAGGGAGATACGGCAGTCGGATTCGCTGCTCTTTTTAATTGCACTAAACACGCAAGTTTCTGATCGAGCAAACACAACCCGTCCTCTGGCAATTGGTGTCTCTCAGGGAGGACTCAGAAGGCTGTTAGGAGCCTGCCCAGTCCTTGAAAAATAACAGACAACACACAATGTTTACCAAGAAATCCCTCCCTCTCGCTAAGCATTGTTTTCAAGGAATTTAGGTAGGAGCGAAACAAAAAAAAACTATCAAGCAGGCTAAATTGAAAAAAATGGCTTTTCTTCCAAGAATTCTTTTCTCCCTTGATTTCTGTCATGTCATGTATCTTGTGCTTCCACCACCTCTAACATACACAATCCACAGGAAATAAAGGGAGTTAGTATCTACCTTCCCTAGCAGCAAAAAGGGGAAAAATATGCCAGGCTTCCTTCACACGATTCAAAAGTCCAAGCAACAGTCAAAGAGACCCTGACACCTAAAGCATTCTGCCTTCTACACATCACCTTGGGCAAAAGCCGATACCGGACGGGGTGGCAGCGGGCGCGAGAGGCTGAGGTGGGAGCCAGAGAAGGTCAGTCCCAGTTCAGGATTTCTCCCTTGATTGTGCCGAACAGTGTCTGCACCCTGCCACGTTCCTATGACAGGATGCTTCTTGAACATGCAATAAATAAGCAGGGCAGACTTTCTTATTGGGATAGCTGCTACTTCTGTTTTGCCAGAGGACTTGGCAGATGCTGCTAATGGCAAGACATTTCTTTTCACCCTGTCACTGGTAGGTGGGTTTGAGTAGGAATCTGCTCTCCTACACTGCTGAAGGTTTGAAAACACTTCCCTGGGCAGAAAGGGCACCAATATGAAAAGCATTTGTGCCAAGGGACTTTTTCTAGTGGGCAAGGTTCCGAGAGCTGAGATTGGCAGGTGGGATCCGGAGTGAGATGTTTCATGCTGTTTACAAAGCAGATATTCCTTCTGATGCGCTACATCAAAACAGTAGGTCTTAAAAAGCCGTCGTCAGGGAAGCCCGGTTTCTGAAGAGCTGGCTGTTCACCTGGTATTAAATTCCTTCCTCCTGCTAACTGCTAAATTGCATTAGACACAGACAAAAACCCATTAAAGATTTTCCTAACATTAATTTTCTTAATATTAATTTTCCATGTCGGCAAGGGTTCTCATTACCGCAAATGTGTTATGCAACTGTGAGCTGCACGGCTAGATCTGCATCGCAACTGCTATCTATTAAGGTATGAGCCACATCATGAAATTATTAGAGAGTGTCTGCGTTAAAAAATTACTATCTCCTGTTTAAAGCGGGTTTATATTAATAGGGATCCTCAGCCTAAAGTGTTTTGGGAAAACAAGTCATCCCGAAGAAGCTTGATGCGGGGCCTGATCTTGGCAAACGCACGCACTCCTGAGGAGTTTTATCCGTGACAGAAGCCGTACGGGGTTTAAGGGCTCGTTCTGTCAGATGACACGCATACGTGTTTGCAAAATGGCTGCGCAGGCAGTCATACGAGTCCTGAAGACTGCACTTTGGTACGAGACAGGGGAAGAATCTCGCCAGCAAAGCTTATTTGAACACATTCACTTTTTTTCTAGAACACGTTAAAAGGTGCCACAGCTTTAGACTTCAAAGTTTTGAAGATTATTTGCGATTAATCCACTGCTGTTACAAGCTATAACAAGAACTCTGCCCATGCTGTAAAAAGAACACTAATAAGTACTATCTTGACTCTAGAGCCTGATAGCCGCCCACTTTGGGAATGAACGACCCGCGTCTACCTTCCCCAGCTGGATGGTCAGATTACAATAAACAATAATTAGCAAATGAAAACTTAAATAGTCTTCCTGCTTGCTTGAGAGGGGAAAATTGGTTATAAATGCATTTTTCTAATCTTAAACTACTTTTTTTTCCATAGAAAAAGTAAAGTCAGACTTCACCCGTCTCAACATTTAAAGCTGAGCTTCATACACAGACACGTATTTATAGACAGGTGAAGTTTTGCCCTTCCAGCTCCAGCAATTTCAATCTTTTCATTTGTAATTGTCCTGACACATTCCTGCTTCCATTTATTTTAATTGTCTCAGACTGTGACTCTTATTCAGAAAGTGGAGCACTTGAATTTATTCAAAAGCATTTTCTGAAAGAAATGTTCTTTTACTCAGCATTTTGTAACACTACTGTTGTAACATATTACAAGTTACTGGTGTTAGACCACCATAACAGAGACTACTACTTCCCTGCTCTGCCCTTCTGAAATGTTTACTTTATCCTACCAAAAAAAAAAAAAAAAAAAGCCCTAATTAAGCCTTACGATCAGCCTCGTTGCATAAATAAGTGTTAGTTTCCCTGGGTTACTAACAAGAATACTGAGACGCAGATGGGTTAAATGAGTTGCTAAAAGCCACACAGTAGCTGCATTTTTATTATAAGGGTTAGCTCGAAGGGTAGCTTCACTGATTTAAAATATGAACAAAGGAAAGAGAATCCATATGAAAAACAAATGAAAAAAATTCACCCTCCGTGGACAAATTTCTGCTGAAAAGGATATGCACAGTGATCAAAGCAAAGTTTAAAGAATGAGCGTCTGGAAAAAAAAAAAAAACTTTAAAAGATGTTTTAGTTATAATAATGCAGTTATCCAAATGTCAGTGAATTTGATCAAAGCTGATCTGCAGAGCTCAGGTTTAGCATTAGGTGAGTCATTTTCTTTTATTAGTGATGCTTTTTCATTCAAATGGGTAAAAAGGTGAGAGTTTGGATATGTTGAAAATTTCATTGGCTTACAGTAGGGACAGACAAATGAGGCCCACCTAGTTTTACAATCTGGCCCACAGCTACTTTGTTTTTAATCAAATGCAGCATATTGAAAGGGCATGTCTCAACATGTCTTGACCCATCCAAACTGGATCAAGATGGAGAGCCCCATATTGAAACCAGTCCTCTCCCAGGATGGGGCCTGTTGTCCCCCGGGAGCAGGAAGGTTCCCTGCCTTGCCATGGGGGAGAAACCAGCCAGCCTTGCTCCTACCAGCCATGCACCCACCCCTCTCCTGGCTGCTTGGGGGAGGAACATATTTTCAGGCTCCAGCGCTGCGAGGAGACCTGGGAATTCATTCAACCATCTTGCCCAGCCTTTGTACCACGACAGTCTGTGTAAACCTGTGGCGAGAGCAGCGTGGAAACCAGAGTGGTGTCAAGCCCTTGGGGGAAGTTTACAAAGTCCACCCGGTTTTGGGGCAGGGATCTTCTTCCCGCCAGGTCTCCAACCCACACCTGTATGAGAACAGTCTCAGACTCCCCAAGGAGAAGGAATAACGCACTGGCCAAGAATCCAACTTCTCCTCTCATGGCACCTGAACAGCATCTATCATTGCTGTGAGGAGCGTTTTAGGGTACCTCTGCTGCTTCCTGGCAGAGGAAATCCCTGAAAACTAGGTTTTAAAATAAAGTCGCCATCCTAACCCTCTCTATTTTGGCTGGAACACTGTAATGTGCTTGGGAGTTTGCTGGGATGCTTACCAAAAAGTGTGACGGTAGGACGGGGGTTTCTTGAGCATCACTGGGAGGTTGTCTACTACAATGAGGCCGTGATCCTCCGTTGATCTCGACGCTATCAGAAAAAACAGTATTAACCGCGATATTAAAGCTGAGAGCTCGGGGAGCTGCTACTTTTCACAGCTTGTGACTGAAACTGTGTAAGCGAGCTTTACAGCACGTACCCTCATCTGCAATTTCCTGTTGCTGAAACCTGAAGAATTTCAGCCAAACCAGGTTGCTGCCTGCAAGTGGCTGTGGGGCAAAGGCCACGGAGCAGGGAAGCTCACATGCCATTCCCTCACCCCAAATAGGACTTTGCCATGGGGCTTTTAGGGAAGTTTACCTGTTGTGCCCCAGAGGTTAGGGAGACACCAACTAACTGCAGGACAAGGTAGCATCAACCTACAGTTTGGCGGCTCTTTGGTGGCAAGTGTCCACATGCACTCTCTTACCCAGCTGTGTCTTGTAGCAAAAGCCAGATATCTCATCCCTGTGGGAGAGGGGAAGTGAATTTGCGTTTATGAGGGGGTTAAAGAATACATAAGAGCAGTTTCTTGGCAGTAGCTGAGATGCTGAACTTTCACACCCCCTGTTTTCCCTGCAGTAACTTGTTCATCTGCCTGTATCCTCACTTCCCAGCTGGAAAACTCTGTCGAAGCAAATAAACAAATGCTGCCCTTGTAGGGATTTAGGTGAAGGCAGCAAAGTCCTCACCTACAGCCCTCACTCCTGTGCTGTAATCCCAGCTCATTTGGACTTACTGTGTGATCTTAAGGAATGGAGCCTGTTGTGCCCCCAGGAAAGGACAGGACCATGTGGCTGCATTGAAGTCCAACTTTTCATTAAAAACTTGGTGTGTATAGAGTTTGGTTTTTGCTTTAACTAGGCAAATGAGGCTCAGAAACACGTGAGTTGCCCACAGCTGAACTACTGAAAAACTGTTAGGTAGCTTTGCATTTTTTTAATGGGAGTTTGAAAATATGAATCACGACAAAGATATGGTTGTAGCTTGGCAAGAACATGACGTGATGGTATGAGCTGCCACATGCCTCTTAATGCAGCGTTAATTTCAAGACCCACTTTGCCGTGAGAGAAAATTAGAGGATAATGGGTGTATGACAAAAGAAGACAGGGAGGATCTGACCCATTCACCCAGATTTGCTCTGTCATCTGTGGAACTGAAATCCCCTTGAAGGCTTCCTTGCTTTCCTAGCGTTTCTCTGTTGCGGCCCATGCCCATACACCTCCAGGACAGGATCAGGCTGTCATTTCCATTGTGGAGTGGGAAAAGGAGGCCACAACATGGAAATGAGAGGCAGAGTCATGGGGTGCTTGTATGGTTAAATGATTCATTCCAGCAAAACCAGCTCCTGGACTAAATCATCAGGGTCGGGTTTACATTGTACCCCAGCCAGGCAGCCTTGAAAGGGCTCTGAAGGCCAGGGCGCCCTGCAGGCAGCTGTGTTGCATTTGCATTGCCCTCGCAGGCAGCCTGTGCATGCCTGAGGCTGGAGCTGCCAGTGAATCCCATCTGCCATCACAGCTGGGCCCTGGAGCCTTCTAGAAGAGCCCCTGGGGGTTTGCCTTCCTGCCACCCTCCTCGCCAGCCCAGCGCGCAGGCAGACGGGGCAGCACGGGGAGCCATAGGGTTGTGCAGAGCTATTAATTAGGGCCGTCCCCAGGACTGGCTTTAAGGGCACTCCAGCAGGCAGCCTGTGACCATTGGTGATGCTGAGCTGCTTCCTCGCAGGCGCTTTGGTCCTTCTGCTGCTGACGCATTGCTGCCCAGCTTAGCCCGGGGGTGCCCATGGGACCCGAGGAGGAGAGGGTGCCTCTGCAACCTGGGAGCGCTCGCTGTGCTTGCTGACTGCCAGCCCCGCATTGACATAATGCAGCTGTCTAACTGTTTATCAAGCCAAAGAATTTACAAGGTTGAAAGACAAGGACCGTGATATAGCAATGAAAGTACACAATCTGTGTGGAAGAGATCAAGCCTGGAGCAGCCGTGCCCGTTTCACGCAGAGACGCCAGCGCGGGCTCTGCCTGCGTGCTCAGGGTGGCACGTGGAGCGCAGGCTGCTTTGAACGCGGGCAAACTTGCATTAACACGATGGGAAGGAGCAGCTACATTCTCGCGCATCAGTGATCCATGCAAAATGGGTCACCGGGAGATTTAGAAACTGTACCTTTCAATCCCAGCCAAACAGATACATCAAGGCGCGCTGACGTGAAGCACGACTGACACACCTTGAGGCATCTTCAGTGCACTGAGTGGTAGTGACGCCAAAGGATGTCAGCCGGCAACAGCAGAGACAATGCTTCATAAATAATCTCCAAGGAAAAAAAAAACCCAACTAAATAAAGGTTTTACTTCCTCTTACACCTGAAAAAAGAAAAGCAAGCGATCAATCAACCTACTTCCCCCAGACAGACGAGCGGGTCTCCAGAACGCCCTCGCGAGCGCGCAGCGAGGGAGCCGTAGGTCGAGGTGCTGCTGGAGGAGCGGGCGTCTCACAGCACTGCCTACGGCGAGGCACCGCCGCCCGCGCCCGCAGGCTTCCTGACGATCCACACCGGGAAGGTGAAGTTTGCTCCTTTCGAAGCCAGAAGGCCGGGGGATTTCTGTGGGGAGGGAAAGCTGAAGGAGCTGGGTTTTGTAATCTTCTCCCAGCCGCGGCCCTCAGCCCTGTGAGGCGATGGAGCCACTCTCTGGATCCTACGAGAATTTCAGGGAAACAAAAGTTCTGCGGCTCCCCTTCTCCTGTTGAGAGGAGGCTGGTGGCAGATGGACCCCGAAGGCCTGGAGATTCGTTCTGCCACTCCTGAGCAGCCCAGGGACTGCCCAGTGCCCTCCTCAACCCCCTTCCACGACAGCCCAACGGCGGACAGCTTGTGGGAGCACTGCCACAGCTCCCAAAATCCAAACCATCCCCGGGACGGCCGCCAGGCCCGGCTGCTGGCGCTGGTGGTAGCCTGCGGCCAGGAGAGACGTCACCTTCAATCAGCATAGCCAGATCTGAGAGAAGATGTCCGTCCATCCCCCGGAGCTGCCTCATCTCCCAGCACAGCACGCAGGGTCTCCACCGAGGCCATGCCGCCCACGTGCCCATCTGCACCCCCGCCTGCGTGGGGGCTGGGGACTCCCCACTGGTACAGCCATGCTGGCAGGGCCCTGCTGCATAGACCACTCACTTCAGGCTGAGCTTGGTGTTTTCCGTATCAGTGAACTTTAAAATAAGTTTTTAAAGTCAATCTGCACTGCAAGGTTTTGCCCCGGTGCTGATGGAGGAAGAAGCCTCCCAGGGGAAGTTGGCCATGCACTGCTCCGACTCGACCGTGTGGGGATGAAGGTGCGAGGACACCGTGTCTGAGATTAAAAGCTTTTGGGTCCTGCTCCACTCGTCATAAATTCCCGAGTAGTGTTTGAAACTCATGCCTGGAAAGGGTTGCTTAGACTCACAAGGGAGGCTCGACAAAACCTGCGCTTCCATTGCCTTAATTCCACAGGTTTAGCAAAAATGTGTAGTGTTGTCAGTGTAGATATTTTTACATCTCTTGTTTGATAGACTAGAAATTTCTAGAAAAAGTTTCACAAACAGCTGCATGGGGATTTTTGAATACAGAGATTAATTTTAATGTTTTCTACAGAGGTGATGCCTTTATTTTGAATGTAGATAAACATTTTTAAATCTAAGACTTCCTCTTTTTAATAACTTCAACAAAAATAACTTTCTGGCTAGTAGCTACCTTATTTTTGCCATAATTACACTGTTACAAGTAGGAAAAAGAACTAAAAGCTTCCAAAAGTAGGGAGGAAAAAGGATGCTGTGAGGAGAGAAGCAGAAGCTGGAAACACAGTACAGTACTAAAATAAAAGCAACATATGCCTAAATCCTGGTGTAACGTAGTTTGGTGAACCAAGTCACTCTGGTACACGTAAAGGACCATTTGCAGCTACAACATCAGGAACATGGAATGATTAGAGGCTCTGAGCCACCAGTGCAGCTTAGCTGACCAACTGCAAGCTTAATCACGACATTTTGGGGCCAGTGCATTGCTTTTTTTCTTCACCTGAAGCTGTTGGCTCCTCTTGACCTCCACGAGGGCCACAAAGCCCAGGGGCTGCAGCGCTGTTGCTGACAGTGCTCCCGCCAGACCCAGCGTGCTTAAAATGGTCTGAGTATGTCTACGGCACCTGCACAGATGCCTCCCAAGCGCCACGTGGACGTGGCATCGATTAATGGCAACAGCAAGGAGGGATTGGCAGCACGGGAGAAGTGCCAGGCAGGGAAAACAAGCTCTGCATCAGTGAAGAGAGAGAAACTCATATGGGCTGGTGGCTGCAGGACAGGCTGAGGCAACAAGTGGAAGTTAGGATGGTTCAAAAAGAGGGAAGCAAAGTCTGAGTGAGGGAATTTGCTTCCAAAAAGAGGGTGAGACACGGGAAGGCAAAAAAGAAACAGGACAAAAGGTGAGAAGGAGATGGAGACTAGGCAGGAGGCAGGGTGTTGTGCAGGGTGTTGTACAGG
Source organism: Rhynochetos jubatus (assembly GCA_027574665.1). Lineage (NCBI taxonomy): Eukaryota > Metazoa > Chordata > Aves > Eurypygiformes > Rhynochetidae > Rhynochetos > Rhynochetos jubatus. The sequence continues at coordinate 24,273,369 of CM050648.1, forward strand.
ATGAGGCCGGGGTGAGAGAAGTAGCTCCTGAAGCAAACACCCAGAATCAGAGCAGTGAGAAGAAAGGAAGAGGAAAAAGGGAAGGAAAGGAGGAGGGAGTTTAATAAATAATGGATTTTCACATGTTAAACTCAAATGGCTTGGATTTATTCAAACAGCGTGACCCTCAGCACCAGCCCTTGGCCCCAGCCAGACACTGCCGTGCCGCGTTCCTGGGTTGCTGCGGGGAAGAGCAGCATTTAGATCCGGGCTGAGCCTCCTCCTGAGGTGGGACCGCTACGGAGTTGGGCTTTGCCAGCAAAGCTGCGCTGGCATCGGGAGTGCTGGTCTGGAAGAGCATGGTGTGCTGTTGCTATGTAATACATGACCTCATAGAAAGGCGTTATGCACACATAGCTGGGCTGAGCCGCTCCGCCACGGGCCGCGGGAAGCATCCATTTCAGCAACTAATGTGCAGAGAGCTCAGTTTTCAGATGCAACCTCAAGGACGTTAATTTTTTAATCTGATTCGTCCCTCCAAAATAGAGATTATGACCAGAGGATATTTTATCTGCTGTTTTTTCTTCCCGGCACGTAGCACAGCCAGTCCTTCTCCCTGCTACGCCCCTGCAGCTGCTGCCTGTAACACAGCAAAAGGTGCAGAACGAATGCTGCCGGCGCAGGCAGTGCAGAAAAACAAACGGACAGTGGGAGAGAGATGAACACAGGGAAACGGCAGGCAGGTGGTTCGGGAAGCTCCAGGAAACTGCAGAAGCATGAATCTGCATGCTGTGTGCTGGGATTGAGCTCCAGAGGGAAGGAGGATACTTCACACAGACGCGAACGGCAGCCGCGGGGGTACTAGTCTATTTAGTGTTTGCCCTGTGCAAGTCAGGATGGCACTTTATGGCTATAAAAACCCTAGCCCTGTCCCAGAGGTAGCTTTACAGAACCTGTTTCTCTTCCCAACAGGTCTAATACGTACAAACCGTATGCCTATTTTAACATGTTCTTTATAGCTGTCTCTGAAATTTCCCAGGGAGAGATGTTCTGTTAAAAGGCGAATGGAGCATGTCAGTGCCATAGGCAAGAGTATGGATTTTAAGGAGAAATATTAAATCATCCTCTGACATTTTAAGATGATAGCTACTGGTTTAAATTTAAAAACCAGTCCAGGGATGAACTATTAGAGGTACTTGTCACTGCCCCTCTTCAGCAATTTGGGCTTTGTTCTGGCTGCTGAACTTCTGAAATCGTCAGAAGATGCGTTGACAGTCTGTGCCTGCTCAGGGGGAAGATTATTAAAGAAGCAACCCCAAACATGTAAATAAAACCTTAGCTATATGCAATCATTTTGATTTAGTCCTTTGATATCGTTCATCTGATTAAAAGTTCTTTCCAAACAAACTGCACATAGAGCTTGGCCTAGGAGTAGCGGACTAAGCCCATGTGTATCCTGACAGGGGTGTTTACTCGAACGGAGTTATCCCAGCCTCACAGTGCATACTCGAGGACGCAAAAGGGCCTGGGGACAGGAACTCGGGGAACAATAAGGGTAGAGAAACTTAGAGGAAATAACCTACTGGGAGAATGGGAATGCACTGGGAATAGAAAAATCAGTCAGACAGGAAGAAATCAAACATTGGGAAGATACCCATGGAGAGGGGGTGAGAGATGCCCACGGAGAGAGGTGTGGAGAGGAGCTGTGTGCTGGGGTGGAGGACAGGGACTGCCAGCACAGGGGGAAGGCAGTCCCAGGAGTGCAGCACCCCAGCGAGGGAAGGGGTGCAAGTCATGGAAGGTGGGGTTAAAGAGGAGGAGAGCAGATGGCCTGTAAATAAACATTGACTAGGAAGGCTGTTCTTCAGCCAGCAGACTAATATTTCTGACTGCAGAAACTTTGTATTCCCTCTCCATCTTGCTGGACAGGAGCAGATGGAGAGATAGGCCTCGACCGCCTGAGAAATCCTGGATGAGCTTGAGACTGCCATGTCTGCCGCATCAGTGGAAACTCACCTGGCTGCCGCGGCCTGGCACAGGGGTCCCTGGCCTGAGGTGGGCACGCAGCCCTCTGCGGAGGCAGCAGACAGGGCTAACAAGCAGCCGCAGGCAGTGATGCAGCCCTGGTGCCGATGGCCCAGCCGCAGCTCAGGTACTGCTGGTTTTGACCCCCTACTCATTAACAGGGTTCAGGCAGTGTGGGTTTCTGCTGCCAGACCAACGTGCAGGGCACGGCAGCCACTCAAGCCTTGGCAGCATCTGCTCCCTGTAGGGCTGGTGGGACGTTGGACAGACTATCCCGGAGTTCCAGCACCCTGTGAAGTGAGACCCAGGAGTGGAGCCCTCCCCAGGGCTTCCTGAGCCGGCAAGGGGGGGAAAGATTTTTCCCGTTACTCTAGCCTGGTCCTTAGTTTGAGAGAGGAGTAGGGCAGGACGGGTGTCCTCAGCCTGGAAAAATACTTTTGGGGCCCCAAACTATTCAAGAGGTCGCAGGGAGGGTGCCGGGAGTGCGAGAGAAGGGGGAGCTCCCGGGGGAGACGAGGGTCTCCAGGGAGGGGGGGAAGAGCCCCCTCTCCTCATCGCCCCTCCGTCCGCCCCCTCGGGCGTGACCTGCGCTCAGCAGCGGGCGGCTCCCGCGGGCACGGCGCGGATGGAGGGGGGTGGGGGGATGGCGAATCGTACAGGGGGGGCTCCCCGCTGCCAGGTCAGCACCGCCACCCTGCGAGGGGCCGGTGCGGGGTCCCGCGGCTGAACCCCAGGGCTGGGTGGGGGGGGGCGGTGTCGGTATTTGCACCTCGCTGTTTGCTCCCAGAGCTGTCGGGAAAGAATCGTCTTCTGCGGGATAAAGTCCCTGTCTACGCGGGTGAATTGCCCGTGTCCAAAGTCTACTGGCAGAGGGTGTCTACTGCAATCTGCGCGACAGGGATGACTTTTACAATACATGGGCTGATTGCGAATAAGTTACTAATAAGCCGCTTTGGCGTAAGAACGGCTCTATGCATCATTTCCTAAGATCTGTTTATTTGCAAGCATTTTTCTTTCTCTTCTTCTTCTTGAAAAAAAAAATTCATTCGGGAAAATAAAAAAAAAAAAGTACAGAAGTTAATATTTAGACATTCATACTATTAAGTAATAGAGCTATAAACTCTGAAATACGGCACTTTCATTTTACTTAACAATAGATAACACAACAGCGACAGTGAAACAGGCCAAACAAAAGCGATCACCAAAATTGTTGTGACAGTACAATTACCCAGCTAGGAAATTTATTCAATATGCTTTACCATTGCATTGACACAGCGGGAAAAAAAAGCCCAAATGTTCAGAGAATAATACAACAAGGCAGGAGGGATTTGGAAAAAAAAAAAAAGATTTATTTTGAAATACACTTTTAAGAGATATTTTGCCTCCCCGATTCGGTATCGATGTGCATCTGACGCGATGGTACGAAACAAACAAAACGAAGAAAACCACATTCTGTACAGAGCTCCAAAATGAGCCGCGGGTTATCTACAAGACGAGCTTTACGCCTGGGTGTGGGTTGGAGAGGGGCCCGATCCTGCAGTCCGCACTCTCGAAATGAGTTTCGCAGACGTGTGGTAGGAAAGCTTGGCCCCGAGTCTGCGCGTGTGCCTCCGTGTGAGTGTGGGTCTGTGAGTTCCTACAACACAGTCCTTGAGTAAAAGGGGCAGGTTGGAGCCGCCGGAGCGGGCGCGGGTCCCTGGCTGCTCTAGAAGTCCTGCCGCGGGGTGTGAGTTAGACTGTGCCGCCGTAGATCACAGTTTCGCCTGAACACTTTGCCGCACTGCTCACAGTTGTAGGGCTTGATGTCTGTATGGGTAAGAAGGTGAGTTTTCAGATTACTTCTTTGATTAAAGGTTCTTCCACATGTGGGGCATTTGTGTGGAGATTCCTGTTCAGATTTGAAGCAAGCAAAGGATTAATCCTTCACAAACTACCTGGTTGAACGTATTACTGCACTTTATCGCAACACACAACTTCAAATATCGGGGTTGGACACGAAGGAGCGCAGCCCCGGGCGGACGGCACGCGCTGCCCACCTCGCCCCGTCCTGCCCCAAAAGGGTGATTTTACAATTCTCGATTCCTGACATTTCGCTCTCCTGGGGCGCAGGGAAAGCGGCCGCCCCGCCGTCCCCCCGCGCTCCGGGGCTCCCCCAGCCCACCCGGCGGCCGCGGCGGTCCCGGCGGACGGGGCGAGCGGCCAGCTCCGCTCCGCACCGTTCCGCGCCGCTCCGCGCTGGCCGGGCTTCCCCGCCGCCTGCTGCCGCCGAGGCAGGGCTGGAGCCCTCAACGAAAAACGCCTCGGAACGGCGGCGTGGACAAAACCAAACCCGGGGCTCGCTCCCCGCCGCCAACCGCGTCCCCCGCACGTCTCCTGCGGCCGCCGTTTTGGCGCGGAGGTAACCGCCGCGCCGCTTCCCTCTCGGGAGAAAACGCGGAGCCGTCAAGCTGCCGGAGCCCGCTCGCTCCCCTCCGCACCGGAGCCCCGTCCACCCCCGGCAGCCGCCGCCCCCGCCCCGCGGCGGGCCGGGCCGAGCCGGGCCGGTCCCACGCCGGCGGCACCCGCGCGGAGGAGGCCGGGGAGCGCCGGGCTCACCTGCATGTGTAGGGTTTTGTGGACCGCCAGGGTCCTGGACTGGCAGAAGCCCTTCCCGCACTCCTGGCACTTGAAGGGTTTCTCTTTGGAATGGATGTACCTGGAAGGCAACGCGAGGGGTGAGCAGCGCTGCCGGGGAGTGGGGTACACCCGCCCTCGGGACCCGCTCCCCCAAACCCGGCTCCCCCAAAACGCCCCCCACACCCCGCTCCTCCCTCCCCATCCTCCCGTATAATTCTTTTGATGGGTAAACTCCTCGATCTGTTCAAAACATTCGCAATAATTCGTATCGAGGCGCGATGGGTGACAGATCGCGATGGCATCCGTCAGCCGGCGGGACCCGAGCCCGCTCTGCCCCGAAAACAGCGCGGATCTGCCGCCCGGCAGCGGCCGCGGGGTGCGGAGGTGGAGGGGGGCGAGCCGGGGAGCGCCCACCTGAGCCCCATCCTCCTCCCCGCTTCAGAAGCGCAACAACCCCGGGGGCTTCACCCCAGCTCCCCCCTCCCCGGGGCGGGTACCCGTCCCACGCCGGAGCGCAGGTTTTGTCTGCCCTGGCCGCGGAGTCGGGGCGGTTTCTCCTGCTGCCTTCCCGGCTCAGCCCGGAGAGCTCATCCCCACCGCCCCCCCCCCCCCCCCCCCCCAACAAACACACACACACACCCCCGACGGCCCGGCCACGCTCGCGGTGGTCCCTCACCGGTGGTCCCGCAGGTGGTCCTGCCTCCGGAAAGCCTTGTGGCAGATGTCGCAGGTGTAGGGCCGCTCGTCCGTGTGGGTCCGCTCGTGGATGAGGAGGTTGTAGGATTTGGTGAAGTGCCTGCCGCAGAACTTGCAGATGAACTCCTTTTTCGTCTTGGAGGGCAGGCGGCCGCGGGAGGGCTTCCTGTCCGGGGACAGCTTGCTGATGCCCGAGAGGGGCGAGGCCAGTCCGGGGCTCAGCTTGGCGAGCTCCCCCACCTTGGGGGGGGTCCTCCTGCGTGGCGGCCACGGCCAGGTTGGCAAAGTCAAAACGGGGCCTGTCCTTGTGCAAGGCTGGGAGGACGTGGGCGATGGCCCCTTGCTTGGGGTGGAAGAGGTGCGTGGCGAAGGGGAGCGCGGGGAATGGGAAGCGGGAATCCACCAAACCCTGGGCGGCCGCCATCTCCGTGATGGTGGAGCGGGTGATTTCATGCACATTGGGGTAACCCAATGTCCAGTGGTTCATGTGCATGGTTTGCACGGCGCTGAGTCCGTACAGACCTTGCAACTGGTCCACAGCTGCGGGGAAGGTGTTCACAGCCTGGAGGAAGGAGTAGTTGGTGAGTTGCAGGGACGGGTGCAGCGGGATGGGAGCTGGCAGAGCCTTGCTTCCCATCTTCCCGGGGCGGGCTCGGGCCGGCCGTGCAGCTGGTGCTTCTGCTGGGCTTTCGAGACGGGGAGAAAACCCTAGGGAGAAATGGGGAGAAAGGAAGGGAAAGAGGGTTTTACTGAGAGCAGCGTGGTTCCCCTTGCCGAGGCGAGCGCAGCGGCGGAGCCAGGGAGGGCCTGGCACGGCTCCGGTGCGCTGCCTTGTCGCGGTCCCAGCGCCCCGCCGCAGCCCCGGCTCCCGTCCCCGACCCACCGGCGCGATCGCTTCGACCGAAAAAGCTAAAGCGTAAGAAAAAAAAAATAAATTAAAATAATAAAAATAATTAAAACCCTCACTGCCAGAAACACCCACCCCAAATTAAAATCTACAGGAGAAAAGCCCAGCGCCGAGTCAACCGAAGGCACCGCAGATTCGAATTAAACGAATCGCGGAAAAACACACACCGACCGGAGCCGGGGCCGCTCCGCTCCCCGCCGCCGCCCCCCCCGGCAGCGCCCAGCTCGGACCGCGGCCATCGCGGGGACCCCCCGGGGCCGCCTCCTCCTGCCCCCCCCCCGCCCCCCCCCCCCCCCGCCGACCTGGCCCCCGGCGTCGCTCCCACCCCTCCGCCCGGCCTCCCGCGGGCGCGGAGGCCCCGACCTCGACCCCTCCTGGCTGAGGCCTCCCCGGGAAGAGGCAGGGTGCTCACGGAGAGCCGAGGCAGGCCCGGGGGGGGGGGATAAACCCCGCGTTTATCCCAACTCGGGTGCTTATTTTTCTTCCTTCAACAACAACTCATTTATCAAGATAACCGAGGGAGAGACGTGCACACCTCCTGCCCAGCCCCCCCCCCCCCCCCCCACCCCGCGCCGCAGGTCCTAAATAAATCCACTTTGCGCCGAGATCCCTTCCAGATGGCCAGGGCCACCCCGCGCAGCCCGCCCGGGCCCGGGCGAGCCCATCGGCGGCGAGGAAAGCGGCCGGCCCGAAGGCCTCCCCGGCCCGCCGAGGGCTGCCCGGCACGGCGCTGCCCCGCAGCCCGCTCCCTCCATCCCGCCGGGCCGGGAAGGGCGAGCGGAGCCGCGCCGGGGGCTCTCCGGGCCTGTAAACAAGAGGTAGGGCCCAGCACCTCCTGGGATTTGGGTGGAGGGACTCGTAACGCGTTGTTTCCAAAATTAAAAACGACCTCACCGCCCCCCTTCAAAAAAATAAATCCCAAACCAACAACAAAAATGAAGGAAACTGTCGGAGCGCAGAGCCCGCGCGCCGGGAGCGGCGTTCCCGTCCCGCCGGGCCGCCGCCGCCCCGCTGTCCCCACCGCGGCCGCACGGCCCGGGCCGCTCCGCTGGCACCGCGCAGCCTCCGGCTGGAAAGCCACTTTTCGACGTTTTTCCTAAAATGCCTTTCCTGCCCGTTTGTGACACCGCACTGAACTGGCCCTCCGGAGAAACGAAAAGCGGCGAGGAGGTCGGCTGCGAAGCGCAGCGTTACCCACCCCTGTTTTCGTTTTCCTTGAATCGTGGCTCTCCCGGATTTCCTCCGCTGCTGCCCAGTTTTTCTCGTTTGTGATTGTATCGAGATCGGGGACAGCGTTATCGATACGACCTATTATATATGGAGAACTCTTCTTTTTTTTTTTAGTTTTATTTTGCAGAGGGGATGGTTATTTATAGAGGCTTATTTTTAAAGATGTCGTAGTGTGAGTTCCTATTCGCTTTCCGCCGGGAACCGACACAGAGGCATTAAAATCACTTTTCGCTGGCTGCTACCGCGGCTCCTGCCTCCATCCCGGCGGGCTGCGGCTGGGACCGGCGATGAGTTAGGACCGAGGGAGGTACAGGATTTCTGTAGGGCAGAGCTTCGCCTGTTACAGCCGCGTTTGGTGGCTGCATGAGGGAATGTCACTGCAGGGTGCTCGTTTTGGTGTCAAAGAACCAAGTCCGAAAAAGCAGCCCGAACACGATATCCGCATTTTAACGCAGAAACTTTTGAAACTCCGCTGTTGCCTGCACCACGGCACATCAATTACTATTTGTACTCGGAGGTAACTTTATTGAAACCTATCCAGAACGACCAGAAAGTGCCTTCGTGCGTTATTTTCGGGCTACTTACACTAAGGTGCTGGGGGAAAGTCAACCAAAAACGGATGTTACGGAACCCTGGGCCCTTCCTTTTCCCTTGCCATTCAGAGCGCTCAATTAAATTAAGCCGTACGCCCCTCTCTACCTGCCCGCTGCCGACCTGCCGGCCCGGCCGGCGCTGCCCGTCCTCCCGCGGCGGGGCCGGGGCCGCGCCCCGAGGGCGCTGAGGTCGCTGCTCCAGGGGAGCGGGTGGGCCCCGGGGCGCCTCCGCTCCCCGCCAGCCTCACCCGAAGCCGCCGCTACCCGCGCAGCCAGGTATTTCCACGGACCGAGGACTTCTCCAGTGCGACCGGGGCTGACACGCACGGACCGGCTCCTCCCGGTGAGGAATTTCGCGGGAGGGACACCGGTCCCGCACGCCGGCAGACCCCCGCCGCCCGGTCCCGCACCAACGCGCCCGCGGGAGGACCCTCAGCCCAGCCGCCACGGTGCTGCAAACTGAAAGTAAACCCGGCGGCCCCGCGCTCCCCGCCGGGGGGACGCTGCCCTCCCGGGGCCCGGCCGCGGCTCCGCCGCCCCGCTCCCGCCGACGGCAGCGGGCAGGACGGGCCGGGGGGGAGCCTCTTACCTACCGCAGCCGGTTGCTCCTCCCGGGGCAAAGCCGAGGCGGCGGCCGCGGCACCTTCACGGAGACATTAGATCCACAACGGGGGCGCTCAGCGGGGCCGGGGGCCGGCCGGCATGTTGCGGAGAGCTGGACGGCGGCTGGGAGCTCTGGCTGCGGCGGTCCCGGGGCCCCGGCATAGACCACCGCCGGCACCCGCCCGCAGCCTCCCGCCTTCGACCCCGGCGAGGCTCGGCGCGAGTCTGAGCCGCCCCCTGCCCGGTCCATCACATTTCAGCGGTGAGTGGCGTGGAGCGCTGTCCCCGCCCGCCCGCCGCCGCCGGCCCACCCCGCGGCGCGCACAGCCCCGCGCTCGGGGCCGCGCCGCTCCGCCCCGACGGGACGGGACCGCCCCCCGGCCCGGCCCGGCCCGCCCTGCCGCGCCGGCCCCACTGTTTACTTGTGTTTGGGTAGCAACTGGGTTTTAAAGGGGCAGGACGCCCCCGCCTCCCCCCCCCCCCCTCCCCCCCGCGTCACCTAAGGTGACTTTTCCCTCCGAGAGCAGCCCGACGCCCCCCGCCCCGCTGCCGGCCGCGGGGATTTGCGCGCTCCCTGCGCCGCACCGCCCGCCCCGGCCGGCGTGACACGGACTGCACGACTTGATAAAACACCTAAAATAACACCCCCTTTCCCCCCCACACCCAAACCCCAGAGCGTGGGGGTTTTGTGGACTCCCACGTCCCCGAGGGGAGGTGCGGATGCAGGTGGCGCTCCCGTCCGAAGGGCTCCGTGGCCGCGGCGTCGGGTGGCCCTATGGACCGACACTTGGGCACTTCGGTTCTGCCCTTTAACTCGCATGTAGGTGCCTGAAGGCAGATTGAAAGGGAGAAGCGAAGCGGAGGTGTCCCCGTGCGCGGTGACTAAGCACACAATCCCTACCTGGAACAGACAAATAGTTTCGAGAGCAGTTTCGATTTATTACCGGGGAATTTACTGCTAAATGGGGCCTCTGTGACCCTCTTCAAATTTCTGGATTAAAGCACCGTATTCATTTTCGTCGTTCGCTTGGGTGCGTACAGCGAATTGGGGTTGAATTTTTTTTACCTGTAACGTTAGTTTGTTCTGTGCATTACTTAAATCACACGTACGGCCAATTAATTTTGTCATCCGGACTGGACGTTGGAGGTAGGCTTTGAGGAGTGTAGAAAGATGTTAGGAGAAAGGGCATTTGAAAACAGCTTTGAAAAACTTGCAAGGTACAGTCTGTGACTATGAATTCGAGCCCGCGGAAGAGGACACAAGCGACGGCTGCATCGAGATTTTTTTTTTCCCCTCTCTTCTTTTAGTATATAGTAGAAAAAAATTAATCAAAGCGGGAGAATGGGAGCCGGCAGAGGAAGGCTTGGATGTGTCCCGTCGCAGGGCAGAGCAGCCGAAACTGATTCTCGTTGGAGCCCGCGGCTGCCGCCGGCCGCTCGAGCTCATTTTCGTTTCTTTTCATCAAGTCCTGCTTCGAAAACGTACTGTTTTGGATCCCAGTCACCCTAAATAAATCGTATTTCGACTCCTGGGCAGTGAGGACACCGAGGTTCCCAATTCCGGGAGAAGGAACGATCCCTTCCCCTGGGCCGGGTGCGACGCCGGTGCGGGCGACCAGCGGGAGCCTGCGTGGGGCTGGCGGGGCTCGGGCACGACGCGGGGGAGGGACCCGCACGCCCTCGTTATTTTGCTTTTTCGAGAGAGGCCGGTTGCTTCAGGAACGAAGTGGAAAAGGGAATTTACATTTTCCGCCCCGAACTGCTGGGTTGCGGATGACAGGGGGGAAGCCCCCTCGACAATAGGGGCGGAGGGGGCTGTTTTGGGAGAACCGTCCCAAAACCGTCCTTGCCCTATACAAGAAGGAGAATAAACGGCGCTTGCTGCGGGGGGAGCAGGAGGAAAACCTCACAACCAAGTCATAAAAATCAGTTTAAAAAACCCCGACAACCTCCCCAGAGCTCAAACCCACCGGCCAACGAGAAACCCTCAAGGTGGAGGGCACTGGGGCGGGGAATGGAGCGGTGCGGAGCCGCCGTCGGGGCTGCTCGCTGCCCGGCCGCTCGCGGGGCGTTTCGGCTACGCCGGGAGCGCGGAAAGCCGCGCTCCGCTTATCCCGGCAGCTCTCCCGTCCGCGCTGGCACGAGCGCCCGGTGATCCCGGCCAGCAGGTGCGCGGCGAGACACTCCCGGTACCGACGCGCCGCCCGACTCCTCCGCACCCGCGGAGAGGAGCCCCACGGCAGCGGAGTGCCGTCGAGCAGGGCTGACACCACGGGGGGCGCGGGCCGCCGGAGCCCCGCGCTTCCCGCATCACCTTTCCGCGCCCACCCCCATCCCGCTCCCATCGGCCTTCGCCCGCCGTCCGGTGCGCTCAGCCGCTACCGACAGCCACCGAGCAGCCTGCGGGGCATAGGCGCTGCCGGACCGGGCAGGTGCCGTGCTCCGCCGCGCCGCTGTGCCCTGGCCGGGCGCGGGCAGGGCCGGGCCGGCGGGGCGGGGCGGAGGGGCCCGCCCGGAGCCGGCGGCGGCGGCCCGCGGTGCTGCAGCGCCCCCTGGAGGTCTGCCCGCTCCTCTCGCCGCCGCCTCCGGCCTCCGCTGCGGCTCCGCGCCCGCGGAACCCGGCGCGGTGCCTGCACCGCCGCGATCATCGCAGCCTGGCCCCGCTCATCCCCGTCAAAATAACATCCCGAGCGCCGGACTCCGTCCAGGGGAGCAGGGAGATGGGCGGTGTTTGTTCTCGCCGCGAGGAACAGCCTGGGGGCAATCCTTGACCACCCGCCCCGTCCTGAGCACCGAAACGCACCCCGGGGAGGGCGGTGTCGGGGCGCACACGGAGCGCGGCTCGGTGGCAGCGAGTCCCGCTGCGGGGCTGGCTGACCCCTCCGTGCGCGGCGCCGGTGCGCGATGCACGCATGAAGCGGCTCAGATCTCCGCAAACCGCCGCCGTCAGCTGGGGGACCCCCCTTCCCCCCACCTTTTAATGAATGAAAGGGGGTGAAGGGAATTTCAGCGGGAGCCGGGGATGCGTCCAGAGCCGCGGGCGGAGGGAGCGGGAGCGGCGTCGGCGCGGCCGCTTTGCTGCAGCACCGGGGGTACCCGGGCCGGTTCCGGCTCCCGGCAGGGGCTGTGCTGAGGGAAGGGGCCCGGCAGCACAGTCCCCGGTGCAGGGCAGGGTCAGGGAGGCGCCCCGACGGCCGCTGGCCCGGGACGGCGCTGTCGGGCGCTCAGGGCAGAGGTACCGCTCGGCGCCCGCCGCCGGGTCCCGGTGTTACAGCCCCGGGTGCCGCCCGCCCACACACCCGTCGGTGCTGCCGGCGGCTCGGCTACACACCGAGGACGGACTGAATTTGTATTTTTAAGGAAAACAGTGACCGCCCGTCGATTCTGTTCTGCTGGTGTGTCTTGGTGACTAAATCATCACCTACTTCACTCAGATTAGTTGGGGTGGGATCGGGTTTTTCGGTTCGTTTTTAATGTACCAGCCATTTACCGCGCACACGGTACTGGGGAGACCTCACCCCGCGGAACTTGCGCGCTGTGCCGCGGTGGAAGTGGGGCGAGGGAGGAGGCGGAGGTGGCTGCCTGCACAGCCGGCCTGCGCTGGAGGGGATGCGCTGTCCCGGCCCTGAGGACCGGGCTGTCCCCCTCCCGCCGGGAGAACCCCTCTCCTTGCAGATGTCCTGCTCCGAGGGAGCCCACCCAGCACAGCCCAAAGCAGGCGGCTTTCTCCCGCTCATCCCTGCCTGCTGATCTCCCCAAGGAATAAGGGGAGCAAAACCTATGATAAATGGACTTTTCTAACCTAAAGGAATTCCTTCCCATGTCATCAGCAATGAGATGTTTGTGGTGCCTGAAATCAGCAGTTGTCAAGCCCTGAAGGGTCAAGAGGTCCCTTACCGTGGCTAAAGTCCTGCCATCAGCACCGAACCGCTGAGCACGGCTGTTGCCTACACCCCCAGCTGGAAGCGCAGACACCCATCGCCCACGAGTGCACCCCTTCCTTGTGGCTCCACACCTCGCCAGCCCCCTCGGAGCTGGCACTGCGGAAGGTCCTCAGGCCGGTGGGCTTCGTTTCCTCTCCGGTGGTGGCATTCTACCTCACTCGGCGGGCGTGCCGAGCAACAGCCCTCAGGACTTGGCGCGGCTTGAGGGCCGCCTGCTCGCCGCGCGCACACGGGCCTCAACGCTTGGCTCCCGGGAGAAGCGGGATTTCAGGCACCGATGAAGCTCTGCAGCTGCCTCAGGCTGGAAGGATCGTGCAGTTTGCAATCTCTGAGCCAATTGTTAAGGGGAAACGTAAGAGAAATGTGGCATAAAAGCAATAAATTGGTTTAAGAAGTGGAGTTGTACGTTCGGTTGCGTGCCTCGTAACTCACCTAGGACATGAGAACTCTGAGGCAGCGGGGAAGGGGGCCCATGCGTTTTGTCCTGTGGTGTCCGTTAAATAACTCTATTTCCTTTCAAGAACTTTTTATATCCCTTTGAATAACTCGATTTTCACAAATAAAATTAATACTATAGAGTGAAAGTCAGCAAACAATAGAAAAGCTCAGAGGATATTTGGATATTTTTTCCAGTTGTAAACATGCAGAACCCACGTGGTCATTAGATACATCTGTGGGTTAAGCACTGATTTGTTTATGCAAGCCTGATGCTTATGATACCCTTAAACTGGGACTGTTCTGTCGAATATATGTATACTGTAATCCCCTTTTACCTACCCTCCGCATGTGTGTTTCCTGTTTGCAGCGCGCATTCTCGATGTGTAAACTGTGGCGAAGGACATGTTATAAACCAGGATACTACAGAGCATTTCAGATATTTTCAGAGCATTACAAGCACGCTGCAAGCATATGCAAATCATCACTTACAGATGTGCACAATGTCTGTATTAATCTCCGCGTGGTTTTGCAATTGTTTGTGGCATCTAATTCAAAGAAAAGGACAATAATGGATATTACGAAAAAGTACCAATTGTTCCCGGGCAGACTCACCCCTAAAACGTCCAGACCAACCTTACTGCTGAAACCCTGCACTTCTCCATAAAATCAGGGTCTTTTGAAGCTAAGATACTGAAGGTTCCTGAAATATGAGGTAGTGAAGGGAAAACTTACCACGGTACAGCATTTGGAAGCTCTTAAAGACTGACAAGGGTGGCCACTACCCTGTACCTCTATTGGGTATGATTGGGAAAAGAACGTAAGCACGTGCTTAAGTTCATCACTACCCAGGGCAGTACCTAAGCAGGTGCTTCAATTTCTTTATATGCCAAAGTCACCCGCCGAGCGTGTGTTTTACTGTTGGTTTAAAATATTTCAGTCAGGGCCAATATTTTCAGATTGCCACATAAAAGCAGACAAATTAATAAAAGCTTGTAAAGATCCAAGAGCAGTTGTCATTCCAGGCAGCATTTTGCATCGTGCCAGCTTTCGTGTCCTTTTCCAGGAGTTAAGCTGTTGGCAGTCACTCATCTGTTACACCCTTGTTTCTTCCTCAAAAGCTGGTGTTCCCCTCAACTTCTCCTGCTGCCACCTCACCCCTGTGTGCACCCTCCTGTTGGCTGCAAGGACAGTTGCTCCAACATGAAACCTGGGGGTGTGATGCTGATACACCTTGGAGACTTTTCAGAGCAGAACAGTTTGGATCTAGCTTGTGGCACGGGAAAAAGAGCCCTTTTTCTCCGTGAACATTTCACAGGCACTGTGGAGAAAGATCAGGACAAGATAATTCTGGAGTACAGAAAAGCTGCAGAGTAAAAGCAGTGGCTGAGAAGGGGAATGCATCACTTCAAGGATGTACCTGAGCTGGGCAGGGGCCAGTCAGAAGCCTTTCTGGTAAAGAATATCCTTCTATCTTGCCTCACCTGGTCTCACCTCGCCTCGCCTGGCATCCCCTCCTCTTGCCTTGCCTTGCCTTCCCTTCCCTTCAAGCTGAGCCCTTCAGGTGACAACACGCACACCCAGTGTGTCATGACAGTCAGGCTCTGGTCTCTGGGTATCATGAGGCAGCAGAAAGCTTGTAAGTCAGGACGACTGAGGTGAGACCCAGCAGTGGATTTCCAGCTTCTTTGCTCACAGACCCCTGTTTTCTGTTCCCGTGGTGTTACAGGTCCTGACTCAGAGGACTGACACCCTGCTTGCTCTCCTTACTTCCCTTTCACAGACCCCCCAGAAGTATTTGAGGGACCCACACAGGCCCCTCAAAACAGGCCCCAAACGGTAGGATGAAGACTCGCGAATGGGTGTTTCCCCTGTTTGGTCCATAGTAGATGGCACGGTCCATCTCATGAAGACTACCAACGATTATTGCGGATCTGCCTTGTTTGCATTATCTATTTCATTTATTTGACCTGCTCAGCCAGGATAGGCTGGTGAAAATTATTAGTTGGTTACGCTATTCTTTCAAACAGCCCTTTGGGAACTGTTTCCAAGGAAAATACAAATGCCATTCAGTTCAACGCCAGAACTCATTTTAGCACTCGAGAAGTGCTGAAAGCCGAGGCCATTACACTGCAGCAGAAACAGAGCTGCCTCCAGGCCTCTTATTTTCAGCTTTACAGATCAGTGGAGAGGGGAAAGAGATAGTCAGCCACGCCACAAGCTTTCAAGTGGAATATATATTCCCCTTTTCCACTGAAATTGTCCTGACGATTGCTGGGTGTTCAAATCCAATTGAATTTCACTGCTGTTGTGCCTGTCTCCAAACTGCTGGATGGAGCCCACCTCCGCAGGTGCAGCACCCTGCCGTTTCGGGAGGCTGGGTGCGTGTGGAGGGGAGCAGCACAGACCTTGGGACAGGACATGCTTTGGAATGACATCCTTCCCAGCTGGATCCCATGGAAGCAAGGATCAATAGTTCCTGCAAGACTAGGGTCTTTCAGGGAGCCTAGGACAGTGGCTATGGAGAGTTGTGAGGAAGCCTCCATCATCAACAGAAATGCTCAGGTCAGAGAAATCAAAGTTGATTATAGTAAGTGAAAAGCAGCATCACTGACCATCAGGTGGACCCTGGCTGGAGGCCAGGTGCTCACCCAAGCCGCTCTGTCACTGCCCTCCTCAGCTTGGCAGGGGAGAGAGAATACAAAGAAAGGCTTGTGGGTAAGAGCAGGGAGGGATCCCTCACCAGTTACCGTCATGGGCAAAACAGACTCAGCTTGGGGAAATCAGCTTATTGCCAATCAAATCATGAGTAGGAGAGAGCTAAACCAGAATCTTAAAACATCTTCCCCCCACCTCTCCCTTCTTCCTGGGCTCAGATTCTCTCCTGAATTCTCTACCTCCTCCATTTTCTCTGCCTCTCCTTCCTCTTCAGAGGAGGATCCTCACGCTCTGCCCCTGCTCCAGCGTGGAGTCCCTCCCACGGGACACCGTCTTCCACCAACTTCTCTAGTATGAGTCCTTCCCACGGGCTGCAGTTCTTAATGAACTGCTCCAGCATGGGTCCCCCCTGCAGAGTGCTGTCCTCCAGGAGCAGCCTGCTCCAGCCTGGGTGCCCACCGGGGTCACAAGTCCTGCCAGCAAACCTGCTCCAGCCTGGGGTTCTCTCTCCATGGGGCCACAGCTCCTGCCAGGAGCCTGCTCCTACATGGCCTTCCCACAGGGTCACAGCCTCCTTTGGGCATCCCCCTGCTCTGGTGTGGGGTCCTTCCTGGTCTGCAGGTGGGTCTCTGCCCCCCGTGACCCTCCATGGCTGCAGGGCACAGCCGGCCTCACCATGGGCTGCACCATGGGCTGCCGGAGAATCTCTGCTCTGGGCCTGGAGCACCTCCTCCCCTCCTTCTCCACTGATCTGGGGGTCTGCAGGGCTGTTCCTCCCTCATCTTGCTCACTCTCTCTGCTGCAGTTTCTCTTTCCATTCCATTTCTGCCCCCCCTTCTGAAGCATGTTATCCCAGGGGCACTACCACCGTCACTGATGGGCTTGGCCTTGGCCAGCAGCGGGTCTGTTTTGGAGACGGCTGACATATTGGTTTTGTTGGACACAGGGGAAGCTTCCAGCAGCTTTTCACAGAAGCCGCCCCTGTAGCCCCCCCGCTACCAAACCCTTGCCATGCAAACCCAGTACACTGACGCTCGCGAGATCTAAAAAGGAGGCCACCGACGAAGGTCATTAGCTAAGGTTAAGCAGGGTTAACCCTGACCTTTCTCCAGTCTCCAAGCAGACAGCTCTTGAGCAAACGCAAAGCCAGTTATTAAAGAACTCTGACACAACTACAACAACACAATGGAGTGAAGCAGAGTCTCAACTGCAGATGTGTTTCATAGATGACAAATACAGAACAGCAGCAGAACTGGTTTTAAGGGCCATCCCTGCACCTAGATGGTGGGGGCCCACTTGAAAGCATTCTGTCTTTTGAACCACAGCGAGACATGAATTTAAGTTTTTCCAAAAGAATGTTTTCATTCCTAGATCACGGTAATTCCTGTGTGCTTGGTAAAGGAGAGTATCTGAAGTACTCAACCTTCTGTTGGAGTTACAGGTGGAGCCTGAAACGCTAAAAGGCCGTTCAAAGCATCACTTAGGTCTCATCTAGTTCAGCGCTACTCTCATGTTATCTTTTCCCTCTCAATGGTTTCAGGAAGATACATAAAACCAGACCAGAGCTGATGTTTACTTTTACAGCTAATGGTTCCTCAAATCTACCAGAACTTCTAAGGAGCAGATAAAAGCAGCTGAAAAGTGATCTAGAAATAAACATCCAGAAGAAAACATAACTGCAGTCGAAGTTCCAGCTGTTCTCATCTTAATCCTTATCAGTATTCTTTTTAATCAGGCACATTTTAAAGTCAAAGGCTTATTCCCGACAGCTTTTGTCCATACATACATATATATATATAAGTCCCTTGAAATATTACAGAAGTTCTGTTTCCCATCAGAATAGTGTGCATTGTCACTGAAATTATTAATTTTCTTTTCCTCATCCCCCGTGTTCTCTCTGGGCCCCTGTTTTGCATCTGGCATGTGTACTGATACTCAAGATGACAAATACTGATAACTGCGAAGCCGTGGTGCTGCATACTTCCATAAGGCAAAGCTTAGCCAAAGTTAGTCGTTGATTTATGTCCCGTGTTCTCTTGCACAGCACAAGGTTGGGTGTTGTTTTTTTTTTTCCCCTAATTCCATACCTTTAATCCTTGCCACCTTCAACCTAGTGTGTGTCAAATTTCCATCTTATTGTTGCAGCTGTGGTTTCTTAAAAGTAAAGTACGCTTCTTGAAGGCAGTGACACGTTCTTAAGTTCGTTCACAGATTTAAACGCTCAGTTGTTCAAAACCACCTGAACTCATTAAAATGTGATGGTGTAGGTGGGTTTTTATTTTTTTGCCATATTAAATGGCTGATACAGAGGTTTTAAAAAAAAAACGGGGGATGTTGGGATGACTATTTTTATTCAGCCCAGATCTGTAGGAAGTGTGGTCACTTAGGCAATCCTAAGCCCAGGGTTTTCTTTAGAAAGAGGTTATTTCCAAAATACACAAGGCAGAAAAAGCTCTCCCCCATATAAAAAGCCTTCTGTGGGTGTATAGATGAGAGGGAACAATCCCTGCACCATCTAGGTACCATATTACTTAGGATGACTTCATGACCCACGGTAGGAGACAGCCCGCAAAGCAGAGTGGTTTCAGCAGCCTCTATATGCTTACGAGAACGAGCTGCAAAAATTAAGTATATTTTTTATTACAACCTTCACTGTTTTAGGAGAATGCCCAGCTTCCCTGTGCTCTCCCACGGAAAATGGACCAGAGGCAAGGTGCTGTAAATCCTCCTCACGGAGCTTGCAAGCGAGCCCCCTGTGTTACCGTCCCAAGCCCTTCGCCAGCTGTCCGTGGAGGATTACTCTTCCTCCGGGTGAGCTGGTGAAAAGGACCATACCTTTACTTCAGCCATCTCGGTTCGAAGTCCGGCGCAGTAACTCAAACCTGCTTTCATCGCTTTTCAAAGCTAAAAGGTTAGTGTTTTCCACCAGAGCAGCTGAGACATGTCCCATTCCAGGAAAAGGCCATGAAAATAGCTGAGAGCAGTAACAACTTAAACCACTGCAAAAAAAAAAAAAAAAAAAATCTGCCAGAGGACATCTGTCAAAGCCCAAAGAGTTCCAGTTATGTATGATTTCATTTGATCCCAGAGGCTAAATAACGTACAGGAAAGATTTAATAATGTTATGCAGATTATGTGTGGAAATGTAAAAGGAACTGAACACAATGCCAGTTTGAAAAATCTTCACGTGCTCGTAGCACTATTATTGCTGCACAGTCAGAAAACCCAGCTTGAGCAACAGGCTATGATAATAAAATTAAATATTGGAATTGCGAGAATATTTACTCAGGTGAGATTATTTGATTAAAAAAAAGATGACTTAATACTTTCCCTCTGCCAGGAAATTATCAGTGGAGAGAGCCCCATTCCTGTTTCCACTGCATCAGTTCCATTGCCATGTCAAACCCCGCCGGTGAAAATGTGGTAACCGAGGATCGCTGCTCACAACATTTCCGAGTGCCAGTGCTTAGGGAGACTTCAGCTACCAGAGAAGAACCGAAACGAATGGCCCTCAGCTGTATCTGCTTGCGAGTTTGAGTTACGGCATCTGACCGAACTGGAATTGCTGAACCACAGGAACGGTCCCTTTTGGCAAGTCACTTCCAGAAACAGTGATTTCTGGCAGAGAGGGGGAAGAGGCAGCTGGCAGGGTGACGTGAATGGCCACCACAGGATCTGCCAAACGATATCTGTCAAATCTTCCGGTAGCGTAATTTCTCCAATGCCACGTGACGCAATTTAAATACTGGCAAAGGAGGGATAATTAGGATTCTTAGTCAGGATGGCCATGGGCTTAGTCATTAAAAAAACAACCTGAAAGCAGAAGGAAATGGATCCTACCTGGTAATACCTACAGACTTTTGTGTCGACTCTCACAAAGGAAGCAAGTGTAATGTTTCCTCGATTTCTCGAGGCTGGCACTTGTGGTGGTCTTTCTTCGGCTGGTGCTTTTATCTCCCTTGGGATAGCGGCTATAGTTTTGGAAGCTGAAAACTTATGCTCACCAGTTTTTCTTTCAGTGGATGGATCTAAGACTTTTCCTTCCAAGGTTGGGTCTTTATTTGCAGAGAGTTCCAGCAGGTTTCTTAGGTTTCTCATTTCCTCTTGCTATTTCTGCTCTCATCTGTTTTGCAAATGGCCTCCATATCGTTAAGCTTATCTAATGGCCAGGCCTCCGGCTGGAAGAATGCCAGCAGCGTTCTGAAAATCAGTCATCTGAAAGCATTCAGAAGAGATGGCCATCACCTTCTCCCTGAACCTCAAACATAAAACTTCCCTGATAAGCACATACTCTGATGCCATGAAAAGCAAGAGGTTACTCTTAAATTCAGGTATCACTTTAACCAGCTTCCTTGAGTGACACTCAGACACTGCTGAATTAATCTCACCCTACAAATAATAAACTCTTTTTTTCACTGGTTGGAAAAGATACCGGTTGTACATACACACAGTAAAGAGTGAGTGTCCCCTTGATGGCTTCACTGTGAATGCAGGTTTCTGCATTTACATTTTCTGCTTTCTATCAACTACAGCTGGTTCTCCCTCTTTTGTTAATTGGGATCTTCTTCAGCTCTCACTGGCAGGGTGCAGTCCAGGTCCACTTACTCCTGGCTTTTGACATCAGGCATGGCCAGGGCAGTTCCTACCATCAGTGAGATTTAAGGGTTTTGTCACAAGTCCTGCTGAGATAAGTGGCAAAGGCAGAACAATTTGCTTTCCCTTGGTTAGGGGAAGTTGGCAAAAATGCAGGATTTGATGCAGGTCTTTATGTACAGACATACACAGAGGACAAAAATCTCATGAATTTTGCTATTGAACACAGTGAGTTCTGGATTTTATTCAAAAGGAGGAATTCAGCTGGAGTACTGCATCTCCAATTTAGAAACTTGAGAAGAAGCCTAAAAAACTGCCCAAGGTCTACACAAGACACTGTGAGGACGCAACATGTGGCAATAAAGATTGATGTAAGAGCTGACGAGCTTAACCTTGCAAAAAGGAAAACAGAAGTTTGTCATCATAACATTTATTTAGTTAAGATCTGAGAAGGAAGAGCTGAGAGCAGCTCCTACACATCCTACAGAAGAACCAAGTCTGTAGGAACGGGATCTGCGTTGAAAAATCATCCCTCATTTGGTCTTCTGTTTCTCCAAAGAGGTGGAATTCTGACCTGGTGGGAGACAGAAAAAACAAGCCCAGAGGAGGACACTGCAGCAGGAAGACACCTACACAACAAGAGACTATCCTCTGGAGCACCTTATTTTGGAAAGAGGGTTGGCAACAGGAAGAGAAAGATCTGCTGGCTGCTGCTATGCCTGTCCGAAGGGCTGGTTCAACCAGCGCCAAGAGAGAGCGAGCCGCTGAGAGCCTGCTGGGAAAACAGCGTTTCCCAGCTTCCACCGATCCCGCTGTCTTAGCTCTGTGGGGTCCGCTACTGACCACAGCAGGAAGGCTGCTGAGTCAGCCGCTGAGCATCAGTCAAACACTTTCCACTCTGATATACCAGGGGACGCAGGAAGCAGAGAGGCAGGAATGCATGACGAAACCAGAGAAAGTATCATAGCACACAAGGTGAACGCCTTTCTGGAAAAGAGAAGAAGTCATACACTTAGTGCTCTTTTATTAGACTACGTAGTATAGCTTAGCTTATTTATTTTGAGTAAGTAAGAACATATTGAGGAGGATGCTGTCTTTAAGTGACTTTAGTTAAAAATTAAGCTTAAAACCACACATATATAGGTACAAACTGGCACAGCTCTAGGGGTGTCAACTGGAGACTTACAAGGGCTGTGGGTCTGCCTTGGCACCATCATTGGTTGATTAAACAAACCTTCTTAAGGCTGAGGAACGTGAATGACAGCAACGAGGCTCCCTCCAGCCTCTAGCTCGTGCGATAAGGTCCTGTGCTAGCCTTCCTGCCTGAGGGCTAAGACAAACAAAAATAGAATTTCTGGAACCCATTGCATTTCTGAAGGGTCTTATTTAAAAATGAGACTGTGAGAGATTATTATCACAGGCACAACACTTCAGAACAAACTTCCTAGAAGCAAAGCAAGTTTGGGGAAAACCTCTGAAACAATCCCCCTTACTGTAAGACACCTGTTCTCCTTAAAATACTTTTTTTTTTTTTTTAGTGGAAGTCATCCCAGCTGAATTAAATTTGTTTCCCTTGGGCCTGCATTTTCTTTAGCCAACACAACAGCTGCACCATGTGGAGATGAGCCACAAGAAGTGTAACAACACATGTTTGTGATTGCTGTATCAGCTTTGGCAGATTTAAGTGCAGAGGTCTTTAGCTGCCTTCTATTAGAGAGCCAGCTTTACAATATATACAACATCTTGCAAAGTAGTAGCAATAATATATATAGTTTTATGTATTTTTTGTACATGCTGGTACAGTAAAACCCGAAAGGTGCTGACTATTACTTATTGCTATATATATTGCATTAAGCACAAACATTTTCTTTTGCATGTAAAAGTAGGAACAGCACAGGAGGATGGGTTAACTACAAGAAAATCCCCTGGGACCTTTGTGCTAGCTGTTATCCAGTCCTGCAGAGATACTCAGCCATTCAGAATGTGCAGTAACCCTGTTATTTCAAAGCTGCAGTAAATTTAATCTCCCCAAGAAATTGCTGAATTCCTGGAAAATAATGCATAATCTTGGTTCAGTGTGCTTGCTTGCTTTTTTTTTTTTCTCATTTCAAGAACAGGTGCCAAAAACTGGTCTTGTGGAGCCTAATTCAATATACTTTAGAACACAGTTTTAAAGTTTGCCTTTGAGGCATTTAATTAAGAGCTGCTGAGTATCCTGCACCCGTCAGAATGAGGTACTTGTTTTTGAAAGACCTTTTTGAAAGGTCAAGGTAAATGCCAATAATACAGCATAGAATCAAGCATTTGTGTTTGTAATGTGTTGGTCCTGTTACTTTATGTATAACTAGTGCTGTACGTATTTGTGGGCATTCTAACACAGTTGGGCGACTTTAATCTTCCCACACGTTTTCTCCCTTAAAATTGCTATACCACTGCACATTGTATAGTATGCAATGCATATTATACATTGATATTATCATGCGTTATACATTAGTATGCGATGCATATTATACAACATTGGGAAGTGTCCCTGTGACTCCGAACAGCGAATTTTCCCACTGTCTGAAATTTCATATGCTTAGTATCTATTCCATGATAAGGGAACCACTTCTGCACTGTTTATCTTCTCTGACTGCATCGTTTCTAACCAAATGAACCTATGACATAGTATTAAGAGGTTATGTCAAATAAACGGTAGTGTCTAACGTGATCTGCCTCCAATTTTGACCTTTCTTCCATCCTCCTGGGAGATGAATCGGGCCGAGGATGGAAACACCAGTCAAGCAAAAATCCGCATTTATATTCACACTCCCCTGGGCAAATTAGACAGGATTCTCCTTTGAGAACTGATCCCAATATATTTGAAAGAAAGACTCTGTTGATGTTAACAGATTCTGGATAAGGTTCTAAAGACAGTTCTAGTTCGAACTGCACAGAGCAGGGATTTACCATCTATTAATCTTAATGAAGAAGAGACACAGTACATATTAAAACCTGTAGTTTGGGCTTTTTCTTCTGTTTCAGTTTTATATTGGTTTACCTAGTATTCAAACCGGCACATTCATTTTCAAATTAGCTTTAAGGAATTTAAACTGCATACTGTTAATCCGGTAAGAGCAGCTTAATACCACCAGTGTAACAAATTAGATCATGGAACTGCAGAAGAGCTCAAGGATGAAGCAATAAAAGCTGTGTACAGGCCAGTTGAAGGTTACACAAAAAAACATTAAGCTCTCTCTTGTTTAGAAGACATTGAAATGTGATATATGAACACAAAAGAAGTAATGTCTTGAAATCTTAAAGCGATTAGCAGTTTTACTCTGTAGGGATCTATGGGAGGAGATGGACTCCACCCTGAGGAAGATAAAAGACCTCAGTTTTCTCAACTGGAAGGAGTGATTCATTTTAGGTGGAAGTGGTATGCATGTGATATTCCTCATGTGGTAAATTAACTGTTTCCATTAAGAAAGCTCCTAGCATATGGAATTGCTCTATTTTCCTCTGTTCTGCAGAGAACATTATACCACCAGAACACTTTCTTTTTGCTGAACCCAGCCTGGGTGAAAATGGGCAGTGTCGGTGGCTGTTGATAAACTCTTTCTCCCTATTAATCTATTTATCTTCCACTGGTTTTCTCCTTGCAACTGAGAAAATTTATTTTTAGTGAAGGAATAGTGGAAAAAGCTTAGGTCTCAGATTTAATGGGGTTCATAAGCTCTCTAGACAGTAACTTGCTTTATGTTTTGCTGGTTTTATGGCCCGACCTATGTACACTCAGTCACTCAAAAATTTCCTTCTCAGCAGCAAGTTCCTTTGCTCAGCAGTGACAGCAGTTTGAGCACTCATCCTGGGTAGCGGTGAGGATGCCATAAATGACTTCCCTATTGGACCAAACTGAACCTGATTAGTGGAGGCTCAATTCAGTGCATCGTATAAAGCCAGTTCCGTGAAACATTATTATTTGCTGCTTTGCTGTTGCTTTAGTACACGGGCTGCGGCGGGGAAGGCTTCCCGCTGCTTTTAAGAGCAGAATGGGAATGTAAGTGCAAATCTTAATCTTTTTCTTGTTGTGAATATATTTCTACTTTCCACGGGATCTTATCTGGTAATCAGAGCCACCGCTACACAGTCAGTCACGAAATGGCTGTTACGCCTCTGAACTTTCGTGGTGAAGGTTTAGCACTAGAATCGTATTTAAGTCTTTTTTTTTTTTTTTTTTTTTAAAGTGTGACTGTACACGTTATATGAGTAGCTTATTTGGACTTGAATTATGATCTTCTGGCATGTTATGATTGGGAAAGGTTGGAAAAAAGTAGGAAGCTGAAATTTTGTGGTTTCTGGATGTTAAAGCATTCAGAATAAGTGATTCTTCCACATACAACACTCGCTTTGTTATAGCTATGAAGCAAGCTGGAGATGCGCTTCAGAAGTAAATAGGAAGGGTTTTATTTAAAAAAAAACCCCAAAACAAAAAGCCCAGTAACCACATAAGCTGTAAGCATCTCATGGCATTGCTTTTGTAGTGCCCAGTATTCGTGATGTGCTTTCCAGTTGCATTGGATTCTCCTTATTTGTCATTCGTTATTGAAAACATTAAATATTTTGAGGGATAGAACATTTTATCCCTAAAAACAAAATTAAAAAATCCTATTCTTCCCTAAACATTTCCATTGTGTATTCCTCAAACTCTCAGTTCAGGAGCTGAAGGAAGGTGGGAGAAAATGCAGCCTTCATGGTGGTGGAAGCCTTGGGCAAAAGATATTCAGGCAGCTAAAGCTCATTTCTTGCTTCATCAAGTAACGATGATCGAATCATTCTTTAGTTATTGATACCAGTTTCCATTCCTCATGCAGGCATCAAGCCTTGCTAGTTAAATGTTACTTATTTATTCTCCAGGGTGTGAGCACACCTCTTTGCAGACTGGAGAACAGATGGTCACCCCGTGAAACGGGGAATATTTTTGTGTAGAAGGGAATCCAGAGTAACCCTGAGCATTACCACAACAACAGTAATTGTATTACAAACAAAAATGGGATTTTTTTTCCAAGTTGATGGCAATCTGTGGATCCCACAAGCACAATCAATGCAGCTGTAGTAGAGATTGGAATATCTTCTGTGGTTAACTGTAAATAGCAACTCTGTATCCACGGTTTATTTTTACCGTAGTGTGCTATAATAGGAAAAATAGCAAATGGTAAGTCTATATATAGCCTGTTACTAAGACTGTGAGCTAAATGGTTAGACAACAGAAAAATCCTATCCTAATCGACAACTGCCTTTATGTCTAGTAATAATATTTTGGATACCAAAATGATGCACACTAGGAAGTGAGAGGAATTGCAGCAGTGCAGCTAATATTTTACTATTGCCGTTTTGTACCGCTCTTTTTAATGTCAAGTAGGAATGTTGCGAAACGTGCTGATTTTAATAGCGTGGATATGGATGGTAGAACCCGTACCTCTATTTCCTGATCATTTATTTTCTGCGTCTTTCTTTTTCTGGACCAGCAAAAAGTCAATTTCCTTTTATGTGACATTAATTAACCATTAAGTTGTGAATGGTTCAGGAGAAGAAATAAATCCCAATTGTTCTTTATTCTTAAGCTTGAGTAAAAAGTCGCTTAAAAAGAAATATCTATATTTTAGTCCAAACTTGAGAATATCCTGTTCTTTTATATTTTATTTATAACTATTTTATGACTGACGGGGTTAGGAAAGTATATAACAAATTCTTAGATAAGCCTTCAAGGTTAGTTCACATTAGACATGATAGGTAGGAAAAAATACAGGCAGAAGTCAGTTTTTCTTATCTTCTGTATAAACAAGCTGGTATTTCATTCAAGGCCCTTTCCTTAACTTTCAGCATACCAGATCGCTATCAGGCAGTCACAGGGAGAGACATGCAAACATGTTGTTGTTGACTATTTGTCTACTGAATTTATTAATTGGTTTCTAAGGAAATCAGGCTCCTGCACGCATTCTGTCTTTCTGCTTGCCTGACGTTCCTTGCCTTTCTCACCTTCACAATCATTTGTGATCTAGCTGGCCAGTATTAATCACGTTTGACAAAAAGCTGGGTGTCTGTAAAGACAGTAAGTTCCCATTTTCACAAAACTCACAGGTGATGGGGTAGAGGAGGGAATGCCCTGCTTGTGGGGCTGCCCACCCCACAGCAAGGGAAAAGCAAGGGAAACTCTCTCCTTAGCTGCTGAGTCTGGGAACACGCTGCAGCCTTCCCCTGTGCGCTAAACACTGGGGCGTGATGCAGGCACAGGATACTAGTAACTCTGCGGCGTAAAGCCAGGCTGAGCCAAAGCACGGTGAGACATCAGTGCTGTGGAGGGGTTGTATGGAGCACAGAGCAGGGGCCCTGCTTGGAGGTCTATGCGGGCGGTAAGGATGTTGGAGAGGCTCTCCCCCAGTAAGGGGAGCATGGAGCTGCTGTGGAATGATATAGGGGAGATGGAGGGAGGGAGCACCAAGCACCCTGCAGAAGAACTGGGGATCTATCTTAGTGAGAAGGAGCTGGGCTGGGAAAAGCACCATGGACATGATGAAGGACTAGGGGTATTTTGTTTGGAGAGCGCAAAGTGTTTGTGACGTAAATCTATTGGGAAATATGTCCTATTAATTCCGCTGCCTTCTAGTAGCACTGTGTATTAGTTACAATGCATGTTGTTTAAATGAGCCTGATCTAGTATCTTCTGAAGTAAATGCTGGTTTTATTTGCTACCAAAGAAACTAGATAAGGTCTCTACTGTAACATACATAATTTATTTGTGTGAAGTTTATGAATAACTTTGAAGTATATATTTGGAATTTAAATCTTACCATTAGTAATACCTGTTAGAAACTCAGACATGAGCTTCTCAAGTAATTTTTATCCTTCTCAGGTTTATTATGAATGATGTGCTACTGTGGCAGGGTTGTCACCTTGGAACTTTCTGTTTCGTATATTTAGGGTCTTGGGGATTGTCTTAATTTGTGATTATTCAACACCTAATACTTGTCCATGCCATCATGATTCCTGATTCCATTGCAGTATAAGTAATTATTTTATCTGTTTACAAAACTACATTTTAATATAAAATAATTACAGTACTCAAAAACTAAGTATGGTCTTCATCCATCCTTTGGTCTCAGTCATTGTATTTGATGTTGATGCCAGTTCTGCAGAGAAGGGAGTCCTCATGCATGCTGATAAATTGGCGAAGCGGGTGAAATACTTTAGAAGCAAAAGAGGAATTCAGTCAGTTTTCTCATATATTTTTAAGATTGGACTAACATTATGCCTTTTCTTACTCACCTGCCTTCTTAGCAGTGTTATGTAGTTCCACTGTTGGAAAAAATCATGGGAATACTCTTGTAGATTGTCTGCAACTTCCTCATCTCCATGGTGTCTAGACATCAGCAAACTCATAGTATATTCATGCCTCCAGAACATCTAGACTTCACTGGAAAGCCTGAATGAGGTAGTAGAACAGAGGGAGTCTGTTTTCCCTTTCAAAGTTCCTTCTTTGCTGGTGGCTAGGTACAGTATTGTAATGAATACCAAAGCAGTGCTCTATTTCACAGCACGGTTCCCAAATTCCTGTTGCAGGGGAAAGGTGAGATGGTGTTGTTGAGTCCAATGTCATCGACTAAAAATGCCATTTAAAATTATAAGAGATAAATAAAGTGACCCTGAAAAAATCCTATGGTATATATGTCATCTTCTTACTGGTATTTCATTTTCAGCATAAATGTACTTAGAAAGCATCCTGCCAGTTGAATAAGGCATCACTAAAACTTCTGTGAGAAAGGCATGGAATTAGTCCATGTTTTTTAGCACTATGTGCCTCACTAGGTTATAAAGCCAGGTTACCTAACTTTTCCTGTTTCAGGAATCTTAGGGTTTTTTTAAACTCTTCTTTCAGTGGCATAGATGGAACACATTCCTGCCTCCTTCCTCCTCAGTTATCAGGCAGTCAGGGTATTTTCTGGGAGTGGGGATTGTGGTATTAAGTAATTCTGAATGAAGAGAGCTAATATCTAAATCTGCTATTCTTGGACAAATTTCCTTTAGAATTATTCCTGTCAACTGTCACTAAAGGGTGAGGGAAGTGGCAGATTAGGCCATTTAGCCTAACTTTTTTCCAGAGAAATATATGTGTGAAAGGGAGAGGGAGCACTTCTCGGCTCCCTTTCTTTGTCTTGACAGTACAGGTATAATATAGTATCTGTATTTTTTCTAAGACTCCTTGTCCTTGCTTGCATGTATAGTTTATTGCAGCTTTGGCTTGAGAGGGGAGCTGGAAAAAAACTGCCTCCTCTGAAACAACCTCAACAAAATATTGCCTTAGAGATTTGTGTGAAAGGATGTGGAGACAGCCCCTGCATTCCAGGAGAATCACAGCCAAATAGGGATGTCAGGCTATCCTTCATTAGGTGAAATTGGTAAAATGTAAGTAAGAATTGGTCAGTGGGTATAGCCAAATACCCTGTAAAACAAAGTTGGACACTATCCACATGGTATTTTCTACCTGCCTGCCCTCACTTACCCTACAGCTGGGAAACAGGAAGTCTTGCAGGGCTTCTCCCCACCACTTTCTCATGCACGCATACCGCCTTGCATCTGAGGCATCCGCTGGCTCCTTCTCCTGGGCGGTTTTGTTTTGGCAGTTCCTACCAACAGTTGTCCATGGTATGGACACATCTGACTACTGCTGGTGAGCCACTCTGGCTTGTGGGATGGTACTTGAAGAGCTCTGCGTTAATCTGTTGTGCAGAGGAATATGTTCTACTGCAGTTTTTCCATGACTCAGAAAAACAAAGAAACCCCAAAGGTCATATGGTGGTGTGTGATTTGTTTTATGGGTTCATTCAGTATTGCCATTGTGCATTCAGCCTGACCACAGTGAGTCAACTGGATTGGATTGACTCAGGCAAAGTAAAGGACTGTAGGATTTCAGTCATTCAAAATTCCCTTGCTAATGCACATCAGAAATTAGGTACGGAGTGCGGATTTCTTTTAGTGGGAAGTGCTGTTGTACATTTAAAGTCAGTTTAATGTGAAACTTGGGCATCAGTATTTTTATGGATCTTGCCTAAGTGTTTTATTCCCCTGAACTTCCATCAGTTAGGCAAATAAACCTACTTTCAGGAAAGAATACCTAAACGGGTTTGAACGTTTAAGCTTTTCCTGTACTGACTTGGCTGGACCTACCTGGATGCTTGCAGGAAGGGGGAAGGTGAGTGAGCGGCTTCGTGGTACCTAGTTGCTGGCTGGGATTAAACCATGACAGGATCTTAAACTGCTACATAAACAGCACAAAGTCAGAAGCTGTAAGGCAGAGACATTGCAGGTAACTGTCACATGGTACTCGGTGGCGTAAAATCTGCTCCTTGAATAATTACGTGACAGTTTCCTATGGCTTTGCAGGGTAACTTGTACACTTTGGCATTAAAAAGACACGTGCCAAGTGTCGGCGTTTTTCACCTCAAAGCCGTATTGTGTCACCCGAGCGAGCTCTGGAGGGCAGCTCCCCCGTCCTGCCGTGACTAACCTCAGACCTTCCCTTTGCTGGTGTCCACGAAGAGATTTAACTTCCCAAGGAGGGGCAGGATGCAGCCCAGCACCAAGCGCTGCTGCCCCTCGGCCGGCGCAGACGGGCGGATGAAAGGCGCAGGCCGCCCCGCAGCGCTGCCCCGAGGCGACAGGGCCCGGGGGTGGCGGCGGGGGCAAGCGCCGCCCCCAGCCTCCGCCTCAGGCGGCGGCTCTGCCCCAGGCCTGCCCTTGCCCGAAGGCCCAGCTCCAAGAGCCGGGGGATGAGGTGAGCGTGTGTGGGAGGGACGGCTGTCCTTCGGTCTGGCGGCGCCTCAGGGCTCCGGCTCTCTGTTTCTTCGCCTCCCGGTTTGCCTCGCCCGGCCAGCGCCCTCCGGCCGCCCCTGCTGCCGGAACGGGTAGGGCGTGTTCCCGGGGCAGGACTACACCTCCCGGCGTGCCCCGCAGGCCGCCGCCGCGCGGAGTGTGCCGGGAGCGCGGCGCCTGGGCCCCGGCGGCGCCGCCGCCTCCATGTTCTTTCCCCTCCCGCCGGCGCGACGCCGCCCGCTCTTCCCGTGGGGGGGGTGGGGCCTCGTCCCTCCCGCCGCTCTGAGCGACTTCCGTGTCGCCCAATCAGCACTTGCGATGGAGGGAGTTGTGACCAGTGAGAGGCGCGAGGGGGCGGGCCTCCGCCGGCCGCCGGGTAGGTAGCGGTAGTGGCTGTTGCCTGAGCGAGGCCGGGAGCGGCGGTGGCCGAGGGAGGGCGCGAGCCTCGTTTAAAGGGCCAGCGAGCTTGCACCGAAGTTGTGAGGAGTTTAGCGGCTACCGGCCTGGTGGTGTCTAGGGGCTCGGCCGGGAGCCCCCCCCGCTCCGGACGGCGGGGCCGGAGGGCCAGCGGCGGCATGGAGCAGGCAGCGCCCAAGAGGTAAACGACCCTCCCTGGAGGCCCCTTCCCCTCCCGGAAGGCAGCGCGGCGGCACGGCCGGGGCGAGGCCTTGGGCCGCCGCGGGGAGCAGGCGGGCCCGGGGCGCCCGCTTCCCTCAGCTGGGCTCGTGAGGCTCCGGTCCTGGGCGCTGAGAAGGGGACGGGGTGACAGCGGCGGGGGCTGAGACCTCTCCGGCCGTCGGAGGGGTTGTGTTGCGTTGGTGAAGGTCTTCGAGGGGGGTTCTCCAAAATATCCGTCCTGGATTGACGTCCAGGTGAAGGCAAGCGCGTAGGGGCTGGTTGAGTGACCAGAGGAACGTTTTAATGTGGAGTGAGGAAAACTTCATCGCTCAGAAGCGTCCTTTGTGGCCTGGGGGGGGGGAGGGATGGGGGTGTCTGTGCACTTTACAGTTCGGGGTGATGGAAGAAACCGCCAGAAGTAGCCGCCCTTATCTCTCCGCACTAGCAAGTGCCCTTGTGTCTTGCTGGTGGAGAGATGCTTGAAGGGGTGGGCGTTGCATAGTTGTAGTTGCAAATCAGGGAGTGGGAAGAGACAAAACTCAAGAGTATTCCCACAGCGTGTTTATTTTCTGAAATATATAGGCTGTCTGGTCTTACTAATTACTACGTGGGTTTTGATTATTTGAGCGTTTGACTTCTTTTTGTGTGCATGTGTAATGATGGGAAGCCATGAGGTTTTCCTTTAGGTGTGATGCTGTCGCCTTAGCGCATCATGTGAAATCGAATCGTATATTTAAATTGAAACAATCCTTTCATGAATGTAGTTATATACTACATAGAATGTAGTTGTGTGGTATACAGAATGTAGTCACACGGTTTACATGTATACGTACTGTCTTCGAGCTCCAAGTATTGTACTCTGGCTTCCAGTTAATGAAAAATCTAGGGACCACACAATATAAATTAGTGGTAAAAGAATAAATCGATTTTTATGTTCTACTTTAAAACATTTACGTTCTGCATTCAAACCCTTTAAAATAACTTCCTGCAGGATGACAGGACTTGAGAAGAATACGGTCTTGAACTTCCACTTTTTTTTTGCACTAATTATACATCAAGTAACAGTATCTACTCCTTGAAAACTTTGACCAAGAATTGATTTGTAGTTGTTACGTGGAATGTTTTTAGAGGAGGGACAGACCTACGCTGTAGTTTCAGGCTGACAGTGCTACATGTCTCAGATAAAGCAAGTAGGACAGGCATCAGCAAGAGTTTAGGAGAAGAAATGGGTACGTCTGCAGACTAAGCAATGTTACAACACCAGTGCAAAGCTTTTAGGGTCTGGGGTTATCACAGGATTGAAAATAAGACTTGAAGTTAGTATAACCTACAGGGGTGTTTTTTAATTTTTTTTTTTTTAAGATCTGTGATTTTCTCTATTACCTTAATACAGGTAATAAAGCTTAAATCCTTAAGATTCAGTCAGGAAGAATTAGAAAGCTAATGAGAGAACTTCCAAACTCTGTCATGGTTTTTATACTTTCTGTGGTTTTTGAAGCTTACTTCTGGAAATTTGAATGTGATGAGAACTTAATGGATTTGTTTCTTTAGTGGGAGGGAAGATATTAACTCAGGTTTTCATAAATGTACATCTATCCCTTTATCCTTTTTTTTTTTTTTTACAGTTTTCTGATTGTTTGGCATTCCCAAATATTGTGCCAGCCCCACCCCCTTTTTCTGCAAGTCTAGAAAGAGCACACATTATTTTTTTAATGCCTGCCTGGGGTGAGCATGCCATGTTTATTTGGTAAAATAGAAGGGAGCACATGGTGCCTGCTGTCCACAGGAGCAGTTACTGTTGGGCATCTATTGCCATTATGTGTGGTGCAGGATATTCACCTAAGGTAGCAAGAATTTCATATGAACTCTTCGAAACTGCATGGGTGTCCTAGAATCCCAGTGTTCTCTCACAGCTATAGGGCACCTTTATTCCTCATTTCCTTGTTGTGTAAATCTTTAAAATGGTCCTTCAGAAAGTAGCAGTGATGATGCCCAAGTGACAGGCTAGGCCGCTGTGGCTTTTAAATGGGATGCTGTCAAAATCTCTAGCTTTTCTTGTTTGACCAACGTACTGTAACAGTAACAAAAGACTTCTGAGGAGGAGCTCTTTTCAGAATAATTATGTTTACTTTTAAAAAATAATTTAGAGTAGGTGTTCTGACTTTATCCTGGAG
This sequence comes from Rhynochetos jubatus, assembly GCA_027574665.1. Taxonomy (NCBI): domain Eukaryota; kingdom Metazoa; phylum Chordata; class Aves; order Eurypygiformes; family Rhynochetidae; genus Rhynochetos; species Rhynochetos jubatus. Next base: position 24,306,289 of record CM050648.1, read on the forward strand.
AGTTTGTACAGTAGTTGACACTGTTTTCTTGCATCTGAATTTCTAACTATATTTCACATGTGCCTTATACTTTCCCTCACAAAAAAGGACATTCACTCTTTGTCAGTTACAAAATTTGCCTCCAAGTCTTGCAATTTTCCCCTGTTGTTATTGCTGCATTTTTTTATGTATGTTGACATACTCAGGTAGGAGGAGATAGATTGTGTACAGTTGAAAAGGAAAGTAGCTGGAGACACATTTATCCTACATAGTTTTAAATCTTGCCCATCTACTGCACACTGCTGCCAAGGAAAAGGCCTGTTAACAAGCATGGAGCTTGTTAATTAATGTTTTTCAGTCCTTTCTTTAAACTCAGGCAGTTTAATTTTCACTAAAATAGAAGTTTTGTGGGAAGGGAAAAAAGCTTGTTTTTAAAATATGAGCTGTCTGTGGAAAATATGCTGGTGTTAATTTTTGTGTCAGTGGGCATGTAAGGTCATATGGATAACAGTTGTCAAATTCTTCCTGAAAATGGTGGGACAAAAGTTTGCTTGGCTTTTATTGGTAGAAAACTAAATGGAAGCACACAATACAACAATGTAACCTGTCTTAAACTCGCTTTTTCTTGTGTGAACTGTGTAAATGTCTCAAGACTTTTTACATACCCCCTCTATTTCTAATGACTGCAGTGATTTCTCTTATGAGCTTCTTTTTTTTTTAATGTATCAGTATAATTGATCCCAGCCATTCTTTTTAAATGTTTTGATGTGCTAGTTCTTCTGCAAAGTAAACCACATATATTCATGTTTCATGGAGCAGCTGTCCAGTTTTCCATAACTCATGACAGTAACTGATTGAGTTCTACTGTTTAGTGCTACTTCTTTGTTAACTTTCAGGGTTGTGTTTTTGTTTTTTATTTTATGCCTACCCGTGTAGCACATCACCAATTTACTTTGTAAAATCTGCACGTAAGCACCATGGAACACTTAACTCATACTTTGTCTTTTCATGTTTGGGGGAGGAGGAAACAAACCCATATCTCTTTCTTTCAGGTCCCAATTCATGGTTCTGATCTTTGTGCTGGGATTGGTAGTCTTGGGGTTGCCTCTAGACTTCTCTGCTTTTGGTTGCGTGGAGTTTTGCTGACATACTCGATCTGGTTATGCTAAGTATGAATGTTTTCACATGTCAGCTGGTTTTATGAAAGTAAAATGCTTTGCTCGGTTGTATTTTTCTTGTTGAAGAAACTAGGTGTCATGCAGAAAGTCAAACCTGCTTGTAACAGGAAAATCCTTTTGACAGCTCTTGTCACAGAATTGCAGTGTATTTAGTCCTCCTGCTTTCAGGAACAGCTCTCCTCAAAAACTACTGAAATAGCCCATAGTCAGTACCTGGTGGTTTTCTAGAGCAAACAAAAGCAGAATTATTTTCTCTCCAGGCTTTATACTTGTCTTCTACACATCTCCTTTAGACTTTCTCGTATATATTAATATATGTATATGGCAGTTGTATCCTGTGGCCAGAATAAAACAGTGCCTGAATTTACTGATTTTATTTGTTCTGTTTTAAATGCTTGTGTTAGGAAAGTAGAGGACCCATGAGAGAGAGGAATGAGACACCTTCTTTCTCTGTGATTGTTCTTGAACCCTTTCCTTTGTCTCTTCAGTTGTGCCTCCTCCCTCCCTCCTTGTATTCCTAGTCATGCGCTAGCCCATAGGTATTTTACTGGGTGCTCATAGTATTCACTTCCCATGTAGAACACTTTAATGCTTTTAAAAAAGCAATGGTCCTTCTCAGATGTTTGGCTCTATATGTCTTGCACATTTTAAAAGTGTGAATGGTAGGACACACACAAACCCAATCCCTGATTACGAAGCTGATTCTGAAGCCTTAGATATGTTTCTCTGTCTAAAATTTTAGTTGCTTGTTTTTAACCAATATAATATTTCTGGTCCTTTCTTCTTGTATTCTACTTGGTGCATTACAGCCAGTTACAACAGCTGTCTTCCTCCTCCTCGCTTCTCATGAAGTTTTCATAAATGCTTTCTTTCTTGCAACCCTTTCAGGGTGTCTTGCATGCAGCAGACATGGACGGTAGTTAAAGAGCTGGAAATTCTATTATAGAGAAATCATGAAACAGTCTGAGTCATTAGGAGCTTTCTATGGTTCAAAGAACTGTGGTGTTAATGCTGCCGCTTGAACACTGGACTTGGCAATATGCGCTTTTATATTTGTGAAGGAGTGTGAGGTACTTTGAGCAGTGTTTGGTGATGAAATTCCTGAGGTTGACATATCTTTCTTTCTCTAAATAGGTTTACTATTTAGCTGCCTTAGTGTTAAGTACTATCTGGTCTCATAACATGTTTGCCAGGGTTGGAGAATATGAAAATAATTTTAAAATTGCAGAATGCTTATTTCTTTGGTCTCCAGGTTGCCTCCTAAGTACTCTGGATAATGTTATTTGATAGTGACATTGGTTTTGATCAGTTTGTAGTTGGTTGTGATTGTTTCCCTAGCTCTTCTGAAGCACTCCCAATGCCTTGGCATTAATGGTGCTGCTGGAACCCTTTTGATATGTGGGTGGGTTTTGTTTGGTATGGTTTTTTTCCCTTTTCATTTTAGCACCCATTACTCTCTATGAGCAGGTGGACGTGTTCTCTTCTTGGACATCTCTGGTTAAGTTTACTGTATTTTTTTTCCCTTTCCTTGCAGTTACTAAATAGTTCCGTCTCTCTATGTCTTGTTACACAGCTCTTTGATGAATAGAGACTCAGCTAATGGTCATGCTTTTTGTTTTTTGAAGCTTTGCTGGTATCGCAGACATACTGTGCATGCTTTCTGTTGCTGGCAAGCAGAGGATGATTGCAGTAACTTATTTTGTGAACGCTGCCTTTAAGGCTGCAGATAATCTGATCAGAGGGGAAAAAAGAATTTGAAACACAAGAAGCAAAATGACTGATTTCTTTCTTTAATACCTACTTGCAAAAATTATTCTCCCATCTTCTTTTTATTTATCTCAACTTATACTTGTTCAGTAATGAAATATGTACTTCCCTGCAAGATTTAAGTTCCATCTTTCTGCTTTCTAGCCTCTAGCAGGCAGAGAGAAGGTAGAAGAGAAAGCAGAGTGGTGTGTTCCTGAATTTGATTTGTAGGCCTCTTTTACAGACTTTATTCAGCTGCTGTCATTTGAATTTTCTGCAGTTTTTCTTCCTGTTCATGAGTTCTGCCTTTGCTGTGGAGACTTTTTTCTCCCTTAAACACACATGCTTTCCAGCTCCCTGCCTGTTTGCTATAGTAAACTGCATGGTCTTTACAGCAGTTCATGCACCTTTCCTTACTGATTGTGGATGCTTTTTGTATTCCTATAATTGCTACATCTGTGGAATAGTTCTTTGCTATATAAATGTGCACACCCTCCCACCCCCCAATTGCTTTCCTTGTATAACACCAGTCCATATGACCTGTGTGATGGTACAACTGCTTTAAATTTTTGTCTTTACCTAGGTGGTTGGCAGTAACAAGTCTCTTCTGACTTAGAAATTCCTTCATCGGTCATTTCACTTTATTTTTTTATTAGTTCTGTATATCACAGAATTGCATCCCTTTAATATGAAGGAATTTATTTTGAAAACTTCTTCCAAAGTTAGATTCGATAATCTCTTCTGTCCATCCCCTCCTCCCTTCCCCTATCTTGCATTCATTTCCAGGAAAGTGTCACAGGATAACACATATTCCATAAATTTTCAATAATCTGCTGTGCTTCAAAGTTTCTTTTTTTCCTTTTCCTCCTCCTGCATATGGAATACATTGTCGGTACCTTACACTACAGCACCAGCTATTCTTCAGCTCATCTTCTACTTTAATAGCACCCTTGGGTATCATGTAGGCTTAGCTTGTTATTTCAATCTTGCAGCAAAATTCCCTATAACTTTTAGGGTGAAGGATTTACGTGTTGCAGCCACTCGGCCTCACTGCATTGTGTGTGTGGCTGTATTTTCCTGTGCTCTGTTCACTGTCAGCTCCAGTGCAAGCTTGCAGCCAGGTTGTGTTCTGAGATCTGCCAGGAGTCTGGGGGCTGGATAGATGGGAATGCTGGAGATGGGGGAGAGGCTAGGACTGCTTGTAAAAGACAAGGGTAGTGATAAGAGCAGGTTAAAAGTGCTGGGAGAAATCATAGGGTGATATTGATTGGAGACTGTGTGAGAGAGGACTGAAGGGCAAAATATGATGGTGGTGTGTAATTCGAGATTTTGTTGTACCTGTCCCTGTGTACATTTCCAGAGCTGCAAAAGGGACTGTCCCAACAACTCTCGGAGTACTCAACTCTTGGAAGTTCAGTGTTCTGCTACCACCTGTGAAGGTGAAGTGCTACCGTATACTTCCAACGTCATCTTGATCCTGGTTTCTACTCTTAACTGGATGTAGTTCATTGGCTTATGAGTGATACAGTTTAGAAAGTGGATACTTCATGTGGCTGAAGGATTGGTTTATACTTTATTAGATAACAACATGGCATGCTCGAGGCAGTAATGAGCATGTGCTTGCATGCTGGCTGCCTTTTGATGAAAGGTGAACTTCACTGTATTCTTTGCCTGTTTCTACTTTAGCAAAGGAAGTGGTTTGGACAGTGAATCGGTCCTGTGCTGCTTTGAACTCAGCAAACATTAGTGGAAAAGTGATAATGACAAAAATTGTCATAACTTTCTCCATCTTATGTGATGGTTGATTAAAATTTTATTACTGTACTTTAATTAGGCATTTTATTTTCATTGGAATATGTTTAATTTTTTTTTTTTCCTGTCTGTTCACTTACGTGAAAATTTGCTTGAATTCTGGGTCTTTTCCCCTTCCAAACCAACAAATAACTTTTTTGTCTTTCTTTTAGCAAACTGAAAAAGCTAAGTGAAGATAGTTTGACTAAACAGCCTGAAGAAGTCTTTGATGTTCTGGAGAAACTTGGTGAAGGGTAAGTGCAGCTATTTACGAGGGGACGGGATCAGAGAGAAAGAGTATATAAAGCATATGTTGGAATATTAAGTTACAGAGAGAGTGGCTGTAAGTGTCCTGAGAAATGCTTCTCTAGACAAGTTTTATTAATATAACAAATGCACACATCAGTAGTCTTCCATGGTTCCCAAAATATATTTTGCATTTTTGATGTGCCTGGTTTATTAAGACAGCAAAGATACTTGTAACTGTACTGGGATTAGATACACTAAATTTTGACAAAGATTCATTCTTCAGCAGCCTGTCTTTCCTGAGGTCCTGATAGAGCTCAATGTTTTGCAGCCTGAAAAAACCCCTCACTTCTGCATGCATGTATGGCTTCTGTGACTTTTTTAAAAATTTCTGCATAATGGAATTGAGTAGCAGTTTATCTTGTGTGGGGTTTTTTTTGGTTTTTTTTTTAAATATCCTTCTTTTATTTTTAGGTCTTATGGTAGCGTGTTTAAAGCCATACACAAAGAGTCTGGTCAAGTTGTAGCAATTAAACAGGTTCCTGTGGAGTCAGATCTTCAAGAAATAATTAAAGAAATCTCTATAATGCAACAATGTGACAGGTAGGTATGACAACTCTGTGCCCTTTCTAAGTGTCTATGCGAAAATATATTTATTTGTGAGTATAGCTGACGCATGTAGTTACGAACTCTTTTTTTTTTTTTTTTACATGGAAAAATAAAGCAGTCTATGTTGGACAATTTACTTAAAGGACCCACTTTGTGGACCTCCTCGTGTCCTTAGCTTGGACTAAAGGAAGTACAAATAGTGTACACAACAGAAACTGTTGAAATAATAAGTACTTGTTCTGCCTAGAACTCTCCATGCTTGCTTCACTTTACTTGCACTGGCAAGGGTAGTATTTCCTGTAAATGTCTTAGGCCTGGTGAATTCTGAGCTGCCTGTTTCAGAAAATTGATCAGGATGTTTCTAACACAAGATTAATGGCTAGCAGTTAACTTCCAAAGTAGTATTCTTTTGGTTGCCTTTTTCATGTGGACACGTACTTTTTAAAAAGTGAACAGTGTTCTGAAGAAGGACCGTTACTTTACACTTGTTCACTAACCATGTATCTCACGATTGCTAGAGTGGTAGAAATTGAAGCCCTAAGATGAAGTGTCTGCAAGGATGAAGAAATTTCTTTGCATTTCCTCTCTTCTATAGAGTTCTCAATTTTTTGCTTGTGTATTTTTTCGGGGGGATAATTTCTTAAGGTTTTGGCTGTAACTTCAAAGTCAGATTTGCTAGGGTGAATCTATTCATGTCTCATCAGTGGTACAAGAGTCTATTTGTGACTCAAAGTGCAAACAGGAAAGCTTTGCACTCAAATGACGTGAAACTTTTAAAATACTAATTGCTTTAGTCACTGAGTTGGTGAATTGTACTACAGCAAGTGGTCTGTTACTTCCCAATTGTGTCTCTTCTGTTGGGGTCAGTGTTGAAAATCTGTCTGAGTGAAAAATGTGCTTGTTTGGCAATGAGCACTGCTCATCCCAGATTTAAATCTAATCCTTGTAACGCAGTCTGAATTCATTCAGATTTGTCGAATGTTTTACTCAGGGGTTACATGGAGCTTAGTCATACTGATCCACAGGATCTTGTCTATGGAGTCATGAAGGAGGAGAGAATGTTCAAGTAGTTATCCTTAATTATAGAGATAGCAACCTCCATGTACACTGTATCTAGCACGTGAGAATGCAGCTGTTCTTCACGCTTCTTTAGAACCTCTGCCTGCAAGCCCTGATCTGAGTATTTGTGACCCATGAACACACTGGACCTTGTAATCCATTCTATTCTGGTATGGATTTTATCTCCCCTGCTTCTTTTCTTTTCCCTCACATAAAGGAAGACATTGGATGAGTTGGAAAATAGCACCTTCTGAATTCTCAGAACAGGTTCTTCTGTGGGGTCGACAGTGCAGGCTTGAGCCACGTGAACTGACTGGCAGCAGTGGTGTGGGTTGCAGTGCGTGTATGTCTGTTGTACTAGAGCAGGGTTGAAATGGGTACTTAAAACGTCTGTGAAATACACTGAGAGAAAAGAAGAGGTGGTGCTTGGGAACGCCCTAAATTTTTCACCTTTCTGTACTGTGCTTCTTATGACATTTTTGTTCTTGTCCTAGGTGGGCCTCCTCACCTTCTTATTCCTCTGTCCCCTGTTCCACCCCCCTTTTCTCTGCCATTGTTCTCTGTGTCCTGCTTTTCTTTGAACACTGTGTTGTGTTTAGTATCTAGTGTATGTGTACTACCATATAACTTTTTAAGAGTAAGGAGTTCAGAATGTTAGGATGCCAACTCTTTCTTCCCTGGACAGGCTGGGCTGCAGTTCTGCACCATGTGCTTGTATATATGTTGTGTGCTGTTGTGCAGTACGGGTGGGAGGGGTGGCACACTTTGTAGTACTTCATTTTCACATGTGATTATTCCACAGGTATTACAGAAAAGCACTGGGCTGTTGCAGCATCTCAGATAAAGGATGATTGAATCTTAACACTTCACCCTTTTTTTTTCTTTTGTCTTCTCCATGCCTGTTTCTAGAATTAGCTACGCTATGTGCTGATGCTCTTTTGAGGGGGAAAAATGTAGATTTGCAGACAAGCAGTTGATATGGAAAAGGCTGGCTCATGTTGTAAACTGGGGCAGGGCTTTCAGCAAATGCAGAACAGTGTTTTGACGAATCAGGACATGATGATATTTTAATAATACACAATTTTTAGCTGAGATTACCGGCATAGTATGAATCTGACAAGAGATGGTCACAAAAATCAGTGGGTTTTCTTCAGAAGTAATAGTAACCTTCACTTCAGGAATTTGTAGGAGGCAAAATCATGGTGTTGTAAACAATAGACAGTTTAAATTCTGTATAGGCAAATTCCTATTGTACTAACAGTTGCTCTTTTAAGGAACTAATTTGCTGCTAGTTTTGACCTGTCTTTTTATAAAGATAGCACCACATTGCCTGAGGCCATTATAGGTCCTTTCTTTTTGTTACATCAGTTTTCTAACAAAAAATGTTGCTGCCGAACGTGCTTATCCTAAAATACAGTTACTTGCTCAAAAAGAAAATAGTGTTTCATTCCACATGGCAGCGCAGGCGTTCTTACCAGAAGTCAGTATCCAAGATATTAGTGTCTTGCTGACCTTGTGAGAGATGGATGACAAACTCTAACCACCTTTGCTTAAATTTGTTGCAAAAAACCCCTCAACGCTCTATCCTTTTATTTCCATAAATACACCATTTAATCACTTTTCTGAAGGATGATCCTCATTATGTTTACCACATCTGTTTCTGCCTTTCTTTTACAAAAGCATTATGTCAGGTGACAAACTGATGAGTAGCAAAGCATTATGTGCTGTTTATGACAGTACTGTCTCTTCACATGAGACACTGCAAATGCATTTTCATATTGAAAACCCATAAGTCTTGTTCAGACTAACAGTAGGTTCTGTTTAATATGGAAATTAGATCTGTACTTGAAATAAGTTCATGCTTGCAAATACAGGAAAATACGGGTGAATTTCTGTAGCTTTTTACTCAGGAGGAGGAGAAAAGAAGGCAGTCTTTTTAAGAAGGGGACCATCCAAAATCTTTGCTCACAAAGTTGAAAATTAAGAGGCCTTAGAGGAGGGAAAGACAAAGCTTTGCATTGGAAGACTAATTTGGGGAAAATGATGTCTGTATTTGAAGATCACTGAAAGCTTGTGATACATACATAGTAGTGCCTTTATGATTTTATTAAGCAGTCAGACTTTATTCTAACAAGCTAATTGCAATTTTAAAATGTATTTGTTTGCTATGTTAGTGTGTGTTAGACTGTAATTTTTAACAACACTTGTGATGATGATTTCCCTGGCCCCAGGACTTAATCTATTTATTTAACTTTTTTTTTTTCCATCTAGTCCCTATGTTGTCAAGTACTATGGCAGCTATTTTAAGAACACAGATCTATGGATTGTTATGGAATATTGTGGAGCTGGCTCTGTTTCGGACATAATTAGGCTTCGTAATAAAACGGTGAGTTGTTTTTTTTTTCAAAAAATGTATATCACTTATTAAAATTAAACTGTGAATTAAGACTAGAAACCAGAATAAAAATCAGTTATGAGACAAGACCTTGGCTGATGCCAAGGGGTGTACCTGTGAGTTGGTTCCTCAGGAAACAAGCTTGTGCAGTTGCTCTGACTCTGTCCACATCTCTGTGGAGTGATCATTAGCAGAAGCAAATGCATTTTGAAATACGAAGATCCAGTAAGTTTCTTACACAAAGCAGTAATTTTCAAGGCAAAACTGTGGTTGTCTCCTTCCCCTTATCCCTTCCACATCAGTCTCTCAGCAGGCCACTTAATACGTGGATGAATTGGGAACAGGCTTAGATTTATCTTGTAATTGCGGAGCAGGAGAAGTGATTGGCTTTACTGGAAGAATGAGGGGGAAAAGGATGCCAATTAAGGAGTGTGAACAGAAACCAGAAAGAGGGTTGTATGGACGTGTCTTAACAGGCTAATGTAGAGGAGGATGCAAACCTCTAGGAAACAGGCTTTGTTAGTTCCACTTAAGAAACAGCTTCTCTGAAAAATGTTCTGTTGTAGATGCCAATCTTAGTTCTTTTGAGTCTGTTTCTTCAGTAGTGGGCTGTAACATGGGGTATTCACTTTACCAACAAGTACTGTGAGATGAACCTCTACTTGCTAGCTCTTTACATTTTGTAAAAGTGCCCTGAAATGTTCCTTGCACCATACCTGGGAGCAGAGATGGAAAGAGCAGGAGAGAAAAACAATGTTTAGGCTTAGAAATGGAAAATAGAATTAAATTTATTAGGAGGTGGGGGTAATGTCCAGGTTAGAGGGAGCCCCTTTGGGAAAGGACTTGCATCAGGGCTGATGTAATGTTGAACTTTTGACTGGGGGAAAGCCAAAGCAATGGGAAATAACTGGAGTTCCTGCAACCTTTAAAACTGGTGTTCTTGCGTTTGTATATTACCTAAGGGTCAGTGGCTCCAATAAGAAATGGTGTAAGCTAGTCCAGAATTAAAAAAAAGTCCTATTTAAACAAGATTTCAAAAAGTAAGGAGCAGACGTGTGTGCATTGATAGAAAATGCTAGGATGCTTTATTAAACAAACCAACCAAAAAATCCACGTGTTTGTATGTGTATTTATATTAAATAAATTCCCCAATCTAGTTTCCCTTCTCTTTTAGAGTATTGACATAATAGAGATATTGGAGATTTTAAGGAGAGAGATGTTTGAGTTTCAGAGCAACTGTATACCAATGATCAGAGAAATGAAGTCCTCTACTCCTGTTTGTGGTTTAAAGTTGATGTCATTAACTATAATAAATTCTATTCTAAGTAATAGAATAATCAGTAACTATATGGATAAATGTAATGAAGGTAAAGTTAACATACCTTTTGTAAAGGTGAGTCATGCAGCGTGTGACTAGTAGAGTTCTGTAAAGAAGTTGTTGAGCACAGAAATAATGCTGGTTGGTGTAAAGTTGGTCTGGATATGCTTCATACCGAAAGGTATATGGACAGCCTTTCATGCCAGAGGCTTTTCAAGAAATACACCTGAGATCTGTCACAGGTGGGTAGCTAGTTTAAATATAAAAAAGAGGGTATGAGTCAGTTTGGGAATACTACATGGGTCTGTGCTGTCCTCTTTAGGAAAGGGTAGAAATTCTGATGAGAGTAGTGGTATTCCTAGTAGTAAAAATAGGGAAAGGCTTGAGAGGCTTTGTGACACTGGGTATCTGACTGAGAAAATAGGTAAATGTGAAGAGAGACATTTAGCAACGCCTCTATATACAGGTTCATGAGCACTTCAGGTTAATATTTAGAAACAGAACAAGTAAAGTGGTTGCCAAAGATTACAATAGTATCCAGGATGTAACAGAACTATGGAAGTTAGAGAAAGGTGGCAAGAGTGATCAGGAGTAAAGAGTACTTCTCTGGGAGATACTAAACAGATTAAGGATACTTCTGTGTTGAGAAAGGTGCCTGGAGGGAGAGAAATGGTCTAAGGTTTTGAAAACCATGAGTAGCACAGAAAAACCGTGACAGAATGTAAGATGTGGCTCTATCTTACTGTTTATTACAAAACGAGATTACTTGTGTTGGTAGATCCAAAGCAAAAATTTTTTTCTCTACAGATGATGGTGACGTCCACTGTCTAGTGTTAGAAGATCTTATAGATGCTCAGAGTTTGTTTTCAAAAGGCAATTTAATAAGACCACGAAGGAATTACTGTGGATGAACACAAATATTTAATGGTTGAAGCAGGGAATCCGTGTGCTTCAGGTCTCTGGGAAGACGAAGCAGACAGCTGCCACTGTTTTTACCTGACACATGCTTGCATTCATGCAGGCTACCAGACTAGAAAGAACTTTTACTCTGGTTTAGGACAGGGGTTGTTGTGGTGCATGTAACAAAAAAAGCAAAGCATACTCCTCCATTTCTTATTTGCCATGCCTTTTCCTTGCAAGTTCTGGAAGATGTAGGCAGAGGCTTTGGACTTGCTTGTATTCTTTTGCTCTCTGTGACACAGTGACCTGATCACCCAGACTACTGTGTGATGGAAAGCTTGTGACTGTGCTACTGGAATGAGGCTGCTTAAAGTACTTCAGCATTCTGTTGGTGACCTTAATTTTCTCTTTTTAAGAGAAACCAGATGTGGTTTCATTGTACTTTTCTCAAGGAAAGAAGAAATGTTCTCACTTGGAAGTGAGGAGGGAATTGATTCTTATTTTGTTGGAATGTTTATTGAACAGGCCCAGACACGCAGGGTTAGGTGTTCTGCAATTTTCCTAGGTTGTCAGATGAAGACTGTGGCTGTGCCAAGGAGAAGTTTATTTCCTGCTTCTTCATATATAACAATAAGAAATTGAGGAAGGTAGCTGAACTAAGAACCCTTACTTTAATGCAGTGGTCATTAGGATCTTTGTTTGGACTCAGTGATCTTAAAGGTCTTTTCCAACCTAAATGATGCTATGATCCTATCAAAATAAGTCATAAGAAAAGGTGTATGTCTCTCATATTTGGGGAAGAAATATTACTATGCATTTGCTCTTGTTGTTTATTAATTAAACTAGGAATTTACTGATATTCTCCTGTATCTGTGTTTCCCCTACTACTTCACAAGTTTTGTTGTTTGTCTAGAAAGTGAACAACATTGGGCTTTGCTCTTACAGACCAAAAATGAGAGATGCAGAGTTCAAGTTAAGAAAATGTCTAGCAACTGTTGGGAGCCTGTTCACAGAGAGAGGTTTTCAGCTTGACAGGAGCAGGTTCTTGTCCAAGAAGCCCAAGCCACTACCTTGAAGCTAAATAAACTCTTAGAATTCTGCCCTGGAGTCTTCTTGCGTTCCTGGCAGATCAGCAGGACTAGAGGAACCTTATGATGCCTGTTAGCTCTGCTGAGGGGTGTTTGTCAGTCCAGGGCGACAAGCTGCATATCTAGTTTTGTCTGCTTCTCTCAGGGATTGATATGGGAGGTACAGTCAAACTGTGTGTTGCTGCCAGAAAGGGCAGTTCCGCTGTTATCCTCCAACCTGGCTGATGTGTTCCTGCCTTTTCCGTGCCTTGGGTGCAGTGATTGTGTGCCTGCAGGGTGATCTTTGCTAAACTTTATGATCTGTTTTGGTACTTTTTCCTCTCCTAGCCTGTCCTTCTCACCCCCTCGTGAGCTAACTCTGGACTTGCTGTAGTGGCACATTGGCTTGATCTGATGCAAGAGAGACTTTAGGAATGAATAGTGGGGAAAGGGAAGGAAAAGAAGGAATGAGACTGACTTTTCAAGTGGCAGCTTGCAATAGCATGAGATAATTACAACATGAAGCAATACTTTAAGCCCTGCTGGCTGCTATTAATGTATTGGGGAGTACTGACACACCAGCAACTCTGCCTCTACTGATAATTTAGGGTGTACTTGCTCATCCACTGATGGTGATTAACTGAGTCATTCTAATGCTGTCTCTTTTGGGGACCAAATTCAGGTGGCTGTAGCATACCATGTAGTGGCTGTGCAGTGGGTTTATGAGACAAAACCACCTTATTTGGGACAGTATTTTAAGTGACAAGTGTAGCAAGGTACCACTGTCCAGGTGGTCTGCTGTTGGGTTCAGAGGTCCTGCATCTTATATCTAAAATGTGACTTCCTTTACATACCAGTTTGTTTATGGGTTACATATACACTGTCTTATGTATTCTTATTATCTTCTTCCGTGTTTTCTTAGCTAATTGCTTTTTAAAATGTGTTTAAGCTCCAGTGATTCAAATGAATAGTGTATCTGAATCTCTGAATGCTGTGTTCGAATGTCCTCCTGGTTTTGCTTTCTCTGTGTGCCCCCATGGGCATCTAGGACAGACCTTTGTTACCTCTCTGGGCTAAAGAAGCTTTGCTTATGAGAATGTTATTTTGCAGTTTTAAGCAGTCATGTTTTTTAGTAGTTTCACTGTTAAAATAGTTTTAATTTGTAGGCCTTTGCTGCACTAAAGCACATGTGTTTGCAGCTGTAAATTGGTTTTCTAAGGCTTAATAACTCTCATGTCTTCTGTTTAAGTAGCATCTCTCATAGTATTACTTCCTCAGCTGAGACCACATGGATTAATTAGTAGCCAGCCAGTCCATAAACAAAGACTGAAATCCCTTCTGCACTGGCTAACTCGTTTAACTGATCTTGGTTGCCAGAAGTTACGACAATGGACATGTCCATCTTGGATATACTGCTGAACATGTTCTGTGGGTTAGCCTTTGGGGAGGTGAATTGAATCAATGGGCTGGTCACTGTTACTGCTCAGAGACTGGTCTTTAGGCCAAGATTCTTCAGGTACTTTTCTACATAGCCAAATTGAGGAAGAGGAAGAAAGAAGTTGATCCCAAAAGTCCTGGTTGCTTTATTCCTTGCCGAGCTTTACAAACCAATGTAGTCTGTACTAGCTTCCACAATGCGACCTGAAGATGATTTATTGCTTGTCTAGTAAACGTTATTATGGCTCTGACCGTGTTACATAAACACTGGGTGACATTATTTCAATTTTTTGGTATTATTTTTCTGTAGGTCTTTTGAGTAGCATTGTAGGTCCCTTCAAAAATGGGTTGTGGTGTCTGAATCTCAGTGATAGACCTTTCTTGCAGCCTTGCAGTAAAACTGTATCCATCTGCTTGGAAGTTAGCTTATAGGAGAAAACTAGTTTTCATGTTGGGGGGGGAAAAAAAAAGTATTTCTTGTTTGTGTGCCAGAAACAAGATGCATGTTGTATGTCGGTTGTCATGAAAGAAGAGCAATTTGGAGCTACGCTGTTATTCATCTGTTTCTAAAAACTGTGTATACATTACATGCAAATAAGGCTGCCAAAAAAACAGTTGGAAAGTTTCAAAACTAAGATTGGCCCTGGAGGTGCGTGAGAAGTGTGAAACATTAATTGCCCTCTGTTCCACCTTTTTCTACAGGACTCAGTGCATCACACCCACTCAGTGAGGGATCACTGTATATGCTATTAAAGTCGTATACAATCTGAGGTCTGGTGTTTACTTGCAAAATGCTGAAAGAGTTGCTCTGAAGACAATTACCTTTCCCCAAGCTTTATCTGACCTTCATCTTTCCATTAAAATAAATACTGTTATTAAGTAGTCGGTTGTTGCTGTGAACAGCTACGGGTCAGTTCTAAGGAGAATTAGCTTCCTGGGTGATTTCTGTAGTTTCCCATTTATTACTCAAGGTAGGTGTGTAAAATGTGGGAAATCCATTTTGTGGGCAGTCTTAAAAGTGTTGGTAGCCACGTAATGTTAAAATGCTTAACATCACATAATCCACTGTCATTCTCTTTTTAAAATGTGCTTCTTGGAAGAAAGCCTACAAAATACTACTTCAGTTCTAAGGTCTGTATTTGCTGGGCTTCACTATTTTTGTATTTGCTACTCATCTCTTTCTGCAGTTGGGTCCCTGCTAAAAGCTGAGAGGGGCTCTATTATATGGGGGAGAATAGAATTTTTACTCTTTTCCTGATCTGTACAGGCTGCGTTGCATATGCAACAGATCTGCTTTCCCTCCCCCAAGTTTCAGAAGGCAAATCTGGGGAGGCTTTAGGAGAATGGCAGAAGCTGTCTCTGGGGTTCGAAGTCAGTTATTCATTTTTCGATTCGAGTTGCTAAAGATTTTTCTTTGAAAAGTTTGTTAGAATTGCATAATGTAAGCAACAGGTTGGTTTTTTTTTTTTTCACTGCTTGTATATAATTTTTGATAATGCCAGTTTTGAGTTGTTGAAACAATAAAATGACCATGTAAACACAGAATATAAAGAATATATTGATGTGTTCCAATTGGAGGTAGGTATTTAAATGAATGTTTAATCAGGGCAGTCCTCTATTGCTACCCCTTGTGCACCTCACATCACAAAACACTCAGCCTTATTCCTGTGACACTAAAGAGTGGAAGTTTAACCTTATTGCCTCCCCACAATGCTCTCTCCTCAAAGAACCTCATCATTGCTTGCCTTGGAGAGCCAGAAATACCAACTGAATTGTTAATGTCTTTCCAGCTTGAGTCGATCTCTCTGCATATAAAGTTCTAATCCAGGCAATAAAATTAGTCTCAATCGTAGGAATTAAGCCAAGTTTCATTAAGGTCAGAACAACATATCATTCTTCCATATATATATAAATCTCTTCTAGTTTACAGTAACAGAATCTGTGTTTAAAGTTGGGATGGATTTATTGCTGTATGTAATGTTGAGGAGGAAGTGGAGGAAATGTAGGAAAACTGCAGGTAAGAAGGAAAGTTACTCTGAAATTGAATATTTGTTCTGGAGGTGCTGAGGAAGGAGGTGAATAGTGTGCCACTGATTTGAAATAAGTGATAATTTTAATTTGGAAGGGACCTCTGAAAGTCATCTAGCTGAATACCCTGTTCCAAGGAAGGTGAACTTTGAAGCTCAATTAGGTTGATCAGGAACTTGTTTAGCTGAGTTTTGAAAATCTGGCAAGGGGACGATTCAACAGTCTCTCTCTGCAGCTCTGTGAACTTCTGTCTTCTTGTATCTAACTGAACTAACTTCCTTTGTGACGTGTGCCTATTACCCTTTCCCCTTTTTCTCTGCAACTCTGAGAAATATCTGCCTCTATGAGGATGTGATATTTTTTTTTTTTTTTTTCAATCCCCCCTTTTGATTGTTGAAAATTGCATTGAAATACCCACTGGTCTTCAGACAAGACAAACCTTGCTCTGCCAACTTGGTACATCATGTGTTGTAGCCCCCACTGCTGGACTCCCTCCAGTTTGTCAGCACTTCTTTCATAGAAGCCTGGAACTGGGCATGGTATTCCAAATGTGGCTTTACGAGTGCTAAATAAAGGGGAATGTTTACTTGACCTGACTTGCTGAATGTGCTTTCCTAATGAGGACTAATATATGGTGAACCATCCCTGCTGTGAAGGTGTATTGCTGACTCACGTTCAATGTGTCTGCTGGAGCTACCCCAGAACCTTTCTTGCAGCAGTGCTACCTGGCCTGTTGATCCACAGCCCATACCGTTCATGGCTTGGGGTTCTTCTGTCCAAAGTGTGGGACTTTACCGTTGTTGAACTTCAAGTTTGTTGTCAACCAGCTTGGTGAGGTCCCTCTGAGTGGCAGCCCTGCCCTTTAGTGGATTTACAACTTCACCCCCCTCTTCCATGTCATCCACAAACATGATGTGGGTGTGTCATAGCTCACTGTCCAGGTTGTCAATGAAGATGTTGGATTATTCACTCTGGTATCAACCTATGAGGAATATCACTTATAGCTGGTTGTTGATTATGTTATGAACCACCATTGAGCCTAGGAGTCCAGCGAGGTTTTTCTTCCCCATCTTCTCCATCATTCCCCAGATTGGCTGAAAAGATTGGAGACTGTCAACAGCCTTCATAAAGTCAAACTATATGACATCCTCTGCTCTACCTTCATCCTCATAGGAAAGCAGCCAGGTTAACTTGCCATGATTTCACTGTGGTAAACCTGTGCTGGCTGTTTCCAGTCACCTTTTTACCCTTTGTGTGTCTAGAAACTAGTTTCTGTGAGGATTTGCTCCAAAAAATCCTAGGGACTGAGAATAAGCTGGCCAGCCTGAAATTCCTCAAATCATTCTTCTTACCCCCTTTGAAGATGGTGTATTAAGGAACATCCCCTGGTTAACTTCTTAAAGCTGATAAGTAGCCTTGAGTTGGCACTAGCCAGCTTCTTGGCACCTTTGGATGCCAAGTCTACAAGTGCACCCCATGCACTTGTATTTGTCCAGTTTACTAGAGTAATTCCTAACTCATTCTGCCTTTGCTACTTAAGCAGAGACTTGAGAGCCAGAGAAACCCTACTAAAGACTGATGCGATGAAGATGCTTAGGAGGTTTCTCTGTAATTTGTCAATAGATTGACCACCCCATTTAGCAGGAGGCCAACTTTTTTCTTGTGTTTCTATTCTATTATCTATATGCAGAAAAAAAGAAACTCTTCTTGCTATACTCTGTATTGCTGTCAATACAGTTTCAAAGCCACCCTAGCCTTGGACTTCCTAATTCTGCTCCTTAGTAGTTAGCCACTGCTTCCTTATTTCTCTTTAGTAATCTGTTCCTGCTTCTGTCTCCATATGCTTCAGTTTTTGCACTTTAGCTCAGTCAGGAGTTCCTAGTTCATTCAAGATGGCCTTCTGCTGTGTTTGCCTGTTATCTTGCTTGTCAGGAAGGACTGTTGTCATACTTTGAGGAGCTTGCCCTTGATGTTCAACCAGCTTTTCAAGGTTCTATTGCCCTTTAGGGCAGCATGCCCTGGCATCCCATCTGCTAGTCCCTTTAACAAGCTGAGGTTTCCTATCTGTAAGTCTGGTTCTGCTACTTGCTTTTGTCACTTCCCTCTGTAACTTAACCTTCTGCACATCATAGTTACTGCCAAGGCTGCCTCTGCTGTCCCTGGTGAGTTCTTGTCTCCACTCATGAGTAGCTGGTCTAGTGGAACACCTCCTGTAGTGGGTCTGTACAGCACCTGCAGTAAAAGTTATTGCTGTTCCTGGATTTTCTTGTACTGTGCCATGTTGCCTTCCCAACAGGTATGGAGGTGGTTGATGCTCACCTCCTTCTCTCCTCCCCTCTCCCCACCAGCCCAACAATGGCCTATGATCAGAAGCTTCTTCCAGTGCTGCTGATGACTTCATCTACTTCACCTTTTTGATTGGGTGGTTTGTAGTAGATGCCGCAATGGCATATGGCTGTTGGGCTGCCCTTTTTGATTTTGACCTATAAACTCTCACCAAGTTTAAGTGTTCCATAGCAGAGCTGCACATTCGTGTAGAACTTAACCCTGCCCATCCTTCCTGCTTGTGAGAAGCCTGCATCCATCTCTCACAGCACGCTAGTTGCATGAACTATCCTGTTGTCTTTCTAATTCCAGTGACATCCTAGCTCTGCAGCTGTGCACAGGCTGGCAGTTCTTCCTGTTTGCATCACAGGCTGCGTATGTTTATGCACAGGGTTTCAGATGTACCTGTCTGCCCTACTTTATCTCAAAGGGACTGAGAAAACCTCCTCTGGAACCCTGTCTGAGAGGTGCTTGCCCATTCTCTGTTCCTCCACTTAGCTGAAGACTTTGGTTTCTGTCCCTTGTGCATCTAGTTTAAAGCTGTTAGCAAGCCTGTTGGCACAGATACTGTTGGCCTCCTGGGGAGAAACAGGATCTACCTGACAAAGTAGTCCTCATTCCTCTGAGGATCCTGTGTTCATAAAACCACTAATGCTTTGCTGGTGTTAGTAGGCCTCGTGGAAGGTGGTGATCTGCAGATGCATCTGCTTCAGGATTTCCACTCGTCTGGCAGTATCAAGACTGCCACCACACTGACCCTTGTTCACTTAATACGTTATGTAAGGTCTCCCTTGGCGATGCTGTCAGGGCCAACGTGGATAGTATGAACAGGTGTGTAGTTTGTGAGCCAACTGATCTGTCTCCAAAGATGTCTTGTATAAAGTTGTTGTCAATTAGTGACAGCACAAATAAGTGTTTCCTGTTTGAAAGGCACGTGGCTATGTTTTTTTAAAATGACCTGTGGTTAGGACTTCCATTGAGGTTTTTGACCTTACAGTGATTTGTCAGAAAAGGACTTTGAAGAACCGAACTAACTAAATTGTGACTGAACATAAATGCGTGTAGACTTGACAAATGCATGTTGTGCTACTGAATCATAGTTAAAATCTGTTTTTCCATGTCATCTGTACTTAGTGCAGTGCTGAAGAGGCTCTGTACGGTTCTGCATTACTTCCAGGGTTGTGCTCACATCTGGTTAACCAGTTTAGTGTTTCGTAGATGTCTTCTAGCAAGCTTGAACTTGGTAGTGAAAAATAAGGGCTGAGGAGTCTGACTTCCATATTTTAATCTGTTCTTGATCTCCCTATGTGTGCTTATTATTGCTAGCTAATGTTGAGCATGTGGCCATGGGAGATGCCTGAGACTTCCTGAAATAGCTTTCCATATAAGCCACTAGATGTGTTTTAGATAACTTTATGTTGCTGCTAGGCTATATTCATTTTCAAACTACAGGTAGAACATTCTGATTTGTTAGCACTGTCTTGAATTATCCGATATAACAATGCTAATATAAGGAAAAGATAGGGTCTGTTGGATATTACATTTAAGAAACATTACAAAAGTTGCCTTACAGGGATTATGTAGTCAAAAACATAGTCTGAAAAAACACCAACACTCATCATCAACTGTGCAGTGAATGGTCATAGCTATGCTTATTGCAGCCTATTTTTTTTCGATGATATTTTTGTGCAGTGTGACTTGGGCTCAGTAAGAAGAATGATGCTGCCTCCATTCATCTGATCCTGTGTCTGAGAAGTTATACTTGAGTAAAACTGGTAATTCTCCTAGGGTAGCAAGTTCTTATTCCATCCATTACTGTAATAGTGAGGTGTCCCCTTAATGTTAATATGGGAGGAAGAAGGGATTACTGCCATAATTTTGAGGCAGTTATTAAAAGTCTTAGACCTTGGCATAATAAGTAATTTAGATGTCCTGATTTGGTACCTCACTCAAGACGTAGGCTGTGATTTTGTTTGAAGAGCACTGTCTTTGCACAGAGTATACAGATCTGCTTAAAAAAAAGAAGTCTAAAAGGTAATTGCTCTGAAATGAAGCTCAAGGACAGTGGCATCGTGACAGTGTAGTCTCATTGAAGTTTTTAGTAGATAGTGGGAACCAGACTGTAACATTGACATCAGGCTAGAGCTGCAACTGTAACAACTCTTTCTCTCTGAAGCTTTCTGCCCTAATTCATAAGTTATCCTTTTCACTTGCAATATTTGAAGTATATCATTGTAACAGTCATCTCTTCTTCCTCTGCTCTCCTGCATCTCAGCCTCTTTGTTAGTCTGGTCTTGCCTTCACATAAATGAAGACTTGCAGAGGTATGCAGTTATGATAATTGGTGATGTTTGAGCTTCATAGCCTCTGGTGGAAGAATGATTATAGCATGATGCCTTTATTTGCCATGAGAGTGGACTTACTCAGTGTACTTGACCAAATCACACTGTTCAGATGCAGTGATCTGATACTTCCTGGAAGCATCAGGCTTAATATGCATGTATTACTTAGTGTAAAAAGAGCAGCTGGGAATGGACTTAGGCGGTTAAAGCAATTCAGCTGACCCAGACCCTTTCACAGGGGCCCTCAGGAAAGAGAATGATTGACTGTGAGCAGAGAACCTGTAGATGAGTTGTCCCAACAGCTGCACGGATTAGGTAGTGTGTGATAGACTATATAAATGCACCCTTAAGTCTCTCTTGTGTGTGGCATCCATAGCCAGTTAGATGTAAATATGTGAATTAGCTGGTCTACTAATAGATGTGCAACACCTGAATTTGATGTGATTTGCTTTGCTCCATTTCCATTTAAAGGTTGGCTTTATGATTTTTATGTAGGCTGTAGAGTTGTTCATCTTTATTGTTCACATTTGTTTTATGTAACTTGCGTGTGGTTTTGATGATGAAGGATTAGAAGCTGCTTCTTCATGGCTGACTCATATTTAGGGTAGCACCAACCCATCAAAGGAACACAGCTTACAGAATTTGTATTAGCCAAAGGTATCAAGTAGATAAATGGTCCACAAGATTTTAAGTGATCTTGACATGACTGAATATCAGAAATGAAGTAGAAAGCTAATGACTGTAAAATTCTATAAGGTGCATGGTATAGAGCATACTGTGCTGATGGAAGAATGGTGCTGCATGTTTAAAACCTCAGAATAATATAAATCAACTGCTTTAACAGGAAAGATAATACCCATATGGCTTATCATGAGTAGTATGGTATAAAAACCATTCATCCAGACCAGGATAGCAACAGTGACTGTAACATATTCCTAGTATTAAAATATTAAATAGTTAAAATTCTTTTAATTGTATTGTGTCATAGTTATCAGTGACATTACTTATTCTAACAGTAATTTGGTGTTGACATACTAGAGAATACTGGGTATTAAGTAGATGGCAAGTTGTGGGCTCTGACATGGTGCTGTGGGCTGATGTCTGAAGTACTATGCACTTAGCTGCTTCCTTTGTAAACTGAAAGTCACTTGCAGGGACACGGACGCTACACTGCCTATGTCGTGACTTGACCATCCTTATGAGGAGAGCCTGTGATTTGGGAAAAGAAGGGAGGAGACATAATGAGGAAGTATTTGGATGTGGATTTTAAGAGCTTATTTGTGGTTTTGTATGATTTTGTGAATAAATGAATAATTGGAGAGACTTTGGATCTGTTTTTTATATACTTTGGTCCCGTGTTGCTTCCAACAATTGACAGGCTAAAAAAAACCCGATGTATCTGCCTCATCTATTCCACCAAATTGCATCAGGCTTACGTAGGTTTATGTGCCAACTACTCTCTATATGTAAAGAAGAACTATAAATTGTGTTTAACAAAAAAAAGAAAAGAAGGTATTTTTATATATTTCCCAATAAAACAATTTTTTTCGTATCTTTTGTATATGGAAACAAAAGTCATCAATGCATTTAGATAATGAGTCTTTAAATAATATAATCTTTTAATACATGTTTAGAATGATGGAATGCATTGTAAAATCCAAATGGGGTTAACTGCTGTGCTGAGATAATGACAGTTTAATAGGACAGAAAAGGAAGGGAAAATAACGATAACGGAATATACAAAATAAGTGGAGCACAATGCAGTTGCTCACCACCTGCCAACTGATGCTCAGCCTGAGCAGCGGCCCCTGGCCAGCTTTCCCCCTAGTTTGCATACCATAGGTCATCGTCCTCAGGATATAATGCCCCTTTGGCCAGCTTGGGTCAGTTGTCCTAGCTATGTTCCCTCCCAGCTTCTTGTGCACCTCCTCGCTGACAGAGCATGGGAAGCTGGAAAGTCCTTGACTTCATTGTTGCTGTGTAGCACTTACACTAAAACATCCCTGTGTTATTGACATCATTTTCATGCTAAATCCAAACCACAGCACTATACCAGCTCCTAGGAAAAAAATTAGTTCTATCCCAGCCAAAGACAATTTTGGTCTACAGAAACAACATAACTAGAACTCTTTGTACGCTGCTTTATGCATCCAGTAAAGCTCAGCTGCCATACTGCCATAGTTAAAAAGTGTTTGTGGTTTTACAAGTATTTATTTGGAGAATTTCGTGTTTGTGTTTTTTTCAGTGATATGCATAGGTGGTGTATATTTTGCAAAAAGTTCAAATTGTACAAAAAACAAGAAATAAATAATTTTGGCAGTGTTTTCTAAAGCTTTTTTTTGTGATTGTATGGTAATGTTCCATGTGACAGTGCATTATTTTCTGAAAAGGTAACCTTGTCTAGGGAAGGTGAGTGTACTTTTTTGGCTTGTTAAGTAGGGCTGGAAATTCATTGCATCCTTCTAAATATTATAAGGTATTAAAGCTAAGCATTTTGTGTATTAAGCATGTTGTTGGCCATGTTTAGCCATTATATAAGTAGGAGTGACTTTAGTGATTGTATCACCTTACACAGGTGATTATATGTGGGTATATATACACACACCTTTATGAAGCTCAAGTGGGTGGGTCTAGGACATCTGGAGTTGGGGTTGATGTGTCTCAGAACTCTTATGGCAGAGTAAGCCTGTTCCCCTCTTTTTCCCTGTGCTTCCTTGTTACTGCCATTCCTGATAAACACGACCCATAGTGTCTACTTGCTTCTTATAGGTGACAATCACTTTGAGCTTTTCTGACCACTCTATGGATTTTGATGTTACTTAAATACTGCTTACTTTTGGTAACACATAACTACGCTAGAGCTTCTCTTTACTGCTGGTCCCCAGGTGATGTATCCGTCTGCAGTACTCTAGAACTCACTCGCCTCGGGTTTGCTGGATTGTCAGACCATAGCTGCTTTGTCAACCTTTTGGTATGGGTGTTCTGTTGCCCTTTTGAGAGCAGGATTTTGCCATGCAGCTGCCAAAGCACTTCCCTGTCTAGAGTTGATCTAAAGATCTCTGTGATTTAACCACTAATTTTTCAAGAATTAAAGCTAGGGGTTTAGCTCCTTAGGAACCCGACATACTGCAGAGAGACTTCTCTGCAGAGCCTTGCAAGCACAGTTTCTCATAATACTTGTTTCTAGATGAAAGCAGGCAGTAAGTTGTATGCCTGTCTTGCTACGTTTGTCAGTGCTCGGCATCGTTTCTTGATGCGTGTTCAGGATTAACTGGATGGAGGACCTTGGAGATTCAGGGCACTGTATTGTTTCTGAACTGGGGTGGGTTTGGCAAAACTCTAGAATAAACCATACACGATACTGTCTTTAATAGCCACAGCTTAAATTGCCTGCAGTGTGAGTCTTCAGATGATCGGTTTTAGTGTACTTCACCACAAAATTATTAGCTCATATAATGAGGATTGTGTCTTTCTCCAGATATCCTTCTAACTGCACTTCAGTTTATCTGACAGTTGATGTAAAGCCCCTTCTTGTTTGACTCTAGATCAGGTAGATGGTTTTACTTCCTTGGTGCAGTGCCAGGAAAGCAGCCTTGTTTGAGCTGTGTATAAGAGGGTTTTCAGTTCTTCTGGCATACGGTCCTTTGAAGCAGTGTCACAGTCAGCATAAAGTAGCACAAATAAAGGCTTTGAGCAGCGTGCGGCTGAATAGAAACACTGAAAAGTCTTGGAGATAAATGGCAGGCAAGGAATGTGTAGTGCGCGACAGAGGCGGTAACTGATCGCTGTGGAGCGTGGAGCTAATGCCACCATGAATTTCATCCTCTGCCTGCGTAGGGAAAGGTTTATAAAAGTCACTGGGACTCTTTGTTTATAGTAATACATGTACCTTTTTGGAAAGCAATGCCAGTTTGAGTCCTTGTTGACTATGCCGTGACTTGAATCGGGGAATGGATTTGTTGGAAGAAGAATTTGGCAGACAGGTTTATTTTTAACTAGGGTCAGTGACAGTGGTTCAGTAGAAGAGCTGACACACAGCAGGAATTACTGCTGTAGGTTGCAGTGAAAGGAGGGACTGGAGCTTGGCACTGCTGTTTAAATAAATGTACGTGTAACTGCGCCCTTGGGCTCCGCGCCCAGGTTTTATGAGACCGGATCGAAGCTGGAATAGGGAAGTGGTTCTGTTTGTTAAATAATTAAAACTTGTTATGAGCATCTCAGGTGCAGGTAACCTTGCTGACTAATCACTTTTCCCTTTCTGTTGAGTCATTCTGTTGGCCTGGAGTGATTATGAGCGGGTTTTTTGTTTCTTGTGGGCTTTTGGTGGTGGTTTTTTTTTGGAGGGAGGTGCGGATGTGTACCAAAACTTTCAAAACTGAAACTGGAAGGAATTGCTATTGCTTAATTTAATTTCTGTGTGGGATTGGAAAAGTAGAGAAATGGGGGAAAAATGCAACCCAGTGTTGCAGCCAAATCAGAGTATTAATCTTCAGTTTTGCAGTTTGTTGCACATCTAATAATGCATCAAGTTCATTTGCTTAATTCTTACTGAATGAACTGTGTATGTGTGTTTGCTTTTATTCTAGAATAAATGTTGATAAATATCTGAGAAGTGTTCTCAGGGGGTCTGGTACCACCAAAAGATTCCCTTTTACTGTTTCTCTGATAACACTTGTTCACAAGCTTATGTGTTGCTGTTAGGTTGATTTGAAGCAATGAAGATAAAAAACTGTGCTGACTGATGACTTAGTAGTCCATGTAGTTTATGAAGCAGATAAATAAAAATATAGCTTTTTTTTTTTTTTTTTTTACTGTAATGTATTTTGTTTGGCAATGAAATGTCTGTCAACCTGGTTGATTGATACTTGTGCCTTACTGTATCATTTGTGATAGTATGCGAATTCTGCAACATACTGAAGTAGTAAATAAGAGAAGTGTCTTGGACTGCCCAGGCTACACCACCTCTTTCTTTATAGTAGGTGTTTAATTGATTTTTTTTTTTAAGCAGACCAGACAAACTTCATCTTTCAAACTTAAGAAAAAAGTTTTTACTGTTTCTTTTGTGATGCTTTTACTGAGTTCAATAAATACCCCTATTGTGATCTTTTTTTTTTCTTCCTCTTGCAAAGAAGCTCTTAATTCATCCTCTCTAATTTGTAAATGACCGGCAATGAGAAGCTAATAGTAGTGCAGTTAGGAACAGCTGGTGGGCAAAAGCTTGATACTACTAACTGTAGACTTAGCAGGCATTTTGTATGTAGGAATTTGAGAAATGAAGAAAATAGGGCATTCCTTTCATCTCTTCTCAAATGTAGCACTGTGCTACGTTTTTGGGCAAACTGCGTAAAGAACTGAAGGGCATGAATGCTTAAGGAATAGCTCTAGCGTCCCACAGTACAGAAAGGGCTATCTCCCTTTCCAGGGAAGTATCCTAGTATGTGCCATCTGTTCCAGTGGTGAGCACCATTACCTTTGTAAAGACAGAGGTAATGCATAACTTGACAATTAATATGTATGATCTTAGTGCTAAATGTATTAGTTGCATATTGTAGAAACCGCATAGCAGTCTTTATGAAGGATGTCAACATCTAAACAGTAGTAACTTTTGATGGACAGGCAAGAGAATATCTAGTATCCTGCCATCTGATCTGTATCAATCAACCTCTTCTCTAGGTCTGTAGTTTGCTTGCTGTAACTGGACTCTAGACATGTAAGAATCTAGCTATATGGATCATTAATAAATCAGGGTTTTGAATTGTAAATGCTACTGGGTGTATTCCTGTGGTAAAATACCTAAGGTACATAGCCCGTGTTACTTATAATAATCACTATGAAATGGTCATGTTTTAAACGGTTGATATATATTGACTCTCTGTGTATACCTGAAAATGATTTTATGTTTTCTTGCAGCTAACAGAAGATGAAATTGCAACTATTCTGAAATCTACTCTTAAAGGACTCGAATACTTGCACTTTATGAGAAAAATACATCGAGATATAAAGGCTGGAAACATCCTTCTTAACACCGAGGGCCATGCAAAATTAGCTGATTTTGGTGTGGCTGGCCAGTTAACAGTAAGTACTGGTGGACAGATAGTTTAAAAATGCTTTAGTATTCCTAACTGTGTTTTTTTCACTTTTGACATTCTTCTGCCTTGAATTTTGTGTCTGAGGAGTGACCAGTGGTAGAGCTAACATTCTTTGTCATGATCAGTATTTGATGTGCTGCGAGATTATTTAGTTTTTAGTTATTTGTTTTATAAATCAATGGGTTTCAAGTGCCTGACTGTAAACTTTTGTTTGAGGTTTATGATCACTGTCACCTCTTTGGCCTCTGGAGGCTGATGGGCTGAATCTGTTTGGTCCTAATTGGAAGTCACTACCATTTGACCCTTGGGTGGCTAATTTAACTTATATATATAGAATTAATATCAAAAGAATCTGAAAATAAGCATCTCTGTTTTAATTGCATAAATAATATAATTACAGGATACAATGGCAAAACGTAATACTGTTATAGGAACTCCGTTTTGGATGGCTCCTGAAGTAATCCAAGAGATTGGCTACAACTGCGTGGCAGACATCTGGTCCCTTGGTATCACTTCAATAGAAATGGCTGAAGGAAAGCCTCCGTATGCTGATATTCATCCAATGAGGGTAAGTGTGTGTGGCGGTGGTGTCTTGTGTTGAAAAACGTACCAACTAAATCCTCTAAAAACGAATACTAAAACTGTACGATTATGGACCAAGATTTTAAGACTTAAGGATATTTACTTGCTGTCATGCTTCCTATTTACTGCAATTTACCTGCGTGTTACCAGGTCTTTGTAAGGTTTCAGAATGTTTTTATCTCCATTTGAGAGAGAACTGAAGCAGTAACTGCTTAATTGACTTGAAGGCAACATGTAGAGCCTATTACATACTGTACGTGCACTTGGATAGTTCTGTAACTGAGGCCATCCTCCTTTGGAAGGGAGTTTTAAGGTAAGGATGACCTAAAGAATGATTCAGAATTGTCCTGTGTGAGCACTGTTAATATTAGTAACCCCTGATGGTTTTTATTTATCACTGACTCTTAGTCTGTTACTGAATTAGGTTACTTTTTGCAAAATAAAATATAAACAGCATAGTTGCATTATGAGAAGTAGTAGTTACAAAGGAATTAGGTGGAGAAGTTAATGTTCATCTAGGAGTAACTGTTGCCACTGTTAGTTATGCTTTATTTTTTTTTTAAAATGAGCTATAGGATAGCTGCACTGATTGCATTGAGCATCAATAAATACTCTGTTCCTGAATTGTTTATATCTAAAGCCCATTTGGTATTAATAAGGCACTTTATATTCCTAAAAGCAGATTTTTTCATCTTTGTGATGGGCTGCCAAAATGCATGCATACTAGATTATTTTAGTCACTTCTCTATTGCTGGTGCCTCATGTATCAGGATCTTAATAGAAGGAAGCCACCACTGTTGAAAGTACTGGTCATCTGTGATTACTGTAAGTGGATGCATGTAAGAGTTCAAGTGTATTTAGTGCTGTTGGGTTCGTGACTTTTGTTTGTGGCATTCAGAGATGTTTCCTGAAGTTTTATGGCAATTTGCAACTTGGTTAAAACTAGTGAGTGTTTCGTAATTAGAAACATTATGTAATTTGGGAAGCAAAGCTTAGTAATTTTCCTGCACCTTTTTTTTTTTTTTCCCCCCTACGTAATTAACTATTTTAAAATTAGTGTTCAAACTGAAAATACTGAGGTGAAAGCTGAGAACAAAATAAGTATCTCTGGAGCTTTTTTTTGATGGGAATTTAATTTAAGATGAAATAACATTTGAAAAATGTTTTGTAGAACTGTTGTTTACAAATTAAATACATTTGATCATGCTGAAGTTTTTGGTTGTACTTTCAATGAAAATGTCTTGATTACATCCGAGTTTGTTTTCACATCATGATGTGTAGCTGCACTGGCTGTTGAATGGTGAGGACCGTATTATCGGAGAGGAGTTTTATAAGCATGACAATAGCTGCTTATAAATCAAAGGTCACTGAGTTTGAAAGCTTGTGAATTGTTTAATTCTTGTAATCAAATGAATGCTATCAAAGGCCAAAGTAATTTAACACAACAATTCTGCATTACATAGAACATGTGTTCTTGTCAATAAATTACGTTATGGTTTTTAAGGGCTTGTATGCAGTTAGTACTCTTTTATATATTTGATACCTACAGTTTTTCTTAATTTTTATTAGTGAGTTGTTACAGTGGTTAACAAGAAATACACAGATTTAAGTTGCAATAGTTTTCCCAGTGACATATGATACAGCTTCACAGGACTTTTGGACATATGTAGATGCTTTCCTACTTTGTTTTAGTTATGACACAGAATTGATACAGGCAAGCATGAAAGCTTGGGCAAATTCTCATTGCTTTTTCTAGATGTTGCTGGAGTTCTGTGGTATTTATGTAAGGCACAATTTTGTTACTTGGGAATGCATGTTGAAATTACCATGTGCACTATTTTGCTGTAGGCTGGTTGGCACTGCCACAAAGGTAATACACTGCCAGTAGGCCATTTCCTTGTCAACTGCATTTACAGTTTAATAGAAATATTACATGACTTCTTTAAACAAGTGTTTTGGCAGAGAGGAAATAGCAGATTCCATGCAAACAAGCATAGCTTCCTCTGCTTAACCACACTCTAGCTACTCCAAAGAATTGTACTAGTTTCAGCTGGGAAAGAGTGGGAAGTGGGGGAGGGCAAAATGGAATTTCATGTGGGGGGAGAAAATAGCATTTTTTTCCTGTTTAAGTATATTTGACCATGTAACACTGATGATACTTATTTTACTTGTTTCTTCTGCAAACCTGAGTTCAACAGAACCTGCCATTGTCATACTTGGTTTGAGGCTCAAAGGTCAAGGCCATTTGCCAGCCCAGTAAACCTATTGCTTGATTCATTAAGAATTCTGGGATGCCTCACGTATTTGATGTCAGAGTTCTTTTGTGCTTTTGCTAATGATGAGAAGTGAAACTTTTGTATTTTCTCTGAGTTTTCATCAAAGGAACGTCTTCAAGTAGTTTTGAAGGAGGAAAACTACAGATGTCTTCAAGGTTGCCCTAAAATGTGATGATAAAGCCACCAGAAATAGCAAGGAATTTGCTAATACATCAAAAATCACTCAAACCTAGATAAGTTAACCCATCGGGCAGAGATGAAAGCATGCAGATTGCAGTAGTCCATGCAGCAGCCAGGGTTAATGTGGCTAACAGTGTTTGCATCTGCCTTTGCACTGTTGGGATGAGCAGTTAGGAATTTACAGGGGTGCTTCAGTAGAGTTCCAGAGCCAGACTCAATCGCTACTCCAGAGCTGCGTGATGCATTTTAACAGTTGTGTTCCCATGTCCCCCATTGACTGCTGCAGTGATATTTATGTCCTGCCACTGTAGGAATTTAGTTCCAACCATTAACTGCTTTGTTCAGTTTCTCCTCTTCATGTAGTATCTGTCTGTATTTCTGTTTGTTTCTAAATTCCTCTATTTATTTATTTTTAATCTATAGTGGAAGCATGAAGATTGACGCTGTTCTGCTGTAGTAGTTGTGATTCTGCTTTTTAGTTCAAAAACACGTTACCAATTTTTACCATCTTAGGTGTTTGCTAATCAAGCCATCCTCTCATATCTGTTGGGTAAATGAGTTGTTTCTGGTGTAAGATCCTTTAAGCTGCAGAGCTTTCACTTGGTCATAATCCACGTACTGCTGATATTTGGCTTTATTAACCAGTACATTAACAACACATTGCCATAAAGCTAACTTTCATCCTTCAGATTGTTTGAGGTCCTTTCTCTAGGGCTGCCCTTACCAAAACTTCTCCTTATATTCACACAATGACATGATCACTTGCTGCTGCAGGCTGTGATTTCTGTAATCAATTTAAGCCAATTCAGGTGTGAGCTGATAGTTATAGAGACAGATGACCTTTAAGCAGGAGTTACCTCTCTGTTAAGCAAACACTAGCATTTTTGTGGCCTCACGTGAAGTTGGATAAAGGAACTGATATGCTGAAAAGTTAACTTGATAGAAACCTGCTAGAACTGAGACAGAGTAGTTGTGGGAGCCTGTAGTTGGACAGGGGAAGTGGGTTGAGAGGAGTTACTGCCTTTGGCCAGAGTCATGCGCTGACCCTTGTAGACCAACTGTAAAACTGTAACCTGTTTTTTGCAAAATTTGCCTCATTTCAAGGTCAGCACTTACTGACAGGTTGGTGTGCTTCACATAAATGCTGGTAGTGCTCTTCCAGGGGGGGGAAAAAAAAGGTCAGCACACACCCCCTCCCCCTATCCCCCCAACTCTTTTATTTCATGCTTATCAGGCAGCTGCAATAATTCACATTGCTGTGGTATGG
Source organism: Rhynochetos jubatus (assembly GCA_027574665.1). NCBI lineage: Eukaryota > Metazoa > Chordata > Aves > Eurypygiformes > Rhynochetidae > Rhynochetos > Rhynochetos jubatus. Next base: position 24,337,103 of record CM050648.1, read on the forward strand.
AAGAAGCTGGTGGTAGATGCGTTTTTCAACACTTCACAGTATTGGCCTTTTTATTTCTTTATGGTGAGGTTTGTTGGAAACGGACATGTGGGCATCACATGTTCTGCAGTGAATTGGAGGAAGCCAATTTGAACTGCTTCCATTTGCCTTAAGTCCAATCATGATATTTATTTTTCCATGGCACTTATCCAGATTATCCATGCCTCCTGCTTAGCCTGTGTCATTTCCAGCCTGGACTAATCTGTTTGTAATAACCTTTTATTCCTGATGTATCTTGTAACAATCTACCATTTCCCAGTTTTTTATTCTCAGCATATTACATTAAAACTGGAGATTGAAGTGAGAATTATTGCTGTGTAAAACTGTAAGAACCCAGGAAGGTGTCGAGTTGAGCAGTGCTGTCTGATTGAGACCAGTCTTTCAATCATTGAGAAAATGGTTTCCACTATGTTTTTTGTGCCAGAAGTTGAGGAGGGGGAAAAAAGAAAAAAAAAAAACAACCCACTTCTGGCGATGTCAGATGTCTTTCTGTATAGTCACTTTGGCATTTCTTTTCTCCAACAGATGAAATTGTCTTATCTGTTTCTATTATGCTCTTTGAGAGTTCACCTATCTTATCTCAGCATTACTGCTTTTAATTTAGAGTAGGTTTGTAAAAGTATATTATATGGTTTTCTTATTTTAGTGCTTTTGCTTATCTTTAGAGAAGAGTTTGAGCTAACTTCTAAAAGTCCTTTTCCTTTTAAGAACTTTCTATGAGACACTTTTTGTTAATTTGTAACTGGAGATCTTGCCTGCTGTTTCTAGATAGAGTGAGCTAATATTTAAAGAGATTTAAAATGTGGATTTTTGATCGTGTATTACTGTTTATTATTTTACTACCTCTTCAAAGTCTTGTGGAAGAATGACAGTGAGCTGGGTAGGACTAAGTGTGACTCCTCAGGGAGGTCATAATTCTTCCATATTTTATTGTACGTTCTATGTTATGATAGTTCCCTTACAACTAAAAATCATATGTGCTTTTAAGCAACTTAACATATTAAGATTATTTTGAAATAATTAAATATGAAGCCTTGAAAAAAGCATGTGAGACCTAACACATGCAGTTCTTTGAATGGTAGGAAAGCATGTAAAAGCAGAACAAGAGGAACAAAACCACACGACTTCCCCTTCTTCTGGGTCTTCCCTTCTCTCTTGTCTTGCCTGTCTTTAAAAAATCTGATTTCTCAGGACAGGATTTTAGTGTGTGTTGTCTTACATAATTCTATAATCCTTTTAAATTTGTAAATAATAAATCATATTATAGTATGTGTAAACTGCGGACCTAGGGCACTGACATGGTATGGTTGAGGCAGTGGACTGGAATTGGAGAAGCATGTGCCTTGCTGCAGACTTCCCAAAAAGCTGTTGGAAAACCTTTGGACATCTCTAGGCTTTCAGTGGAGTTTTTTACATTTGCTTTTAACTGATTTAAATGCAAGCAATGGCTGCGAAGGGGTGGCATTCCTGCATCGTTCTGTGTGTTTTCATCACCCATTTCTGTTGGAATGAGCTTTTAGGTAGCCATATGATGAGCTGGATAAATTTTCATCTGAAAACTAACCAAGTAAGAAGTAGCTTTCCCTGATATTGTTAGCATGGTGCTTGGACTAGGCAGGGGCAAAAATATGTAGCTGGAACCAGTAGGAGAATCAGGTCATCCCCTTTTGGTTGACTTAAAGTAATTGCAAAACCAGAGTCTCAGCTGTCCATTTGTAAGCTTACTATGATTAGAACTTAATAATTGTTGAAGGAAACTCTTGTATGCATAAGTACATCGAAGGTCATAATGTATCGAGATACTATCATGCTTGGGGGCTGTAGCTGTAGGTGCAGTGCTGCCATGCTGGTTTTGCTGCTCTGGATCTCATTTACCATTTGAATGCAGGGAGCGTCTGAGGGGATGGAAAGAGCTTGCTCTTCCTTTTTCCCTTAGACTAGTAAGTGTCTCCAGACTGCAGAGCTTCTCTGGATATGACCCTTACAAGTGCTTATTTTAGGGGACAAACGGACTTTTTTGTAGCCTGTCCTACGTGTCCTTTTGGGCTTTTTCTACTTGGGCATGTTGATAAAGTGAGGCAGGGTTCTGGACCTTTCATGGGTCAGTGCCCCCCCCCCAAAGCCTCCCTCCTTCTCCACCCCATTTCTTTGTCCATCTTTAAATGCTATTGCCATGATACAACTGAACTTCCTGGGGTAAACTTCCAGTGGCCTTCAGTTTGCATGCAGCTGAAGGCACATGTTGCGTCACAATGTGTTTGCCTCTGCGGTGCTATTTATAGCTAGAATTTCAATTAGGTCTTATAACTTTATTCAAGAAAACACATGAGCACAATTAATGCACAACAGTATTTGTCTAATAGAATAATGAGGTATGTTCTTTATAAGAATTGAAGAGGGAAAAAAAGAAAATAAACCAATTCAGTGTGAAGGAGTTGCATCCCTCATAAATCACTGTGAGAAATGCAACTCCGTATGCTAATAGGATATGTAGCATTTTTTCTTTGAGTAGTAGTATGATGTGGTTCAAAGCAGTAGCACCTATGTTAATACCAGTGCTAATCTGGGCATTGTGTCTTTGGTAGTTTTGTGTACAACAACGTTCTTTTCAGGGTTGAACTCTAAGGAAGTGTGACTGACTTTAAATACAGGTTCTTTAAAAGAAAATTTAAAGCTTTCTTTTTTAATATGCGGCTACTTCAAATCAGTATGCAGCCTGTCCACCTGCTCTGATCAAAACATGGATAGTTGTTGCATGAATAAAAAAATCCCAGCTAAGACCTTTCTTTCAGCAGTACGTAAAAAAAAAAAAAGTGCCAAATGCTTTTTCATTCAGCAGTTATTTCACTTGTCAAAGCAAACATAGATTTTAATTTTTTTTTTTTTAACCTTGAAGAATGATCAGTGTTTATAGTGTGTGAACAGACCCCTTTACCTGACCTGTTTCTGGTGTGGTAAGTTATTGCTGAGGTGCAGGCCTGTTCCTAACACCCTGTTCATGACTTGACTCCTTTCAACAAGGCGTCTGGAACTGAGAGATGATAGAAGTTGGGCAAATTAACATAAGTAACTATGTATACTTGGACTTGCACATCTGTGCATATTCCATTTTTTTGTGAGCAAATACCTGCTGTGCATACCTAAGTGAGATATTTGCATAGACTTTGCTAGAACCGTAATATCTAGGTATTAGATCTACTTCTGTGAGTTAAGATGCCAGGTAGTGCTTGCTGTAATTATAAGAGTTGGACTTGGTTGCTTATTTTGTCTGCATTCTTTATTAGTATGTAAAAACGAGTTTGCTATGGGTTGTTACATATAACTTACCTTGAGGAAATACCTTTCTAAATTTTCTGGAATAGAATTAAGGCAACTATTAACTATTGCAGCAATGTCATTTTTACTAGTTGAAAAGAGTCGGTTTTTATGTACTTGGTAATTGTGTCACTTTGACATTAGTTTTCACTGTGGTTATTTTTAGCAGTGGATTGAAACTAAATGGAGTGCAAACTGTGATTCTGAAGATAAATCATCATTTGTCAAAATTGCACATGTGGCCCATGGGCAAACTGCTCAGAGAGCTGCAGAGATCCTGCTCTGTAGACTTATTTTTTTTTAATTTTTGTATAATCGTCATTTTTTTTAATATATATATATATATATATATATATACATACATACACACATATATATATATATATATATATATATATGTAAAAACCTAAAGATGTGTTTTATGATTTTAGTTAAAATGGGTTAGGTGTTCCCTTATATATGTTGGGTGATCTAGGGAGGGTTCAGGTGCTTTCCTCCTTAGGCTCCTATTCTTTGTGGAAATGCTAGGCATACATACAGACATAGCACCCTTTGAACGTAACTTCTTTTTTAGGATTTAATGCCTGCAGGATTCACGGAGGAAGTGAATTTCAAAAGGTTTTAATTTGCTTATTTGCTTGTTACCAGCCCTTCTATGGACTCACTGTAGTGGAGACATTCTGATGAGTCAAGAGGTCAACCAGGCAAGTGCCCCCAGGCTGTAGTCTAGTTTCATGTGGTATAGAAATAAAATTTCTTCCACTTTTTCAGCATGCCTAGCATAGAATTTTAATGAAAGTTCCTATATACCAAACATGGCTTATCCCAAAAGGATAAACAGTAAAAGAAATAGTGTGGGAATTGTCGTCAGACACTGAACACAACTTTAAGAGGTGTTCAGTTGCAGAACATATGAAATAAAGCCTGTGATATTTTACTTATTTTCTTGTATTGCAATTGATAATTCTTTACTTGACTTCACCAGATTCTGTTAAATGTATAGAGCCTCTTAAAGTGATGTGCTAGCATGGCAGCGTCCAGTTTCCAAGGTTTGACAGCTTGCTATGCAGAGTGACAGTGTAGTTGACATCAGTCCATTTCACGTGGACAGTTTTTGTAATACTGTAGTGAAAGCAAGATAGGAAAAATACCATTTGTCTTCTGGCATGGCTTACAGATGATAAAAACTTTCTCTGTAATACTCCAAGGAACTTTTTGAAGCCGTTTTGCCGCATTGCTTTATCAAGAGCCTGTATGCCTTTCTTCCCACAGAAAAGATAGACAGATCTCTCTCGTTTATGGGACTCTCGAGAGTACAAACCACATAAAAGACGGGATACATACAGTAGTTCAGTTCTCTTTCCCTAGACATTCGCAAAGGGTGCAGAACTGGCCTGATAATCTAATTTCTTTTAATCAAGATACTAAAATGTCAGTATGTGGCTCTTCATTGAGAGGAATGACATAGAGCAGATGTAAGGAGCAGACAAAGTAAAACATGAGATAAGGGCTTGGGTTGAGTTCGGCTTTTGAAATCCAGAAGATGCTGCTGAAGTAAGACGGGGGAAACTCTTTGAAGTCTGGAAGAAGAGCTCACTGATGAGAGGAAATCAATGCTTTACAAAGGTTGACATTCATATTTGTTTGTCAAATCAGCACAGAATGATATGACATTAGTATTGATACACATACTGTGAAAACATCAGATTACTTGAGATGTGTCCAGTGATTAAACTGGAGGATGACAAGGCTGTTTCCATCCACATTAAAGCTTTTGAAAAGTTGACAATCTGATGTATGTAGTTGTTGTCTTCCTGTAGGAATTGCTTTTCTTATCTACTCTTTTTTCTTGCATCTTTAACTTGTTTTTCCCTTCAGTGAGGAGATGGCTTGAAAGTTCACACAGTAGAACTGTTGCAGTATACAGGGCAGTTGAAAGTATTTGTGGTTAGCAGAAATGTTTCACCATGGTTTAGAGAATGCATCTTCACTGCTTCAGAACACTAGAATTATTTGGGGTAGAATGAATAATATGTTTATTGTATTAAAAGTATAAATTCCTGAAGTTTTTTAATGATCTCGGGTTTGTTGGTCGCGTATGCGCGCAAAAAGGAAATGTTAATCTGTCACGTGTAATAAAGTAGCAGAAGTGGAGAATATTTGAAATTTGGACTGGAACTGGAGTTTAATTTGAATTAAATGGAAAACGTTTATTTCATGCTTCTAAATGAGGATTTAATTAAAATTAAATTAGTTCATCTTTTTAGACTTACCCCTGAATAGGAAATTTGAAACATACTTCACTTGATGGTTGGTGTTCTCTGACTTTGATTAATCACTTTCAAAGTAAGCGGAGGATCAGTACAGTAATTTCTTAATTACACACAAGTGAGTTAACTTGAAACTTTAACTAAAATAACTGTAAAGGAAGTTTGATCTTGGTTAGCTTCATGTAATGCTGTGCATCTTTTGTATAAGATTCAGATTCTTAGAAGTGCTAATCTGAAAAAAGGACCCTACCATGATACTACCCATTCATTTGCAACGTACTTTAATTGGGGAAATGTTTGACCCGGGAATATTGTTTTTCAAAGATGTTGGAACAGTAAACAGAGGCCGAATGAAGCCATGACATTGATGGAAGGATTCTTGTTGACTTGAGTGAGCATTGCAGCAAACCCTACGTCTGTAAGCATGGCTAAAGATTATTTGATAGAATTGTTGATGTGGGTAAAGCCGGGAATGTATTCAACAAACCTAGCACAGCATGGCTTAATGGCGTTATTTTCTGCTGCTGAGGTGGCTGCTTTCTCCCTGGACAAATATTAAAAAACAAACAAGCAAACAACCCCCCACCAGAAAGCTCATTCAGAAGTTTTAAATCACTACAGACCTGGTCCATTGTGACGTTAGTAAAACTCTAAACATAGATTAAATTGCAAAGCAGAACTATTTTGCAACTTGAAGATCTCAAGAAAATTTTCTTTGTAAGAGACACTTGGTAGTAAGTTATCAAGATATATTAAAACTCGAATCACGGTTTTACTGTTAGGAGACTTTTTATGATTAAAAAACTTCATAGACGTTCATGTTCGAAGAAGCCTTTCTGTCATTTGCATGTGTCATTGTATGATGAATTTATTCAATTTCTTTTTAATTTAACTGTTGACTTGGAAAATTATTCTGCAAAGTGTTAATGCACAGACTAATGAGAACTCCTTTTACTAAAAATTCTACAATACCCTGTAGGATATTGTAAAATACAACAGAGATTTCAAAACTTCTAAGTGAAGAGCCGTATATATTTACTACAGATGCTTCTATTGCTTCTTATTTCTATCGTCTTTCAAGTTCCAGGATTAACACAAAATATACAAGATTAATTTTTATTCAGAGGTCTGGCAGCTAGCTTTATGGAAGGGGAGGGAATTTGTGTATTGCTTTTAATGGAAGTAGGTCTATTTGGATTTTTATATGTGACTAGTGTCTTGTTAAGCCAAAAAAAATCAGTAAATAAATTTGAGCGTCTTGGAAGCTTGGATCATGCTTATTTATTGAAGTGAATTATATATTCATTTTTTTCTTAACTGTTCACGTTTTATGTCAGTGTAGCTAGTTGACTTGGAGGAGGTTATTTAAAGAGACTTGGCTACTGTATCACCAAATTCTTAACACGCTATTACGCTTTTGCTAGTGTATTTTTAAAAGTGTATTACACTTTTTAAAAGGAAAATCGTATTTATTTGGGTTTTCATTAAAGGGATATTTATTTGATTTTTTTGTCATGTGGGAGAAAACCGCAATCAGGTTAGGAGGAAAACATGAAGCTTCTACTGCTACTTACTGTCATATTTTTAAACGCTTTAAGTCTGTGCTGGTTTTTTACTTTGTAAAAAAAAAAAAATCTAAAAAAATTGCTTAGGTTGAAAGGAAGGTAAAATTTGGGATGGAGAAAGCTTGTTAAGACTGTATGTACCCTGTTTCTGTCTTGGTATTATATTGCCTTAAAATGTACACTAGGTCATTTTTAAAGAGGATGATGCATATTTAATGGAAGAAATTTATTTAAACGGAAGGGTAGCCAATCAGTCTAAATTTGTTTCAGTTAAAACTTGATGGTCTACAGACAACTTATAATCCTTTTCTTGTTATAAAGTATTGTCAAATTTGTAGTAGTATCAGTTAAAAAGTTTATGGAAACTTTGTTTTAAGGTGGTTTAAAATAGAACCAAATCTTTAATTTGTATTTGATGACACCTGTTTTCATTTTGTTTCCCTGGCAACACCAGTGGTATCAAAAATTGGCCATAGACCACCCTGGTTTCAGAAAAGAATGAAACCAGCCTGACTTTTTTTATTTCAGTCTTTTACTTTACTGACTACATACTTAAACAAAGCTCTAACATGCAGTAAATAGTTTGTGAACTAACTCAAATTATTTGGGTATGCAATTTGTGATTTATTTTTGTTTTAGAATTTTCCATATTAATGCCCATTTGTCTTGGTAAGTTATTTTAAAAATGCATTGAGAGACTATAAAGGAAGTACCTTTGATATCCCATGGCAGAAAAAGCTGTGTTTGAAAGCTGTCTACCTGCAGAAAAATGGAGTAAAAATTCATAGTTTTTAAATAGCATGGTCTGTTGTTAAAGCTATACGTATCCAAATTTTTATTCCAGATGTAAGTTCTAATTGTTGGCGCTTCTGTGGGGAAGAAATAAAGCCAACACAAGCATTACCTTATTTCTTTTTTCTGTGCCTCTTTACTGTGTCTGAGAACTCACATTGATTGTGAGGGTTGTACATATGGTGTTCCAAACACCTCAAATCTTAACACGTTATAAGTTTCTAGTTTGTGTTTCAGAAGAATAAACAATGACATAATTCTTGGAAATACTGCTTATCGTTAACCTGCCTACCCGAAAAACTCTGCTTTACTGAGTGTTGTGATTTACTCCGGGTAGCAAAATACCATGAAGCTGCTTTCACAAATCCCCCCCTCCCCTCCTCCAGCAGAGGGGAGGAATCGGAGGAAAACAAAATAAGGAAGCTCATAAAATTAAGAACTATTTACTAATTAAATCTAAATATATACAGATACTACTACTAATAAATAATTGAAATAGTAGAAAATAAAACATATGATACAATTTCTCCCCACCCACTGACCAGTGCACACCCAGATGCTGAGTAGTGAGAGTCAGACCCAGAGAGCCCGAGAGCAATCGCAGCCCGAGGGCCGGAGCCCAGGAGCTAACACAGCAGATTCTGAATGAACCCTGTCAGCGATAGCATGGCCAGGAACTCTAAACAACCCACCAACTCCCTCACAGACGAGCCAGCACAGGAGTTGGCAAAGCAGCGAACGCAGGAGGGCTAGCAAGTGCCCGGGAGTAGACGAGCAAGGGAGTAAGGGAGAGAGTAATGGCTACCAGACGCCCTCCCCACCCAAGACCCAGAACATGACGTACTATGGAATGAAATACTTCCTTGATCAGTTTGGGTCAGCTGCAGTATCAGAAGCGGAGAAAGACCTTAAATTCAGTGCTTATCAGTATTTCTCTCAGTGTCCAGGAACACAGCTTCCTAGCAACCACAGTAAAGGGAGTTAACCCTTTCCTGACTGAACCCAGCACACCAAGAAAAGCCTCCTCTGCAAAGCATATTCCTGAACTCCATGCTATATTGTTGATGATTTAGAAAACAAAAAAGTTGATGTTCTGGTGGAATAAATTGGAACTAACGAAAGAACCTCTGATTTGAGTGAGAATTACAGAAACACTGGAGAGTCTGGGAAGTTTCAGATGTGCTATGTTTTCCATTCTCCTCCAGAAACGTTGAATAATTTTGAAAGATAATGATGTGATCTGTTCTCAAAAAAAGAGTATTTCAGTGGGGAGGACCTCTGATGGAATTCAAGGGAACCTATGATGGCCCCTGCCGTACTTCCCAATGTCCTGGTGCTGTAGACATAGGCTTGGCAGTAGAGATGGCAGCCCGGTATTCTTTCTGCTGCTGCTCTTTTTTGCATGCTGTAAGTGTTTACAGAAGTAAATATAAATCAGGTAGCATTAGCAAGCACAAGATTTATGGGCCAACTGACATTCATGTGTTGAAACAGTCATCTGTTTCAACTGGGACATTCCTTAAGAAATGTAATAATTGTGAGCTCTGACCCTGGGACAGAGGGCAGGTCTGCACTGGGCAGTTACGTACAGACACAAGTGAACTTTGCCTGTGCCGTCCTCCTTTTACTTTTTCTGAGGAGTTACTCTGGAGCAACTCTGTGTGCACTTTAAATACTTTAATTTTCTGTCAGATGGGGGAGAAATGTTACTCCATCTTGCTTTGTTTGTTTCTTTGAGTAATACAACTAGTCTGTGCAACTGTATTTTTTGAATGCTCAAATGATTTTTGATGGTAGAAAGCTGTTATATCAGCATAATTGTCTCACGTCACCTGTGCTGACACAGCTGGTTTTTTCAATAGTGTTGTAAATTGTTTCATTCATGTGATATTGGGGTGGGGAAGACTTTCCCTTAGTGTACATGAGCATAAAGGTCTGCAGGTGGAGGATTTGTTGAGAAACTGCTCCCAAAAAACCAGCTTGTTGTCTTGTCTGTTTTGAAACGTTTTAGAGGTTTTTCAGATAATTATTTTTAAAGATGCTGGAGATACCAAATGACCCTTTATATTGAGTGTTTTTGATATATCTGAGCTCTCAATAGTACCATCTTCCAAATGAATGGCAAAATTACATGCTTGTATTTATAATATTCAAAGAATTGGGTGGAAAAACCTTAAAAGGAAGAAATGCTCTGATTTCTCTTTTAAGATGCATCAGTCTTGTTGATCAAAAGCCTCTGGTGTTCCTTGCTCCATCAAAGAAACTAGGAGGCGATTAACTATATTCTTATAGTCTAAGTTTATTTCTGAATCACGCTGAACACATACTACTTAACAACACATTTGTTACTGTTCACAAAAGCTGTTCTTATTAGACCTGATTTTGCACGTTTGCTCGCAGCCTTTGATTTATGCAAGAAGGGATCAAAGCAGGCTGCTGCCTTTTCGTGTTAGATTTGTTGTATATTTTGTATGTGTGGTGTTCTTAAAACACGATGCAGTTACAAGCATCCCCTTCGCATCAAAACTGTACCTGTTGCTGATTTATCTGCCTCTTGAAAGTGTTTTGTTGGTGGATTAAGTGATCCCTGTGATTATTATTTTTTCCATCTGTGGTTGACAAGTGATTTAAAGATGACTGTTTGGCCTGTATTTAGGTATGCTTTGCTTTCAGCTAATAGTATGCAAATAGATTTCTTCATATCTGAAGAAAAGCAAATCGGTTTTCGGTACCCTTGGGGGCTGTTAACACTAACATTAGGTTATGTACAGATACGCAGGAGAGAGTTTTAATGAAAACAGTCTTCCCCTTCATTTTTGTTTCCTTTATCACCTCTTCCTGTGTAAATATTTTAACATAACTGCAGAGCAAGGGAGAAATTATGTTTCTGGATAATAGTGTTTGAATGGTGGTATTGACTTCAAATTAAAAAAAACCCAAAACCATCGGGGTATATTTCTGACTTCATATCTTTGACAATCCTTACAGGTATAGATTTTTGATATAGCACTTGTTGGCTTCCTGGGGCAACTTGAGCTCATTGGCTGGCTTTTTGTAGTGTATGTGCTACAGGGTTTCTTGACCCCTTAGTACTTTATCTTCTTCTTATGGATGAAATCAGTGGGTATAACGTTCATTTTCATAAGCCTTTATGGGCCATACGTGTCCTCCAGGTATTGTTTCATGCTCTGAGTGCGTCCCACTGCTGCTTAATAGTTTCAGTAGGATGTTGTTAACTTGAGCACTTGCCCATATTTAGAAAATAAAAACATGGTTGGCTCAGCTTTCTTTCAGACTTCGTGGGAACTTTTTTTTCCCATAAAATTAACCTTTAACAGAAGAAAAAGATCTATAATGAATGTTACTGTAATGTTTGTAACACAGTTAACTCCTAACAGTTATCAGAAGACACATGGTGACTAGACAGGGACTGGCAACCCCAGCAATTACATAGTAGCTTTTAATTTGCCTTTTATAACATTACTCTGATGAAGAGGTGTCCTGGGTGCGTGTTACTGAAATGAACAATTTCACACTCCGGAATTTCAGCAATTGACAAAAGTCTCCACACTTTTTGGCTTCCTTTGACAATGATGGTTTTATAAATAGCCTTGCAGAGTCATTTTAAAGACAGTAAACTGGGTTACTAGGGGCCAAGACCCCAAATCTGGAGCTAAAGACAACCACTGAAAATACCTTCCCTTCTATTTAACTTGGAGAAGTGTTACCTATGCTCAGCTGCGCCAGTAGGCTCACAGTGTGAGGTGACTTTGGCATTATTCCCTTCCCTTGTTTCTTCTTGGCTTTAATGTTACAAATCAAACTCTATCACTTCATGATCGCTGTGCCCAAGACAGCCCAGCCCTCACTAAATAAAATTTAATTTATTTTTTAGTTGTGTTTGAGTACTTATTTGTAAACATTCAGAGGATTTTGGTATTAAGTTTGTAAGAATCCTACTAGGCTTTTGACATGGAAATGGTAGCTTTTGGTTGCTGTTGAGACTTCCGAATTTATTACCAAATAAAGATTATCATCTGCAAGAGAATTTGTTCTACAGAGTAAAACGTTACGTTTCAAATGCCTTTTCATTGCAGCTGGTGATGGTTTAAATTATGACACCCAGCCCTGTGCCTTAGGGCTTGCGATTCTGTAACTTTTTTCAGATGCATCAACTAAGATTGCCTAATTTGTTATGAAATTGAAAGAAAAGTTGTTGAATAATTCTGACTAAGTTGTGCTGCTAACATCTGTTTCTGATAAAATATTGGTAATATGATAAGAATTTGAAAGAATTGTGTGATTACAGGTTTTAAATATCCATTCCAGTGATAGTCAATCAAAGATGGCTTTTCCTTCCTTGAGTCATTTATATGGATGGGGTGTTAAGTCCATATGTCAGAGAAATCTAATGCTGGGTGGCATGCGAAGGTAAGGCGCATTGGTTTCAGATGCTGTTCTTCACAGAAGCTCTGGCAAATTCATGAGAAGTTCTACGTTTTCACTACTTCAGTTTATCTTTATTTATAATTTAATTAAGGAAAATTTTTGAGTATTCACGACTGAAATGAAGGTGACTTTTTGTCATAGACAATTAAGATAAGTATGCTTAGCTTTTTTATTTTTCATTAGTATTTTTAATACATAGAACATGGATTCTCAAAGAAAGATTGTGTCCTTTGCAGGCACGAGATGCATTCTGAAAGTGGAGGGTGTTAGATGGCCCTGTTTTTATGCCAGAGTAATGCTTGGCTGGTGCCCCCTGCAAGTTAAGGCCAAACGTTGCGGCTTTGTCTGTATCACTAAGGTCTGGCAAGATCTGCTCAGAACTGCTGTCTCTTCCCCAGATTTCCACGTAAGTTTTTCTCTCTTCCACCCACCTCCTCTCTTATCCTGGTGCTGTGGCTATGCAAAGGGGAGCAAGCTCTCAAGCAGGTAGGAGGGAAAAGGTAAACATTAAGAACAGCGTGACCAGCAGGTCGAGGGAAGTTATCCTCCCCCTCTACTCTGTGCTGGTGAGGCCTCCCCTGGAGTGCTGTGTCCAGTTCTGGGCTCCTCAGTTCCAGAAGGACAAGGAGCTACTGGAAAGGGTCCAGTGCAGGGATACTCAGATGATGAAGGGCCTGGAGCACCTTCCCTATGAGGAAAGGCTGAGAGAGCTGGGGCTGTTCAGCTTGGAGAAGAGGAGGCTGAGGGGGGATCTTACCAATGCTTATCAATATCTAAAGGGTGGGTGTCAGGAGGATGGGGCCAGTCTCTTCTCAGTGGTGTCCAGTGGCAGGACTAGGGGAGATGGCCGTAAACTGGAAAACAGAAGGTTCAACCTGAACGTGAGGAAACCCTTCTTCCCTGTGAGGGTGACAGAGCACTGAACAGGCTGCCCAGAGAGGGGGTGGACTCTCCTTCCCTGGAGACTTTCCAAAGCTGCCTGGACTTGTTCCTGTGTGATCTGCTCTAGGTGATCCTGCTCTGGCAGGGGCTTGGACTAGATGATGTCTAGAGGTCCCTTCCAACCCCTAACACTCTGTGAATCTAGGTAAAGCCAGAGAGGTGAAGCTTGGCAGTGTTTCCTTCTTGGGAGGAGATGGCAGTTCTGTTTCATACAGCCTCTTCTCCACAGCTGTGAAAATTGTGTGTGGGTATTTGTTTGAATTACATTTTTGGTCTTCATCTAGGTGATGTTTGCGTATTAGAGGAAGAGGATATACTGCACCTGACTAATTCAGGGTTGGTTTATGACTTATTTAGCTGAAGTGTTTTAGGAGCTTTAGTGGAGGTGAGAACCCAGACACGGGTTCTCACTGAGGGAACCTCTGCTTTCAGGTTTTTCAGCAGTATTTGTTTCACCTCATTGTTTCTGCTTGCCGTCTTCCTAAGGAAAAATAGCTGGCTGTAAGGTCAGGGAGTGCATGTGAGTTGCTAATGGGATGTGACTGATAGATTCTGAGAATTCACCCTTCCTTAACTGCTGTACCTTGTGCTCATGTACTTTAGATTTACACTTTATGTCTGATATGGACAGCCTAGATAGGGAAATACATGCAAATCTCATTCAGAGGCAGAGCAAATGAATTGAAAATACTTGTTCCAGAAGATAGATAAATGGGCAAAAGCCTCAGGATTTTCAGACAAAAATGAGCATGATAATCCTCATAATTTCTTTCCCATGGTTACAAGCTCCTTTCAAACTTAAGGAAACCTGCCTCCATTGAGTGAAGGTGAAGAAAACAATAATTTTATTTTTAGTGATGTGTTGAAGAAGTAACTCCATATAGATAATATGACATATATATGTACATATATAAAATCCATATAGAGGTCTCAATATCTATCATCATAGAACCCTATAGTCAATGTGTGTATGTATATAGACATTTTTGTGTACAGGGTTATATATATTTATGGTTATATCTCTCTTGAAGAACTCCATATATATATATATATACACACACACGAGTTCTCTGATTATATATTTGCAAAAAATACACTGTTACAGCTGGATATTTTCAGGCAGGCAAAAAGGTGTGAATTTGTTTCATTGTATTTTTAATTTCCATGTTTACCAGCACTCAGAAGGCATTGTTTGTTCAGCAGCTTGCATCACCTCTTCTTGCTGACCACGAGTGTGAACTGTTGGTCTCTATATAGGCCTTTATGAAATGTTTATGCCGCAGAGCTATGATGAACTTAAATCTCCATCTGACACCACACTGAGGCTCTGTCAGTTTTATTGCTGAGAATGGGTGCCTTGGGAATGCTAATCTAGTGCACAGAAAATGTTTATTGTTTACATGGGTCTTGTTACGCATTCCCAGCACTGACTGGATGTCAAATATGTCCTTTGGAGCAGAATTTATCAAGAGGGCCTGGTAAATCATTCTGAATTTATCTGTACTACTAGGCAGGTTCACAATGAAAACATTTTAACTTTGACTTTCAGTCACTGGATATTGTTGTATGAAAAATATAATTACAGGCATTGAATCTCTGAATGAATTCGTTCAATCTAAAACTTCTGCTGCTGTTTTTAAGATCAACTTTTTAGTTTAGTTTGTGGTTAAATTTCAGCTTAAGCGACTGAATTATTTATTTGTCTTTTCACTTTACATTGTTCCCTTCTAAATCAGCACTTGTCTCACTCTAACAAAGTAAGGCGTTGCAGCCCAGCAGTCTCTAACAGGCATGCTCACGCTCCGTCTTTTTAGTTTCCTGCGTGTATAAGAAAGGTGGAGGAATCTCGCATCTCCCTTTCCTTTTGTATTTCAGTTGACTTTGGATTGTCTGTTGAGTTTGCTCCTGCTTAAAATCAAGGTCTGCTTAAAATAAGTGAAATTTTCTTCATTTTCTTCAAGTGAATGCTCTTTTTCCTGGTTGGATGGCTTGTTTAATCATCTTTATGGCATTCCTAGCTGTGTTTTTATGTTCCCTTTAACTTATGAAGGCTTATTCCCTTCTTCAGTGGATATATCTATTTATAGACAAAGAAGATAATTCACTGGATACTGGGCTTGTTGGGGGCCTTGGTTTTCCAGTGCCTGGGGCTCTGCCACAGGAAAGAACCTTTGGGGTATGCTGTGCTGTTTTTGAGTCGTCGTTTCAGAACACCACCCCACAAAGCTCCTTGTAAGGACTCAAGAGAAACTGCAGGAGGAATAATCAAGGTACCACCCTTGGCACTTTCTGGACTTGCTGTCTGTTGTAGAGAAACCCTGGCTTTATCTCTTGCACGTGGTGCTTTCAGGCTGAGTGCCACGTCGTCAGGCTGAGTGCCCAGCCTGGCTCTGCCAGAAGTTTGAGCCAGTAGTCTTCAGCAGCTTTCCAGCCCTTGCTGTCTTCTAATTCAGTTGCTCTCTGTCATGATTTAGACCCAGCCAGTGTCTTAGCACCATGCTTCAGCATGGCATCTGTCCCCCGGGAGACAGTCCTTCATGAACTTCTCTGATGTGAGTCCTTCCCGTGGGCTGCACTTCTTCACAAACTGCTCTGGAGTGGGTCCTTTCTGTGGGGTGCCTTCAGGAGCAGCCTACTCCAGTGTGGGTGTCTCATGGGGTCACAGCCTCCTTAGGGCACATACCCCTGCTCTGGTGTGGGATCCTCCCCGGGCTGCAGGTGGGTCTCTGCTCCCCCATGACCCTCCATGGCTGCAGGGGCACAGCTGGCCTCACCATGGGCTGCAACATGAGTTGCCAGGGAATCTCTGCTCCAGCCCACCACCTCCCCGTCTTTCCTCACTGACCTTGGTAGCTGCCTTGTTGTCTGTCTCACATCCCACTCCTCTCTCCATCTGTGCCTTTCTCCACTGTTTTCTGCTTCTGGTTCTCCTTTGTTTTCCCCTCTTAAATATGTTAATTGCACAGGCACTGACTGGCTTGGCTGTGGCCAGAGGTGGGTCCGACTTGGAGCTGGGGAAGTTACCAGCAGTTTCTCACAGGAGCCACCCTGTGCCCTCTCCTCTGCTACCAAAACCGCGCCACACAAACCCAATACACTCTCATTTCTGTTTTGAAATACATTTCGGTGCGCTTTGCAGCCGTGTGTTAGGCTAAATATGAACGGTTGCGGAGAGAAGGCATCAGCTCTAAATACAGTGATACTAGAAAGAATGTTCCGGAAAAATTTAGGGACTAATAGAGATAGTTTGTAGATACAGTCACAGCACTCTTAATGCAGTCTTTTGGTGGCCCTGTTTTGTGTTAGCATATTGCTTTGGTCTGGATGAATGGACTGTATGTCTGGAATTTGCGTCCACACTGTGCTAACTCCTAACTAGATTTAACAATATCTCAGACCCAGGCTGCCTGGTATAACTTCAGTCTTCATCCTGTTCTAGCAAGACAATGACACTATCATCCACCTCTCATCATTCACATCAGATACTTCTGATATAAGAGCTCCTTTGTGGCTGAGTACATATGTACATATAATGTCCAAGAAGAACGTTCTCCTTAGAGGGATCACTTTCTCCAAGATGAGGGTCAGTCTCCTGAGGAACACTGACAAAGGAAGGATACAAGAAGTAAGGAAAGTTCAAGTCCCTATGAAGCTGTTTGTTCATTATACTAATTTTTTATATTTTCACCTTGGGTATATACAGTGGTGTAATATTTCTCAGGAACAGCTTCTGACAGTTGTCAGAAAAATTTGGGTCTGGGACAATGTTTCAAGATTCATCCTTTGGGATGGAGATCTTCCAAAGGAGGTCTTTTCGCACTGGAAATTCACAGGAAGTAACTATTCTACCTGTTCCATGTCAAGCCTTTCTTTAGGATTTTTATCATTTGTGTTACTTCTGCATTTACTGACTTCTATGGGTTACTGTTTTCCTTCAGTCATGCTGTACGTGAGTGCTAGGAGCCCTGTCCAGCTAGGAAGTGTGTTGGAGCATACTTGGGGTATTCAAAAGCCATCTAGACATGGTACTGGGCACATGCCTCAAGGTGGCCCTGCTTGAGCAGGGAGGTTGGACAAGGTCATCTCCAGAAGTTCCTTCCCACCTCAACTATTCTCTGATTCTGTGACTCTGTGGTATCCCTCAGAAATTCTTTTGAGTCTGTAGTTATCTGCACCTTCTAATAATGTCCTCTCTTTTTTTTTGGGGGGGGGGGGGGGGGGGGGGCGGGCCGGGCCTTGGATCTGCAGAGGAACGGAGAAGTTGAATTAAATTTGTGACTGTCTTTATGCAGACTTTTATTGGGATTAGATTATTATTTTCTCAAGCTGGGAAGCTATCCAGCAGATAGTTTTTAAAAAAATTAAATGGCATACATCCCTCATCTAACGTTATAGATGTCAGGCATGCTTCATTTTTATTTTTGCTTATGAATATCCCTTGCCTCCATGGCTTCTGCTATAGGGAGCTCTTTAGATACTATTATCTCAGGCTGGGAACTATCATGTTGAATAGAGGAATTTCTGTGAAGCTGCTTGAGTGCAATGAATATGCACAAGTAGAGCAAGAGAGAGGTGAGATTTCCAGCGTTTTCAAAGCGTGCCTTTCTCAGATCTGCAAAGCCTTCACTGGGTAGTTCCATACATATGCTGTGAAGTACTGTGTCATGCGGAGGCTGTTCAATCGAGATGAGTCTTGATAAGATGCTTTTTGAGATGCTTTTTATGTGAACTATGAAGTTTACTCAGTGAACTCTCAGTTTTAGAAGGACCAGGAACTACTGGAGAGGGTCCAGTGCAGAGACACTAAGGTGATGAAGGGCCTGGAGCACCTTCCCTATGAGGAAAGGCTGAGAGAGCTGGGGCTGTTTAGCTTGGAGAAGAGGAGGCTGAGGGGGATCTTATCAGTGCTTATCAATATCTAAAGGGTGGGTGTCAGGAGGATGGGGCCCGGCTCTTCTCAGTGCTGTCCAGTGACAGGACTGGGGGCCACAGCCATAAACTGGAAAACAGAAGGTTCAGCCTGAACATGAGGAAACCCTTCTTCCCTGTGAGGGTGCCAGAGCACTGGGACAGGCTGCCCAGAGAGGTGGGGGAGTCTCCCTCCCTGGAGACTTTCCAAAGCCACCTGGACTTGTTCCTGTGTGATCTGCTCTAGGTGATCCTGCTCTGGCAGGGGGTTGGACTAGATGATCTCTAGAGATCCCTTACAACCCCTAACACTCTGTGAATCTGTTGTTAGAAGAGCCAGGAGTATGATAGCTAACATATCTGAAAGCGAGATACAGGGCCGTTTACATGTAACTGTATATGGCTGCCGTGTTTTGAAGAACCTTTGCATTCAAAGTTCCTTCCCCACTTCTGCCTTGAGGCCTTTTGTATAAACTGGGAACAAGCGCTAAGAATTAAGGGTATGATATGGCCCATTTATATGGTATCAGCATTTCTGGTCTCCTGCTTCAACCGTTTCTATATTGTTTGCATACTTGAGTGATTGCAACAGCCACATTGCTAAACTGTAATTTTTCCGGTATTATAGGCTGTAAATTTTTGTTCCCTAAACTGTTTGTGAAGGAATGTTATTTCTGTGTGTACCTACGGTAACAGGGCTTTGCTTTTTTTATTTTTTAATTTCTTTTTCCTGCAGTGTCAGACATTGTAGGGAAGTAATGGTACTTGTCTTTGAATGGTACAAAATGCAGTAGATTAAACAAGATCCTAACAAAAATACAGAAAATGTGATAAGTAATTATTTGGGCAATACAGTATGACACAGGCCACAGATCAGAGCCAAAACTTAGAAAACTTTGTCAGTGTTGCAATAAAATAGTCCAGATTAAGTAATTTGGACATCTTGATAGATGCTTGCTCATTTTTTTAATATTCTCCCTTTTGGTTTGTTTAAAGCTCAGTTTAAGCAAAGAAATTTAGATGGAAGGCCAGTTCACACTATTGTGGATCTTTCATCTCAGTGTCTGTATATCCTTGTGGCCTCAGGATGTTCCATCTTGTGCTATGAGCTTTTTTTCTTCATGTAATGAAGAAGGTTTTTCCTATGTCCTTGATCCTGTAGAGTGATTTAACATAGATGCAACTAAGGAATTTATCTGCATGACTTCTGTGTATTTCCTCTAGGGTATCCAATATTTTGAAGGTGATGACCAAGTCTCAAGGCCATCTAATTAGTGTTAGATGCCATTAGCATAATTGTATCTAATTAGCATATGTTGCCTTATGCTCCCGTTTCCTATATTGGGTGAGGTTTTTTTAAAAGTTGAGCAGATCATGTTGGCAGGAAGTAGAGGTGGGTACAAAACCCTGAGATGATACCACCAATAACTAACTTGCATAATTCAGTATGTTATAAAATAGTGCCCCAGTTATATGTTTTATAGGATAAACAACTTGTATTTTTGACTTAAGCAGTTGGTAACTACTGTTTGAGAGGTAGAAAACTTCTGGGAAAAAAGATGCCAAATCTAGATATGGTTAGAGAGAACACCATTGACAGACTTAGTTACACTAAGTCTAAACTGATGTTTTACTTAGTAGTATAGATTTGAATTATCATTCTATATCTAGTTTTTTTGTCAGAAGAGATTGAGCCCTTGGTCACAACTAAGACATTAACAAAGACATATTGTTTATTTGCTTCTTGGAGATAAGCTTCAGGGTTTTTCCTACCCCTCTGGAACTAGTTTCTCTGCATTATCAGTAAAGGTTATTGTATGGCTAATTACATGTCAGTTCAGGTTGATTTAAGAATACAAATGTTATTGCAGAAATAGAAGAGGCTTAGACCATTATTATTTTTAGTGTTCGCTAAATCTCCAGTGCTATATTTTTCTTTTTTGCTGTGGGTTGTTCAAATGAGCAGGCTTGAAAAGGTTAGTTAGCCACTGGGGATATTAAATATAAAGTGGAAACTACACTGTTTGTACTTCTTAGAATATTAAAAATGTGGGGGTTTATAAATTCAATAGAGAAAGAAGATACAACAAAAACTTCTGTTGAGTCTGTTCAAATCTATCACCTCAGGGTGGGAAAGAGAGAGCTTTTAAATTAGTACATTTCAGTGTGAGAAATCCAGAAGGCGTGCAGAAAAAAAAAGTAGTTTTTAGCTACAGTTCTGCGTTTGATGTTAGTCAAAATGTAATTCGAGCAATTGTGTTCTGTAGCCACTGTATGACCTACCCAGTGGCAATCAGCCTTCCCCTCCGCTCCCCCTTCATCTTTTTTAAAAGCTAATTGGCCCATGTTTAGCTTACTAAATGTCATCTGGACTCAGTAAAAAGCAAGTGACCTGCACTGAATTAGTGTAATTGTAATACAAACAGAGCATCTCATAGTTTTGGTCATATACAGGAAAAGAGAAAGTTGGAGAGATTTTTCAGTTTGATAAATAAAACTGAAGATACATGGAGCCAACTCTGGCTCACAGTTCATTTTACCTTTTTACTGTTTTTTAAAAAATAATAATTGGTATTTGAATTTTGTCTGTAAGTTTTCTCTTTGGAACATTTTCCCTTTTGGAAGAATCATCCTTAGGATGTATGTTGTGCCAGTTATTAAATCATGACCAATCATTACTGATTCCAGTTTCCTCAGACACAATACCATTTCAGAAAGATAATTTCTTTTTGATCATAGAATCATAGAACGGTTTGGGTTGGAAGGGACATTAAAGAGCATCTAGTTCCAACCCCCCTGCCATGGGCAGGGACACCTTCCACTAGACCAGGTTGCTCCAAGCCTCATCCAGCCTGGCCTTGAACACTGCCAGGGATGGGGCACCCACAGCTTCTCTGGGCAACCTGTGCCAGTGCCTCACCACCCTCTCCGGGAAGACCTAGCCTGTCCAGAACTGTGTATATTGTTTTAGCTCTGGTTTTCGATAACATTACTTTTGAATGCAGTTCAGATCTCTTGCCTTCTGTTTCAGAAAGCAGTGGTTACACCTACCAAGATGATAAAGTGCGATGAAGAACTGAAGTACCAGTTGCAGTTGTATACTTGAATTTTAACTCTGACTTTTATCTTCTAGTTGTATTACTGACTTTGGTTTAAAAGGGGTATTAATTTAAAAAAATGTACAACTAATGTCATTGTGTAAGTAATACTATACCTGGGTTACACTTCTCTTTTCATTTGGTCATTCAGATGTCGAGATCTTACTTTGTGATGCCTCCCACTGCTTGTGTCTGCATCACGGCCTATGGAATAGAAAAAACCATTAGAATTACTCTAGCAACTACATTTCCTTACAGGAAAGGATGTCGATAACTTGAACGCTAATCTAGCAAGGAAAGTAGCAGGCTACAATGTGTAAATGATATTTTTATGAAGCTATTAGGGAGAATATTGGAAATCCTAGCTAGGCAAGGACAGTAACACTGTTCTCTGTACATACCTGGTAGCTGGGAAAGCAGCACCGTTGAGTCTTGTGTTCCTGCGTGTCAGTGGAGCAGAGGCAGGCAAATAAATTTTCTTTCTTTTCTTGAAGGTGGACAGAGCTTTAAGATGCAAGAGCTTAATATTCAGTTACTCTTTCATGGACTACAAAATCTTCTGTAATTTATTAGACATTTCCATTATTTCAGTGGGATGCATGCACTTAATATCTGGAATATTGTAATCTGGCAGTTTAGTTTTTAGTTTGCACACTGCAAGTGAATGGGTTGTTTTCCTTTGTGCTCGTGACTGGCTTTGCTGTTGCCGTTGTAAATGGTGAAGTTGGAAACAGCAAACTTTGTTGTGAGCATTGTTTCTTTGTGTTTAATGTTTCTTCTCTTAAACATAATCATTCTGTTTCTCTACCTAGGCCTGCCAAACATGATAGTCCTCTTATCTCTCTATTTATTTATATATTACCAAAGTCACCTTTGGACATCCCAGTGAGCTGCCAGCCACTGTAGGTTTTCAAATTCACTGCATGCAGATCATTTTTCTAGCAAGACCCTATATCAGCTGTGGCATGACTAGATTAAATTCCTGCTTTCATTTCTGCCACCTGTAACCTCTCTTAAGTATTGACTCTTAAATGTAAGTCCTTACGTAATCCACATAGAATCAGAGGCAGGGGAGCTGTTGCAGAGGGAGCGAGCAACCGGTGAAGGGTGCACATGGTGTTTAATTTCATTTCATCTTTCTGTAATGCACTCTTCCACCGAACTTTCAGATTAGACATGGGGAAAATACTATGTCTTCTGAGGTTGCGTGATTTGCGTGAACACAGGCCAAATAGGGAGGCGGTGGTGGAAAAGAGTTTTGAAACACATACCTGGATTTTCATCATACAGTTCTGAAACTGTGTTTGTCTATAATTTTTGGTAGAATAAATTGACAAATTGTGGAACTTCTCAGGTAGTTTATTGGAAACATTCCTACTCTGTAACCTGAATATTCTGTTTTGAAATTTAAACTCATTAGCTCTTCTTCTGTTCCGTATAGACTTGAAAAAAAGAGTATTTTTTCTCTTTTGAAGTGGCATTTAACATGTTAGAGACTGTTACCATGCTTCTCGCTATAGTCACCTCCTCTTCAGACTAAGTAGTCCTAATTTGTTCAGTCTTTCCTTGCAGACTATGTTTTTTCAGATATGCCAGCATTATAGTTGCTCTCTTTTGAACCATCTTGACTTGGTTCACATCTCTGAAAGTGCAGTGCCTACAACTGAACACAATACTGCGGCTGGAGGTCTAACATATCCTGAATAAAGAACAACTAGTGCGTATTTCTTGAGTGCCTTTTGTCATTACTACTGTGTGTGGTTATGGCAGAGGTTTCACGTTTAACATCCAGCCCGTTTACTGCAGCCTTTTCTCACAAATATAAGTTACTCACTCCCTGACTCTTTTATTAGTAAATATAATTGCAAATGTAGTTTTTCCACTTCATGTCTCAGTAAATGTTCATGTATTTCTGGATGTAATCAGTGCCTCGTTTTCTGAGAAACTGTAGAAAATACTGTGGGAAGAAAAGTTTTTATTATTAAAGTAAGCTATATTATTAGAGTTTTCTTGGAGGGAAAGTAAGTTGCATAGTCTTGGTAACAGAACTGGAACATTGTAGGCATTATGTCTGTGAATTTTTGAGATAGTACTGAATCAGGCGAAAAGAAACAATGGTGAAAGACTAAATTAATCAAGAGTACTCCTGGATTCAGTCATGTAATGTGCGCTTTCATAACCGTTTCCTTGTTTTGTAACTAGTTGTTTTAAGTTCAGTGATGAAAGAGAAAAAGTTGTTCAGGTTCAGGACTTTTCTCATGTTCTGGATCTCTTGGATTCTGGGAAAGGAGGGATTTAAGTGGTAGCAGGATGCTTCTGTCTGAGAGAGGTACCAACATTCATGAAGATGACGCCTTCTTTTGATTCCTGGACACCTGTGTGGCTGGGAAATAGCCTTTAGGCAGTAAGTTCCCTGGCTCTTGAGCAAAGATCTGCCATAATGTATAATTTGATTTGAGAGATCTCTAAGAGAGAGGCTCCTAAATGTTGGTGAAGTTCCCTAGGGGTTATGGTAGAACCTTGAATTGGCTGGTGGTCTGAAGTGGTCCCATCTCTCTCTTGCGGTGATTTCCTCACAAAGAGATGTTGCCCATCACTATCAGAAGGAAATCTTCTCCTTTACAACTATGTTTAAAAACAGCTTCTTTCCCAAGTCTGTGTCAAGTAAAGATTGAATTAGAAGGTTAAACCATTACATCAGATATTTTTTGTAGCCTAAAGATAGCTTAAGATCTATTTTTTTTTCTACCCCACAAAACTCACCCCCCCCCCCCCCTCCCCCCCAAAGAATATAAAAAACCCCCCTTCTTTTTCCTCCTGTTTATATGTATCTTGTTTACCCAATGCTGAGACTAAGGGTACTTTTCAGAACAGAAAGTGTGAATTAATATGGGGCTGCATTTAAGTTTTCCTTTTGGTGAGTGAAATTGTTGGAAATACTGTCCTGAGAGGTGCCTGAATGGGGCAGTTCCTTTCAGGAGTTTGAAACTCTTGTCTGTGTTTGTAAGACTTGCTGACGTTCATTGGCTGGTTTTGTGGTAGTGTTTGGATTTTTGTAGTTATCATGATGATTTTTTTTTAAATCCCTGGACACTGTGAAAATGTAGAAACTTCTAATTACTGTGGATGCAACCTTTCAATATAATCTCTTAATAAAATGTTACAAGTAATTACACTGTTTTGTACCTTTATGGGATTATTTGCAAGTGTTAGGTATTTTTCTCCAAAAATTCCTGTATATGTCAATTAGAAAAAGCCAAATTCAAACCCTTTAGTTGCATGGGTCAGTTGAAGCAGAACATCTTGAGTAGCCTGAAATGATTTGTGTTTTCGGTGAATATCTTTGCTTTAAAAACTGTGTAATTTCGATTATTTAAAACACCCTCCTACCCCCCAAAAACCCCTCAAAAAAACAACAAAAAAACCCCAACAAGGCCAAAGAACAGTTAAAAATCCTTCATAAGACTGCAGATATTCCCATGCTTTATTTTTTGTTTCTGCAGACTTTTGAAAGGCCTTTGTTGTCCCTCTTTAAATCTTGCTATCCAAGTCAAAGGAGGGGACAGTTTTGAGGATCAGATTGCTGGCTGTCTCTTCTGTTGTAATTTCATTGATGTCAGTGAGTTCGTGCCCTTGTAGATGAAATGGGAACTGGAATGTTACGTCTCTAAACAAAAAGGAAATGGGGAGGACAGTGTTCAGTTGAATGACAGTATTCAAGGATATTTTGCAATGAAGATTTGTGTACAGGAAATTGAAATAGCTCTACTGAATGGGGTAGAAAAACACTATTCCATTTTAAAGTAGAAGGTGGAGAGTTGGGACAACATAGTAGCTGAAAAACCTACAGACAAAAGTCTTGGAGAGTTCCTCAAATCATAGGGAATTATTTAAATATGTTGGAAGGAAGCCTGGAGAAATATTGATCGGTCTGCTGGACTTTAAGGGAGAGGAAGAAGACATAAGCAGGCAAAAGAAGGCCACTGCAGATAAACTAAGTTGTTTCTTTACATACAACTCCATCAAGTCATTTGTTGAGTTGCTTCCACACCTCTTTGGACACTACAAGTGATGACTTGTGAGAAGTCAAGAAACTTTCAAAAACCAAACAAAGCAGTGCCTGGATAACTTGGTAAATTAACTTTGGCAAAAAATTGGCAGGAGGACAGCATGCTGGGGTGATATTTCTGCGAAAAGATTGGTGGTAATAAATATTTTTATTACTCATCTGAAAAAGGGTTTGATAATGAACAGACCACATGCAAATGACACGGTCCTTTTAGATGAATTAGCAGGGGGAACTTGCTTTTTGTCTTGCTGATTGGGTAACAGCCTGCACGATCAATTCTGTCTTTTAAATATACCAGTGCAGATTTGTCTCAGGAAATGGTGCAACTTTAACCTTACGATACGTGGTGGGATTTAAAAATCAGTCGTATAAGTGAGCTTGTTTAAAACCAGTCAAAAACCCCTAAACTGAATGAAGTTGTGGCTTTAGAATGCAGACTTTTTCAAGCTGTTGTCACAGGTCAAATTATCTGTAATATTCTTTTGAAATTTAAAGCAGTTCTTTAAAGGAAGTATCATAGATTGATAGAATATCTCAAGTTAGAAGTCACCCATAAGTATCATCGGCTCCAACTCTCACCTTGAGTAGAAAGCAGAAGTTCAGAGGTGAATCTTGAGGCTCAGTTCTGTTGCGTCACGGTGCTAACAAGGCAAGGGTTGATTCTTTTCAGTAGATTTACAATTGCACTTACCATTGCAAAATGTTTGAGATCGGTATCTTTACATTCTTGACCTATTGTAACGCTGTCAAAATGTTATGAACTTACTAGCAATAATAAATATACAGGCCATTATAAATGGCTTATCTTTCAGTAACCCATCTTTGCTGTTAATCATGTGATTATTCTTTCTATTATGTATCTTTTCTCTGTGTTTATGACTTTATTACTTTACATCTTAAGTGCATCATACTTTGCTTTGAACAGCAAAGGTCATCATTCCAGAGGGAAGCTGGTGACAGTGAATGGTTGTTAAAGCACTGGTAACAGTTGTGTGGGTTTTTTTGGTTGGTTGGGGTTTTTTTCTTCTGGTGTTTTCTTTTATTCTTTTAAAATGCTTCTAGTGTTAATATGTGAGATGTCTGACATTTAATCCTAAAATAATTTAAATGTTATTTTTACTGGATGTAGTGTTGTGTACATGATTTAATCAGTGGTCACTGCTAAGGATCTACCGAGGTGAGCACAATCAAATTGCATGTTAAGTTTCCCTTCAGTAGGATTAAAAATTCTGTATCAGTTACAGTTTGTTCAGAAATTCTCTGGACTAAATCTGCCCTTATCCCTTCCTGATTTAGGCCTGTGTTGCTCATTCTAGCTGTGCTTTGCTGGGTGCTTGTGAGGCAGGTGGGTGTAACAGCATGGCATCCCCATTCTGTTATTGGTTGGATGAGCATTGCTACTCTCGATGAAGAAGGTGCTGTTTTGGTTGAACGATGATAGGAATCTTTAAGTTTTTGCTTAATGTTGGAAGTGTAATCTTATTGCTAGGATTATAGGTGGTTTTAAATATTTGGTATTATTAGTTTTTCTATTTTTTTTAATGGCATTTCCAAGCATTTTCCTTCTGGTAATTCATTATCAAAGTCAACTGAAAAATAATTAACTTCAATGAACATTTTTCCCTCTAAATTGGTAACAGCTTCTTCAATATTTTAGCTTAAACCAAAACTGTGTTCTAGATAAGATACAGGAGAAGCAGTTCTCCGTTGGGTGGCTAGATCAGTCTGGAGTATTTACTCACTAAACAATCCTTCAGTAAATGCTTTTTCTGACACACAATCAAAAAGGTGTTAGTGGTAAATTAAGAGGATGAAACTTACTTGACAGCTTTTGCATTTCTCTAGTCTTTAATTACAGGTAAACTGTTCAGCTTTTCCTGTGCAAAATTGAAATGAATGCTGTTTTAGTGTGTTTCTTCAGGGCACTTCTCTGTTAGAATATGTGAGGTATGAGACAGGCAGTGGGAAATGGAGAAAATGGCACTGTACACACCACTGAATGTACAGTTTTGGTTTAAGTGGTTCCTTCGTGACCTCTGTAGTACATGTTGCTCTTATCACTGATATTAGTTAAGAAAAGCATCTAATCCTTCCAAAAGAAAGATACACTTGGGTGAGTGAGAATTGGTGTGTGACTGAGAAGCTACTTTTAAGCAAGAAAGAATAAAAATTGATATTGACTTCTTCAACAGAAGTGGTATTTCACACTAATAGAGGTATGAAAACCTTTTTTGAATCACACGTTCAGATTCCAGTTTTATCAAATATGTCTAATATTGGGAATCTTTTTGGATCACGTATCTGATGAAACCAGACCTGTTTGTAATTCTGCACAAAAAGTGTCAGTGCACTAGATCTTCATGAACTACTGTGTTAGCTGATGGGAGGAGGAAGCTGTTGATTTTTAAGGGTGCTTCTAAGAGTTCAATTTATTATCTACACTGAAGCAGATCATAAACAGGCTTCCTTGTGTTTAAATGCATGAGGTGTTTTTCAGTAACTTTGTTTTGCGAAACCTAGCAGTGGGAAAAAAACCTTTGTTTTAACAATGTTGTAGTTCTGCTTTTTTTTAAAAAAAAAAAAGGCAGCCCAACATAGCAAAAATGTAGAACCTGCTAGTATCTCGCCCTTCTTGTCCACAATGGTGTTTCATTTCTAGACAGCTGTTGAATTTTGTAATTGAATAATTAGTGGTGTTTCAATAGCCTTTTAGAAGGGTATTCAAGAAGAGAGGGAAGTTCTATGACATCTATTACAAAGAAGGGTAAAAGAAGGGAAAAATGTGTCTTTCAGCTGGTTCTTTGTTTCTAAAGCTAATAAAATGTTACAGTATTCAGTATTTAAACACCACCACCACCACCACCACCCCCCCCCCCCCCCCCCCCCCAGCCTAGGTAGGATTTTGTACTCTAAAATGTGTTACTGAGTTTAAATGTATTTTGGAATTTTTCTGCAGTTGGTTGATAAAATAGGTAGTATAATCATGGTGCCCCAAACTATGGAGTCACAAACTGCTTGTGAACATCTTCTGTTCTTACCCTCTTTTCAAAATGTTGCTCTCTGTAGATTCTAGCAATGGAGCTTCACAACATGAAAATTGTAAAATCACCACAACATAAAAATCTTTGCTGTTTCCTTTCTTGTTGCATTCATGATACTGGGCAAATAATAACAGTAGAAGTTATTCTTTTGATTTCCTGTGATGTATTTAAACTAGGTAACTAAGAGATGTAGTACCTCTACCAAATGACTGTTGATCATTTAATGTGTTCATGGGCTGCGTGAAATACAGATGCATTACCCTGACTGACAGGAAGAATGGACTGCAAGGATTTTTTTGATAAGGAAATTCCAAATTCAGTATATGAGGGTCTCACTTTTCTTTTGGTGTTTCCTAATTCATCTGATTACATTTTCATGCCAATAAAAATGTCCATAAAAGAGCGGTCACCAAAAAAAAATGTTTTCAGCCTGGACTTAATTTAAAGTGGTAGGCCCTTTAAGAATAATAATAATAAAAAAAAATCGTGTGCTGACTTGCACAGTTCTGTTCTCATTTAAGACCTGGTCCTAAGTCCAGTATTCAGCTTAACCATAACTACCGATTATCAGGCAGGTAAGCGCTTCCAGGCAACAGTTACAGTAGGAACTGTGTTAGATTGTCTATTGCCCAATTCAGAAGTGGCCACAGAAAGCTGCCCTGGATGATGTTTCTTCCCCCAACATCCTTTGTCACATATATACCGTAATTCTCCTTGGATTCTGTTTTTGCTGCATGGTGTAGGATTTGCCTCAGAGCAACGTGTGAAAGATGATTCAAAGTAGAGAGTTGAGCTCAAGGTTCAGAGGTAAAAGGGTCAGTTTAGGACAAATTTGAAATAGGCACTTTATTACACACAGGTGAAAACAAACACTGATTAAGCTGCCATGGTCCCTCAGGCCTGAGTTCTGATGTTTCACAGCTAGAATCCTAGAATTGTTTAGGTTGGAAAAGATGTTTAAGATCATCGAGTCCAACTGTTAACCTAACACTGCCAAGTCCACCACTAAACCATGTCCCTAAGCACCCCATCTACACTTGCCTCGGATGCCTCCAGGGGTGGTGACTCAACCACTTCCCTGGGCAGCCTGTTCCAATGCCTGACAACCCTTCTGGTGAAGAAACTTTTCCTAATAGCCAATCTAAACCTCCCCTGGTGCAACTTGAACCATTTCCTCTTCTCCTATTGCTTGTTACTTGGGAGAACAGACTGACACCCACCTCACTACAACCTAGTTGTAGGGAGCGATAAGGTCTCTGCTGAGCCTCCTCTGCTTCTGGCTAAACAACCCCAGTTGTTGATATTGATAACCCAGCTAAACTCAGCTCCCTCAGTACCCTTGGGTGGATCCCATCTGGCCCCATAGGCACATGTGTGTCTAAGAGCTGTAGCAGGTTGCTAACCATTTCCCCTTGGATTATGGGTGCTTCATTCTGTTCCCCATCCCTGTCTTCTAGCTCAGGGGTGCCCCAAGAACGACTGGTCTTACTATTAAAGACGGAGGCAAAGAAGGCATTAAATACCTCAGCCTTTTCCGTATCCTTTGTTACTGTGTTTATCCCTTCATCTATCCAGTAAAGGATGGAGATTCTTTTTCACCCCCATCTTGTTGCTAATGTATTTATAGAAACATTTGATTGTCTTTTATGGCAATAGCCTGGTTAAGTTTAGAGATATATTCTTTTTGAAGGATGATTGAATGGTTAAGACCGAGTCATACGATCTAACACCTGGGCTGTGTATTTGATGTGTTACTTGAGTAAGACTTGCTGGTCTGTCTCAGATATGTAGGGAAAAGTGGAAGGTGATGTTGAAGGTGGGAGAGAGGAATTAGCCCCAGCTCTTTCATGATATGTCTGACCCTGCCCCCTCCTAATGCTCATGTAACTGGCAGCTTATGTCCAGCGCTAGCTGGTGCTGTTGGTTTGGTTTATCTTTTAAGAAACAGTTGCCTAATGCTGGCTCACAGCCCTACTGTGAGAGCTGCGCTAATACCAATAGCTGTGGGAAACTTTTAGAGGAGATTATAAGTGGAGGGGAAGCAAAAAAATATTTCCACAGGTTTGGGAGAACGGAGAGAGAGGAGAAATGCAGGGTAAGATGAAAGCAGCATGAAAAAAACCAAGTCTCGGGTTTCCTGCTTCCCTTGGCACCCATGGAACAGAGTGACTGAAATGGCTTAGTTTTGTTTTACAGTAGGGCAGAGCTCTTCTAGGATAGAAGCAGAAATGAGGAATAAGTTCCTGTCAGATAAGCGTTGTGTTTTTATTCTTGGAGATTTGGAACCAGCTTTATAATTCTCCAGTGATTGCTTTGCAGGCTTATTGGAAAGAAACAGAAGTAGTTGGAAGCTAAATCATAAGAGTGTTTTGAAAGAGAGAGAGAGCTTAACTTTTATGCAGAGAAATATGCAAGCCAAAATGAGCAAGTAGAGAGGGAAGATGGAATGGAAAACCAGTGTTTCAGGATAGGGAGTGCTGAGAGCTGGGCGGAGAGGTACACGCTGGCAAGTGCACAGCATCCTTAACAAGTGGGAGTAAACATTTGGAATAAGTAATTTCTGTGTGTTTTCTCGTATTGCAAACATGCATCTAAATTATTTTTTATTTGGCTAACACAGCTCATTTCACAGACCAAGATCTAAAAAAACCTGCAGTTTAAGCATTAAATAGATATACGTGTTTCTGAAGTAGGTATTTTCAACAAACATACAAGGCATAAATCTGGATTTAGGGCCCTAACTCTAGCTCCTGAGTATCTCCTTTTGTGACTTTTATTGCCTGCCATAAAAGGATGATTCATGGATTCCTTCTTTCTTCTCGTTGTCCTTTGTGAATTATAAAGAAGTCACTTCTTTGCCATGGTTCTTAATTGTTGTCTCGTTGGTGAAAACAATTGGCAAAAGTAAATATTTTTCCCAGAACATTGGAGATGAGTAGAACTCTGAAACTAAACTTCAGTGACCTGTCTCTCAGCAGGTGAGTATTTATTATCGAACAGGAGGTATACATTTGGACACCACATAACAGAAGACTAGTAACTTCTGTTTATAGCTGAGTGTTTTCAATAGCTACTGCAGAGGTAGCTGTTCAGAGTAGCTAAAGATAAGATTAAAAGTCATCAGTTCAAAGTTCAGAAGAGATCATTACCTTCAAGGACAGAAGCAGCTGAGTTTGTTAGCCAGCGCTTCATACCAGAAGCACTTCCCTTGTACTGGCGCCTAATGTTCTATCACAAGTGAAGTAGGTAAGGTTGATGACAGGATAATAGGGTGCCATGCTTCCTATCTGAGCTCGTATACTGGTTTGGCACGGCTGCCCACTGAAAATATAAAGCTGTTACAGCATACACCTTTATTGAACAAAATGCCCGCGTCTCTTCTTGTAATTCTTGTCTTAGGCAGATAATGCAATGAGGTTTGTAAGTGGTTTACTATTTGAGTTAAAGCCAACTATTCGATACTGAAATATTTTTTTTGTGAAAATGATGGTAAACGGTTTTTGTGTCATTTTGCATGGGTTCCGCTTTTCTTCAGCCTATGAGAAGAATTTCAGAATGAGGGTTTGAACAAGTTAACCCAGCTTTCAAGGCCAGTCAGACTTCTTAAGAAGTTAGGGATAAAATCTCAGGAGGTTTCCTCTCCATTCTCCCCATGTTTCAAGCACAGGCTGAAGCTTCTGGTGCTTCTACTATTTAATGGTGTACATGATCTCTCATTTCAATTATTTCCCCTTTCCTGAGTACATATTTCTACTTATGCTTGTAGAAAGACAAATGAAGAACTTTTACTCCCTTTCACTTCAGAAAATGTAGTTGAATTGAACCTGGTTTTAGAAGAAAAGAATAGCTTGTTATTTCTGTCAACAGACCTAGCTCTGAACAGTGTGTTGCTGTTGTGCGTAAATCTTAAGCAATGAATGCATTTCAGATATTACGTACAGAAATTAAAAATTTCCAATTACTTTACAGTAGTCCCTCAGAATTGTACTGATTTTTTTCCTCTACAAGTGTTAATCTATGATTAGAGGAAAACATGGAAAAAATCAAAAAGGAAACAGCGCAATGCTTTTCACAGCAACTTCGTATGAGTCTGTTTAAACAAGCAGCGCTGTCATTTCTACTACTAAGACTTTCTGAAACAACAAAATCATCTCTCGAGACTGATAAACAGAAATAGATAAAATAGCGCGTGATGTGCTTACTGAGGTACAGTTTAAATAGAGAAAATCTAATGGGAAGCAGCTACATTAGTAGCAGATGGATTTACTTCCTGAATCTTGATCTGAGTGGAAATCCTAACTTGCTTAATATTTGTCTTCCAGATTCTTCCAGCCTGATAAGAAAGGTGGATAAAGCAATTTATTTATTTGGCTCCAGTGCTGTGCTGATGTGTTTTGTTTAAACTTGCTATTGTTGTTTGATTTTTATCTAGGCTATTTTTATGATTCCTACAAATCCGCCTCCAACCTTCCGGAAGCCAGAGCTCTGGTCTGATGAATTCACAGATTTTGTGAAGAAATGCTTAGTGAAAAATCCTGAACAGAGAGCTACAGCAACACAGCTGCTACAGGTCAGTATATAAGTTACTGAGGAAATGTAAGTTTTATGGCTTTTTTTCCTCTAGTCTCAAACCAGAGCTGTTGTGAAAAATTCTAAGGGCAAATCTCATAAATAAGGCACGATAATAGTTTAAATTTTCCATTTTGTGGTCTTTTCTCCATCAGCTCCTGTATCTCTACCCCCATTTTATTTCTCCTTTGCCACTTCTAAAAATTAATTGCTCTTTATATAGTTTAGGGCTGGTTCTTGCTGTTAAAATCAGATCGTTGCATTGTGGTTAGAGGCCCTTAATAGGTCTCAGGATTTAGACAAGTGTTAAGTAAAAGAATTGAGCCCAGGTTACCCCTGGACCACCCATGGAGTATATTCAATCTTTCCTTCTGGTCATGTCAAATGAAGCAGATGGATTGCTCTGTGTCCTAGAAGGATCTGATGCAGATAGACAGTATAACGAGTTTGTTCTTGGGCTGTTATATTCCAAGGGGGCTCTTTTAAATTCAAGCCACAGCTGGTGGTGTGCACCTATGGAGCCAGGACAGGGTGAATGCCAGACTCACCCGCTCACTGACCTGAGCTTCTAGTAGCTGCAAAAATATAACAGCAGCATCTTTTTGGTACTGAGATTGAAATTTCTCTGCTTTATTTCTAAGAAGTATAGAAATCAAACAGGAAGGATTTAGTCTTTGTGAAGTGAACATTGTTTTACAGGGGCCACACATTTTAGTGGGTGAGGGAAAAGACAAAACAGAGTTTTTTTTCCTTTGGCCCTGTATTTGTGTTATCCACTGCCTTCAGGGCTGCCCGAATAAGCCTGTGAGTAACTAAGGAAAAATAAAGAAAAAAATTAGGGAAGGGGGTGGGGTGGGGTGTGGGGTGGGAAGAAAGATTTCTGAAAATATTATAATAGGTTCCCTGATGACTGAAATGGAATCTACAATTTTCTGTAAATAAGCTTGCTTTGATAATGAGACAGAAGTGAAAAAAATTTGCTAGGTCCTTTGCTCCTTTTACTTTCCCAATTTCTAATTCATTAAACTTTTGGATACTTTAGTGTTCTTTGATGCTTTTCAAAGCTATTGGTAAATATTATTCTTAATTTGCTTTGCTTATCAGTCTACATAGGAATCTGATCTTCTGAAATTTCATCTGTAAGACACGCTAGGTTTACTCTGCCTTTAGCTAGCAATAACCTCTTTTAAAATATAAACTCTGCTGAGCTCCAGTACAAGGAAAACATAAAAATTTTGTAAAGTAATTTCCAGCAATAGATGACCAAATTCATAAATCATGTTATGAATATTTTATTTTCTACACTACGAGAAAACAAAAATGTAGACTTCAAGGAGTGTAAAAATTTAAAGTTACAGATTTTTGTATGGTGTGTGAGTCAGTACTTGAGACTTAAAAGGTTTGAAGTTCATATGGTTATCTGAGTACCGGCAGCTGGATAGTAGAGACTTGAATTAATGTGTGCAAGTAAGGAGAAGAAAAAAAAAAAAGCTTCAGTGTTCCTCGCTCTATGTGCTTACTGGCCAGAAAACCAAATTCTGTGTACAGCACAAGTATGAGTTGCCTTTTCCCCCAGCTGGAATTTGGATTGTGTGTGATGGAGCTGGAGGTGCTGTGGGTGTGTGTGAGGGAGAAGGAAAGTACTGCTTGTGGGAAAAGATCATGGAGGAAAAAGGAGAGTTATTGAATCATAGAAACATAGAATGGTTTGGGTTGGAAGGGACCTTAAAGAGCATCTAGTTCCAACCCCCCTGCCATGGGCAGGGACACCCTCCACTAGACCAGGTTGCTCCAAGCCTCATCCAGCCTGGCCTTGAACACTGCCAGGGATGGGGCACCCACAGCTTCTCTGGGCAACCTGTGCCAGTGCCTCACCACCCTCTCCATGAAGAATTTTTTTCCTGATATCCGATCTAAATCTCCCTGCTTTCAATTTAAACCTGTTACCCCTTGTCCTGTCACTACAGGCCCTTGTAAAAAGTGCCCCCCAGCTTCCTTGTAGGCCCCCTTCAGGTACTGGAAGGCTGCTATAAGCTCTCCCTGGAGCCTTCTCTTCTCCAGGCTGAACAAGCCCAACTCTCTCAGCCTTTCCCCATAGCAGAGGGGCTCCAGCCCTCTGAGCATCTTGCTGGCCCCCTCTGGACTTGTTCCAACCAGTCAATATCCTTCTTATGCTGAGGGCTCCACAGCTGGACACAGCACTGCAGGTGGGGTCTCCTGAGAACAGAGCAGAGGGTGAGAATCCCCTCCCTCACCCTGCTGGCCACACTTCTCCTGATACAGCCCAGGATCCGACTGGCTTTCTGGGCTGCCAGCGCACACTGCTGGCTCATGTCCAGCTTCTCACCCACCAGTACCCCCAGGTCCTTCTCCTCAGGGCTGCTCTCGATCCGTTCTCCACCCAGCCTGTCCTTGTGCTTGGGATTGCCCCGACCCAGGTGCAGGACCCTGCACTTGGCCTTGTTGAACTCCATGAGGTTGGCATGGTCCCACCTCTCCAGCCTGTCCAGGTCAAGGGAAAAGATAGGTAATAGGTGTAGGACACTAGGCTTCATCAGTTCTGTTCTTCGTGGAACAGTTTTTTCATGTTTAATAATAGATTGCTGAGGTACTCAGAGTTAAGTTTTGCCTGGTTTGTTTGGATAGAACAAAATCACATTGATGCACAAAAAAAAAATACTGATGCAAAAATCGGTATTTTTCCAACAGGTGTTTGCTAGTCAGAAAAATGAATGTAAATGGTATCGTGCACATGTTTTCTAAAAGGAAGAAGTGATGTTTTGAATGGCCTTGAATTAAAAATTAATCTTCCTGCTAAAAGTAATCTGTTTTTTGTTTGTTCCACATTTCAGCATCATGGATCCAGAAATGTTTTATGACATATAAAGTACAGATTTGTTGAAGTAGGCAGCCATAGCTGCTCTGCTTACAGCCACTAATTTATGCTGTCAGTTTGTTAAGATTAATTAAATTCTGTAACTGAATATCTGAAAATGTTTGGTTTTCTATGTCAGACAATCACCACTATTTATTTACTACTTACTGCATGTTTCCTTTGGACAATTATATCCTTAACTATGAAAGAGTTGTTGTATAATTACGTTTCTCAAGGCTTGCTGATATTAAAAATAGTTATAGCTGCTTCATAACTAAGATTTTACTTTAAGATCCTGTGTGTTGTGTTACTTTTTAATTATTGTGTAATATAAAATACTATTTATCACTGAAATCTGTTGAGTAATACTTGTGATTACATGTGAAGCATAACTATTGTAATGACATTACATAAGTGAATGGTTTTTGTTTTCTAGCATACATTTATTAAGAATGCCAAGCCAGTTTCAATTTTAAGGGATTTGATCACTGAAGCTATGGAGATAAAGGCAAAGCGACATGAGGAACAGCAGAGAGAGCTAGAAGAGGAGGAAGAAAATTCGGTGTGTACCTTTTTTCCCGATAAATTGGTTTTTTTCCCCTACTTCCTGTACTTATGTTCAAACACTTTTCTTTATGAGGTTTCTACCTCTTTTTTAGTGTATGAGGGCTGAATATTCCACTCTTATTTATGGTGAGTAATGCCGTATGAGCCAGCTTTCAGCACTATTCCGTGAGATGTTGTAGTAAAGTTTTTCTAGGAGGTGGGAAAAGAAACCGTGACAAATGCAGCTTGTTAGAATAACATAGAAAAGCCCAAACTCACCCAAAACTGTTAAAAGTTCCACTTTCTCATATGAGCTTCTAGGGAAGTGATTTAATTTTCAGTTCTGACACTTAGCTGCCTTTTTTTTTTTATTTTTTAAGTAAAATCTAGTACACAGAATAGTTAGTTCTGAAGTAGCGATTACAATGTGGTTGGAATCAAGTTGCACCTATAAAGTGAAAAAGGTGACAGTGTTTCATTCTTCAGATGATGTTGTCAGCATACGTATGAGGAGAGAAGCAGGTTGTGTGATAAATAAGTTGCATTTAGAATCATTTGACAATGTTAGGAATAGGTCAGTGTTCCTGGCATTATTACTCTCCTTATGTGATGTATTTTGGGGCAGTCTTGTGCAATGCAGCAGTATGTGCTTCAAAGAAGTGTATTGGCACAGACACGATGAGAGCCAAGGTCATTCAGGAATAACACACTGGGAAGATGGAGACTGGAATGTTAGTAGAAATCTTACAGCTCTGAGCAAACAGATCGGTGCAGTAATGCAGTCTGCCCTATCCCAAACTGTAGATTCCTTGTTACGTGTTAGTGTTAGGTGATGCTCTGTATGTAGGGATACTTTCCTGGCAGCTTCTGTGCGGTGTTTTGTATCCCAGCAGACAGCATGGTCTTTTGTTTGCTGGATGTTTTTTCAAGATGTCATAAGCGTATTGATGCTTGTGTTTATAAAGATGGTTTACTCTGGATTGTATTTGGTTAGCCAGTAATAAAACAGGCAGGGAACTTTTTTTTTTCATTAGGAAATCTTACCTGTGTGGAGATGTGTGACTGGACATGTAGAGCTGATGTTTGTGACTTGATATATTGAATAGTTGATCTCTGAAAAGACTGATTTATTACTGACATAAAAACCTAATGTCTTTATTAGCATTCTTTCCCCTCTACTATTGCCTTCTGAACTGTAGACCTCAAACACTTGGGCGTTGTTGATGTCTTTTTGCATTAACCCAAAATTAGGCATGACATCTAATTGCTTAGATGGTTCAGATGGGGAATCAGATTGCCAGGCAGGGCCGAAACAATCCATGCCAGATCAGTATGTGGTGTACACCTTCCCTCTCCCACTACTGGGTGGAAGGGTGCAGCACAAGTTTGGTCCACTGAAGAAGCATTTACCAACTCCTCATCCTTCTTGCGTGGGTTCAGAAGTCAAATGTAACACTGCACCTTTTTTTTCTTCCCGTCCCTTTGGATTATTCAGTGTTTAGTATAAGGGAACCTCAAATCCAGGATTGGGGCAGGAATCTCTTCTTTGTGTTACCACTGTAGTAGATGGGAATTTTGCCATGTACTGTTGTGGTGCTGGCAGGGAACAGGCTATGAGTTAAAAAGACAGTGACAGTCCACTTGTCACTAAGCCTAAAAGCTACGTGCCTCAAATTTGAAAATAACAGAAGTATCTTTGGTTCTCAGCAGTGTCCAGACAGCTTTTGAATATCTCCAACTAGGGAACCTCCACCTCTGCCCATGCTCCATCACCCTTACAGTTAAAAAGTGCTTCCTGATGTTCAGGGGGAACGTCCTGTGTTTCAGCGTGTATCCGTTGCCTTTGGTCCTGTCACTGGGCACCACCTTTCCTTCAGATATTTGTGACACTGGTGAGGTCGCCCCTGAGCCTTCTCTTCTACAGGCCCAACAGTCCCAGCCCTCTCAGCATTTCCTCACAGGAGAGATGCTCCAGTCCCTTAAACATCTCCATGGCCCTTTGTTGGACTCTCTCCAGTGTGCCCATGTCTCCCTTGTACTGGGGAGCCCAGAAGTGAACCCAGTACTCCAGGTGTAGCCTCACCAGTGCTGAGTACAAGGGCAGGATCACCTCTTTCCACCTGCTGACAACTCTCCTCATGATGCAGCCTGGAGTACCATTACCCCCCTTTGTTGCAAAGTTACATTACTCTTAAAAATATGTGCAGCTGTAGCCTATGGAAATGCTGTGCCTGTCATTTTTTACTTCTACTGACAGAATTTTAAGGGCTGTAATCATATTCCAGTGCATGAGCATCAACAAACCCAGAAGTCAGCCTCTGCTTGCAAGAAATTGCTCTTACATATAAGGCAGAAGGTCAGAGTGGATGACAGAAGGGCACAGGTGGGGGAGATAAAAGTTTAGTAGCATGGGAAGGACAATTGATTTTCAGGATCGTGATGTAGAGTAGTTTTAAAGGACAATAATGACAGTCTTGCAG
The DNA here is from genome assembly GCA_027574665.1 of Rhynochetos jubatus. Classification (NCBI taxonomy): domain Eukaryota; kingdom Metazoa; phylum Chordata; class Aves; order Eurypygiformes; family Rhynochetidae; genus Rhynochetos; species Rhynochetos jubatus. Next base: position 24,376,061 of record CM050648.1, read on the forward strand.
AGGGTTAGAGGCAACCCTGCCAGTTGTAGCAGGGGACCTGGGAAGAGAATAAAGGGATTTGAAAACTTCAAGGTGAGTAATGGAAGAGGCCAGTTTGAGGTGGAGTTTACTTCTCAGTACAGAATTAAATGATGGATAGAAAGGGGGCTTGTGAATGGGACTAGTCAGCTCAGGAAAGAAGGGTAGTAGGAAAATGGAAAGTAGAGTATGACTTCAGCATAATGAAAGACAGAAGGGAAGTTGGAAAATGAACTTTCATAGTTGTATTGCCCAGAGCAAAGGGATCACTAGATGAGACTTTAAGATGACAAATAAGCAAGAAGGATGAGAGAGTCTGGGTGAAAACTTTAGCAATATGGACATTTTGGAGAAAAAAAAAAAAAAAAGGTGTGTTTGTTAGGGCAAGACCTTTGTACTGCTGTACTTGTAAAAGTCTTCAGAATTATTTAAAAAAATAATAAAATACATTCACAGATTCACAGAGTGGTAGGGGTTGGAAGGGACCTCTAGACATCATCTAGTCCAACCCCCTGCCAGAGCAGGATCACCTAGAGCAGATCACACAGGAACAAGTCCAGGTGGCTTTGGAAAGTCTCCAGGGAGGGAGACTCCCCCACCTCTCTGGGCAGCCTGTCCCAGTGCTCTGGCACCCTCACAGGGAAGAAGGGTTTCCTCATGTTCAGGCTGAACCTTCTGTTTTCCAGTTTATGGCTGTGGCCCCCAGTCCTGTCACTGGACAGCACTGAGAAGAGCCTGGCCCCATCCTCCTGACACCCACCCTTTAGATATTGATAAGCACTGATAAGATCCCCCTCAGCCTCCTCTTCTCCAAGCTGAACAGCCCCAGCTCTCTCAGCCTTTCCTCATAGGGAAGGTGCTCCAGGCCCTTCATCATCTCAGTGTCCCTGTGCTGGACCCTCTCCAGTACCTCCTTGTCCTTCTGGAACTGAGGACAACATGCAGATTATGCTGTACAGTATCCTTGGAGTTAATTATTCAAGTTCTTTTAGAAATAATTTTATCATCCTTAGTAATTTGATTTCTTGTACTCCTTTTTAGCTGTCTACAGTCATGCTAACTTAGAGACTATAATTGACTAACTGAAATTAATAGATAATACCAAATGATATTTGCAGGAGATGTTAAGAGATGGATCGTGGCTATTGTGTGCATAATATATTGGATTTAGATATAATTACATAAGCCCTTGCAGTTGGGTTTTTGAGCTGCGTAGTTTGCTTCCTCAGCAAGATAAGGTGCCTGACTCTGTGGCTCTATTTTAGTGCAAAGTAAAGTTTGGGAAGGATGAACTTCAAGTGACACTGAAGGTGGGCTGAATATAAAGCACGAGAGATTAATGCAAGCTATCCCTTAATATTTTAGAGCATAAGAAGACAAGCTTAAAAGTTCAAGTGGATGTTTACAGCATATTGCTAAGGGGTGGTAGCTGCTTGAATTACGCATTCTAACTCAGCTTAACAGGTTATTGTAACTGGTTTTCTTGGGGGGAAACACAGAAAGGTTAATCCTTACAATCTTATGTCTGTTTTGTTTGCTGTGAGAGGGGTCCAGTAGTAGACTAGGCTACACAAATAGTCTGTAGTCAAATTCGCTGCGGGCTGAGGTAAGTGAGGCTGCCATATATTTGCTACAGGCCTATGTGTGCGTTTGACGCGACAGTAATTCAGAGGATGTGTTTGTAATACCACAGTAAGATGATTGAGGGCTTAGCTGTAGCTCTCCAGCAAAGGCCAGCTTTGCTCATGCCAAAGAAAATGGATATTTTTTAAAAATAGTTTGTGTCATTCTTGTGAACCTCAGAAGGGGGAAGGAGTAGATCTCTTTGAGCTTGGAGAAACTTCCAAATGTAGAGATAGACCACGTGCAAAGATAAGAAGAAGATACGCTACTTGTAAGTGGAGCAGACAAAAGGAAAGTACTAGCTGGGGCTGCTGGTGGGAAGGGTTGTCAGGGTGATAGTTTCATATATTTTTTTCTGGTCATGGATTGGTAAACTTCATTACTCCTGGAGATAATTCTGGGGAGGTTTTATGCCTCTTTCCCTTTAACTCCATCAACTTTATTGAAGGAAGACTATAAGTCACCATGTATTGTAATGGGCAAGAGGATGTCCAGGTATTTTTGCTCTAAGGTTTATATTGAATAATTAAACTTTATTCAAAGGTTTGCTGTTATAAAAAGATTAAGTAAAAAGGGACTTTTGTTCCTATTTTTACAGAGATTTTTGTTTATGTTGTTTTATGCTCTTGGGATGTTTTGAGTCCCTAAGTTTTCATATGGTTTCTAAAAATAAGGTTTATAATTAGGATGAATCTTTTGTTAAAACTGTTAATGTGAGATTTGGTAGTAAGTATAACTTTTGTTATTGGTAAATACGTATCTTTAATAATTTTGTATTGCTTGGTAAGCCTGGAGTGAAAAAAGTTGGAAAATAATTAGCTTTAATAGAAAAAGTTAGGATACAAGTGAGTGAAATGAATACTGATGGTGAGGTGAGGAGGAGGGATTTCCTTGTTGACAAATACAGTTTGTCAAAACTCCATGTTTGGTAGTGACCTATGAATAGCTTTTGTGTTGTCGCAGTGCAGAACTAATCTTGTTCTGAACTGGTTTTAATAATCCTTTAATTGTCATACAGACTTCCCATGTTTTGCAACTGAATTTCAGTGCACTACATCATTGTAAGAAATTCTGGATTCATTTGAGAGATGACACCAGCGTCTTGTCCAGCTGCAGTCACTGAAGATTAAAAGCACAGTTAAAAGCACAAAACCAGCCAAACTATGAAACAACAGGACAAACTGTTACAGTTTTTTGTCTACTCAGAGGAGTTTTCTGTACCATATTTTTCTGAATTCATGTTAGTCATGTACTGCATGCTAGAAGACTTCTGAGTAACATGTTGGTATGATTGGGGCCTGACTTAAGTGGAATTCTGGACAGCAGAGATTTTAATTTTTAAAGCATACTAGGCAGAGATTGATCAATGGAACCACAATTTATTAAAGGAAACCAGGATAGAAAACCCCAGAAGAATAAAATGAAAGCATTGGACCATTTGTGTTTGTCATTTAAGAAAATCCCAAACAACTCCCCTCAAAGCCCCCACTTCAGTTTGAAATAATGCTTAATTTCAAAATAAGCTCAAAGATTAGGTCTTTCATTTCATTTGGAACTTTTTTGGGAAGCTGCCAGGAAAACAATAACCCAATTCCTTTTTACATGTCTGAATGTTTATCCTTTCCCTTCTGGAAAGGGAAAAGAGATGAGGGCCAGTTTAGTATACTGTAGTGGCTGCAGTCAGCAGTCCAGCATTCAGGTATAAAGATAAATAACCATTGCACGTTCCTGCTGCTCATGTACCACTTCCCACAGAACCCTGAAGAAATACAGGGCTGCTTATATGTAGTTTGCGTGGCTACACAAACATACAGTTCAAACGATAATGCACGTTTTTTGATAAGCAAAAATGCAATGATGGCAGCAGTTCCAGAAAGAGATGATGGCAGTCCGTATGTTACCTTGTGTAGTAGTAGGGACAGTAAAAAGTCATGTGTATATTTCTTCATATTTTAATATCTATAGATGTTTTCAGATTGTACATGGAATTAGGGTTCAGTTGAAAAGCAATAGCCACCTAGCACATAAATTTTGCAAAATAATACCCTAGAATTAGGTTTTTCCCAATGAAATCCCTGTGAAGTCCTCACGGTAGAAGTGCAAAGGCAGATTTAAACCTGGAGAGATGCATATTGAATAACACCTAAGAGCAAGAGCAAATATTGATGTTAGTGTTAAGTGGAGTCTGTCAGTGTTAAAGGTCTCTCATGGGCAGTGAATTGAGTCCATATACTATTGAAAAAGAATGGTTTGGTTAACCTATTGTGGGCTTGAATTTATTAATCTAAACCACCAAGAATTTCCTCTGTAAAGCGTGAGCGGTTGTGCTCATTACTCACTGCTACCTGTTTTGGAACCTGTCAAGAAGAAAGGTGTAAAATGTTCTAAGTGTGATACTCCTTTTGTTAGGAAGCCAGACGTAACCTGAACAGTCATGTTTTTGTAACAATTTCTTCTCAAAGCCATGTATGTATTGTAATAGCCACTCAGCTTATAAGTAAAAAGGAGAGGAGTGGGTGGTTTTGAAGACTTAATTAGATGCGAAGATTTCAGAATTCTGTGCTTAATTTTCAGGATGGTTTCAGGTTGTTTTTCTTGAAGTGAGGAAGAGTCACGTCACTACAATTGATTCTTATTATTCATTTTTTACCACTTTCTGTGAACATTTTATAGTATGGGAAGTTGTCAGTCGTAAAGCAAATATGTTTTGCTGTTCAAACCTACGTATTTTACAGCTGTAAATAAATGGCCAGGTTGAACACAGCCTTTAGGTCTGTATCCTTCCAGAGAGATACAATATCATTACAAATAGTGCACTCTGAATTGATTTTATGCCTGTTACGAGAGCTGCTCGTGTGATGAGAATGCCTTCTGACAAACTGACATGTTTTGATAGGTGTTGAGGTAATTGTACAGATTTTTTTAATTAAGCAAAAATTGCAAGTGGTGTATTCTACAGAAGGTTAATCCCAATATCAAAGTTTAAATATTAGTTTAGGCATTACTAAACATGACCAATCTCTTCTCTCGTGCATTTTTTGAAGAGTGATGTGAATTGGATGCTGAGGCTGGGCAGCTGTATTATGGGAATGTAAAGTAAGTCGTTGCCTGGAAGCTCACAGGAAACATGTCTAAATATTTATTTCTGTGGGTCTTTAAAGGAATGAGCTAACAAGCAGCTCTTCCTGTATGTTTTCTTTTACATTTTAATGTCTCTATTATGTGAGGAATGCTTAATTATTTTAGAATATTCAAACAAGGAATTACTACTTCAGTACTCTGGTTTTGTTTATCTTAGACCCTTAGTGGTTGACAACTGTCAACAACTTAGCCAACCATCAATAATCCATTATTCCTATATGTAGGCTTATTTATTCATTCATACAAAAGTTTCTTTTGTTAATCATATATTAGTTATGAGAATTTGGCATCTGTCTTTTGAGACTTTAAGAAAGAATTGCTGTAATCATTCCTTTATGTTTTTACAAAATATATATATAGCTACTTTAAAGGACTACTGAATCTCTTGAGATACTTTGTATTTTAAATCTGATACACTAGGCCATATTTTCTGTAGCTTTTTAGGTTTACTTTCATGCATCTTTCATGTGTTTATATATATGATATATGCATGTATCTACATATATTTATGTAACTTTGCATAACAATTTTAGAACTTTATGTTTTCATAGAATTTTGCCTGTAAGCCAAAGAACACTTGACATGTGCTAATTAAATTTGATTGCAGTCCTGTAAGTGTCCTGAAGTGAGAAATATGTAAAGATGACTTTATTGAGTGAAATATAGCTACCCAAGGGGCATAAACAGCTTTCTGTTGTTAAAATCTACAGCAGTGTAGAGCCAGAAAAGAATTATAGGAAGAGTAAACATAAAGAGGTAATTGTGAGCAGCAAGTCACAGTTACTAGGTATATCAATTAGAAGGAGGTAGAAAACAAGCTTAAATGCTGTTTTGTGACATGTCTGTCGAATTTGATGGGATTTGAGTGTGTGCCAAAAGTTAAGTCTCTACCTGTTTTACTGATGGGTCTAAGCTTAAATGTGTGCTCAGTGTTAAAAGCACGTTACTTGGGTTTTATTTAGGCTATGTACATGTTAGGAACTTTTACAAAATCCTTGTTCTTGACCAAACTATATTATGTGTTTATATAGCTACTGCAGTGCTTTTACAAAAAGATAGCTGTGACTACAGCCACGTTTTTCAAAGGTGATGATGAGGTGTTAATAGTAAATGAAATTATTTTACAGGATACTACATTTTGCCAGCATGTAAATCTTCTTTAATGCACTGGAGCATAGTTAGCTGTCTCTGGTGCCCTCTAGTGTTCTTTTTACATGCACAAACTGTAGGTAAAGAGATTTTTTTTAAAGACAAGCTGCCATAGTTGCTTGTCTTGTTTAATTTTTTTCTTTATCAGTCTTCATCCCTTTTTTTCCTATGAATGTTAATGCAACAGAAAAATCCCTTATTCTTTATCTCATCGACTCATTTGCTTCTGTCACGATGGGGGCTCGGGAATGATGTGCAAGGAAAAATTCTCACGTGACGATGAGATATGTTACAAGCCTATTGTGAAGTCCTGCGTGTTGTTTCCGCTGAAGTCTTTGTGAATTGACTGTCCTCATAATCCCATCTATGGTTGCATTTTTATGATATAAGGGTTGTTTTTGTTAATCTTCTGATTTTGGTATATAAGGAGATTAGACAGTAAGTCCCATAGGGTTGCAGGGTATTGCCAGTGTTTTACTTATACTTGCTTTACGCTGTAATGTTGTTCAGAATTACTGCAGTTTGTTGTATTTTCTGTAGCATTTCAAGAGCTACTAGCACTCTTGCTCGTGCTCACTTTCTTTTGCTGTTTACTGGTGTATCGGAAGCCCCTGCTGAATACAAGCTTAGCCCGTATTACTTGTACTCAAGGAAACAGCAGACAGTTGAATTCCAGAGTTAGCTGGTTTTGTTGCTTGATTCTTGGATCTGTTTTCATAAACAGTATGAGAACACGACACTTCAGCTTTAATACCTTATATTTTTTTCCTGGTTAAAATTGGGATTGTGTTTGGTTTTGTCTAATCAGTGAGTTTACCTTTTTTAACTCCAGATCAGAAGTTCTCCCTCAATATTTACGAACTGTAAAGCATGAATTGGAATTTGTACGAACGACTTACTTTCATCTCATGTAAATGTGCACTTGCATAACTTGGATCCACTGAATATTTTCATGAAGTTACTTTTTCAGACTCAGTGTAGTCTACTGCTCTATTAGCTCAATCTCGTGTGTGAGGACAGTCTGGAAGGTGTCTGGCTGAACCCACAAAATTAATTATTTTGGGGCATGTGCAGACCCCGAAAAAAATTCTTATATTGCTCCTCTCAATACTTCGTTCCTGACCTAAGGAAAACAATATTGATCAAAATTGTTGCATACTTCCCTTTTTGGGACAACTATTCGGTCAGTACCGAGGTGGGCTTTCGTGAGCCTTACTCTTCTAGCTACTGGAAAGTAACTGTTCTCTTTGCCAAGAGACAAGAGTAAGAGAAAGGGTTTTGACACTATTAGACTGGAAAATGAAATGCTGTTCTTTGGAACAAATGCAGATACTTTATTTGACTGAAGAAATAAATATCAATGTTTTTAATGAAGCAGAAAATATGAAAATGGTCATTTAGGACTATTTCATACTTGTTCTTATTGTTAGGCAACCTGTTTTTCCCCACTGACTTAGAAAATAAAACTTTTAAGGCTCAGGAAAATATTTTTTTCATTCCTGATTTCAGTTTTAGAATGTTTAGGACCATATGCACTGCAATTGGATATTAATATTAGTCAAGCAAACCTGTAAATCAAATATAACTGTGCCTTCAGATATTTACTTGCCTGTGTGTTAAGAGACTACACGTTTGAAGCACTTAAGAGGAGAAATAGGAGAAATAGTGAGTCAGTTTTGCATTGTATTGCAGTACTGAAAGGAACACTTGGAAATAATAACGTAATTGTTCCGGCACTTTAAAAAATGTAATACAAAAAGACGCTTTTGGACTTTCTGATTACCCTTGTTAGAAAGGGAAAAATACAACTCGTAAAAACCACTGGGGTTAGTAAGAATGTTGCCGGGGTGTGGGGGTGGGTGCGGGGACAAAGTAAAGAAAATTTAAGTTGCCACCAGGAGGAGCAGCGCTAAACTATTCCCGTTTATTTACTGGCACAGTCCTCTAGTGCTGTAGCTGTAAACTATCTGGATCTTTGGGAATAGCGTAACCTTTTAAGGGTAGGGTACTAAATACAGTGTTATAAAATGCAACTAAAAAACCCCAGAAAGAACACAAATTAAGAACTTAAATATTTTTACAAATTATAAACCAGAAAAGAATGATTTTATTCTTTTTTTACTTTTGACATTTTAATCAGAGCTTTAGATCTCTATCCTGGTTTCAGTAGGTTATGCTGTTAACCAGACTGAATCAAAATTAGATTGTTTCTTAGTTGAGAGGCAATAGAATAGTTTTAGGGAGCTGGTGTATTGGGATTGCTACTCACTGCAGGTCTCCGTGTCTGCGTGGCTAGAGAAGCAGGCACTCGGCAATGTAGCTGGCTCGTGTGCTTACACGGCAAATAGTCCGCTGTGTCAGGGCATAACAGGAAAGGAACGAGTTTGGTAGGAAATCGAACATGTCAGACCTTACAGGGTTCAGGTGGGGTTTTGTCCTTTTGTTTTGGGTGTTTTTGTTTTGGGTTTTTTTGTTTGTTTCTGCGTTGTCATCCCCCCACCCCAGTAATAGATTTTACTCATAGACAATGTGTATAGTCCATCACATTATTCCTGAAATGCTGTGATGTTGTGCATATAATCTAATGAGACTTTGGAAAGGAGTGGGATTTGCTATTAATGTTTTCAAATATTGGTACTCCATATGAATTTTATAATTAATTAACTAGATTGTCATTAGTTCTCTGTTTTACATTCCTGGCCCATTATTGTCACTGATTCAAAATGATTTTGCGTTGCTTCATGGTTTTAGGTCCCCCACCCACTTAGGGGTTAAGAATGTGCTCTACAGATATTTTTCCTGTATAGTATCAACAAGTTATTTTGCCCACTCTTGTCACAGAGATTTCTAAAGATAACTGAATACTTGAAGTAAGCCAAGTTGATTTTCAGTTTCTGAGGTGGACTTCCAAAACTGTTTTGAAGGATTGTTTCATAACTAAATTGAACGGGTGCCTGTCATCTGGGTATTGTGCATATTGTAAGATGCTGGGCATGGTATTTAGTTAAAGGTGATCAGCACAAATCTTTGGTGATAGGCCATTGCAAAACAACCAAATCACTTTCTATAAAATGTGCTACTGAATTTGGAACCCAAGGAGGTAATCAGTCATGAAAATCACTGAGATACTCAAAACTGGCAGCTGATACGAAGTGGGTGTGTGGGCCAGGTTTCTGGTATATCCATCCTGCTGTACATCTGTAAGAAGTTTTTATCCTACCTTTATGTGAAACATTTTTTATGTTGTAATTTCTTTTAAAGTTTTAAACCTGGAAGTCTAGCAGTACAATTAGGTCACATGAAGATATAAAACTAATGAATAAACAAACATCTAAATGCAGGCTTCTTAACTTTGTTTTTTGTTAAAAATGATCTGCTGCATTCTGACAAATGTTCCTTCATAGGATGAAGATGAGCTGGACTCACACACCATGGTGAAGACCAGTTCGGAGAGTGCTGGTACCATGAGGGCCACAAGCACGATGAGCGAAGGTGCTCAGACAATGATTGAACACAACAGTACTATGTTAGAATCAGACTTGGGGACCATGGTAATAAATAGCGATGATGATGAAGAGGAAGATGGGACCATGAAAAGTATGTTGTTAATTTACTTTTCTTTTAATAATGTAATATGTTTTCTTATACTGCATGAGAACATTGTATCATCAGTGGCTTTTAAGCATGAGGTTCTGTGGTTAAAACAGGAGGAGAAGGGTATTTGTGTCTCTAAGTGCTCTCTATAGTTTGTGGAGAAAAAGGTGAGTATAGTGGGAGATTCAAAGCAGAAGCCTGGTTTTGGTGCTTTGCTAAGTCTCTCTGGTGCACTCTAAAATTAGCCTTTTGTGAATTCTTCCTTCTGCTGCTTGTTTCTTGCTTTTTGCCTCTTGTCTCTCATACATTTGGACCAGTTCCTGGAGCTAAACTGAAGTGATGTGATTGTGTGAGAAGCTGCTGCTTCAGTGTCCGTGGTCCTGGGAGCTCATCATGACTCTCCATGGGTTCAGCAATCAGTACACATCTTGTTGCAATATTGTTTGTAATTCATGATCAATTAACAGATTTTTATTTTATAACTGAGTGTTACTGTTTGAACAAATGTTGGAATGTAATTCAGTAGTGTTTGATTTACGGCAATGATCAAAAGATTGTTGAAACCTAAGTTAAAAGTCCAGTTGACTTCAGCATTGTGTGTAGGGGAGTATGTAACAGAGAAAATAAATTGCAAATGTTTTAAAGCATAACATTATAATTTACACTGAACTATGCATAAATACGTATTTGTGAAATAGTTAACTTGGCTACCTACGTACTGATGTGTTCAATATTTGGCTGAAGACTACTGTGAAATGAGGCTCACTGAATTTAATAGAATTATTTGCTTGAATGGGCAGCATCAATAGATGAATCTAACTCAAGCTGTAGGTGCCTCATTTCATGAGGCACAATGTAATCTTTAACTCCAGGCAATTGTTTGGGGGCGGGGAGGTAATAAATAAAGCTAATGTCTCAAGAGTGGAAATCGGTGCCAAATAAATAACTTTGTTGAGTGCTTTATAGGAAACATAAAGTTGCATTTGTTTCTGCACATATACACCGGATGTAATTTGTGTAAGATCAGTTGGAAATGCAAAGCAGGAGTACATATTCTTTGTGGTTTAACATACAGCAAATTGGAAAGAAGGAGGTGGTGGTTTGTTGTTCTTGTGGGGGTTTTTTGTGGGTTTTTTTGGTTGGTTTTGGTTTTTTTTCCTAGTGTTGTCAGCAATAAGACAGCAAACATACCTGTTGATTAGTGATTAAAGTAGGATGATTGATCTTATGAAAACACTCAGTACTTGCTTTAATTTGTTTTCATGCTGAAACAGAGTATTTGTCTGTAAAACTGTGAGGCAAATGGAAGGTTAGTACAAGGTGTCTCAGATTCATCAATTTCAACAAGGTAAGGAAAAGATGAGTGGTCTGGGGGGGGGGAAGAGAAAAATATTCCAAGAACATTTGGAGTAAAGGACAACAAAGTAATGGTTAGGGTGGAAGGTATTATGAAGTAGGTTTTTGTGCAGCCTTTCAAATCCCTTTGGGCTTGATAACTATCCATGTACTTTTTATATGTGCTGAGAGGAAATAGCTGATAGTATGCCCAACGGATCAAAAAAGTGTCATTAGGTTGGCACTGTAATTTCTCGTCCATGTCCTATTTGTCTGCTATGCTGCTGGAGGCATTCTTTTTAAAATGTACTGTCATTTTCCATTTTTAATTGATTCCAGTAACAATCTGTAGTTAGAAAGGGAATTACCTTTCTACACCTTGGCATTTTATCAGTATAATCCTTATACCCATTCTTGCTTCTTGTCAAACAAGAATATATAATCTTTGGGACTGCAGGCTTCCTTCCACTCCCTCCCATAGGTGACTTTGTTGAGACCTGTCACTCCAGCAATGGAAAACCAGCAAACTGGAAGTAGTAGCCTCATGGAAAATGATGGTTTCATCATTCTGCTGACAAGCAACAGGTTTGGTTCCAGCACTTATCACTGAACTTTCTTGTGTTGTGCATTAGACACCCATTGAGTAAAAACCAGAAATAATTCCAGAATGGGACCTCCACATGTCTCAGCTGAAAATAAATGTAAATCATTTCTGCTGTAGCTGGTCCTCCTCTGAGTCTGTGATTCATGTGCTGTGTGAGCGCTTTCTAGAGGTTTGTGTGACTTGATTATAATAAAGAAGAACAGGTATCTTAAAAGTACTCTTTGATACTTCTGAATAATAGAACATTACCAGCAAGAAGCTTGGAGAAATAAACTTAGTTAACTAGGGAAGAGGGATTTCGTTTCCTTCCTAGAGACACAAAATATTTATGACAAGCTTTTTTTTTTTTATAAATTGCTTTTGTGTTTAGTTGCATGTTTTATTTTTTTCCTTCTGCCTTTTGTTTCGCTGCTCAAGAACAAAATAAGAAACAATAATAAGTTTTTATTTATAAGTGCCCATGCTTAGAGCCCTCTGGGACTCGTGACAGAAAATAACTAAAAACATATTTTTTACACAAATAAGGAATTGTGCCCAGATAAAATTGGGATTTGGAACAAAAAGAGGCCTGTCATCCTACCCCAACATACAACCTACAGCCTAGCAATAAACAACATTTACGCCTTCTTGTTTAGTGTGCCTGTGCATGCTCTGAGCAGAGACTGTGTGATATGTACCTAGAAGGAGGGAAGAAAATACGGAGTACAGAGAGGTAGGAGGACAGAGCTTAACTTTAGGAGATTTAACGTGGAATGGAAGAAAGAGTAGGGTTGATGGAAGGTAGTACTGCTTTTGTTCAGCTGCCTGGATTGTACTTACTTTCATGTAGAAACTTTTTTATATCTCAGTTCAGAGAGTGGAATTCAGATCAGCTTCCACCCATTCTCTTTTCATTGGCTTCCCCAAGTGCTTTTTCAGCAAGGCTTAATGGTAGGGCTTTCTGGGTCACCTAGAGTATTTCTGATTGTTCTGCTTTCTCCTTTTCACTAATGCATGCCCGCACACACCCCACCCCCCTTATTTCTTTTTCCTGTTAAATTTATATTTGCCATCTGCTTTGGGCTGACAAGTTGCCTCTTCTTGCCGTTTGGACTTACTCTGGGTTTCTGACTGTTGCTTCAGACTTCAGTGAAGCTTCTAGTTAGTTCATGGTTGGTAAAGAATATAATAAGAGTATAGTGAACTAATGAAGTAGCATTGGACAATGGAATGTAGAAAAGCGGTCAGGTTTTTGTTTTGTTACTTTATGCCCTTTAAGACATGAAATGTTTTAGGTTTACTCAATGTAATTCTTCAACCCATTCTTCCTTATCAAACAGAAGCATATCAACAGAAGCTCTGGTTGGAGCGAGTGCAAAGGAGGCTACAGAGGTGATCGGAGGGCTGGAGCCCCTCTGGTATGGGGACAGGCTGAGAGAGTTGGGCTTGTTCAGCCTGGAGAAGAGAAGGCTCTGGGGAGTCCTTATAGCACCTTCCAGTACCTGAAGGGGGCCTACAAGGAGGCTGGAGGGGGGACTTTTTACAAGGGCCTGTAATGACAGGACAAGGGGTAACGGGTTTAGATTGAAAGTGGGGAGATTTAGATTGGACATCAGGAAAAACAATCTTCATGGGAAGGGTGGTGAGGCACTGGAACAGGTTGCCCAGAGAAGCTGTGGATGCCCCATCCCTGGAAGTGTTTGAGGCCAGGCTGGATGAGGCTTTGAGCAACCTGGTCTAGTGAAGGCAGGGGGGTTGGAACTAGGTGATCTTTTAAGTTCTCTTCCAGCCCAAACTATTCTGTGATTCTATGATATAATCTTTGGGGCGGCAGGCTTCCTTCCACTTCCTCCTCCCCTTCCTCACATAGGTGACTGTCTTGAGACCTGTAACACCAGTGAAGGAAAGCCAGCAAACTGGAGGTAGCCTAATGGCAAGTGATGGTTTAATCACTTAATTTACTCACTGAACTTTCTTGTGCTGTTGTATTATAGGATCCTTGATTACAGCGGGAGATGCACCACACTTTAGAACCTATGTTTTGAAAGTAGAATTCATTATTTGGTTTAATTTATTTATTTTTTAGTGATTTCAGTCCATCCAGTGTAAGAAATTGTGCCATACTCTAAGTCAGCCTCCTTTGTAATAGGAGGGGGATGCTTGGGTGTCTTTGGAGTGATGCTTCTCACTCTTAGAAAGGCCTGAGTCCTACAGCTGGTTTCTCAACTGAAAAGCAAACGCTATTGATATGTCTGTTGTAGGAACCTATGACTCAAGTCCTATAGGAATTCAGCAAGGAAGCTTAATTATGGGCTGGTTTCAGCGTTGCTGTAACATGGGCATTGATATTGCATGGATGTAGTTTTGTTCAAGCACGTTTACTGTGTCCACGTTAAGATGGTTTGCTTGATGCCATACTCAGGTGTACTAGTACTTTACTTCTGTGTATATAGAAAGAGATGATAGGTGTTTCCAAGCCCACTCCAGTCCTTGAGCCCTCTCGTGTGATCGCTACTGAAGTTGTTCATTTGTGCCACTAGTAGTAGTGGCATCCCATTCACGAATGGGAAATTTTTTCAAAGAAAAACATCATGTTGGCTTCAAAATGCTCATGGATTTTCTTTGTTTTGCTGAAAGCAGAAATAAAGTATAACTCAGCTGGGATGAACTAATGGGTTTATAATGGTAGTGTCACTGAGTATTTTTTTCTTTTTTTCTAAGAAGTGGAAAAATAGAATGAAAGTTACTAAACTGGTTTTACAAGCCTCATTCTCAGGAAGCAAAGCAATGTTTTGTACAGGAAACACTTTTCCCCATTAAAAAGCCTTTAAACTTGAGTTTATAGACCTTCAAAAATCTGTGAAGGCTTCAGCTGATTGAAAAATATATGATTATTTCTATTTAAATGCCAGTTGCAGTTATTTCTGATAAATAGGTATATTATAAACCAAACAAAATACCAAATGTGGCCTGAATCTGAATGAAGGCTTGGGTGCCTACATCACTGTGATGTGAGAACTGCGAATTTGGTAGCCAGTTTGTTACACAGCTCTCTCTAATCATAACATTTCTTGGATACATCCTTTGGTAGGCTCGCAACTGCTCTGGCCTAAGGAACTGGTGGTTTAGTTTCTGTTGATGCTTCCTATTATTAATATTCTCAATATTAAGAAACTAAATAGACTGGCCTCTTACTCTTTCATTGTTTTATAAGCATGTAGTAGCAGCAGAACTCACCCACTCATAATATACAGTCACAATTTCTGCTTTAAATATGGCCAAACGAGGTGGCTGTGGAAGCTTTCTACATTGTAGTTCACTGTTAAGTGTGTTTGCCCTGAGGTAGAGGTCAAACTTCCAGGCTCTCTTCAACCTTATTGTATTCAAAGGTCTTGTCTCACATTTCCCAGGAGAATTAGTGACACCATATTGCACGCCACCTTGTATGGTGAGAAGTAGTGGTAGGAATGCATGAAATACAAAGCCCAAGTAGTATATGTTGTTGTATAAGCTGTTGTAGCCTTTGTAGCAGAGGTGAGTCAAAAGAAGGCTAAAAACTGATTGCAAAACAGCTTCTCACTCTAATAGTGACAAAGCAATATATTTTGAGGAAATAAAAATACTGATGGGATCTTCACTTCTCTATTGCAGGCAGTAGAGCCTGATCCCCTAACTTCACTGCAGGGGCAGCAGCTGGAAATGTCCATCTATTGAGAGACAGATGGAGATCCCCAGGATGGGAAAGGCAGTGGAAGCTTTTGGCTTTTGGTGAAAGGAGGAAAGTTTCCCCTGTAGATTTGCAGCTGTGGAAGAGGTCAGAGGCCCTGGTAGTAACGGAGCAAGAGAAATACTTAAAGACTTTCTATAGGAAATGGTAAAAAAACCAACAAAAACCCTACACAGAGCAAACCAGAACCCAAATAAACAAACAAAATGTCACCACCTGCCCCCTCCCAGGAAATTGTAGATTCCCTTCTGTAGGAGATGGATGCCCTTATCTGCTGATCTTACCTTACTTGCTATCGAGGAAAAGTTACTTCTTGCCCAGGGTACAGCCCCACAACATCAGAAGACTGCCTGGGCTTGTCCAGTGCTTAGACTTTTATCTCCTGCTGCCTATCCACATGTGCCAGTGATACTGCCAGAGGGAGACCTTGAGAGTGACCTCAAGAGTAACTCCAGGGTTGTGAGGATGCTCTTGATCATGATGGTGAAGGGAAAACCTTAGAGGAGTGGATGGGTCCTGTGGGTCAACACTTGGTTCTTGTAGTGTTGACAGAGGTTTGACATTCATGACCATGAGGCCTCTTTGAGGATCAGGGACTGCTGTGGAGAGATGGGTTCCACTTGGCAAAGTAAGGCAAGTGTGTTTTTTTCCAACAAACTGGCTCCAACTTAGCCAGAACACGATGGGGGAATGTATATGTGGCTCAGCCCAACACAGAGTCTAGAAACTTAACAACTAACAGCAGAACTTTTTAAGTGCTACTCTACTTTGGAAATACATCACTACAAAGGCATTTTTCATTGTAGATGACACCAAATGAATTTGATCAAAACATGCATTAGAATGAAACATGCATTCCGTCTTTTTTTCAAATACATCTTTAGGATTATTTATTTTAGCTGTGGTATGTTTTTGAAACAGTGTAATAGAGTTGGTATTGTGTTATGTCATTGCCTCATTCTTTCTAATCAGCATACTTTTGGGAAGAAACTCTCTTACATAACTATTTGGGGACAGCCCTGTTCACTGTATTCCTATCAGGGGTATTGCCGAAAACATGTTTTTCGGTGTCCATGGTGGTCTCGGCGTTCCGTGTCTTGCCAGCAGTTTCTCAGACTGCTGGTTTTATTGTGGCTTTCTTCCTAAAGCCATCTTGAAGTCCTGGAGTGGGTGAGTGGGGGGACGATGAGAGATTGATATTCGTAAATGTTGAAACCGTGTTGAACGTTTTTAAGCATAAGAATCTCTTATTGAAGAGCAAACTAAAATGAGAACAACTGGAAGATCCAAATCCTCCAAAATGGAACAGTCTATTGCATAATAGGTTCTCAATGCAAGCGTAGAATGATACTGTTTGTGCTGCAGATATTTTTTGGCAAATATATGGTTTGTGTAAAAAGTAACTTACTGGATAGTTGAGTGAATTATTTATCCTGAAAGGAATCTTTTTGTATTGTGGTTTTACATTTACTGGTTCTTGAAAGACAGCAAGGAATGTGAAGGGGTTGGTTTGTTTCACGTATGCAGGCAGTCTTCTATTATGTATTTAAGGAAGATATTTATAAATAGCTTTAAAAATTAAGAGCAGTGCTTGGAAAATCTTTCGTATTTCCTGTTACATGGGAGGAGGGAGATTATCCTACCTGTAGTGGGCCAACATTTTGGTACTGTAGAGTTTCTAACAAAGACACAGATAATCTGGTTTAGAGGTATGTCTCAAGGATGAAACATAAGTACAGCCATCTCAGCAGAAGAGAAATATTGGTTGTGAAAGGCCAGCAATGTGGTGTCCTCTCTCTTTGGTACAAGTAGCTTCAGGGTTTTTGGGCAGCGATCAGCAAGTAATAAAAACGTTTGTATTGAGAAAATACATTGTATTTCTGTTTTTAATTCCACCCCCTTCATACTACTGCCTTCTCTTGGTTCTGTTTTCTAAATGCATGCTCTGCTAAAATTTAGATTCTTCCAGTTTTGTCCTTTAGTGTAGTTATCTGGCATCCCTGCCAAATACCTGATCTATTCCTCATCCCTTCCTCAGTCCCAGACCTGAGATCCAGAAGCCTCATTCAAGTGATCTTAAGTTCAGTGGGGGCAAGCTGGGGAGATTCTGCAGAAGAGGCATCTGCTATGTGGTCTGTTAAATTAACCTGGAGTTTAGTTTACTGAATGTTTTTGTGTGGTTGTAGTTGTCATTTGTTAAAAGATGGAGAGTAGAGATAACTATGATCTGGGATTAGAAAAGAATATGGCAACAACTGTGAGGAAAGCAGGCTAAAAAATGTGGGGAGTAGAAGGTGTGTATGGAAAAGTGGCAGACTGGAGCAATCATTGTGGAGCTGAAGAGAAGCAACTGGAGTGAAGTGCAGTAATAGCAAGACAGTAGAATACCACATTCAAAAAGCCAGAAGAAATCTTACCAGAGCAGACTGTGGTAGAAAAAGCAGAAAGAGAAGAACAAGTCAATATGCTATAAAAGATGGCAGTACAAGAATAAGTATTAATGAAAAAAATAGGTTGCTGTTAACCATGCAGCAAAATCAGAATGAATTTAAAAAATCTTGAGACAGAGTGAATGGGTTAACAAAGGAAGAGATGATGAAATAAGAGGTTAAAGAGGCATGGAACAAAAAAAGTTTGTGTAGTTTGTTTTTGCAGGTTCATTTTCTAAATAATTCTTAAATTGCACCTTTGGTGAAAGTGGTGGAACTCTATTGCTGTCTTACAAATGTCTGTGGACCAGGCCTTGAAGTTAGGGGCATTCAGCACCCAAGGGGATGCTTAGCACCTTGTGTTATTCAGTCTCTATAACAACAGATAGATACCGCATGAAGTAACTTCTAATATTATTTGTGGTGTGTGCAACTCCGAAATGGCTTGAACATTGTATCTTGCTACAAAAATATCATTCTTTGGTTATGAACTTTTATGCCAAAGATCCTCAGGAGACAAACAGAGGCTTGCACCACATACAGATGACTCTTAGTATCCGTAAAATCCAAGAAAATTAATAAATGAAGTTTGTTTTATAATGCAGTAAATCTTAAATTTTTAGACAGTTTTAACTTTGTCTTTTCATTCAACCAAGGAAATGCTACTTCACCTCAAGTTCAAAGACCTTCTTTCATGGACTACTTTGATAAACAAGATTCCAAGAACAAAAGCCCTGAAAACTGTAATCAGAACATGCATGAACCTTACCACATATCCAAAAACGTTTTCCCTGATAACTGGAAAGTCCCTCAAGACGGAGACTTCGATTTCGTAAGTACATTTTTGTTTACTTTCTTGCATGCTGTTTATTTTGTGCAAAAAATAGTTAATCCCTTTTTATAACTATGGTAATACAAGTAAAAAAGTAAACTTTCAGGAATACCATCCAATTATCTAATCTTGATACCTCATCCTGGTTGTTAAAGTAAGTATGTTTGCTTAACACAGGAGTATCACCTCCTTTTTAATGAGGAGTGGTATGTGAGATTATGAAAATACTATTTTTTTTTTTAAAGTATGTTTGGTTCTTTATAATTCATGTGTTACAACAACTTTAAAATTTGACCCAGTTCTATTTAAAAACAAAAATAAATTGCTACAGGCATGAAATACTGTTGTCATGTTTGCTGAGTATCTCAGTAAAATAAGCATTTTAAAACTGGATTGGAGTCATTTAATCAATCTCCTTGGAGATGGTTAAGATCACCTGCTGTTTTGCACAAGCCAGCTTGTTGGTACTACTCCTCTAGCACACACCTCTCTGCACAGAACTATTCTACCACCAGTCTGTCTGCTTCAGTGTGGGTTTTCTCCCTCTACAGAAAATGTGTAGTTTATTTCTTTTTGCCTATGTTGCAAATTATAATGGGGGCAAAAAGAAAATGTTCCTGTTATAGGTGGGTCTTAAAGTGAAATAAATAATTACTGTTTTGAGACTTGTAGATAATTATACATGGTTTTCACCTTTGTTAATTTTTTAACATGTTTGAATGAAAGAATTTAGCTTATCTGTTGTATATTAAACATGTTCTTAACTGCAGTGCAGTAGCTAAATATGATCACATGGCACCTTTTTGAAAGTACACTTGGGATTTGGAGAAAAATGTCGTGTTTAATTTTAGGTGACAGCTGTAGGTGTGGGATTTCCCCACCCCCCCAGTTTTCGCTTACTGTGTTTCTCATAAAGCTGACTTTTAAATTTAAGCTACTGGAGTAAAGCCAGTGAAATAGCACAGTACAAGCTATTGGTGCTGGAGAGTTTTGATTTGGGTCAAGTAGGGTATTTTTAGGCTTTTGGATTTTTTTTGACCATAAAATGCAATAGTCATCATCCTCATAATTGAGTAACAAATTTTGCGCTATTCATTATTGTAACTGTCCATTATTTAAGTGGGGTTACTATAGCGGCAATAAAATTGCACTTAGAACAACTTAAAATTAATCCTATCTCTTCCATTACTTGTTAAGAAATTCAAGAAAAAATGATTCTTCTTGTAAATGCTAAGATCCTGATTAAGTACTTATTCGTGAATAATTCGCATATGGATAATTCTGTGGAACTTGTTGACATTTCTTGTTAATACGAAGTTGACTTCTTGAAGTAGGAGTTTCTCCCACAACCAAGCCTGAGGAGTTCTAATCTTCAGAAACTAACTGCTCTCTCTGGTAGCCAAACCTTGCTAGTGGTCTTAGTCTGGCAAGTCAGAGACTTGAGAATCAGAATCGTGGAATGGTTTGGATTGGAAGAGACCTTTAAAGGTCATCTAGTCCAACTTCCCTGCCATGGCAGCCTGCTGCAGTGTCTCATGGAAGTTACATGATGTGCATTTTGTCTTTGACTTCCTAAAAAGGCAGTGTTGTAAGTCTTGTTGCTCAAAACAATTCTGATTGAAGACCAAATAAGAACTGGAAAAAAAGCGCATAGGTATTTGCATGACCCATGTCTGTAGCTGGGGGATGGAATTTTGTTTTAAGCATTACGAAAACCAAATACTTCCATAGATAAGCCAACCTAAGAAAGAGTTTAGGAAGACTCTTCAATACTGGACGTACTGCTTCAGAGTAGTCCAGTCAAGAATACATTTCTCTTTTACCAGCTGATGTCACACAGGTCCTTGGTTTTAGCAGCCTGCTGGTTTTAACCATAGGCAATCATTATTTATTTATATCTTCTAGAAGCACTTCTATTTGTATTTTAGACAGCGAGTGGCAGTATTGGTAGGTGGCCTGGAAGAGACTTTCTGAAAGGATAAATCAGTGGGTAGCATGCATAATATATTGTCTGCTCTTAGTGAGATCAACATGAATGTTTTCAGTTGCTGACATGAAGTCTTTAAATGATTCATGAGAGGGATAAATAATGGAAACTTTTTGTACTAAATAATGCTGTTCTATTTTATTTTGGATTAGCCTTGACGAGATCTAGAAAGGGAACCTAACAGCAAATGCTGACAATCATAATTTTATTTAAAGAAGGGATAGATAGGCTGGAACTAAAATATAAATGATCAAAATCTAACCTAATGCTAGTACTCTAATAGTACTCCAGCTCTCTATACAGAAGAGGAGAGATGCTCTGTAAGTTGAAGGTCACCAAACTAATTTGCTGATTGATACCATTATTTTCACTCCGCTTGTAAGCCGTACACAGCGTGACAGGGCTGGCAGCCAGTAAGTGCTTTACGGGTGAGACAGGGCAGAATGCCGTGCTAAGAGAAGATATTCAAGTGGATCGGCTGGAAAGACTTAGAAGTTTATTAGTGTATTTCTCTGTTACAGCCTAAACTAGATAAGCAAAAGTGCCATTGAGGTGGGAGGGAGAAGGGGGAAAGGAAGAAACCCCAACCCTTATGAATCCCTGCAACTAATCAGTTTTGCTTATTTCTGTGTATAAGGTGAGACCTGCAGAACTGGGAGCCAATTCTTGTGGCCGAATGGTCTGTTTGCTTTAGGTCTCAGCGATATTTTATCCTATTCTCAGTGTATTTTACAGCTTGATTATAAGATACATAGTTATTTTATTTGTTTAAATGTACAAATACATGTAATGCAGATACAGCAGTTAGTCTTACATGCTTGCTGATATTTTTAGATAATGTAAATAAATGACACAGGAAACTTTTCTCACAGGGTGGTTAAATGAATGTACAAAATACTGCAAAAGCAACTTAGCACTATCTCTGGTTTGAAAGTTTTGTGTGGGCATAGTTTTCTGCCCTGACGTAAATGTTTTAAAAACTCCTTGCCAACGAAAATAGAAGACTTCTCCAAGAAAATAAGATGCTTTGGTCATCAATCTGAGTTTTTAAAAAAGTAATTTTAGCAGTGTTTTTTCTTCTGTAAGTACATATTTATGCTTTGTTTTTCACTGTCGAACAACATCTGTTTTGAAATTCAAAAGCTGATCTTATTTCTCTTTCACTAACGCCATATGGGAATTTGAGATCCATCTCTGACTGTTGGTCCCGCGGGCCTTCAGTTCCGCGATGGATCTGTGCTGGTTATTGATGTTCCGTGAATTGATGAGAACAAATTGCCACTGCAGACCTTCAACTTTTACATTGTATTGAATCAGGTATATTGCAAATAACTTGTAACTAGGCTGAATTCTGGTACTGTGTAGTGACTTTCACTATTACGTTATTGCAAATTTACCCTGCTATGTATGCTTCAGGACAGGGGAGCTGTTTCTCCTGCATAAGAGTTGTTTGGGGTTTTTATATGACATTTCTTCTTGCTTTTGGGGGAAAAAACAACCAAACCCAAAGCAAACAACCCCAAACATTTTTAAACACTGTCTTCCGTGGCTATGAATTTGCATGGAGTTACTTTTTTTGATCTTTGTTTTCAGTTATTTTGTTTTCTATTTTTGTTGTGTCATGATAAATTCTGGAAACCGGAAATATGGGTCTTTTATATCAATGAATCTTAGGGGAAATGTATTTCTGGAGAAGTAAATGTTATGGTTTTGTTTTGGGTTTTTTTTTTTCCCCTTCATCCTTTGAAATTGAAGTGTTGAAGCTCTGATTCGATATAAATCTTCCAAAAAAACAAACTAGTATTTATTCAAACTTCAGCTTTTATGTTAAACTTTTAATATATATTTCACACTCTAGGATCATTATAGATTTTAATTTTCAGTGAATACTGTCAGACTACAATCAGTTCTTATACATGTTTTCATTATCTTTAAGGGGCATGCAGCAGATGGCAAAATCAAAGCAATTTTTTTAACTCTAATTTGGTTAGTTTTATTTGCAGTTAAGGGATGTTTTACTTACAGCAAACCTTGATGCCATTAAGTCTGATCAACAAGATACTACCTATTGTGAGGAACTGCAGCATAATGTCTTTGAATAAGTAAAGATGCAGTAAAGCTATATAGTGGATGGGTATGATATTCATAGAAATGTTAATGGTGTGTGGTACAAACAGCTTTTCATAACGAGGCTTAACTGTTTAATGGGGTAACTTTCAGTCGTAGCTCACAAGTGAGCAGTTTGGATCAGAGTGCCAAATTAGAGTAAATGATGTGTTTGTTTTAATCATCTAAGTGACCAGTCCTTTTAAGAACAGTTGTTTTTTATAAGCATTATGTATTTGTATGATCCTGTTGCTATTATGATAGCTTTGGTCTTTCCATGGGGAATGTTTTCCATGAGATATGTACGTGCTGGAGAGAGCTGTGTATTAAATGAGCAGTATCACTGCAAGGTGTTGTTGAGGCAGCTTGCTCAAATTTTTTTTTGCCTTTCATAGTTGAAGACGATGTGACGTTTCATGTAGCAGTTTTCATATTTTTATGGGCATTATAGAAGATAGTTTTCACCAACAAAGGTGAACTTTTAATAAGCAAGAAGTGCTTAAAATTTTTGTGTGGGGAAAACCAGGTAAATCTTATCATGCTAGATTGACATGCCATGTGTACATGTTAATAACCTCCTGCTTACATTTTTACTGTATCGTGGCATTTTACATCTCATCAAGATGCAAAATTGCTCTGTAAATCCTTCTGCCCCTTAGTAATGTGTGTTAGTGTGGGACACGGTGTTACCAAAGGATTTACATGAACGGCAGTGAAGGGTTATCTAATTGATGATAACCTGTGAATGAACATTGCTCGGAATGAGTTGCTAAACTTCATTTGCAATGATGAATATATTACTTCATTTTCAATGAGTCATTTAACTTTTTGTTATGCAGCGATAAAATGTAAAAAGGCAAATCTATTTATTATAGCAATGCTAGGGTAATGCTTTCTGTCTTTAGTAAAATTATTTCCAAACAGGAATGGTATCCAGATTGTTAAATATTAAACAGTGAACATGTAGATCATGTTTTGCAGTAACTGCAGTATCATGTTTAAGTAGATGCATTTTGGGTGACTTAAAGATGCTGGAATAGCAACAAAAATTTAAAAAGCCATCTGTTACCCTAGGCAGAATATTTCCCTGGATTTCAAACAGAACAAATACATCAGAACATAATCATTGTGAAATAATAGTATTGCAGATACTGAGCACTTCAGTTAACGTTTATAAATGTGTAATGTGACAATTAATTCAGTAAGAAGTAAATACCATAAAATGACTGAAGACCATACAGAATTAATTAAAACTTAAGTCATAAAGCTAGGATGAGTTAGCTTCATTGGAAATACTTCTTTGTCCAAAACCTTGGCTGGGTTTACTCTGATTTTATTTAAGCAGCAGATGAGTTTGGTACAGTCTTCTTTCTAATTAACAGGAATGGATTTGTTTCATCTATTTTCAATCACTGCAGATTCTCCTCCGAGTAATTTGAAAATATTAAATGAAATATTAACATATATTCATTTTTCTTTGTTTTCAATTAGTTGCTTGAGTATCATGAAGCGTTTCCAGATGCTGACAAGAAGAATGTTTTCTTAACTAAGCAAATATGAAACTTAGGTTTCAGTGTTTGCATGGGCTGTATGCATATGAGATAAACAGAAATATTAGTGGTATCAACAGTCTGCACGCAGAATTTCATTCAGTTCAGGTGCAGCTAACAGGAGAGACTATAAAATGAATATAATATGCTTTATCTAGCTCATTTGTGCGGACAGCGTGAGCCTCAGTAGTGGAGGCTTTCTGTACCTCTTGTAATAGGTGGCTGATACAGAAGCTTCTTGTGCGTTGAGTGGTTATTTAAAAAAGTTAAAAGCGTGGGGGTATTTCAGTGGGAGAGATTCGTATTAGGAGTCCAGTGTGGATGGATTACAGGTCCTGGCCATGGTTTGTTAGGCTTATCATGCAGCTCTTCAGGATGTTGTGCCAGCCTGACATGCAAATGAAAAAAGTATAAATGTATTATTGGTTGGGGTTTCTTTTTTTTTTGTTCTGTTTCTTCATTAGGCAAAGAGAACAGACCAACCTGTTACACTTTTTTTTTTTAACTCTTCAAGTCACATACTGACTGATTTAACTAGATCCTGTTTGTATATTCTGACCACTAAAGGAGCGCTGTTTTTCTTGCAGAGTGAGGGAATGCACTACCTGAGCAATGGTTCTCCAACGAGTATTGAATATAGGATCCTTTCTCTTTGCATGTGTCCCTTCCCCTATTATTATAGAAGTGATTGAAAATCAAGCCCAGTAATTTCGTCTTATGTATAACTACATTGTTTAGGCTGTAAACTTAATTGATCTCTTCGGTTTGCCTTCAAATTGTAGGCTTATTTTAAAGCTGTTGCTTTAATCACTGAGTCATTCATGCCAAAGTGCCAGTTCTGCACTTTTGCAGTTTTGGAAGGTGAATTGTGCTGTCTGACAAAGATGATATAAATTTTGTATCCTAAAAGAGCACAGAAAAAAACCCTTCTGGCCAAAAAACTTGTTTGCATTCTTACGTGTGAAAAACAGGATTAAAGATTTTTACTTATCATTGACATGTTTTCTGAAGAGAAGTCAAGAACTCAGGCTTGAATTGCAGCAATTTATTTGAAGCTAGGTACTAAGACGAATGTCCGATAGGATAACAGCGTACGACAGCAGGTTGCCTCAGAGGGTTGCAGAAGTTGCCATTATTGTGAGGGTCGAAGACCTGGTTAGTTAAGCACATTAGCAATAGTTTTGGTCGAGTTGATCCTGCTTGGACTAGAGGCTTGTTGTAGGTGATCTCCTTCTGTAAATGGTTCCGATGGACTTATTTCCTATGGCTTTTTAAGCTTGTGCTGATGGCTGATGTTTGTCATTATAAAAGATGTTGAGAACACGTAGATCTTACAAGCTCAAGCTCTCAAAAATAGTGATGTACTCAATTTGTTTATTAGGAGTGTCAGTATTTTGGAAGAGCTAGACCTTGGGTAACCTTGACAATTTTCACAATTAGCAGTCAGCTATTATTTCCAAACGTGAGTCTGCCTCTGGAAAATTTCAGCCAAGATTTGGTCAATAGAATTTAACCATGTTTTCTCTCCTGAAAACTAAAAGCATCCCTGCCATCTTATTGGATCATATCAAATAGTATCAGTGTGCAATGTATTTTTTAATTACAAAATGGTTTGTAGTGAGAAGATACTTCAAAACTTATTTCTCAGCCAACTTTCAAATCCTTCATATAGAATTATGGATGAAACTATTTCACTCCAAGGAGTTTAAATGCTTACATCATCTAACCCCTCTTTTTTCCTCATTAGCTCGACTAGAGAGACTGAAGTGTAGCTGTAGTGTATGTATTGAGTTATACAGCAGGTCTGTAATTTGTGCACAGTTTAGGGAGAACAAAGGAAATAAATGAGTGAAGCTGATGAGCTGGGGCAGTGCTGCTGGTTTAAAGTAACATCTTGTTACCCTGGTAACCAGTTGTCTGTACTAATGTACCTCTTTGAGATCATTGTGTAATGGCTGAGTAATGTGTATAGCCTAGAAAGAGCTTTGAAATACTTGGAAAAAATGGTTTTGGCTGGACAAGTTTTAGACAATCCTTTTTTGTCCATCAAACCAATTCAGTTTCAGGTCTCTCTATTCTGTTTTCTCTTACAAAAAAAAAAACCAAAAAAACCAAACCCAACTGGTGGGGGAGATATTTAAGCCAAATAGTTTCCATGTTGCATGCCTCACTGTTAATGTCAAGACAGTGTACCACACCTTTGTGTGTAATGTCTGATCCCCAAACGGAGTGCTGACACCAAGAGGTGTGTGTTCTGCATCAGGGTTTCAGCAGAATTCTTTGAAATCATCTCTAAGATGGTATCATGCAAATTTACCACAGAGAAACAAAATCTGTTCTCCTACTCTTTGCTATGATGATTAATGAAAAGAAGTAAAAATAAAACTTGCCTCACGAGAGTGGGCGACTGGAATTTTGCAGCACTGTTTTAAGTTAATTTTTGTAACTTTTCAGTTTTGAAGAGGATTTCCTCATTATGTGGTTTGGTAGAGAACACGGGGTGGGATTTTTCAGTTTAGCTTTTTTTTTTTACCCCTTTTTAAAAAATTTTTACTGGACTCAAATAGTAGCATGAGAACTTGTCGAATAGGATTCTAGCAATGTAACAAAAATTTTTTGGATTAGTTCAGTGTCTATGAACTCTCAATAATCAGAAAGCTTTTATTAAATTTCTGTGCCTCATGTTTTGATTGGCAGCCAATAAATACCATGTGCAGACTATATATAAAGCATAGATGTTAACAATATTTCATAAACAAAATACTGGAAATTAAATGGCTGACATTTAATACTATTGAGCTTCATGCAGAATGGAAAAAATTCTGTGCCGATGTTGTTTGCAAATAACTTGTAGAATTTGAAGAAAGACTTCTGCATTAAGGCATTGACTTCAAACAGAGAGCTCATAATACTTGGAGTTCTTTGTTATTTGGAGTTAATATCTTCAGATATCTCATTAGATTTGACTTAGTTCACATTTACCAAAACCAGGGATTGCCTGGAATATTTTTGTTTACATACAAATTTTATTTCTTTTTCTTGTAACTTGCATAACTTGGAGACAAAAGGAAAACCCTGTGAAAACGTAAAAGCAAAATCTGTATTTCTATAAGAATACACCTATTATTCTCATTTACTTGTATTTAGTAATGTGTGAAATGTATACATTAAAGTGATCCAAATGTCATTCTTTTACATTCGGTCTCTGCCCACAGATGCCTTACAGCCCACACTTCCTTTTGTTTACTGGGAGTCGTAGCATTGCTACGTAGCATGCATTTTATTTTTGGTGAAAAAGGAGAGGCTCTTTATAGAGGTGTGTGCTGTGTAAAGCTGTAAGCTAACTGTTTGCAGGCTCGATTTTTTTTCATTCATTGTTGTTATTTGTGTCTGGATAAAAGTGTGCTTCATGGACAGCACCGGTACCGAGAAAGGTAAAAAATCCTATGTAAAGTCACCCAAGCCGGGGGTGAGGGGTCAGGAGAGGAACCTAACAAACCCACAAAATCAGTTTGGCAAGTTTTTATACCTGTTTTATAGTGTTATGAGTAACAATCGAAAAACACAGCTATGCAAACCCAATATATAAAGGTGCAGCTATTGATAAACTCTCCGTAGAAGGGTTAATTTCATACGTGCTTAAGTGGCAAAGCTCCTACTGACAGCAGTGTAAATGTTTTAGCTGCTCAGTTTATTAACTAAATGACTTTCATTTGTGTGCCTAAATGTGAAACTGCATTTAGGTTTAGGGTTAGAAATTTCACAGTTTAGAGTGTTTCTCTCAGTATTCCTTAGTTTAGGACAAGTATGCCTAGTTCCTAGGAAAGAAATTCTTGAAGAATTAATGCTTATTTGGCATCTGCTAATGCTTATTTAGCATCTACTTACCAAGCAGTCTTGGTATTGCTTACATTTATGTTTGTGTTGACAGTAGGACTTGTACAGGTATAAGAATACTAGTAAGAAAATTTAGGTTTTTAACCTAAATAAAATAGTCCAGGACAAAGTTGCTCTGTAAGAAAGCTCTAAAGGTAGAGTAACATAGTTGTAGTTCCATCAAAAAGCTGCTTGATGCTCAGCTGAGAACCCTGACTGCATTTCCCTGGCAATTTTTATCATGCTGTCGTGACAACTAAGACAAGTTAGCTGAAGAATTTAACATATTCTGCTTTGCATCACAGTGGGCTAGGGTGATGGACAAGTTTAGGTCTTCAGCTGAGGAGCAGGAACTTTGCAAACTGTGCAGCCTTGTCTGCATGAGACTGACTGAGCGAACTGTAGTGCTTGTAGATGTGAATTAGGTGGAACTTTCTAAAAACATGTTTGAATTTTTTTTC
This sequence comes from Rhynochetos jubatus, assembly GCA_027574665.1. Classification (NCBI taxonomy): domain Eukaryota; kingdom Metazoa; phylum Chordata; class Aves; order Eurypygiformes; family Rhynochetidae; genus Rhynochetos; species Rhynochetos jubatus. Next base: position 24,404,472 of record CM050648.1, read on the forward strand.
CCTCATGGTGTCACTACAGCCCAATATATTTAGTTGTTTTTATATGTGGATATTCTTCTTTCAAGTAAGAATGGAGGAAAAAATGCTCTCTGAAGACACTTAGAGACCAGACTTCCCCATCATCGCATAAAGTTCTCTAGATCCAGAAAGTTCTATTAGGAAAAATGAACTGTCCCAAAAGTACTATCTGTTTTCTTTTGATGTGTCCTCTTTGACAATTCTGCTCTTTGGCATAGGGAATTACTTTAATCAGTACGTCAACGGAAGAGGAAGCTGGCTTACTGGGAACTCCTGGGGCATTGGTCCCACTGGAACCTGGAGGAGGTGCTTAAGTTTTTTGACGGCAGTTCTTCTGTGCTTCTGGCGCAAGCCTTTGGAGCTTTTTTTCCCTTCACTGTCAGTAGGATGATCAGCTTCACAGAACAATCATTTATTTTTAGTTTAAATGAATTGTTACTTCAAGATGGCCATTAATTATAGCCACATGTTCTGAATGCCATCCACATGAGAAGAAGGTGCACTCTACACCACCTTGGTGTAGAGAGATGGATGGTCACCCCCAGATGAGAACTATTATCCTGATAATGTTTGTAGTGATAAAAATGTGGTATTTCCATGGTACTTGTGGTGTGTGTGTGTATTGCAGAATGGGCTTTTCATTTTGCTTTTACAAATTTAGAAAGTACATTGTTATTTCTTTCTTTCTAAAGAGTTGCCTTTAACTAAGAAAATACCACTGTGAGTCAAGATAAAGAGAATGATCTAAGTAAGCATATATTCAGACAGATTCAATTAAAGTAATGAAGACATTCAGTTAAAAATGAAACTGGTGCTTGTCCTTTGGGCTTTTGCCTGTGACTGATGATTCCCTGAGATGGGAGATCCTGTGTGCGGCCCGCCATCAGTGCTACTTGTCAGAAACAGAGGAGGAATTGGTAGGTGTGTGTGGATCGTAGCGCAGCTTGGTGTGTGCATGCTCGGCTGTTTGGTTGTCTCTTGAGCTGGTTAACTTCCTTGTCATGGGTTTCAGAGAGACCTGGTTTACAGGGATTGTTTTTCCCTACATCAAGTTCTCTGACAACTGCTAGCATGTTTTGAACGGTACTGTGACAGAGAGCCTTTGGAAGGAGGGGCATTATGGCCAAATAACGCACCTTTCACACTCAGCGGTTATAGGATTTAACTCCCAAATTGTGCAGTGCCCTTTTATTTAAAAAACAAAACAACCCCACCCCCCAAAAAAAAACCCAAACCCAAAAAATCCCCCTCAAAGTCCCAAAAACGTAAGCCCCAAACGGTTTTCAGAGTAAAGGATATTTGCAGAGGAAAAAGAGAAGGAAAAGAACTGATGCCACTGAAGAGGATTTCTGAAGGAGTTGGGGGAAGGAGCAGTAGGTGGAGGGAGGCCAAACCCAGTGTTACTTAAGCATCCCCATGGCCTGTGAAACTCAAGAGCTGTGTTTTCTCCTCTCTGCTGACTGATCACGCTATGGCAACAGCCCGCTGATCATTTTGGAGTTGGGCTAATTCAAAACTACAGGGGAGAACAGCAGCGTTGGAAACAGTGGTTTGAAACTACCTGACCTGTTTTCCATGTTCTAAAGAGCTGTTGCTACAGCAACAGGAGCTCCCTGAGGACCGAGCGATGCTAAGTTTCAGAGGTTCAGCAGTCATGTGCACATGGAGGGGGTGTATCACTTCCAACACCAAGCTGTGTTCTCTGCACCCACCTTTTTTTACAGATACTTTTGCTACCCTAGAATTGGCATGGATACTTTAGAAATGGTATCCTGCAGTGCATTAAAAAGAGCATGTCCAGCAGGTCAAGGGAGGTTATCCTCTTCCTCTGCTCTGCCCTAGTGAGGACACATCTGTAGTGTCATGTCCAGTTCTGGGCTCCCCAGTTCAAGAAAGGTAGAGAACTACTGGAGAGAGTCTGGTGGAGGGCTGCGAGGGTGATCAAGGGAATGGAGCACCTCTCTTATGAGGAAAGGCTGAGAGAGCTGGGTCTGTTCAGCCTGCAGAAGACAGCTCTAAAGGGCAGGTGTCAAGAGGATGGGGCCAGACTCTTTCCAGTAATGCCCAGTGACAAGACAAGGGTCAGGGGGCACAAACTGGAATGCAGGAAATTCCATCTCAAAATGAGGAAAAACTTTACTTTGAAGATGCCAGAGCAGTGGAACAGGCTGCCCAGAAAGTTATGGAGTCTGCTTCTCTGGATTGTAAGCCCAAATATGAAGGAGGATGTTTATCTGTGGTGTTAATTTTATCTGGGAAAAATAGTGATGTGACAATTGTGAATGATTCTTAATTAACCTCACTATAGCTCATTAAATGTAAAAAAAAAGTATTAAAAACTGTTTAGATGCAGAAAACAAATGCTCAGAAGTTAGGGAATGATGCGTTTATGGTGGCTTGACCCGTTATGGACCCATTCTTTAACTGAATATTAACCTATAGTCCAATGTCCTGGTTTTGTCTGGGATAGAGGTAATTTTCTTCCTAGGAGCTGGTATAGTGCTGTGGTTTGGTTTTAATATGAGAATAATGTTGATAACACACAGATGTTTTAGGAGTTGCTAACCAGTGCTTATACTAGTCAAGGATTTTTTCAGCTTCATATGTCCTGCCAGCGAGAAGCTGGGAGAGGACACAGCCACGACAACTAACCCAATATTCCATATCATGTGTCCTCATGCTCAATATATATTTAGCACCTTCCAGTGCCTGAAGGGGCTGCAGTAAAGATGGAGGGGTTTTTACAAGGGCCTGTAGTGACAGGACAAGGGGCAATGGCTTTAAATTGAAAGCGGGGAGATTTAGATTGGACATCAAGAAGAAATTCTTCCCAGAGAGGGTGGTGAGGCACTGGGACAGGTTGCCCAGAGAAGCTGTGGATGCCCCATCCCTGGCAGTGTTCAAGGCCAGGCTGGATGAGGCTTGGAGCAACCTGGTCTAGTGGAGGGTGTCCCTGCCCATGGCAGGGGCGTTGGAACTAGATGATCTGTAAGGTCCCTTCCAACCCAAACCATTCTGTGATTCTGTGATACATACTGGGGGGAATTGGCCAGGGGTGCCACAGCTCAAGAACTGGCTGGGCATTGGTCAGCAGGTGGTGAGCAATTGCATTGTACCTCACTTGTTCTGTATATTCTTTTATCATTATTATTTTCTGTTCCCTTGCTGACCTGTTAAACTGTCTTTATCTCAACCCATGAGTTTTACCTTTTTCTTGATTCTTCTACCTATCCCACAGAGTGGGGGAGGAGCATGTGAGTGGCTTCATGGTTCTTGGTTGCCAGCTGGGGTTAACCCATGACATCCTATAATTAAAGGATGTTATAATGTTTATGTATAACAGGAAAAGCTTAAAATTAAGGTTGCTTAAGGAGGTGTAAGCGTATTCCTCCCTAATGTCTTTCAAGTATTGACCTAATATTCTTTTAAAGGGCTTTATGCATGTAATTTGATACCCATTTCGAAAGGAAAAAGGGGGAGTAAAGCAACGCTTACTCCATAAAAGCACAACAGCCCTCCACTGCACACCACTGGTGAGGTTTGAATCCTGAATTGTTAACCACGGGTAATCAGATGGCGGTGTCTGCAGTTTTTAGAATAAGAAAAACGTGGACCTGTTAGAGCAGGTCCAGAGGAAGGCCACAAGAATGATCAGAAGGCTGCAACATCTCTGCTATGGGGATAGGCTGAGAGAGCTGGAGATACTTAGCCTGGAGAAGAGAAGGCTCCAGGGAGACCTTACTGCAGCCTTCAATATATATAGTGGGCTTCTAAGAAAGACAGAGAGACTTTTTACCAGGGCCTTTAGTGACAGGGACAACATTTTTAAACTGAAATATAGTAGATTTAGATTGGACATAAGGAAGAAAATTTCTCATTATAAGGTTAGTGAGACACTGGAACAGGTTGCCCAGCGGAGCTGTGGATGTGCCGTCACTGGAACTGTTCAAGATCAGGTTGGACAGGGCTTTGTGAGCAACCTGAGCTAGTGAAAGATGTCCTTGCCCATGGCAAAGGGGTGGACTAGATGGTCTTTAAAGGTCTCTTCCAACCCAAACTATTCCATGATTCTATGCAAAGTACAAGGAGGAAGGACTGACATCGTGAAACTGTTACAGGCTGATTGTAACTGCTTACCCTCCATCCCTCTGTGTTGCTTCTGGGGCATGGTGGTGGGGAAGAGTCTGTACTGTAGAAGTGAAGTTGAGGCTGGGAAAGAAAGAGAAAGCGAGGTGTTGCTTTAATATTTTTCTTTTTTTTTTTTCACTACCCAAATCTATTTTTATTGGCAATAAATTGAATTTTCCCCATGTTGAGTATGTTTTGCCCATGGTGATAAGCAATCCTCCTGTCTTTATCTTGAGACATGAGTGTTCTCATTCTATTTTCTTCCTCTGCCCTGCTAAGGAGGGGGAGTAAGTGAGCAGCTGGGTGGGCATTTCAGTAGTCTTCTTTAGCTAGCAGTTCATCTCCATCTTTGACATAAGGATAAGTTTTCTTGGTCTGTATCAGCTCTTTATCTTCTCCCGATACAGCATTTCTGTTCTGTGGCCATGGCTCACTAACTAAGAAGCATCGTTGCAGATGCTCGCTTTATTGGAAAGCGCCAGGTCTGGTTCCCCCTCAGTGATCTAAAGTACAAATTCCATCTGTCCTAGAGTTAAGATCACTTCAGTGAGTTTCTGCATATCTGTTCACACTTGCCAGAGACAGAGAATGAGTCTAGCTGCTTTTTCATTTCTTTTTACAGAACTGTCCTCAAATTGCCCCATATCACATGTACAGAAGCACTGCTTCCAAATTCCTGCTCATAAAAGTCAGCAGCTTTCTCTGGGACTTCTCAGAAGAAGGCATAGTCAGCAGTACAAGGGTTTCAGGGTGGCCTGAACGCATTTCTCAGCTTTTTGCTGGAGTGACTAGCTGTCCTCAGAATCGTGATCGCGCCAGATCTGTTGCAGAGTTGTCTTGATATTTTGCAACAGCTAGATGATTGGCAAGTAGATATACTGGTGGATGTTTAAGTCTGGTTAAGCTGGTGAAATTCAGCAGGCAGCCATGTGTGATGTACAGATGCACCCCAAAGAGCAGCTGCAGTTGTAACTATTTCTTGAGATCCTGGATATTATTGGGCAATGGAGACTGAAGAATTGTGAGTGGGCAGGCTTCAGGAAGATACTTAAGCCATTTTTCTGGGATCTGAGCTGCTTCAGTGCGCCTGTTCTTCCTCATGTGGTGGTTTAATCCATCGCCTCATACTAACTACTGTGAAGAAAATTAACTCTGTCCTGATCAAAACCAGCACACTGATAATGAAGAAACATTTTTTGATGAAGTGAGTAAATGGTTTTGGTCGCAGCCTGGTTTATACGCAGGATCCCATTTAGATGCCCCTTTAATCCACTGTCACTGTCATTTTTCACTAGTCTTTTTCTTGCAACTTCTCTTTACTAATGATCCTCAGAATGTTATGGTAATCAAAAGATGTAAGTTTTCCCTAGCTTCATGAAGGCAGTTTTTATTCTAGAATCATTTCCACCTCTCCATGATAACAATTTGTTTTGAGATTTCAGGCGTATCGTCACAGGACTTGCATTGCCTTGCTCCTTCAGTCTTAGGCCAGATTGTTAAAAGTCCCCTGATCCTCTGACAACATCCTTATCACAAACTGTTAGGATGTTCACTGGATGTACATACACAGCCAAGTGGACCAGTTTCTGTGGGTGACGGCCAGCTTTGTACTCATCCTCTATGTTTTGAGGGGGAGGTCTCCCTCCCCTGGATCTGGATCACTTTTTGAAAACGAAAGTTGCAGTTGTTCTTTAGGTACTCTTTGGGAGTGCCCCTCTTTCCTGGAAACGTGTTCATGACATTCTTCAGTGATATTCCCCAAGAGTTTAGTGGGAGTTTTCTGGCTGATCTAATGACCCAGTTATTTATTGAGACTTTAATGTCTTTACATGTCCTTGTAGGCCATCCCTGTGAGCTTATGGCTGCATGTTCACTTCTTCATTTTTCTGATTCTTTAGTGAAAATAGTCTTTTCCAGTGTTTACTGGGTACTTGGGAAAAATTATCAACATGCCCATGTTCTTACTGAAGTCACACATATCCAGGACACGGAGCTCAGATACTGTAGTGGGAATAACATGCTGGACCAGTGTCTACTGCAAGAGGGCTAGGGGTGTGATTCCTGGGCATCCACATGAGCACAAGTGTGCCTTGAGGTCTGAGAAATGTGCCCATCCCTGGGACCTGCAGATTTGCCCTGTTAAATCCCGTGTGTGATTTCTGTAAGCACCGTGCCATCACAGAGGGCTTCTGAGCATGATGTGTCTCTTGAGAGTGGTTCTTCAGTCATTGTTTTCCTCAAGGCTTTAAGTCTCTTCATCAGTCAACCTGTAGGTTCAGCTTGTAATGGAAGTTCTTCAAGAAGTTATTCACGTGTGTATTCCTAACTCTACCTCAAGTCCTATTAAAAGTTACTTGGGATTCTGGACGTGAGGAACCAAGGATGCACATTTACCCATTGATGCCTCATAGATGCAGTCTTCACAGCACAGTCTTGAGTAAATGTGCCTATGAATATCACAAAGGCAAAAAGCAGAAGTATTTCTAGGATTGTGCGTAGAGCATCACATTTCAAAGACTTTCTGGTTACTGCTCAATAACTTATTTTAGGTGGTGGTGTATATTCTTATTTATAAAAAAGAAAAAAGCCCTTTGGGAATTAGACACAGAATTTCAGGAAGTGTACTTCAACATCTGCTAGTTTAATGAAATAAGTGGAATTAAGGGAGAACAAAAAATAAGTTCAGAGGTTGTTTTGCTTTTTTGTTGTGTGCTCCTTGAAAAACATCTGTTTAAAAATGCAAAAATAGTTAGAAACTGTACAGAAAACTCTTACTGAGTGGGAAAAACGGCGGAAGGGGGAACGAGTTGGGGGGAAAAAAGTAACAAAACTAGTTTTGAATATGGCAGTTCTGATGGAGAGCATATAGAGAGGGACACAATTGGAGGCTGATTTTATAAATAGGCAAGGCTGTAGTTCTGTGTGTTTATGAGGGGAAAGGGTAAATGAGAGAATGACAGTTTGAATAATGCTGATTTAACTTTCTACTTAAAGAATCCTGCATCTAAATGTGTGGCTCTTTACATATCAACCACTCATTTAAGTTTTGAGGTTGTTAACTTTGCACCCTATTGCAAGAAAATGAAAATAATGAAACCACCACAATGCTGCAAATCTACTGATAACACTGGAAACTCCAGTGCTTGTTCTCTTTCACTGCCAGGTTTATGGTTTTGATTTCCTATCTGGGCATTTAGAAGAACTGGGATTTTTTTTTTTTTTTCAGTAGTAAGGCATTCAGGGACTAAGATGAAGGGGAAAAATGTAGCAGCAATCAAAATTAGAGAAAAACTTGGACTGTGCTTATTCTCCATGGCAATACAGTCTAATTATAACCGTATTAGAGAAGCAGAATAGTGGAGATAAGTAGTTGGTGTAATATATTGAGTTATACTTTTTTATGCAAATATGACTATAGAAGACATTCACATTCTCTTATTTCAACAGTTATTGGTATTTCAGTTAAAACTGAAATTCTTTGGATATCCATAGAGTTTGAAAAAAGAAAGAATAGAAAGAAGATGGCTCTTGAAAATGTGTAGAAGGGGTTTTTTTTGAGTTGCTCTTTTGTTTCTGTTGTAATAGGTGTAAAATCCTACTCACCTGGTAACTACACAAGTGAAAAAAATGAGTCAAAAACTGTTTTACACTTTCCTGTGCAAGATTAATGATAGTATCTGTAACCCTTGTTTTAAATGCTTTTTCTTGTTTTTTTTTTTTTTTTTAATTGCTTTCCCCTTGCTTGTATACAAACAGATTCACCTTATTCTGTCTCCTCCTTCCACTTTCCCTTTACTATAAAAGTTTAGCACAACATTGTGTGGTAACAGTTAATGAATGAATGGCTAGATCAAATAATTTGTATTAAATTAATCTCAGATGTGACATATCACAAGTTGCACAAGAAGCATCCTTTATTCCAGATATACGTTGCCAATAGATTCTCTGTCTACTGCGATTCATCTCCTTTTCTGCTATGAACTCTGAATATGTGTAAACTTAATTTTGATTTATTTAGATTTTTCTAGCAGTAATTTGTACTTATCAACTACTTAAACTTTCTTATCTCTGTAAGATACCTACCTGATTAGGTTTCTAATTCAGCATGGCATTATCTTGGCTTACCTTTGTTATTTAAGTTGTAGTTTACAACTTGTGTTTATAATGCCACTTCTTTAGTGAGGAGTCGATCTTCAATTATGTGAAAAAAATCTGCAGGGTCTCAATAGTAGTTTGCATCTGCCGCTAAATTGTGGGTAGACATGGTTACCTTGAAGACACCTTGTATTTGAGGACAACTTGCTTCTGCTATTAATTTTGTGGGCATGCAGAATTTCTCCAACATGTTGTACCTGAATACACTACTACCTGAGGATCACTGATGTCTCACCTTAGCTCTTTGGGGGTTTCCTAAACAAAATTTTTCCTCCAGATAAACTTGTATTTCACTTTACCTTTATGTTTCAATGAACACCTAACTTAAAGAAAACATTAAATCACAAAACCACACAAGTCTGCTGATGATATCCATTACAACTCCAAATGATCAGAACAATGACTTATTCTTTCAGTGGTTTCTGAGCTTCTCCTACTTGGGATGTGTTGACATGGTAATTCGAGTAGGAGTACATGTAGTGGTCATCTTAAAGTAAATGAGCAACTAAATAATGATTCCAGTGTGTTCTTTTCTTGTGTACTACTGTATTATCTTTATTTAGCATGGTAGTTCTTGTCCAAAGTACTACTAATCTGAAAAATGAGAGATTAAAATTACTTTAGTGATCTTTTTCATATGCCAGCTAAAGTAGATGTGCTACCAAATGCTTTTTCCAGACTAGCTTAACATGTCTGAATTGAAGGTACTTCCATCACGCTCCTTGGGGGCCTGTGCCACAGTTTTATAGATCTGACAGCTAAACAGTATTTTCTTTAATCTTCAGTTTAAACTTTTACAATGTTATGCCTAGTTATAGCTCTTAAAACAATCTTCAACAGTTCTTGCTTCTCCAAGTAGGAATAAGTTACTCAAGTTACATAGATTATTAAATTTTCCCTTATGCATCTATCTGAGGGACAGTATTACACAAATAAAATTATATATGTGTGAGTGTACCCACACCAGGAATTATTATAAAGATTTAGAGTTAATTTCTGCTTTGAAGGTCCCTGGAGTATAACCAAGTTGTCAGTAGCTGCCAAGAATATGATCAGTTCCCCCATGTGTCAGTTCTGTACTTGCATCATGAGCATCCGCAGGTGGGAATAGCTAGTTCTCCAGGAATAGGACATCTGTCATCAGGCCACCAATTTTAAGTATTGACAAGCCATCCTTGGTTCTGGAACAGCAGCACAGGAACAGAACTAGAGTAACTGCCTTGTTAACCACTTGACAACAAGCAGGGAAAATTAGTTGGTCCGTGTGCCATCTTCCCTAAGGAGCTACTTTCTCTCTCTATGCATTGAACAGACTCAGAGAAAAGGTTCTTGAGCTCAGAGTCTTTTGGACACCAAGACAAAACACTCTCAAGCTAAACAAACAAAACAAAAACCAAACTCCATCAACAAAATCCCTTTGTTTCATGTGTGAACTTTTTTAAGATACCATGTAAATAAATTATTGGTTTCACAGAAGGAGGAGGCTAGCCACTGGCAGACAGCAAGGAATTTATCCTTAAGGATGCTGCCAGGGTTATTAAAATAATTGTGTAGTGTAGAAAGCATAGATGGAGCCATTATCTTCAGCATCAGTATTTCATTCATGTAATCCAGTGGTTTGTAGGAATGCTTTTTTAGAGTGAATGATTTTCTGCTTGGACTATATTGTGATTTCTTATGGCTGGTATTAAGGTCTTGAAAGAAGAAATTGTCTTATACTATGCATGTATTAAGATAGGTTAATTAAGTAGATTACTAGAAATATGAATGCCAACTTGAGGAAAAAGTCTTTGAAACTTTTAGGATTGTCTCTTGTTTTGGAATCCAAAGAAGAATGTGTACTGATTTTTAGGACTGTGTTCCAATTTTCACCATAGTTCTGCCTTCTTGCAATATTTTTGACAAACTTATTGTGCTGTAATTCTAGTTACAGAAACGATTAACTGTGTGATCAGTTGAGAGACTAAATCATGTCAGTTTATTTGGATCAGATTTAACTGAACAAAAAGATTATCTCCCCCCCTCCCCCCATTTAGGGAAATACTCTTCAGGAAGAACCAGTTTTGATTTGCAGATAAACTGCATTCATTTTAGCTCTTTGTGCCCATTCACTTCAGAGTTCATGAGAACTCAGCTCTATTAGAGCATTTTGCTCTGCATCGTCTCAAGGTTTTTTCTCCAGATCACCTTTTTAACCGCTGTTGCTGACTTTATTCCTCTGTGCTAACGTAACACACCTCTTTGCTCCAGGTTATGTTTATGTCACTAATATTGCTTGACAGACAGGATTATTTTTCATTTTAAAGTAGCATAGCCGTGCCAGATCTGAAGGGAATGAAACAATGTTTGAACCTATGACAAATGATTTTGACGGTGTATTAGTGGGAGCCATACTTGTGTCTTTGGTGTGGCCTATGTTGTAGGAACAACATTTTCTGATATAGCTAAAACAGTGTAATTGCACTGGCAAAGACCTCTGTTGAGAAACGACAGTGAGAAGGTTTCAGATCTGAGTATTTATTCAAGGACTTTCTTAACTGTAGCCTTGTAACAGAAAAATGAATAAATGCTGTTATCATCAGGAGATTGGTGACAGAGAAACACAAAGTGAATGATTCCACGATACGCTGATAGCAGAGCTGGAATAAGATGCAGGAGTCCTCTCATCAGAGCTCATGTGAAGCATAAACTCTGCGCACTCCCACGTCTCATCTTTACTTTCAAATGATCTACTACTTTGTGACAGCCTTATCTCATTTAGACCCTGTGCCCTCCTGGGCAGTTTGGAACGTGCCAGGCAATGGAGTCTTGGTTTGGATGCTATTGCAGTTCAGTTAAATAATGTGATGTACATTGTTATTTAATCAACATCTATTATATGTATGGTTTATGCTGTAAAAATCTTCTCTTACTATTTAATTTCTTTTAATGCCTTTATTGAATTCTATCTATTGGATGTTAAATGTTTGGAATACCTTTCTCCGTTAGACAATCACTGTCATCCTTGTTTTGCCAGCCAGGTAAATGAAGTGATGGATGTTTGTCGGCATCCATAACCGTGAATATATTTGTTTATCTGTATAGGATACTTTCATATGAACTAGTGATGGGGAAAGAATTATTTTTCTCAACAAGTATCTACCTACTCAAACCTACTATGTATGCAAAACACTAACTTTCTTCTCACCTTTGTTCAAACCATTGGCTGTGTCAGCACTAATAATCTGTTCTCATGCTGAAACATTGTGAACATTTCTAATAGTCAGCTTCTCTACCTGTTATGCCTTGGAGTATTCTGTTTTACAGGTATGCAGTGGTCAGCAATACAGAACATAAACAAATGTTCTAAGAGTACATCTTCGAAAACCAGCTGCTTATGAATTAGCCAGTAGTTTGGTAGATCTTTGCTGAGCATGCTCAAATTTTAATTCCACTCTTTCATTAATACTGTTGTTGGCATCATTTACTTCACATGTGCTGTATGTTCTCTGTTCTGGCATGCTGAGGTGGGAAGCTCTAGGGCTGTAATGATGACCAAAGTCACGAGTACAAGGAAATGACTAGAAGACTTTTGAGAACGTGTGCTTAAATTACTCCTGTATTAAAATGAATTCACAATGTCAAAAAAAAAAAAAATCAAATCATAATGTCAACTAATATGTGATGTGGTTATATTACAGAAATCTTAGGTTTTGTTGAATTTTGTGTTGGCATTACATTCTCTTAACTTTAAATCCTAGACACTTTATTGACTATGCTGTGTCTAATTTCTTGGCATTGCTTGGTCACAAATAGGAGCAAAAGCCCAATATCAAATATGTGAAGACCTTTCACTAATATGTTGAATCATTCTTGTGAAAACAATTTGTCCCTGAAACTCTTCAACACAACTGAAGAAGGAATTTAGGCACATACTCAGTTTCAAGCAAGTAAGTAACCACATTCCAGCAGTTATCAAACTGTTTAAGTTTCTTGTGTCAAAGCGCTTTCTTGCCTCTTTTGCAGCATATCGTCATTGCTGTACCTTCGTGTTCCCTTTGCTCATAGTTGCAATACTCATACAGAATCACTAGTTTCTGAAGAAAGTGGCTTCAGCTTCAACAGGCTGCTGCTTGTCAGATCTAGATTTAGTATGGTCTAACACATTAAAAATATCAGTAGTGTGAACTTGGTGTTTACCTGTGGAACTGTTTATAGCACTATTGAAATCTAAGAGGGATTTGCATTAATAATGAGGAAAGCCATAAAGAGTGTGTACAGATGTTTCTTAATGCAGTAAGTCTGTTTCTCTAAAGGCATATGATCGCATTTGGAAAATTGCTATTGCATGTCTTGGCAGTTCGTTAAAAACAGAAAACTTAAAGTTAACCAGTATTTTGATAGACTAAGTTCAAGGTCACCTTTTGTTTAAATGATGTTTTGTTTTCAGTAATTAGACCATGCCAGGTGTATTAAGTATGTAATTAAAAACACAAGGTTTGGCTAATTCAGAGTAAATGAGAATGAAATACAAGGTCATTATTCGTCTCTAGCGAGACTCCAGATGAACAGCGCACATGGAACTATTTATAAAACATTTTGCATGGTCAAAAATTGCTTTAGGTTGCTGTCCATGGCTTTTAAATTAAACTACTCGCAGATTTGTACGAAAGTACCTGTAGTGTAGAAATATGTTCCCATGCCTGGTGTTGAATTGGAATGGAAATAAAATATGTATGATGTACAATTTTATGGCATAGATTTAAAAAAAGAAAAGGAAAAAAAAAAGTAGTAAGACAGCTTATGAGGCACTCTGCAAAGTGGTATTAGGGTGAACTTCCACTGGCAGCCATGGTACTGAGCAACTGCTTCAAAGAAAGCATCAGAAATAATACCTGGAAGGGAATGGACTACTCTTGTGCTAGTGAGTTGAATTTCTTGCTCTGTGTAGTACAGTGGTAGCAGATTTCCACCGCTGTACTGTGCCGTAACCAACCTCAATGGAGGCAGAATTCATCTATCAGTGATGATATTTATTGTTTCTGTACCTCTGACCCGCATAAGCTTCTCCTGAGGGCCCTGCGGTGCCCACAGCATAGGACTGGAGTGGGATGTAAGGAGCAGGTCTGGCGAGTCCCAGGGCAGAGCCTGTGGAAGTTGGTTTAACCAGGGAGACTTTGGTGGTCTTCCATCTCCCAAGGTTAGATTCCTTTTTTTTTCTCTTTGTACCCTGTGTATTATGGGAAAATTAAAGTCGAAAGCAAGTGCAGTAAAGCGTGCTACTTAGATTTCATCTATGCAATTGCCATCCCTTAGATTTGTGTTCAAAAATCAAAATAGTCCAAAGCTACATTAAGGTAGTACTTACAGAAGTCGTATCCGATTGGCTCTTGGGGGTTTTGTGGGGTTTGGTTTTTTCAGTTGGGTGTTGTTTGGTTTTTTTCTTTTTGAGGGGATTGTTGGTGGTGGTGGTTCATTTTCTTGGGGTTTTGTTTAAAGGTAATGAAGACCATGCTCAAGTCATGGAATACCAAGAATTGGCCTCACTGAATTCAGTTGACATAAGGAATGCCTATACTTTTTCTTTCAGTGGGCTTTGATGATTTTAGTGTTTCTATGCAGTTGAAATTAGAAGAAGTAGCTTGTTCAGAGTTACACATTTTCTTCTAGAACTGCGGTGTACTTGGAAATGCTTTTCAGTGAGAGGCCCCCATTCTTCACATCTTGTATCAACATCTTCACTCTGTTTAAAAGTGACCAAGAACTGGAGAGGTGCCTCGGAAGGACTATTAAGAGTAACCAGCCATGTAGAAACACAGTAACCAGGAGCAAGTTGCTGAGCTTCATGCTTATGCCCTGTTTCCCAAGGCAGACATTTCAGAATGCTCACACAGAATAGCTGGATAATTCCTTTTGCCACTTGTATTTTGATAGAGGTAGGACCAGAATTTCAACAAGCCCAGAAACTGTGACAAGTGGGTCAGCGTGAGGAGATAATTCTAAATCTTCTATTTATATATCTTGTTAGCTGTTTTAGAAATTAGGCTAGGTAGATTCCCAGATGAGGAGGAAGTAGTACCACAGTGTTGCTGGGATGGTTTAATTGTAGTCATGGGAACGTGATAACTTTTGAAATTACTTTCATGTCAGGTTACTGCTTATTTTTCTAAAGATACCATTCTTTCTTGTCATGCTTTTGTCTTCCCCATGTTTACTCCTACATAACCCTGTTTCCTATTGTCTGTGGTTTTTCCCTTAATCTCATTTTCTACTGTAAAATGGGTTCATTATTTCTGCAGTTTGTCCTGGCAACCTTGGATCCATGAAAGTATTCATTTCTTGGAACCTGCTGCCAAACAATAGCGCTGGTTTCTTACTACGTGATAATCCCATTCTTAATTTGGAAAATACAGCAGATGGTCTAAGCTGTACCTTGGAAAGCCCATCTCGAAAAGCAAAGGTGATCGCGTGTACCTTGTGCATACGCTTCTGTGCTGGGATCTAACAAGGCACTGGAAGTCAGAGGGTCTACATGCATATACCTTCAGCCGTACACGCTGGTTCTGTGGCTGTGCAGCTCCTGCAGCACTCCCTGTCTGGCAATATGCAGTCCCGTCTGCAAAAGTGAGTGCCTGTGCCAGAGCCATGGGAATGCCCCAGTCTCTTAGCAGACCATGATTTATGGAATGCATGCTGGAGTTTTTCAGCTGGAAGTCAAAATGAGTGCCTGATGTATGAAACTACTGACGCAGGAGCCTGGTGATCCTGCCAGCTGCTTTTGCAGCACTGACTACTTTAAAAACTTAAAAAAAAAAAAAAAAAACCAAACCCCAAAAACAAGAAAAGAAAACCAACCAAAAAAGCCCACAGAAACAAGTAGTTATCAATTTGGAATGCAGTGTCCCTGAGAATACATAAACACACAGTATAAATTGTATTTTAAGTAAGATCTGGTTTGTCTCATTATCAGCAATACAGGTTTCTTCAAATGAACAAAGGTAAAAGATTGAAATAAGACACATTCCATTCCTGAAGCTAAACGAAAGCATGTTTGTGCTTGATATGATGGGAAATAGCTTGAAGAATATTTTGTTCTTAGGAAAAAAAAATAAATAAAAAGGGTATTTTTAAAGCTGCCAAGAACTTTGTATGCAGGTGGTTATCAACTGAGTAAGTGTCAGGTATTTAAGTGAAAGCTGTCTGGCTTGTCCATATGGGGCTTTTTATGAGTAGTTTTATTTTTTTAGCTGATTGTGCCAGCGAACTTCATGCTTTGTTTTGCCTTGTACTCATCTAAATACATGGTGCTTAGTGCCAGGCAGTCCGTGATCACAGCTAACCTTTTGCTAAATTTAACTAGAATTGTCGTGCGTGATGCATTCATGAACATGGAATCTATGTTTTTATGTATCAGTAATGTCTTGCACACTTGACACATTCTTTGAGGGAGTTTTTCTGCTTGCTGTGGGAGTTTGCTGTTGAATCTTTGCTGCATTTGTACATAAAGAAAACATATGTTGTTTTATGGGTAAAAAGTACAGAGTAAAAATGCTGCTTTTTATTATTTCTGTTAATAACAGCCATGCCTACTTGTGAAGCAGGCTAGAGAGATTATTTTACTGTAAATACAGCAGGACTTTGTATCATAGAATCACAGAATGGTTTGGGTTGGAAGGGACCTTAAAGACCATCCAGTTCCAACCCCCCTGCCATGGGCAGGGACACCCTCCACTAGACCAGGGTGCTCCAAGCCTCATCCAGCCTGGCCTTGAACACTGCCAGGGATGGGGCAGCCACAGCTTCTCTGGGCAACCTGTTCCAGTGCCTCACCACCCTCTCTGGGAAGAATGGAGATATATTTGTAGTAGATATAAAACCTTAAGAAATTATTGCAATAATTTATAGTGTAAAATGGTGTTATGAGAAAGTTTTCAAAAGCATGTATTGTGTTGTCCGCTGATGTCTGATGATCATACCACAGCATTTACTGTGTGCATTGTGCACTAAAAAAAACCAACCAAAAAAACATTTTGTGAGGTAAGAAAAAAGTTTACAGCTGAATTTTCTAAGTCTACCATTCCCAAACCTACCAGAAATAATTGGTAGAAAAGCTTTGCTTGCTGGTATTAAATTTTCACTTACAGCTTGTTGGGTTTACAGATCCCCTGCCATTTTTGGTATAGGTAGGTCAGTTTTATTATTTAACGGTCAAATGTAACATGAATCTTAGAATGTACTGAGGATACACCATCTCTGTGTTTCTTCTGAAGTGCTGTGAATGCCGTAAAGAGAAAAGCCTCTGTGTTGGTTGCCCCCTAGCCCTGCAGGATCCCCCACTGTTGCATTTAAATTTCCTGTTTACAGTTCTGCTTGCGGACTGAATTTGAGGAAACTACTAATCCTGTTGCCAGAGCTTTGGGGGAAAAATTTTATACAATTAATTCTTTAGTAGTTGTAGTGTATAAAATCAATTTTATTCACTTTGTCGTAAAAGCATGGCCAGCTTTCATAGGTTTTTATGATTTCCCCTCAACCTATACTTATTCAAAATGGGATACACAGTTTTACTGTGTGTTTTCTGTTAACATTTAATTATATTGGTATTTCTAATTTTTAATTACCCTGTTCAGGGAAGATTTTTGTGCAATCTAGCTGTGTATTATTTTTTGTCTTTTTCCTGAGGAAATGAGACTGATGTGATTGTGCTGTTTGTCCTGATAACTTTTGAGTCATATTGTCGAAATTTGGCAAAAGTGGAGGTTTCAGTGGAAGTTAATTTGCTACAAGTTTCAATACTACTGCTATTACTTTGCCTCTGAGAAGGGGGATCCAGATGAGTACCTATGCTGGTTCAGCTTGTCTGTGACCTGCTGGTGGGTTGACCTTGGCCCCTCTAGCTTGGAACCAGGGATAGGTGGATGGCATCTTACCCCATACTTATCGTGGAGTTGGGAGCTCTGAAAAGAGAGGCATGGCAGAAAGGGACACCTGCTCCTTTCTTTTTATCTCTCCTTTTACCAATCATAGCAGTCAGGTAGCCAGAGAGCTGAGTCAGTTTGGTGTGCTTAAAACACAACTGACACCTCCTTGCCCTCCCCTCCCCTCTCCCAGCTCACCCTGCAGTTGCAGAATTGGTAAATCTCATGCAAGGAAGCGGTGAAGAGACCAAGGGTTTCACAGAGCAGGACTGACCCTTTTGGCTACCTCCTGTCATTAGATCAGATTAAGTGTAGAATGAAGCTACTTCCTTAATCCCTATCCTTTTTTAGACTGCTCCCAACATCCTTGTCTTTAATTTAGTTGCATCTCACCTGAACTTTTTTAATGCAAGAACCCCCTTCTTTAATATAACAGTTTCCGTATGTCTGCTGAATCAAATCTAAATTTACCATCTTTGGTTTGAACTCCATTTTAATCCCATCTGGGTTTTTTTGTCCTTTTTTGAAACAAGAGAAATGTGATTTTAATCCCATCTGGGTTTTTTTGTCCTTTTTTGAAACAAGAGAAATGTGAAAAGAAAGTGTTTTTCCTTGATTATGCTCTCAATACAAGTCAGTGGATAACATCCAAAAAGGAGAAAGGTTTGATTTTGGCTTTGTTAATTCTTTAAACAAAGAGCTGTAAATGGATTATTTCTTCTACTGTACACAGAACTTTGATTTTGACTGGTCCGTGTGTTGATTCTAGCTTTGATATAGAGATATCTGTATAGCATTTATTTTTATTTTAGGAGAAATAAATGCATTAAAGATGTTTTGCTCGTAGGTAGGAATGTCATATTATCCAGCCTGTATGACTTCCATGTTAAACAAAATTCAGGCTCCAGGATGTTTTCTCTGAAAGGTCGTTGGAAAGGTGAGGAGCAGAGATGAAATGATATCATTTCATGTTTACATTTATTATACAGTGCAGTAGTGGGTTGACCTACAGGAAAATAGATCCCTGCATTTGAATTCCTTCGTAACTTCCTAAGTCAATCGTTAGTTCCTTCTGCTGGAGGGAATTTTAGAAAACCATGTAAAACTGGCAGCAATTTAGCTATTACTGTATTCTGGTTTTGAGGACTTTTAACTATTTATATCGGGAAACACTGCAGCAGTATTGTTATAAGCAAGAAATATAATAAAAAGAAAGGTTTCTGTCATAATTTCTGCTGAATTTTTATCTAAAGTGTTTTTATTTTCTTAGAGGTTTCAACTAATCTGCATGTAATCTCTGTTGGAGAATATTGGCAGTGTGCCATATAAGTACCATTTTGATTTCCCCACCTCTACTGCCCTTTCTTATTTCTCCACCTTTTCATAATTCTATCCATGAACTTGTTTGTGCCTGAAATTTTCCTTAAGGCTAGTGCTGACACAACTTGTTCTATTCTTATCTGTTTCTATGGTGTTTCGTCCTTTATTGCTCGGTGTTTTCTTGCACAATTTTATATGGTTGTTATGGCAACAATAAATAGTGAATTTGTCAATTTTCAAGTAATATTGCTTTCAAGATTTTGTGTGTTACTAAATTGCTGAGCAAGAAGGGAAATATTTTCAGCACAGTTAAGCAAATTAATACGATTAGGTTAAATTACTTTGTAGTTTTGCAGTGTTGCTGCTTCAAGGCAATGTGTTCTGCACTGTGATGCTACTTGGGAGAGTATAAATAGAGTATGTTTGTGGAAGCAGGAGGAACTGTTAAGTGACTGAAACTACTCCTTTGCAATTGTTATTCTAATGGCCAGGATGTGGTAAATGTGTCTGGCATTCTAGCAACATCATCATCAAGCAGGATAGTAGGCATTTAGTTTATAATTACTGGGGTTCCCTGTGCAATACAGACCTAAGTGTGAACTCCCAGAATGGAAGATGTTTGGTGATATTAATGTCAAAAACAATGGAATGAGATATTTCTCTAAGTTTGTGTTTAAAACCAGAGGAGATACTGATGGAGGAAAGAGGAATGTGGTTTGAGCTTGAAATGGGTGAGGACTAGAAGAGGCAAATACATCTGTGAATTAGTGTTTAAAATCGGAATCACTAATGAAAATGGAAGCAATCAAAATTACTTATTTTCAAAAATTAACTGATGGTCCAGGTCCACAAGCTTTTTTTGTAGACAACATGATTATGTTACTACTTTAAAATACCTCTTCATATGGTTGGGATTTTAAAATATTTTGAAGTCATTACCTGCATTTGTTGTGCCTTTTAATACAGCTTTTGGTGAATTTGACACTTACTGTAGCAAACTGATTTCCTAAAATAAATTCATATTTGTTTTCTCTAGTATGTTTGATTATAGAGCATTGTGAATTCACACAATTTACACGGTATTTGTAATTTCAACTATGTGCACATATTGTGTGTGTGAGATTAAGTAGGAATATTATAATGAAAACCTTACATTTTCAGTGCTGTCAAAACAACAAAACATTGCCCTCTTCGTGTCTATAGCATTCTTAAACTTCTCTGATGGTAGGATGTGAGACATCTAGTCTTTGATTACGCTCTGATGTGGATTGTAAGAATGCAGGGTCTCAGCTGTGTCAGCAGTGGTGCAAGTCTCAAGGAGGGTAAGCAGAAATCCCCCCATCCAAACCTGAGCTGGCAGTTTGTTTCTGCTGTGAGAAAAAGACTTGCCTGGTTGGTCCACTGCTCAGTATGTTCAACAAGGCAGTTTGTATTCATAACTGTAACAGCTTTTCAGAAGAGGGTGGCTTAAAGCCAGAAGCCACTTCCCTGTCACCAGCAGAATCTACTCAGAAAATCATTTGAGTTTCCAAATGAAAATACATGTCTTTCTTTTGGGTGGAAGGGAGAGAGAGGAGACTTGTGCTGGGCACTCTAAGTTATTCCATTTCTGAGGTTCTTAGGATTTCTTGCTGTATGTTTTAAACTGTTTGATAGCTGCTGCCTTCTGCTTGTGGCAGGATGTAAATGTTAAAGATACAATTCCCTGTCCCACCTGCGTCCTTCTGCTATATAAGGAGAATTTCAGTAGCATCAGTTCAAGAATGTAAGCTATATATTTACATGTCTTTCTGGGAGTAGTTCTTCCACAGTAAATCCTAATGCCCACATCCAGACATGTGGAATGAATAACTGGATCAAGAAGCAATCATAGTATCACAGAATGGTTTGGGTTGGAAGGGACCTTAAAGATCATCCAGTTCTAACCCCCCTGCCATGGGCAGGGACACCCTCCACTAGACCAGGGTGCTCTAAGCCTTATCCAGCCTGGCCCTGACCTTGAACACTTCCAGGGATGGGGCATCCACAGCTTCTCTGGGCAACCTGTTTCAGCGCTTCACCATCCTTCCTCTTTGTGAAGAATTTCTTCCTGATATCCAATCCAAATCTCCCCACTTTCAATTTAAACCCATTACCCCATTTCCTGTCACTACAGGCTCTTGTAAAAAGCACCACTGTGCCCCCCCCCCCCCCCCCCCCCCCCCAGCTTTCTTGTAGGCTCCCTTCAGGTACTGGAAGGTGCTTATAAGGTCTCCCTGGAGCCTTCTCTTCTCCAAGCTAAACAAGCCCCCCTCTCTCAGCCTGTGCGCACTGCTAAATTCATATTTAATATAAAAAGTCCAGGGCAGGTATGCAATTTTTTGGTCACTAAACCTATGTTTCCCTGCATTTGTTTGTGCTCATGTACATGCATCAGATCTGTTGGGGGTGAGGAAGTTGTTCACACTCTCTTTGTTCTTCCAGACTCTGGACAATGACACTCAATGTATGACCAGTCCCATTAATTTGTATTTTTTAACACTGAAGAGAGACATCTTGCATGCAGGATACCATTCAAAGTGAAGAATAGATGTTCTGTAAGCTGAAACCTCAGTGTTGTATTCTAAATAAATTGCAAGAGCATTTAATAATGTCAACGTTTATATTTTCGTCTTTACTTTGGACAAGCACTGTGCTGAAGATGGTCAAACCCATTGAACTGCTTTTACAAGGCACTGTAAATTGAGATAAAATTTTCTTTGGCTTTTATTTCTGAAAGTGCTGTTGGGAAACACGTAATTTTATTTAAAGATGAGGCTCTGATCTCTATAGTAGTTGACTGCATTGAGCACAGATTTTCTTTGTGTAATGACACCTTGCATTTGAGGAATCCATTCGTCTGGCTCACATTTTCCTTATCCTTTTTATATGGTCTAGGAATGTGCTGGATGGATTGTTTGGCATGAGTTTGAGCTTGATGGGAGCTCTCATTATTTCCTGCCCTGGTAGTTAGGGTTGGAAATAATATAGATGAGGCCCTTGGTTCTACTTCAGTTTCCAAATCATGAATACTAAATCAATTTTAAAACCTAGATTAAATCCCCAACAGTGTTTTTCTGGAGCGGGATTTTGATTTGAAGTTACAGGCGCTTGAACATTACAGATGTTCAAGTGCTGTATGTGTAGCATTTTCCTTGCTGATATACTATGCAATGAATAAGATTTTATAATTATTTTCCTTTTCTTTATGGATATTAAGTCTAGAAAACTGAAACATAAGTGAAACCTACATAATCACTCAAGAGATGAATTGGAAAACCAGCAAAGAGGCCAGAAAGATTCTACTGAGACTTGTGTCACATCATAAGGGTTTGCAGAGCTTGTACAATTCCCTAGTTGTGGGCGATATAATTGACATAATTTACTCCAGAGATGTAGAAGTGGAATAGTGAGCACTATAAATTGGGACTGGGATTAATGAACAGTGTTGGCACAAAAGCTTGCATGGTACCTGTTTGCATGGTGTAATAAAACACTGCTATATGTGCAGATTATAATCTGAAAAACCTAATTAAACAAACTAGTGCCGTTCTGTATTCTGTGTCAAAGCAGATAGGTCAAATGCTGTAGACCTTTCTAGGGGATATTACTGTGAAGGTAAGAAAGAGCTGCTAATTTTTGGCTTGATCGCATGCATGATTGAGTCATAGACAAAATATTTGATAATAAAATATTTCTTTGGCAAATGATTTTGGCAGTTCTGGGCTCAGGAAATGGATATGCCACTGAGTCATTGAATCTTGTTCAATGAACAAATGGAGTTTCTAAACTGATGCAGAGTGAGCGCGTTTCACAGTGGGGATTGGGTTTTAGAGAATAGAATTAGATTGTGGTCAAGTGTACTCTTCAGTGTTGGGATTGCCTGGGTTTCTTGTTCATTAAGATGAGTGATTTGGTATTTTTAATGTAGCATTGCTTTTAGTTGTCTGTTGGTACAAGGGCTTCTTGATTATTGTGTTTTGACATGAATGATTATCAGTGATTATCTTGTTCTGTATTTTCCTGCTAGGGATGTTCCTTAGTGTATTGCTTGTAGTGAGAGTAGCCTACAATATGTCTGTGAAGGAAAAGATCCTGCATATTATTTAAAAGCTGCTAGCTAAGTGGTGCTATTTGATAAATTATCCATTTCGTATTTGTGCACTTATTTTAGATCTAATTTAGTTTGGTTTAAAAGCAAACCAGTAACTGTCTACTAGATTTAGACCATTATAAGGTAGATTATCAGGTTGATTAAAGGTTATTTGATAGTGTTTAGACTGTGTTTCACAAATGTGGACCTGGTGCATGTTGACAAAAGAAGATCTAAATCCACTTTACTGAACCAGCTAAAACTGCTGTATCTCTGATTGGTCTGATTTGTAGATGAGAATTCAGTAGAAGGCAGAATTCAGAAGAGTTAATGAACTGTTGTTTAAGGTGTAAAGAGATTTTCGAAAAATCTGCTCAGTTCTTGAGCACAATAAAAAAATTTCCTGAACAATTTTAATCAGTTTTCATAACATCAAAGTGGTCATAAGCAAATGAGGTCTCCAGCCCCTGTGGCTGGCGAGCTGCTGAATGCGATGCAGGAGTGGAACAGTACCCTTCTGTCATCCGGGGACTCCGTGGGCAGTGCAGCTGCTATTGGGAACCCAAATCTTTTAGCAAGCCGAGTTCTTTTAGTGCTCAGGAAAACTCGGAACCTCATCAAACTAAATAGGTACTCAAGCAGTTCTGGGGGGGAGGGGGGAAGATTTCCAAAAAGTTATTGAAGAATAAAGAAAATGTGAGGAACTGTGATCTGAGACACGTTCTTTAAAAGCCAGCAGTGCTTCTGTTAAACCTTTACAGTTGTACAGAAGTTGACACTTGGTGCTGTCTAGCGGAGATGCTGGTGGCCTCCAGCTGGGGGATGGCTTCTCCCCGCCCAGGTCACGGCAGGTCTCTATGTACCGTGTCCACATGCTGTGTGCTGGTGCTTAAGCTCAGGTAGGCTTGGCTGTTGTCCTTTCCATGATCCCTCTCCCGAGGCAGTAACCTGCGTGCCTTTCCCGAGGCAGGGATCTCCTCTTCGCCCTGCTGCAACTAGCAGTGCCGCTATATCTCTGTGTAGCCCTGGCTTTGTTCAGTTGCTGCGCTCAGATTCTTCTCTTCTGATGTTTTGCAGGCCTACCTCAAACAATGTCTCAGTTTTACTGTCTTTTTACTGCCCCTGCTGTATTTTCTTCCTTCTCCCAGGGATTAAAAAAAAAATGGCATTTGTTGCCTATAAATTGCCCTAAGTTTCTGGCCAGTAGGATTTTTCCTGTCCATCTTGTACCAAAAGTGGCTGAAACCCATCCTGTCTTGTATGTGACTACCAGAATGCTTTCTGCATGAAATAACACCCAGCAAACAGTATGTCTATCATTTTTCCACTTATTAAAGATGATGTTTTATTTTCCTAGATCTTTTCTGAACTGGCTCTTTTAAACTGAACTGAATTTTCTTCCTTATAAAGAATATAAGTCAAGGTTGCCCAGCAAATAAGATATAAATTTGCATGTGTGTTTTCGTTGGGAGGGTGCATCCTCCTCCAACAGATTTTTCCTGTTAGGATAATTTAGTTTCGCTGTATCTGTTTTTGTTTTGAGTATCAACATTTTGGACTTCTAAGAAACTTGAGATTCACTTCTATTGTCCTGCACTAGGACACTGAGGTTTGAGGTGTAAAATTCTTCCAGCCTCTTCCTCAGGTTAAATGCTTTTTGGGGTGTGGTTTATCTTCAGGGTTATCTCTGTGCATGTGTGTATCTTCTTGTGTCATAACTTGTTATTATATGAGTTTCCATTTTTCTTTCTATTTTTAAAATAATCTTAAATGGAACTATTGGAGAAAAATAGCTTTCAATTATGTCATTATGTATTTAATGAATTTGTAGATTTTAACACAGCTTTCTTTTTAAGCTCAGGACTTCTATTTTGTGTTGCTTATGTCTACAACTTTACTTTTCAATATAGATTTGTAGAAAATAGTTTAGCAAAACTGGGAACATATTTCATGTTTCATCTTTAGGATGTTTGGGCGTCTTAACGAAATGGTTTTATTTTTTAAAATGGTTCTCATCCCCAAAAGTTTGTATCTTTGTTCTTAATACAGCATGCATTTACACGTAGATTAGTAGAATTTTACAAAGATGTAATACTGTTAATTTTCTGAACATGTTAAAAATTAATCCTCTCATGGAAAAATCAGATGTCAAGGAGGCAATGCCTTAACTTGAGACAGGTTTTGAATATTGAAGGTAACATTTGGGTTTCTGTAGCTGAATGATAACTGCAGTTTGCTGAAATGCGCTACGGTGAACTTGGGGGCACTGCAATGTACCTGCTGATAGTTGAGCTCCTTATGAAAGACAACTAAGAGTACTTGCCCTGGAGAGCTAGAGATTAAGAGATAAAATGCTGACTCTTTGATACTACTTACGTGGTACATGAAGACCTCTAGCTAAAGAATTCCTATTCGCTTTAAAGCTTTATATTTTTGCTTGGTAATATTTGAAAAGATGTTTTGGGGTTGTGGTGTGTGAAGGTTGGTTTTTTTTTTCTTCCCATGCTTTTTTTTTTTTTCTTCCCCCCCAAAAGCAGATAGGGTTGGGAAGGGTAATTCTGTATATTTTTAGATCAGGTGTGGTAGCTGCTTTGCTGTCAGCAGTGTATGGATATATGTGCAATCAAGTTTAAATAGCATAGTGAGTATCTACATGGAGTGTTTTTCCTAAGCTTTACATTATTTACTGTGTTGGGAACTCCAGTAAACATTTATAGTGTTCTTCAGGGCTAACAGTACCATTAAGCTTGAGATGCTTGGTATAGAAATCACAGTATGTAAAAAAACATCAAAATCTTCTCTAAGGCATTTCAAACTGATTTTTTTTTTTTTGCCTGTGATACTCTAAGAGCAATTTTTTTACAATATCTGTGATGGATGATGCAATTCTAAAGAGAAGGTGATAGCAAATTAAAGTGTTATGCTTTGGTAGACTCAGTTGTAAGCATGTAATGTAACAGTACACTCTGTAAATGGCATAAGAAAGAGGGAATGGTAGTTTCCTCCTGTACACTTCTAAAATTAAATTGATTTATTAAGCTTGCTGTGGATCAGATGCTAAAGATTTCATCTCAAAGGTGCTTATTCATGGATGTTTACTATCTGATGGGTTTTTGAGATGCATTGCTTTCGATGTGTTCAGATTTTTCTACGTTGTTTCATTTATTTTAATGAAAATTGTATACCTCACAACTACACGAACATCAGCTGCTATAGTAGGTAAAAATAGTATAAATGACATTTGAGCTGCTCCAGATATGATAAAGCAGTAGTGCACAGTACATGACTGATTCTATCAGGAACTGGGTGAAATTGCAACAGGCAAGAGCATTAGCATTATTGCTAATTTTACACTGCTTTTCATGATGATCTGTGCTTTGCCTTAGATTTCAGCTTCTACAGTCAGGATTGCTCATTTAAGTTTTTGTCTACTTTTTTTTTTCCCCTGAACTTTTTAGCCTTTTTAATTGCAGGAATATTTAGATTCTAGCTGCCTCCTCATGACTCAGAAATGAAAATGGAAATAAAGACACTTCCCTCCTCGTAAAACCCTCTTATTTTAGGAATCTAATTTTTAAGGGTCATTAATGAAGATGAAGGACCTAGTTCATGATTTTTGAATTTCAGGATTGGCGGTACTTAATGTGCTTAAAGGAGAGCCCTGAGCAGTATTCAACAAAGGTATGCAAATGATAGTATGTACTAAAGCTATAGAAAACTTCATATGAAGCTAAGAAAAGCCCAGAGCTGAAAAATGTTGATGGTGGTGACTAAGATTTAGATTTGTGTTGGTGAAATGATGTACAGTTCTGATGTCTGAGCAGAGAGAACTCTACTAGTGAGAATAGGAATTAATCATGGGACATGTATATGCAATTTTATCCCTAAAAAGGCTTTTTAAAATTACATGAGGTTTTCCATCTCTAATTTTCTCTTACTGCTATGTGCTTGTTTTACCTCCACAAAAATGTTTAAGATATCCAAAGTCCAGTGGAATGAACTTTGGCTGTTGAAAGTTAGGGTGTCAGTCCATCTCACATAAATTGTCCAAAATAATGATAATAAATTAAGTCCTTTTCATATTTGTATGATTCCCATGTTTTATGTTTTGCAACAAGGAGACTTGCTCTTCAGACCACCTCTCACTCCATCCCCCGTCCAAGTTTGTTTTCTTGTGACCGATTTACCCACTGTGGTGACAGCAGGGATGGGGATGGCAGCAAGTCCGAGCTCTGATGTGGGGCCAGTGGGTGTCTGAGACGGTTCATTGCCTGACACGGCTTGTACGAGGTCAGCGTGATTCGCTGTACAAGCAAACATAGAGCAGTTCTCCCCCCATTTCTGTGACGGAGCAGCTGAACAGATGACAGTAACCCTGGAGTGTTCCCTTGCACACAAGCCTGAGACAACTAGTATGTGAGAGAGTTTCACAGATTTGGGGAATGAATTCATAGACGAGAAAGATCGGGCAGAAAGGCTCGCATTGTACCTTTGGGATCCTGACTCAAGTCTAACTTTTTATACTAGTAAAAATGTTTGAAGTCATCAGTGGAGCTCATTCCATTAGAGAAAAGAAAAATCTGCTCAGCAGTGGGAAGGGAACAGCTGGAGAGAAAAAGTTTCTCTTACCTAAGGCCACAAACAACACAAAACAATCTGAGGCATGCACTAGTTAAATGTTAGAATGTGCTATAGGCAACCCACTTTTGCAATTGCCATAGAAAATTATTGTTGTTAGCCATTCTGTTGATAGTTCATACTGTAGGAATTACTAGCAGATGGGAAAATAGATGACTCGGAATACGGTATTAACAATCCATATTTTTTTAATCAAAAGCCTCTAATAAGGCATATTGCATCTGTAAGATTCATTTAAGCAGTTGCTAGGAAGAATTTGTTTTTTCAAGTAAACACAACAAACTTGATACAGATTATTTTTTGATTGAATATCTATTTTCTTAACAATTTAAACCCTGAAAATACATTTGCTTGTTTTCGTTGCACCAGCTTAATGGCAATATTCCATAATTTAGTTTGATAGTCTGGAGGTTTGCAGTGGTAACTCATGCATTATGGAATTACTAATGAAATCTAATTTTTTCATATTGAAAACATCACAAGCCTAGAGCTTTTATTTACCTCTGTTAGCTGTCAAGGGTGGATTAAGATTATAGTGTGCTACATCCACCAAAACTTTGGCTTTCCCCCCCTGAAAAGTTTGGATAGCTACGGGTATGTGCTGGCCAAGTGTGGCTAATGAGTTCCAGACTCTTTTCCAGACCCCTTCACCTAAATCCATGGGCCGCAAGCACCACCGAATATCTCAGTACGGCCTGGGTCCTCCTGCAGGCAACAGTGGTATTGACTGCAAGTAATTATTTGGTTTGCTGAAAATGCTGATCCAAATGAAGCTGGTCCATCTGGGATGTAGGAAGCTAGAGTGAAAGACCAAAAAAGTAAAAGTTGTTGCACTTCCCTTGCTGAAGTTTGGTTCGGGAGCATCAGTACGTGAGGAAAGAATCCCTAGTTTGTCACTGTACGAAGACATATAAAAAAGCAATCAACCTGAAACCAGTATTGACCAAAGAAAGAATGTTTTCTACATGGGAAATATTGTCCCGATGACATGCTAAACTGCACTGTATTCAGCCAACCTTCCATGATAACACTGGATTATTTTTTTTCTGCAGCTACAAAGCTTAATTACTGCTTCTTAAAACCCCAGAGTAATTAGCAATGCTTCCTGCCACCTTCATGCAAGGGGAGTGTACGCCTGTTTCTGGAGCACTTGTAGCTCTGACCAGCGCTCTGATCACAACTGGATTGCTCTGCCTGGAGCTGCCCCAGCTTTTGGATTTTTACTGTGCCCCAGCTTAATGAGGATGGTCCCATTAAGGAAGTCTTGCTAACAATTCTTAATCTGCTCTGCTGATTTTTAACTTCTACATGTAGCCTTTCTTAGAAGTCTCTTTTCCTATTATGAATAAATTGGAAAATGAGACAAGAGGAGGTAAATGATTGGTGTCCCACTCACTAAAAGTTTGAGATAAGGTACACCAGGTTTCCAGACTTACCAGTCTCCTAAGTGTGTGGCTGAGTTGCCTTTTCCAAGGATTATAACTGAAAAATACAGTTCAATTAAAAGGTTATTTATGCTTTGATTCTGTGCTGGTTGTCTCAGCTCAGGTTGGTGCTGCTGAAAGGATGATCTGCTACTGGAAGCTTGGATTGATGGAGCTCCTTTCTGCCTTCCTTTCACCAGGATTTTGCTCTGCATCAGGCAGAGGAGAAGGCAGAGGCAGGAGCTGCTGGCACTCAGCTTACAGCACTGGGAGCTCACCTGAAAGGATGACTGTTAATGGTCTCTTGGTAGACAAAATCAATTTCCTTTGCTCTAGCAAAGCAGAGACTTTCAGTGGGGCTTCTTTGGGTGCAGTTGTGTCTTGAGAATCCATCAGTTTGTAGAAGAAATTATTCAAAGTTATCTGGCTCTGGAGACAGTTTTGCTTTGGGCTTTTTTCCTTCCTTCCCTTGTTGGAAGTCTCTCTAGTGATTATGTTAGCAAATACACCTTTCAGGAGAGAAGTTTTGTTTCTGTACACACCTAATTTTTCTACTGGAAACTGAGTATGGGTATCCACTCTGAATGTGTGCATAAAGGAGTAAAGACTGTGTGTGTGTAAAGACAGATGCACACACTTTCTGAATATTACATAGTATTACATGTAACTCATAGATTCATGGCATTATAAGTTGGAGTTCTGACTGCTGCTTTCCCAAAACCATGTGATTACCTGGTGATACGAAGGGTCCCAGTGAAGGCAAAAAGTGTTACCATCAACACTGTTCACTGAAGACCCCTGTCTTGGAGGTGGCCCATCTTGACAGTAATTGCTGTCTGTTATGGGGTTGTGGGTGTTTGATTGGCTGCGCATGGCTTGGATGGGTATGTGCTTCGCTGGGTAAGAAACTGTCAGGATGGCTGGGCCCGAAGAGTTGTGGTGAATGGAGTCACATCCAGTTGGTGGGCGGTCACAAGTGGTGTTCCCCAGGGCTCAGTGCTGGGGCCCATTCTGTTTGATATCTTTAGCAATGACATGGACAAGAGGATCGAGTGCACCCTCAGTGAGTTTGCAGACAAGTTAGGTGGGAGTGTTGATCTGTCTGAGGGTAGGAAGGCTCTACCGAGGGATCTGGACAGTCTGATGGGGCGAGGCCAACTGTGTGAGGTTCAACAAGGCCAAGTGCTGGGTCCTGCAGCTGGGTCTCAACAACCCCCTGGAATACTACAGGCTTGGGGATGAGTGGCTGAAAAGGTGCCTGGGGGAAAAGGACGTGGAGGTGTTGGTGGACAGCTGGCTGAACTTGAGCCAGCAGTGTGCCCAGGTGGCCAAGAAGGCCAACAGCATCCTGGCCCGCATAAGGAAGAGTGTGGCCAGCAGGACTAGGGCAGGGATTGTCCCCCTGTCCTGGGCACTGGTGAGGCCACACCTCGAATCCTGGGTTCAGTGTTGGGCCCCTCACTGCAAGAAAGACATTGAGGGGCTGGAGCGTGTCCAGAGAAGGGCAGCGGAGCTGCGGAAGGGTCTGGAGCACAAGTCCTATGAGGAGCGGCTGAGGGAACTGGGGGTGTTTAGCCTGGAGAAGAGGAGGCTCAGGGGAGACTTTATTGCTCTCTACAACTACTTGCAAGGAGGTTGTAGTGAGGTGGGTGTTGGTCTTTCCTCCCAAGTGACAGGACAAGAGCAAATGGCTTCAAGTTGTGCCAGGGGAGGTTTATATTGCATATTAGAAAGAATTTCTTCACTGACAGGGTTGTCAGGCATTGGGAGGCTGCCCAGGGAAGTGGTTGAGTCACCATCCCTGGAGGTATTTAAGAAACGTGTAGATGAGGTGCTTAGGGACATGTTTTAGTGGTGGTATTAACAGTGGTACGTTAACGGTTGAACTTGATGATCTTGAAGGTCTTTTCAAATCTAAAAGATTCTGTGATCTCCAAAAGGACACGATTGAGTCTGTTATTTGGAGTGGCAGAAACTGATCTATCACTGTCAGACAAATACTATCCTGATTACTGAATTGCTACAGTTTACCACTTTTTAAAAGCTATCAAAATATAATTTTAAAGCCGTTTTGAATCCTGTAGCTTGCACAGCTGGATGCTCTCCTCTCCCTTCCCATTAATGCCAGTAGCCCTAGTAGTTAAAACAACAAACTACATGGGCGATTATTAATGCAATTTAAATTGCAAACTGGTTGCAAATGAAAGTTAAATGAGTGCTGAGCTCTATCACTTTAAGAACTTGAATCAAAGTTTGTATCATGCAGGGGAATAAATTACATAGGAATAATTAAATAGCTTGTTTGAGTTATTTCTGCACATCTTGTTTATTTGTTTACTGTTGCATTCAGTGTTTGCACTTTTGCAGGCTTTTAGGGTTCGCAAGGTAACAGCTGTAGCACAGTTGGAAGTTAAGAAAAAATATTTTTAAATTTACCAAGGAGACATACATGTGCACAGACAAACACGTATATCCTAGTTTCAGCTGCGGGTGATTGAGTTTCATATCTAATGTCAGATAGATGAGACCTTCATAACTGTTTTCAGTTTCTTAATGTCCCCGTTCTCGGTCATTTACTTCCTCTGAATGTCTCAAGCATCAGCCATTCATACAGATGAGTACTGCAGTTCCCTGGGTCCCCTGGTTGACGTGGCTGAGATCATTCTGAAAGATTCTTATTCTCTGGATTTAAAAATTCATTCTCTTTATATTTCACAGCTGTCTGTGATCTTCAAAGAATATTTAATTCTGTTTGCTGGCTCTGTTTCTTGATTGAAATTTAAATAAGAACTCACCCATCACATTCTTCTCTGACAATTTATTAAAAAAAAAATAATGTTTTTCAGTGCAGAATAATTATGTGATTGCATCAGTTGGAGTCTATTCTGTGCAGTTGAAGCCTGAGGTCTACAGTGGTGACTGAGGGGGGAATAAACGGCTGCCTAGGCTGGCCCGGAGCGGGCAGGAGGCTTCATCAGCGGCAGTTAGCATGAAGCACTCATGCACAGGATTACTCACAGTGCCTCCCTTAGTCCATCTGCTGGTTCATGGAGCCCCAAATATGTTTCTCCTGTCACGTGTGCTAAAAACTGTGGTTTTATTGCTCCTCTCATCATTGCTGTGTTGGGATCAGTTAAACAGGGCACTGTCATCTCTCCTGTGTACTGCAAATCTCTTTGACGCTTCACTCCTCTGAAAGAATGTTTTCCCTGAAAATTGTCTGTTGTGTGCCAGTTCTGTTTACCAATGGGCTCAAAATGTAAGAGAATGGTGAGGGGTTTTTTAATCTTTCTCTGAAAATGGGAAGGTATTTTTCTGCAAGTCTTGGTGATACCTTTCACCCATCCTTTCGTGCATATATCAGATGGGAGAAATACAGTAAACTAGGTGATCTTTAATTCCTTGGCAGGGAAATCTTCCCCTCCTAAAATACAAAAGTTATCATTTGTCCTTGGGAGAGGCAGACATTGCTGATGAGCTACTGAGCACATCTGAGGTCTCTGAGGCTCATACAGGTCTAAGGATCTTTGGTACTGGAAGATATTCTGACAGCTGGGGTTTAATTCTAATCTTCATTAGGAATCTTATGGTTAAAATGACGTATGAAAATGTGCATTTTTTTCCATATGCTCTTCTGTGAATTTCTGATCTGCACTCCCTCTTTATTATGACTTTAAGTTACTTGTTTACCCTGTACAATGTAGTCTATTAGTACAAATCATAACGCTGGTGTTTGGACTGCATGTGGCAATAGGTATTGCTAATTTATATGCTTCAGATGCTGATAAAAATAAAGATCAAAAGTAATACTTCATTCCTCATGGAAAACAGATCAGACTGTGTTGATGGAAGACTGCCCTAGATTCATGAACGAAGTATTGGCTCATTAGTAGGTTGATTCAGAAAATGTTTTCTTTTTTTCCCCCCGGAGTTAGGTGGTGTGCTTGTTTGCTGTGTCAGAATATTTGCAAACAAGGTACAGATTATCCCTTTCCTAGGATGAAATTATTTGTGCTATTTGAAATGTGTTGATATTTGTCACACTCGGTGAAGAATAATTGGCATATAGGTGATTCCAACAAGAGAGAAATGCAGCGAGGCACTAGACTTCATCAGGAAAAAATACGTAGGCCAGCCAAAGGAGCATATACCAAATGTAGATCCTTCCCTGCAATAGCAGGGATGGCAGTAGTGCCCGATGTACCCCAGTGCTTGAGAAGACTCCACCCTTTACTGGCAGCAGCCAGCAAGCCAGCGAGGCGATTTACTTGTTGTATGACCCGTCGCTTTTAATGAATGAAATGTAATGAAGTGTTTAACATCGTGAGAAAATGTTTTTAGTAAGAAAAGAACTTGGTCAAAGGTAACTCCCTCCCATAAATTCAGGAAATTATTTCATGTATTATTCAAACACTTTGCTAGCAGTTTGCTTTGACTAGTTCTGGCAGCACTCTGTTGAGGAAGACAGGTGCCTTGTCATTCTTATCAGAAAGTACCTCTGTGTGTCTGTCAGACTGTTCTTACAGCAGCAGTCTATTGTTCAGGCTTCTATGAGAGACTGAAGTTCAGTAAGAAGTATTTGATTAAGCAATATAATTTATATACATTAATATAATTGTGTATACTTTGGCATGCTTTTTTCAGCCATATGAGTTAAACTCCAGCTCTGTGTTTATTTGGAATCTATTTGCAAGGCTGGCAAAGTAATTTACGGTTTTTTAATGTACTGTATGTGCTTGTGTTTTCATACGGTGTTAAATTATTTAATGGGGATCATACGAAGACGTTGGGGTATATAAATCATTACATATGTGTATACATACACTCGAAGTGTGTAAAACATTGCAACTGTAAATTAAAGGATTATGAAAGGTGGTGGTTTTCATTCTTGTTGTAACCAGATTTTAATAATTTTTGTGTTTTGTTTTGTTTGATTGGTCATTTTACAGCTAAAGAACCTGAGTTTAGAAGAATTACAGATGCGATTAAAGGCTTTGGACCCTATGATGGAACGAGAAATTGAGGAGCTTCGTCAGAGGTACACCGCAAAGAGGCAACCTATCCTAGATGCGATGGATGCAAAGAAACGGAGGCAACAAAATTTCTGAGTTTGTTTTAGGTTCAGAGATAATACTATGAGCCAGTGTGGACACTGGTAACTTTGTAAGTCTGAAGGAATTCGATTATGAGTTTTCAAAAACCCAATCCTTTGAATTTTCCTTCACAATCAGTGGCGATTGGAGCAGTGAAAGAACATACATATGGTGTTTGCAAAGGCAGCAAAACACATTACCACTTGTTTATATTTTTGAATGTTTAATGTAATAGAAGTTTGATCTGTTACTTCCCAATCCTTTTGAGGTATACAGTGGTAACTTAGTGTTGTGCATTAGGAGTTGTGTTTTTGAGCACCTGGAACGATTTCTTGATTGTGCAACACTATGGAGCCTTATGTTGCAATATCTTTTCCTCCCACTTAGTAGCATATTTATTCTGTAATCTTATCCTATTTATTTTATGCCTGTTCTCCTTTTTTTATTAGGAAGTATTAGGATAATATTGTGGAGAGCAGAGACAGATTAGATAAAATTGGTATTGTAGTATAATGAAAAGAAGCTCACCACTGTATTATCCTTGAAAACTCCAATTTCAGCAAGCATCCCAATTCAGGACAGCACTTGAACATGTATCCAGCCCATTCACAGCAGTAGGATTTAAGCATCAAATAAGTAATAGGCACATGTTTTCCCGCTCTCCTGAATCAGGGACCATGGCTGTGGTTGAGCAACACAGTTGTTATGCTACAAAGCATTCTTCTAGAGAGTATTTCTATCATTTTTACGCACACTGAATGATCTCTCATTAAACAAGAGAACAAGTGCCTAATCGGTTTTGATTTTTCTGTTGTTCAGGAGAAGCAGTACTTGCTGTCACTCCTTCAGTGTAAATTTCCGATTGCTGTTGCAATTCTGACCAGTATAAACCTCTATTTTGCACCGTAGTTTTATAATGAAGTAACAGCTACACTTTCTGGATGTGGGTTTTTTTGTTCATTTAAATTTTTATCACTGTTATGAGGGGAGAGGGAAGTTATTGGGAGTTTGGGTTTGGTAGGTTTGGTTTCACGTTATAGATACGAAGGGACAGTAATTTAAAAACCAAAGAAAATAAATTGATACTTATATTTAATAAGTACTGAAAAGAAGCAACATTTTACAGTCCTCTGAGGGTTTTCTCCTGCAATCACTAAACATTCAAAATTCCTGTAATCTTCTGTGGTAGATTTTGGGGAATCAGAAGTGCAGGACCAAGCTCTTAATACCTTTTCACAAGTTATTCCGTCGGGTTTATATTGTGGGATATCTAGTAGGTAGAATTTACAATGTTGCAAGAAATATTTCAGACGTAGCAGAAAATGTGATCCACTTTCTGAACAATCTACTGTGTTCTCTCTTGATATCTTTACTATCGTTGCCTTTTGTGTAAATAACTTTACTGTGATAGTCATACTTCTTTAAATAATACAGCTGAAAAGATCTTTACATTCTACCTTCAGCTGTTAAACTTTTAATGGTGACTACTGTACGGGCATCTTCTGTTACATGTTTTCTGGAAGTTAGTAATCATCTCATACCTCTTAACATTTACCGTCATCATACATGGACCATTTAGATGGAACAGTGCAGATTTTGGAAACGGTGAATTATAGCATAAAGCTTATGCAAAAGGAAAACAAAAGTTTTTACAAGATCAGCATCCTACAGCCCTGCTGGGACCAGAACTTGGGTTAGAGCTGTATACAGCCGCTGTTGTCGTTGTCATTCTGTGTGTATGTGTTGGCGTGCATGCCACGCTCTAACATGTAAACCCTAGAGTCGAATAAATTTTAATTTTGATTGTTAGAACATCCTTACCCTCAACTCTCTTCATATTTCTTAAAGTAATGACGATCCTAAGAACACAGAAGATCCATAAAAATTACTTTAGGGAAGACAAAATGCACCTGGTGGTCTTATGCCTCACATTCATCCAGTGAAATGATGTAAAGTAAAAGATGGTTTAATCGTATCACCACATCATTAGGTTATAATGCAGCAAAAAAACCACAGCACCAACCTCTTCCTATTAGTGTGGTTCTTATTTATTTAAAATTAATTTCTAATTCTTGAACTTTCTGTTCTCAAAAACTCGAAGGTGTGTGTGCGTACATGTATTTATGTAGGCACACACACATGTATATGCATATCTATATATATAAGAAAAAATATATGAAACAGATTTAAACCATCAGGAGAGGAGCCTAGCTTGCCTTGTCTTGGTGTGCCTTTTAAGCCAAGTGTCATTGTCCAGACACTCTTGCTTGCATCATTAGCATCTTTCTCTTCCCTTACTCTCTTCAACATTTCTCACCAAAACTAAGACTCATTTTGAATAATGCGGCTTTACAGCGTAATAGTGAATAAAATGATCACAATTTCCACGTTTTGTCTGTTCTGGAAACTTCAGTAATGCAGTGCGCTACATCTGAATTGCCTATCCAGAGGGACTCCAGTAAAAGGCCGTTTTAGACTAGAGCTGTGGCAGTCTGACATCTGAAAGGTATCAGAAGATAAAGGACATCCTTTCTTCACTCCTGATCTGTCTGCACAGAAACAACTCAAATAAATTTTGTGCACGTGCGTGCACACAGGTATGGGTTACGCGCAGGAGAAAAATCTGAAAGCCATGAAATAAGAATGTAAAGAAGCTGCATAAAATGAGTGAAAAACAGCTTCTGATATACTGTAAGCTGTGTAGATATAGGATGTTTGTGACCAAAGAATGCGTTCATCAATTAATAAGAAATCACTAATGTTCCCTTCTGATACGTGCACGCTGCAGTGTAAGAGCTGACTTTGGCTTCAGAAGCCAGTGTATCGGGCTCTGAATTCTGTGCAAGCGTAACATATAGAAATAGGTTTTATACTGAGAGATGAATACAATTTTTTTTTCTTCCTTCTGTTTATATAAATGAATCAAATCATCCATGTTGATGACTACACATCTCTACTGGAGGATGAGCATCTCTGTAAAGGAAAGCCTGTAAAGGATAGTACAATAAATAAATAAATAAGACATTTTAAAAGCAAACCTTGCAGGAAATT
This sequence comes from Rhynochetos jubatus, assembly GCA_027574665.1. Lineage (NCBI taxonomy): Eukaryota > Metazoa > Chordata > Aves > Eurypygiformes > Rhynochetidae > Rhynochetos > Rhynochetos jubatus. The sequence continues at coordinate 24,441,307 of CM050648.1, forward strand.
GGATAGAACTACTGACAAGTTAACCTTCAGTAAGATTTTAACCAAGCAATTTCTTGTTTGCTTCTGACTTTGTATGTTTAGGTTTAGTAAGTAAAAACAATTTTTGAAAAAATCATTACTTATTACTAAACATTTGTAATAAAAGCTAATTTTTCATGTATAATTGTCTTGTTGTTCATTCTAACTGAAGCTAAATTATGCTAATAGTAACCATTAATGTTCATTTCCATCATCATCTCTCGTGTTTTATTTCCTTTCTGTACTACTGTGAGCCCAGCTGCAAGTGCAGAGAACCACATCTCTCACTGTCAGCTCTGGAAAGGATTTTTCCAGCTCAAGACATTGCTGCAAAGTCTGAGGATCTCAATGGAAGAGTATCTGGCCAGTCTAAGGACAGAAAGACTTGATATTTTGTGGAAGTTCCCTCTCTGCAATCTAAGGTTGCTAATCCTGAAAGAGCTGAGCACCACCCCAATATATCGGAAGTCTTCATGGACATCCTTTACTTGGAGGTACTAGCAGACATTAGCAGATTTAAGTGATCCTTTGATTTTTCTAGTGTAATGATAACAACAGTAGGTAATGGATAGGCTTAATTAAGAACAGCAAATACATATAATGCCTCAAATTTGATTCCACGTTCCATTTCTGTGGGTTTTTTTGTTTTGTTTGATTTGGTTTGGGATGTTGTTTGTTTTAATTATTCTCTAAGAATTTGCCCACAAAGACACTTTGGTAAAAGGGACTCATGAACAACACTCCTTAGTGAACCATAGTATGTTGAAAGATACAAAATTCTACTGCTAATCTGGATTAATCTGACAATTATTGGGTATTACAATTATTTACTGTTTATTTACAGTAAATAATAGCTTGCCTGTATTTGCCCACATATATTCGAGTGAGAGTGCACAGTGGCTCAGGCTGTTTTTCCATCCACTGTGTTAGACTTCCAAATACAAATACAGCCCAGGATGAGTGAATCCAGGCACAAATACGTGAGAGCTTTCGCCACCATTCACAGGCACTGGTGCTTCCAAGCAGAATGTACTGTACAACTTCTGCACAGCACTTCGTCTGCATGCCGCTTTATCCATGTGATGCGATGAGGGTTACATTTTCTTTTTAGTGTGTACATGGTTATAAAGCTAATCAAAAGGACCTTATGAAATGAGTATTTATTTCTTTGCATTCATAAATATTAAGGGCTCCAGCTTACTGCAGCATTTCTTTCTGTACTTCCAAAGGCGATGATGGATGTTCTGTACTGTCATACAACTGGCTGGAAATTGGCTTTGGGATATTTCCATACCAGGCTGTGCTGCAGCAGTGTTAAGCCCGCTGTTGCCAATGAAAGTAATGGCTTAATCTTTTTGGGGAAAGGCAAAAGTGGATTGATGGCTCAGCGTAGAGTCATGAAATTGCACTTGGGGACTTGCCCTGTTGACTGTGGTTTAAAACACCTTTTCACAAAATGCATTTCTCCTCTGTTTGCTGCATTCATTTTGGAAAGGGACTTACCATTTACACGCTGTGCTCTCACCCTTTTTGTTTTGCTTTAATTTGTTAGGGTGTTTAAAGAACACGCGAAAATTCCCGTTATTTTGCTGCTTCTCTTCTCGCTGCCCAGGAAGATGAATGTGGGCATTACTTTTAAGAGCATCCCCTGAGCCAAGTGTTCTCGGGACATTGTGCACAAAGGCCAAGGTCAGCAACAGCTTTTATTCTCCTCTTCTGTGCAGAGATCGCTGAAGTCTCAGCTGTCCTGTTTTCCCCTTCATTTGAAAATATGGGATGTTCAGATTTTAACCAAATCTTTCAGAGTATTTGTTAGTCCCAGACAGACTAGATCCTAGGTACTTTTCCAGTTTGCTTCCCAAATTTTTCAGGATAGATTCATGCTTAGTTTCACTAGGCCTTAGAGAGTCTTCTGAGTTAGAGAAGAGCTTTATTTGTTGCAGAAACAGGAAGAAAGAAATCATTAAAGAGAAAACTCTCTGGGGAGAAAAGAAAAAGCATATGGCATTTGCACCTGGCCAGGTCACTTATGAGGCTAACTGTGGATGTGAGGGGAAAAGTGTTGGCTGACAAAACAAATCAGGTAGTCGGCTATGTAACTTACTGTTCTACATCGCTGTTTCACATCTGATTTTCTTCCATTCATTTTTATTGTCTTAATGTTTGTGTTTTATTTATTCAGTTGCCACTTTTGAAGATAGAAAGTTTTGGGGTTGGTTTTTTTAAGGTTGGTATTTTTTAAATTTTATACATGGAAACATGCCATAACAGTGCCAAGTAAATAAACATGGGAAAAAAACCTCAAAGCATAGTCACTAAAAGGATGTTTTTGCCTCCTCCTTGCCTCCCCCACTCCTTTCTGGGCCATGGAGGGTTTTGACTGCAGATGGTGTTTGTCTCTGTACAGAGAGACTTGCCATGCTCTAGCCTTCGGCAGGCATGGGTGGAGGTGGGTTTGTCAAGAGGGCTGAACAAGCTGTGCACTGTGCACCTACTCAAGATCTTGTGTTGTGTCCTGCTGAGAACCACTGTCCTCCTCCTCCTCCTCTCCCTCCCCTGCTGTGGTGAAGGCACCGAGGCTTTGCCGCCGAGAGACTTGGCGTGAATCTGGAAGCTGCTGACCGGCGGCAGGGCAGGGCCCTGCTCAAACCAATGCCTGTGGTCTAGGAAGCCTTGCAGGATGCAGCTCCGTGTCTCTGGGACGAGGCTACGCCGCGGTAGCGAACAGCTTTTTGGTGCAGCTTTGCTTTGTTGGCAGGGCTGCAGCGTGGCCATACACCCCCCCATGCAGATGTAGGCGTGTCCATGCGAAGGTATTTGAAAATCACATTTAACCCTTGGGAGGGAGAAAGTTCCTTGTGTCCATTTCTGTAGTGATGTACACAAAATGTTCAGTGGCCCTTAGGAAATCACCGCAGTGCAGTGGAAGAGTCTGTGGAATCGCACCAGTCAGGGGTCGCTCCGTGCCCTACGCCAGGACATTTCTCAGTCTGGTACTGCTATCACTTGGCCCCCAAGTTCTCCCTGTAGGCACTGGGCCTAGCTTTGATGGAAGTCATGGTGGGAGCGGGAAGTTTTCGTGGCAAACAGCCAGAGTTCTTTTCTTGCCTGGTGCTGGTACAAACAGGGCTTTCTAAAGGCCACAGAAAATCCAGAGGGGATAAACTGGGCACTAAGCAGGGAGCAGCCTGGAGCCAGCCCGCAGGAAAGCACTGGGAGGAATTACCTAATCTGATTCTGGGCTCAAATGCCGGTTTTCTGTCTGTCAGAATGGGGTGAACATTAATGGTAATTCCCTGTGCACGGCAAACCCCAGCCACCTTGGCATTTTTTTTCTTTAGGGTTGCAACTTCAGAAATCAAATATGCAAATACACTCAGCCACATGCTCATGTGTTTGGATATATTTTTCTCTTTCAAATTAATTAAGCTCTATGATCTTTTCCAAAGACCTGGACTCTTCTCCCTGCAGATATTTCTTTTGAGGACAGGTATTTTGTATTACAGCATCTCTCCCTAGCCAACTCCCGGAGAGCAAGGTAGCCCTTAGCAAGTCCTGTTTCTCCGCCCAGGGACGGTATTTGGAGCTGACGGTGTAAATGCTCTGTCGACGTACATGGTGTGTACGGCAGGCGCACGCACAAACACCCCCCTCTACCCCGTATTTGTCCTTTTGTTCCCTTGGTGTTGCTGCAAGGACTGATGCATGGGACGACGGCTGTGGCCCTCAGATGTTTATAACTCTACTTTTTCCCCGTCTTCAGATCTTCCTGCTGCTTTGCACTCCTGGTCTTCCAAACCTGCATGGTTACTGTTAAGGGAAAACTCACAGCCAATACATCAAAGAGGGAGACCAAAAGCTTTTGATTTGATTTATCTGACGCTAAGCCTTTAGTGTGATGCATCAATTGATATTTCATTTTTATTGCAGCGCAATGGGGTACACAGGCTTAACAGCAAGAGGTGTCCTTTTGATCTCTCATCGCACGTGAAAACAGGTGTCGTAGTCCCGAGATTATGGAGGTCAGAGATTATTTGAAGAAGGATTAAGTAGAGTTACCATTTTTCTTAGCAACCATATCCTAAAGCATGAGATTCTTTTTAAAATGCAGGCCCTATTTCAGTCTGTACATATGTTGTACTTATTTGTCATACACCAATTTTCCCTGCTGAAACTATGGAAGGAGACTAGAATTTATCAAAGTGTTTTGCATTAAAAAACAGAGAAACAAATCAAACTCTTTCTGTATAAATACAATTAATTAAATAATTTTTTCTGAGTCTTCTAAAATCCGAGAAAAGCTTTGTTTTGCTTTTTCTGTTAGTTTACCTTTAGAGAATAAAGTTCTTGAGACCATCCAGAAAATAATGAGGTGACTATTAATATTCAACACTGCAGTGATGTATATACACATGTAATTGCTTTAATCCAAACCCAGTTTACCTCTGTAAAGTGACTAGAAGTCTCTAACGCAGTAAGTACTGCTCCAAAATTTCAATAAATACAGCTGAGATACTTCTCTGACTCATGCCAAGAGTCTCTCTCATCCTGCTGGAAACTCTAAGACAACCATAAGTGTGTTGGTAACCTGCTGCGGGTATGCGCTAGGAAACGTTGATGGACTATATACCTTTTCTGTTTTTTCAGCAACCTACCCTGCTAAAGAAGCGCATCCACCTCTGGTTGCCCAGCTTTTATAGAAATACATGAGTTTTTCGGGCTGTTTATGTTCCACAATGTAATGTGGCTGAAATCGATGGCAATAGGGTTGTGTTAGATTCAATAAACCTATTTTTCCTAGTTAATGTAATTATAACTCTTTTGTTGACACCCTGATGTTTCAACAGCCCGCAAATATGTAATTACTGGGATTAGTAAGGAATTGAGGATTTCTGGGATCACAGAACCAGCAATACAGTAGCCTCGCACACCAACAGTTAATGCAAATTTATTCCGAGTGTGGGTACAACTTCGAAGCCTTTTAAACGTAGTTAACATTGGTTTATTCGGCTCATCAACTGACACAATTTTTGTACACCTCATAGCACTTATCTTTGGTTGCTGCCTCCACAAAAAGCCCGACAGGTAGGTCCTGTCTTGCAGCTGAAGTGGGAGGGAGTCTTATTAGCAAAGTGCTTGACTAATATTTTATTTTGTAGACAGGCGCTGAAGTGTTTAGTTCAGCTCTTCGCTCTAGAACGAGGAACAGCAATTCAGTCATATTTCAGAAGAGATTGCTGCGTTTCTGAGCCCTGATCCAGCTGCTGTCCTGGATGGGACATTTTCGATGGAAACGAGGCTGCTCAGGGCTGAGTGTCCACTGTCCTGCGCACGCAGACAGCTGCTGTGTTCCCTCACTGCTGCAAGTCGTTACGTGCTTCCCTAACGTTTGCTTGCTTGCCTCCCCCTGAAATACCGTAAGGCTGCCAACTGCGCGTTTAGAGCTCCCTGTTGCTGACCCAAGCAAGGGAAGCGTATACCTAAGAGCCCTGGCTGTGCTTCAAAATCTGGGCATCTGAACTTTGGGAAGCTGGCCTTGGATGTTTGGTCCAGACCTCTAACAGAAACCATGAAGACATGGCTGTTCTGGACACTTTGTAAGCAAAGAATCTGATCACTCTCCTAGCTGCAGCTCTGCTTTCCATTTGGGTTTGTTCTTTTCTGGACTGTATAGGATTAATGTTTCATTTAAAAAGCCCAGAACCCAAGTAGACTAATCTTCCATTCACCATGGCTTTTTTCTCACCTTCTCTGAGGACCAAGAGATGCATTTTGCTTTTTAAATTGTGCTCTCTCAGGAAGGAAAACTGTCAGATATCCCAGATACCTTGTTTCAGGAAACATTAACTGTCTGTCAAAGCATGGTGCCTTTTTCTGCTATATTCTTGGTATGTCTAGACTGACGTCTCTCTGAATCTAAAGGGATTCTTAAGAGAATCAAATGCACCTCCAAACACCTGCCACCTCCTGCTCCCAGCATGACTCCCATCTCCTGGCATGTTAAATGGTTTCAGTGCTTTCAGGCTCCTGCCGAGTGTGAGGAGGCACATCTGTATTTTCGTGTGCTAGTGGATGGGCCAGTGCTGTGTAACAACTCCCATGGAGCAGTGTCCTTTGTGCTCTCCAGCACGGCCCTGGTAGCACCAGTACTGCTCCAGTTTATTGTGCTCTGGGGAACATGAGAGCCAGCAGTGGGGCTGTCCTTACGTAAGCAATATTGCCCTATAGTTATAAAGAATTTCCAGTACCGCAGCTGAGAATTCCCAGCCAGAAACCACCTGTCAAACCTGATAGCTCACGTGCCAGGCTGAATAGTAAAGGGTCAGAGAAGGAGCTGCATCCTGACTTTGGCCGTTTGAGGTGTTCCTGTTATTGGGGCCTGCCTTCCCTCTCTACTCATCATGTGTCGTGGTTTGGGCCCAGCTGGCAACTCAGCACCGCGCAGCTGCTCGCTCACTCCTGCCCTGGTGGGATGGGGAGGAGAAAATACAAGAAAAAGGCTCATGGATCAAGAGGGAGGGATCACTCACCTGTTATGGTCACAGGCAAAACAGACTCAACTTGGGGAAGAATAAATCAATTTAGTTACCAATCAAATCAGAGTAGGATAATGAGAGAAAAAAACAGATCTTAAAAACCTTCCCCCCACCCCTCCCTTCTTCCCAGGCTCAGCTTTGCTCCCCATTTCTCTACCTCCTCCCCGCTCAAGCAGTGCAAGGGGATGGGGAATGGGGGTTGTGGTCAGTCCATCACACGTTGTCTCTGCTGCTCCTTCCTCCTCAGTGGAGGATCCTCACGCTCTGCCCCTGCTCCAGCGTGGGGTCACTCCCACGGAAGAGAGTCCTGCATGAACTAGAAGCCCAGAGGAAATGTTGGCCCACTGCTGAATGAAGCGGGTGCCCTGGTGACTGAGGATATGGAGAAGGCGGAGTTACTGAATGCCACCTTTGCCTCCGTCTTTACTGCTAAGACCAGCCCTCAGGAGTCCCAGAGCTTGAAAACCATAGAGGAAGTCATGAGAAAGGAAGGTTTTGCTTCAGTTGAAAAGGATTAGGTTAGAGATCAGTTAAGCAAACTGAACATCCACAAATCCATGGGCCCTGATGGGATGCACCCACGAGTGCTGAGGGAGCTGGTGGAAGTCATTGGTAGGCCACTCTCCATAATCTTTGAAAAATCCTGGAGAACAGGAGAGGTGCCTGGGGACTGGAGGAAAGCCAATGGTACTCCAGTCTTCAAAAAAGGCAAGAAGGAGGACCCAGGCATCTATAGACTGGTCAGCCTCACGTCCATCCCTGGAAAGATGATGGAACAACTTGTTCTTGGTGCCATCTCAAAGCACATTGAGGAAAGGAAGCTAATCACGAGTAGTCAGCATGGATTCAACAAGGGGAAGTCATGCTTGACCAATCTGATAGCTTTTTATGATGGCATCGCTAGATGGATGGACGAGGGGAAGGCAGTGGGTGTGGTCTGCCTTGACTTCAGCAAAGCTTTTGACATGGTCTCCTGTGGCATCCTCATAGACAAGCTTAGGAAGTATGGTCTGGACCGTTGGGTGGTGAGGTGGATTGGGAACTGGCTGGAGGAAAGAGCTCAGAGAGCTGTGGTCAATGGGACAGAGTCTAGTTGGAGGCCTGTGACTAGTGGTGTCCCCCAGGGGTCAGTGCTGGGTCCAGCATTATTCAATATATTCATCAGTGACCTGGACAAAGGGCTCGAATGTCCTCTCAGTGAGTTTGCTGATGACACCAAACTGGGAGGAGTGGCTGCCAGGCCAGAAGGCTGTGCTGCCATCCAGCGTGAGCTGGGCAGGCTGGAGAGCTGCGTGGGGAGACATCGAATGCAATCCAATAAGGGCAAGTGTAAAGTGCTGTATCTGGGGAAGAACAACCCCATGTTCCAGTACAGGTTGGGGGCTGTTTTGTTGGAGGGCAGCTCTGGGGAAAAGGACCTTGAAGTTCTAGTGGACAACAGGATGACTGTGAGCCAGCAGTGTGCCCTCGTGGCCAAGAAGGCCAATGGCCTCCTGGGGTGCATTAAGAAGAGCGTGGCCAGCAGGTCGAGGGAAGTTGTCCTGCCCCTCTACTCTGCGCTGGTGAGGCCTCCCCTGGAGTGCTGTGTCCAGTTCTGGGCTCCTCAGTTCCAGAAGGACAAGGAGCTGCTGGAGAGGGTCCAGCGCAGGGACACTGAGATGATGAAGGGCCTGGAGCACCTTCCATCTGAGGGAAGGCTGAGAGAGCTGGGGCTGTTCAGCTTGGAGAAGAGGAGGCTGAGGGGGATCTTATCAGTGCTTATCAATATCTAAAGGGTGGGTGTCAGGAGGATGGGGCCAGGCTCTTCTCAGTGGTGTCCAGTGACAGGACTGGGGACAATGGCCATAAACTGGAAAACAGAAGGTTCAACCTGAACGTGAGGAAACCCTTCTTCCCTGTGAGGGTGACAGAGCACTGAACAGGCTGCCCAGAGAGGGGTGGAGTCTCCTTCCCTGGAGACTTTCCAAAGCTGCCTGGACTTGTTTCTGTGTGATCTGCTCTAGGTGATCCTGCTCTGGCAGGGGGTTGGACTAGATGATCTCTAGAGGTCCCTTCCAACCCCTAACACTCTGTGAATCTGTGTGGAACTTCTCCAACGTGAGTTCTTCCCACAGGCTGCAGTTCTTCACGAACTGCTTCACTGTGGGTCCCCCTCCATGGGTGCCATCCTCCAGGAGCAGCCTGCTCCAGCCTGGGTCCCCCCAGGGTCACAAGTCCTGCCAGCAAACCTGCTCCAGCCTGGGCTCCTCTCTCCATGGAACCATGGCTCCTGCCAGGAGCCTGCTCCAGCATGGGCTTCCCATGGGGTCACAGCCTCCTTTGGGCATACCCCTGCTCTGGCATGGGACCCTCCCTGGGCTGCAGGTGGGTCTCTGCCCCCCATGACCCTCCATGGCTGCAGGGCACAGCCGGCCTCACCGTGGGCTGCACCATGGACTGCCGGGGAATCTCTGCTCTGGCTCACCTCCTCCCTGTCTTTCCTCACTGACCTGGGTGTCTGCCTTCTCTCTCTCACATCCCACTCCTCTCTCCTTCTACTTCTCTCTCTGGTGTTTTCTGCTTCTGCTGCTGGTTCTCCTTTGTTTTCCCCTCTTAAATATGTCAGTCCCAGAGGTGCTGAGTGGCTCAGCCATGGCCAGAGGTGGGTCTGACTTGGAGCTGAGGAAGCTTCCAGCAGCTTCTCACAGGAACCATCCCTGTGGCCCTCCCCTGCTACCAACCTCCCCCAAACCCAACACACTGTGCAAGAGAGGGGGAGATGCATAAGGGGGAATTGGATGGGGATGACCCACTCTTCCCGCAGGTGCTTGCCAGCAGCACCAGCCTCTTTCCAGGTTTCAGCTGTCATCTTCTGAGCATGCTCCCACAGGGAATACTGAGTGACACTTCAGAGAGAAGTACTTCTGGGGCTTCTTCCTTTAGGTTTTCAGGGTAGGGATCAAAATATTAAAAAAGGATCATACTCACAGTGACAGAAGGAAGCTGTGCCTCAGGATGGGAAGAAGAAAGAATGGAGAATGGATTTTTCCCAAAAGTGAACCATATTTTTGGTGTGTTATCTTCTGCCATACCTGGAAACCCAAACACACGGAGGTGCTAGCCCATGATCTGGAGTGTCTGGGCACTGTTACAATACAGGTAAATTGAAATTTAATTGGTAATTAAATGGCTGGTCATTAAGGGGGCAGTGCTGGGGTGTCGATGTTCAGAACAGTTCCTGCAATGGGACAGAACATGAACTTCAAATATAGCATAGTAATTTAAAAGGACAGTTTCCACTGAAAGTTGGTGGGCTTGACATTCCTGTCAGGAATTCCAACCCCTCATTTTGCTGCCTTACGACCCCACCGCATCCCTGTTCATCATACATCATGGGGGCTGCAGGAATAGCCCCGTCAGGATGCAGCGGATAGAAAGGGTGGAGCACGAGGTACAGGACGTGAGATGGGCAGAGCAGCGGCTGCTGGGAAGCAAACCGTGATGTTGGAGTACCATGCATCTTCCACTGTGATTAAAAGCGTTCTGTGAAGGTCAACAATGTAATCAGCAGAACGGTCTGCTGCCTACCCAGACTTGTGCCCCAGGCTGAGCGCCTGCGCGGGTGGCGACCACAAGCAGATGTTGGCCCGCGCACCTGAACGCGGGCAGGTCTCTCGGGGGGCTGTGGGTGTGCGGAAGAATTGGGCAGATTTATCACAGGCTTTGCCCAATCCCTGAAACACTCAGTCCTGCTTATTTCTGAACAGGGTTCAGTGAGAAGCCAAACCCCATTGGTACCCTGAAAGAAAAAGAAGGGTGGGAGGTGCTGATGTTTCTTTTGCGCTGCCGTGAAACCGAAGCGTTGGATTTGTGCCACTGCCTCCTATAGCCAGATGCGTGCGTTTATCCAAGTGAGGACTTCCCATGATTTAGGGTTATGTGTGAAGGGTGAGGTGATGTCAGGCAAACAAATTTTCTGCAGCATCCAGTGGGAGGTCAGTTTGAGTCTCAACACCTGCGAGATGATTCTCCATGCTCTGCACTAGCGGGAGAAATAAATACCAGAGCCAGATCTTTGCCAGCAGTGTCATTCTTGGGAAGCACTTTCCAGACTCTTTGGAGGTTGCCTCCTCCGGTTGACAACCCATCACTTTACATACGAGAGGTGAAGAGCTCCGCCATCCTTAATGAAGGTGATGTTTCTTAACATCTTCAACACATTATTCTCAGGTGAGAAGCATAATCTTATTTCTTTTCCTTTTTCTTTTTTTTTTTTTTAAGGAAAAAGGCAGAATCAGTACAAGATACTTCAAAAACTGGATGGGAATGTTCTTCTAGCCCTGCCTAAATAGTAGGCAACTTGAAAGTAAGTTATGGGAGATCAAATTAGTTTCTTATGTAACTTAATGGGAAGCCTGGTGCATAATTGAAAAAAAAAAAAGAATAACATGATGAAAACAGAATAATTCTGGCACAACACCTCACTGAGGGATGTGAGTGGTGACTGTGGGTTGTATGTTGTTTGAAAGTACCATCAAAGGTAGATTAAAGTCAGGACTATTGTGAGAGGAAATTAAATAACACAGCAAGAGCGGTTACTCCAGGGGCTTTCTGCTGCGTGTATGTGCACAGCTGGGTCCTCTAAGGATGGGGGTTGTTTGGGAAGAGATGAAAGGTCATGTCAAGATGATTTAGCGCCTACAAGTGCTATCGGTATGTTGCTTAGTCCCTAATCTGTGAGGCAGAGAACAAGAAGCTTGCGGTATTTGCTCAACTGAAAAATGTAGGTTCCCCACCACCATCAATTAAGAGCATTTCTAAAAACAGAAATCTAGCCCGATGTATATGTTTAAAAGAAACCTTCACAATGAGACCCAGGCTTTTCTTTGATTATAGTATCTACTCAGAATAACCTGAAACTTAAATCACTTCTTAATCCCTGGTGAAATGTACTTTTTTATGCATTTAATTTCCATTTTGTGGCACAAAGCTGAGTTCTTGAGTGTGTTATACACTACTGGGACAAGAAGCGCAGTACAAAGAGCACCAGATACAGTAGTTCCCTGCAGTCTCATGGAGTTCTGTACAAAAAGGTACAAATACTGGAGGTATTAAAGTTGGAAAATGAAATGCAAAGTTCTTTGTTTTTAAGTTTGCAATGTGAGTAGCTCATGCTATATATAATATGTGAGGAAAACCCAGGCTGCTTTCAAAATGGATAAAGCAGTCTGCAGGGAAAGAGAGAATTAGCAACCGATGCAAGTGAGTGTATAATAAACCAGGCAAATAATACAAAATCTGAACCTACATAAAAGGCTTAATCACAATCTATATATAGATTTTACATCTCAGGGAAATAACGTAACATATTGCTTCTCAAGGACATCTCCGACTCTCGTAATAGCCTAGATTTGTACTAGAAATCAAGATTCTCTAACAGTTTATTCCTGGCAACAAAGTAAATTGCCTCAGTTGAAATATTACCATATTCCTCATTTAAGCAATGCAGAGCTTGCAGCCAAAAGAGAGTAGGAGCAGCATTTTCACCAGAGCCAGGAAGGTGACCGTCACAGGGCAGGTGGAGCACATGCCACGTGCAGTGTTCTTCACTGACCCGCACACCCATAGTAAGCAGATTTCTGACCACACCAACTTCCAAGTTTCAAGCACTGGAGAGAGCATCCGATTAGTCCTCTCATCCTGCATTTCTGACTCATTGTTTTATAGAAGCGAAGGTGCCCTACTCTTACAAAACAGTGGTGGAAGAAGTCTGGCAAAAGTACCGACTACTCAAGAAGCACACTACCTCTTCTCCTCACTGAGGCTTTGGAGAGGTTGAATTTTTCCTTCCAAGTGTAAACATATTTCTGTAACTCTTATTTAATGAGAGATGAGGATTCTCAGCTCTTACTGGACTGAGCTTTATAACAGAGGTTACTTATAAAATGTCAGGAAGGGTGTCACTCATGCTTCCTTACCTAGATGTGTTGGGGGAGCCAAGGCAACAACTTCACTTAAATCAGAACAGTTGTTATCCTCCTCCTTGAAAGATTCTGTTAGTCATAAGCAAATATTAAAACTGCTGTACCAAGCGAGCCGGTACTGTACAATGCTGGCTCAAACAGATTAAATCTAAGCAGAAGTAATGCAGAAAAAAAGGCTACGTCCCCTAGGATGGTCAGGGGAACACGACTTACAAAAAGAAAACTAAAAGGAAGCTTGGCAGGTATAATCCTGTGAAAATAAGCGTGTAAGGGCATATGGTTAGTGTCTGTACACACACCATGAATGCAAACACTAAGAGGGAAACGAAGCATTTAAGCTAAAGAAAAGTGGTGGCATGAGAAAAAAAAAAAATATATAAAACCCCACCTGATATAAAACAGCCATTAATAAAATTATGCTGAAAGTTACACAAGCCTTGGAGAGCAGCACAGCTCTGGAACGCTCTTCCGGAGGAGGGAGGGGAGCAAAAATCTAACAACTTTTAACGTGGAGTTAGTTAAGTTTATGAAGGGAATTCCTTTGTACTGTGTAAAGCTGTTGTCATGATAATAAGAACATATTAAATTTCAGTACTTTATTTATTTAGTGTCTTTGATCCAAAGCACTTATATAAAAAAGCAATAATGAAAATTCCTTTCAACCAGTACAGTAAAAGTCATAATTCCTTGGGGTATTTCATTTTCTTTAGTAAAGCGCAATTTGGACACATTCCATTCAATATTTGCAGAAATGACAGAACATCGGCCCTACGAATAATAATAAATCTAGAACATAAGATAAGCTATAGGTTATTGAAATGATGTGTTGCAAAGTTTGGATCCAACCTTTGCAATGCTAAACTGGCAACAGCCGAGGGAATTTGTGACTCTTTGGCAAGTTCCTACGTTTCTTCAAATAACTGCCCTGAAAGCCATTGGTTTTCAAACTCTGTGAATCTACTGCTCGTGAAATTGAGATAAAACCCCTGCCTGGAGCTGGATTCTTCGAAGGCCCCCAGCCAACAGACCCAGCAAGACCTTGCCAGCGTCCTTGACATCGGTGGGAGAGGTTGCCACGCTTGCAGCACGTAACCCGACCGGAGCGTATGCGCTGCGTAAGTCAATCGCTTCCTTCCCTTCTTTCGTGGTATTTCCATCCAATGGGCAACCCAGTGCTGTGCCATGTTTTGGGTGAGTGGCTGTAGGTGTATGGTAGTCTACACACGTGCAATATGAATCAGGGACAAGACTATGGAATTTATGCCTGTGACCCAGCAGAGAACTTCAACAAGCCCTCCAGAAGTGAAAAACCTTAGCAAAACTTTTCAAGTTTGGACACTTAATTTGGGTTATCTAGGTCTACCTTCATGTATGTGGCTCTTGGATTTTCAGGCACAGCAAGCAACATCTTGCCCATTGACTTTATAACTTGTGCAGGCTGTGCTGAAATCTCCAAGAGTTTTATTTGGAAGGATAGAAAGGACACGTTTTCCTCACACTTCAAGGCCTAAATCAACTACTAACTGATGTGCAGGGAAGGTGTTCAAAGGAAATGGTGTTGGGGGTAAGTTATTTCACACTGTGTATTCTGTGATAGACCATTGGGCATACGGGAATCTGATCCTGATTGCTCAGCTTTCTGGTTTTAGGTGGAGTTGATACAGCAAAAGATCGGGACCAGACATCAACCTCTAATAGCCTAAAAAAGGGAATTATCTATTCGTACTATATATACTTTATTCTGCCAGTTGGGATACTCCTTGTTGTGGTATACAAACATAGCCTTCCAAACATGACAATTTTAGCTTCAGTATTTTAATTTCTATTCCAACTAGTGTGAATTTATTTTCTGAACCTCTCTAGTCTTCACAAGTAAAACAACAACAACAAAGAAATATTTAAAAATAATTAATTGGAACATTATTTATAATAAATGGGATGGAAAAGCAGCAGGCTCTGAGGAGGAATGCTGTTCTGCCCACTGAGAGCCAGTAGTTTGTTTTATAGCCCAGATCCCAAGAAGTATAAAGAGAGGGAAGCAGTGGCTTCTGCCTGTTGGCTACAAGTGTTTGATCTTTAAGGTCCCTTCCAACCTAGACCATTCTATGGTTCTATGATCTCTGTACATTTGCATAAAGGAAGAGGCTGAGCACTCAAAAAATATGTTTATGCAGATTCATGATCACTCTCAAAACCCCAGATGATCTGCTCTCTCACGTCTTTTCTTGGGGTTTTTTCCCCCAAAGGTACAGGTCACCCCTTGAAAGGGTTTAAATCGACTGCGTCACAGAAGCAGGTAGGAGGATCTGCCCACAGTGAGTGCAGTATTAAACTCTAGCTGTTCCTTTCTTAGACCCCTATACTCTTCCTCAGTTTTGAGTTCCTTTCTGAGGGAAAATGTGACTTACAGGTTGTGGTTGGGTTTTTTTTCCCTTAGAGTTTCCCTGGCAGAAAGCTTGATGGAATTGTCTGCCATCAACACCTGCTTTCAAGCTTTCCTGACAAAATTAGATTTTATATCTCAGCATCACATATGGCATCTTTATAATTAGTCTTTTTGCAGTATATGAATGTCAGTTCCTAAAATGCTGCCTGTACTGTTCATGTGGGAATATTTTGCCTCATTAAACAAATCCAAGCTTTTCATTGGAGCTTCTAATTGTTGAAAACCCACATTTTTGTGTGTCTAATCTCAGAACCATTTTGACGGACTGAAATACAGCGTATTTTCAGCCTCACTGGAACTGAGCTGTGTGCAGATCAGTTCTGGAAATAGGAACCTGAGATGAGCCTCCATAGAGTCACTTGTGGAAATGTAGTCTTTGAATAGGGAGCTGTCTGAAAATGAGGGGTGGGCTTCTTCAGAGGGCTCACTATTGACCTAATCTTGGAAGCAGAGGTAAGTCTGTGATTATGAGCTTCTGAAAAAATATTACCATATGTAACATTTCAGAACAAGAACACCCAGTTTTTAACGCACGTGCTCCAGAGCAAGCAAACTTCCATTGAAATGTGAGGCTCAGAGGTGTTTTCAGACATGTGACGATCAGAATTACCATTCAGAAAGAGAGGGAGACGTGTTCCCGTGTCAGTGATTCACAGCTGATTGATTGTTTTAAACTGTTGTAAAATGCATGGGAAGTCCCACACTAGTACAGACACCAGTATAGGTGAGGATAGGTGATTTTTTCATTACTCGTGTCACAGCTGAGACTTTTTATTCCACTTGGGTACGTCCGTTTCTCTGCTCAGAGGTGGAAATGCACAAAGCAACAGATCATCACTATACCGCCAGCACTAATGTCATGGGAGTGGTAACATTTGAATAGGGAAAATTCAGCACTTAGTACCTATGCAACATGATGAAAAATGTGCAAACTCTCAACTTGTCATAGAAATGTCTTTAGTATCTCAAGTGCAAAGTTAGTGCAGTGTCAGCAACACTATCCTCTAGGAAAAAAAAAGAAGACAAATAGGAAAACATTGAAAAACATAGCTCTTGCTAGCTCTCATGCAAACTGCTGTCAAACTTGTACACTAATGCAGTGAATCGTTCAGGCTCAGCTCGCTGGGGGTACTCCTGCTCATATTGGTCAGACTGGCCATAAGGGATTTGACTTTGTAAGCATAGTAGTCCCTTAAGTTGACTGACGGAACTTCTTTCATGCCGTCACCAAAATCGCAGCTTCTCATGGCACTCTCTAACTGCTTCTGACGCCTATAGAAGTGGGAGAATTTATTGAAGATGAGTGTAATGGGAAGCACTACCACTAGGATACCAGCTAGGATGCATGCAGATGCCGTCAACTTGCCAGCAGTGCTCCCTGGCACAACATCCCCGTAGCCAACTGTGGTCATGCTAACGGTAGCCCACCACCAACACGCAGGGATGGTGGCTAAGCCCTCGTTCTCTTCCTTCTCAATGGTGTAAGCCACTACTGAGAAAATGGAGATGCCGACAGAGAGGTAAAGTAAAAGAAGCCCCACTTCTCTGTAGCTATACTTCAGGGTGGCTCCAAGAGACCTGAGACCCGTGGAGTGTCTAGCAAGCTTTAAGATGCGAAAGATCCTCATGAGTCTCAGGACTTGTGCAACCCTGCCTAAATTGGCTAAAGTCGGACTGCTTTCCACCACCAAGTTGACAATTAAGGTAATATAAAATGGAAGGATAGACATTAGGTCAATCAAATTCAAGGCATGCTTGAAAAATTTTAAAAAGTCAGGAGCTACTGCAAATCTCGCCACCAGTTCAAAAGTGAACCATGCAATACCAAAATGTTCCACGATTTCAAAGCGAGGGTCTTCCTCGGGGTTCCCGTTGCTGTCAACAATCTGAAAGTCTGGGAGGCTGTTCAGGCACATGGTCACGATGGAGCCCAGCACCACCACTATTGAAAGGACGCTGAAGATTCGGCTTAAGACCGAGTACCCAGGATTATCCAACGCGAGCCAGAGTTGCCTCCTGATGTTTCCAAAGGGTTGCTTGTCAAATTTAGAGGCATCGCTGTAGAATGCCAAAATCTCATCAAAAGAAGATGTGGTACTTTCCTGGTCACTTTGTTCCTCCCATTTCTCTTGGTCTGGCTCCATTTTCCTCCCGTGGTAGCTGTAGCTGCAGCAGGAGTCTATAAAGAATTCATTGATTCCCCAGTACTCAATCTCCTGGCTGAAAGAAAACACGCAGAGTTCACCCATCACATGGAGCTTGCCGGTGTTATAAAAATGTAGCACGTAAGGAAAGAGCTCGGGGTTCCTGTCAAAATAAAACTCATTCTTGGTGTCATCATAGTCATCGCAGAGCTCCAGGATCGACTCCTTTGAGTGGCAGCTCAGCAGTTTGCCCAGCCTGGTCTCCGGGAACCTTAACAATGTGTTGGATCTCATCTTTTTCTTAAAGCCTCCAACGTTGATGCTGATCTCATTGTCTTCAAAATTCGCTTCAGATAAAGCCTTCAGACTCTGCCCTGTCATAGTGAGCTCCTTCCGAAGGTGTGTAGGGGATGAAAACCTAGGATGCAAGTGCACGGAAAATCAGCAGAATGAGCAAATCTCCAGCATGTTCAGCTATTGATGCTCTTTCTGTCTTCCTTTATCTTTATTTCTTTCTCTTTCCCTCTCTCTCCTTCTCTTTCTCTCTTTCCTTCTTTCCCCCCTTGCCCCTTTTTCCCGTTTTTTTCCTCTTTCCCCCTTTTCCCCCTTTCCCCCTTTCTTTCTCCCATCTCCCACCGAGGGCGGCTCCTTTGTTCCCGCTGCAGGCTCCCCTCCCTCCCCGTACCCATCACCGCGGCTGCGGCTGTCGCTCCTACGACCCCCTTCCCCTCGCCCCCCGTTACTCACGGCCTTTGTGCGACCGGCCCCACGCGGACCTTTCGCCCCGCCGGCCGCCGCCCCCCGCCCCGCTCCGCGCCCGCACCTACCTGCTCTCTCAGCGGCCGCGGCCCCCCGCCGGCGCGCCCTGCTGCCCCCGGCCCCGGCCCGCCATCGCTGCCGCTGCCGCTGCCGGTGCCGGTGCCGGTGCCGGTGCCGGTGGCGGGAGAGGAGGTGCTGAACGGACAGCGGCCCCGCGCCGCCCCGCTCAGCGGCGGGAGGCGGCGGCGGCACGCGCGCTCGTCATGGCGACGACCCCCGCGGCTGCCGCCCGCCCCCGCCGCTCCCACCGCCTTCGCCCCCCCGCCCCGACCCCGCCGGGCGATGGGGGCTGCCGCCGCGGGACGGCGGCGCGGAGACGAGCGGCGGCCCGGCGGAGCCGGTGTGCCGGCGGTGCCTCCGCTCGCTCGCTCTCGCTCCCGCTCCTGCCCCCGCGCTGCCGCACGCTCGGGTTCCCTCCGCCCCCCCCCAAACCCGCGATCCAGCCTCACGCCGGCTCCCCCCCCCGGCACAACATCCCGAGGGGGGACGCCCACCTACGCCCGCGTCACCCGCGGACCCTCTCCCGAGGTGGGGGGAGGGAAGACACGACGCCCAACCCCACCCAGACACCCCCCCCCCCCCCCCCACGCGCCCCTCTGCCCCCTCACCCTGTCCCCTCACTCGTGATCCCACGCATCCAGAGTGCGGCTGGCGGAACTGGATTGCTGTCACCACTGCGTGGGGTTGGGGGGTGCAGGGGAGCGATGCCCTGGGCACTCCAGCCCTGTGCATCACCCCCAAACCCTTGGGATGGGGCAGGGGGAGAGCGGTTACGCATCCCAGCTCTGGCAGCACACGAGCCCTGTTCAGAAGACACCCCCCAGTATTAAAGGCCAGCCCTGTAAGCCCAGGTAACTGGTTGCGGACATAAAGGGGGACGCAGAAGTCCTGTCGCCTGCCAGCGGCCGGGTCTCCAAGATCCTGCTCAGCTTTGCGACCTGGGGTGTTGTGATCACCCCGCCATGTCCCACTGACGCTGGTGCCTTGCGTGGCTGGGAGCCCCCACACCCCTGGGGAACCTCCCGCAGTGCCGTGCATGGGCTCGTAGCACCCTCAGCCCCCCAGGGATGCTTCGGAAGATCCATGCTTCAGGGATGCTACAGACGATGCTCCTGCTCGCCCTTTCGGTCCCCCCAGCTTTTCCTCCCCGGGGAAGGGGAGCGCAGGGGACGGCGACTGCACATAGCAGGGAGGAGGCTTTGCAAATGCAGTGGCGACCCGCACGTTTCCCTTCCCATCTCCAGAGAAGCAGCTTTCCAGCTTCCCAGCGGCAGCACAGTGGTTAGGTGAGTTTGTGACAGCCGCCTCCTCTCAGGGCTCCGCTGGCAAACCGCTCCCTGGGGAGCTCTGATTATACTGGCTTTTAACGTCTGGGGTAGAGGGTGGCGGGACACGGGGCTGGGAGCCAGCCCGTGGGGATTTCTGAGTTGGATGCCCCACCCTGTTCCCCAAGGCTTGGCTAAATCACCAAACTTCTCTGCCGTACGTTCCCGCTCAGCGTTAGGAGAACAAAAATAACTCCTATTCCTTGGTGACACGGCAAGGAATAGCGAGCCGCTGCTGGCCGTTCGTTCAAATGATAGCTGCGTGTTTTCACCAGCTCTAGGTATCGTGCGGGGGCTTGAAACTTACTGAAACATCTTCAGCACATTTCCAAAAAATACATGTTTTTCATGATTGTTCTTTCTTATTCTTAAATTAGATCTTTTTTTCCCTAATAATGCTTTGGAAGAAACTAAGCGGAGGGATGTTTAGAGGATTTTCAAGCTTTTATATGTTGTTCTCGCCTTCCAAGACACTTGGCTAAGAACTGGGCAACCTCCTATTCCTTTTGGGAAATGTGTTTATCCATCTCTGTTCTTATCCTTACCCTGGAGAAATCACTGGGCACTTTCCTAACCCGTGTTTCCTTATCAAAAGGCACAGCGAAGTTTCTGCAGATAAACAGCGAAGTAATATTACCGTGTACGGATACAGCTCCCCCTAGTCTAATATAACTGCTCCTGTAATTAGGGCTAATTTGCTCAGCCCCAGCATTTTGCTAATAAAGCCAAAATGCTTCCAGCACCCAAGATAGCGATCCAAACCTCATCTGAACCCTTCTGCTCCGCACACCCTCCAGCAGGGATCCTGTTGCTGGGATCCTAGTGCTTCTGCCTTTCCCAGCAGGAAGTGCAGGACAAATTGCTATGGGCGCACAGTCACTGGTGGAATCCAAGGCAGAAGATCCGCTTTGATACGTCAAAGGGAATCAGGTGTGTCATTTTTGCACAAAATGAGCTTGTGATATGTCAGATTGGAGGAAATTTTGGGGTGTGCTAATAACAAATCAAATAAATATGAAACAGCACTTTGTCTCCACTGCCCTGTAGACGGTTCTTGGGCTGAGGAGGATGAAAGAGGAGTGCCAGGATGGGGCTGGGATGGGAAGGGAAGGAAGCATGAAAGAATTGGGTGTTGGGATGGGGAGATAAATGGGAGACTTACCGCCCTGGGGAAATACTACAAAAGCTCAACTGATTTTGGTTCTGCTCATCATAGTTGTTGACTCTGACACTGTGTGAGAGAGACAGGGTTTGTTTTATTGCTACATGTGTCACCGTGTTATTTAAGGAATATGGGAAGGTGCCGGCGCTGGGCAAATATGTGGGATACATACAGGTGCCCTCCAGGGCTGTGTGGGTCTGGAGATAAACTACCCGCAGTACGTTTGACTATACACCCTGCTTTGTGCTCGCCGTGACCCAAACTGTGAGGGAACATGGAATTATTGCTGCGCTAGAGACCAACAGGGTGTAGGAAGCTGCCACCTCGAAAGTCGTGTCCATGGACAACATCTGCTGTCCCACCACTACAGCAGCTGCGCTACCCCGCAGCGAGCTTAATGCCGATGAGGACACGTGGGGCTCTGTTCGGGACGTACCTCAGATACACTGTCAGCTTTGTCAGAAGTGAAACTACTACGGCTACTACTGCTGCTACAGCATTAATTAAATCTTGAATAGGGTCTAACCCCTGGCTGTCTTCAAGGCCAGGCTGGTTGAGGCTTTGAGCAACCTGGTCTAGTGGAGGGTGTCCTTGCCCACGGCAGGGGGGTTGGAACTAGATGGTCTTTAAGGTCCCTTCCAACCCAAACCATTCTGTGATTCTACAATTCTAAAGGAAGACATGGCACCTAAGTCAGTGGTTTTAGCAGCAGTTTCACTGGGTGGTAGATAGATTCACTTTGGACTTGAGGACCCAACCATCCATTAGGCTGAAGGTGGAACTTCAGTCTGAACTCAATACTTACTGGAGGGTCCCCTCTGGCGCTGGAGCCAGATTCAAATATACGTTCTTGTTGACCATATCCTTTTGCTCCAGATGTATTGGAAAATCCTGGAGTCTTATTGTGTCATGGTAAGATCGATAGATAGGATCTGTTTTAGTTTGCGAAACCTCACAGGCAGCTGGGAGCAAAGCTGAGATCCCTTCATAATGGCATTCCTGCTGCCACAACTATTGACTGTGGCCAACTGGTGAATGCGTTTAGAAGAAATAAAAATAGTTTCGCACATAATACTCATTTGAATAGTGGAAAAGGGCTATTGTAGAATATTGCCAAGTCTAAAAGAATGAATAAGTTCAAAATGGATTTAAACAACTTCATAAAGGCTATGTCCCTCTCTGGATATTTTTCCAACTGAGCTGAGTACAGCCTGAATTTGAGAAAACCCCTGATTGTCAGAAAACTTTGCAGAGGAGACACCCTCCTGAACATGCTTTTTTCTTACCCTCTCCCATCAGCAGGGTTAGCTGTTCTCATGACTTTTGGTCGCTGGCCATCTGCAGCCAGCTTTTTCTAACTGGAAGTTTGAAGAAAGCTGAGATGAGCCACGCTGCATCATCTTTTGGCTGTTTTAGAAGGAGCTCTGTCAACCCTTCCATAACCACAGGCAGAAGAGAAATACCATTTGTTTATGAATCTGCTTGTCCCTCCAGTGCCCTTACTGACATGCCTGTTCTTCTGAGGGGGAAAAGGCTTGGCACAAGCTCTTGTGGCATTTGCAGTGTAAAGCTGGGGAGGGAGGCGAGGCAAATGCTTTGCTAAGCTGAAAGTTTAGAAGGCAGTGATAGTGCTGTCTGAAAACAGACCTCCGGTGTGATGGAGTGGAACTCCAGTGGACCACAGAAAGGCCATCTGGCAGCTAAAGAACTGAACCATGTACTGAACATGAACTGAACATTTCATTTCGGCTGACAGTGTCTCAACAGAGTGACAAATAGTGATCTTTAGCAGTGCACTGATTGCATGAGCAGTAAAGTTTTACTGTGATGACTCTCCGCTTATGCCTTTTGTTGTGCAACAGTGACCTGCTTAGTCACTGCTCCCTGCTCCACCTGATTCTTGGCTATGGGGGACACATGGTAATATTTGCTTTTGCAAGCCCTGTGGGGAGCATTGTCTTCCTTAATTAAATCACCATATCCCAGAATCATGGTGTGCGAGGCAAAAGAATTATATTCACTAGATAATTGTGACTTTCTTTTGGTATAGATTGTAGAATTTCAACCTTCTGTCCCCTACTGTAAGCTCACGTCTGACGTGGGTTAAATGAACCACACCTACAGACCCCACTGACAATGTATTAGAGGAGCCTGCAGTGAGTATGTTTACAAGAGCATTTTACTTGGGATTGGGATCGTGCTTTTGAAGTGACCCTCTTGATCAGCTCCACTACCTTGACTTCCTTTACACTGAGCCTGAGAAGTATACTCCCTTTGGATGAAAACATCCCAAAAGCTGAGCTGCAGGAGTAATCACTGCCAGTAGCAATAGGCAATGGGAAAGAAGGGGTTTCAGAGCTGCAGTTTTGGATGTAACGTGACAACCTAATAAAGTGCAGTGGTCACTTTCCCAGCAGCAGTGGTGCAGTCAGCATCGGGCATGACCTCTTTGATAGTTCCTGAATGGAAATAGTGAGAAAGAGGATCTTGTTTGGAACCAGGTTATAGCTATTAGTTTTAAATTGGGACTAAAAAGCCTAGTTCTGTGCTGTCAGTCAACTGACTTGGAGCACTTTAAGGCTATTTCACTTCCATTTGGAACCTGCCCATGTGTTTCTTCCCTTACACTTTCTCACGCTTCTGTGTATCTAGAAAACGAAGGCATGGGAAATCCAGCAACAGCACAGCTCCTCTGGGCAGATCCCCAGGTTTGATATATTCTCAGCTGATTTGCTCTCACTGAGAAGACGCCTCATGCTTAGATGGTTTTATCTCCATCTTTCTTCTGTGCAATTTTAAAGAAGATGGGGAAAACGCCACTTGTTCTATGCAAGTGAGAAAAAGCTCACCCAAAGCTAATCTAGGCCCTTTATTCTATAAAGAATAATTGAGATAATTTCTTGTTTCCATAGATATATGTATCTGTGACACAGGACTCTCCATCCTAAATTAAAAAACCCAGGTTGAACACAAGCAGGAAGAGCAGTCCTTACTTGGAAACATTTTACTCCAAAAGCATGAATGTGAGAAACCCCCTCCTAACTTACATCTGTTTCAGTCTGGGAGGAAAACTGATTTTGATTATGAAGCCAGCATGCAGAGCTCACAGACTGCCCTAACTTCCTGGAGCAGCAAAGCGGCCATGCAATACTTGACACTGGTTAGTAAGCTTCAGGTAAGGGTTGCTCAGGGTTGCAATGACGGGCCAGTGCCAGTGTTGTCACCATCATCTGACATGTGGATCAGTATCATCTCCTTCTTTCTTGGCACTTCCTGACTGGTTTTTTCTGGGGGGGAGTTTGGAGTTAGGAAACCCTTAGCTACTCCTCTATTTCAAATAAACAATGAGAACATTGAGACTGTGCTGGTAACAGCCAGAAAGAGACTGCTTCTGCTGCTGAACACAATTAATCCAGTGACTCCCCCTCCCAACACTTTGGATGAGTTGCTGATGCGTGTCCAGTTCTCCTGTTCCACACAGACACACCATAGAGCACATACCCTGCCATGAGACCTGCCCCGCGGCCTTTTGCACCCTGTTAACACAGCCCTCACCAGGACACTCTGCTCTGCCTGCCTGCCTCGGGTGCAACCAGAGAGAGCTCTGCAGAAGGGTCTGGCCAGGCAGCCTTCCCTTGCCTTTTGTTGCCCAGCCTCGTCACTAGAGATATTGGCAAGGATGGACTGATCATTTCATGGCCAGCATCCAGGCAGCGTGAGGCTAATGCTGCAGCGGACCAGGTGGAGCTTGGAGTTATAAGCGTCTTTGCTTAACCTTAAAATATATTAAGGGAACCTAAGAGAAAGTTATATTTATCTGTCCAAATATATTTATTTTAAAACTGAAAAGATTAAAGCCCAGTCAGGTCAATGCATGAGATATAGATAAATAAGCAAAGGAAATGGAAGGCAGGCATGCCAATAACGCTCCCTGCACCTCCCAAAGGTGTTTCTGCAGGGAGAGAGCAGAAGATGCACTATCTGCTTTCCTTGCCTCTGTTGCCACTGCCACCCCTCACTGGCTGCCCAAACAGCTTGGTGTGGCAATATCTGGTGTATGCAGTCCTATTCTAGCTTGAGAGAAAGCTCTACTGGATCTTTGGCTGAGGTCGTAGAGATCTGAGTGGAAAGATTTCAGGGAGCTATCACAAGTATTGAGATCCAGGTCTGATCACAGAGGACTATCGGGGGCTCCAGCCCTTGCTGCCTCACAGCATTTGTGCCAGTTCAGCACAGATTCAGAAGTTACTGTCTCCTTCCTGCCTTCTAAACACAGGCCTCAGCTTCTTAAATATGAAATACCGGCATTGTCTGGTTTTTGTGAAGCCACCCAACATCTGATCCTTCGTTTTATCTTCGTGTTGCTTGTGAAGGATTTATCTGTTGCACTGGGGCCTCTGATCTTCCCGGTTCTTCAGTCTCCACTTTGTTTGCACCAGTTGCTCCACCAAGAGAAGACTGAAGTTTGCCTCTGAAGTCAGCCCGAATGTGAAGAAGCTTAAGGGTCCTGGATGACTATAGAAATAGCAGCATGGGCCTGAAAAGGAATGGTCCCAGACTGGCAGCACAGGTACATCCTCAGCGCTCAGCACCCTCAAAAGGGAGCGAGCGGAAGGCACATCCCACCTAGCCAGTTTCCTGAAGCTTCCCAGAACAGGTGCCGTCAATACCATCTCCCAGTTTGTGTGGACCATTCACCATTGCCTCATAAACCACCATGTGCAGAGTCTGCCAGCTGGAATTTAACCTAAATCTCTCTCTCCTTGAGACGTTTGCAGCAAATAGCCTTGAAGGGCACTATCTGGGAGATACATGACCACTACACCCAGCCAACAAAATATGTTTCTGTAATGGTACCGCCTCCAGCAACTTCCCTTTTTTTATGTAACAAACTAAAGCACAAAGAGAAAGAATTTGTGCCACACGGAGCCTTACCCTGATTGCTGTAGTTTGGGGTTTTTTAAAAAAACCTGCTTAGTGGAAAACAGACAATCAACTTTAACTTTTTATTCTTTAATAACTGCCCACAAAGCAAAAGGAATCAAAAAACCTGTTCATAGCCTGCATAACGCTTAAGTCCAGTTTTTGAATGGGTAAGCATCTTCCCCCTCCCCTTCGAAAACACTAATGACCTGCTGGCAGCGACAGTCCATCTCTGAGTCATTCAGTGGAACTGCTGTTGTAGCACCTTCCCTGACATGTATCTGAAAGGCAATTTGGGCTGTAAAGGTCACACTTGCCTATCTCAGGCTCCATTTGAGGGTGTGCACATTCTTATACGCCGTATATCCTGGTTGTTAAGAGATCTCTCACTAGTGGATGAAGGAGCAGGAAATGATTTCCCTTGGATTTGGTTGACTTCGATATATTTGGGTTATATTTAAAGCAAGAACAAGCCAATTAAAAGAATAGGTCACTAAACAAGAGTCTAATTAATGTTTCCGAGTGGTATCATGGAACAAAAGGTTTTAAAGTTTCTGAAACACGTTGGGACATCTGTGCTCAGTTTCTACACACAATGCAGAAAGTCCAAAACATCAAGGGAAACCTTATTGTGAGGAGATGCCAGTCCAGATCCATGCTCTGAACAGTTTCACATGGTTCAGATCAGTTTATAAAAAAAAAAAAAAACCAACAAAAAACCTCTGAACTGTTTTATCTTGAGCTAACATGATTTTAAATTTCAAATTTTTTAACCTCAATTCAACAAAGCACTTAATGATATGCTTAATTATAACCAACTCTGGTTTTCAGAACCATGCTTTTCTCTGCTGTAGTTTGTTATTCCTGTAATAAAGAGTAAGAGGAAATAATGAAGGTTTTTTTTTTTCAGGAGCCTATACTATGGAATGATGAGAATATAGAAGTAGTTTGAACTTCACCGTTCAGCTGACAGATTCATTGGGTATAAAGTCAAGTGAAGGCCAGCATGTTGTGAGCACAGGAAAACCTGAATTCTGTTTTATTTGTTTTTCTTTTCAAACCGCTGCTTTGTGGAGCAATTCTGACCTTCGCCGCAGCCGGAATATTACACTAACCAGCTGCTGAACAAAGACTTCACAGAATCTAGGTCAGGCCTAATTTGTGAAGCTCACGGAGTTAGTCACTATGGCAGCCTTCTGAAAGGTACAGATGGAGAATCCATGAGCTGTGGGAACAGAATTACGGGGCTTCTTCTCACCACCAGTTTTAATGCAATTTGTTTTATTTCCTTTTCCAGGAGTTCCTTTTTCTCAGAGCTCCTAGTGAAAGAGAGATTAGATGTGACAGCCACATCTGTTTTAGGAAATTCCTGTGGAGATATCAGATTGGTAGCTGGCTCAAGCGACGTTAAAAGTGAGTGCTTCTGGTCTGAGCAGGTGGTCTATGAACATTATGAAAAATCTGTAGCCTGTTATAGTCACTTTCATCTTAGGATCTCAAAGCGCTCTATAAATATCAGTTGATCAAGCCTTGCAACATCCCTGTGAGGTGATCACTTTGTAATTGAAGGGAGTGGGGTTTATGGCTCACAAGCTTGCCGCTGGCTGTGAAATCCCTTTGTGACTCACACAATCTGCCACAAGTAGAGCAGATGTATTGCTGCTGTGTCTGGACATAAGAGCTGTTGGAGATGCAGCGGTGCTTGGGCCACTGATACACGGGTTCTCCTTCCCTTCAGGTCTGCTCCACTGTCCCTTGTTCTCCCGTTCTCATTTCCCAGTGCCCTCTGCCAAGTGCACACACTAGCCGTGCTTTCTTTTGGATGTTCCACCTGGTGCCATATTTTCCACTGAGAGCTTGACATGGCTGCGTGCTTTGCAGATTGTTTCTCTGCAGGTCCTGGGACAAAATGTGTGCTAAGTTGTACCTCAGCCAACGTTCTCCCAGGTGCAGCAGTGGGAAAACAGCAGTGCAATTCTGCTCTTCCTTCTCAGCATTGTTGGGGCTAATTTAGAGGGTTAACTTAGTATTACAGAGACCCCCTCAATAGACAGAGAATGTCTGACTGAGCAATGTCCTGCAGCCAGCAGCAGAAGCTGACTTGTAAAGTGGTCCTGTCTGCTCTACAGAGGGGCTAGAGCATCAGATTCACCACTGGTATGTTTGCTTCCCTGAGTATTACTTTTGCATTTCACAAAAAAACGTGAACAGGCTTATTTCTGAGCTGAGTCTTGACATGATAAATATTGTGTGTGTGCATCTATATAAGGCCTTGGGGGTACTGGTGGATGAAAAGCTGGACGTGAGCCGGCAGTGTGCACTGGCAGCCCAGAAAGCCAACCGGATCCTGGGCTGTATCAGGAGAAGTGTGGCCAGCAGGGCAAGGGAGGGGATTCTCCCCCTCTACTCTGCTCTTGTGAGACCCCACCTGCAGTGCTGTGTCCAGCTGTGGAGCCCTCAGCTTAAGAAGGATATTGACCAGTTGAAACAAGCTCAGAGGAGGCCAGGAAGATGATCCGAGGGCTGGAGCCCCTCTGCTATGGGGACAGGCTGAGAGAGTTGGGCTTGTTCAGCCTGGAGAAGAGAAGGCTCTGGGGAGACCTTATAGCACCTTCCAGCACCTGAAGCGTCTACAAGGAAGCTGGGGAGGGACATTTTACAAGGCCCTGTAGTGACAGGACAAGGGGTATATGGGTTTAAACTGAAAGAGGGGAGATTTAGATTAGATATCAGGAAGAAATTCTTCCCGGAGAGGGTGGTGAGACACTGGGACAGGTTGCCCAGAGAAGCTGTGGCTGCCCCATCCCTGGAAGTGTTCAAGGCCAGGCTGGATGAGGCTTTGAGCAACCTGGTCTAGTGGAGGGTGTCCCTGCCCATGGCAGGGGGGTTGGAACTGGATGGTCTTTAAGGTCCCTTCCAACCCAAACCATTCTGTGATTCTATGGTTATGTATGTAGGCACTGCCGATGTAACCACCAACACTTCTTAGCCTTTAGAACAGGATACTGGTACAAAATTAATCTTTTGTGAGGTGTTTTGTTTGTTTGTTTCTATAGCTGTAGAGGCCGTATATGTTGAGCACACTTTGCCTTGCACTGAAAATACTTAAAACTCAGCCATAACTCTAATTGTAACTGTTTGGGACATAGCTGTTTGGCATGGGTGACGATCAGTATTGCCAAATGGAAATACATCTAGTTGCTTGGATAAAGACATGAGGCTTTGTTGCCTGTGTGATAACACTGGGGTTCTAAATACCAACTTTTGACAATGTTGACCTGCAATCCATGATGCTGGCTGGTAAATCCTAGCCCGTTGTTGTAAGCATTCTGTGAAATAAGGTTGCCATCCAAGGCTGAAAGACCTTGGCACTGTTAATCTGAAACTTTTATTGAATATTATACCTCTTAGGATAGGGTTAATTATACCAACTCTATCCCCAGCCAATATTTACAGCACAAAGAAATTCTTAAATGCAAAGGTATTTGAGGGTTTTTTTTGCTATTACACCAAAAGAGAACTTGACATCAGATTTTCAAGTGGTTATAATTCTAAATTTTGCTTTTTAAAGGACTTCACCTTCCCATCTCCATAGCAGTCAGCACATCTGGATCTCCACCCTGATTGTGACCTCTGGATGTTGCCATAATACAAACATTAAACAAATGTAATTATTGATAAAAAGTGGGAAGGTTATTTTTTGCCTTGATCTGTGGTTTAAAAGATTTCCATGGACAAGTGCTGTGCCTAATATGCAGCTACTGCTAGATTAATACAATGACCTGTGTGTGAGGATAGTGCCACTGAATTTAAAACGTTGATGATTCTTTGACGGGGTTCAGCTTTTGGTCCATTTGCATTTTGGCTATATCACAACATGCTACAGCCATCAAATGATCAGACGGATTAAAAAACAACTTGGGAGAAATCAGGAATTTTACTGGGGAAGAGGAACAATCAGGAACTTTGCTACTGTGAGTTTGTTCTGTACCCCAAAGTGGGGAGCAAGGAGGAGAGTTTCTTGGAGATTAAATGTGTAATAGCAGGCAAACCTTTGTACACTCAGAGCATCCAGTTCTCAACACAGCAAACAGTAACCTAGAAACATATGTGGTGAGCAATAACACTCATAAATCTTAAGAGATTATGTGTTCCTAATGTGAGACTTTAGACTGATCTATTTTGTTAAGTGCCAAACTTCAGCATGATTCAATCAAGTTTTGCTTAATCTGAATTTATTTACTCTTGGTGATGATGATTCATTGAACATGTCTGTAGTCCAGTCTGTTGAACTAATTCGTCAGGCATTTTGATGGACTGGTGATTTGTCTTCCCTGAACATTTCATGCTTTATTTATTTATATCATCTGGATTGTGTAGAACAAGAACTGCAGTTCTGCTAAGAATTAAACATCCCTCAGTGATGCCTTTAGTAACAGGAAACACTCTCTAGATAGGTATTCTTGTTGTGATGTAGCCAAACAACTAAGCCAGGAAAACTTCTCTTATCCACAGATCCCATTCCCCTGACTGAATTCCTCTGTCAGCCTGGGTAGGTTTGTATCAGAGACACGACCTCGCAAAGAGGGAGGGACAACAGTGGTGAAGTGTCACTGTGCAGGACAGGAGGCTTTCCTGGAGGCTGGCCCAAGAGTATAGGTCATCCCAAGGAGAAATAAGACACGAGGGGTTTGCTTACATAGCCCAATTAACACGCAAGTGCTGGGCAGAGAGGCATTCTCACACTAGCTGGCTCTTATGGATGATGACAGTATGAGACGGGCCGGGCTGGACTTCAGCATAAGTTGGAAATGTATATACTGAACTATATTTGAACTGCGGTTCTCTACTGAGGTCTGTGTCACTATGACCACACTGCTGTGGCTACTTGTTAAAGCTAACTCCCGAGCAGCTTCGAGCAGCTGGTACCTACCTTCAGTGCAGGTCCAATGCTTTGGCCTTCTCTTTTCCAAAGGTGTATATCTCATCAGATGATTCTTCAGAAAGACTTCCAACTCTGCCTGCTAGGGATTTAAAGAATAAACACATGAAAGAGGCAAATTATTTTCTGGAGTGGAAGGTGCTGATTTTCCATACACGTGTAGAGAGTAGGAATCCTCTCTCTCCCAAAGGGGTGCAGTCTGCCAGGTCTGAGGTCCCCGTTACAAGACATATGGACATAGGATCACAGAATCACAGAATGGTTTGGGTTGGAAGAGACCTTAAAGAGCATCTAGTTTGAACCCCCTGCCGTGGACAGGGACACCCTCCACTAGACCAGGTTGCTCCAAGCCTCATCCAGCCTGGCCTTGAACACTGCTAGGGATGGGGCAGCCACAGCTTCTCTGGGCAACCTGTCCCAGTGCCTCACCACCCTCTCCGGGAAGAATTTCTTCCTGATATCCAATCTAAATCTCCCCACTTTCAGTTTAAACCCATTACCCCTTGTCCTGTCACTACCTGCCCTTGTAAAAAGTCCCCCCAGCTTCCTTGTAGCCCCTTCAGGCACTGGAAGGTGCTATAAGGTCTCCCCGGAGCCTTCTCTTCTCCAGGCTGAACAAGCCCAATTCTCTCACCCTGTCCCCATAGCAGAGGGGCTCCAGCCCCCTGATCATCTTCGTGGCCTCCTCTGGACTCACTCCAACTGGTTGATATCCTTCTTATGTTGGGGGCTCCACAGCTGGACACAACTAAAGCAAGTCCAGCGAAGGGCCACTGAGATGTTTCAGGGACTGGAGCATCTGATGTATGAGGAGAGGTGGCAAGAGCTGTGGCTGTTCAGCCTGGAGAAGAGAAGGACACCTCAGTAATGTGTATAAAATACCTGATTGGGTAAAGAGGGCAGAGAAGGTGGAGCCAGACTCGCTTTCAGTGACAGGACTAGAGGCAATGGGCACAAACCGAAACACAGGGAACTCCACTAAAACATAAGAAAAGACTTCTCCAGTGCAAGGGTGATTGATCACTGGCACAGGCTGCCCAGAGATGTTGTGGAGTCTCCGTCCTCCGAGATACTCAAAACCTGATTGAACATGATCACAGGCAATATGACCCTGCTTTAGGCAGGGGATTGACTAGAGGGTCCCCAGAGAAGCCTGTCAGCCTCAGCCATTCCATCAGATTAAATTAAAAAATCTCAAGTATTTGTTAGTGCACATTTTCCTGATGATAGCGATGAGCAGAGCATTTCGGTGTATCAAGTAGATGTTAACCGTCCCAACTCTTAGGCACGTGATGTTCTTTTGGTAAGCAGCCAAACAGCGGATATAAATTAGAGATCAAGCACTATTAATGGAACAATAGTACTAGAACGTGTGGTAGTAAATGTGTGCACAGGTATGTAGCATGTATATTAGCTGAAGGTGTAAGAAGAAGTAGTGATGTGATTCAAATACCAGTTAGATGTGCTTTATTTGCTACCATCCAATGACTGGTGTTCCTGCCATGCCACTGACCTTGATCAGCAGCATTAGATTTTGGTCCCTTTACTTACTGTTGCTGTTCATGGGCTACATCAGCCCTGAACTTGGCCCAAAGCCTTCCTTCCCCTCATTTAGGGATTTTGTCTAGTCATTAGAAACAAAGAAATTGTAAAAATGTGATATTACATGGATTTCTGCCATAAGTCACTGGAGTTGTAAGTAGCAACAATCAGGCACAAACGTGCCCTTTTCTCCTCTGATACTTCCTTCTGGCTTCCCACTGTACTGACTTGCCTTGTAGGTTAGCTAACCCTAAAGAGAAAACCACTCAGTTTCTATCTGAGGACAGTGAAATCTTCTGAGATATCCCAAACACATTTGGCATGTTTAAACACATCCTTTCAGCTTGTCTTCTTTCACACAGCTTCTGAGTGATGTTAATAATAATATCATTTATTTTGGACGATTGATTCTGCGATTCTTGCTTCTACATCCCAAATATGGTGCTTCCAGCCTTGGCTTCTTTTCTTCTGCAGGGAAATGCATTAGACTTCTTCACTTATTCTGGATATTTAGAGCTGGAAGGCCAAGAGCCATTTGTATACAGGTCTAAAGTTATTAAACAACCAGAGGTACTTCAGATCTAATAATTTTATTAGTGCCTCTTTGCTGACTTTGACTGAGGGAAGAGATTTACATTGCCAAGAAGAGGAAATTAATTGGGCCTTTATATATAGACATATGTATTAGATCATTTGGGAATTTTTAACATGGGAAATCAGCCATAATTAAATGATAAAAAGTATTTATATAACACTACTGTATGTGCTGGTGTTACTTATCTGAAAATAATTCAACAAGAGTCAGTGTATTTGGAAGTATATAGAACCCATAGAAGATCAGAATGGTGATTTATGCTTTCAGTCTTATTTTAGATTCAGAAATCAGCACTAGGATTATGCACAGTTTCAGGAAGAAAGTACTTAGCTTTTCTATCTGGTTAGAGCTCCACCAAGGGTTATTTTTCCCTAGAATCTATGGATACAAATGTAGCCAACTGACCCTCTTTTAAAAATATAGCTGCATTTTTTTTTCTATCATCTGGAGGATAGCCAGTGTGCTGGTTCCTCAAGCCCGAAGGACAGAAGCTGGAGTGACAGAAGGAGATGTACATTTGTTTGAAGAGTATCTTTGTCAAGAAAACAAGATCTACCACTGTTTTCCTGTGAAATGCTCAAGTCATATCTGAAGATATGCAAACGCAAAAACCGTCTGACGATAGCAGTGTATCAGTATTAGCAGCTCTGCCAGTGTCTCTCCACTCATTCGCTGAACCACGCTGAGGATACAAAAGTTCCAGTTCTGCTGTTTACCCAGCTGTGGATCAGCTGGTTCCATGTGAGGAATTTGTCTTTCCAATTTGCTTTTGTAAAAACCTAAGGAATTACTTGAAACAGTAAAAAAAATAAACTTATAAGAAAAGAGTGTAATAATTGCCAAGCCAGGCTAAGGAATGCCAAAACTAAAATTATCATAATTCAGGTCCGTTGTGTGCATTATCTTCCAATTTCTAATTGCATGACCACAGGCTGGTGTGGTTTTTCGCTTTTTCCCCCCCTCATTGCAGAGGATGGACCTGCTGTGGGATGAATCATGGTTACCTCATTGCAGAAACTGTGGAATTTGGAGGGTGATGGCAGAGGATTTCAAGATAGGGAAGGATTGTACTGTGGTTTGGGAAACTGAGTGTCGTCCTGGTATTGAATTTGGTTGCTATTATGGATTTTGTTATTCTCCTGCACATCATTCCTATGTAACGCTGGGCTAGTCACTTCACTCAAAACTTTTCACAGATGGTAACTGATTTTCTGGAAACCCTGACAACTGGAATCTGATATGGGATATGCTGAATACTCACACTTATGGGAACTGTGCTTTGAAGATATGTTTTAAATGCTGAAAAAAAAGTCCTATTCTTAAACATCTCAAATGAGAAACCAAAGTGTACGGTTTCTTTTGGCATTTCTGACTCAATGACCACAAGTAAATGTGGAGGGTAACACTTTCTTCTCATCTTCAGGAGCTCTGGGAAGATAAATTGTCAATGTTTGTAGAAAACCAGGATCCTGCAGAGGAGAAGACCATAAAATGCCTTTTTTGGGAACAAGTATCTGTGTTTCAGCACTGTGTCAGATGATAGGTGCCATACCTAGCATAACAGTATAAGTATTTCAGGTATTGATGCTACTGTATTTGTAGAGTGAATTAGCAAAGAATCATAGCAAAGGCTTTGAAAGTTCATTTCATCGCTCCCATGCCTGAAAGCAGGATCAGCTAAGCCTAATATATTCCTGTTAGATACTTGTCTAAGCTCTAGTGACAGAATTTTCACAATCTCCTCGCATGATTTTCCATCATTTTACTTTCCTTACCAGCATAAAGTCTTTCCCAGTAGCTAGCTGAAACCTCCTCTTGGCTGCACTGCCCACCCAGTCCTCAGGAGAGAGGGAGAAAGCTTCATCTGTGGGACTGCCTCATAGTGCACACATAAAGGGCGCAAAACCGAGATTATCCCTTTATTTCCAAAGAAATATAAAAATTGCCCCAGACCAGTGGTCTGCAACAGCAGAGGTTGAGGGCGACTACCTGGAGAGCAGCTTGGCAGAAGAGGACCTGGTGGTCCGAGTGGACAGTAGGTTGGCCTTGAGCCAGCAATGTGCCCTTGCAGCAGAGAAGGCCAACATCCTTCAAGAATGCTCTAGGTAGAGCATTGTCATCAGGTTGAGGGAGGTGGTCCTTCCCCTCTGCTCAGCACCGCTGAGACATGTCTGGAGTGCTGGGTCCAGTGCCGGACTCCCCATTACAAGAGTGATATGGATATAATGAAGCCAGTCCAGTAGGGGCCGTTGAAGATCATAGAATCATCATAGAATCACAGCATGGTTTGGGTTGGAATGGACCTTACAGATCATGTAGTTCCAACCCCCCTGCCATGGGCAGGGACACCCTCCACTAGACCAGGGTGCTCCAAGCCTCATCCAGCCTGGCCTTGAACACTGCCAGGGATGGGGCACCCACAGCTTCTCTGGGCAACCTGTCCCAGTGCCTCACCACCCTCTCCGGGAAGAATTTCTTTCTGATATCCAATCTAAATCTCCCTGCTAGATATCTAAGGGGCTCAAGCATCTGGCATACGAGAGCAGGCTGGGACTGTTCAACCTGGGGAAGGGGGTCTCATCAAAGTGTATAAATACCTGAGGGAGGGGGTCGTAAAGAATATGGGACCAGGCTGTCCTCCATGATGCCCACTGACAGGACTAGAGGCAATGGGCACAAACGAAACCACAGGAAATTCTGCTGAAACAAAGAAAATAACATCTTCAGTGCAAGTGTGGTCGAACACTGGCACAGGCTGCCCAGAGAGGTTGTGGAGCCTCAGTACCTGGAGGTATTGAAAACTCTATGGGACACCATCATGGGCAACGTGACCCTGTTTTGGGCAGACTAGACAATCTCTAGGGGTGCCTGCCAGCCTCAGCTATTGTGTGATTCAGTGCCCCCAAGAGCCATATGCAGAAAGCATGAGCCTGGCATTTACCTCCTGCATATGGAAGATATTGTGCAACTACTCTTTGCACCAAAACTGGAGATGGCCCTTTCACTCATGTGCTCTCTGTATAATAAGGCAAATCAATGTGGAAATACTTAATGTTTGAATACCTTTTATGATTCTGTATGGTGAGAGTTCTTCCTTGCTCATGAGGATCTGGAGTTTGGGTGCCTTCCCAGCTCTCTGCAGTAAGGAGTAATTCTTTTTTTTTTTTGAAGTTTATTTCAATCCTTGCATTGTTTTTCAAAACCACTGACTATTGCCTAAGTAAAGAAATCAGCTTGTTGCCAAACCTAATGCTTTCCTCATCAGTGACACATTAAAATGCTCCTCACTTTCACTTTTGTCCTTATCTTCTCCAGACAGCTGGAAAGCCAGCTCCCAGTGTCTTATTCTTGAAAACACGATTTTCAGTAGATTTCTTTTCTCCTTCCATTCAGCCCAGAGCATGAGATCTCATTTTATAATACATTATAGCTGCTTGTCTGGGGAGCGGAGTTATCTAAATGAAGGGTAATTTTCCGGTACATTCTGGACATGCTCATGGTGCACCAAAGAGGTTTAACACCCTAAAACAACGAACCTATATTAGTGCTAGATTAACCTACCCCATAACCAATACTAGACCTCAAAATTCCCTTGCCCTTTCCTGTTCATCCTCACATTGCCTAAATACCCTAGCCATCTGCACATCTGTCAGCCAAGTTCCTCTTAATCATCAACTTCTGGTCCTGCCTGCAGGGCCATCCAAATCTGTACTGTGCTGAGCAGTCAGCTTTGAAGTTCACAATCCACTTTGCCACCCTGCCCTTTTCTTCTGCTGAACGTTTCTCAGATTCCCTGTGCCTCGTCCCTTCTCCCGGAGAAGAGACTGAGTGGATGCCTTCCTCCTGCTCAGTAACGATGCTGCTAGAGCAGTCACTCCTCACTGCTGAAGCATTTTCTCTCAGGACTGTAAGCCAGACCTCCCTCATTATGAGAACATAATTTTCATTCCTCATCCTGTAACCCAGTAAACCTTTGAGGGGAGTAAAAGCGTGAATGGGAGGGTTGGGAACTAACAATCCCCCTGCTAGGCTTGTGGTCAGGGGACTCTGGGGAGCTGGTAGATGGGGGCTCAACTTCATCCTGACGAGACAGGCAGAGAGCTCAAGTCTGTCTTGTCCCCATAGTGCAGCCCCTGAGCTCTGAAGTGTCAGGGTCCCTGATCTGAACCTGGCTTTTCCCTAGGTTGTGCATCCTGGCAGGTCACTCGCTTTAGTTCCTTGGACTGTCATCATTAAGAGAGATTTTTCGTTAGCTGTCTCCTGGTTTTGTGATGATTTTTCCCTCTCAGTCAACTGTCCTGTGAGGACAGTTTAGGGCAGAGAGAGGCTCAACTCTGCTTAGGATTTTACAACAGATAAGATGCATTAACAGGCAAGCCCTTTTATCTGGATGGCAGTCACCCTGGCTACCACTGCCATCTATATCCATTCCTCTCAAAGGAACGGATAACTATATCATTCCTCTCAAAGACAAAAACTGTTTTCCAGATCGCGTTCTCTCACGTGTTTCCATGCAATCTAATTTTGAGGGATTCAGAGAAAGAAATGTCAGACCCCTCCACAGGTAGCTGTTTCACAGGGCAATATGGCTCACACCCTGTCAATGTGTCAGCCTATAATTCTTTTAGCTTGTTTCTGACCCTTGTTCCTCCCCACTCCATAAATCAGTCCTCCTCCTCCTTTGTGGTGTTTACACTGTCCAAACAGATAGAGGTCCCCAGGGTGGTTCCTCACCTCCAGCAGATTGTCTCAACGTTAACGCCTGAGCACACTCTGCTCTCTTTGCTCAGCTGTCATGCGGCCAAACTCATCTCATTGACTTAATTCCTCATAAATCAATAGGTCCAGATACTTACCCTCTCGTTTCCTTTGGGATGAGTCTGCTCCACAAGCCCACAGCCAGTTTGTTGGTCTCTGCTGTTATTAGGACCTTCTGCCTCCCTTCTTTAAGCACGTTCCTCCACTTCATGTTTGCAATCGAGGTTGAGCTTCCTTCTGCAGACTATTGCCTTGTGGCTGTCCACTTGGCTGTCGTTTTATTTCCAGCCTGTCTAGGTTTCTGTGTGTTTTTTGTCTGTCCCCACTGGTTTACACAACACCTCTCTAATTCATAGGAGTCGTTACATCAAATATAAATTGGATGAATGTGGTGTTTACTGCTTCCTTCCAGACCATTAATAGACATTGAATAAAACCAGACTTAGAGCAGATTTCTAGCCCTCCTTTCCTCCCCTCCCCACACCCAATCCATGCCCCAGATATTCTCCCATCGGCTCTTTATGTTCATGTTTATCTTTTGTTCCTCTTTGTTTATGGACTCACAGCCTGTGTTCAATCTCTGTGACAGCGCTCATTTCCCAGCCAACTCGCATTCATTTTTCAAGTCATGTTTTGTAGCTGAGGCTTTTCTCAGGGCGGGCTATAGACTGCTTCTTTATTCCCTTCATCTGCTGGTTTTGTAAATCACTAAGAAAGGAATGATCATGGGTTTTTGGCAAGATTTAGTCTTTATTGACTCTCTGGGATGACTTTCATGCTGGTGCTAAGCAAACACACCATCACTGGTGATGGGGGACGTCTTCGCACCAGCAATGGAATTTCCCTGTACTCTTCACTGCTTATTGAATTTATTAATCTCATTGTATTTATTAATCCAGTCCCTTAACAATTTACAATATGGGTCATGATGGCCAGCTGGTTGTTATTCCATGCTGGCTCTCATCTACCTCCTACCAGCGAATACTTTATCCATCTACTTAGGAAAGTCTCAGATTTGTATCAAGAGGAAAGAGATTGCCATTAACAAATTCTGAGAAAAAAATTCTGACTGATCTAGGAGGGTGGAGGCAGGAGGGACATTCATGTGGTTAAAATGTCATCTCCAGCAGAGCCAACATCCCTCCCACATTGCAGTAGGACCCGTAATATGACCACAGCAACCTGAATATTGGACTTTTCCAATCTCTGAAGGTAGGGTCAGGTAAAAGGAGCTCCCACACACCACCACTTATCATTGGCATGCCACAACCTGCTGCTGATGGCTGAGCCATACAGGTTGGTGCAGAGAAGGTACCAGAGGGAATCACTAGATCTTGCAGTAAAGCCAAGCACAAGGGGATTAACATCACTGAGACCTGATGAGTTATGAGGAGAAACATTGTGTGGGGTTTTCATTCCACCGTTAGGAATTTCTGTTCATTTCTGTGTAGTCATCGGTGCTGAGAAATGCAAATAAAACCACATTTTCTTTCCACAATAAATATATCCCACTGTCTTGCCAGTCTCTTCTTGACCCTTATCTTAGGGGCAGAGTTCAAGCCTTATAGCGCAAATAAACAATAAGACAGTCTTGGTCAACCTGATCAATTAATCAGCCCATCGGTGGGCTACCTGCTGCAAGGGTTTGCTGAGTAAGTTTTGGGACACAGTATTTGCAAAGAGGGCTTTCAAGGTGAGCAGGGTACGTGGGTGTTTATGAATCTTGAGTAAGAAAATCTGACAGGTAGTACAAAAGCTTGAACT
Organism: Rhynochetos jubatus; assembly: GCA_027574665.1. Taxonomy (NCBI): domain Eukaryota; kingdom Metazoa; phylum Chordata; class Aves; order Eurypygiformes; family Rhynochetidae; genus Rhynochetos; species Rhynochetos jubatus. The sequence goes on from CM050648.1 coordinate 24,480,244, forward strand.
TCTAGGCCAGCAGAATCAATGGGGGAATTGGGAAAAGGGTGGTTGGAGCAAGGGCATGGGCCAATGCTGAGCATGGGGGTGGGTGGTACGACCTAATGGTTGTTCCATCAGACACCTGGGTAGGAAGCAGGGCCAGTGGCCATAGTCCAGGCAGGCTGATATCTGGAATATTTTGGTGCAGGGAGACCATGTTCAGTGACCAAGTAGAGGGTGGAGGACCCAAGGAATGTTTGTGTGCCTACAGCTCAGATAGTTAGTTAAACGTACGCAGGCTGAATCTCTGGCACTGGAGCCAAGTGGCACAGGAGGGGCCTTAAGTTTGCTTAGCTTCCACAAAAGGATGATTGCATGCAAACCCTAACTTAAGCTACATCCCAAATCATGCCTTCAAACTATTTAAGAGTGTTTGTTGGCACAGACCCAAGGCACGACAAAAAATGTTCGTACAACCTTACAGTTACTGTGATTGAATTCAGTGCCTAGGAACAGTCTCTGATGCTTTTCAATTTACTTACACAATGATGCTTTATATACAGCCAGGAACAAGACAGAGTGTGGGCCAGGGTTTGGAGCAAAGGCCAATCTCCTGTTGCTACGGGCTCCATCACTGACAGACACACACACACGGATGAACCTTCCAGTCCCCTATGGCACACTATGGATCCTCACTAAGGTCAGACACTGAACCTACCCAGCAACTAGCCCTTGAATCCCCTTGTCTCCAGTTTCCTTATGCACAGAGACACGCACGCACACAAACAGGTCTCCCAGTTGACCCTGAGACTCCGTGGTCTCTCCAGGAGTTGGCTTGGATGTCCTGGTGCCTTCAGTAGACAGTTCCTCCTGTGTCTCCCTCATAGACACTCACATACCCAGCCCAGGCTTATGGCCACTTCGATACTCTATTCCCAGGCCACTTCTACCCGCCATCTAGTCTGGCTTGATATTTGCTAGCAATGACAAACTGATACACAAACCTGAGTTGTTGACACCCCAGGCGCATGGGCGCTTATACTTGTGGTCCAAATCCAGTTTCTGGCACTTAGACCTCCATGCACACTCACACATGGAGAAAAGAGTCCCCTCGCTCACAAAATAGAGATGGAGGTTAATGAGGTGGTAGGACAGACTGCACTGGCCAGGTGCAGGGCATGGTCCAGCAAACATACTGACCAGCCACATGTTTACACGCAACTAGCTCCTTTTATTTCCTTGTCCCAGTATTTTCTCATGCTTGTTCCTCTAAAACAATCTTGATCCATCCCTTTTCATAGAATCATAGAATGATTTGGGTTGGAAGGGACCTTAAAGATCAGCTAGTTCCAACCCCCCTGACGTGCGCAGGGACACCCTCCACTAGACCAGGTTGCTCCAAGCCTCATCCAGCCTGGCCTTGAACACTTCCAGGAATGGGGCATCCACAGCTTCTCTGGGCAACTTGTTCCAGTGCCTCACCACTTCTTCCTAATATCTATTTTATATATCTATCTATCTATATATATACATATATATATCCTTATATCTATATCTCTCTTTCCTTATATCTATATATATTTTCTATGATCCTTCTAATCATTCCATAGTAAGTCCCATACCTCCCTTCCAGCCTGGAAGGTACTCTGGAGACCTTTTCCATTGACTCACCTTGCTGGGTGTCACCCCTGGGCCATGGAGCTGATCATGCCTCAATGACAGCCCCTGGAAGATTTGGATCAAGGCCTCTGTTTCTCTGATAAAAAATCTTAACAGGCATAAAGCAGCATCAGAATTCCCTGAAAAAGGTCAAGTTTTAGAAATAAAATACAGAAAAAATGTCAGGGAAATGTGAAGGAGTATATGGATGCAAAAACTTACAAAAAGTCAAACCCTGGTTAATGTTGATCTGTACTGACCAAGACAGAAGGATGGTTTCCAAGGGAGATGTTAAAGGTCTTCTGTTGGACTCTCCCTGAAAGCTTGATGTCTAGCAGTCATGGCAGCAAGACAGGTTGGGATGTAGAAGTCAGCTCTGCATCATTTTCACTGACAGCAACTTGCTTCTGGGTGAAACTAGAAATGCCTGTCTGAACTCCAGCACAGTGTGTTCCACACAACCAACAATACATTTTCCTTATGTCTGGATTGTTGGGACCAGGATATAATTTTAAAACTTGCTCAGAGAGAAGCAGGCAAGCAGTGGCACTCTCACCCGCTGTCACTGCTCTGCGGCTAGACAGTCAGGTCAGCAGTGAACAGGTCTAGAACATCAGGTTTTGTGCATCTGCCTCTCCAGCCATGTGAGAAGGACAGGCAGTGGACTGGTCACCTTGTGAAGGACCTGGGAATGTTGGGCAAGGAAGCTGCTGGGATGCACATGCACAGAAATGAATGACAAGAGCATTTCCATACCTTGCCTTGCACCATGGAATGCATGGGTGGGTTGGTTCTTGTCACAGGAGTTGGGGGTGGGGACAGAAAGATCATGGACCTCTCGTTGCTTTGTTGACGTGTCACTGTAATGCTGGAGATACTAATTATTATGAATGACATCTGGATCTCTTGGCCTTAACAGAAGTCTCATTGTAGAGCCACTTGCTTTCTGCAAGGATGCGTGAAATGATAAGGGCTACAGTCTGAAGATAGTGCTTTGGTGAATGAAGGTTACTGGTGATTTTGTCAGCCTTATGTAAAAAGCACATAACCAAGACAGCTGTAGCTGCAGATCCACTGACTGAGGAATGAGGAGATCAGGTATGTTTGCTCTTTGGTATTGATCACATAGATGTTGCACAGGGATCCTGGTTCTTGGATTACATGGGAATAAGAGTAAAAAAGGAAAAAATACTCCTTTACTTTCAGTGAGCAGATTTTCAGCTTTATTCTCCACCTAAGCCTGTAGCAGGAATAAGCGTATTAGGGTAAGGGAATGGGTGGAGTGCTCTGTCTTCCAGTGACTCCTTTAGGAGCTAAAAGCATAAAATGGTATTAGGCTCCTCCAACTCTGTTTGAAGCCAGAGTACAACAGAAGATTAGAAGCCACTAACTAGTCCCTGCTGTCCCCACTCCTCAGTTTTACTAAGTAGTCTCAGCTGCTATGGAGGAGCTGGACTTTGCTGTTCTCAAGGCCCATGTTTATAAAGGCACAAAGCATCAATTGCACCAAGCCACATAGCCTAAGCGCTGTGTTTAAATGGGTAAAGCCACCCATGGTTTGAATGACATCTGCAAATGTCATTAAAATGTTACTCTTCAGCCAATGTGGTGATTCTAACGAGAGGGTCCCCAGTGCAGAGACACAGCATTAGTGAGCTGCCAGTGCAATTCCCAGCCCCACACGCTGTGCCAAAACCACATCTGCAGTAATGACACCAGACTTGGATGGCTTGGTGTGGAAAGTTATGGCCAGCTCTGGTCTCCAGAGAGAGGAAAAGGGAAGGGTTTAGAGTGACTTTGCACCTGTGAAACAATGTGCTGCTATTACAATGCCCAGCACCAGCCAGCCTTCGCTCCAGGGAGGCCTGGAGTGCTTTAGAAAGCTTTTTGCAACAGCTATGGTCGCTATAAACACAAACGGAGAAAGCAGCCATTAAAAGAGTTTTGAGAGGCTCTCTGTTGGTTTCTGCTCTCTCTGGCTGCCTTTGCAAAGGTTAAGGATGCAGTGAAAGCCAAATGATAAGCTTTGCAGTCCCCAGCACTCCTGAGACCTGAAAGAAATCTGCTGGTAATTGTTTTAAGCTAATGATTCCCTGCAGGTTGATTGGTGCTTATGTGCCGAGGGGTGAGAGGCTGTAGTTATAGAAGTTATGAAAACAAATTGCCTCTGTGTTAAGGAATGCCAAACCGCCTGCTCAGTCTAACCCACTTCTACGTTTTTATTTTAAGGTCTGTTTGCAAACTCAGAGCTTGGGCTCTGCCATTAAATAGCCCCCTGCTAGGATTTACTGGGATAAATCCCTGAACCACAGTAGGGCACTGATAGCAGGATACTGTCTCTCTTAGTTAAATTAAGGAGGACTTCCATGTGTTGCATTTAATGTAAATCACATTGGCTGTTAGGTTCTTGGGAACTTCCTTCTCCTGGAAAAATAGAAAAAAATGTGATCTTTTCCACAGATGGGAGTTGTGTTTAGTCCCCGTCTGTGGCTAATCAACCACCCCTCCAAGGTATTAGACTTGGGATGGAGCTGGAAAATCACCTGGTCTCCAGAACCAGCTAGGAGACTTTATTCTGGGGCTGGATTCTCCGAAGGACTTGAATACACTGGTCCTGTCTGTGTGGATCTGTAAGAGCCAGAGCACAAAATGTGGCTCCCAAACACCCCAGCTCAGTCTAATTCTGGAGACATTTAAGGTCACTGGGGAAAGGCGCAAGAAAGGCAAATGGCTGCTGGAACTTGGCATCAGGTTCCTAAAACCAGAGGGGATGCCCAGCCCTGTTGTGCTGTGTTTGCAGAGCATTAACGATGTGTACCTGCCTGAAAACAGTGCGGGCAGACACAGGCATGTTGGAGGCTCCTGACACATAGGGCCAGGCACTGCCTATAGCTGTCCAGTAGGGTAAGCTGAACCAGGATGTCCTAAGCCTAAAATCCTGAGGTTAAGACATTTTTCTTAGGCTGCAGCCCAGAGTAGTGTCTTCACATGAAGGTGGGTGAGATGCAGATCTTTCCCCTGTGTTGGGTTGCTTCTTGGCTGCCTTGGCAGCGAGCCACAGCCACAGAGTGCCACCAAATAGTGGGAGCAGGTGGATCTGCAGGAGACCTAACACCAGCAGCTCAGGCAGGAGCAAAGGAGCAAGGTGAGCTGCACAGAAACTCCACTTGTTCATAAAGACAGCCCAGGGCTGTGAGTCCTGTGAGCCAAGGAGTGGAAGGAGGACTAGGCCTGGGACTGCCCAGTACCCACTGCAGCAGGTGTAAAGGGAGATGCTCTGCCATCTCGGTTCATATGCAGAAAGAAACACCCAAACAGTACGCAGTGAATGTGTAAAGACTCAGGTCTTCAACCGCAGGTTGTCCTCTTCTCTCCCTATACTGACATAGGAAAATCAGCTTGCTGGAGAGATAGCCAGGAACTGGCAAGCCCAGCAGAGAAGGACAGATTTGGATTTCCCTCTAACTCTCCCTGCAGAGCTGAGAGAAAATCTTCCTCACAGACCTTCAGCCCCTGCTGCAACCCTAGTGACCATGGCAGGAAATCCCCAGCCAGTGTCTGATGCACATTGTGCCAAATCTGCATAAAAACGCCTCTGCAGCAGACCTGCCTGCCACGGGCTATGGGATGCCACGGCAGGGACCGATGGGGTAAATGTATAGCAGTGGCCTTGATTCAAGCATTCATGTGCCTGTGCCATCCACACATTCAAAGACAGAAGAGGTCCAAGTACTCTCCATTGATCATGTAAAACTTACACCTGAGAATGGGCATCTGCCCAACCTACCTACAAGGCAGGTGATTTGGGCCTCAAGCATGGCGTTAGGTCCAGGTTTGGCAGGCAATATAGACATTAGACCTTGAATTCCAGCTTCCTTTTGAAATAAGGATTCATTTTGTCAGTCTGATTTTTGATGGTCCATCAGTAAAAGTGCTGTTCCTGTTATCATTTCTAACATTATGTTTTTCGTTACTACCAGACCATGTATTAGTTCTAATACAGTAGCACGAGCCCTGATTTTTTTCCATCAGGTGCAGGCATTGAAATCATTCTGTAAACACCTCAGCAAATAGGACACAAGCTTCTCTGGGAACTTGTGCATTTTATGTAAGATGAGTATGTGATCATTTTGAACTCAAAGGCTATTTTTGTGATGTGGGGGAGAGAAAGGCAGTTAGAGCTGAGAGTCTGGATGATTTCAGAGGCATGCTGAGCTTTACCAAGGGAGGTGAACTTTTCCACTCTCTGGAGCTTCAGTCTTTCAGGGCAATCACGGCTACATTTTCTGATGAAGCCGGCTTTGGGGAAATAGTGGTTATTATCCGCTGAGGGAAGAGACACACATGAGGTAACTACACCTAGGGACACGTTCTTTTCCTGAAGAATTTAAAATGATCAGAGGGAAGCAAAGTCTTGAACACAGTATTATTATTCAATCTGTTGACATGAAACCTGCTTTTTCAGAATCAGCAGGACCTTCACAAATCTCCTAATAGGCAGCTGCTGTTTAAAATAGTGTAACACAAACCAACAAGCAAATCGAAGGCAAGAATAGTAGATTGCCTACACATTCATGCTTTTCTTTAAAAATTACAAATTGATTACACCCCTCTCTGAAAAATATTCCTACCTATGGTGGCACTCTGTTCAGCTATATCTAGCTGTAAGCTTCCAAGTCAAATAAGCTAGTAAGTGCATACACATTTATGTTTCTCTTGGTAATCATGACCTTTCCATAGTATTCTGCAGGCAAATGCTCAAGCTGTCAGTGATATAATACAGATGCAAGTTTCTCTGTCAAATAAAGCTGTGCACTAGACATGCAATCTCATTGCTCTTGAAATAAAATCAACATGGAAATATTTTTATTTCTACAGTAACTTAAATTAGCAAAAAAATTGCAACTGACTATAATCCCCAAGCAACTAAATGGTATGCATTTTGGAGCTTGCTTCTCTAATAAATTGACTACTGCAATCGATACTGCCTGCATCAGCTACATGAAAAAAGTGCTTTCTTCCCATCCATACAATAAGGCATATAACCACCTCTGCAAGCCAAGAAATCCTTCGGCAAATGTGCATACAAAGAAGTGTAACAAGAGAGGCTCACAACACACATCTGAACGATTTCTATCAGTGATGTTTTTCATGGTATCTGTCACCTCATTTTAGATTTCATTAGGTGATAGTATCACTGGCCAATCAAAATTTATGGTTATCCATTCCAAAAACATTTCTCTGCCTATTACACTTGTTAGGATAAGAGGCAATTTTTTTCAGCAACGCAGTTCATAGATGCAGGGAATTTTTAAGCCTGGAAGGGACTGCCAGCTAAGCCCGACCTCCTATGTATCTCCAGCTTTTCAATTACTACCCATTGCTTTCGAGTCCAACAACTAGGGGTTTTTTTTATTAATGTTTAGCTTGCAGAAAGTTATTCAGTCTTGAACAGTGGACTTTATGAGAAAATTATGGAAAATTCATCCCTTCTAGTTTTTTTTTTTCCCCAGTGGTTAATTATTCTCACTGCTAAGGATCTATGCTTTATTTCCAGTGTGAATTCATTTGGTTTCATCTCCCATCCATGGTTCTTGTTATGCTTTTCTCTATGAAATTGAAGTGTCCCTTCAAATTGGGTATTTTCTCCTATTAATGTGTTTATAAATTGGTTCTTTGTTTTCTTTTTTTTTTTTTTAATTAGTCTGATCTCTTTAAGTCTCCCAGTATAAGGCATATTCTCTGGCCCTCCAATATTTTGATGTCTCTTTGCATCTTCTTCAGTTTTCCAGAAGCCTTCAAATAAACTCGAGAAAGATAATCCTGATGATACACAGTACAGTGGTTTCAGTGCCCATACTCAGGGGCAGACGAGTTAGTTTTCCTCGCTATCAGTTCCTCTAAAATATTGCACTGGGAATTTCTGGTGTGGTATTTGTTTACCGGGCCCTAGTCTGAGTCACTCATCCCAGGCTGGGATCCCTCCTCGCTGCAAAGGTTTAGTCTCCATTCCTTGCTCAGCAGTATATGATGTAGAATTTACCTCTATTAAAGGGGATTTAGATAGAATGAGCGCAGTGTCTAAGTCTTGCATAACTGTCCAGCCTGCACAATTATTCACATTTCTGTTACCAAATATCTTATTAGCAATGATTTTATGCTTCCAGATCACCCGTGAAGATATCACACAGTGCCAGGCTCAGCACCCATCCTGACAGAGCCTTAATTAAAGCCAGCCTGATTTGATAATAGCTGTCAGTATTATATGTTGGTTCCTCATCAGCTTAGTGTTCACTTTATTGATATTTTCTAATGCTATCATCAGAGCATTGTGTAACACTAGATCTAGTACTTTGCCCAGCTGGAAGTGTATTATTTATACAGATTGCCTTTACCAGCTGAAGAAGTAATGAAAAATAAAGTGGGAAGGGAACTGCTCTTTACCTATGTATAGGAGTGAACTTGCTGAATAAACCTTGATCCGGTCTAGAAATGTAAAGCGTAACATTCCCTCACTCTGTAGAGAGAATAACTGCTCAGTGTGTATCTTGATGCTGTGATCCCAGCCATGACCTCACAGTCACCAGTAGTTCCCAGAGCCTGCTAAGGGCTCAGTTTCTCTCTCATGGCCCATCCAAGAGCGGCTGCACCCACCATTCTGCTGCTGCTGCCCGTCCCATTCCACGTCAGCTGGCTGGAGGGATGGTCCCACTGGAAAGAGGCTTTTGTTTACACTCATTTCAGTTACAGAGGAAGCAGAATGGGGTTTTAGGCCAGCCTAGTGTTGTCCTCTGAAGGCTTGTTTAGCCCCAGGATGGTACTTTCTCATCTGTGATTGCCTTTTGTGAAAACCCACTGTGAGTCTCCCCTGTGTCATGCCCTCCCCCACCAGGAGCCTGACAGCCTTAGACAGGCTATGATAGCCCCACATGTGTCCATCTGGTGACCTTCTCCATCCTTCCACAATGATCCTCTGCAACTGGAAAAACTGCATCTGGCTACATAAGCCAGCTTTAGCCTAACTTCAGAGTGCCAGAGCAGCTCTAATAGCACCACTGGAGTTGAAATTTGCTGCGTAGCACTTGGCTGGCAATTGCAACAAACCTTTGAGTGGCCCAAAAAAACCCCACATATGTAGGTTGCAAACCATGTGAAGACCCTTTGCTTCTCTTCGCAACTTCTCGCCTAGATTTGATGGTTTCTCCTTGATGGCAGGGCTCTGCTTTTTGGCTTTTTAACTGAAGCAGCTTATTGCTAGTTTGTGAGTTTCTGAAGAAGTGTCACCCTTTATTGCTCATGTGCAGAAACGATATTAAAAATAAACCAGCCAGTTGTCATAGATCAGGAACATGCATATGAATGAGAAACAGACAGACAGTAAGCAATATCTGGGAAAACCTATATCAGCAAAAGCTTAGAGTGTTGTAGGCTAGTTCAGTTAGGTCACAGGTAAAGCTTTTTGAAAATAGGATCAATAAATAGGTTTGTATGAACTGTGAGTGTATTTTTAGTGAAACAAATTTTAACTTGGATTTAACCATTTTCCTGTAGAATCTGCAGCCTGAGCCCTGCCACGCTGAGTTACTGTGAGAAAGGCGGGAGAGGAAATTGAGCAAAAATGAGCTATAAACAGAAATGAAACTAACTCAATTATTCTAAGTCCTGAGCCTGAACATAAAATGGGTGGCGTTAAATACGGAAATTTTACACCATGGTCATTTATGACTTTCTCTTGGCAAAGTCAGGGGAATTCAAAATATTCACCCCTGATAGAAAGTTCAAAAGTACTGACGCTGACAGTGAATATTCAGCTTTGAATGCCCTCTTCTGTAGAGCAATACCTCATGATACAATACAGGATATTTATATATGTATAAAGCAACGTGGTACCTCTTCTGAGAGCTCAGCTCTGTGCAGAAGGTCTCCTGGTGCCGAGAGCTTCTCTTCAACTGGGAGTGCGATGTGAGGACCGTCGGAGAGGTTTGGAGGGGTCACAACAGGATCTTACCTGATGTCAATCCGTGTTAAGGGCTTATTTGCTCAAATAAGTTTTGTACCCATGAAGTGAAGGTTTGTTTTCCTCATCCATATGACAACCCACGAAGTTATCTAGTAATATAATAAACCCCTAAAATAAGGAGCAGTTGATGATTAGACTGTGATTCTGTGAGTAAACTATGTGTTGCTCTATATTCTGGGTTAGTGGCAAAGTTACTCTCTGCCATGGAAAACCTCAGCATATGAGACAGTGCTGCCAACACTGATTTTGACACAAGCCTCATCATATTTCTGTTTTTTCTTAGAGCTGCAGAGAAAAGTAACTGAGTGAGAATCTGAAGCTTTATTTAACAAAGGAAGGATGGTAGAGGAAAAACTCAGCACGTGATGCACACACCTACTAATGCCTCAGAAGACAGAGGAAAAAAGTAGTGAAGGGATTGAGTGACCTGTTAAAAATCTCCTATTTCAACTAATTTCACGATTTCTGTTTTGTCAGCATATCTCCCGAGTGTTAAACAGCATCGGGCAGTTCAGACGCTGAAGCAAGAGACCAAATGGAAAGCAATAGGGGAACGTGAATTAGTGAACTACATTGTCGTGGCCATTCCTACCAGCCCAGGTAAAAGAGCTGCGTGGCTGTGTTTGCGTGCTGTTCTTAAGCTAACATCTGTGTTTATGGACACGCGGGGAGCAGCTCCATGCCAGCTGGATGCAGGCCAGGGTGTGGCTGCTTCAGCTGTGGCCCTGGCTGCAGCCAAGCCCAGCCAAACCCAGCTCCGCCTTGCTCTGGCCTGTGTGCACGTGTGGTGTGCTGGGGGCTCATGTAAGACCTTGGGGCTTGAAAAGAGTGGGAAAGGGCTGAGGGAACAGGCTAGGGTTACAGAACCTCTTGGAGCTTTCCTTGCCTGAACAAGGCCAGAGACTCCTTGCAGGCTTGTGTGACTCTGCAGAGCTGCTCCTGAAGGATGAGCATGGCCAGAGGGCACCAGCCACCTCTGCCAGCAGTGGGCCATGAGCATTTGGCCCGTGGGGTATGTGAGCTGCTTGATCCACAACTGGTGACTGCACTGGGGCTCTCTGTGATAGCTGGTGGTGGTCCTGCACACTGCTGTACCTCCAGTGCCGATCTCCGTGGCCCCTGGGCTGCACAGTCCTGCTGGGGCCAGAGAGAACGCACAATCCTGTTGTGTGAGCATCCCTCCTTTTCCACTTAGGAGGCGCAGAGACACTGGCTGTGGGATCCCTCCTCAGGCATGAAATGTGGTGAGGGAAAGGGATGGCTACAAACAGGCCTCAGCCAGTTTGGGTAAGGAGATGAACTCATGGCCAGTAATAATATCAAAAGGACAGTAGAAAAAATACAGCTGCGAGCCTGGAATACAACACAAACACAAAATAAACCTTAAAATCCCCCTGAGAGAACTGCAGAGGTGCCTCCACCCTTTTAGGTTGTCAGCAAACATCTCAATGGCCAAGCGAGTGGAAGGCATCGAAATGCACTCAAAACTCTGCATCCCTCCAGGCTCATAATGTATGCACCTCGTAACTCAAGAAACGCAGGCACCAGCTCAGCGGGCAGACAACTGTTTTTAACCTCTTTCTGTTTGTGTGCTTCTTTTTCTCAATAGGAGAAAAGAGACAATTGGAATAATATATTACTAGGATTCATTAATTTGTCTCCTCAAATAGTGAGATGATTCACAAACTCATACTCAGATGTTTTCCAAGTCAAAGAATAGATTTAAAATTTTCCTTTCACAAACAAAATTCTTGAGGCCGCAATTTGACGGTTGCTGCTGGCGAGTTTCTTCCAGTGAAAATAGGCATCCTTCACATGCCGAAACCCCGCGCAGAGCCAGAGCCTGTAAAGAGAGTGCCTAGCGCTTCTAAGTCTTTCTGAACAGGGGCCGTGATCACGAAACCTGTAACATAAGGACCACGTTCTGAATTACAGCACAGTGAATAATTGGCAGCGACTGACTTGCCTAGTGATTGTTACTGGCCTTCCAAGTAGACTTGCCCCAACGTTCCTAAATGTGTTCAATGTGAGCTGCTCATGCACAGATGTCTGCGCATCACTCTGGCTTTGCTAGCTCGGTTGGAAGCAATTAATGATGTTAGCGTTTGATGCTCAAAACTCAGCCTGCAGAAGCCTCAGGAGTTCCTTTTCTCCCTCGGAGCGGATGGTTTGTGTTTTTTCAGAGCCCCAGTTAAAGGAAACATTCAAGCATGTGCTGATCAATGGACGGGGCTGAAGGCAGGCTCCCAGGGTAGATGTGCTCAAAGCTGCATTCTTTGTTTTTTCCTGTAGCGTTTGCTGATGCTGCCCCATCCTGGCTCAGAAGCCTGCAAGTACACTCATCAGCCAAAGTCAGTGCTCCAGGCAACTTCCTTACCAAATTTGCCAAAGACTCAGGTTCCAAAAATCTCATCTTTCAGTTCTCAAAAAAGGATGTTTATACTCCTCATTACTGTGGAATAATGTGAAAAATGTATAAAACATGTCAGTGCTGTCTTTAAGTCTTTGGTTTTGACAAGTGGAGCTCATTTGAGACTCTAAATGCTCAGAAGGCCATGGATAGATTCCTGAATCCCAGCTCAAACAAGCTTTGAATCAAGATCTGCGTGTCTTGGACTGCATCTCCACTATCTTGTAACAGCAGTCTCAGGACCCCCATCAAGAGGGGCTGCGCCAGCCACCCTTACTCCTACCCTCTTTGGCACGATCGGAAGTACAACCCACACACTCGCTCCGGGGGACGTGGGAATACATGTCCAAACACAGCCGCACGATGATCAACCAAGAGACAGTCTTGCAAAAAGCAACTGGCCAGTGGTCACCACGGCAGCCAAGTGACTCGGAGATGCACGGGCTGCTGAGTTCATCATCCTGCAGAGCTATGCCGACGTAGGCTATGAGATTAAATGCCAAAATCACAGGGAAGACGGATGAGGATTTGAGCGCACAGTCTGCGGAGAATGTAGGAAAGCACTTAAGCAAAGCAGCCGTCCAGCAAAGCACTTAGCACGCACTTAACTTCAAGCCTGTAAGCAATTTATTTTTGAGTATTCATAACTATAAGGAACCAAAAGAAGAAAAGCTGTCCTATATTACATTGGTGAGCAGATTCATAAGCCTGCAGTATAATATTCTGAGGATGGCCATATATTTTCCTTCCTTATTGAATGGAATGAGACCTTCCGAAGCTTTAAAAATGTCCTGTTGATAATTATTAGACTGATTAGTAGTTATGGAGAAGGAAAGTAAAATGACGGTTGGATCTTTATTCCTCAAAACCTGCCAGGTAAACAGCCACTCTCTTTCCCCAGTGCTCTCACCCTCATTCCCTTGTAATACTGCATACCACAAGTCTGTGAATATATAATACTGAAACTCCAGCACTGTGCAGTGTACGATCCATCCTTGTATATTTAAGCTGTATGAGTCACAGTGCAGTTAGAGATCTCCTTCTATGTAAGTGTGATCTATTTACAAGCATGCGTAGGATTTCAGAGTTTCACAATAGCTGGCAGAAGAGCATAATTTATCTAAAAGCTCTCATTTTGTTCTGACCTGTTTGCTAGTCATGCAAGTATAGCTATTTTTTGGAAAAGACAGCATCTGACTCCAAATTCAAAGGAAAATTTTGATCCTGCTCTATCTGAGGTGCCTCATTTGCAAGAGTCTTCCTCCTGACAGGCTTTCGACATTCAACAATAGGTGTTTTAATGCAGAATAAATGTGAATTTCATCCTTGTGTTTCTTGTAGAATCCGGTATCTCCATGTACTGTGCATATTTCAGAAGTTGAGGACATTCAGGCAAATAAAAGCCACTGGATTGTGCCTAACACAAAGCTGGTACAGAATATAACTTTTACGAGCCTCACAAGATTAATTTAGACTCAGAAATCTTTATTATCCTCATTCCTTTGTTGACAGTAATAACCAAAACCACAAACTACCATCAGAAGAACCACCCAAGCAGCGAGCTGGTCACTGGCAGATCTTTTATATTAGACCACTGGGGCTAAATTCCATTTGCCTTTCTGTGCCTGATGTTCCTATTGACTAGCTCCAGGCAGCTGCCTGCTTACTGCCTTATTTAGGTCCTATGAATCACTCTCTGAGGCTCTCCCACTGCCATAAGGAGATAGGTGAAATTTAAACTACACCTACTCAAAGACAAGACCAAATTCAGCTCAGCTCTGCGTGAGTGTGGGTCTAGGTCCACACAGCTGCTGGTTCCCCCTTCACTGACCTGCTTGTGCCTACCCTTTCTTGCAGGTTCTCCATCTGTGTGTCATACCAGTGATGTTCTCTTGGATAAAAGCAGCAGGCGAAGGCCTCCCTCTTCGCCTTTTCCTCCTGAATTGTATCAGATCGTGTAAAGCAATGAGCTAAATTAGGAATATGGAAATTCCAAGGGCATATGGAAATAAAAGGGATTCGTGATGCTTTGTGAAACATTTTGAGATGTATTGTTGCAGCATGTCATATACAAGCTAGGTCCTACTATCATTATCAAGAACTGACAATCCAGCCCAGAAAATAAATCCAACAAAAGTAGCACTGTGCAGAAAAGTGGAGCTTTCACTTTTGAAGGTTTTGCAGGTCACATTTATGCTCACAAGAGGTTCATCTAGAATATAGGTGCCCCACAGATTGACAGTAGCATTAAGTAAAGAATAACAAAATAAAGAACTGCATCGCCTGCCATCTCTATGTGCCACAGTGGACAGGCTTTATGGCACAACTCAGATACAATCACTGATTATTCACAGCAGGTACCTGACCCGACACACCACTGGGTTCTGCCTAGACCCCATTTCTGGGATGTAGGAGGGTGCAGTAACCATTTGTAGACAACTCGTGCCCAAATACAGAAGGAGGACACAGCTTGGGTGTGTACCTGGACCAAAACGCTCAAAGACACAAGTCCAGGAGTTCACACACAGCCTGGGTAAATTTTTTGTCCAAAGAAGCAATCTGTGCGCTGGGGTACATGCCCACACCTCACCCTTTGGAGTTTGCTCCTGTGTATCTGACGATAGCAGAATTTAAAATGAGCACAAATTTACCAGATGAGAACCCATGAGGAATCCCTCTCCTGGGGCAGCGATCTCAGAATCCCATGAAGCGTCTCTGTGAAAGCCTTCTGCAGCCGACTTTGCAGATAATCCCTCTCTGTGGTTTCAGGAAAGTAAGAGCTATGCGGTTCGCACCCTGTTGAAGTAAATAGCAAATACCTCAATGACTAAGTGCAGCCAAGATTTCACCCAGGAATTTAAGTGCTACAGCGCTAGAACTTTCTTTCCTGACAACTGGGAGAGATGGACAACAGCTTGTTTGGGCGTATTTAAAACAAATTGTTGAAAGGGAATATGAGTGTTGTTAAGAGCCTTCGGGCATGTTCCTCATTTGTACTACAAAACCTGACACAGAAAAGCAGCAGGATTTGTTTCTAAAGGTTAATGCTCTTTCCTTCATGCCCAGCAATAGCACCGTGATGTCCTGCTTGGAGGAGTCGCTCCAGGGAGGACCTCAGTCATATTTTGCCAGGAATAGGAAGGTTGGTTTTACTGCTGCTGCTGGAATTGCTCCCTCTCTGATTGCTGTTAGATCATTTGTGCTGATGAAGACCTATTTGAGGGTATGCCTCCTCTTGTACAGAGATGTATTTGCTTTTTATGAACATGTGCCACATGACAGGTATTTAAAACTGGGGGTAAAGTGACCTTAAGCCTCCATGCAGGTGCTTTCTGCAAGCCCCACGTCTAGCTGATCTGCTTGAGCACTTCCTCAGGAGGCTGAAACTCTTCCACGGCTTGTCTCCGTGATAAACTGAAAGTGGGGAGATTTAGATTGGGTATCAGGAAGAAGTTCTTAACGGAGAGAGTGGTGAGGCACTGGCACAGGTTGCCCAGAGAACCTGTGGCTGCCCCATCCCTGGCAGTGTTCCAGGCCAGGCTGGATGAGGCTGTGAGCACCCTGGTCTAGTGGAAGGTGTCCCTGCACATGGCAGGGGGGTTGGAACTGGATGGTCTTTAAGGTCCCTTCCAACCCAAACCATTCCATGATTTTATAATATTTTTCAAAGAGTCTCTGTAAAACTTTCTGAGACAGAGGATGTTTCTCGGGCAGGCCAGAGCTTACCCGCATACAGACTTCTATAGTTGCTGGTGGTTGTGAAGAAGTGCTTTGCTTAGACAGGGAGGAAGGAAAGTTCCCTCTCTTTCTCATGAATATATGTGACCCTGGGGAGTGAGATTTAATCACAGGAACTAGGAAAGCATTTTGTGGGACTGCCTTGTACAGCTTAGAGGCATGTCCCTGGGACACCACCACAGCTAAAGGGGACCGCTGCAGGACCTTCACCTTCAAGTGATGCTCAACAGAGGAAACATGGGCAGAGCTGTGGTGTCCTGGCTCGTATTTCTCTCCAGCAGTCCAGGCTGGGGATATGCAAACCCACACCTGGTTTCTCTAGAGAAATGTACCCAGGCTAAACTTCCTCAGGCCCCAGCTAGGTGAAAACATTGTTGTATCTGAATCTTGAGCAAAATTTGGTAACATACCTTAAATATTTTCCTTTGTCACACCACTTTTAAAATAGATCTTACTGGGTAGAGATGTGCAGACACATTTTTACTACTGAGTAGATCTTAGCATTGGAACAGTTTATTTAGGGATGTGTCTCTGTTGGTCAAGTCTGTATATGCATGTATTCTACAATGTTTGAGATGATGCAGAGATCAGCCCCTGGGATCTTCTGTGTATTAGGCGATCCAGCTACATGATTTTCAAGGATCCTTCCATCCCTAGACTCTACATTCATGTCTTCCCTTGTCCCAGAGAGAGAAAAAGCTTGAACATATGGAAGAAGTTGGCAGGTACACACTGGATAAAACGGGTAGGGGCCGGAGAGAGACAGAACCCTTATTTCTGTGTCTGACTTGACTTTTTATGTGTTTTCCTTGTATGTTACTTACTTCTCTTTTCCCTCTCCTGTGCTCTCATTGCACACCATAAAGTGTTTGTCTTAATTTCATTGATTTTGAGAATTTTTTTATGGAGATGAAAATTTTGTAATATTGGGGTAAGATTTGGATGAGTCTTGGAAAAAGGTAGATCTAGTACAATTTTACTCGTTTCCATCCGGATAGCTAAGCATATAAGTCATGGGAGTGAGATTCAAATGCAGCTCATAGTAAGACTGCATGTATGCCAGGGAAGGAGATGGTCTCTTTTAGGTGGCCTCTTTAGCTTGGACTGAATTCCTCGTTTTAGTACTACGAGTCATTTTACCATGTGAGTTTTGTAGTGTCACTAGAGGTGGTCCAAAAAAAAAGAGTCTGATCTGAGAAAAACTCATAAAATATTGATGTGAGCCAAATAGGCCTGAAAACTTTTTTCCTGTCTTTCCCACTTAGGTTCCAGAGCTGCAGCAGTCCCACCCTCCTCTCTCACCCTGTAGACAGAAACTCTGGGGCTTGTCTCAGTCCTCCCAGGACTTAGCTCTGCAGCTGGGAGTCAGGGAGCTCCACCTGAGGCTCTGTGGGATTCAAGCATCCCTGCCCTGACCCTGGGAGCCAAGACCCGGTCAGAGCCAGAGCTCACAAGCTTCTCCCTTTCTGGAGCTGTCTGGGTCTCCAGACTGAGAGAGTGCTGCCTGGCATCCCTTCCCAAGCCCTGCTGATGGGGGCTGGCTGCCAGAGGCCCTGACGCCGGGGCTACCCTGTCTATGAGCAGGAGTTCTGTTGGCCAACGACCTACAGCAGACCCAGACAGCTGGACTGGCCCGGTGTCACAGACCCAGAGACAGGGGGCCTGATTTGGCATATCCTGCCCAGAATCCAGGCAGGGTTGTGCTTATTTCATTTGCTGAAAGCTTGAATGAACAAGAGATTTTTCAAAGAAAAACTTTGCAGGAGTAGAAACAAAAGATTTTCCCATGAAGTATAGTTTTGTCAAGAAAATTCCTTGCCATGTTTCCTATGACTACAGGTAGCCTTTAGAGCTAGCAAGATGCTTCTTTCCAAAGAATGTGCATCATGTCTAAGATATGAAGCAATGAGCCCTCCTCACTGGTGTTTCCTATTAGCCAGTACAGCAATCTGTATTACCTTTCCCACCTCCCACAGATTTCTGAAAGATAAACTAATCCCGTCATGATGGAGCCCGACCAGTTCAGGCCAGATGCCCTTAAGAGCAAGGAGTTGCTCTAAGGATCCCTTCTGATCCTGAAAGGTTTGTAATAGAAACCTTTTGTAATTGTGTTAATCTTCAAAGAAGCGATGCGAAAATTCATGATGGGGACGACAAGCCACAAGAGTTGATATTTTAAAAAAATATATCACTTGCCAGGACTGCCAGCTGCTGGCCAGACACTGAATTAACTGCCTTCCTCAAACAGAGATGTCCCCCATCTGCTGAATAAACGCTCCTTTTGTGCACATTTTCACAGCTGAGGTTTGAACCAAGAGCCTTGTGGCCGGCAGACAGCAGCTCCACAACGACAGCCAAAAAATTTCTTGCTCTGGACTAGACAGGCAGGAAGCTAAAGCCTTTCTCAGCTGGAAGCATTCTTTGCCTATCTCACAACATCCCTTCCAATCATATAAAAATCTTTGAAGGAGAACATCTCCCTGCAATCCTTCACAGAGCAAATCCGCTCAGGCAAGGCATATTTTTGGGAAGGAGCCAGCTTTGCTTGGTGGTCCTGGCTTTTGGCATCCACCATGACTCAGTAGGGAAGAGAGAATAAATAAAATACTATTAAGAGGTACAACAATGTTACCAAATGGGATTGTGCCTTTCCCAATTAGAGTTGTTTTTCCTATCTCCATATGTTGCATATTACAGAGCCCTTTTGTTGGTAAACATATCCATGGCTCCCTGCAGGGGTGCCAGGGCCACTCACCAGCAACTCGGAGACTGAAATTGTGCATGAAGTCCGATATGCCATGCAAAGATGGTCTTGTTTCCATGTGTACTCTACTAGAACACAGGTTCTGAGAAGCTGGAGGCTGCTGGCAGTTGGCACAATGATCCTTCCACCGGTACCTCTCCCTAAAAAAAGGAGGAAGGTTGGGAATAGGCTTGGCAATTTTTAATTTTGTATGGTGGATCCAGAGTAATAATAAAGCAGCTAAAACATTTCCATTGCTCCCCTCCACCTGAGAGTCTCTGAGACCTTACCAAGGACTATGTTAATAGTACATTTGTGAGTCAGGCAATGTTATGACAGCTTGTAGTTGAGATATGAAGAAGGAAAGTGATTTTTTTCCCAGCAGTTAGACACGGGAGCTTGTAACACGGGCTTAACAACTCACTGTGCATCAGCCAAGCTGTGCCTGTGTTTGCTCTCAGCCCACGGCAGACTCACCGTAGCTGTCTTTGTGGACCGAGTTAAGTTGTTACCTAGCCTTTAGTGGCAGGCTTAGAGGTTATAAACACATGCACAGCTAGTTGCTGTAGCTTAGCCGTTGCGTGATTATCTGCTATGTCATGGTATCTCGCTTTTGTGTCTGAGCTTTGAAATCACCTGGCACATTGTTGGCAGAACAGGCAATAAAATTCCCAAATCCTGGTCCTCAGAGCTGTGCTTTAAACACTGGCCTGTCAGTTCATTTAATGCTGCAGCAAACCAGGCACAACTTTGAGCATGAACCACAGGAGACTGGATTTTCTAGTGTAGGTACAGTACAGGCTTTGAAATAGGATCTGTTTCTGACTCCAGCTGTTATTTCGTTAGCCTTTCCTGGCTAACTGAGTAAAAGCTGATGGGCACCGGAAAATTTCTTTGTCGTCTATTTCTCCATTAATTGCTCCGAATGTGTGTGATTCAAGAGTGATGTAAATCATCATTGCCACCTCACTCTATTTATCTGTTTCTTCAGCAGGCTCTCATGGTAACCAGCAACTACCGTATTTAAAGAATGCGCTGTACCACACCTACTCAGTACAGCACTTTGCTATGGAAGAAGGAGAGAGAGAAAGAAAGAAAGAGTTGGAGGTAAAAGAAAAAAAAAAGAAGATATAACCTCATGTCCTTTATCAGAAGAAGGGAAAGATTAGATTTATTTCTGGACAGACTATGAATACCAGATCAGCTAACTGCAGTTTAGGAGGTCTTTCTATATAGTCTACCCAGTCCCAGTTATTTTAATTCTGTGTTGCCAGCTGGCCTCTGCAGAAATCTATTCAGGGTTCAATTCTAAACAGTAATGTTTGGGAAAAGTACAATCTAAAACAGACAGATCTGTATGTGTTTAGGTTTTGCTTTCTTTCCACTTTTAAATATTAAAAATTGACTCCAGCTGTGGGGTAAAGTAACGCCCAACCTATAAAGACACTGACAAATAAATCACAATGCAATTTGCTGTGCATTTTCTGAGGTCTAAACACCAGCTCTTGAAAGGAATTTTCCATGATTACATCTTGGGAAGATATCTTCACTACCAACAACTCGTTTGACTTTTATACTTCTAAAAAGTCATCGCATTCCAGCAGGGCCAGACCCTGCCGTTACTTCTCTGGCACACACCTCAGGAGTTAACAGAGCTATCTGATGGTACTTTGGACATATGCAAAGCTTCACTATCCCTATCTAGCATGTTGTTAACCGGAATAGCTACTTTGCATTTTCACAATCCACTTTTTACAAGGGTAAATCGCTGATCGACTCCGCAGCTGATCCACTGCTTGAGTCCACTTCTTTGCTGTGTCAACTTTGGGCACCCTTGCCTGAAGTTAAAGCTTTTACTACTGTTCATCTCAAAATCACTGAATAGCAGAAGATTTCCCACTTCACCAGGGTGCAGCCCAAAGAAGTCAGGTTTAGCTCCTGAATTCTGATCCAGCTTACCCTGGCTCGTTTTGTGGCCTGCAGCAATCACTTCTGCCTGTCCTACATTTCCTCCGCGACAAAGGATAAATATTTAGTGCTCGAGAAAGGAAGAAGATGATGGAAGTTCCATCCTAAAGGCACCATGCTTCTTTTTTTCAGGGAGCAGCCATTAATCCACAGAGTCCCTTTCATCTGCACTGTTTGGGTAATAATCCAGAAAGAGCTCTGATGTTGATATCATATTTTTAAAATTATAAATTAACTTACAATTGAAAAAATCTGGCTTTGGCCCAAACCCCCTAGAACTATCCTGTTTCAATTATTTACAAAAACATTAAAAAAAGAAAGTTTCTGGCCATTGCCCTATTCCTGCCAAAAGTTGCAATGTAAACTTTTTTGTGGGGAAAAATAATTAAAACAAAAATTCCTGACCAGTTCTGCACTGCATGGCATTTCACTGGCATTTACTTCAGATCTGCAAGTTGGTCCCCCCTTCAGAGCCAGCCTGCGGAAAGCCTGTCCCCACCAGAGAGGGGATTTAACAGGTTCCTGCTGTTCCCTGCCTCCAGCTACGCTACCGCTGCCTCTGTGGCACTGGCTGAGTGTTTTGTGTCATTTCTTTCTGAACCAGATCAGTGACAAATAAAAAGGAAAGGCTCTGCTAAAGTATGCTTTTGTTTCTGCCGGATCAGTTCCCCGATCCAGCCAAAGATTTGTGTTTTCCTAATAAGAGGACTGGGAAGAAGAATGCTGGTGAAGATGCTGGGATCCTCCTGCACATCTGCCTGGTCACTGGAGGAACGCTAAAGCGCATCTTCACTTTTAACAGACATCACTGAGCCCACAAAGAAGTTGTTCTTGTCCCAACACTTTCGCCCTCCCTGTTCAGACACACGCAGGTAGGTTCACTCATGGACAGCATCCAATGATTCTCCAGAGCATCACCCTCCCCATGTTAGCTGACCCTTTTTGTTGGGGTTACTGGACCTTCTTGCCCTCAGGAGGAGGGCACTCGAGAGCTCCTCTTCATCTGGAAATCCAAAAAAGAGAAACAAGGGCATGGTCCTAAGATGAACAGAAACTACAACATAAGAATGAGGTAACCACAGAAAAGACTTAAAGGCCCCAAAGCTGTTACCAACAGTGAGTGGTAAAAAAGACCAAAAAGATTTCAGTGAATGCAGCTGATGTCGAAAGTGATAAAATTCTACCAAAAAGGCTGGAAAATAAGAAGCTTTAAACAGACGCACAATGTGACAAGGGGACAGTGCCTTTAGGACAAAGCAGGGGGGGATACATTAAGTTTATTGAAGTGGGCAACATGCTTTATGCAGAAGGATCTAATAAAACTTGAAGAATCAAAGAATTATCCAAAGCAATGGCTAACCAGAAGCACTTGACTTTGAATTGTGTGAGTATCACAGAGTTAAGATAGATAAAAATACCTGCCTTTAAAAGGGGTGAGGGGTGGAGAAAGTGTCTTGAAATTTATTACTTTTAGCTTTGCGATGTGTTAAAGTTATTCAAATAAATGTGTTTATTTAGCAACACCTAGATGGAAAAATACTATAAGAAACAGGAACATGAAATTGTCAAGAACACATCACATCACAGTAATCTACTTTCCCTCCTCAGAAAGAAATGGACATCACGGAAAAGGTGGAAGTAGATGTCATCTATCTCAATTTTAGTAAGTGTTTTGACATTTGTCTGTAGGATGTTCTCATGCAGAAACTCGGCAGTCTGATCTAGCTGAAACCGGGAAGGATGCATAAATACTAGGAACATGTAATTAAAAAGGTAATCAAAAAGCCATTTCCAAGAATTTGCTGACAAACAGGAACAGTTACATGCATGGTGTTTCATAGAAATCTATCCTGGGCTTGGTACCGTTCCGTGCTTTCATGAGTGACTTGAATGATGATGGAGGAGCAAACGTGTTTGTGAAATTCACACATGACACGATGCTGGCAGGCTCTTTGGGGGCCAGGAGAAGAATTTAAAATGATCTTGATAAATTTAAGGAATGGTCTGAAAGCAATTAGGTGAAATTCAATAAAGGCAAGTACAAAGTCCTAGGCTCGGGAAGGGAAAAATCTATCACACAAAGACAAAATAAATGCAGGAATGTCTCTCTCTAAAAATTAAGCAATTTTTTGAAGCAGAAAGGACTCAAAATTGCAGTCCAATTTTCGTGAATCCTGAGGGCAACAGGAGTGTCAGGTAATGAATGGGCACTCCTCTAAGACTTTAGACTTAACTTTTCACCTACATGAAAGGTCACAGAAGTTCTCACATTTCCATTCCCTAAAAGATGGGGAAGGGGCAATAGGGTGGCTTTGTTCTCCCCCAGTGCTGGGACTCTTCCTTACTGTGCTACTGCTATAAGTTAGAGTGCATTTGGAAAGCCTGGGAGGAAAGAGTGAGGGAAAATATATGTCTTTTGTTTTCTTCATGAATATCAGTACATTAATATCAAGAGCCTCTCTGTTTTCCTGGCTGATAATATCCTGCCTGGCCACATGGAGTTAAATCAAAGCAGGCTGCTAGTGAGAAGTTAGCAGGAAATGAAACGATGTAAAGCCATGAGTAAGTATAAATGTATAAGGTCCCATCACAGAGAATACCAAGAGTCCCTGAGAAAGCACCGGGAATCGATCCATGAAAAAATGGCCCTTTCCCTGGCTCTGAGGTTTGATACCAGAGGGAGATTTTGTTTCCCGGTGGGGAAGCATGATGGCCAGCACAAGAAATCTTTGTCGAATGACAGCTCTGTGATGGGTTATTCTGCCCCAGTCCCAGCACGGGGTCAAATGATTTCGACTCCTTCAGACCTGTTTACAGTGGCAGCATTTTGCACATCCTTACTTACACAGAGCAAGGCTAATTTGGCCTTTAGGGCTTTGTCGCTGAGGGGGCTCCTCCACTCACCACGGTGCGCCAGTTCTGCTGGACACAGAGCAGAGTGTGCTGCCTGTACCCTCCTCCACTCCCAGGGGGGTGGGTGACCTCTGCCTCCCCTTCTCTGCGAGGTGGGGCTCTGCATCTCCTGTAGTTTTTTAAAAAAAGCATTCTGGTGGTTTTAAAGGGTGTAGGCACTTCAGAGACCTTGGGAGTTCAGTGGGTGTAGGAGGGAGCTTGTGTGTCCTACACAAACCAGCTGAAGACTGTGCAGAAAGGGACAGGGAGAGACAGTGCAGCACTGGAAAAACTGAGCAAGTGACAAATGTTCTCCCTCTTAGTAAATGAGTAAGCAATAAAAGCAAATGAATACAAATTCACTGTTTTAACTCAGAGCCAGCTCTTGCTGTCTTCAGCACGCGGGCTGGGCACCGCAGCCTCCAGCATCATGCAGGTTTAATGATGTCTCTGCAGGCGCACAGATGGATTATGAGGAGATCAGTGGTTTTATACAGGAGGACACGTGGGTTGCTACTGTCTCCTTTGTAAGCTTTAAGAAATCGGTGGCAATTTTGCAAACAAGCTTAAGATCTCAATATTAATATGCCACTTAGAGTCACTTAGTAAGTAACGCCTGCTCTTCCAAGGATGGCAACCGATTAAAATAATAGCTTCCATCAGAAGCCCAAAGAGCCTCAGTATTAAATCACACTGCTCTGCAACAAATGGAACCTTTTTCTCCTTGTCATTAGGGTGTAATGGCAAAACAGATACAATATTTTACTTTGTATTAATTTCTCTGTGTTTGATTAAATTATCAGTATCTTAAAGGCTGTGGGATGTCACCCAGAGAGAACCAGGTTCATGACTATGTGACTGGCTGATATAAATGAATTTTGGCTGTGCGGTGAGAAGAGATGGTATTAAACCTGTATTTGCTGTCTGAAGAGAGAGGAAACCCCTGAGCAGAGGTGTTTAAATGTAGTTCAAGCATTCAGGATTTTGCGGCTGAGTGATCTTCCCTCTGCGTGTGTTTGCCTTCTCTCCCGCTGGTACCAGCTGAAGGAGGAGATCATTGCTGTCAGCCCCGAACTCTTGAAGTGCCTTTGGAGGGAGAAACTTCCCCTGTGGCTCCCACGTTTTGCCAGCCTCTCACGGCCCTTCGCTCCAGCATGCCAGGTAACGGGGACACGTGCCCAATTGGGCTCTCCTTGCTGACAGCAAATGCCACAGGCATAGAGCTGAGACCATGAAGCAAGGACCACAAGGCTGTAGCGATGCTTCTAGTCTGGCAATCCACCACTGTGGATTTATATGACATATCAAGGGGCTACATTTCACTTGCAGTTGTGAGTGGGATAGCACTGCAAAGCAGACACCAACCTTTCTGGTTGGTGTCTGTAAATCACCTCCTTTTCTATGTCCAAGTTTTCTGGGTTTGGACCATAAACACAAAAATATTGACCCTTCTAGCTGCAGTCTGTGAGAAATCCAAGTGTAGGAGTCAAGCAGAGCCTATCAGACGCTGTGGGATTGAAGTTACCTAAATTCTTCAGCTGAGACCATGGTTGTATTCGAGGACTGTGCTCTCCCTGGAGATACAGCCCTTCAGGCTGTTGTGCCTTTTTTTGCCAACACTAAAAGAAAAGGAAAGATAAATAAATCCCTTATGTGGTGAGGATGTGTTCAGCAATCCACCTAGCTTGGAAGGTGTTTACAAAAAGCCTCGGTTCTACAAATGTTTATTACTACATTACTGTGACATTGTTCTGACAGGAAATGCTGGCTTCCTATTAAGTAGCTAGGAAAGAGAAAAACATCCTAAACCAGGCCCTTAACTCTAGATTCTCATCTATCTTTTGAGGAACAACAGCTTCTGTTTTCACTTAGGTGTAAATCAGTTGCAGTCAATGGAGTTTTATGTAAGAAAAAATGTCAAGAGTGAGACCAAACGTAACAGATAATCCCTTGGTCTCCCTGCTGACAGGGTGAGGTCAGCGCTTGCTCCATACCAACCGCAATGTAGTCTTTCTTATTACCACAATCTTTTTTCCTCCTGCAAAGTGCATCCACATAGCAAGATTCTGAGTATGTCAAAGTAATTTTCAATATTCCTTTCCCTCTCCTGTCTCTGTGCTCTCCTGTCTCTGCTTCTCTGTCCCTCACCGCACTGTCCTGAGAGGACTTTTTGTCAAGTGTAAATGTCGAATTGTATGTGAAGCTCAGAGTTTGCGATTTTTGAAGGTTCTGCTTTTGCCTGTAGGAAATCATTAAGTACCACTGGTTGGCTAGAGAGACAGGGGAATGTCAGTATTTGTTGATGTATACCTTATAAATCCGAAAGTAACTCAGAGCTGTGAGAATGTATCCATGCCTACACTACACAGGAGAATGCTGCTGCTGAGATCCCTGCTCTCCTTTGCTCTACTCACCTCTGAAGGTACATAGTGCGACTTCCCACTCCTCAGCATGGGCAGTCGTCCTGTTCAGGATCCAGCTCTATAGATGGGAAAGATGCTGCTGGCAGGCATCCACCTTCTTCATCCCTGCAGCTTGGGGATGTAGGCGGAAGTGCTTTGTAGCCCAACCCCAGCGCTGGCTCAGGCCAGCAATTTTAACTGGTTTAAGTCATGCAGGATAATCTGGACTGCAGGAATCACCCAGGATGAATTGCCTGCTGGGAGAGAGGAGGGTGCTCACATCCTTTTCAGTGTTAACAGAGAGGAGGGCAGCAATCACAGCTGCTTCCAGAAAGGCTGCAACCCTGAAGCTGAGCAAGTGCATTGGCTTAATAGAATCCATTTAAAGCTGCCCTAATTAAGCTGATACACTTCTGTACATGCCGAGTAGTTGTGCAGTCTCACCTGGGCTTGTTACAGTTGCATTACGTTGGATTTGAAGCACATCATAAGAGAAGAGCTTCCACCTTCCTTGCAGTGGCATCTTTGAACACTTTTGCAATACTAGCAACAGAGCCGTGTTAGTGTTGTTTGTTGGCCTTGCGACTGGAAAGAGACACCAGTGGGATGGTTTACACTGGGAAATTACATCATGTTAGAACATGTTGCTCGGGACTCCTGGTGACTACTACAGTGTAATTTCCCGTCATAAACAAGGCCTGTGAGACAGCTGTTGGGAGGCCGAGCACCAGCAGACTGGGCTGATCCTGCCTCCTCCAGCTCCTATCTGAGCTCCTTGGGCAGCGGGTGACTCAGCCGGTGCTGCAGCTGGGGCAGGGCTGAGCCCCAGGCCCCCAGCATCACTCCAATGGCAGAGTGCAAGCACGCTGTGTAGGTTGGTTTCCTGACTCTAAGTGCCAACAGGCCCTTTTTTTTCTATTTTTTTTTTTTAATCTTTACTGGCCTTCAGAGAACTAGATTATGTTTTGTGGGTTTTTTTAAACCTCAAACAAAATCTCCTCTCTTGTCCCTATAACTTTAGCAGGCTGCAACCAAGATCAGAATAGGAGAGTGTCCATTAACAGGCTGTGTATGCTCAGATCTGCGACCGAATGGGCAGTCAGTGCTTTTAGGCAAGGATAAATATGGCAAAACATTGTGCAGGCACTATTTAAAATTCAGCTGCTTCAAAAAGCAAGGGTTCATTGGCTTCCTGCCTTCAGGCATCTACGAAGAAAGAAAAAATAGCACCTACAAGAACTGTTACTTTAAAATTTAAATGGGACCCTATGGTTTAATTATATATAAGGAAAGGTTACATACCAAAGGAAAGTTGGCTGTATTTCAGATTAGGTTAATTCTTCCCAGGTCATGCCAAAGTGTTCAGTGCTCTGCTCATATCTCTTCAGTCACCTTGTGCACGTGCTCCATCACTTTACACAGGGCTTTGGTGAGGGGTGGTGGTCGTGGGACTTCTCACATCAAATTCTTAAGCAAACATGAAGTAACATATTATTTTTGCATACTGTATTGTGTGCATATCTTATGGGGTGAAGTAGGAGAATTTTACATCAAGATAAGGGTAACTGTAAGCAGAAAATCTAGAAAACAAACCAGAGGGGAAAAAAAAGGAAAAAAAAAAAAAAAGTCTTCAGCCAGATAGGCTCATGTCTCTCGTTTTCTACAGGGCTGCAGGATTGCAAGAGCTGAAATCAGGAGGCAAGGAGCGTGCGGTCAGGGCCTGGGCAAGAGGGATCTGGAGAAAAGGAAAATCCTTGCAGTTACAGTCCCTGTTAGATTGCTTTAAGCCATCTGTGAAGCCACGGGACCAGTCACATCCTTCAGGACCAACTTTTGTTCAATGACAAATTTTGAATAACTGAGAGAAGAGCAGAGGAAATCTGGATTATCTTTGGAATTGAGACATTTCAAACACTGAAAGGTGGTAAATCAGGAACAGTCCTTGACATGTAGGATGGCAGGAAGACCACTTTGGACAAAGGGCTCTCTTCTGGTTCTGCAAAATGCGTGGGCTTGCTTCATGCTCATCTCTGTTATTTAACTCTACAATGCAGCATTAAAGCTCCTGTGGAAAGCAGGCAGTGATTTCAGAACCTTTGGTGTCTGGATGGAGTGCCTCTAAGTGCTAAGATTTGCAAGCTGAGGTGTACAAAGCTCCTACAAAGCCAGGTCCCCGTATAGCGTTGCTGTATGAACTACCCAAAATGGAATCCTATGAAACCTCTAGACACTTGAAAGTCTTTGTCTATCATTATCCTCCATTGGATACATAGGGAGAATAAACTGTAGGTAAGAGTTTAGGCTGTGCAGGGACGCAAGACTGGAGCCATCCCTAGAGGAGCTTTCTCTTTCCTTAATTTAAAACCACCTCCCTCTCAATTCCTGTGTATTTTTTCCCTTGTGGTTCATATTGCGCAGAATTTAACTGAGAAGAGGCTCACAACGAACCACTTCAAAGGTAACGCTACATTTGCAAAGGAAGGAATTTCTCTCTGACAGTTCAGCAGCACCAGCATGTGCTGGAAAACAGGCATGCACCACCAGACGGTATGCTACACGAGGGGAATCCCAAACAAACAAACTGCTTATAATGTGGCCGCACGCCGAGATCTAAAGTGATTTGGAAGTAGCCGCTTTCAGTACCTTGGAGCATTGAATCAAACCACACAGAGCAAATAGCAGTTGCTGTTGGTGCCCATGTGAAAATCGTTCTTAGGGGAAAGAATTATCGTTCTGTCATGTTTGTAGGCTGGAGTCTTGGTCTGTGTTGGGGAATTGTAGGTGCTACCAGAATGCCTATTTTTAACAATAACAGACACCAAATACACCCTGCTTTTGAAAATATGGGGATTAGAGGAATCTGTATTCACGTCTTCTCACAACATAAAACTGAGCTATCGCTGCTGAACTGATTTATTACAAAAACTTAATAGTTACAACACGCTATTTAAAATCACCAACCTATCTACACAGGCAACACTTGCAAGCCATAACTGAGGACGATGGGCGACCTACAAAAGCTAAAATGCCTGTCAAATATGTTTTCCACTGATATTTTTCAAATTAAATATTTGCTTTTCTTCATTATTTTTGTCTTTTCTGTGGCAGGATGTTCTTTCCTGGAAAATTTTCAAATGTGCATTTGGAAACCTGAGACTGAGTTGTGATTTTTATGAGGTCCAAATAAAAAAGAGCACCGTTGCAAAAATATAAATATCCCTTTTCCAAGCAGCTTTATCAGTGGTATGACGGCTACTGGTAGGAAATTCACATTCAGTGATAGGTAAGGCAAAAATAGCTAAAGGCTATTTTAGCCCACTTTGACCCAAATATCTGTGCAGTGCTACAAAACCAATTACAGAGTCCAACCCAGCAGCCTGCTGCCCTGATCCCCATCCCCTGCACTGTTCAGCTCTGCAGTGTGCCAGAAAGCCTCTCCCACAGGCTGAGGCAGAAGCTGCTGCATGGCAATCCCAGCTGAAAGCTGGAAGAGAGCAAGTCCCAAATTCCTTTTGTCTCCTGCCACCAGGGATGGACATGCCTATATGGACTGGGAAAGGCTGTGATGTTGGCATGGTGCCTGTGTGTCCATTGGGATTTCTCATCTCCCAAGCTAACTGCAATACTTTTAGTAAGCAATTAGAATATTTTTTTCTTCTTCTTTTCAGTAGTCTTGGTCTACATTTGGGTTTTCAAAAGTAGCAAAATCAGGAGCTCTACAGATTAAATAAATGCAGTCTCAAGAAGTCCACCACAGGTTTAATGGATTAATCCTTACTTTGCCATTCCCATATCCCAGGGCAGAGGGGAAAAGGGAGGGTGTACACATACAAAAGATTCCTCCTGAAGGAACACGTGATAAGACAGGGGGATGAGACAAGACTTTACAGAAGTGGCAAACACAGCTTGCATCCAATGTAAAAAGCCAAGAAGAACCTGTTACATCCTTCTCACTCCAAAATGCCATTTCTCACAGAGAATCTAACTCACCCTCTAGGAAAAAGGGAAAAAAATAAAACCTCCTCAAAATGTCAAAGACCTAAAATTCCCCCTGGCTTACAGTTTCTATCTGTATCTCAGCTATTTATAAAGCCAATCTCCACGGTTTCTCTCATACACTTCAGTTACACATGGCCTGAGCTAGCAAACTAGTGCATACAAACCTAATCTATATAACCATGGCTATAAGTGAAGATATCTGTGCACACTCTAAACTGTGTTTATTTAAATAACAGGAATTGCCTTTGATTTATAAGGAGATGACTAGGTTTCTGCATGAAACTCCGCTAATAGTTGAAAAAACCTGTTCTGCTGTGGGCTGAAAATGGGTTCTCCCCATCCACACACGCATCTGGGATTTGATCACCGACCTTTAGGAGAAACCCACAAAACCTATTCCACTTAGGAGAGTATATTACAGGGCAAAGGAAAACCTTGCAGGCTTGAATTTTGAGTGGAATCTATTTATTCCACATGTGCAAAGACTGGATGAGGAATTGGCGGATCCACAACAACCAAACCGAAACCTCTCCATGTGTTACACACATAAGCCACTCTCGATTGAAATCCTGTAAATCTTTTCCTTATATGTTTCCTTGTCTGGTAGAGCTTGATTTCAATTTATGCTGCTCTTTTTTCCTTTCCATCATGTTCAAAACTATCATAAACAGTCTGTAAACTCTGTATCACAAATGACTTTCTAATAATAATAAGGTATTTTCAGAAGAAAGATCAGTTCCTCATGTCCAAGTTGAAAAAGGGACACTGTCACGCAGTCCTAGGTGAAAAAAAAAGAAAGAAAAGATCTATTCAACTTAAAATTATTATAATATGGTAAAAAATATAATAAATACAGGAAGGAATGTTCTACAGACTCTAAATAAGGAACCAAATTTCTAGCAAGAAAAGAAATACTTTCCCCAAAGGAAGTTAAAACTCATGGAGCATCCCTGATGGAGGTATTTTCCGTATGAGACATTTGTAAGGACTTGAACACATATTCTGAACTGTCTAGGTCTAGAAAAAACCCAAATCAGAAGCAAAATATGTATTTTCTCTACTAATGCTGTTAGCTGCTTCTTCAGTGAAGTACTTAAAATCCCTCATTTGCCTGAAGAAGATGTAACACCCCACCCCAACAGATATCCCTGCAAAATCTTGTTTACTTCTACTGTGACAGTATTCCTCACCAAAGCCAACATCTGCACTTCTGCAGCAGATGCTTCGGGGA
This sequence comes from Rhynochetos jubatus, assembly GCA_027574665.1. Lineage (NCBI taxonomy): Eukaryota > Metazoa > Chordata > Aves > Eurypygiformes > Rhynochetidae > Rhynochetos > Rhynochetos jubatus. Next base: position 24,511,279 of record CM050648.1, read on the forward strand.
TATCTACTTGCTCTTTCAGGAAACATCTGTGTCAATACACCTCAGCGAAGAAGTTCTCAGTGAAAGAAATCTATCACCATCTTCTTGATTTATTATTATTTACTGCTGTGCAGTCCAAATAATCCAGAGACTTTATCCCCATCTCTGAAGTTCTGTACAAGCTTTGTTTGCTTGGATGGTTTTACAAGGATGAAAGCAGCATTTCTGAAACACTGCAGTGAGTATTGCTGTAGTTAAAGCAGAAAACATTGGACTTTGATCTTTAGCATTTGTAAAAGCTAGTTCATAAACAGGATATCTTATCTGTTCTTAGAAGGCAAAATGGTACATTTATGAAAGCAGAATTTCTAAGGAAATAAACCTATTGAATCTTAATTTAAAACGCAAAGGCCTAAAAAGATTTTGTCCTTTGTAACGTGAAGAAAGCTTGTTTCCAATTCCCCAAATATTTTAACAAGCAACATTGTGTATATACAAGCTTTTTGATATCAACTGACTGGTTATTAAACATATTTGAGCTCTTCCCCTGCTCCCAACACACTCACACACACACACACGAACACATGTGATATTCATGTTAACAATTTATTTCTTGGAGGGAAGAAACCAGTGCTTCCTCAGTCCAGTTATCCTGGAGGTTGCCTCAGGTTATTTTAGGGTTTGTGTTTAATATTGCAGGGATTTTATGGATTTACCAAAATGCCATAATTTTTATTTTTAAATCACTTCCCCCCCCCCCCCCCCCCCCAACCAGATCCAATCCAGAATGGGCCTTATCATACTCTGTTTCAGTTCACTGCCACCATATGTAAGTGTTGTCAAGGCTGTAATACATAAAGTATCTGGCTCCAGGGCTGGTTTCACTGTGGTTTTGGAATACAGATTTTATAATATGCAGTTTCCTTCCTCCGAAGTCAATGGGCTATTCAGTGGAACAATATTTCTGAGGCACAGGTCGGATCTTCAAAGGCACATAGGCACCCAAATCCCATTTAAGGGTATTCCACTGATTTGAAGCGAGGTGCCTGCCTTATCCCCTTCAAAGGTGGAGGGTTCCCCAAGCCATAGCTAGGGCCAGTTTAAACAGGCACTCCCCAGACAATCCCATGACTGTTTGTCTCCTAACCTTACTGCTAGGCCACTAACAATAAGGCACCGGTGTGACGTGCCTTTAGTTGAGACTCAGCTGATGCAGAGATAGCCTCAGGTTGCTCCAGCTCATGCTGTGGATGAGATTGAAAGCCCTGATGGATTTTTTTGCCCTTGGATTGCTTGAGTTTCCGTGAAGTTACTGCACACACACGTGCACTGAACTCACTGCACAGATGGTCTGCATACACATGCCTCTGGAATGGACATCTGATGCTTCTGAGACACACCACTTTTTAGCTAAGCAGGAGCAAAGCAGATGAGTGGCATGTAGGCAACAGCATTGATAGTGTCCAGAAGCACTATACTTTTTGTGTCTTCTCTATGAATGTGCGACCTCTGAAGCTGCCCCAAAGCATCAGATCTGCTGTGCTGGTACATGGTGACAACAGCACGTGCCTCCAGCAGAATTTATCTGCTGCAGCACAGTAGCCATGGCTGCGAAGTCTGGAGCGGTGCCAACGCACTTGGAGCTATTGTACTGGACCTTCAACCAAAGCTGCTGCACGCCCAGAAAGTCAGCCAAACACAGTAAAATCCTCAAAACTAAATTAAATCTCCAAGAGACAAAAAGAGGATATGTGCTGGAAAACTCAGCTGTATGGCATTTTGACTCCCACCTGTAGAGGTCAAAATGTACAGTGGCAGAATAACGGCCTCAGCTTTGTACATGATCATTAAGAAAAACATCTTTGAAAAGGCCCTTCAGGCCAGGACTACACGACAAAGCCTTGTTCCTTTAGCTGTTTTAAAAGGTGCATATGACAGGAGGAAAAGGGAAATGTACAATGTGTGCCCAGCTGTAGCAAAATTTAAATCGTCAAGCCAACAGAACTTGGCATGTTTAGTTGTATAACAGCTCCTGCCTTAGACAGGTAAGAAGAGACAAGGCAGAAACCTGGTTGAAGGTTCACAAAGGTTTGCCCTTACTCTGAAGAACTGTGTCACTGATTTCAACCGGAGAAAATAGAACCCTCATATACATAGATTATAGTCTAAAACTTGTTCTGTGCAGGTATTAACTGGGTGATCCAAAGGACATCTTTGGCTTTCTTATGTTTGCTAGAGTGGGAAAGAATATGTCAGGAAACAAAATCACGCAACAACTTTCCTGCTACTCATACTTTTTCCCCTGAGTCATCAGTAGCCACTCCCTGTGCCCACCTCCTCGGTGAGTTCTCATGTCTCTGCACAACCAGAGCAGATACTGCTGTGGTATTTGGGGTCAAGGTGCATCTTCCTTAACTACATGTATGAAAAGCAGGTCTTGGTTCCAGAGCAAGTTCCTCCCCTTGCCCTGGATCCGAGGAAGATCCAGGTCTTTGGACCCATGCTGAGAAACCCCGGGGAGGTGTAGCCTGGGGATGGAGAGACGGGTTGAAGGGAAAGCAGATGGGCACCACCCAAGGATGGAAGAAATGAGCAGATACTTGAACAAAACCTCACAGGCAATTTCTTCCAGCTAATACCTGCCATAATTTTTCTCACAGCAAAGCTGATCCGGTACATCATTTCCATGAGGCGGAAGGCAGTTTTATCGCTGCTCATTTCTCAGAGGTCTTAGACACTTGCTTTTAATCATATAGTGTATGCTGACATCTGGTGGCATTCAGTACCAAATCTTCGTTAAATAAGTTTCAGTTTTAAGGAGTCTGCATTCTTATTTTCCCTTAGCTGGGTCTAGAAACAGATTCCTCCCAGACCGCTTCAGAGTGGGGATGAGTGTAACGCACACATCTGGGACTGGCATCGTCCTGGATCCCTAGCGAGACACTTATGTGGGCACTGGCCTCCAGGTAAGGAAGGGACCATCAGCCAAGGGACCTGACGGCATTCAAACACAGTCGTTCCAGCACAAAACAAAGCAAGTGGCATCTTACCGCTTCCCATTCTGAACAGAGAGAATCACTGCACTAAAAATAAGTGATGCAAAACTACCACAGGCTTTAGCAGGAACAGAGCCACTGTAAAGCCTTTGGTGGTAACACTTCTCATGTAATTTATTTTACTTTTGTTTCAAATCAGTGAAAAAGCAGCAAGATGACATGTATGAATAGCGAGTGAGATGTACCAAAACCTTGTTTCATGGCAGGTGAGAATAAGTAGCATGGAGTCATCTGCCATGGTTTAAAAGATGTCCATGATGTAGCTGTTCCATTAAAATCTGGATTAAAATCACGTTTAAATTTCATTTCCTCCAGTCCTTATCCTGCTTTTGATTAGTTTTAAGAGCAGTTGATGGTCTTGTGAGTTGAAGATTTTGCATTTTAAATTTTGTGTACATGCTCTGGAATTTTATGTGAAATTGTGGGTTTGATCTTTGACCTCTGTTTACTACAGTCCTGATTTGCCACTAATTTGATAGCAAGCCATAAGGGCCTACTGTAAACAAGCTGCTCACTTTACATAGCTATGTTTGGCTCCTAAATGAAGAAGTATGTATGGAATATACTTTGGGTACTGTAGCCTCCTAAGGAAATAATAAAAAACACATCGCTGCTTCGCTCTCCAGGTAACGTTTACATTTAGAGAAAATAAGTTGCATGCCTAATAGAGAGAGAAAATGCAACTCTTATCCATCTTAGGTTTGTTTGTTTTAAATTGTTCTTTAAAGTATTTGCAAGCTCAGGCCGTCTCTTTTGAAGTCAGCGGGAACTTTGCCATTGATTTTAAAAGGATCAGGATTAAGCCTAAATTGTAGAGTTTAAAAGGCAAAAATTAAAATGTCCAAAGCCTACAAATCTCTCACTGATCCACCATCCAGAAAGGAAGGACAAAAGCCTTCTCCAAGGTCTGTAATGTACATCTTGATTCCAGGACTCCTGGTTTTCGTCCATTTGTAGACTTCAAGATGGAAAGCAACTTCCAGTCAAGGACTTTAATTGATGACATATGGAGTAGTACATGCTTGCACTATGGACTTGTAAAGCTGCTGGGGGAAGGAAGATGAAAGCTGCTTGTACAAATGAACAGACTGCCTGTACACATCTTCCACAAGTTGTCCTGTGTCAGCACTACACAGTATATACCCTTGCTGCAACCAGGCAGATTCCTCAGCTCACAGGTTCAGGCCTTCAGGTACGGTCTTACACACAGTAACTGACCCAGCAAGATTTGTCAGTGGACATTTAACTCAGAAACCTGTCTGATCATTCTGCACAAATTTTGCAGCTTTTGTGCTAATCTGGCACGAGCAGCCATGTCCTTTGAGCAGCAGGTCAGAGTAATGTTTTCGCCTTTCTCCTGTATCATTCAGCTGGGACCATCCATCATGGCTTCAGGAGCCTAAAGCAACTGGAGGTAGAAAACTGCATAATGACCCTGCTAGTTTATGTGGTCCTACTGCCAGACAGGCCAGAGTTCAGGGAATCACATGGATCAAGCACCTTCCCAGACCTTCTGAACCTGAGGTCGACAAAGCACTCATTGCGGTCTGCAAGGCCTTGTGACCCAACTGAGGAACATCGTCTTCTGTTAAGAGACCCATGTTTAGCCAACAAATATCAGATATAATACAGCATTAAGGTAGGGGAATCCATGCAACTCAAACCCACAATAGTCTCCCCTGTGTCTTCATTTCTCAGAAGTAACCCAAGCTGGTAAGAGCTTGATGGGAGCTACTAGAGAAAGTGGATGTAATTTCCCAGGCTGTGCAACTCCATCTTTTCTACCTCAAAATGACTTGCAATAGAATGGGAGGAGTCAAAGATTACCATCTTGCAAATGACTCAGTTTAATCATCCTTGAGATTTTCCAACATTGCAACCAACTCAAGCAGCATCTACTCTTCATACATTTATGCCAATCACTTTGATTCCAGGCATCACTTTCAGCCTGGAATCAGCAGTGGACAAATATAGGGACATTTGCACATACTGAGTTGTTTTTTTCTATTGGAGGCTGGTAACTAAGCAGAAATAGTTTCCAAAATGCTGTTTACTTTCTTAATAGCGCTGGCTTATAATGTAAATAAAGGTTACATTCATCTGAATAACTTTGGGCTCTTATACAGTCAAGACAATTAGAGACTTGAATAAACAAAGGATGCCATAAGGGCCCCTGTTCAGACAGGGTGGGCATGTCTGGACCCAGTGCGGAACACTGATCTAGCAGTGACAGATCAACTTCAAAAGCAATTCAGCAAGAGCTCCACGTAGACAGCATTGCAGAAAACCTGTTCAAATAGCTTTCTTATGCAAGAGAAAACCACAGTCACATTTATATTTTAGGCAGTGAACCAACAAGAATGAAGCAAAACAACAAGAATTGTCCTCATGAGATATTTTGGGCTGCTCCTCTCCTCTCACTCCCCTTACACTCCTTTTCAATCTCTTACCAGCTTGCACATTTTTGGCAACAGAGTACCATACTGCAGAGGTCACGGGCAGGCTGGTGGGAACCACTGCGGCTGTTGACTACCACAGCCAACTTCCCCGGCCTGGGGAAGCATCGACCTATCTGGTCCCCATTTTGAGCTCGGGCAGAGGTGTCTGTGGGTGAAGGAGGCAGAGGAACGGGAGAGCTTTCCTCAGCCCAGCAACCTTTGACAACCTGTTGCCGCTTGTCGGCTTCACCCCAGGATCTGCTATCCAACAAGTGCAAATTGAGGATGACAAATAAGAACATTAGCCTGGTGTTTCTGCTAAAATGATCCGCCTTGAAGTAGCTGATGTTGACACTTAAATTGTCAGCAGACTTCCAGTTTAGCGCTCCAGTTAGAAGAATGGGTCCATTCACACTTCCTTCTGAGCTATTGTTTCAACTCTCTCTAGACCCGGCAAATATCACTGCAGCAGTTTACACTCCAGTTCCACTTTAAAGGGTTTTTTTGCAACCATAACCCAAATTGCTTAGAAACATTTTTATTTTTTTTGTTAATGTAAGCTTAGACTCTGGAGAATAATTACACAATGCTGTAAAAATAGTCTGCAGCAATTTACATAGCCGTGAAATATTGGAGCTGGTTTTTTCCAGTGTACCTATGTATACATGGCTGCAGCTAGCTCCAGTATTTACAGAGGACTCACCGGAGCTGCGATCACAGAAACTGGTATTTCAAGTTAAGCCACACACACGAACAAAACATTTCTTGTTATGAAGGGAGGTTTCCTATTTTGCAGTGTTATATCATCATCTCACTGAAGCACTACCTTGCCATTTCTGCCTTTCCTATATCACCTTCTGGCTGGATTCAGATAAAATCCCTGTGGCTAGCACAGGCATTGTTTATGTAGTGAACTGATTTAACTGTATTTTTTTCCTGTAATTACATGCTCCTTCAATTTTCAAACAAGTTAATCATACTGAGGGACTGTATCCTCATTTCTTTCTCTGCAGCCAACTTTGCTGCTGATCGTTTCTATTAAGTATCATAAGTATCATACCTCCTTGTCTGCTGAAAGCTCCCTCCCCATCCTGCTCTCCTGCATGCTAACTTCTCTCCTGACACATCTTGCTGATGGTAGGCTCACCAGTCCCACTGGAACTAAGCAATCACTCCCACTTCTTAAGAGTAGGAGAACACTCTGCTGCAGCAGGTGGCAGAATAACAGCCCAGTGACCCTCATCTGCTACCGTAATTGTCAGGATTTAGGATATTTTCAAGCCCAGCTGACCAACAGGATAAAATAATTCTACTCAATACTTTCAAGGAATAGTATGAGCTCTCTGGATTACAAGCAGTTATCCTGTCCAGAGCCTGAAGATGCAGTGGCTTAGTTCTTCCTTTCTATGCTTCCCTAGAAGTCTGTTGTCTCCCATGTAATTCTACCAAGCTCCTACCTTGCTAGCTCCTATTCTCCCTTTTAAAGAGCTATTTTAGTTGTTGTTTTCCCCAGGAGAGCTTAAGTGATCAAATCAAAACTAACAGAATGAATGGATAAAGCCACAGTTTGGGAACAAACCCATTGCCTGAAATCTCTGCAAAGAAACTATTCACGAAATACAAGCGAAGAATACACGATGAAGCAAGTATTTATGCAAATGACTATATGCATATGGAAACAACAACTTCCAACTCCTTCAACCAAGCTGCAAGCAATTGATTGTTGACCATTAGATTTAGGCACTGATTTGAAGGAGTTAAATTCCCAGACTACCTTTTCAGAGCAGGGTGGGGCAATGGGGAAGTTAGAGAGAGGAAAATAAAGGCACCTGAAAGTCTTGGGAAGCAGCAGCAGAACCTTCCGTCAAGCTCCCCTTCCTCTCCTTAGCTGCAAACCCTCCCCAGCTGAGGCTCTCCTGGTGCCCACCGGCAGTCACAGCCCTTAGCTGAGTGCAGTGACCTACGCCAGCAGCTTTTCCCACACCAGGAAGCAAGTGTAACGTCCTGGTCCTGCTCACGTCTCCTCACAGCTACACATCTCCACAGGTGTGACAGCGAGTGGTATGGCCAGTGGCTGCGGCCTGAGGACAGGGACATGGGCATCCTCTCCGTTTCAGAGTGGAACGCATCCTTTGGGGGGCTGGGCACTGGGAGCGGGCCCCTCTCTGGCCCCTGGTACAGCACACACAAGGTAAGTGTCTGCTGTGTAGCATCATGCTGAGGCCCAGGAAGGAGTGGGCTCAGGAAGAGGGGGGGTAATCGTTTCAGCCTCTCCCCATTGTCCTTCAAAGACCCCGATTCCAGGGCCTGTCCGAGCTGCCACCTGCTCCCCCTTCACCCCCTTGTTCAGCGCTTGCTGCTCTGGCTTCCCCCTCCAAGCAGTCCTTTCTGAGTAGGAAGCAGGCAGAGGGCTGTGCTGCTCTGCACTAGAGCATCCCTGGTTTTTGTCATGAGCATTTCTGTCGCTGTCAGTGCTGACAATGTATTTGGGCAACTGCAAAAGAAAGACTGAAGCAGCCCCTGAGAACTAGCAAGTTGCAGCATCTGCTAACAATAAAAATGAATTGAAGGTTGATTAAACCCTTTACCTTTTCCCTGCTTTTTGCTTCACAGACTAGGAGGCATTGGAGGATACTCAATGTTCTTGTTTTTCACTGTATAAGAAGCAAACTGCTTTTTTTACGATGCAAAGTATTGGTATAAATTGTGCATAAAATGCCTCGCAACTAACTGCTCCCCTTTGCAAGCAGCCCGGTAGCAGGTCGTAACCTGGGGAAGGTCCCAGAAACTTTCCCCTCTGGATTCTGCATTTGCTACTGGGTCAATATCCAGATGGCAGGAGGCATTTCTCAGCCCCGTGTGAATTCCTGTGCTTGGATCCCTGGAGCAGCAGGACCGAGGGCTGGTGGTAGCTGAACCGGAGCTGGGATCTTTTATGGGAGACAAGAGTGTGGAGCTAAGGGCTACTGTGGGTTTGGGAGCTGGGGTCCCAGGGCTGGGAGTGTTTGCAGAGGTGCTGGAGGAAGGCCACAATAGGGAAAGTCCTTGGCATGGGGACACCCACCTGCATGTCATGGTGGGGTTATCCATTTGCTTGCAAAGCATCCCAGCTCTGCTCCTGTACTTCTTGGGGTGGTTGTGTGAGGATTGCTGTGTTTTACGCCTGGTGGTTTTCTGGAAAGGTCTGAATAATTTTTTTAGTGTTGCTTGAGTATCTGCAGATGAGACTGATTTTCTCTGCTTCCATTTACTTGTAGAGTTGAGGCTTTGGAGCCTGCTGTGGAGCAGGTAATATGTAACTATGGGTCATGTGTTGCTGCCAACCTTCGTTTTCCTAATAGCTAAATTCTTTTGTGCACCCCCATTTTCAAACTTTAAATTTTTGGATATATCAGAAATCTGTGCTCTTTTCCTGCCCCTTTTCTTGAGGCTTTCTCTTGGTTCAGTTTGAAGAGGACCTCTTTGTTTTCTGCCTCTGCAAGAAACTGTAACTGCACCAGCTCTCATCCGCCTGGAAACATCCCAGGAAAGCTGAGGTGAATTGCTTTTAGGGGAGGGGGAGAGATATTTTTCAGCCCCCACAAACCATGATGAGGCGAAAGAGATCTCCTCTCAAGACCCCCTGGCCATTGAGGGGTTCAGTATGGCTAGTGCCACATGGGCATCAGAGACATTTATGTGGGATAAGCAGATCTGACACCTGCATTAGGGAAATCCATGGCACTAGTGTAAGCCTTAAACAATGTCTGTAAACATGCAGCTCCCTGGAAGAAATTAAAGTGCTTGTGTCCACATGGCTGTGCAATATAATTCGTCCTTGTGCTGGTATTACATTGCTTCGGGTTTTTTTATTTGGGGTTACTCTTCTGCCATGTCCCTGATCAGGTTAATTGGTGCTAGCTGTTGGCATGAGAGTAGCAGGGGGAATGCATGGTCGTGGGAAAAAGGAGTGGAGGTAGAACTTCTCCTTGGCATAAGTGTGGATGTGGCTTGGTTGATACTACTCAAGGAACTGCACCTCTGAAATCTGCAACACAGGATCCTGTGCTCCCACAGCCTTCCCTGTCTCAGCCCTGAGTTGTTTGTCATGGGACACAGGCATGTTTAAGGATGCAGTAAAATCTGATGAAATATGTACTTAGTTCCCTGAAGTATTTCCTGATAAACTAATATTATTGTAATATTTCTGGGTCTGTTGGAGTAATGAACATGAGAAGCCACCACATGTGTATTTGGTCTGTCTAATAGAAAGTGTATGCCATCGCTTCCATTTAATCTTTTTTTTTTTTTATCTCCCTCAGCACTTTTCAAAGGTTGCCTATTTATTTCTAATATAGTTGTTTATGGAAAAAAACATTTTGCGAGATGAGTTGAGATTATTAACTACAATATTGATCTTGGTTTGACTTTGTATCAGAGAAGGAGGAAAGAGCTGGGTGGCCATAGTCCATGAAAGCTCAGATGTAATAGTTCTTCCATAACTCAGTTCACTGGGCTGTTGTGTGTAGTCACTGTGTGTAGTTGCTCAAGTGCGGAAGCTGAGCTGGAAATTCATTTTACTTCTGCTTCTTTTACCTTCTTTGCCTGTCTCTTAAAAACTCAGAGTTATTACTGGCTGCCCAGACACTCACCTTGAGAGATTGTTTCATTTTGCGGGTTGTGGTAATAAATCATTTCGGCTCTATATTTGAGGTTTAAAAATGTTGACAGCTCCTTCAGATGGATCCGTGGCCTCTTGTCCCGTGACAATCTATCACGGCCTGTCGCAGGCTGTACGTGCAGGTGGCGAGTATGTGCAGCCGGGAAACCTGATCCTTTGTGTGCTCTAATCAGGAGGCGATGGGGGCTGCTATCAGGTGTGATGAGAAATCCATGGATTAAACACATCATTGTGAGGTCTTTCTATGCTGCCTTCTATCATATATACGTGAAATCTAGAGCTCATGTGAAGTGGCACAATTAAGGTTTTAGCTCATGTTGTTGAAGGGGAAAGTCTTCAGTGCTACAACACCCCCCACCTTGTTAAGGTCTTGATGTCTAGTGCCACTGAGCCTCAGCAAGGTGAGGGCATGGTTTGGTCCTGTTTTCTTCCTAGGACTGCTGCTGGCCTTGCGCTCTGAGCGATCCAGTGCAGGAGGGCAGGGAGCTGCCACCATGGAGAGGAAGATTCTTTCCCCACTTCCCATGTCTGTGGAAGCACCCCATAAACAACGAGGGTCTCTTCAGCTGGCGCTCCCACCAGAGAATAGAGTTGTTCTGGCACATCCTACAAACATTCACCGGGATATTTTAAGCACTTAAAGAAATTTCCAACAGTGGTTTTCAATCAGGGAAAGCTCTAGAGCAAGCCAAGGTGTCCACAGAAGCGTGTGCTGGAGCCAAAAGGGCAGCATATGGCCAAGGCACACAAGGGTTTCAACCAGGGCAGCTTTCCCCTGCAAGAAGCAACCACCAGGTATTATCAGGCTATTAAAGGTGAAGACAAACCCTCCTGCTTTTTCCACGTTGGGCTTATTTAATGCTGTTTTCTCAGTCTCGGTTGGTACCTCATGCTGCAGTCGGCTCCCTCCTGGAGTACAGATGTTAACTGCCCCAGGTTAATCAGTAAACCAGTCCCCGAGCATGGGGAGAGTAGGGACAAACGTGTCCTCACCCAGCTCTCTGCTGCTGCACTCATCTGTGAAGACTACAGTGAAAAGTTTTTCCTCTTCTCCCCCAGCTCCTTATTCTAAAGCTCTTCACTGAAAGCAAACAGGGGTATGAAAACACTGACTGTTTCATCATGTTGTTCTTTATCTGTCAGATTTCAGAGTTCACAGTTTCAGTTTCCTTTATCTTATGGGGGAACGTGTATGGGAGAAAATTCTTAGGTGGGAAATTTGTGTTATTTTCAGCCCTTGTACATCAGAAGTTAGGAAGAGGACTTTGTTCAGCCTTTCAAATCAACCTTTTCTGAATCAGTTAGAAGGAATCCAAAAGTCAAAACTTTTCATGAAGAAGCATTGCAAAGAGCTGCTGCCAGCCCTGTTGCATGCTGGTTGGGTGGTGTTCTGCTCTCAGGAACCCAGCAGCACTTCCATGGCTTAGTCCCCATTTCATTAAGCTCTGCTAGGAAAGGATGTGTGGCTTTGGGTCACAAATGCAGGACTGTCATCTGGGCCAGTTTGGCACCCAAGCTTTCAGGCTCTGCCACAGCTGGGGGTCTGGTCTGCTGTGGGTTGTGCTCTGATTAGCTGTAGTGAGTCAGAAGCTGACATGAGAAAACAAAATAGAGTGCTGGTTAGAAAGGATCGCCCGTATCTTTTTTACAACTTCATACATGCATTCTGCCTTGCCAAACATTGACTGTCTCTGCAGATGTGAGGATCACAACACGTCTGGAGTGAGATAAGCACATGGCTTATATAAGCGGCAGCCTCCACGTTAAAGATCAACTGCTGGATGGGAATTTATTCATTACTCAAAGCTAAGGGAGAGCTTTACCTCTTGCCTCTCCCTTTGCATGGGAAGCATGTTTGTATCATCTCAACTCTCAAATTCCTGCAGGCAGAGTGGGAGCAAGCCATGGAGCTGTCTATACAACCCGAGGAGTGACCTGCTTATCTGGTTTCCACCAGGCACTAGTCTGGGTCCCAGAACAGCCTAATTTCCTAGTGCTGTGTTATTGGCAGGCCTCCATCACCCTGCTTGGGTTTCTCCTACCAAGGCTGGAAGGAGTCTGGTGCCTGTGGCAGTTTCCACCCAAAGCCCAGCATGGTGCTGGGCAGCAGATACAGCAAACCAACTCAGTTCCAGGTTTTGAGCTTGGGGCACACAGACCCAAAGCAGATGCTATTGATGGGAGAGCTCATCCTCTGTCTCCTCTGGACACTTTCAGCTCTTCAACATTGCCAGCAGAGCTGCTTGAATGAGTGTTTCCCAGCCTGACAGCCAATGGAAGCTGGTGAGCAAAGCCTGTTTATTCAGTTCATTGTGACAGAAGCAGTCTTGGTGGCTCCTCCTGGACACCTCAGCCAGGACATTGGAAACAACTGCCCTCGCAGAGCTGGGGCCATGCTGAACACCAACTATAGCTCTGCTGGGTGCCTGTTCCCAGCCTGTTCACTGGGCTATTTTTTCCAAACCTCAGACTGTTTTCAATGCTTCCCTTCCCAACAGCTGCTACAGTGAAATGCATTTTCAGCTTTACTGAGAAGTAAAGAACATGTGCATTTGTTTTTTTGTTTGTTTGGGGTTTTTTTAATGATTAAGGTGACAGTGAGTTAAACAGGAGCTTTGTAATTATGCTAATCTGTTTTAAGAGGTTTGAGAATGTTAATTTGGAAATTTCTAGGCAGAAAGGTACACTGACAAATTACGAGAATTGCAGAAAGTGGAGTGCAGAAGATAAATGCCAGGAAACTGGAGTCACAAGTTATACATGCCCTACCTAGTGCAGAAATGGGGTTTGCTCTGGATGGCTTCACAACAGTGTTTTACAGAAAGATGGGGGTATAATGCAGACTCTGTCTGATATCCAGCTCAGCCACTGAGTACAAGGCTTAAAACGTAGGCACTGCTCTGCAGCACAAGGATCCAGAGCTGCAGAATCAGATTTAGTCTGGAGTCAGCAGAGTAGGGTGAGTGCTCCTCTCCCCTTAGTCAGCAGAGTAGGAAATACCAGGCACAGCATGAGTGAATCCCCACAGTGCTTAGGAGGTGTCTGGCTCAGTGCACCCCTTCTCTCTCCCTGCCCCCAGCTTCTAGGCTACTCTGCAAATAGTGGGCTTTAAACCAAATTGGCTGTGGTTACTGTGTGGATTTTGGTGTCTCACAGCCTTTCCTGGGAGTTGCAAGGTGACGTAGGGTGAAGGCCTGGATGCTCAGGCAAACACCTGTCTGCTACTGAGATTTCATGAGGTTGCTGTGTGGATCTAGGACATTGCTGCTACCCAAACAGGTGGTGTTGCTCCCATTTTGAATCTGTGCTTTTTCTGCTCCATTTGATGCCTTGATGAGGCAGTTTGGCCAGATTGACAAGAAAAAAATACTCATTGATGTAATTTTTTAAATAAAAGTTGTCGTTCTTGTAAAATCTTACCTGTGATGCTCTGGCCCTTATGTTTTTATGACCCAAAGACTTTATTGCTCTTTGAAGCTGAAGTGTGATCTTTCTCTTCCTATGCTCGTGAAGTCTGCTTTGGGCATCAAAAAAAAAAAAAAAGATGGCTGAATCCTATCCTTGCATGTCTCCCTCAGTCTGCTGGATCCGATTAACTACTGTTTGAAGGAATCAAAAGAGTCCAAATGACTCAAGTAGAAATTTGACCAATCTCAAAACCCAAGGCTTTAGAAAGATGAGCAAACAGTAGACTGTGCACTTCAGTCATAAGGGAGGTGAGGACCTTTGGCTAACCCTGACACTGGAGGCTGCAATTATTCCATTTGGAGTTTTGGTGACATGTATGAACTGTTAGACTCGTGTTTATAATGTCACCATAGATTGTCCCAGAAGAATGCCATTCGTTAATGTGAACAGTTGGGAGATATGCTTTCCATTCTGTGACTAATCTGGACTTTGAAATGTATTGCCAGCAGCTTCAAGAGGCAGCCAGTTGGTGTGCGAATCAACGCCAGACCTGGAGCAGAGATTTTAAGAAATGTGGCAGTGATATTTGCAGAGTATGCTCAAAAGTAAATAGTCAATATCAAGCCAAACAGATGTGTACTGCTTAAATTGAGGTTATACCAGTATAACTGCATTCTTCTCCATGATGTCGATGGTTGATTTACATCACCTAGGCTAACAGCTTTGGCTTTGTGTGGTGATAAGAACTGGAGATTATGGAACTGTGGTAGAGAGAAGTCACAGGATCGTTGGAGTTTAGCTCTTGGACGAGGCACACGGTGACTCTCTGGCTATATTCTCCTTCATATCCTGCTGTGCTCTGCAGAAACAACCCTGAGCTGCAGCAGCCTATGGTGAATGCAAGGTCTGGGCCATGATGAGTGCAAGGTTTGGAGGAAGCTCCTCCGTGTGTGGAAGCAATGACTCACAGCAAAGCAAATGCTGGCTCCTTGGACAGGGCTTCTTCATGCTGGCTGAGGTGAAGTAGTAACATAGAAGTATCTCTCCTATTGTGGAGAAGCCCAACTCTTGCTGACATTTAATGCCCTAGAACCAAATCAGCTTCATCGGAGCTAAAATACCCTCCAGTCTTAGCTAACATGTCCAAGGACTTAACGTCATCCTGCTCAAAACAAAGTCATTTTGCCAGCTCATATGGATTGCACTTGAAGCCTTTTTCTTCAACAGCCAAGGATATTTCCACTGAAAATAGGTTCCTGTGTAAAACAAAGTAAGAGGTTTGTGTACATAACAGACTTCTACCCGGATAGTTAACTCCAAGTTAAAACTTACTTATTTTTTTTGGGCTTCAGCTTGGGAGCAAACGGATTGTGACTTTATTTACTTTGTTTTATGAATCTAATCTACTATTTCTTAATGTTTCTCTTTCGTTTTTGTGGCAGTTTTGGGTTTGTGTTGGGTTTTTTTTCTGCTTTGAAATTGTCACACGGTTCTT
Organism: Rhynochetos jubatus; assembly: GCA_027574665.1. Lineage (NCBI taxonomy): Eukaryota > Metazoa > Chordata > Aves > Eurypygiformes > Rhynochetidae > Rhynochetos > Rhynochetos jubatus. Next base: position 24,526,315 of record CM050648.1, read on the forward strand.
GGTTTTATTGACATTAATCTCTTTGCTTTGTTTTTCTCTGTTTCAGTGACAATTTTTTGCTCCCTGCAGTGACTAAAGCACCATGAACATTATCATTCAGTGTCTGTGTTATCATGCCGCAATGATTCAGTTGTCTTGTCAAGATGACGGAGAGAAAAGCTTGTAGTGCCTGTAGAAGCTTCAGTCAAACACATAATAGCAGCTTTCATCTCATCAAGACTCTAGCTCTCTTTCTTGACTATTCTACTGGTTCTGGCTGGAATTAATTTTCGTCATAGTAGCTTGTATGGTGCTATGTTTTGGATTTGTGATGAAAACAGTGTGGATAACATGGGGATGCTTCAGTTATTGATGAACAGTGCTTGCACAGCACTGAGGCATTTCTTATTTCTCATGCTGCCCTGCCAGCAAGTAGGCTGTGGGTATGCAAGGAGAAGGACACAGGCGGGACAGCTGACCTCAACTGACCAAAGGGATATTCCATACCGTGTGACATCGTGCTCAGAAATAAAAGCTGGGGGAAGGAGGAGAAAGTGGGATGACATTTGTAGTAATGACATTTGTCTTCTCAAGTAACTGTTAAGCATGATGGAGCCCTGCATTCCTGGAAGTGGCTGAACGCCTGCCTGTCGATGGGAGGTAGTGAATGAATTTCGCATTTTGCTTTGCTTGTGTATGCAGCTTTTGTTTTACCTGTTAAACTGTCTTTATCTCAATTCATGAGTTTTTGCACTTTTACCCTTCTGATTCTCTCCCCCATCTTTCTGGGGAGAAGTGAGCAAGCAGCTGTGTGGGGCTGACCTGCTGGCTGGAGGCAAAACACAACAGCTACAGACCAGAGGATACTAGGACAAACTAAAAAGCAGTGAGTGGTTTACAAAAGCATAGAGATGATAGCATCTGGCTCAGGAAAAGGGTGCTCAGTTCTCCTTCACTTTTTTATTTCCTGAAAGAGAGTAGACAGAATTTATCTTCACAGCCCCACCTCTATAATAATCCCTGTCAAGAAGAAACTTTCTATACTGTTTTATCCTAGAGTAAGGATAAAATACAATAATAAAAAAAAAAAAAGACACCATGTTCTATATGGGAGAATCCACATAAGGTACAGCTGGTGGAAGATCAATGATACTCAAAACTGGGGAAAACAAAACTGCCACCTTGTTACCCCTTAAGTGCAACAGAGACTATACAAAGGTGATGAAGGTACCTAGCAGGGATCATTCAGCTAAACTGATTTGTTTTCTGCAGCAAAAGGCAACTGTGTAGTAGATGTTTTAGATTCTTGTGAACTAGATGCTTACTCCTTGTGTCAATACCCACTATGACAGTAACCAATAGTAAGCATTACTTTAACCAAGTTACAGTTTGTAGGAAAAGATCAAAATGCGCAACTGCATGTGTCACAGGGAGCCAGCTGCAAAAACATGAGCCAATTGCCTAGACCTCAGGCCCCTGCAAGAAATTTGCATAGGAGATCACTTCGTTATTCCCAGATTTGCATCTTAAAGTCTTGACCAGAAGCATCTGAAAATTAAATGCATCCAGTTGTGTGTTTGTGTGTGTATGCACCCGTATGCTTATGTGTGAATGTTTTAGAGAGTGCAAGACCTCCTGTTTTAAAATCATCACTGATAATCTAGCCACTGTTTATATTTAAATGAATATTGTCACTAAGCAGAAGGTTCTGCTTTATGGAGTCCAGTCTTTTTTTTTTTTTTTTTGGCATTAGGAACTATCTGTAAATGATTAACGCTCTCTGTGGAAATGAAACTAGGAGAGCCAAGTGTGTGAAGTGCAGGAAGGAAAGCAAGGGACTAATGCACAGCACCCCTCCTCCATATGAACAGCAGAAGGGCCTTGGGGCTGCCCATTCCCCTACCATAAAATCAAGTAATTCTTTTAACAGATGGATCAACCCTCACTCTAAATGCAGTCGGATCTTTTTTCCCCCTCCCCTGTTGTTACTTCTGTTCTGAAATGCCACTGTCTCGGAATTGTCCTCATTTCCAGCCTATGTTTATCCCCAGCCCATATGTGTGACACCAGGGTTCAACAGCTGAGCGTGTTCACTCAGGTTATGATGTGGAGAAGCGTTTTCTGTGCACATCAAAGGGTTAGTTATAGCTCACAGGGGATTAACTGGGACAGGATAGGAGACAAGCCTTCCTTTGCTGGAAAGTGATGCTGGAGAGGTGGATGCTGGAAGAGGCATGTCATTCCCCTGCTCCTCTCAGCTGCTAAAGGGAGATTTTTATATAAAAGTTCTTTTTAGGATTTGATAAATAATGTATTAAGCTGGATACATTGCTGTCAGGGTTTTGTGTATCTGATTTAAGTGGAATTTAGAAATAGCACATTTGTACTACAGTAACAAGAGGGAGTGAGCTAGCCCTGCTTGGCTGGGAGGCGTGTTTGTGTGCACATGTACCAGGAGCCACCTCTTCAACAGTACTCTCTGTGCCTCACCCTGCAACCTGACAGAACACTTCACAGCACTATTTACTGTTGTTCAGATAGCTCCCTTCTGAGCTTGCCTCTCTTTCTGAGCACGGGCAGAGCTAGCTCCATCTCGCAGGGCATGAACTGGTACACCCCAGCTCCCTGTGAGGCTTGTGTTCCCTCCTCGGCTCTCGATTTAGGGGTCTAGGAAGCCTCATGAAGCAGGGAGAGGACCAGCGCAGCCTCACAATGTGAGCCAGGCTGTAGCGTCTGGGAATGAATATACCTAGGCTTTGAGCGGTCTGGCTTGAACCTTACCTTGTACACCAGGAGCTAGACAGGGTCAAACAGAAATATCCAGAAAGCCTGCTTCTGGGGAGCAATAGAGGAACATCCCTGAGCCAACTGGCTGTTTTGCAGGAGATATTAATTAATCAGACCTATTAATATAAGCAAGATCTCAGGAAAATTATTAAAGCATGGAGATGAATAGAAGGGTCCCACGTCTGTATTTGCTTTATCCTCTCAAATTCCTATAACTTTTGATAATTTATCAGGCTCTCCTTCCAGCCCTTACAGTTTACCTCTTTTCTGGAAAAAGATATATTTTAAATTTGTGAGGTAATGAAAGGTAAAACCTAGTAAAGACAATATTCGTGAGATCAGAACTTTATCTACGGTGGTCTGGAATCCAGCCTGGCAACCTGTGTAAAACCTACAAACTGTCTTGTCTCCACTCAAATTTATCCTGACTTAGTTACCAACAACTTCTCTCTCCTCCTGTTCCTAACAAAGATGGTGCCAAATGTTTTCATTCTTTCCTTGTATACTGAACAATGTCCTTTTTCTTTTATGTCACAATGAACAAATCAAATGCATTTTCCTTACATGTTCCAACACTGGTAATTGCCTTTTTGCTCTTATTTCAGGTCTCCTTCAGTACTTCATATGGGTCTGAACCCATATATAAATATATGAATTGCACTATGAAAGCCTTTGAAAGAAAGACCTTGTTTTCTTTATACATCTGTAAAGCACTGAGTACAGCCAGAGCTCTGTGAATAATAACAGCTAAACGATAAGCCTCTCCTAATTCCACGTGGTGGTCCTTTGAAATATATGGGGTTTGGTAAGGACTCTGAATTCCCCTTCCTTCAGAGTTAACTCAGAATTGAAAGTTTAGGAGCCATTTTTCTCCCTCTTTGTTTTTATGGGGTTTTATGTTGGGTTTTTTTTGGTTCTGTTTTTTTTAATAAAATCCACTGAGATCTGACAAATTCCTAATTACTGAAAACTATGGTTAGTTTTTGAAGAAGTTTGTCATTACATTTTTTTGGGAACATCTTTAGATCACAAATTAATGCAGAAATAAATAAAAAAATAGGAGGAACAGTTTAACTAGCCTTGATGAGTGAGCCAACAACATACATTTGAAGTGAGGTTTTTTCTGTTTATCAGTTTAATTTATAGACATAGAAAGATTCCATGAATAGTGGCCATATGCCTTTTAGTCAATGCAAATTAAGTTAAAATTTTTCATGTCACAGGCCTGGCAACTTCTGTTTAATATGCATTAGGAAAACATACGTGTAATATGGGTAAATTGCATCTCACTGTACAACTGAGTCTCCAATGCAGATTTTAGTCTGCAAATGATAAATTTATTAGAATTAGTGCCAAAGATTTAGATTTTGGCCTGGCTTTTATTTGTCATAAACCCCTTACTTTACTTTGACAATAAAAAGAGACCTTGTATGTAAAACTCCCCTTTAAAATACTGCCAGAATGATGTGAAAAGGTGCTAGGGTAAATAAGCATCAGGTCCCACGTGAGTGCTCAAAACAGGACCGTAAGCAGAAATTCACCATGTTGCAGCTCGTTTATTTTGAACAGCAATATGTTGCTGCTCCACTTGGCAAACGGATGCCTCCTGACGCACCCTTCAAAGCTCTCTCCCCCATGCCTGGGCTTCTGCAAGAGCCTCACGCAGCTGTGACGGGAGATGATGAGGGTGCCTTGCTCAAGATGGATTTGCTATTTCTTGAACTCATTCCCCCCAGCAGCCCCCTGTGCAAGCCAATGTCACCGCTGGCAAACCGTGAGGGACCACCCATTTAAATCCCTTGCTGTGGCTTGTGAATTTTGATCCACCTTTACCGTTAAACATCAGCAGGTGGCTTATAAAGAACATCATGCTAATAAGATATATTTTGGGAGGGTTATTTCAAACTTGGAACAGTGCCTCGCCAGCCTCACAAATAGTTGATTTAACCCAAATGAGGTGGTGAGGGAATGAGGGGCCAGGGGAAGGCATTCCTCAAGCCAGCTTTACCACTGAGGAAAATATCAACATATCTACGGCCTCAGTGCACGGTCTGTGTGCTCAGGGACTGTCTAGAAAGGATGCAAAGCCAGCAAGTGACTTTCATGGCTTGTTCCAAACCATATTAAGGTGAAGGAAGTAAAATTTCTGTGGTGGTGTTTTACTTTCTGGAAAACTTAATGGCAGGATGTTCCTGTGACAAGCCTTTGGAAGCACTAAAAGAATGTATCAACAGTTTGAAATCTGGGGTCTGACAAAGTGGCCTGTATGTTCAGACAGATGTTTTGGTGATGAAGGGACTTGCGGTTTATGCCAACAGTTTTGAGTATTTTAGTTTTTTTCCTGTAGAAGTCCGTAGTTGACTGAAGTAGCTCCATAGCTCTGAAGTTGTGTCTGCAACTGAATTCCCTCACGGAGGTTTGTCCCAAGACTTGTGTGTGGGAAGCCCTGCAGCGCTGCAGATGATATCACAACTGGAAATTCTGTGTTCAGAGAATATCATGTTTATTACTTATAAAACTGGCTGTTCCACTAGTTCTCTAGCCTCTAAAGGATGTTGAATGGCAGATGCAGCACAAATAATGAAGACTTTTACATGAGAAGGTGGGAATAGAAGGGTTGTGGTGGCCTTCAGGGTAATACAGCAACCATTTCGGTTTCTTAGGGTGATCTATCATCTGTCGCAGGTCATCTTTCATTCATGCGTGGTTTTACTAGCCTGAAGATATGGAATCCTATCTTTTTTTCTCTCCTGCTTTGAGCGCTGCTGTGTGTGATAGCTCTTGTGCATTAGAAATTGTCTGCCTTAAGATGCACTCTGATTTGTGAAGTTTGCAATCCAATTTTCCTCTTTACTGCATTTTGTTCCCTGTTGTTTTCTTTAATATTGGCATGTCTGAGTAGGAACCTGTGCAAGACAGTTTTTCGATGCTGTATCTGCATGGCGTTACAGTACTTTCATCTCATTTCCCTGAACAGATCCGTGTGATATTTGACCTCCTTAGAGCATCGTACTCTGCTTTTAATCTTTAGGGGTCTGTCCAGCCCTGGGTTTCGAAGTGTGGTGCTGCCATCATACTAAACAGAGCTCATTAACACATGTCGGTCTGGAGCAGGCAGTGCAGTATATATGCCAACAGCAACGCTCAGGTGAAACATGTGGTCATTACGATAAAATGACCTGAGCCACGAGGGTAAGGTTTGAACCCAGGCTGCCACTACGAATTTGCCTTGATCATGCACATGCAGTTTTCCCTTATGTGCAGACACAGGAGGCTGCTTGAGTTAGGCACAAGGGAATGTCACCTCAACAGCTTTGCATGTGTTTGTCAGGGCCCTGAACAGCCCTGCCCATCCCTGCTCACCCCCAGGGCTCCCCCACCCTGCTCATGGCCCAGGACCCCATCTGAGACCCTTGGGGCCATCAGCCTCTGCTCCAGTGATGCCATGGCAGGGCTGGTCTCCCACTCCCCACAGCCCTGCCCTGCCCAGCCATGGGTCCTGCTGAACTGGGCCCATGTCCCGGCCTACCCTCAGCTGCGGGAAATACTGGTCTCAGTATTTCACATGGAAGTACTGAGGCAATGGTCACGCATGGCTCAGTATTTCCCAGAGAATCAAGAGAAGTCTGAGGAGACTGGGGCTTTTGACCTATTTTTTGTTCCTGGAAATTTCTGGAACCTGTAAGAGGATTTACTTTCGGGAGATGGTTCCTGTTCAGACACAGGGTGGCCATCATGTTAGAAATCTTACATGTCCCAAAGGGATATCTGAACCAAGCTCACCTGAGAAAGCAACCATCATGGTAAAAAAGTAGTCAGCTCCAGAGAGGACACCAGTGATGCAGGGCATTGGAAGACTTCCTGCTGGAGTCCCTATCCCTGCAGTGTGTAAAGCCATGAAAGGGCCATTTGATTCACAGTCTCTGGAGCCAGATACTCAGGCTCCATCATCGCTACCCATACATGGATTATGCGCATTTATTTGGATGACAGATGGAACATGTACTCTCATCCTCTGCCCAACAGCTGTATGCAAGTTTTACTCAAGAGCAAGATGAAGACCTTCCTTTGGGCTGGCTTGACACCATCCATGTGTCCTCCCTGGGATGCTGTTTGCCTCCTGAGTCCTGCACTATGCCTGTGAATCCCAATTGAAAGCTGGGAGTAAGGAGCTGCAAGGGGTTACCAGAGATGCAGCCATAAAGGCGGGATCATCCCCTGAAAAGGAAAGAGCTGCAGAGAGACTGGCTTCTCAGTGGGGAGTAGTGCGGATCTATTACAATTACTGATGTGAAAGCAATAGAATGGTGGGGTAAATGAGGTGACAGATTCTGTTTTCTATCCCCTGCTGTCTCTTTTTTTCTTAAACCCTCCATGACGAGGCTGACAAGGCCACTTCTCCACCCCCTCACAAGGGAGCATGTTGTCATTTTAAAAGAACAAGTCTCTGGGAGCAAGAAAAAAAAAGGTTGATTTAACAGCTGTTTTCTTGAAGTTGCTGTGTGTGCAGGACGACGCAGAGAGTGCAATAATCCACCTGTGAAGAGGTAAAACTTTGTGTGAGATGTAGTATTACCAGCATCAAAGGCTCAGGAAGGAAAACCCATCCCTTCTGCTCCTGCAGGGCACTAGGTGGGGACCATCTGACAGCATTTCCCCAGTGTGGAAGGAGGCTGCAAGGTTGCTTGTGTCCCTGTAACAGTGCCTAATCTCAGTGTAGACCTCTGTGCTGAGACATCTTGCCACACTCCCCACTGCTCCCAGCAAGGTGTGTTCCCAGAACATGGAAGATACGCTGTGCATGAGAACCCAGAACGTGCTGATGGATCATCCATGCTGGGATACTGGGGTGGGGGAGAGGATGCAAGATGGGGAGGATTTCCAGTGGCCAAGCACCAGAAGGTATAGTCAAAACTCCTGAGTAATGCTTCTTATTGAACGCTTCTGGCGTACAGGCTGTGGCACAGAGGGTGTGTGAGCAAGGGGAGCCCTCTCACCTCCTGCATTTTTGGGGATGCTCTTTCCTAGTTTCAGAATTATCCAGCCACAACAATAATCCCCACCATGTTGTCGTCTCCAGGAGCTCGCTGGATCGCATACTGCTCTTCATAAATGTTGAGGGGCAACAGTCCCTGTGGCTGGTAGGCACTGGCTGTTCATAGGTGCCCAGGGACCTTCTTGGACAAGAGTCATGGAAGCTGAGGCTGTGAGCACTGAGACGGATGCTGCTTTGCAGGTTGCAGGCAATGCTTATGCCGGGTTATGTTACCATGACCTTATTTATAAAAACTCACTGATAATCTGTTTATCTTCTCTACAAGCTAATGGAGCTCCTCACAGCACTCTAGTAGTGACCTTGAATGGATCTTGAACACATGGCAACATATAATGTGTTACAACATCTTGGAAGTAGACAGGGGGCTCTACCATGTACCTGTTATTTGAGCTTGCTGACATGGCATCTTTAAATGGTTGTTTTCCAAAATAATGAATCCTGCTTCAATGTTTTTAATTTCTGAGCTTCACAGGAAGTTTGCAAATCTTACTGAAAATTAGACAGACTGAGTAGAAAAGAATCTGATTAAATAACACATTAAAGAAACTGTCAGGAGATCTATGTTCCTGGTTGCCCTGTCAAGTAGTGGATATGTTAACATGTAAGATAATGGCGTTCCAACACGAATGGTTTGATTGCTGTTGATTTTCCTTCTGGATTCTGTAGTAAAATAGGTCCTTTTTGGAAGAGAAGGATATGTGTATGTAGTGTTCTGCTGAGACATGTCTAGATGTTTCTTTCATGAGATTTAAGGTGTTCTACTGCAGGACAGCAGAACCATTTCCTGCACTGGGATGCCCTTTCCATACCATTCAGTTTATTACTTAAGCCCTCGTCAACTGTGGAGAGATATTTTTTTTATGACTTTACTCAGTGAAGCATGAACTTAGTGACTGAAAAGTGCAACAATTTGTTTCTGACTGGGTTACAATGTACTCTCAGAAAACCACTGCTATATTGTTGTTCTTAATCTAATAAGAAGTATTTTTCTATTTCTTTGTTTTGTGATCTTGCAGACTCACATCTTGGGAGTGTTAGTTGCTGCTGCTTCAAATTTTCTGATTAGTGTCTCTTTGAACATGCAGGTACGAAATTATTTCTCTTTATTGTGAGTTTTTTATATTTAGCAAGTATTTTATGTTACAATTTTTTAATGGTGGAATTCAAAATACAAACTTTATTGCATGTAATAAACATTCCCTCTTTAACCAGCGTTCTGCTGTAGGTGTTGGCAGTATGCTAGCTCCAACCTGTTCTGTGCTGTGACTCCCATATGGGAACAGAATAAAAATTTCTAACTACTCCTCCTCGTAATATGCCATAAGGAATTACCAGCTATGACCCGCTTGTGGTCCTACTGGATGTCATGTGAGCCTGTCTCAGTGTCCAAATCTGAAATGTGATTGATCACAAGGTCTTAGGGGCTGCTTAATGGAGTGATTAATGTAATTGAATGCATAGGGACATAAAGTCTTTTGCAATATTGGGCCCCAAAACAACTTTGGCCAACTTAGTTTTCCTTCTGCAATTAGGATGAAATAATCTGAGTAAGTATTACTATAAAATATATTATTTTAAATATTATTTTAAATCATAAAAGCAATGGGAGGTACTGACCTGACAACTATGGCAAAGAATTTCTAAAATCCTTTCTGCATTAATAATTAGAAAGCGTACTGAGTAGAAAATTAATTAACTCATTATAATCTCTATCTTGTAGACTTCATTGTATTTCTAGGTCTTCTAATGGAAGTTTTTAAAGCACAGAAGACATAAGTTGTTCAGAAAAAGTATTTTTGTTAGCTTGTATTTTGAGTTATATATGTTTCTTATAAAGCTGCTTCTTGGGATTTTTTTTTTCTGTAAAGAATGGAACAGAAAGCTGTGGAATATGAAATCTTCTGTTCATAATAACCCATTTTATTAATGCTGGAAGGTTCTTCAATGATTCCCTTCTATTTTAAGTATCTCTAGTTGGAGAATCCCATAGAAAGAAATCTGTTTAGCCAGAGATGGCAGACAGGTTGAGATGACTACTGCCTCTTCACTATGAATTCCAACCTGCTGATGGTGATAATACTAGGACAGGCTCTGTTTCAATGGAAAAACTCCTGTTGGAGAAATGGAAATTCAGTGTAGCCCATAATAATGAGATGTTCGTATTTCATTTCTTTTGTCTGCTGAGGGTACTCAATGCCAAAGTGGATGCTTTGCCAGGGGATGTACTGAGGCACGCAGACAGACTTCTATTGATTTGTAATCATTAAAAGCATTTACTGGATTTGAACAATCTTCCAGCTTTTTAAATGTTGTTTAGGAAAACCCGGTAGATCTGCAATGCTATTTGACAGTTTAAAATGAAATTTGTATTTATCCTCTAAAATAGGTTTTTCTCCATTTAGTAACAGTATCTTATGGATATGAATAATGACTTTGCCTAGATCCCTTTATTTTCAGATGCATATTAAATGGACAGGTCAAATTTTATTGTTCTCTCTCCCTTTCCCACCATGCAGTCAGTCATCCTCCCTCTCTTTCCTCAAAGTAGTTGTCAGCTAAAGAACGTCCCACCATTTGCAATGTCTTTCAGCTGAATTATAAATAGCCTCCACCTAAATACATCCACGCACTTTACTGTGCAAAGGCGGCAGACATCTGGAGAAAGAAGGCTGTAGAGGAGGCACTGAGCTCACACTCCTGTATTCATCTCACCCCTTTTCAGTCACACTGTGCCCTCAAGCGTTATTCCTACAAGAATCTGGGGAGAAAGCAGAGCTCAGGATTCAGTTAGGAAGTTGTCCTATTTGGTTTTAAGCAGGAACTTGGATTCTTGATTTCCCAATATTATTTAATATCCATTCATCTTCTGGGCTAGTTTTGTTTGTTTATAAAAATGAAACATGCATAATCCTGGATGTTACTGTGACTTGCTGGTCTGAGGCTCAGGGGAGTTTGGTTTCCTAATGCTCCCTATCTCCTTGGAGGGCTAAACTTCCTAGGATTTTATCCCCTGAACATGTTCCACAGCATGAAGCTGCAATACTTTGCTGCATCCTCTCAACAAAAGGAAGCACTCGGTCTGTGATGTATCACAGATGTGTTTGGCCCATACTGTGTAGCACAACCTAAGGAGTAGAATGGGAGTAAGAGAAAAATTGTTTACAACTTCCCCGGGGTTCTGCAGGGACACTTTCAAAATCAAGTATCAAGTGATGGAGAAAAAAAAATGTGTTTTACCACCATTTATACTCCATTAGCCATATCATTTGCTTCCCAAAATTTTTTGCAACCATTGTCCTGTTTAGAGAGGTTGGTGAGGAATCTGAGAAAGAAAACAATGATGTTCTGCAGAACGAAAGTGCTAAACATCACATCCTTCCCGTTCATGGCACCTTCCTGATGGAGACTGCCTGGACTGTGTTTCAGAAGACCAGTGCGATCAAAGTCAAATTATCTTGTTACATGCAGATGTTGCTGTACAGCCAGAGAGAGAACAATTACAACATGTGCTAATGTTACGTTCTCCATGTAACAAGAAGTGCTGGAGTATTACTTGAGTATATATTATGCCTGTTGACACAGGTATAGCTGGTTTTCCTTCTGAAAATAAGGCCTTACCTGAGATGGTCTTCTAAGATCAAACAGGAGAGATTGTAACCTGCCCTTGAGTCATTCCAGATTCACAGCACAACCACTGAGCTTTGCTTTGAGAGAAGAACAGGGGGGTGCAGTGATAGCTAGGAAGCATTAGCTGGTGTTCACCTAATAATTTTCAGGTTTATTCAGAGGTCTAATTTTTCAGTCATTTCCACCATGGCTAGGAAAGCACACATCTGAAGCAGCACCGAGTTAACACAAAGCAGCGTGTCTGCAACAGCAAGCTGAAAGTCGTGGTTAAAAAGAAAACCTTGACACACCTGGAATTTGAAGTTGACAGCCCCCTTAATTATTCCACTTCTGTCAGACAGAAGAGCACAATGGAAGTCTTTCTTTTCATGCCTGTTCCTAATAATTAATTTTCTAGAAATGCACTCATCTCCAACTGGCTTGCCAAAGAGAGCCGAAGCCCTACTACATGAGCAAGCTATGGTGGTGTGGGACTACCCTCCTGGGGCTTGGAGAGGTGGGCAATTTCACAGCCTATGGGTTTGCCCCCATCGCCCTTGTCGCTCCGCTGGGATGTGTGTCTGTCATAGGTGAGATGGTTTGACGTTTCTTGTTTGGGTACATACTTCAATCGGCTGCTTGTTTGCGACTAGAGGAATAATAACACAGGAATTGCAGCAGGAACACAGAGGGGGGGAAATGTTAATGTAGTGGTTTGAAAAGAAATTATTCATATAGTTACATGAGCTGACATTTTAACACAAACCTTCTACTTAGAGACTCTCCTAATATCTTTCTTTTTCCACAGTTTTGACTTTTGTCACCCTGTGCCCTGTCAGTTTCTGCCAGTTGGTCACCCAGTGCTGTACCAGCACTGAGGGCTCTGCCAGCCCCCCAGAGCAGGGGCCTGATGTCCTGCTGACCGCACAGGGACGTGCTCTGAGCCTGGGTACCTAGGGTGTGTTTTCTGTCTTACCATCACACCAAGCGGTTTCTGCTGCCTGTTCCCTGCCCATCACCATGCTTCGTGTTGACGTGGGCAAATTTGCTTCACTCTCTGCAGTGTGTGGCAAGAAGGGCCTAGAAAGTCCTGAAGTGTTTGGTTTATTTATGGACGTTATCAAAGTTGTTCATTTATTCCTTCATGTGCAGATTAATTGGACTTTAGCAGAAGTCCTATCCTTAGGACTCATTTGATATGATTTTACTCTTTATTTCCTCTGGGTTTTTTTTTTTTTTTTTTTTGTAATTAAGGTATTGACAGATACGTCTGTTTCATTGACAAAGAAACATACATTTAAAATACATTATCATGTTGTGCTAATGCAAGGCAGAGTGGACAGGATAATATAGTACAGAGGCTGTGAAAACAGGAACACAGGGTGCAGCTGTATCCCTCAATCAAGTCACTTCATATCCACAGATGAAACATCCAGGGCTGAGATATCGCAACAGCTCTGCATATTCTGGAGCTCATTCGCTGGCTATTGCCAAGCGATAATGTTCCATGCTCTGCCTCTAGCTACCAGTTCCTTGCTTGGAGGTGACTTTGCAGTGAATGATTCTGCATGGAAAGGTAGAAGAGATGAATTCTCTTCCCAGTGGACTCCTGGCTATAGAAGAAGGAGGCAGCCAACCATATGTGGGTGCAATTTAACAAAGAGATAGTGGGGGAAGGGAATTGCAGGCAATTCACTGTAACCTTTAATGTTAAACTATTGCAGAATTTTGGAGAATGAAATATAAAACACTGCACTTGGCCATCGTATGAAAGATTTCTCAAAGAAAGGAATGTTACCTGAGATGAAAATGTAAATTAACATGACATATCCCAGTGTGATTTTGGTGGCAGTAGTTATATTTTAAACAGTTGTAGATGTTTCCAGATGTCCTAGAGCATAAAGGGACATTGACCAATCTATTTTGTTGCCCAAACTCAATAAAATGGAAATATGGAAAACTAGAAAGAAGTAAAAAACAGCGGGAAAGGAAAAAAATCCATTGGTTATTAAACTGCTACAAAGAAGAGGTCACATTTACTGTTGATTTTTACCTGGGCAGATTCCTTCTTCTTTACTTTTGCAATATGCAAAGAAATGTTGCATCTATTTCTTCTATTGCCCATTTCCCCTTACTTATAACAAATACTAAGAAACTTTTTTTTTTAATATTGTATCTTATAAAAATTCTCATCCACTAAATTTTTTTTTTTTTTAACTAAGCTCAAATGCTTATCCTGGAAGATCCCAGAAAAAAACTTTAATATCTTATATTCCCTTCCCATGTATCAGCTGACAGTATCCATTTCATAGCCCAAACAGTGGAGATATCTGAAATTTTATTTAGTCTAGCAAACATTCTCTTAAGGAAAATAAAGTAAAAATGGTGTAGACAGCCAATTACAACAAGAACTTCCCAGTAACACTTCCTACAACTAGATATTTTCCTGTCTTCTGAAATTAGAGCCCGGGAGAGTGAGCGCCCTCTTAACTTTAGAACAGTCCATCGTTTAGGACAATGACAAACTGACCAAGACACATGCACATCTTCTAACCACCAGGCAAAGGATAGTTGAGGCATCAGGACTTTCAACTTAAAAGATCAATAAATATTTTTCTTATTAAGTTGTGACCACTTTTAGGTGGTGGAGGGTAGACTCTGCACAGTCACAGTTGACAGTTGTTTTGCGGTATTCTTGAATATGTATCTTTCATAAGTTAATTTTTAAAATGAAGAAATTAAGGACTTGATAACAAACTCCAAATGCGGATCCAAAACCTAAGTCCACCCTTCTGAAAAGCGTTTTTTTCCAAATTTAGTATCAACACATCCCACACAGCAAGAGCTGACTCTCTCTGACACTGGGTACTCGGTGTGTGCTGAGGGGGAATGTGTTTTGCAGTATGCCCAGTCATCTAGGGGACGCTCTGAAGATCCCCTTCACTCTGGGTCTGCATAGAAAGTTTCCTTTGCTTGGAAGCCAGGGGTTTGGAGGAGGAGAAGGCAGACTGGAGTCTCTGTCCAGAACGGATTTGGGCTGTACTCATCATTCTGGGAAGCATTCTGGGTCTCAGAATAGATGGAGCCAGCATCTATTATGCTCTGCTACCACATTTAACTGTATCCAACTGAATTTTGCACTTAACCCGGTATCAATTAAGTAGTGAAAAGTTTGTGCCATATTCTATTGAGCTGGGTGTTTATGATGACTGTTTTAGAAAGAATCCAGCACCACAGACTATGAATTGGCATGGCACCAATTTTTTTTCCTTAGAATTAAGCTACAAAGACTATATTTTAGTTCTTACACAGTGGAAGTATTTCTGTGTGTGGTTGCAATGATGCAAGCTCTACATCTGTTCAGGGTTTTAAATAGTTTGAGAAGACAGCAGTTGTTTTCTTCAAGAGGAGAAATTGCTAAATTTTTAATTTAAAAATGGAGGAGTAATACATGTTTGATGTGATGATTAAAAAGCTTCTTGTATTTAAAAATTAAAAATCATGTTTTACACATAGCTCGGGTAATTTTAGACTGCTGTTTTTCAGCTCATTATCCTCCTTTTGCCTGCAGAAATAACTTGGGGGTGTGTGTGAGGAGAGGCCAGTGGTATCAGAGATCATTTCTTCTGCAGCTTTCATCATTCTGTAGAGAGTTGTTTTACACTTAACTCACTTAGACTGACATTGTTGAGATCCCTTTGCGTTTTTATATGCTCCTTCTAAATAGCTTTGGGGCAAGAAATTGCTTTAGGCTTTGAAAACTGATATCCCTGATGGTGCTTTAGAAAAAAAGGTTCTCAGATATTCTCATAGAAATAGATTTCTCCCGCTTACTGTAATGTAACATCTTTGTGGCCCAAGAATTTGGGATTTTGGAAACTGTTTACTAATGAGAACTGGGAAACATTCATGAGACTGTTGTTTAAAATACTTTATTTGTACTTGTTTAGAAGATTCAACAAAAGGATTTTCAGGGTTCTTCCTTCTCTATGCAGTGTTTATGTCCTATAATCCAGTTTCCAGATATAAGCTCACCTTAATGGTCTCTCTTTTGATCAAATCCTTTGATATTTGGCCTGTTTGTGTATTAGGATATTGTCATTAAGGATGGGTAAAAAAATCTTCTTGTCTTGTTCACCACTTTTCCAGTACTAATATTTAAACATGTAAGAAATGTTACATATTCAGGGTGCAGAATAGCTATCAAGAGGTCATGCATCAACTGAATAAATTCTGTAATACCTTCCTTTGCATTTAGTGCACCATTAATATCTATCATATAAGCTAAGAATAGGTTGGAGTAATTAATTAGCTGTGATTAATTTCTTCCCAGATGTCTTGGGTAGAGCTAGCTCTCTGTTTAACTCTGCTATGCATGCAGGTATTCTTTAATTTTCTCCAAATTGGTATTAATTCTCCCCAACACAAAGTTCTAGCCTTGAAAGATACCCAGCTCCCACCAGGTCTAAATGCATCCATCTCCTCCTACCTGAATTGTCTCCCCTGTCTCCCCCAAAATGACCCACAGTAGGTCAGCAGACTGGTTTTCCTCCATCTCCTGCCCTCCCCATCAGCATGACAGTACATCTGTGATGTAGGCAGGATAAGATGAAGGAGGTTTTAAGCTGATAGGCAGAGATAGGCAGAGAGATTCTCAGTCATGAATGGTCTATATGCAGACTCCACCATGGAGATGGTGCTACAGGCACTGAAAGACAGCTGTGATTTACCTGTTCACATGGACCTGCTTGTCCTTGTGCTTTGTGCATGGGCATTAGAGGCAGTCCATTCTTTCTGTCCCTCAGAGTAGCCCTTTGCACAAGCAGATCTTTTAGTCTGCTCCAGGGCTGTGAGCACAGCTCCTTTCCTTCTGAATGTGCTTAATAAAAGTGTTTGAGCACTGGTTTTTATTATGTTTTCAGGCCATCCTTCTTCAGTTAAACCACATTCCTGTCATGACTGGCAACCTCATCAGTTCACCCTTTTTTCTCGTCCCAGTCTTAGTGCGCAGCCTCTGGATCCCTTATGGAAATATTAGTGCTTGCCCAGGAAGAGCCGCTCCCCATCCTCTGCCCCCTCAGCATCCTGCTCATTTGAGCTGCAGTGATCAAATATACTCACAGTCTCATCTTTTCTCCAGACATTCCTGACTTGAATGGGGTTTGGGAGCGAATTAAAACATCTCCAACTGTTTTAAATGCCTTTACCTGGCTGCTGTGATCTTAGCTTTGCTACCCACCAATTAAGTTTAACAGAACGAAAATTGGAGGCAAATATTCAACTTTGTGTCTTTATTTTCAAACTATTGGACAAGACAAAAGCAGCAAAAGTGGTCTTTGCATGTATGAGGACAAGTACTAATCTATTTAAAATAGTACATAAAGCTATCTAAGACTTGAAAAGAGGATAAGGAAGGATATACCAATATTTAGAGTTATGAACACTTATGAAATTATTTAGGGCAGAGTCTAACAATGAAAATAGAGGTAAAAAGATGAGATTCATAAATAGCCTTAGTACCAGGAAAACAATTCAATAATGAATTGTATTTATTTGTGAAATAGTTTTGGGTAGGAAAAATAAGTGGTAGGCAATCTTTCATTCGGCTCTTTTAAGGTTGTATTGGACAAAATGTAGAAAATACAGTTTACAGATCAGTACATATTTTCTGTCTTCAGCTTTTCTTGTGGTGTATTATCCCCTTCTTAAGGAAACAAACAAGAAACAATTATAACTGCAGCTTTCATGTCCAGGAGGCAGAGGAGTTTTGTAGGCTGGGTTCTCACCATTCAGTGTCTGCTAGTGGCAGAACCCACATATCACACTACTTTTTATTTCTGTTTGTGTTGGAGAAAACCTACACATGGAGATAACTGCACACTATCACTCTCCTAGAAGAACCAGTGTCTGACTAAGCTATGTGTAGCATCATTACACCCCTCCCTTCAGGCACTTCCTTGCATATCATGCAGAAAATGGACATTTTCTACCATTTTTCAATTTAAATTTAAAATCATGTGCTTCAGTGAAGATATGTATATTAATTCAATATATAGTGAATATTTATTCATTCAGTAAGGAATACAAACTATCCTGTTTTATGCTGACGCATGTGAAGACAAGGTTCTTTCAACAAAACAATTAAGCTCATGAACTATCCCATTTTACCCATTTTCTACTTAATAGTTTTTGTCATGATTTTGCTGTGGTGCCAAGACATAATATTTTTCATTTGGAATGCTCTGTATTTCCAGATTGAAGACTTTCAGGAGCCTTCAGAAAGGCTCTGTTATATAGATACAGATATTTTACAGGACCTATTTACTTCTTAATTTGTGGATATTAATGTAAGCATGATGCAATCAAGGCATGAAATGAGCTCAAGGATTTCATTAGGATGTGTTGGTTCTGTAATGTTCAGTCCTTAAGAGATCTCCTAGATTTTCTGTCCTTCTCTTGATCTAGCAGGCTATCTGCCAGTACTCTCAGTGGGAGTAGGATCTGTGCCTGGTTTTGAGTTTTACCTTAATAATTAGTTAAAAAGCTAAAAATGTTCTGATTCACCCAAAAGTATTCAAGTCTTCTCAGACGACCAGGGATGCAGACTTTGTTTCAATGACTTACAGGCTGACAGTTCAGGCACAGAGTTGTACATGTGTTGTTAAAACCAGTGGTTCAGAATCAATGAGGCTTCAGAACAAAGATAAATTGCTTGTTTTGCTGCCAAGTTGTTGACAGTTTACATTGTGACACGATTTTTTTTCTGCATTTCTGTATTGTTGTATTCTATTGCTAACCAATTAAAAAAAATCAGAGACCATTCCTCCCTCTGACACAGATCTCAATCTCTAACTGTCTGTGTTTAAAAAAAAACAAAACCAAACAGGCAAACTAATGAACAGTTGCAAAGACACATTAATAATTTTCAGCACAGCAATTGCTCGAGTTCCTCGGTCTATTCATCTGCAGAGCTGAACATAATGTTCAGTGATTTATTTCCCACATCAGTATACTGGTGTAGGAGGAGGAGCACACAGCTTTTGTGACAGAGGTGGAAGAAGAGGGCCTTGGCGTGGGAAAGGGAAAACTGAGGCTGGCTGGTGGGATGTTGCGGTGGTGATGAGGCGAAATCATGGTGAAGGGGAGGCTGGTTAGGAGAAAAGCATGAAGGTGTAACATCGCTGGTGTTAAGTGGGAAGACAGGTGACACCTTGCCTCTGGTGTGAGGAATGGTGGGGAAGGAATGGAGCACGGGGGGGTTGGCAGGGCTGCTTTTAGGAACTGAATCTGGGGCACAGTAAAGGCTTTAACATATATCTGGTGGGCTTAGCTGTGGCCTCTGTATGCCCACTTAGACTTCTGCCAAGAGTTGACAGGGTGTTAGGATAACTCAGATAGGAAGAGACCTGAGGAAGTCCCTAACCCAACCTCCTGTTCGCAGCAGGGTCAGCTTGGAGGCCACCACGAAGAGGGGAAATGGTGGGGGAATGTGTTGGCCATCTAGCATATTGTTTTAAACTGTCTTTTCTGAAGGTGTTATTGTCTTAAGCTGCTAAATGCACCTGAGACCGGAGCCCACAGTAGTTAAGCAAGAGGGACAGAGCAGCTGTGAGGGCTGTGCATTTCTCACTGGCCTCCTGGGGTGCACGCTGGTGCCTGGCCATTTCTCTTGTTGGCCAGGGAAAGCTGCAAGCCATCAGAAAGCAAAGTGAGTAAAGGTCAGTCTGTGGTCCTGGGGCTCAGAGGCTTCCTTCATACCCCTCCTCCTCTGGCCCATCGTTTCTAGCATGCCACTGTCTACGTCAAGGCAATCTGCCATTGGTTTCTTTGATTTAACCTGATTCAAACCAACCCTGCAAATAGAATAGCATAAAAGCCTATATAAAAATCAAACTTACGGAGCTTAAACCTCTTAAAATCAACAAATATTTTTAAAAATTCAAATATTGTGCTTGGTAGTGTGTAATAACAAGGTGCTTTCTTGCCTGTGCTACCATAATTTGCTTAAAATTCAGCCCTGAAGGTAACAGCCAGTGTTTGCCAGGCTGCTGATCAGTCACGTATGTCCTCTAGCCTCTCGTCAGGTCTGTGTAACTGTTCTCTGCTTCTTTGCTTCGATTTAACCCATTTGCTTTTCTTCACTTGAACACATATATCCGCATTTATGGATATAGGGACAGTTGCCTTTGTGTTCAGTCTCTCCTGAGTCTCTCCTCACCTTCATGTTGCACCTCCCATTCTACTTCAGTTTTAACTCCAGTCTCAGATGGCTTAATACATGTTCTTAAAACTGCTGCTATTTTTAGATTCTTCTTCATATTACATATCATAAAGAGCATTAATTATACATACTTTCTGTTAAGCTCATGATCTCTTGTGCATTACCAGCTATCTCTGGAGAAAGCTTGCCGCATCTGAATGCACTATTAAAGTGGATGACAGGCTGAGTGACAAGTTTCATTTTTTGGATGCGTTCCAGTGCCTCCCTGTGCCCACTGCCAGCCTCAGGGGTTCTGATCCCCACAAGCTGCCATTTATCATCTCCAGAGTGGAATTTGGGGCATAACTCATCTCACCCCAAACTGGATGCCATCACTGGAATTGAACCCTAAATTGCATTTACTAGATCTCCACTGAATGTAAAGAGACCAGACAAGGGAGTGCTCAAAAAAAGTCACTGAGGTAGCAGTTCATGAAGCAACAGGTCTGTGGTGCTATGGTGACTGCCTAGGTGGGTAGGCTGAGGTGGGCTTTGGGAAAGCTGTGACAGCAGGGAGACAAAGCAGTAATTAATTCCTGCACTATCTTGGGTTGCTGCTGCTTCTTTTCTGCTTCTTGTCCTCTTTTCTAAACCTAGGTAGCTCTGCTATTACCAGTGTTGCCTGGATACCAGTGTCTTTTCTCCAACAAAGTTGTCATTGAAACATTGAATAAAGAAAACCATGTCAGGCAACTTACTTTCAGTGAGGCATTTTCAGTTAAGATTCTTCTATTGCACCTGTTCATTTGTATAGATCTCCATCACTCTTCATGCAGCTTAAGTTTCTTACTTCTGCCGTATCTGATTTTCTACTGACTGGATAACACAGACATGATGCTGAATTCCAGTTCTCTGTTTACCCCTTGGTATGAACCTCTCTAGATTTATCTAGAGTACATATACTAGCTAACCACAATTAATTTTTCCATCAGAACAATGGAAATAAGGAGGCAAAGATGATGGCAAAAAGGTTGAACTGTTATTTCAAGACTAAACCAAGAATTTCATGCTGCAGGCAGGGACAGAGCTCTTGTAACAGCATCCCATGATTTAGATTCAATGTCTCTCGTCCCTCCTAGTTAATCTTTCTTTAAGGTTTCTAAATGAATCTAACATTACCAATGCACCTCTCCCAAAGGCCTTTCATCATCTCTTTCACATAGGTCATATAGTCCTTAGAGGTAGCTGCTCTGATGTGTGTTGGAATAGAGCCATCTCTCCCAGGTGGCCAACAGCCTCATCTGTCTTAAGTCCAAATCCCTTCTTCCATCTCTAGCACATGTCCACACTGAGCTGCTCACCAGAAATACTGGCCTGATCACTACTGCTGCTCACCCACCCACTTCACTTCCAGGAGAGGCAGGGTGGCTGGCACAGGGGAGATGCGAGAGCTGGACAAGGGAAAGAGTTGCCCAGGGAACAGGAGGTCATTTCCAGGGCTCACTTCCATTTTTCTCCTTCCTCTTTGCAATGACTGTAGAAGACCATGGGCAGTGCTTCTGTACGGTACATATGTTGGTTCTTTCACCCGCTTGTTTGCAGACAACTTGACCACTCTCTTAGTTCATACTGAACACTACACTTTTGCAGTGGCTTGCTTTGTCTTGGTTGTATTGCTGCTCCTTTTCTTATAAGCTTTTAATGTCCCAAAGTCTAAAGAAGAAGAATTTTATCACTCTATGAGGCAATTTGCCTTGCGCAAGTCCATACATTGAGTTGGTAGCAAAACAGGGAGTGGAACGGTAAGGCTGATCAGTGCCCAGCTTTCCCGACATTTCCACATATGACTGAATCAGAGCAGTTTAAGAAGCATCTGTGTGGGAGATGGGAAGGGTATTGCATCTCTTCAACCATGTAAGAGCCTGCTGGATACATTTAAAATCTTACAGAAACTGAGAGTTGGTTGGTTGTTGGAATGGACTCCTGGCTGGTTATATCATGGTATGGTGCAACAGCAGCCATGAGTTATATTTATACTTGGCCCAGGGCAGCTTTTTGCTATAGCACTTGATATTCTATCAAATATTAAAAAAAAAAATAAAGTCTTCATATTTTTGTTCTAGGTAGTGCATTTATTTCTGTCTTATTCCTAAAGAAGACCATGAGGGCTGCTGATATATTGGGTAAGTAAGCGTTTGCTAATATGGACATGTGTGTCACCATATGCTTAGCAAGCTGCAACTCTCACACAGCCCCCCACCTTCACACTCCCACTTTCCCGAGCAAGTGTTTCGAGGCAGATACTTTCAAAATTGGGAAGAAGTGACAAAAAGAGAATCTTCAATGCATGTGGAAAAGACTGCATTCCCAAATCCTCTGCTCTTCTAACCATAACTCATTCCTTATGGGTCCTTATTGCTCAAATTTATTTTCATTGTCTATTTTTGCCTCTGAAGTTGTATTTAGTATTATCTTTATGAGCACAACACAATTTTAATAAAAACAATGAAGCTATTGAGTTATTCATTCAAATGTAAGTAGTTTTTTCTTACTGCACAGACATTGCATAAAAAATTCAAGCTCAGTTAAAAGTGACAACTTCCCTTTTGGTATTAATTTTATCACTTCAAAGAACAGATAATCATGTTGTCAATGTTTTGTTGGGAAACATGCTCTTCACTGTAAAAGCATGTCAGCTTTTTCTGTGTCCAAGTTTTTTTTGCATATCAAAACTGCCCTGCTTGAATAGTGAGAGAGGAGCATATTTCAGGGTTTGGGCTTTACACAAGCCATCTCGGCTGGGCCAGTGCACCTGATGTTGCTACAGGGCACCTGGTATTTCTGTGGGGTTCCTAGTGTCTGGGCTTGACTGTCCATACCGTAACGAGAACATCCCAGCTGTTCTCACAAACGTTTTGGCGAGATCTGTTCAGTATTGTTCCAGAAATACTATATAATATTTATTTAGGTTTGGGATCCAAGTTTGCCAGCTCAGCTGCTACATTCAGAATCCCCCCTCCCTTGACTGATCATGTTTCCCTATGGCCTTATACATTCTGTGTTGCTTTAACTAGTGTTCAGCACTGATTTATTTTATTTCTGTGAGTTCGACTTTGTAAGAAGGATTTAACAATGTTGCTGCATTCCATAGGAATGAGCTGTATGATGGGAAATATGGTGATGTTTTTGCAAGCACATAAATACAGAACAGTTCTGCTTTTCCAAAGGAACTGTGTGCTATAGCAGTGTCAGCTAAGTCCTCCGGATGTGCTTTGTTTTGTATTCCTGAGCTTTGTATTCCGCACCGATAGATAGATTTGCCAAGAATTTTAAAGATTACTTGGAAAAAAAATTGATTAGCTAATATCTTCCTTAATCCAATACCGTTTATGAGCTCAGGATCGGCTCACTTC
Organism: Rhynochetos jubatus; assembly: GCA_027574665.1. Taxonomy (NCBI): domain Eukaryota; kingdom Metazoa; phylum Chordata; class Aves; order Eurypygiformes; family Rhynochetidae; genus Rhynochetos; species Rhynochetos jubatus. The sequence continues at coordinate 24,549,356 of CM050648.1, forward strand.
TATCTCGATTCCTCAATGAACATCTGTATTTGTCAGCTGGCCGTCCACGAAGCTGAACTTCCAGATTTTTATTAAAAGCACAGTAATGTAAGTTCAACCTTGAAAAGTGGCCATGGCAACCTAATGGCTGAACAGTCTTTTTCAAATCAACCTTTTATAAAACACTTCATAGGTCTGCAAATACAACAGGGAGTGGCCAAAATGTTGGCTTCATGACAGCTTCACAGAAGCATTGGCCTGGACCATATCTGTTGTGCTTAATGTTTCCAGGGCAGGTCCATAGCTGGTGCAGATCTCCCTGGCCATACCGACTTTGGGGGAGTTGCGTTTATTTACACTGGTTACCGACCTAGCTGTCTGCTGCAGTAAGCAACTTGTCCTTTCCGTTTAGAGTAAGTTTATGTGACCTGCTTTGTTCCTGTGAGAAATACAAAGGATTGATTCTCCTTTGTCATGCACTTGGTATTAGAACTGAGAATATTGGAAAATGCTTTGCTGAGTTGCAATCCTAATTCACGAGGTTTTACTGACAGCTTTTTTCATATTTCCAAAATCCTTTGAGACTTTAATAAAAATTACACTAGGTAAGACCACAAATGCAAGGCAACCCAAGTACCTAAGCCCAGATCTGATTAAATGGACTTAAATTTTCTCCTAAAAACTATTTCCAAGTCAGCTGGAGAGCAAGGATGACCACAATTGACAAATATTCTATTACCAAAACAATGTGTCCTTTTCTTTAAAGGAGGAACACTGACAGTAACAGGGACGTACTTGTTGGTGACATTCGCTCCAAATGTACCCCAAGAACTCACAGCAAGACAAGTACAGAATTACTTAGTGAGCTGGCCTTTTTTGGTGTATTCGGTGAGTATCAGCTTCATACTACTGCCTAAATCAGAAAAACTGGGGTTCTTGGACTTTTTGCAGCATTATGAACTAGGGGCAGAAAAATTGCTCCTGAAGATAAATTGTGTGATTTTCACAGGGGAGAGAGCAAGTCTCTGGGTCGTCACACCAGTCTCTAAGCTGAAAATATGCTGAACCAAAAGATGCCTTTTGAACTACATGCCAGGGGAAAGTCACAGTTGTGCAGAATTAACAACAATGGAAACATTCTGGTTTTTAGTGGGCTTGAGGGAAAACCTCAATATTGGCACTGCTATGTATTTATTCATGCCACACTGTCTGCATATACATCTAAATTGCAGTGCTTTTCTGGAATGTGATGGACTTGAGCTTTTAAAAATCAGGCTATGTATGCTATTGGTCCTGCTTTTGTCTTTCATATCACCCTGTTTTATCCCTATGTTGCTAAGCCTGGCCGAAAGGAGCTTCGTATGGAGTTGAGGCATGGAGAGGCAGCCTGCTTCACTGCCATTCGGGTTAATCTGAACCTGAATTTGAATTCAAATACAAAAATACATTTTTGATTAATGTTTCTGTATACAAACTTCAAATACCATATGTCTTCTCTGATGTATTTAATTAGGACCAAGAACAGAGTGAGTAGGCGGAATTTCTCTCCCTTTTTTCTTCTGGAATGCTGAAAATTTGTTCCTCCAGCTGGATGTAAAAGATGAAATATAGGAAATTCAGAAGCAGTTATTTTTTTCCCAGTAAAGTGACTCATTTGGGCTAGATTATCATTGCACAGGCTTTTCTCAGTAGGCACCTGTTAGAAAGCTGCTGAGTTGACAGTTTAAGGATCTTAATCTTTTAGCCAACCTACAGACATCTAACTATCCATGAGACTACTGATTAAGAAGAAAGTACATGCTACCACTAAAAATGTTGATCCTCTTGCCCAATTTTTTGTGCATTTTAAAAGCTCCTGAAAGATGGTGATGCAGCTGAATGGAAGAAATTAATGATCATGCCGCATAAATCCCACCATGCCCTTTCAATCAGGAAGTGGAGAGGCTTTTGAAGACAGTGCCCAAGAGTGTTGGGGTACTCAGTAAGGGTAATTTCAGCCTCAGCAAGAGCTTCAGCAAATCCACATAACCAACAAAGGGAGAGGGACTTCTTTAGGAGGGGGCTCACAATAAGGGTGCTCACTGGAGGACCCTCTCTCTTTCCTACTGAATATCATGTGGTTATCCTGATAGGGAGTTTCCTACTCCCTATCACGCAGTTCCACCTATAGATACTAGAGCAGCCTGGCATTTTAGGCTCTGAATTTAAACTGCTGATTCACTCGTTTGTGTGGAGGTGGTGGCAGGAGGAGACTCCCCATCCACACCCAGTGACACCAGAAATTTCTGTCCCATATGCTGTTTACATTTTCTTAAAATCAACATGTTGCTGGAAAAGGGCTTTTCTCCATCTGAGGACTTTTTTGACTTTGTTTCAGGGAAAGTTAGTAAGTACACAGCTGAATGCCTAGGAAGACTGTGCTGTATTCTTCTCAGGAGACTTTTTGAGGAGCTGGTAGATAACTCCTGGAATTTCTTGCACCTTTTCTCTCTTTTCCCTGCCTCAGCCAGTAATTCTACATGTACAGTGTGAGTTTCACGGAAGGATGGAGCAAATACACAGAAAATCTTGTTGACTCAACAGCATATCAAACTTTATTTGTTCCTTCTGCTCCCTGGATTCATCTGTTTTGAGCTTCCTCTGTCCAAGGAAGAGGGAGGAGTGAAAGGCTCCATGACAGACTCTGAGATACCAGCCTGATTATCCTGGTATGCTGCTGAAAGTTCAAACAAACCCTGCTTTAAACATTCACTTTGGGTAGAGAGCTTGTTCTTCATAATTGTCTGTAAAACGCCTAGCACAGGTCAGCTGCTGAGATGTAAAATGAGCAGCAGAAGTTGCAGAGTTTCCACTGTAAATACATAGCAAGGAGCCAGTACAGCAGTATAATGCAGTCTGACAGTCTTTCTAAAAGAAAGAGCAGTCTTCTGAGAAATACAAAGCCCCAGTGGTACGAACTGTTCTGTGTGGGTGATAAACCATCCCCACGTGGCAGTCCACTGGCATCAGAGCTGTTCTGCAGAAATAGCCTCCAGTTCCCACGAGACAACTTTGAGTCACCTTCTGAGACTTTGCAGTAGCAAAATCATGTCTGAGCAAGACTGACTATCCTAGGTTGTGGTGTTTTTTTTTTTTTTTTCTCTTTTGCTCATGTGTACTTTGAGTCATGACAGAAAACATCAATTTTAGATGAAGCTCTTAGGTTTCCCTAAACAGAAGTGTAGTGAGTATTGGGTTGTTAATATTTAATCTCTAAAATCAGGTTCAGAGCATTTCTGCTTTTCCTTCAAAGTACCCAGAAGTCCTTGCTGGTTCATTGGTCCCTGTGTTGCTGTATATCCCAGAAAAACAGTTGAGGCAGACAACATGGTGTTTTGTTCTGATGCCTTTTGGTAATGTTTAGAAACATGGAACACATCATGATTATAAAAAATATTGAGGACATGAGGGCTTGAGGAGACTTCAGTAGAGATTAATTATGATAGCAAAAGTGATTGTAAGCAGGTCAGGTTCCTTCAGTTCCTCTAAGCAGAATACGTGAAGCTGATATAATCTACGCACTTCCCATTCCTGGACTTTGTATTTTACACTACCACAGCTTTCACCTGTGAGAGTGAGCACTGTTTTGGGTAATTCTCAGGAGACAATTGTAGGCAGCAGCTGGGGCGTCCAGGATGGTCCCTATCTGCATGAAGTCCTGTTAGGAGCCGTGCACGCTACTCGCAGCCTGACTCAACGCAGTGGCCTCTCCCTTGTCTTGTGATTAAAGGTGACCTGATGGTGGGTCACCAAGCAGCAGAGAACCATGGAAGAACAGTTTGGCTGCTGGGCAGTACAAGGTGAGAACTAATTGTTTGAATTTCATGCTTAGTGTGTGAGACTCGGCAGAGCTGTGTAAACTTTAATAACAGCCCTGAAAAGCAAACAGCTTTCTCCCCAGGTTCAGCTGCAGGACTTCCATCTCTGGCCCTACACTACTGCTGCCCTTGGGGCTTCCCTGGGATGCAGAGGCAGCCAAGTACACAGGCCTGTGCACCCCTTCCAGAGCCACCATCAGAGACTCTTTTATGTCCTTTTGACGGTTTTGCTTGGTTATTTCCTTTCAGAAGTGAGACTTCCTTTTGGGTTGGTTTGCTTTTAAACAGGAGATCACAGTGGAGCTTTATGGTAGCTTTAGGAAGAGCAGAGTTGATGCCAGGTTGAGGACTGACAGAGGACTGATGGACAGAGCCAGCAGCAGTGACCTGGCTCAGTCGAGGCCGGTGCTGCCACTCTGGGGGTCGGAGTGAGGTGAAAGAGGGAGCGGAGAGCCAGAGCTAGTGAGATATAGCAGTTTGAGCCAGCCACTGTCCCTGCGCTTGGTTTTGGGTGATGGTTCTTGTGCAGTTTGAAATCTAAATGACAGGGCTGATGATGGTGCTTCCCTCTGTAGGCATCATAATTAGGGTTGTCTAGGGGCTGTCTCATGGGTTTCTGCACACTCTGTGGCAACCAAGGGTCTGGGAAAGGTGGTGGGTGCTCAGGTTTGCACTGGGAGGGGAAGCAGATCTGGTGTCATCTGGTGACATGGCGCCATCCCAGTCACACCACCCTACGTGCCAGTCATGAAGAGGATACCTGGGACATCTCTGGCATTCTTTCTTAGCCTGGGTACCTTTCCATGTGGGGAATATTTACTTAGCACAGCTTTTTTCTATTCTATTAGCAATTGTTCACTGGCAAAATAGCAACTGAAGCTATTTGGAGGATGTTGTAGCTGCAGCCCGATAATGCGATACTCCCTTTTGGCCCGAAGGTGTGTTTGCCAGTGGCACAAAGAGCAAAGCTGCTACCTCTACTTCTCCCCTCGAATTCCCTTAAAACCCCATCACAGCTTTCCACAGGGAAGCCAAGATGAACTCATGTGCCTGCAGATCTTAGCATGACCTCTGCCTTGGTTACTGATTTAGACATACCCAGTGTTAGTCTGTTGAATAAAGGCGGTGGCTGGGCAAGTTACTGACTGGGACTGAGGCAAAGGCCTCTTTTCTAGAATGCCTTTTTTTTTAACCAACAGCAAAATACTTTATTCAACACGTTACAAACAAACAAAAACTTGTTTGATCTTGTGATAATTATTTCACATTTTTTAAAGAAGAGTAGCATAAAATCCAGATTTGTGTTTGTAACGTTCTGAGATGCACTTGTCTCTCAGTTGTCTTCAGGAGCAAGGGATGAGTGTGAAGGTAAATAAAAAAAAATTAAAGCATTATTATGTTCTGTTCATATTTTTGAACACTATAATAAACTGGGGGAGGTGTGAGTGTGGGATTTTAGTAACTGAATGTAGCTGTTGACTGCTTTCCTGCTGCAGTCACTCTCCAAAAGGAGAAATGAGCTATGTTACATTATATAACCGCCGCTAGTAACTCTTCGGTCGCTGCTTTAGAAATTCAGCAGCGCAACACCGAGTCTAGGGCTGCCTTATGGGGGACTGTTGGTTTAAGAATGGAGTGGCATTATAAACCATAAAACAGTATGTTGGTGATGAAGTCAAGGAGATAGACGTCAGGTTTTCCTATGACTTGTTTTGTTGGTAAAAAATTACAATAACCAGATTTATTTGTGATAACATTCCCATTTTCTGTCTTATTTCCCCCATTTGATTACTTCTTTCCAACATGCACAGACGAATCTCTCTCTTCATGCTGTCTCTAATGTTACAAGGCTTCAGAGCACCTCTCAGTGCAGAGGTCCCTCACCCCTGTTTTCCTAAGTCTTCTGGGCTTTACACAAGAGCTTTTTGGCTCTTGCACTTGACGTTTTCTTTAGGCATAGAGGGGTATTTGGGCAACGGGGGTAGGAGGGAGAATACCCATGCTTTTGAGATGGCAAAAGGCAGGAGTTACTAAGGGAATCTGCAAAGAGACACACCAACAGCAAGTCAGTAAATTTACCTGTCTGCTATTTAGGTGTCGGATGATATTGAAGGATCAAGATTGGACCATGCACAGTGTAGGTATAGCTGTTTCAGCAACAGCAGAGGTCCTGCAGTGTGGTCTGCTAGCGTTATGGAGCTTTTCAAGGTCAGCTCCTGACAGGTACCTGTGATTTGGGAACCAACATATGAAATAAATGGTTTCTGCCTTACAATGCATGGCAGAAAGTTTGAACAAATGCACGGTGTTTGGGGGGATTGTTTTTAGTAGGACTGGGGAGTAGGACAAAGAGGCTAGCAAAAATAAGTCTGCATGTCACAAAGAGTGACGTTAGGAATGCCATAGCTAGAAGGAGAGACTGCTGTTCCTCCAGGTAAGTGCTTTAATCCACTGGGAACAGAATTTCTGTAAGAGTTGTTAGTAATAAATATGGACGTGTTTGCTGTCACATTAAAAAGGTCTCAACTCTACCAGTAACTAACTATAGTTTGAAGTGCAAAAAGAAAAGCTAAGGAAATAAGGAATGCTCAAAGTTTAACTTTTGCTATAATAAGGAAGATAAATAACAACAGTTGTTTGATGGCTCAGTCAACTGGCAATAAGGTTACTTTTTAGCAGAAGATGCTTAATAAAGTAATTCTCCTTTGAATTTTTAGAGCAGAGAAAATGAAGATGACATCTCAAAGACTTTGAATGAAGCATTTACTACATAGTTTCACAGCTCTAACTTTCTTCCCTTTTATTTTCAGATCTTAGACATTATAATATTCTGCATTCTCCTCTATTTTTACAAAAGGAAGGCTGTGAAGCACATCGTGGTTTTGTTAATGATGGTAGCGCTACTGGGTAAGAACATACTATTCACTTTAATGTTTCTGTCTGTTACTTGATCATTCCTTGTCACTCAGTCTCCCCAGCTAGTTTAGATTACAGCCATTTCAAAGCAGTGTGCTGAAGGAGAGTCATTGAAACATTTCACATCATTCTTATTGTGGTCTCTTTTTGAAGAGAAAAACTGATTATGAAACATAGTTTCTCTGCTTATTGCTGGGACTACTTATTTTTACAGATTTCCTGAAATTAATAAGCTGTGTGCAATGGTATTCTGAAGCTTTTTTTAAATGACACTTTAGCTGTAGATCCTGGGAAAGTGGACTGTTTGAAACTTTTCATAGCAGGCTAGCTATGAAAATCAGTTCTTTGAAACAGAGCAGCTTGAGACCTTGTAAGCACTCTGTAAGCAAATGCAGTGATACGCTGTGATGGTATGGGGACTTCTATTTGAATTATTTATGCCTGTTTGCATATGCAACACTGTACTTTGCCACCTTTCCAGAAGCACAGCAAGAACGCAGTGGGCCACTGAAGTTTGCCTTCGGATTAACTTTGTCACAGTCGATACTCAGGGAAACCAGGGAGGTCATTTTATCAGGCAGCTCTCAGTAAAGTTAAACTTGAATCAGTTTTGAAGAATGTCAGGAGGCTATCTCTAAAGCTCTACTGCTTGCAGGCATATATTAAGAACTTCTCACCATCCCATGTCTTCTCCCATCCTTGTCTTGTCACTTCTTCATGAAGACCTGATGGGACACCACATTTCTTTAGTTGAGGTGAAAGGTGCTTGAACGGTGCCATGGAATTCACTGGTTATATTTTCACCGAGTTCAGCGGGTGCATGTGTCAGCCTCTAAAGACTTACAAGGCACATTTCTAACTAAACTGGTTTGATAAAACAGAATTTCACTAAAGTTTGCCAGTTACACAGTTTGAATTTAACTGAATGTGGAAAAACCTTACAGATTTATTAACTGCCTTCCTTCAGATCCCTGACTGGTTTCTTACCCAGCTGAAAAGCTTAGACTTTCATATCAACATTTTTGGGACAGCATTCCCACGTAAGTTTCCTAGTAGCTCTGCAGAAGCCTTGCAGGATTTCCATGCTCCCTGCATGAGGCAGAGATGGAAGAACCTAAAAGGCCTTAGGTCTAACTGTTCTTGGTTTTGGAGAAGTGTGAGTCCATCCCTTGCTCCTAGCACTGAGCCTGCGAGCTTTGGCAGAGCTCACTTGAGCTGCTCCATGGTTTCCAACCCTGCCATGAGGAGCGTGAAGCTCTGTGTGCTCCTGAGCAGTGAGTGGGTCCAGCCTCCTCGTCGCAGAGGTGGAGATCCCCAGATAGACCTCTACACTTGACTGCTGTGGTTCTGAGCAGACCCACCATGATGACTGCCCCAAGCAAGGTCACCCCGTGGCTCCAGGATACCTTGGTCATTGAGCCCTGCATGCTTATTTTGCTGTGGAGACTGCCAGCCCTGACGCCACCAGTGCCAAAGGGAGGCGTGGAGCTGCTGAACAGCAGCAGGGCTGAGAACCCGTGCAGTTTGGTGGGCAGGCTGCAATCAACCAAAAATAACAATTTCAGCTGGTGGCTGCTGAGGTTTTGCTGAGCATATGCAGCTTCAGGAAAAATGTGTCATTATTTCTGCTCTATTAAAAGAAGACACAAACAAACAAGTCCCGGTTCATGAAAACTTTTGAAATAGTGACATTTCCCTCCAGCAGCAAACCCAGAACTGCGGCTGGCTCTGGTTCCTGCAGCCATCCTGGTGCCTAGCAGTCCCCACAAAGCTACACTTAGAGCCTTCTGCTCGGTCTCGGACCTTTCTGCTGAGCAAAGTGATGGGGGGGCTGCGAGAGGGCCCAGCAGGTTTGCTCCCAGCTGTCTGACACATGCATTGCCCTCAGAGGGCCCTGCCTGTGAGAGGGGGTGAGGCTTGGGGTCTCCATGCAGAAAATTCTTGGTGGCGACTCGTGGAAAGGGCTTTCTGCCTTTTCTCATAACTGCATAGATACATTCCTGGTGGAGGGTTTACAAAGACGTAAATGAAATGCAGAAAGGTTTCTTTACAAGGAAGGCAGCCTTTGTGCTTCACTGGGAATGAGAGCTATAGAAAAATAGCTCTGATTCCCAGTGAAGCGGGGATTGTAAGAAAATAGCGGCGATTGTAAGATCTGCTAATGTTTTGCTTAGTAAAACTCTGCAAGTTCATTTGGTGAGAATTATCTTACCTCATGTATATACTGGGAGTTATCATAAGTTAGGGGGAAGTATTTCGGATTAAAGTGGGATTTCTGAGTTTCCTGCTCTAACAGCTGGGAAGTGACATGATGTGTCACACTAGCCTTGGGGCGGGGTCATCCTAACAGAGATAGGAAAAACATTTCCTAGGGTTTGAAACTTATTCCAGGGCTACTTTAACTAAAAGGATAATTTCACTTGTCAAAAAAAAAAAAAAACCCAAACCAACAAACCAACCAAAGAAAAGCCCAATGCTTTCTTTACTGGTTTGTTAAAATTATAAGGGATGAAAACTGCTCTTTCATCAGAAACATATTTTCAGCAATCTCTTACCCTCAGTTGGACAATTCAAACTACTAATTTTTACTTGTAAGTGTTCTTTTGAAATAATAACTCCCCCATGTTAGAGTGCAAATCTCAACCTTTGTGTAGGCTCCTTGTTGGCGCTTGAGTGTATTCTTTGGCTTTTTATCATGCCATTAGCATCACTGCAGGCCAGGATTTGATCTCCTCGGCTCATTTTACTGCTGGGTTTGTTAAACTGCTCCACCTATTTCCATTACAGAACAATAAGTAAAGTACTAGGTGGAAAGGTTGTCATGAAAACAGTGAATTTCATGATGGTGAACAGGATCATCACAAAACGTACACAACTCTTAAACTCCCCCTGAACTTTCAGACTTGCTATAAGAAAAATGCTTTCAATCAAAACCGCAGACCTGAATTTGTTCTTCTTCCCCCACGTTTTCTCCCAACCCTTGGCCTGAACTTTTTGCACAGTGCAGCTCCTCTTGCCAATCTGCATTTTGCAGTTACAGGAGGATGAATCAGATCAGCGAAATCCAACACTCCTCAGCTCTGGAAGAGGCTGGAACTGGATCCCAGCTGGGGGACGGTGCTCTTGACGATTAATTACCTTTCTTCAAAGGTCATCTCTGCACCATGACTCTTTTTATAATTTTTAAGGGTTTTTTTTGAATTTGTTACATTTTATTTGCAGTAATCACAGCCTACTTGGGTCAGCTTCAACAATCCAAGAGCGCACTCCAGAAGGAAATCTAAAGTAACTCTTAGCTGAACTGTCAGCCCCTTTCCTAAAGGATGTGTATTGCAAAACGTCTCTGAACTGGTGATACCTACCAAACCCATTGCCTGCTGTCTGAGATTTGTTTGTGGTGATGCAAAGACAATGCATTGAAAACACACTACTGAAATATTCTATTTTTTGTGGGCTAAATCCAGTAAATGGTCTTAAGAGCCTGGCCCATGAAACAAAATGAAGACCCCTGTGTTGGTGTTGGTTGTCTGCTCTCTGTGCGTAACCCGTGGGGAGAGTTAGGTGCTTCGTGATGCGGTCCCAGAAGTTAGCTTTGGCCAGCCCCCGTCACAGCAGAGAAAACCTGGGGGTGAGGAGTTATTTTAGCCTCCCACCCATCTCCTTTGGACAGATAACCAAACCTCTCACACCTCTCCTGAATAATCGGCTCCAAATCAGCAGCTGGAGCTAAATAAGGTATGTCTGGGAGATGTGGAAGCTGTTGTACCACCTCTGACTGGTAGTCCAGGGTTTAGGACACGTGCCCAGCAGTGGGAAATCAATCTAATTCTTTCATCTACCTGAGCTCAGCCTCTCTCACACACACAGAGTCCTACCTTGCAAGTTTTTATCTGCCCCTAACCTCGGCTACCCTAGTGAAAAAGGGGAACCTTTGGGTTCTACAGGGTTGCAGAGCCCAGTGCTACAAGAATGTAAAAGCAAACCACAAAGCATACACGGAGTTAATGCTGCTCTGACTTTAAGCAGTAGCTTAGTGAGCATATGTAAAATCACATGCTTGGTTTTAGATGCCCAAACCCTACCTCAGTTTCTCTTTAGGTGATTGGCTCTGTGGCTTTGACCTGGCACCTTGTCCTCCCTCACTGATGCTCTGAGGTCACTGCTGTGAATCCTGTCCTCCTAATCTCTCCCTTTCCCTTTCAGCATCGCTGACTGTCATTGCTGTAAAGGCCGTGGCCAGCATGATAACACTCTCTGCAAAGGGGAAAATGCAGCTAACTTATCCGGTTTTCTATATCATGATTGTATTAATGACAACTTCTTGTGCTTTCCAAGTCAAGTAAGTGAGATCCTACTTATCTCTAACCTTCGTACTCATTTATCTGAGAGTTTTATTTGGCTCCAGTGTTGACTCCAGATACAAGTTGCACTTAAACGCAACAAATTCCTGGCAGAGCCTTGACAGATGCATGAATTGCCTGAAGCTGATTATATTGTTTATTTAGGCTTTATTTCTCAGTTTATAATTGATTAATTACACAGATGCTACCTCCTCTCATTATCGCCTTGTACAAGGTCCTCCCAAACTCAGTTCCAGTTTTGGCACAGGTTTTGAACTCATTAGATGAAATTCATGTTTATGTAAGGTGTTTTTGTTACTTTTAGAAACCTTTGCTGCTGAATAACCAAATGTCCACGTTTACCCTCATCATGCATCTCTTTTCCCTAGGTTATGTCACTTGTCAGACCAAAGAAGAGCGTTTACCCCAGCTTTCTCCCTCTGCGAAATCTGATTGTTGCGTTTTGCTACCCTGTGTGTCCGTACCTTTTTAGGAAATAGTTAACTTTTAGTGTGCAGGGGACATCAGTTTTTCCTGCTGGCCTCTGGCCTGTTAAGTGATTGTTTTATGCTGCCTTCACAGATTGCTGGGGGTGGCAGCACGGTAAAATATGACTTGCAGCTGAACAGAGAGCTATTCCCTTTATGCTGGTCCCTCTGCTTCAGGTGCTGATAGCATCGTTCAGTAATCTCATCTAGACTGCTCCAGTGCGAGGCTGAGTGTTTACTTGCATGATTATTTTCCAGTAGAAGAGCCAAGCCAGCTTTCTCATGGCAGAACATACCATTCCCATGTGGAATCAGAAAGTCCATGCGTTATTATGCAGTGACTCTCCATGGCTGACTCAGGAACTCCCCTGTAACAGATTAGAGTGATTTACATCCAGCTTGCCTTCGCTGGGAAAACAGCTCAGGGCATTTAAAATAGGAAATAAAAGCTTGGTAAATAGGAAGCTGCTGAACTAACCTGTCCTTCTTGCCAGTTTTTTTCTTTCTCTCATTTGCTGGGTCAGAATTAAAACAGAAATGAATTGTGCCCATTTCATTCCCTGGGCTCAGTGTCTTTTTATGTCTTCTCTGTTGGACACATTTTCTAACAGAGACAGTGCTGTCAGTTTAGATTTTTCATTTTATTTGTTTCCTCTCTTATTTTATTTGACTGGCACGTGTTAACTCCGAACAGCCTGTGCTGCAACATCCTCCTGGATATGATGTTGGCCTTTGGTGTCACTGTTTTAGTCCCTGTGACCAAGTTTGTTGCAAATGGGAGAAAATAATGAGGTGTTTTCAATGACTTCAAAATCCTGACTATCCTGTGGATATGTAGGATTTCTTTATTTTTAAAGCACCATGGAGACTGTTCAACAGTTGCTAAAATAACCATGCAATTACTGTAATGGCTAAAACAGATCCAAGCTTGGACTTTTACTGTGCACATATATTGTACAAGTGAAACATTTAAGTGTGGTTCTTTTTATAGGCTTTGAATACGCTCTGCAGCCTGCAGCCTCCTGATTTTTCTCTTTCAGTCTGAAACGCACCATTCACATAACAGAGTATCTGCCGGTGCATCTGAGAGTTCACACTCATGATTCATCACCTGATGGGTACATGTTGATAGCTCTGGTCTCTGTAGAAGTGGGTTAATTGCTTTGCCTTTTCCATCCACTGGTGCAGACTGTGCGGGCTGCTCCAATGGCTCGGTCCTGCAGGTCTGTGAGCAGTGTACGCTCCTGTGGTCCTGCGTGCTCTTGCTCATGAATCTGGTGAGGTTTTGTGTTGACTTTCTGAGGAGCAAAACAGAGAGTTTCCAACCCAAGGGCCACAGGCTTGGAGCCACCGAACTTTTCCGGCATGACAGAGTGTGTCTGGGGTATGATTGCGTGGATAAATATACAAATAGGTGTTTTAGCCAAGTTGGATTTAGCAGTAGCAACAATGTGGACTTCAACAAAGTGAAACAGTTCCTACGAGGACTCGCATGTTCATGTCCATGCTGGAAATATACCCTTACACAACGTGTTTAAATTAGAGCAGCTTGTCCCTGGCTGCTCGCAGGCAGCACTGCTTCCAAGAACCGATGCAGACCATAAGCAGTAATACCCTAGCATTCCTCCCTTATCTGTGGTGGACAAAATTTTTCCAACAGTGCTTCAAAGGTCTCTCCAATGACAGCCTATGGCCAGAAGAATCCATGCCAACCTTCTGGCTTTCACCTATTTGTTTGACTGTGCAGAGTCAAAACCAGAAGGCAAATTCAATACACGTATGCATCTGCCCAGGGCTGCTCGCTGTTGTGCTAAGAGATTGTCACACTTATTGTTAAACTGGCATAAAGGGGCTTAACCTGATTTAAAGTGCAATGAAACTCCTGTAGGCATGAGGTGCAATAACTCTTGTCTTCCAGGTTCTTGAATCAAGCAATGCATCTCTATGAAGCAACAGCAGTTGTGCCCATTAATTTTGTGTTCTTCACCACCAGTGCCATCATTTCAGGTTTGTTTCTGGCCTTCTGTCTTTACAGAACAATTTTCTAAACATCAGGTTTTCAAGAATTACTGCCTGGGAACAGCAGCAGAGACCACTCATGTTTGTCTTCACAAAAAGATGTTTTCCCTAAGTGACGGGTGTTTAAGTTCTGAAAAATTGATAAGTTCACAATTTTTGAAGTAAATAAAAATAATAAGGTTCTAGCATTTCCAGAATTTATATGTACAGTTTACTGTGCCTTTCTGGCTTACTGGAAGTACCTGCATTTATCTCAGCCTCATCTTGACATCCAGTAAATGCGTTTACCATGTGCACACCAACCTCTCCGTATCCGAACTGGTAGAGTAATTTTAACAGCCTGGCAAACTACTCAAATAACAACCAGCTGTGTTTCATAGTAGTTAGTGTATATTCAGTTTCAGAAGGTGGAATTCTAAGCTAAGAGAAGGAAATAAAAGTGACTCCAAAGACCTTTTAAGCATCTAACATTTTATTCTGGGTGAGAACTTTGAACTCCGCGTTGTTAAAGAGGGACTGCAAATCTTGGAAACGGTGCACGGCGTAAGAACATGAGCAGGGAGGACGACTAAGATGCTGTATCAGCAATGAGCCAAAATGATCATGTTGTTAGAACATTTATGACTCATTTTAACACACGCCGGGGGCTTTCCTGTCATTGCTGTGCAGGAGTTTCTCATGCAGAGCTGCCATTAATGAGAAGGGGAATTAGCTTCATGCACAGATTGCCTCAGCACCTGTGTTAGAAGAGACCTACACTTAGTGACTGAGCGGAGACTTGTGCCAAAAGAGGGTTGCGTTCTTGTGACCATATGGGGAATTTGGCCTTGTGCCTCCTTAAAAGATCAAGTACCTATTCAGGAATGGCTTAATAGCTTTGAGAATGGATACACATGCATTTGCACCAGGTTGGTTAAACCAGTGTAGGGCTTAGATGAACAAGCTCTGTTGAATCTTGCTGTGGTGCTCATGGAAGATACCTCATCTCATGATTCCCCCATCCTGCGCTACAGACTTTGAAGATACAGTCACAGATCAGCTGGGCTGGTTCACACTCTGGGGTTTCTGAGCAAAACTGTGCTCATCGGTGGTTTTAAAGCTAATATACTTGGCTGTGAATTGGGGCAGCTGAGATCCAGATACACATCTGCTTCTGTCACCTCCATTGCAGAGGTGCTAATTCCTGGAAGAGACCAGAAAGTGCTAGTGATCCCTTCAGCCAGAAAGATTTGGCAAACTTGACTGCTGGAGCCCTTAACTTGGTGTAAACATCAGGGACACAGCTAGTTATCAAAAACCTGTTCCCAATTGGAGTTAAGATGTCCACATGGTCTGCTAGGGTGGCTTAACTAAATCCATGAAGAACCTGTTAGCTATATTGGTATGACTCTGCTTGCGAGTAAGACCTTAAGTTTGACCTGCGTAAAAACTGTTGTTGACAATGCAAAAAATACCTGCATCTGTGCAGTTACTAGCACAGCACATGCTCCAGCGTGATAGACTAAATCTTCTCCAGCCCTACGCAGTACTTTGAGAAAGCCTAGATAATGGCATATGGGCATAGAGGGAACCCATCACAATGTGTTTTAATACCTTACTTGGGATTTTTTTACTCCGTTTGAGCATGACACTGCTCCTGACCCTCCCAGCTGTAATTCATATCACTTGGAAGCCAGTCAAGATCTGCAATTCTTGTTTCTGTCACATTCCAGGGGTCGTATTTTATCGAGAATTCCAAAGTGCAGCTTTGCTGAACGTGTTCATGTTTCTGTTCGGGTAAGTGCATCAGCCTAAAATCCACACTAACATTTGTACCAAAGTAGTATTGCCTTGCGGAATCCCTTCTTTTCTCAGTAAGGAGAAACCTGTCTTGTTATTAAAGTATTATGGAATAGCCATTATAGTAGGATAAAAAAACATTAAAGGAAAGATTGATGTCTGTGCTTTGGGAGTTTGGAGGCCTGGTTTTGAATCCAAATATGTAAAAATGTGAGACACTTATGAACTACTAATCTCACAATGGAATGAAAAAAACCAGCAGCATGTGTTCCTCCAGCGGGAAGGAGAAATCACTGCTCTCCACCAGAGATCATGTAACGAGTTGCTTTTACAACTGCGAGAAATCTCCTCCCATGTTACCTTCCACTTGCGTGTCCAGCTGGTCTTTGCCACCACGAGGCATGGGCGATCATATGAGTGGCTTACCTACCAGGCAGAACTATAATATCTCTCCTCCATCTTCCACTGCCAAGGAAGAAAACAGCATGACTGTGGAAAAGTTCAGAGCATGCTAAGAAGCTGTTAGCAATCAATGTTTGACGAAGGGCCTACGTGAGAGCAGAAACCTTCTGCTGGCTACCAGCACCATAACAACTCTGGGGACAGGTGGCAGGTACCAGATAGTGGGTGTGAGATGGTAAAAAGCGTCTCCCAGAACTGCTGGAGGTGTCTTGCCACAGTGCTGTCAAAGAAATGGGGCTGATAGCTACAGACGTCTTCTTCCGCTGCAGTGGGAATAGGTGCACACAGCCGTTGTCTTGTATGACTGCAGGAAAAGCAACAGAAAATGGAGATGAACAAATTCAACCCATGTATTTGGCAGGCAGGAATTAGCGGTTGTGTGTCCAACACAGAGAGGATAGAAGATTTATCCAGGCAGAGCAGTTTCTCGTTGCTCCTGGCTTAGAGCTTGCCCCTGAGACACACAGTCAAACGAGAAAAACAACAGAGATATGGATTGTCTGCAACTAGGCTGAGTTGTTAATGAAATTGCAAATGCTAAAGCGCTAGCTTAGATGCTCTGGGAAGATTTGCTCAGGGATTCAAACGCTGTGGTCTCACACTCACAGGCATTTGATTAGATATATATTGCTGAAAGTGTAATTTTGCCTGTGGAGCCTTTGGAACTGATAATAAAGCTTCAGGAGGCAAAAACTAGACTGAAAGGGAGCTCAAGATGAATTTATAGAGCTGCCAGGAATAAAAGTTTCTTTACAAACTGAGCAGCTTGGGTTTGGAAGTCCTTGAAAAAGAACCAAGGAAAGAAATTCTCATCTCAGATGTGATGAACTGTTTCTAATGATGCTACGCCACTGTTATTTTGCAGGTGTCTCCTATCTTTCCTTGGTGTATTTGTAATTGCAAGAAATAAAAAAGAGGAGCATTTGCAAATTCATTTTATTGACTGTGGACATATTCCTGGTGAGTAGGGCTTTTTTTCAGCCTCTCTGTTTAAAAATGAGATATCTGATAATGGGATGACCTAGGAGAGTTGAGTCACAAATGTGCTCGAGTCATATTTAATAAATATACTGTTCCCTTAATTTCTATTCCTGTTCCCAGCAGATTTTTCAAAGAATTTTTCAGAGTTTTTCCAAGCTATTGTTACAACTAGACAAATGAAAACAATGATTACTGGAGCAAAGAATGTTTAAATGATGGATTGGTGGGGGATTTGTTTTATTAAAATTCTTCACAGCGTTGTTTTTCCCTTCTCTCACCCCATATCCTTAGGACAAAAATTGACAGGCAAAATACAACCAGATTCTCACAGTTCATGCTATGGCACTTTGAATAATGAAGACGCCTCGGTGAAAAGTCAAAGCTGAAAGAAGCAAACGCCTTACATGCTAATTAACAGGAGGGACGCCACTGGAACAAGGATCAGCAGCACCTTTTTTTGGACATGTTCAGGTCTATGCTGAACTCCTGCATGTTGATGAGCCATAGTGTTATTTAATCCTGCTTAATTTATCCCATGGCTGTCCTAACCGTGTTCTGAAGATAAAAGAAACCTTAAGAAAAACTAAATAACCACTAATGAAATGGAACATTCTCCTAGTGTCCATGCCTCTTGGGGATATTTTTAGAGTACTAATTGTCTTGAAATGCAAATAGGCACAGAACAGGATTATAAAAATTCCCCTTTGAAACCCTTCAGATCTGTGTAGATGCTTAAAGAGAAAGGTGGGAAACATGGAGAATTTTCATAACTGACTCCAAAGTATTCTGCTGTATAATACCTCTAAAAATCTGTTCCTTCCGGTTCAGGAGTCAGAGCAGTAGTCATACCTACTATACACAAACATGTGCACACAAAGTAGTTTATATTGTATGTAGAGGGAAAATCCTGATTATCTTCTGCCGCCAGATTAACTGTTTTATCTTCCAAGGAAATAAACACGTGTGTGAGGAGGGGGAAGGAAGAAAGCATTTGCCATAAACATGGGCACGTGCACTCACGCTCACATCTGAGGTCCCTAGACAAGGCTTGACATTTTACATCCTCCCAGAAGTGTCCTGTGCACTGGGTTGGACTGCACTGGGCAGTCCAATACTATCTGTTAGTATAGTCCGTCCTGAGGTTTAGCCTCTGTTTTCAGGAAAACAAGGTTTTAGGGAAGAAAGTGAGCAGTTCTCCAGTGGGAACATGGCAGCCAGGCTCCCTCCCTTGATGCGTCTTGGAAAAACCCTCCTAAAAAAAGTAGGGCAGCTCCTGCCTCCTTCCTAAACCATTGGGAATCCTAGATGAGGAAAGGCTGTAAAAACCAGAATCATGGAGTCACAGTAACAGTACAATTTTTCCTTCATTCAGTGGTAGTCTTCACAGTGATGTGAAGAGTCAGCAGTGATGGGCTCCATGGGTTGCCTGTGTTGACAGGCTCCGTGTTCAGGTCTGGGAGGTCTCTGTGTCCCTCAGTCCCAGCCTCTCGGCAAGAAAGCTTCTTCTGGGCTGTCACCATGGATCCGTTTACCCCTGCCTGGTAGCAACAATCTACCTGAGCCGGCACATGTGGATCAAACACCTCCTCTGCAGAAACAAGTGAAGCTGCTCTTGAAAAGCGTTTGCATCTTGGACAAGATACTCCTTTTAGGTTTGAATTAGTCTGCAGTAATGGATAGAGGCCACAGGCTGTTTGGATTTTCTTTCAGTGACACATGAGGAAATGAGATCTCTCTTTTTTCCCCAAATAATTGTTTATTTCATTTTAAAATAGGTACAGCTGAAGATCCCTAAGACAGTTTTGTTTCAAATCATACAAAGTACATACAGAGCTACAGTTTTTCCCATGCAGCAATGTCCGGGAGCCGGGGCTGGGGGGTTGGGAAGTTGTTTTCCAATGTGGATCTTTTCCATCTGGCACAAGACAAGACTCTGTGTCTGCACCTTACTTGTACCAGCTGCCTGGCCGTGGCCTTCCTTTCCCCTCTTACAGCTTGAGTTCAAGTTTCTAAAGCTTAAAATAACAAAAAAGAAAAGCGCATTCTTTCTGCATGCTTTCTCCAGGGAATAAGGGCATGCCTCTCCCTTTCTTTTGCAAGTCAAATTTCAGCCACTTTCTAATTCTCAAGTGAGGGTTAATGCTAAAGATGGGGACTGGAGGCCTACGGTTTTTCATTCTGTGACCTGGGAAACAAATGGGTGAAAGGATTTGGTTTTGTTTCTACTCTAAATGAGTGGCCTTGGGCATCTTTTGAAATCTGTTTCCATGCTTTAGGAGGGCTGGAAGAGATAATAAGGGTTACCAGGTATAGGATTTTCTCTTTAAAGCCAGAAATCGAATGTAAAGATCTGTGGCAAAAGTTACTATTTATTTTAAACTACTGCATTTCTTCTTGAACACCACTTCTTCTTATGGGTTTATAAAAAAATTATAAGGGTTAAAATGTTTACAGAAAACTTGAATGTAATTGAAATTAATTTATGGAACAAAACACTGTTGGGAATTATGTGTAATTAAAACTTGTGATTTGACATGATTTTTGAGATGTGAGCATGTTCCAACTAACCAATGTATAACAAGATTGGAAAAACTCAGTGATGAGAATTCCTTGCTGCTCTGCCAAGAAAGGGACATGATTTGTTCCAAGTGTCAGTTTCTAATCAATGTCCTTTTCAGATTCTGCTTGCGATATTTAGGTTGCAAACACCACAGACTGCTAACAGAAAAGCCTTTTCACTGGAACACAAAAAAAGTCTCTGGAGCACTTCTGTTTAATAATGAGTTATTTTCTTGCAGTGTTTTTCCCGACATCAAAAATATGGGCCAGACATAAGCTGCAAAACTTGCACCTGCAGGCTGAACTGTCTTGAACAGATCCTCCACGGGATCTGAGGAAATCAAACCACGGGAAGTCGTGGTGGGCAGGCGGTGGCTGACGTGGTCCCCCAGGCTCCAGCCTGAGATTTTGGACAGACCAGAACTAGCAGGACTTGTTTAGTGCTTGTTCCACTGCTGGTCACGTTGCGGTGAGAGATGAAGTATTAACTGGCCATGGGCCTGGAAATGGGAGCTCTGGAGTAGAGTGAGGCCATTTAAGTTTTGCCATAAAATATCAGCATGCATTTACCAAATGGTTTCATCTGGCAAAAAAAGAAATTAATTTTGGACTGGCTTTGTATTTCTGCTCGTGGTACGGGCCCGGCGTTCACCTGGTAGGCTCATCGCTCCTCACTACAGCCCAGCATTTGGTGGCCTCATGTTTTGTGTGTAAGGGCGCTGGTCACCTAAAACCAATGGAGAGAGGTTGGGCATTGTAGGAGCTTGAGCTGCTGTGCTTTGAAGCTGTGGTTTTCTACACCTGGTGCACAGGTGCATAGTGAGCATTGCGTGGCGGAGATAGGCAGCTTGTGGCACAAAGTGTGTCCTAAGGTCAGCCAGCAGCCTGGACACGTGTCTGACTATCCAACTTGTTCTAAGGACTGATTTCCACCCCCCACCCCCCCACCCCCCCCGCCCCGCCCCTCTAATGACTGCTACAAGGTGCATAAACAATGCTGGAAAGATGGACTGGACCAGAAGTCTTCTCAACTCAAAATGGTCTTCCCTTGCAATCTCTCCTTCCAACCCACCTTATGCAGGAGCGTTGGTTGCCTGCAGAGAAAAACCTTGCCCCTGATAACACCGGGTTGCAGATGATTAGGCATGATAAGTTTTCTGAGGCTTGGCCTTTTTCTTGTTTAAATTTGTTTATTCCTGTTGTAGAAATCAGCTGGACTGTGCTGGCAAAGGAGATAGAGGCTAATTAAGATAATTATTATTGGAGGGCCAAACTGGAAGATTTACAACCTGAGGTCACTTGAGGAGAAAAAAAAAAGAGAACATGTAGTGCTCTGGATTCTCAGGAGTCTGAGAAATCCTGTGTTGGCTATGTTTCTGGGTTCTGGAATAAACACAGAGACATTAGTGAATAGTGATTCCATACATTTTTGTATGTGGGTTTAGTTTGGGGTTTGTTTGTCGGTTTGTGTTGGGTTTTTCTGGTGGGAGGTTAACAGATTTAGAAGTGAAGGATGGCTATTCGCTACCTTAGAGATGCAGAGACAAAATAAGACATTCCCTTGGCAAATGGGAGATGTTTCAACCTCTTGAAGCTAGGAGATGTATAGAGGTGCCTTCCAAGCACCCTGGCTGAAGTAACCACTGAGTTATAACACACAAGGAGGCAGCACTGGCAAACACATCACTGCATGTGAAGCAGTCGTTTAGAAAGGATCCTTGTCCTCTTGCTGTGTGTTAAATCTGTGCAGGGCACGTGCAGCGGATCTGGCCCCTTAGGCTCCACATACTCATATGTTTGAAACCTGCTGAATGGGATGCCATGAGCATCCTATTGATGCCTCTTTGGCATGTGCTGCCACCCACACAGAGCTCTTGCCAGGTCCTCCCTGTGTGGAAATTAGACTGGGATGGGTGCACACCACAGGCTCATGCTGATCAGAAGGTACAGGGCACTTTCCTTGGCCTGGGAAGTGTTTGTAGACTATTGCCCTGCAAGGAAATTGTGCAAACCTACACTTTCAGATTATGTTCCCTTTAATTTGTGATTCCCACACGAGTAAGCATGGGCAGTTTTCATATCCACAGAAGCAGAATTATTGGCACCTCAGGACCTTCCAGGCCCAACAGACAGAGGCTAAATAAAGAGTTAGGTGGCTGCCGAGCAGGTTTCTTTTTTAATCTAAATCCCAGTTTTGCAGTTAGGCCCCTAAAGTATTTCCAAGCCTTTGAGGGAGAAAGCGCGTTAAATATGTAAATCCGCAGTAGCATTTTGATTGCTAACAGACTCAGGCACCTAGTTCCAGAGGAATTTGTGTCAGTTCACAATGCAACGATGACGGGGGTGGCAGCGGCAGCAGAATCAGAACTGGGTGGTGGTGGCAGGAGGGTTTTGCGTAGACACAGAGGAATGAGTCCAGGAGACGGCTAATATACAGTGCTCTCCTTGTTGACAGTGTCAACACGGCAATTGCTGACCATTTTCAAAGTAGAGCTACTTTAGAAGGATAATTAAACAGGTGGTTCGAACAGTGTTTCACTTGAAGTTAATGTATCACTGGAGCTCACGGCACTAATGCCTTAAATATGAAAAGTGGCCTGTGGCCATTGATGAAGGAGCCAATTTCTGTACTTTGCTAGATCACATTGGGAAAAATAGGAATGATTGATTTAAGCCTCCAGCACAAACATGCACTTGCCAGCTCTCCAGTTGGAGATTTCCACTCTTGGAATAGGCATTGCCTTGCCTAGATGAAATCTTTGGAGTCTGCATCCAGGTCTATTTGCCAGAATCATTAAACTGGTTGAAAGAACAGCACTGTCATTTGTCTTCCGTTTGATAGCTGGTGGGCATAAATCCAGAGCAGCATGAACACAAGATCAAGACTTTCCTCCTCATTTGAAAATATTTTAAGTGTTGTTCTTGGGTTTCAACAGCATGTGTATCAGGCCCAGAGCTTTATGCTGTCTAGTGCTCTCTAATGCCCTCAGCCAAGAGTAAGAGAGAAAGCTTGCATGGCACAGATACTGCTAATCAGGCAGTTCTTACCTGTCAGTGAAGGTTACTGTTGGTAGTACAGCAATGGAGTACAACAACCAAGCACTGGAGCTTCTATTCCGTTTTCCAAGAACAGCTGTTCTGTGTTTTACAAGGGAAAGGATCTGAGGAGTATGATTTACTATTACTAAGCTTCGCAGTTACCCATGTGTTTATTTTTTCCAGACAATATTTAGCAGTTAACCATCAGGCACATCCTGACGATACTGACGGGATGCTGGGTGCGCGGACGTGCTGCAGGATTCGATGCAGCGTTGTGAGTAATGGCAGGTTGCTGATATGAGAAGGCAGCTCGATGTCATCTGGCCTGGCCTCCTGCACAGCTCCGGTCAGACAATCTCCTCCAAGCACTTCTGTGTGAACCCTTTGGCCCATCTACAGAAGAAGGCACCCCGTCCTCTCCTACTAATCAAAGTAGAGGATCCACCAATGCCATTAGTAATTTGTACTAGCAATGAGTCATTGTTTGCTTTTGAACTGTGCCTTATGTCTATTTTAACTTGTCTGGATTTAGCTTGCAGCTATTTGTCTTTTGCCAGTGATTTAAAGCACTCAGTAAGTCCCTCTAGTAAAATACAGTAAGATGACTTGGGCTTTTCGCTAAGCCAAACAGACGGACCTTTTAAGTCTCTCACCATCAGACATTTCTGTCAACCCTCAAATTGTTTTCCGTGGTTGTTTTCTGCTCTCTTCCCATTTTTCCAGAGCCTGCAGTTGGCCAAATACAGAGTAAAAATCAGATCCTAGCTGCACTGAAGAAGCAGCGCAGAACTGGACCAGACCCTGGGCGCTGTGATCAGGTGCCTGGCCTCCCCTCTTCCCAAAGCTGCAGCCCTGTGCCCATCCCAGCTTCCACCTCCCCCTGAAGTTGCCCATGCTTTCTGGTTTGACACTAATTTAGTGCTGGCTTAGAGCTGCAGCAGCCTTGGTTATTTTCAGTGATTTGACTTCTGGATCATTTCTGGCTTTGTGACGGTCCAAAGAGTAGGTGCCCCTGGTCCGAGGTCCCCAGGAGGTCTAGCACAGCAGGACACCCTGAAACCCTCTGGCCCAGGGACTGGCACAGATGTGGTGGCACCTGGCAGTGGTGGCAAGCAACCTCACTGAGCTGCCCTTTCTCCAGTGCCCACGCATCTTGAGAGCTCGTCCCGGATTTGAGAGGAGGGTGACTCATTCAGCACCCGTTTAAGGTGCAGTAAGTAAATAGGCTTTGGGAGGGGTGCCTGGACATGAGGAGACCCTGCCCATGTTAATTGGTTTCTCCTCAAGGATGGTTATGGAGCACGGGAGAGGAAAGACACTGGTATTTGTCACATACGATGGAAAGGCTTCTGCTCGCTCTGCCCCTTGCCGTCCACAGCCTCATGGCGAGGATGTGTTTTGAAAGCAGCAGCTTGTGCATCTCCCCTCTGAGAGTATGTGAGCACCTGATAATGCTGAATGGGGCATCCAAACCCCAAAAAGCAGCAGGATGTGTGTGCCAGCCCTGGCCCATTTGCTTCATTCAGGTGACCAATAATCTGCTCAGTCTATGGACGTCCCCACCCCAAGGTGCCCACAGCCCCGCACTGGGTCCTGCTTCTGACTGGACCCTGTGCTGCTGGTCCTGCTTCTTGTCCCTGCACAGGGGACAAGTCTCCCCCAGCCCTTTTGGGGATCTCGGTTCTGCATTTGTGTTGGAGAGAACGCCATGGTACATCTAGAGCCCAAGGTCCCGTGTTACACCACAGAGCAGGCACAGATGTTCTTCTGGTACACTTGTGCTGTGAACCGTTTGAATCTGATGCTTTGAGGTGTTCAGGCTGGGGATTTTTTAGTAATTTCAACTGAACAGCTCAGTAATGTCACCTCTATTAGCCTGAGGTAATTTGTGGTGGAATACTTCATTAAAAAAAAAAAAAAAAAAGACTGCTTTTAATAGTGCAATCTTTGCAAATAAAAGGCCATGCTGGAGCACTTGGAATGTGATTACAGTGACTCACATTTTTAATGGCTTTTTTTTAATCTCAAAAATGGCTTTTTTCCAAACAAAGTCCTACAAGGCCTCATATAGCAAACAAGGGTTACTGCTCTTTTCCACACATAACATGAAAAATATCCTTGAGCGGAGCAAACTGCAGCCCATCTGCTGTAGCTTGGCTCTGCGCGGCGCAGCTCCCTGACCATTACGCATGGCTCTTGGTAAAGCAAACCACCTGCTTCCTGCACGAGGTCCCGCCTCGAGCCTCCCCAGCGCTTCTCCGAGGAGGAAACCCATCCAAACCGCTGACGGGGGATGACAACCTTGGCATTCCTTTTTGCTGCATTTGTTCTTATGCCATTTGTTGTTCGCTCAAGTGCTCTGTGGACTTTCGTCTTCTTTTCCATCCAGACTAGAAAAAGGAAGGCTGCGCCAGAGATAAATAGACTCTCATTTTCCTGTTTGTTGCACTCCCTTGCTCTCCAGCTGTGGTCGGCAAAACCTTCATCTCGGAACCCAAAAGGGCACCTTTACAAGGGAAGGAAAAGGCGAGAGAGAAGTCTTAGGGCAATTTTGCCAAGGAGGGATCTGACCGTCAGCCCCCTCTTCCCTGATTCAGGGTCTGGTGCTACAGATGCTTAACTGAGCTGGGTCTTTCATAAATTTCACTGATGTCAGACAAGTACTCACATGAATTTCAGAAGTGTCCCAAACGTGTACTTCCCAGACACTTTACCTAGACTCTTACAGCGCTGACAAACTGTCATTTTGCAAAAGCTGCACGGAGTAAAAAATGGCATTTTCCCCAGCTGCTTGCCATCACCCCCCACGGCTCTGCCAGCTGCACGGACCGAAGCGAATGCCATTACACGGTGCTCACTGAGCATCCTCGTGTTGCTTTCACTGTCGATGAAGAGAGACCTCCACTAGCCTCACTGTCACTGCTCCAAGCAGATTAGGGACCATCCGCATAACCCCATCCACCAGCAGCACTGGAAGGGTGCCCTGCAGCCCTGGGGGGTGGCCATGGATTCCAAGGGTGCAGTGCTTTACAAAACAACTGGATTCTTGCAGGCTAAGCCAGTTCAGGGCAGGCGCTGCTCCAGGGTACCTCTTAGTGGTCAAAACATTAATGTGAAGTTTAAAAGCCTGAGTTGAAACCCTTCTCCAGTCTGAACTGGAGACCACTAACTACATCTTCAGGAACTGGAGGAACTGAGGGATGAGGATTCCTGCTCAGCCATGCCTCCACTGCTGGAGTCCGGAGGGGGCTGTGGTGGCACTTCATACGACCCTGAGGACAAGATCCTTCTTTCCTCCTATATTAAAAAAAAGAGAATTTCAGTGCTGTTGTTTTGTTAAGAAATAAAAGGTTTTCACTACCTTTTTCTCTGAAGAATTTAAACCATATTGTTAAATCGTTTGATTATAAATAACCATCAGTGGCATTCTGAGGCAAACGCCTCATACGAAAGATTTCAGCTCAGATGGTAGAAATTTGGCAGAGTTTTATGATCAGCTCAAAGTGGGATCTTAGAGCCGAGAACGAAGCAGTGCTGCCAGCTGTGCCCGAGACCAAGACATTGGTCTTCTTGAAATAGTGCTATTTGGAGGAAAAAGTGTTTGTGGATACGTTTGATTAATGGGATACTTGTGTGGCATAGATTAACATCTCACTGGTACCAGTCCCATCACGTGTTCATTAGCGTGCAACATGCTGTGACACTCAGTGCTCAGACTGCAACCTCTTTTTGTTTCTTTCTTAGAGACTGAAGTTGTGCAACAACCGTAAATATCATCAGAATTGGAAAAAACACTTACTTGCCATGCATAATAAATGCAAAATAAAATCACAGCTTTAAACATGTCACCGTTGGCCAAAACAAAATCATAGCTTAAAAATGTATCATGTGGGGCTGGCCAAAACTCAAGCCTACGCTAATTTGTTTCGTTATGCTAAATGGTGGCTTTAAACACACTGAACCACGGGCAGAGCTAGCCTGCAGTTGGGGCTGTATGAAACAGAGTAAAATGTGCAACACACACTGCAGCAAAGCATTGGTTAAGATGATCTCAACATCAACCTACAAGAATACGGTTGTGCTAGAAGATGACAGGAACGGTCCTAACTCTGTCAGCAAATGTGGGTGCTCATAGATTGCAGAAGCCACAATGGACACCAGAGTCCCTGTGCTTTCCTTCTGCTGCTTAATAACTAACAGCCAAACAGCTGGGGTGGGCTGAGGGTTTACTAGGAAGCATTCAGACCCTTGCCTTGAGCCTGCGCTTACAACAGACCGTGCCCCGGCACAGGTAAGAGACAATCCTGAATTCCTGCGTGCGTGTGGATATGGCAGTGCTTTGGTTCCTTTTTTCCAAAGAATCTAATCCAGGTGAGGAAGGTATAGCCATAAAACCTCTTCTCTGGAGCAACCACTCCTGTTGTCTCTTCCCCATTCCCTCCATTTGCCTTTCACAGCAGGACATCAGGGCATTTCTCCGTTCCCTGTGCTGGAAGAGGCACCAGAGCTGTCAGCAGTCAGGACAGCAGTGTGACTCCTCTGCTCACATTTGTGTTTTGCACCTTCTGCTCAGAGTATCATCCTGAATCCTTTGGGGTCAACCGCATACGCAGAGTTTGTTGGGTGCTCAGCGGCGTCTGGGTATGGCCCCTGGGTGTGAGCGCAGTAGAAACAGTTCACTAAGATAAAAGGCAGCATGAACACAGGAATAAATAGGCTTATATGTCCCATCAAAACGTGTCTGGAACTACAGAGTTTCCAGCAAGCTCTGGTAGAAGCAAACTCTGGAACAAGGCCCCAACAAGCTTTACAGTAGAACCAGGAGGAGCAAGAAATGTAACTAGTCTTAAGAAGGATCCTTCAAACCGTATGATCTCATTGTCTGCAACAGCACGGGAGCCTCAGATGTGGAGGTCTCTCCCCATCTCATGCTCCACAAGCTGATGTAGCTGTTACATTCAGTCTTGGCTTCCTGCAGCTATAAAGCTGCAGCGCAAACTTCTGTGCATAGCAGAAAGCAACTCCTTGCTGTATAGCGGAGCCGTGGGGAAGGGAAAACGCTTGCAATTGAGCTGAGGCAATGCAGCAGCTGAGATATTCCAGGAGCAATGTTTATACTGGAAAAGCCAACCCAGCCTACCACAACAGTGCTTCGGCAGCATCCGAGGTGGTGTCCAGGAGACAAAAGGAGTGAAGTAAAATAACATAAAACTCCTGGTTTTCATTACTAGCACCACTGCATATAGCATGTTTCATTCATGAGCACTGAGCACCTGGTGGAAGATGGAAACCTGCTGCACCAATCTGTCACTGACTAAAGAGTCCAAACAATGCACAAGGCAGATATTTTGTGTTTTCCCAAATAAACAGAACAGTGGACACACTTCTCCTAAGCAGTATTTTTCCATGCTTTTTAATCCAAAGACCCCAAACTTTTCGGAGGGCTAAGCTGCAGGATGCTTGAGCAGTCTTAGTGCAGAGGTCTTCAAGAATATTGCAATCCCAACTACAAGTACAGGCTGGGTGGAGAATGGATCGAAAGCAGCCCTGAGGAGAAGGACCTGGGGGTACTGGTGGGTGAGAAGCTGGACATGAGCCGGCAGTGTGCGCTGGCAGCCCAGAAAGCCAACCGGATCCTGGGCTGTATCAGGAGAAGTGTGGCCAGCAGGGTAAGGGAGGGGATTCTCCCCCTCTACTCTGCTGTTGTGAGACCCCACCTGCAGTGCTGTGTCCAGTTCTGGGGCCCCCAACATAAGAAGGATATCGACCAGTTGGGACGAGTCCAGAGGAGGCCACGAAGGTGCTCCGAGGGCTGGAGCCCCTCTGCTATGGGGACAGGCTGAGAGAGTTGGGCTTGTTCAGCCTGGAGAAGAGAAGGCTCCAGGGAGACCTTATAGCACCTTCCAGTGCCTGAAGGGGCTACAAGGAAGCGGGGCGGGGGCGGCCTTTTATAAGGGCCTGTAGTGACAGGACAAGGGGTAATGGGTTTAAACTGAAAGTGGGGAGACTTAGATTAGGTATCAGGAAGAAATTCTTCCCGGAGAGGGTGGTGAGGCACTGGGACAGGTTGCCCAGAGAAGCTGTGGGTGCCCCACCCCTGGCAGTGTTCAAGGCCAGGCTGGATGAGGCTTGGAGCAACCTGGTCTAGGGGAGGGTGTCCCTGCCCATGGCAGGGGGGTTGGAACTAGATGGTCTGTAAGGTCCCTTCCAACCCAAACCATTCTATGATTCTATGAATAATCCACAAAAAATTAGGCTGCCCCTTGAGAGTTGTGACAACACGTGTGTGGGTTTGGGCAGTTTTGGGATGGGGGAGATAGTGGGAAGAATGGCTTTGTTTTAGAGTGACCTCACAAGCCATTCTCTGCAGTCTTTCAGCCCACGAGTGCTCTCCAGAGCACAGGTGGAGAAATAGTCTCCCACAGACTCAATAACATCCGGGAGCAGAACCGCATTGTTCCCCAATGTGCTGAGTTCATGAGGGATTGCTTGGAGAGCAGGGGGTGGTGAGACCTCTCCATTGTTGATCACAGCTCTAACTTACAGCAAAATAGAAAACAGTAGTCTAATTGTCACAGCGAATGAAATCTTCATACCCCAATGCAAATGTAACCCATGCTGTTCTTCCACAAGCACGTGTGGAAAGCCCGAGTTGTAACATCTCCTGGGTATGCCCATGAACTGGAGTATAAAATCAGAGCTGATACGCTCAACACCTTGTATGCTCATCTGATTTCAGTGATGATCGGAACATGCAAGAACTGAGAGGGAACACAGGTTTTAAGGAAAGTTGCATCAGCATTCAACACGGAAGGAAAGAGCATCCCGAGGAAGAAAGGCGGGTGGGCTCTAGAAGATACGGACAAGAAATGTATGGACTCCTGAAAGAGCCATGTTTCCTAACAGGTTTCTTTCATTTTCTGGGTTGAGGAGTAGCCTTTTAAGAGTCTGGGACCATTTTCTCAGTGAATGAGAGGTGCCTCAGAAATGAGACATGAAAGGATAGTCTGACTAGAATCAGTACTCCCGCCCCATCAGATTTCCTTCTGAATAGTAATAAAATGGTGGAAATATGGAGGAGTCTCCTTTCAGTACGTACAATGGTCTTGCTTTTCTGTTCCTTTTGAGGAGCACATTAGAAAGATACCTCTTTTCCCCTTGTCAGTAGGAAAGCAATAAAATTACCATCATCTGAAAAAGGCTGGGATTAGCTCTGAAAAGGGATGATGCAGAAGTGTGTCAAAGAAAAAAAAGGAAAATCAAATTTTTATTATAGTCTGTTTAAGATAACTGAATTCCCCTGAGTAGCACATTTATCATCATGTCAAAATTTCCAAAGGCAACCTTCACTAAATCACTTTAAAAGTTAACCACCAACACCCACATGGTTCAGAGTCTGCACAGCAAAACCAATGATACAAGCAGTAGGTGCAATAATCGCTGCCATTCTCTCTCCTCATTCCTTGCTTTCTTTATGTAAGAGTCCGCGCGCATGTCTCCACATATGTGTAAACAGACATAAATCTGGCAAAGAGCCGGGCTTGCTTGCACATATCATGCACTGATGACTCAAAAATATAGCATTCTGAAAAGTAAAGAAGTCTTCCTTCTCCCATATCACACACCCCAAGAGGAATTTTCCTTTTCCTGCCCAATCATCACTTAAAACATTTTAGGACTAAAACATGACTAAACCTAAACATTTCCATTTGGACCAAGCAGCAGGTTTGGGTGGTCAGCTATGGAGATCATTTGGCTTCTATGAAGTTATTTGCAAAGAAAAAAAAAAGGGTTGTTATAAGTGATTTCATTTTTTTCCAAAGATAACTGTCTTGATAATGTTCTGCAATAAACCCCTAATAGCTGGTTTATAGGCCAGCTCCACAAGACAAACAGACCAACTACATAAGAGAAACAGTGAACAAATTGGCCTGGCCAAGGAAAGCTTCCCTAAGATAATTAAAAACACCTTGTGCCTACACTGTGAGAAAGAAGGCAGCTTTCAAAATGTTTATCTTAGAGCTAAAATACAGGTTCCAAGCCTGAGTTTGAAAAGCAGCTGCAAAAGTGTTGGCCCTGGTAAGGAGCTGATGCACGACAGGGGTAGGTGGGCCAGGCTGTGAGCACCACAGTCAGCTGGGATGGTCCCAGAAGGAGGTGGGCAGGGACCTCCTCCCTCTCATTTCTGGTCAGCTTCACATCGCGGAGAGGCACATCCTGGTCTCAGAGGCGCAGTTTCTCCCTTGCTGTCCCTCCATCCTTCTCAACCTGCAGATGGCCACGCCACACCACTGCACAGCTCTTCTGTCTCCTGCATCTTCTCCAGACTGCGCCACCATGGGGATATCCAAAATATCCCTTGCTTGCCAACACATCCTTCTCCTTCTGTTGCTTCTCTTCATGTTGGCTTTGTCTAAGTTATTTAGGCAATGGTTTGCAACAAAACCTAGGATGAGAACAGGGGGCAACATCATAGTAAAAGGGTGTTGTTCGTAACCTCACTTTCAGTCCCTAACTTTAGGAAACTGCCACCTCCCAGTTCCAGGTTTCTCAGCATTGCAGCCGCTTGCAACTCTGTTGGGTTTTTTTATGTTGGAACATTTCCTTCACAAGAAGAAAGGAAGCAAAGTTCAGCCTTTACCGTGTGAGTGGGAAGTGAAAAAAAACCCTCTCCACATTACAAACGTATGCTCAGACCTTTTCCCTGCCTTCCCCCACCCTCCAAGCAAGACTTCAAAGCAAAAGGCAGTCTCAGGCAGTGGCATTTGCTATGGAAATACATTCTTTGAGTGCAGCACAGGGCTGGGTCCCAGAGGTAATTTTTGCTGTTGAGTTGACAGCTACAAGGATTTGGAAATCACCTAACGAGCATGTGCGGTAGGGTGTTACTGTCTCACTCCCTCATTAAAGCTGCACCTGGTGCTTTTCTGTGCAGCAAACAGCCACGTGCAGGCCTGCTGTCTCCAGAAATAAACGGCCTGAGGAAGCCAAGGGTCTGGAGAAAAGGACAAATCCCATGGCCTGGGCATTTGGCCGTCCGTTGGTTGCAGATGAGGGCTTTGCCGAAGCTCATGGGCCAGCTCCTGCTCGCCGTGTAAGCTCTTCCGCCAGTGCCACCTGGAGATGCTGTTGGGCTACAAAAAATGCAGCGTGCTCCCAAGGAAAATGCAAACAAGTTGGACATCTAACCAGAGAATATGGACACGGAATATGGTGGGGTTATAGTTTTGAAGACCCATTTTTCTGAGAACTGGGGAATAATAAAGCCTAATAAACAACACAGCTATGTAGTAAATGCTGGCCATCTCTTCAAAGGAGCCTGCACAGAAGAGTGACATCTTGGCTCAGGGATCTTCTCTTCTTTGTGTCTCTTTCTTTTGGCCGAGTGGCATCTTGTCTTAGTAAATACCTGCTCTGTTCTCACTGCCTTTCGTGTTACTGAATGGCTTTGTTGAGCCAGGAGATGGCATGGAGGCACAGAAACCCTGACCTCCTGCAGGGCCTCTGGGACGTCATATCAGCTGTATCAGGAGTAGTATGTTGCATCCAAGGGGGAAGAGATTAAACACCCTGCTTGTGAAAAAGATGTTGTTAAGGAAAAGTTTTAGACCCAGCGAGAAGAGTTGCAGAGGCTGAGAACCACGTGTTGGATATCCTCCAGCACTGAAGAATTACTAAACTTATAAAAGACGTGCAACATCAGATAACACCGGTGATGCACCCAGATCATTGTCCCGTGTCCAGCCACAGCTGGGTGGTGGCAGAGCAAAGGGCTGGAACACCCCTATCCAGTAATTGCATGTTGGGTGGAAGTGTTGATGGTCTCCATATCAAGACCCAAGGCTTCAAGGAACACATTCTTCTGGGATGAACGCAGCGTTGCCTCACTGAAACCGAAAAACAGGGAAGGATGTGCCACCAAACTGTAAGGGTAAACACCAGGGCAATGTCTCCACGTGCTCATGTGCTTACTGCTGACAAGTTAATATTCCATTAAAGCCAGACTGAAGCCTTGGACACGCGGGACACATGAGTAGCCGTGCACACATGTGAGGAGAAGAGCCTGCCTTGTTTGCTGCGTGGTTAGGGTTTAGGCGGGTTTGTTACAGCCAGAGCAGCTCTGCAGCACGGACTTGCACAGAGAGAGCAAAGCACAAATACAAAGCTGGTAATGCAGCAGCACGTTGAAAGTCTGTAGCAATATGGGAACAGGCCAAAATGGATGGTGGCAAAGAGTGGGGAAAAGGTCATGAGAAAAAAAATGAGGGAAGTAAAATGTATTAGCAGAAAAACAGGGCATGACCCTACCATTTGGCAAAGTTACAGAAATCTTAACCTTTGGAAATGCTATTAGTTCATTGCTGTTGGAAAGTTGGCCGGAAAGGCAAGACTCGGGACTGACTCAGTTCTAGGGTTTCTGCTGCGCTAAGCACAGTAACACATGAACACACCTCCCCTCTCGGAGGCACGCTCGTAAGGAACAGTCACTAAATGCTGTGTTATTCCTAATATTTTGCTACCCTAGGCAACCAACCACCGACTCCACTCGGCATGACACAGCCTGGAAGAACCAGATAGTCTAGCATCAATTTGCTACTCCAGTTGACTTTGATTTTATGATCTTAACACTTGTCATCTTGGGAAGGAACAAAACATTCACAGTTCCCAGAGTATGTAATGCTACTGGGAAGCCATAAATTTTAATTCAGTGCTTTAATTCCCTCATGAAGACATGTTGTTCATATGTGCTGTCACAGTTGGGGGTTCCTCTTTTTTTCTTTCCTTTTGGTTACTTGTCCCTTCATTAAGTTGGAATGGGCTCAGAAGCACGACAGCTTTTGTTTCTATCGATGATGGATGTTATAGTGAGAGTTTTGGTCGGGTTTCCTTGGACCAGGAATCGTTTCGCATGAGTTTTCCTGCTGGATGAGCTGGCACTCCTCACTCCTGCTGCCTCCCTCTCCAAGCTCTGCCAATCGCTATTATTCTCCCTTCGGTCTCCAGCTTGAATTTGAAGGGGCAGGAAATAGAGATTGATGGTTTTATTCTTTAGAGGAAAGGAATCAATTCAGAGTGCATGCTGGTGCCCAAAAGAGACTCAGGGGAAAGAAGTGCCCTGCAAGTTTATCAAAGTGTATTTCAGGGCTTGAAAGTGGAAACAGAGAATATTATAAAAACATTTATATTTTTATTTAAATTAATATATAAATTTATTGGAAAACCATGGTCCTATAGATTTTCCTGTAAGATATATTGTTTCATATTTGGGAAAAATGTACCTGGACGTCTAAAGGGTCAGAGAAAATGTCTGCTTTTCATTCTTCCCCCTTGTATTTTCTACTTGAAAAAATATTTACCGTGACAAAAACTGAAGGTACGTACAGAAAAATGTCCAGTTAATTGAAGGGTGCTTACTGCAGTCTATGAAAGAAGATAAGCGATATCCTAAAGGAAAGAATTTTCATGATAGCAATCAAATTACAAAAGGGAGTCTTTTAATGGTTTTCTATAATTTTGTGTAACAGGACAAAAGTATATCCTGTCTGTGAGGTCAGGAACCCTATTTAGCTCCTGTTTGAGAAGGAGATTCAAACTTCAGCCAGGAGGTTGGCTGAAGCTTTTCCTATTTTTCAATACTCAGCGGTCTCAACATTTTGAGGACTGAAAAAGGGAGAAACAGATACTGCAACTTGTATCAAGTCTGGGTCCCCATAGACTAATTTATATTCTTGAAAATATGCAAAATTATTTTACAAATGGATCTGGCTAAGAATCAGTTTCTAATGGTCATCAATTTAATGACCTTGCAGATAGAAGAGGTCACCTCTCTTGCTTCTTAATAAACGCAGAAGTCTAGCTGACATGAGGAGTTCACAGTTTTCAGTGGTGAAAGAGAAGTTGTTATTTTTGGTAGGGTTTTTTGTTCCCATCTCTGAAGACCACATGAAACCTGGCTACTGTCCTGGGACTTCAAGTTATTGTCTCTGTAGTCCCTGGAGTTAACCTAATAGCCTGGGATCTTCTCTGTAGAAAACATTTGGAGAAAAATGAATTTATGGTTTATTTCCTGCATATTTTCGATAGCTGCTTGGCCAGACTAACAGCATCCCTCCTTGTACTGTGGGACAGTAATCTTTCAGCTTTTGACGGCCTTTTACAGAAGGAAATCTGAATTAAAGAAAAAAAAATCCACAGTATTTTAATATGAAGGCCAAGATTTACTCAGAGTGGAACCAAAATGAAATTTAAAAAGCAGATAAAGCATAAACGTGGCCTTTCCCTCTTCCATGGTCTCTACTACACTGGATCAGGAAAGTTGTCAAAAAATAAACTGTTCCACACCAAACATCGGGGGCACAGGGTATGAACTCATGGGGAGAAGTCAGCAGAGAACCTCGTGGAAGGATGTGATGAGAACCGGAGCAGGGGCTGTAGGCCCAAACCCCTCAGGCCTGAGGTCACCTCAGGGGTGCTGCCCAGCTGCACGCCGCTGCGTTGAAATGCTTAGTTCTTAAAAAACGAGCATTTTAACTACTTAAAGAGATTTGTCATTTGAGACACATGCTGATGCTGTGGACTTACATCTAACCCTTCATTTGACGTTTTAAGGTACACGTTAAAGCGCGTACGCTATAGAATCACAGCATGGTTTGGGTTGGAATGGACTTTAAAGACCAGCTAGTCCCAACCCCCCTGCCATGGGCAGGGACACCTTCCACTAGACCAGGTTGCTCAAAGCCTCATCCAGCCCGGCCTTCGAAAAATCCCAGGGATGGCACATCCACAGCGTCTCTGGGCACTAAAATAATCCCAAGGCACTAAAAAACCTAAAGTGCTCCAAAATCATAAGAAAATAAACAGAAAAAAAAAAAATCAAACCAGCAAACGGATGTCTGCTACTGTTTACACAGCAGGCTCCGAGAATCAGGTTTAGCGCCCAGCCAGAGAAATGGCCACAAGATTGTGTTGCTGGTGTCGTGTGTATCCATTTCCTTGCTGTCCTGACCGAGTACAGGCCTTGGAAAAAATTCCAGGTGGGAACAGAGTCCACCTTTCAAGGCCTGGAAGGGATGCTTGAGGCACTGCAGGTGGGCCAGAAAGGAGTACTTGGTGCATCTTTCTGCCGGCTTTAGAGCTGTGAATGACAGAACATGTTCCCCAAACATTAGCTGGCTGCAGGGTTTCAAGGCCTTTATGTTCTACGTTACAGGGAGGCCTCTCCCAGGACTTGTGCTTTTCTGATGCGATCCGTTTTACTGCATTCGCAACATCGACAGGCTGCAAGGGTCCTTTCCACTGAGAAAAAGGAGCTGAACTGAAGGCATTTTTACAGGTTAAAATATAGCATACTATTCAAATCACCACCTAAATTAAGAGAAAAATCAAGTTTCAAACCACAGCCCTTTTACCAGGAGAGATTAAAAACACCTCTGGCTTCGGAGGTTTTGATTTTGAAGTCGTGTGAAGCCTCTTCTGCTCCTCAGGCAATCACAGAAAATTATTTGCTCTGAGAGAAAAAGGCGATTTAAACGTAGGTTCACCAGGAAACCTCTTCCCACGTGTGTCACGTGCGGTTGCCCACGTGCAAACGCTGGCACGGCAACACTTTCTAGCAGCGGTGAGCTCTAGCTTCACACCAGCATGCGGTACAACAAAAAGGAGGTGATGGCATACGGTGCGAGGAACCAGCCTTCAGGCAGGGCATTGCTATTTTCTGAATATTTCTGGGTTTGTTGGACAACTTAAAGTGGAGTAAAACTAGCCTTCAGCATGTCTACTAACCTTAAAAAAAAAAGTATTTTTCTTTTTTTCCTTTTTTTTTCTATTTGTTTGAGGGGAAGAAATGAACCCAGAATGCCAGGATTAGGATCTCCGAGCTACCTGTTAGACTCAGCCTTCCTTCTCCAGAGCTTTGCCACCAGCATAGGAAGGATGGGCTTCCCCAGCTTTGAACGGAGAGCTGCTGTCCCGGAGCAATTCCGACACAGGGTGTTCCCTCAAGCTCCAGCACCTGTCTCAGCTGCTGGACACGTGCTCCTACATTGGGCACAGCCCTGGAAACCACCTCACTCCCAGCATCGGGGCTGGGGATGTTTTAGGGGCTACACAAATGCCCAGTTCTGGGGGTGCCATTTTAGAAATTGGGCCGCTGTGTGCTACCTTTAAGTTTTTAAGACACTAATAGAAACTACAGCTAATTCTTTTTAAAAACCTTTAAATGCTTAGGAATCATTAACACCTCAAAATACAGCAGCTTGGGGAAAGTCTTTAAAGGATTAATAGAAACTACAATTAATTCTCTTTTAAGACTTCTCCCAGACTACTAATTTATTGATGCACTAATGCTTGTTCTTACCTGCTTCCCTTCAAAAAAAGAAGTTTTTGGCCAATTTCATACACGTTTGTGATTTGATTTGGAACCCCCTCGATATATTTGCCAACTAATTCACAAGAATTATTGCATTGTAAAAATATTCAGAAAACCTGGATGCAATTGATTCAAAAGACAAGATGTCTCACAGGAAAATGAATTATCTACCGTTAACCCTTCAGTCCAAGCTGGCCTGTATCAAAACTAATTCCACTTGCACCTTAAAAACATAAATAAATAAAATTGATGCATTAAGCAACTGCCAATCTGGAAAGCGCATTTTTAATTGCACGTTTACAGTTTGCTCTTCTTTGCACGTACTCTGGAAGTTTTTGAGAGCTAAGGAAAAGCCACCGACTCTGACGCGTGTGGTCCCTCTTTCTCACCCAGTCTAACCCATTCTGAGCAACACATGGGTGAAGCCACCTTGGGTGACACCTGGTGCAACTCGGGTAAGATTTCTCAGATGTACATGTGTATTGCTAATTAATTACAACTGTAGAAACATAGGAGTCATCACTAGAGCCACAGCTGTAACAACTGGGGTGTTTCAAGCGGGAAGGAAGTGGAGGCTTATTTCTGCAGTGGCACTTAAACTCAGTTTTGAGTGATAAAGCTCTAAATAACTCAGTTTTTGCCTGCCCAGGTTTGCTTTCACTTCATCCTTTTGTTAAAACAAAACATAAAGGAAAAGAGCCTTTTTGATGTTACCCAATGTGAAGAAAAGAACAGAACCAGAAATTACAATCAGCAATGGTCAAGAGCGAGCCCTGATGGGCACATGGGTTTACGGATGCATGAGCTCTCCCATCCTTCAGAACCACTGTATTCTTTTAAAAAGAAAACATTTTCTGGGCTAAGAAACAGGATGCTGAGAGAAGCACTGAGCTGAAACAAACAGCCTTTCTCATCCTGGCTATTTATTTGATCTCCCTGAGATGAAATGAAATATTGAATTGCACCATCCTTTCTAGAAATTACAGCAAATCCTCACATATTTGGAACATGACATTTGAGCTGCTCTTGTCCTTCAGACTGCTTTTTCATTCCCTGCTTTAATCTTGCCGTGTCCTGGATGTCTTTTTGATTTCTATTTCTTAAGAATCAGGGCTTAGCTGTGCAAGGCTCTCAGATTAGCAGCACCGCTGTAAGCCCATGACGAAAAGACAGCTAAAATGTGTCAAGCAAGCTGATGCTGGTACATGTTATGCACATCTTGGAGTGTCTAAAAAAAAATTCCAAAAAAAATAAAAATCATTCTGTGTAGGCATTTTTCCTACTACAGAAGAAACTCTTTCTTTAGAAGAGACCCGATGCAATAAAGCTGTGTTTTGTCTGTTCTGTTGTCACCCCACCTACTGTGCAAACTACCTTGAAGGCATTCGTTATGTTTTGCCCAGGGTCAAGCAGGCTCTGACTTTCATACCTGCCACAGCATGGTTGGTTGCAGCCCATCTCCTCTGTCCTTTCCCCAAGTTCTCGTTGTTCAGTACAAGTTCACTCGTTCTTGCAGGGTTTGATGAGCCCAGTCTTCACAAACAAGAATTTTAGTAGAGCTGAGTTGAGTTTGCAAGAGGTAAACTGTGGGTGCTGTTTACTGTTGACCTCTGGAAAGAACATTTAGAAGCATGGGACTTCGGGGGTTTTGGAGTTGGGTTGGTTTTTTGCATGTTGTATTTTTGGAAAACAAAACAACACTATTGCTTTTCTGCTTCCCTCAGTCCTAATGCTTCAGGAACCTGCCTTTGGTAGTTTAGTCCCCCAAGACCTGTTCCTACTACCTGCCTCACGTGGACACGTGAACACATCAGGTTTGACATATCAGGCTCTTCCAGATTTAGAGCACCGAAACAAAATTGTCACATTGTGTTTGACTACCCTCTGTGTGTGCCATGATCCCCCGAGGCTTCCACCTCCATCCAGGGGTCTGTCACCCTGCCAATTCTTTGTTTCAACAACCCCAGCTGCCTTTCGGCCAGGTAGCTTCTTCCATTGCTTACACACTGCTGAACAAACCGACTGCCCTGAACGCCCTTCACACACACAACCACCTGGCCAGGGTCCCACCTCACCTCATTCCGCAGCATCACAGATTCAGTGGTAGGGGTTGGAAGGGACCTCTAGAGATCATCTAGTCCAGCCCCCTGCCAGAGCAGGATCACCTAGAGCAGGTCACACAGGAACAAGGCCAGGCGGCTTTGGAAAGTCTCCAGGGAAGGAGTCTCCCCGCCCTCTCTGGGCAGCCTGTTCAGTGCTCTGGCACCCTCACAGGGAAGAAGGGTTTCCTCACATTCAGGTTCGCCACCACCCTCTTCCGCAACCACATTATCTCTGTCTGCAGTGGCTCAAGAACGTGCATTTCAAAGCCATGAGACCCTCGGCTGCATAGGTCTATCAGGCACTGCGCCTGTTTTAACGTCGCAGGCAGCTACCGGGTACGTCACGGTTCAGGCTGGGGAAAGACCCTTCACGGGTCGAGGGCAGCATTTATTCAGCTGCTCCGACGGAGCCGTAGGCAGAGCTAGAGGAGCAGCGCAGTAGCACTCGAGCTCTTCACAGCGCTACAGATAATGCCAGAACTGCCTTCTGTGCTTCACATCAGCTTCCAAAAGCTCTTGCCAAGCAGGGAACGAGAGCTAAGGATTCATGCTGGCATCCAGATTGAGAAAGTCACCTGGAGAGCAGCATGGGAGCTGGAGAGCTTGTGAGAGCATCTTTCACCGAGCGAGAGCTTCCTGGGTTCCCAAAAATGCTCAAGTATCAGAGTCCACGGGAGCTGATCCAGATGCTCTGTGGTAGTTAACCAACGGGTAGGAACTGCAGTAAAATACAGCCCAAGAACAGCTGTGTGCTGCAAACTACACCTGATTCAACACGAACACAGGCGTACTGTCCAGCTGATGCACAGATAACACAGGTTTAATTACCCACAGTTTGATTATCCGGTGTTGACATGGTTTTTATGACTAAGTCACCCTTGAGACGCTCAGAATCTGGAAATCCCAACCACAGATAAAAATTTCCTTGCAGCTACATAAAGTCGCAGTATTTTTCTGACAAACATTGGCTGAGAGTTTTGAGCATTTTGAAGTTATCAGGCTTGCAGTGTATTTTACAAGGAGAGTGAAGTCTTACAGGCATAAATCACTGACTTAAAGGAAAACAACTGTGTAACAATATTACAAGATCTACAGAACAGGATGCACTTGGGTTCCAGTTTCTGTCCACTGGCTCGCCAGAGAGAAGGATCATAAATCAGAAATAGAGAATGGGAATCAAAGAAAAGTAACAGGAAGCGTCAAAATGAAAACCTGGCAGAAATTACCAATAGGAGGAAAAGAAAAAAGACTCCAGATGTTTTTACAAAAAAATAAAAACCTGGGAAAGCTTCAGTGAACAAAAGATCTACAATAGGAAAAGAAAAAATGATAGCTTGGGCGGGGGGCTTCTCCTCTTTCTTTCTCACACACAAGCCAGGTCTAGCGAGGCAGGAAAATATGTATCTGCTGAGAAGATGAGGGAGGCAAAGGGGGTAAAAAGCCATATAAACATCACCTCTCCTCCTTTCTTCCCACAAAGCACAGCTTTGGAAACTCTGATCCTAGAAACATTTCAAACAGGCTCACAATTCAAAGGCTTCATTAAATCCAGGATCATTACCACGAGAGAACTCAGTCAGAGCAGCCAGGCTGTAATGCTTAAGGGGCTCCTCATTCGCACATACCCACTGCCGGCAGCACTCGGTCACAGGGCGAGGAGCGTGTGAACCCCAGCGCTGCGCGGCACCAAGCTTCCTCCTCTGGGGCCATCTGCCGGCTTTCGCACGGAGGCTGCTCCGCGCCTCGCTGGGACGACGATTGCTTTATCAGGTGCATCGGAGGTGAGCGATGCTGGAGCCATTAGGCACGATTTCTCATCGAGCTGTAGTCCAAGCTGTGCTGGAGGCTGCGTCTTTCCATCCCGCGTGTCGCCGTAACTCCAACTGGCACAGGATTCTTAAATCCATCTTCTGGAGACTTAAAAATAAAAAATTCCAGCTCCCCTTCCCACAGTTCCTCTGCGAACGGAGATGTTCTCCCTCCTTCACCATATGTGTGACACCTTTAATCCAACAATGGCCTTAAATTTTAATAATCGTGAAGGTAAGGTACTCCAAATCCTTCCTCCAACAAACAACTCCAAACAACATTAATCTAGTCTCCTACGACTCTTTCAAACCAAACTGGGGAAATGAGGGAATGTCTTTCTAAGCATCAGTCTGCAAATTAAAGTCATTAACTGATCCATTTTTAATTTCTGAAAGAATCAAGCTTAGTCAGTGGACTCCTGAATCAAGAATAGATTAGATTTTTATTTGTACATGGTCGTTTCAGGGTAATTTTACCGACTGGTATATATCTGTGTCATGATGCTACGGAACTAGAGTGCATTATCGTAAACTCGTTTTCAAGCTGCTTAACTCACGAATGGCTAGAAGCTTATGGCTATCCTTAAAAAACCCCATCAAAACCAACCCACCCGCCCCAGTCAAATCAAACACCTTTCCCCCCTCACCCCTCCAGCACACCACACAAGTCTCATGAGTTTGAGCACCATTCCCAAACCGTACACTCAATGAAGACACCTTCGATTCTAGCACATTCCATACAAAAATAACCTCGTGTTTTAAGGAACCAAAACGTCCCCTATTATTAACAGAAAACGTATGCTGACCCACCACCAGCAAGTTGCATCTCAAAGGCTTATTACCTTTCAAAAAGAGTTTTCTCTCTCAGACTAGTGACTGACAAGCCTTCCAATTTAAGAGCTCCAGTTGCTGTAATTCAAGATCACATCGCCGGGTTATATCTCATTTGCTTTTCATTTAAGCACAGAGCTTTTCAACCGAAGCATCCTCCTGCTTTCTTAACAGATTGGTCCACTTAGCTCTGTTCCACTGCAGCCACGTGCATTCGGACACAAAGAATCGGGAAGAGCCACTTGCTATATACACCGGTCCAGATTGCACGCACTTACAAGTGAAAAATGCACTGGGAAGTTACAATCCATCTGACCAAAAGATTTCTAAAAGGAAAATAATGTTTTTTCTTTCTATTGTTACAGCATCCACTGCTCTGAGGTGAAAAATGAACAACATGCTTCTTTAGAGATAAAAAAAGATCATGGTAATGGAGGCATTCCTGTTAGAAATCCTCAGCAATGCAGACATCAAAAGCTCTAGTTTATGCAATAGTTATTTTTAAGAATAATGCTACATAGCTTTTTAATTATTTCATAATCCTCAAGATGTTTTGGAGGCTCAGAATCACCTCAAATTTGAGACGTATCGGAAAGGCCGCGCAAGACAAAACAGACATCCTTTGGTATTTTTGGCATTCTACTGCACTGCCATGATACTTAAACCTCAATATTAAGTCTGGCAAATCTGTACTGCAAAGACGCCGGAGTTCTTAACAAAACGAGCCCTTTTTTATCCGCTGGCTGGTTGTGTAACATACAAAGTAACCCTGTCACGCTAACAAAACCCAGTGCCTCTCCACAGCCTGCAGCCAATGAAAAATCCCCTCGAGTGACATATCCCAAAAGAGTTCTGGAGCAGTGGGAAGTAACATCTGGGAGAGCGTCTGACCAAAGACCAAGAGTGAGGTCTTCATGCTCCTTAGTTGATTCTTCAGCTGGGCTGCTCAGAGGGTCACTTTCTAGAGCCTTCGTGTTATCCTTCTTCTTCTTCTTCTTCTTCTTCTCCTCCTCTTTTAGTTTCTGTACCTTGTGCTTGAATATGTCAGGATGCTTGGGTTCCTGAGGACCACAGAAGAGTCTGTCTTTGCCTAGCTGCAGCAAGTCATCTTCTGTCGGGATACAAATCATGGCATGTAATTCAGGGTTCCCCTTTCTCAGGAGAGTCAAGTTGACCCATACAAGAGCCCTTGGATAGCTCATCAAGATTGGCAAAAAGACATCTTCAGTCATTTCCTTCTGTCCCAGTCGAGAAATAAGGCGAACACGCCGATCTTTTCCAGCAGTGGGATAGCACCAGGCTGATAACTGCATCAGCAGTTTCTCGCTCCTAGTAAAAAAAAAAAAAAAAAAAAAAAGTTTTACAAATAAACATCAAGGATAGTTATTAACAAGTAGCACAACAGAAATCCAGTCCCCCGCCACGTATCTGCTAGAGCATGATTTAAAAAAGCCCT
The DNA here is from genome assembly GCA_027574665.1 of Rhynochetos jubatus. Classification (NCBI taxonomy): domain Eukaryota; kingdom Metazoa; phylum Chordata; class Aves; order Eurypygiformes; family Rhynochetidae; genus Rhynochetos; species Rhynochetos jubatus. The sequence continues at coordinate 24,592,340 of CM050648.1, forward strand.
GGGGCTTTCTGTAGCCTTCCAAGCTGGTATGTGTGTCACTCCGAGCACAAAAAGAACATGGTGAGTGGAACTGACGTGAGAGGCTATTTCTTCAGGAGGCATTACTTGTTAAAACTCCCAAGCCTTGTTAAATCACAAATGCTCTAAAACCTGCAGTGACATTAATGCAGTCCAGAACTGCCGATGTTTTCTTCCCCTGGTAACTAGACAAAAATGAAAGACATGCATTCAGGCACTTTCCAAACACTGTTGCTGCCCTCGTGCGTTGCACTGGAATGCAGGGGATTCTCTGCTTCCTTTACAGACCTTACTAAGTAGCACAAGAACTACCTGTGATGATGGATTAGAAAAGAGAATGCAAACCGATTTACACAGCAACAGTTTTAAAATCACAAACATGAGCCTCTAAAAGCCCCATCCGCCTGGAAGCAGACAGAATATGCCAGCTACAAGAACACACTAAACTCACGAGTGTTAAATTCAAGATAATTTTAAGAAATTTACTTCATCTAGTCACCAAGTTCGCTGGGGACAAGCAGGAAAAGGACTTCCACTGAGGAGCAAATTCTGATCCACGACAAGACTATTTAATCTCACTGTATTTGGATCAAATACTTCTCCCATCTTAATAATCAGGGCCCAGCTCTTCCTTTCCCCAGTTTAATAATTCCCAATAAAGAAATAACACCTCATACGCATGTATCATTTTGACATACCTGAGAACAACAAAACCACTTGTTGTCATGGCTTCATCTCTCTCACCAACTTCTTGGGCGCCTGTAACATCATCTGTCTTTAGGACACCTTCGGAGCTTATTTCCATGGTCTCCTCTACCTCACCAGTCTCAGGGGAAGCTTCTTGGACCACTTCTGCTTTGGGGTGACAAAAGCTATGCCCTTCGGTTGCGCAGCGCTCAGGGTGTTGGGAAGAAGGATGTGCAAATTCTCCTGGAGCTTTCATTCTTCCCTCCCAGTTCTTCGTCAGCTGCCCCCAAGGACAGACAAAAGGGGACAGAGTGCCCAGCTTCACGTAATTTGCCCTTTTTGCAGGTGGACGTCTAAAAAGATAATTCAAGCAGGTAAGAATGGTTTTTTTGTGGGTTTTTATTCAGTTCCCAGCACTTCAAAAGGCTGTCTGCTTTGTCCTGCTGCTCTAATCATGTTTTCTGTTTTCAAAATCAAGTATTAAAAATAGAAAGTGAACAGTGCATTCCCTTTGTAATCTTACTGAGCAAGAATTTTAAAGCTGTACTTCTAGACAACACTGCTGTATTTCAGACCATCACACCCTTTCAGCCACGCTGCATATTTCTGTCTACTGGGACTGACACCACCACCTTTTCCTCTAAAACTTCTCCTACGTTCCCCTCCTAGCTGGAAGGGGAGCCAACACCAGTTGGGTGCAGAGGGCACCTCCACACTCACGGCTAAGAGTTCTGCGTTTCCTGAAAATGAAGGCAAACTTCAGAATAGCTGCTATTTATAAAGTGGGCACTGAGATACGCCTTTCATTCACTTCATTGTTTAATCCTCTGTACAATCTTGGATATTCTGCCTTTGCCTTCTCCTCCCTTGTTTGCTGAGAAGGGAGCTTGAAAGAGTTTTGTTTTGTTGTTACGCAGCCTTGTTACAGCCTTATAACTGAGCAGATCTGTGGCAGCAGCAGGTTTTCGTTAATTCATATGCACTGTTTAGCAGAGCTTTTGTTAAACACATCTAGGATTCTTTTCTTTTTTATAACATTAGCATTTAAAACACTACTGAAATATCTTAATGAAGTCCAAGTCTAAATGAACACAGCAGATAATTAAGGGAGTATTTTAAGCAGTATTCAGTTTTTTCATTCTTGCAACCAATCTTGCAGTTCATCTTACCTTTTGAATTTTTCAAGGAGACTGGTTTCCAGTTCTTTGGCAAACTGCATTCCCGCCTGGCAGTCTGGGAAATCATTCGGAGCGTGAGGTGTTCTTTGATATTCAGAATGCTTTAAAGCCTCTTGCAAACCACCGACTCGTACACCTCGATATACCTGTTATAAAAACCAAAACTCAAAAAAGCAATGTTTGTACTGATTCCGGATTCCTAACTGGACAAAGAATTAATGCACCATAAGCTCCTGCCTTAGAACAGGGAAAGTCTATCACTTTAGCCTTCAAAAAAACCAGTAACGGTTTGCACAGTTCTAGACACTCATTTCAACAAAAAATGTTTGTCATGCTCCTAAATTTAATTCTGAAAAAGCTATCAACAAAACTGAAGAGAATTTCACGGGCTCTGATCTTGTACGTCGCCAGGAATGCCATACTACTTGGACAAAGTCACTGCCCAGTTTAAGTGTACAATAGGTATCACTGCAATTAATTCCCCTGCACATTCAACAGTGTAAATTTAACTGCAGAAAGACATTAAATCTGCCATCTAAACATTCAAAGCAGGACGCTCCCAACAGCACCAGAGAAGTACTCAAGCTCTCTCCCAAGCCAGAGGCAACCAAATTGTTGATAAGAGTGGTGGAGACAGCCAAGCTGGAAAGGGGTTAGCAGCAGGCACCAAATGATTTCTCTTTAGAGATATAGGCCCGTAGAAACACAACACCAACGAGCTGTAGCATCAGCTTTCTCTCCTTACTCCCCCGATTTTCTGCTTTAGACTGCCACGTGGGCACAGTTATACCCAACAGAAGATAGGGGAAACTATTGGGTTTTAAGATTTTTAAGACCCAGTGTCTGTCATCAGGCAGTTCACACACCCTCTTCTAAAGTGGGACTTTGATCCTGTAATCGTGAATTGGTTACACAATGTGAAGTACTTTGTAAAATGGATTATTTTGAACAAAATTATATACATTTGTCATCTTTACTTGCAATTTGCAATGAAAGTCACTTACGAAAGGAATCCAGAAAGCCATGCCCCAGCCCTTTGGGAGACAGATATCCCAGCCACTCCCCCATCCTAGTCGATCTTCTCCAGCCACTTTCCCTGGCTGCTGCACCAACAGTACAGGTATCTTAGATTCAGAAGGACCCAAATCAAGGTGTGATCCCGGCACCAGTAACTGAGATCTCATATGGTTTAAATCCTGAGAAGGGGGAGACATTTCCCAGTCAGTTAGTAACCATTTTCCCATACAAATGTTTTCTCTTTTAGATTACAACAGTGCCGAAAGTATACCACCTCCTGTGACTACATCACCATTTTACCCATGCATTTTATCGGCTGCTCCTCCATTGCCAGCGGAAATGTCAAGACAGGAGATTTCAAACCTGTAACAGCACATTTTAAGCTGTCTGCAAACCAGAGGTATTGCCCAGAACAACTACAACACAGTGCTGCAGTTCAGAAACAGAGGGATTTATTTCCTTCCAACTCCCGTGATCCTTCTGTCAGGAGAATCATCCTGGCTATGATTGAGGGGTGAATGGCCAGAGCCTTTCTGTGCTACTTCATCCCTTTCATCTGCTGCATGGCGGGCAAGGGGATGTAGGAAAATCCAATTCCAAACCTTCCTGACAAATAAACCTACAGCTATTTAGTCCTGTAGATAAATAAAGCTTTCTTTTAATTGAATTACCAACAATGCTTGTGCAAGAACATTACACAAAGGCTACAAAATAAAACACGTCAACTCCGCAGCTGGATGCTATGATGTTAGGAAACTACTGCTCTTGGATTTATAGAAGAGTTGCTCTATGGCCTCGCTGGACCATTAGCCATTTTCTGCATGGCAATCCACCTCTTAGTTACCTGCTCTGAGATTTTATTTTCAGTGACGTTCTTACAGATGTCCTGGTCCCAGATAAAGCTGTGAGCACAGTCTACAGGTACACCCTCCAGGTAGAGCTGCCTAACTTTATCATTATCTACAAAAGAAGAGAATCTTCAAACAAAATTCAAACAACTTTTGTGGCTTAAGTATCAAATTACCAAAACCACTCCACTATCGTAAGTACAATGAGCAGACAACAAAGTAAACAGACAATTAAAAGCTTAACAATCATCGCCGCTTCTGCAATATCTTAACTACTGCAGGTTTTTCCAATACACAATGTGAAATAAAGTTTTAGAAGCATTACCCTGGCATTCTCTCACAAACAGGCATTTCTTATTACAAATGACATCACCTTTCGCAATGTAAGTTACTTCTTTAGCATGCTACCTTTAATATTCTGGAATCGGGCCTTTCAGTACAAGTGTGAAGCTCAACAAGTTTGGTGAAAATCAGAAGAAGCAACATTACAAAGGCAGAAATAAGCCCACCTAAATAAGCTGTAAGAGAAGCGAGGATGACCTTTAAGAAACATACATACAGGAAATATTTTTATGGATATGACTAGCATGCAACTACTTATTTAGCACCAGCTTCCCACTCTTGGATCTTTTCAGGCTCTGCACCTCAAGGAAGGGAGTATTCTCTGCTTACGTCTGCACAGACCATCAGTTGTCTGTGTTACTGAAGATAAATAACACTTGTAGCTTCAAAACTGATCACTGAGGTATTAAATAACCTCTCTCTTCTTCAGCTCCCTGCAATCTAACCAAAGCAGACAAAATGTTTACCTACCTTTAGCGACCTATGGATTAAAAAGGCTTCAGTGTACAGTACGTAACGCATGCTGATCCCTATTTTAAGTAAAATAATTCTTAACAATATACAACGAACCTATGAACAGTTCTGTGATTAAAGCTTACAGGGACCGCTGCTCATGATGTCACTACAAGGTCTTACATATTAAAGGAACATAATGTGTTGGGGTTTGGTTTGTTTTTTAAATCACTTAAGTCTTCCAAAAGAAGATTCAGCTAATTTTTCCAAGTTAATGTTGACAAAGACTTTGAACACAAAAGATATGGATTAGTCAGTGGTAGTAACTATAGCATAGGTGCCGCCAAACGTAATTGCAGTAATTATTTATTTTAAATCTATAATCTTTAAGATGTCCCCATTATTAAGAGTTTGAAAAAATAAATATGGCAGCACTCCTGACAGTTTGATGGTGTTATTAAGCTGATGCTTGCTATGCATTCTTGGTGATGAGTTACATTTACGTGAGAGGAAGAAATACTAAAGCAATCATTGGATTAGGGTGACATTAAGAAAAACAGGACTGAAAAGGAAATCCTTGCTAATTCTCTGACAATTAAGCCAGAAGAATTTTTTTCTCAGATCAAAAATTAAGGACAGAACCTGAGCAGGAACCTAGAAGTGCTCAATACTCCTAGAGGCAAAGCGCATTCTCCCTGGAGACACAGCAAATGTCAATGCTTCAAACGAAGAAGAAAAAGATGTGTGGTGATGGCGAGGAATTCCTTCCTGACTCTTCCAGATAACCGAGGCAGAAGGGCACATACTTACAAGCAAACATAAGGTGACTTTTTTTCCCCTCTACTGTACAGAAAGCATTCATGAACACCAGAATCCCTTATGTTCCATTATTTAAACATGTTCTAGTTCATTCAACTGTAAATTATTCACTGTAAGTTTCTCTAATTTTATTTTTTCACTACTTCTTTCTATTACCACAGTTTAGGCAGTCTATCTATGTCATATTCTTGGAATTCTTTACAATTCCTGTATTCTATAATGGCATGAATATTTTTTTTCCCCCACTTAAGACAGCCCTTTTAAGTCAGTCTCTTTCCATCACCACAGTCCATCCAGTATCCCCCTCCACCACCCTCAAATATCCTTCTCTAACCTGGACCATTCTTGCTCCTTGATCCCCACTGTATTTGGAGAATTTAATCACTCCACTAAGCATACTACAGTTTGAACTGTAACTGCAAACCCTCATACCAGTTCTCTTTATTTCTTACCTCTCTCTTCTTTTCTTCAGTCCACATTTTAAGATTGCTGGGAAAATAACCCTATGGATTAATAAGCTGCTGCTGATAATGTTAGAGCTAGTGTAGGAAATTGGGAGTTGCACTACTAAGCACACAAAGCTCAGTGACGAACAGCACATTATCTGCTTCTGCTGGTGTCAGTGGCTGGTGCTTAGACAATACAGGCAGACAGAGAAAGGTTTGGTCCCACTGGTTTGTGTAGCTCATTAACAATCTTAGAAGACAGGCCCAAGAGTTCTTCTACTTGATATTTTTCCTTCCCTCTGTGAGGAAACAGCAGAAAAAGCAAAAATAGAAGCACTGCTAGGGAGCAGTTACAGAGCCATATATACGTAGGGGGGCATCCCAGGACAACTGATGCCAGATACCTAAACCCCTGCAAGAGGTACATTTACAGGCAAGGACTCAGGCTCTGTGCCTGCAGAAGGAACTTTAGCTCACTTATCTGTGTGATACATTCTCCTTCTACCCATCTCATTCACTGATTGTCTAAAAGCTTCACCATACTCCGTGTTGAGCAGTTTTTAAGGCAGTGGAATTTGCGTTCTCCCATAGAAGACAGTAAAAGCATATCAGAATGTTGGAAGCGGGCTTTAAAACACAAAAACCAGCAGCACTGATGTGCAGCCATGTAAGCACTGACTGCTTACTGGGAGTCTTGACTTCCAGAAGGCATAAACCTGCTGAGAAGGCAGTGAAAAGTGATTTACTCACAAACTTTCTATGCCCCAGCGTGAAGAAATGAGGACAGTTCTTCGATTAAATCCCATCAGCACGTGTGTGTAACACAGAGCTTGCGACAGATATGTATCATTTCACAGACTGCACGTGTGACAAACCACAGGCTAAGATGATGGTGTAACTTACCTAATCTATTCACTCATTTGACCAACAGTGCATCTTTAAATTAGCAAAGATTGCCTACAAAGAGTCAGTTAGCTTTTACACAACATAAAAGAACAAGAGAGACTAAAGCACATTCAGAATCTGCTAACATACGCAGTGCCACTTCAATCTCTCTGATCCTAGTAGTACTGAACATCCAGGAAGCAAAAAGGGGGGAAAAAACCTGTGGAACACAGCAATTTATTGCTCAACCAATGTGACGTCATTAAAGTGAATGAATGACTACCAACACTTCCTAATTAAAGATCAGCTCACGGTATTACGACGTCTGAGTAAGGCTACAACAAAACCAAGGCTCAGAAAGTTCAGGTAGTTCTAGGGCTCCTAAGAAGATTTCTTCTTAAGGAAGGAATAAAGTAATACCAGCCCAACAGAACTGCAGAGCCTAGAGAAGTCTTTTTGGGGGGTGGGTGTCACTGCACTGTGCAACTTTGGGTAATACTATTGCTGTAGTGATGCATATGTGCCATGACTAAATTCCTTCCTTTTTTGGTGAAACAAACTGCCTTTCAAAAAAACTGAAGAGGCTCTTGGTCTCCACTCCTGGGTCACTCCTGGCAACAGAGCCAGTGGAATGAGGGAACAGAACTGTGTTGGAAAAAATGCTAGCCAAAGTGCTAACCGAACCAGCACTAATCTTTGGAAAGACACTGCTTCTGAAGAAATTCTTGCTGGGTATTTCAGTAATCTGACTGCAGGTGTGGCCAGTAACAGGGCCCTGGGGAAGAGTACAACGCCAGAATCAGTATGTAGTGTTGCAGCGCCTCACTCTGCCAGTTCCTAGCCACTCGTGGCTTACAGACTTCTTCCTTTTGCACTGAGTGGCCTTCAACAGGTTCTCCTTCATACACTTAACGGAATTTTTTAACTCCTGCAAACATGCCAGCCAATCAAGGAGGCTTAAAGGAAAAAGGAACAAACCTATTTGGTCTACAGAGACAGTGAAATACGCAACACGACCCCACGCTCCAAGGAGATTACAAACTGAGCTGACAGAATCCAAGACGACCTTATAATGGGTCCTGAAACAGTAAATAGTAGCAAGAAAGCATAACGCTTGCTTGGAGAGCACAGCTCAGACATTAAATGCATTCTGCACAAGAACTGATTACGTCCAAGATTCCTTTTATTCATACATATGCAATTTCACTTGTTTTTCTTCAAAATCACCAAGAATTAAAAGCACTTGAATGCTTTCCCCTGACTAGAAAATTAGAAAAGTATCTGAGTTTAATAATCTGACATGGATTAATTTTCTAGAAGTACTTTTAGAAAAGTAACTTCTCTACTTTTAACTACTTGAAGGAGGCCCATTAAGGCATCGAGCACAGGTAGCAGCTGTCACGCAGCCAACCACAAAATGAGGTTAGGAACAACAGTCTGTGGAGAGTAACAACAGCCTCTCTCCAACTAACACCTAGGAATACTCAATGAAGGAGACAGGGGAGTGGCAGTTAGACCTCAGTCTTGAGTTTCTCAAGTCGGAGAGATGAACTACCGTGCCACAGGATTCACCCACTGAACACGTAATAGGTATGTAGGAGATGGTGAATGATCCCGTAACTCTTCCTACGCAGCATCAGGAAAGTCACTCAGGTAGGAAAAGTGGAAAACAGCAGCCACTTTCCCCGCTGAACCATTAGTCCTTGTATTCTCCCCTTAACTGTTTCTTGCAGGAGGGCTGGCCCCTCCTTTTCTACTCCCTTACCATTATGTCATTTTGATTTTCTCCTAGAAGACAGCTATGTCATGTCTTCTTTCATCCTTCTGCCTACTCAACTTCTTCAGTAGTGACGTGCTTGTGTAACAGCAAGTCTTTCAGCAGAACCTAAACTGAAAGGTGTCATGCAGTTTACCTTTCCTTGCTAGCTGATCAAAGACCTGAGTAAAACTCAGAGAGGGCTGATGCAGTTTTAAGTTCATGATAGACAAAACAAACAAAAAAAAACACTCAGAAAGGATCCAGAGAACAACACCAGATTTCTGAATGTTTGTGGTTTAGAAGATTTTTTGCAAGTGAAGGATAACCCCAGGTCAAAAGATCTTGAAGATGGCCCTCTCTAGCCAGACAAGAAAAAAAAAAAAAGCATTAAATATATTTGTCCACTTGACTCCCTGTCTTACATCATTACCTCCTTCCTGAGGGACAACCAGCTCTGACACTGGGAGAGAAACTACTATGAGACATTTCCAATGCCCTGGTGCCTTCTGCTGATCTCGCCTTCTCTTCTTCAGAGACATGACAAGCAGAATGAAGGGGGATGAAGTACTTCTTGTAGTTGCCAACTCCTTTACCAGCTCAAACCAGTATCTGTAAACAAGTGCTACACAGCTCACCTGATTTCTCAGCAGGAAGGAACCCAAGTAGAGGATATGTACGCTGCAGCATTTCCAACAGGAACACTGATCATGAGAAAGTTAGCTGAGCAGAACTATTTAACAGGAGAAAAGATGTGCTGGATACGCAGGGTAGAATAGGAGGATGTAAGAAAACCCAAATAACAGAGCTGTACGGAGAGCTAAGAGACAGTAACTAAAACAGGTGTTCAACCTGATTTAAGTGAAAGGTAAGGCTAGATTATTCTAGGGTCTTGCAAACACACCCGCAAGGAAACGAAGTATTTTCAAGTCTCTGGCACCTACAACTTATCCTATTTGCTAGTGTTTGCTAGCTGGCTGTTGTTTCTTGTATTAGGTGGGGCAGTCTGTGTCCAGCCAACCTAACCAGAAATGCTTACGCAGCACCGCACACAAATGTACACTGCGTATGCTCCTGCACATTTTCCAAGGACATTCAAACCCAAGTGAATCTGAATTTTGCACTGAAATGCTGTGCAAGTCAGCACTGAAATGAGAGTTTCAGAAGTCACGTATCCATCTTTGATTTTTTTAACGTAGCCAGCGTCTCGGCCATCTCAAATACTAAAACTGCAAAGGTTGGTGGGGATTTTTGGTTGTTTGTGGTTTTTCTCTCCAGTGGAACTGCAACTTTCACCACTGTAGGACTAAGCGCCAAACACAGAAACTTACTAAGTAGCTTTTAGCACCTGGTTGGCCTTGCCAGGATTCGAACCTGGATCATCTGTATGGTCAGACAGAGGCTTCCACTGAGCACAAGACCAGCTTTGGTGCATGTCCCTCCCTCACAACTACTCTTCTAAAACCTATGCTACTTTCAAGAGGTTTCTGTTCTGCCAGGGGCTGTGGAAAGGGGAAGGAAACATTCTGAAGTTGAATGCTAGAGGAAAACAGCAAGAGACAATCAGTAGAAGACGACAGTAAATGAAAACAAAAGTGTAGAGAGAAAGTGAATCTGCCTTTGGCAGTTCCAGGAGAAGCACAATACAAGCAAGGCATTTTACCTTGGTATTTTTCAAAGTCTGGCACAGCTTTTGTCTTCTTTTTAGGCAAATCGACTCGAGGATCTCCAACAGTGAGGCCCAGTATTGTACCTGGTGGCAATTCTGACGGTGAATTTATCCCTTTAAAAATACAGATTAACATTGCCATGAAACCATCAATTACATTGCAATCTCTTTCTGCACTCCTATTTTGCACATTTTTGCCTGCGGGATGTGACACCACCGTAAGCCAGAGAATAAATCCAGAGTAGTCATTATAACATGTTTTGAGAACTCACCAATGCTTGCTAAATGTCCAGTAAAAAAAGACAACAGCAGCAGCGTAAGACTTAGTCTGCAATTATGTTTATGCTTCGCATAGAAGCAAGGTCACTCACAACTTACAGACTCAATTCATCCTTTACGTTTGGCACGTCTCCTAAAGAACAACCAACTTCTGTTTTAAACTTGTCTTCCAGAGAAAGGAAATTAAAAAATGTTTTTAAAAAGTTTTACCTCATCTCTGCTTAACTGCCTCACACTGAACAGCTGGAGTATAGTGCGAGATCTACCAAAGCCAGTCCCTTACCTGCTTCAGTGCTAGAAAGCGAGGAGATGTTAACTTTGTGACACTTTACAACTCAGCCAAATATACAAACTGCTCACTAGAAATAAAAATATACAAAGCAAAGTATAATATTTTCACTTTGGGTAGGAGCCTGCCATTTTATCTGTGGAGGTATCATACAACTTACTGCCTTAATTTGGTGTGTATGGGGGCAGAGAGTGAGAGTATACATCAGACTGTCTATCCACCAATCTCACATCTAAAGTCATGAAGCTAAGCAGTAAGATTCAGTTTATCTATTAAGAGTTTGGACTACACCGAGGATTAAAATTCCCTTCAAAAAGTTAATGCAACATTTCTCAAATCTTTGACATGCCATAATTACCTAAGCCCATGCTCTATGGCATCACTCTCTTAATCAACAAAAAATATGAATTTCCAAACTGAAGTCATCTTATGTAAGTTTTGACTATTAGAGTTTAAGAGTTTCCCCTTCCTCCCATAGCATCCACATGCCCAAATACCTTCTAATAGCTCAAAGATTGCACTTTGACGTTGATGAAGAGATACTTTTTCAGAGTCCTTGCAGTTTTCTACCCACCAGTTATTCAGTTGTGTCTCTGAATCCGCCATCTCCTGGAAAACACCACATCTAATTGAACTCAAGTGGTCATTCAGTATTTTGTATCAGTATGAATTCACTCTGTTCACCTTAATCGCTATGGTTGCTTTCTTCCTCTTCAAGTTTCAAACCCAAATCATTTTTTCCTGATACAGCCTATTCTATACTCCACCTTACAGTAATCCCCAATAAGCTGTTCAGTTTAACCCGTGTTCCAAAAATAAACAAAGTATATGTAATGCTTCCTGATTCTGCCGTAATTATTTCTTACAGAAAGCAAGAAATTGCATGGCCTCATCATGTTTTCTGCAAGAGACAAAAACCCCTATTAAAACCACAGCGATGCTATGTGTCCAGAGGTGGACAAAATACTATATCCCAGAGAAATTGCGTATTTGACTGAAAACAGAAAAAAGTTTTCTCTATCTTACATCTTGCCCTTTAGCTCTAGGTGCTCTAGCTCGCTGCTCGAGAAACATAATCTATGGTTTGTCACAGAGAATCTGAATTCTTCTGGACCTCTCATCACAATACACCACTACAGCAGAAAGTACACAGCCTGCTCAACAGGCTGTTGCTTCTATTTTCTTCCTCCTGCCACTTAAAATCCAAATAGGAGTTCTTACTGAGATCAGCATTAATCAAGTGGCTCAATACAGAGCCACTAACAGAGAAGAAATACATAGGTCAGCCTTTATAATAAGTAAGGCTAGATACTTCACGACTCTTTCTAGCAAGACCAAACTTGTGCCTTTTAGAAGTCTTATCAAAATGACAGTAATACCTAAACTGCCAATTTCCTTACTGTTTGGAGAGAAGCAGCTTTCAAAGTCTCTGTAAGGACGGAGTGTGACAACGGGCCAATCAGCCGATACCTGAGAATCTCCATAGTTCTATCACTGAAACAAGAAAACTTCAGGTGACTGTATAATCATACAACATACAATTTTTCCCCCAGTACTGTTATGCCAGAATTCAGCTATATTAACTGTCTGTCATAGTTTCTGGCTCTACTACAAACAAACCTGATCACAATGCCAGTCGTGTGCGAGATCCAAGAGTAGGACTGGAATGGATCTCTAGTGCCATCACCAAGTATTTTTTTCACTGGCACAGCTTTTTCTCCTTCTCTATCCTCTTTCTTTCTTTTCTTGCCAAGGCTCCGACCAACATCCAATTGTTTTTCCTCTTGAACTGATGTTGTAACTGGCTGAGGAATACAGATTTCTTCAGGCTCTGAACACTGAAAAATTGCTTTTAACTCTCTCAGTATCTCCTTAAGAAAAATGAAAAGTTTGGATTAGGATAAGCAGTGCATTGCAAATCGTAACTACAGGTTTAAGAATAACTCTCTACTATTTTATTTTCCTATACAGATTTAAGGGAATAAACATTCCACTACAGCCTAGCGCTTATTATCAAGAGCTGAAAGTAATACTGGACGTTGCTAAGAATTTATTCTCACTCAAATTAATGTAAGAAAAATTGCTGGTGCACAGAATTTTACTTAAATTCATAGCTAAGTATCAGATTACGATTATCTGTGATGAGATTAAACAACCTATTGGGGGTGCCAGTGGGAAGGATGTTAATCAAGCAACATCGTATCGCAAATGTATCCTGAAGCAAGTGACACTAGAAAGCTTTTAACAAGCTCAATCTCTAAAAAAACAAACCCCTCAGAGTTTGTATCTTCTGTACAAGCTATACAAAAACAAGCCACAGAACATAAATATTGCTAGAGCGGAAACAGTCTTCCAACTTTTAATTCCTAAAGCTATGTATTATATCCAGGCCTTCTACACCTTTCAGAAAGTATCTTCAGCATTAAAAATGCAAAATGCATAAAGAAAACAGAGTTCAACTGTAAAGAAAAAAATACCTGTTTGAGAGCTGGATGCATCCAGATCCATAATTGTCTGTTTTCAGATCCATCCCTGGGTTTCCAAATAAATGTAACAGGACCAAGCATATCCTCAGGATAGCGATCTGCTCGGTAAAGATTCAGGGAACCCTCGAATCTTCCAGACAGACAACAAGCCTCTTCAAATGTTAATCCTAAAGAAGATGATACTTATTGCAAAACAAAATAATCTCTTGTTTAAAAAAGAAGAATATTTAAGTTCAGTCTGGCTGCTGGGACAGTATCAGAGAAAAAATATGTACCACAATTAGTTTATTAATAAGCAACTGAAAATAAAGTATGTCTAGTCCTATTAAAAGACATTTTAATTATGTTTTTCAACCAAAATCACAACTCAGTATCAACTTTGTTACTACTGCTGAGATTGGCAGAGTATTGAAAATGGAGAAGAACGGCTCATCCTTTAGTCCATTCAGAATATTAACTTCAGCTACAGAAAACTTACCTGTGTCAATGCTACATACTCGAGCAAGTTGCTTCAGAAGCTCATTCTCTTTACCAGTCAACTCCAGACAACAATAATATGATAAGTCCTGAAACAACAGGATAGTGGTGAAGTGAGAATGTCTTGAAAGGGAGCCGGGCAAAGAAGGACCAGACAGAGAGCTTCACAATTTACACTGAAGTAATAATTTATCATTCTCTATAATTTCTGTCAAAGAGAAATGAGGTTTTTTAACTAAAAATTGTTAGTTATAGGAGAGCTGTCAGGTATTTCTGATCTGAGAACCAACCTGCCCCTCAAACCAACAGACAAAAAGGGACATGAAACAAAGCACCTGTCTTCAACAGCACTCTGCTCAGGAAGATGATGCAGGGACTCACTGAATCTCTTCGCTCTTGAGAAGACAGAAGATGCAGTATTTCAGTCGTAGGTACCATAGGACTCTTCTAAAGGTTCACCTTGTTCTCTCTAACACTTGATACCCTTCATTACAATTATGAAATCACTCATTTCATGCTTAGCACTCATTAACAGCCGACACAACAGTACTTCAAAGAGACAGAAATACTCATGATAACTGAACAGTTGATTACTCCACCTTGGTAAAATAACAAAGAAAGCAAATTTAAAAAGATGTAAATGTGGTACCTGAAGAAGGCACTGCTTTGTCATGGCTCGGTAGCAAGCCCTGTAGCTCTTCTCCGTAGGACTATCGCCTAAACAGTATCCCCATTTCTTTACCATATGAAATCTCTTTGCATGCCAAATATGCGTTTCCAGCCAAATATTCTTTCTTTGCCTGCGATTAAACTCTGCCACCAAATTTATGTGGCGCCTTCTAGCTTTGCGGCATTTGGTCTTCGACTGTTCTTTTTTCTGATGTACAGCTTTCTCTGCCTGTTTTAAAAAGAGAGGATATTGAAGTACATCTCAAAAGGACCAACTCCTGTGGAAGAAAAAGGCTGACATATATAAGGGTACAGGAAGCATTAGCATGAAGTTATACCTTATTCCAATGTTAGTTCTCTGTAATTCATGAGGCTAACTAATACTTTGAAACTTTATACATGAGTACCAGCCACAGGAGCGCATCAAGGTTTGACTGGAACCCATAGAAAAACCAAGATCCTCACACATTCACAATCTTTGCAGTGAACAGTAACATCTGCTACTTCCTGTGTGAAGTTTTTGCCCAACATTAATATATCCACATGAACGTGACACTAGGAACACCTGGAGATTTGAGCTCGTACAGAAGCAGTACGGACTCTCAGATTGCCAGGTAGGACCGCAAGGATTCTACCATGCGTAGAAGCGAAGAAGAAAGGACTGTGGTGATGTCTTGACCAAATTCTTGATAAATACCAGTCAAGGTCTGAATTCTTATGAGTGAATGCAGGCTGGAGAGGAAGGCCTGACTGTCTTAATCAGTGTTTGATTTGTCTTTTTGTGAAGAGAAGTGGTAGGAAGTCTTAGGGACTACAAGACACACAAAAAGCAGCCTTCCAGTACCTGAAGACGCTATAGGAAAGCTGGGGGGGGGGACTTTATACAAGTGCCTGTAGTGACAGGACAAGGGGTAACAGGTTTAAATTGAACGAGGGAAAATCTAGATTAGATATCAGGAAGGAATTCTTCCCAGAGAGGGTGGTGAGGCACTGGAACAGGTTGCCCAGAGAAGCTGTGGCTGCCCCATCCCTGGAAGTGTTCAAGGCCAGGCTGGATGAGGCTTTGAGCAACCTGGTCTAGTGGAGGGTGTCCCTGCCCATGGCAGGGGGGTTGGAACTAGATGGTCTTTGAGGTCCCTTCCAACCCAAACCATGCTGTGATTCTATGAAAATTAATCTTAGGATGTCCTCTGTAAGCTCATCAAGGAACAGTTGACAACAGACCACTGGTTATAAGAAGACCACAGGAAGATCACTGCCAAGAGCACAGAAAACACTCAAACAACCCGTGACATCAAAACAGAAATGCACACAAAAATAAAACATGTTCCCATCAGACCCATCATTCCACCACACAGTAGGCAATATAAGCTACTGGATCAAGGCATGTGACTGGCTGGCTCAGAAAGACAATTAGAGAAAAAGGGATATGGTATTGTAGATGAAAAACTTATGTCTTTAAGCTTTTGAAGAGGGAAGAGACGGGCCAGGTAAACGTTGAAAAACAATGAAAATGGTCATGGTAAAGGATCTAAGAAAAAAGAAGAAAATGCAGCAGAATCAGAAAAGTTAACTTGAAAGAAGCAGACTTCAAACACTGAAAAGTAACAGGCAGAACCATTATAAAAGGAATAGTTCAGGAGATATGACATGTTATAAGAAAACATGAAAAAAACCCATCCTGTGCAAGCACACAAGCTACACTTAAAGACTTGAGGACAGCAGCACAAGAAATACACCTGCACCAGGGTCAATTAAATAATCTCAAAAATCCAAGAGTCATACAAGAAGTGGAAACAAGGATAGGAGAATAAGTGTGAGCATGGACAGAGAAGCTAGAAAGGGTATCATGTGAAAGGAGTTAAAAAGGCAGGACACAAAAGAACTAAGCACAAGCATTAAAGAAATGCAGATTTTTAACAAGGATAGAGCACAGAACTCACTGTGCAAAATAGCCTATGCCTTCTTCCTTGAGTTCTTGGAAGACAGGCCAAATTGCACTTCTTGTCATGACTAACAAAGCAAAAAGAAAGCCAACCAGAACAGTAAAAGAAGAGATACAGGTTATGAAGCCCCAATAAAACACACCCTAAAGAACATGTGTGGAAGCACCCAAAGCAATTTCTGATTCATGAACAATTATCTTCAGGAACTCAGAGTGGAAGGGGTAAGGTCTCAAAGAATTTAAAGACAATGCAAGGGAAAAAAGAACGCAAGAAACAGAAACATGTTAGTCAACTTTAATACACAGAAAACTTATCAAAGACTTGACTTCTTGAAGAAGCGTTTGCAGACTATGAAGTGATCAATGCCAAACATCAGACAGATCATTCCACGATAAAATCCTGCTGAACCAATTAAAAAACCAACCCAAAACAAAACCCACACAGGAAGGCCACAGTGGGTATGGACCAAGTAACTCCCCAGGACCGTTCTGGCTAAACGTTGAGATACTGCCATAAAATGAGTGTTTCAAGAGCAACCGGGAATAGCCAATTAGTAAGTCTTACGCAGCGTGCAGCCTGTGAGCATCTCCAGCGTACCTCCCACGTTTGAGCCGTAACACGTGAACACGCTACGCTGGCTTGAGTCCGGCAGGGTCACAGCTGAGTCGTGGTGGGGTGCAAGGCAGGCAAGTGTTATCGAGGACTCCTTGGATCACCGGGGATCAATGCACTGCCTGAACAACCCCTCCTGCAGCGGACCCTTTCATCATCACTACTCTTAAGTTTTCAAGACATCCAAAAATCACAAAGCCAAGCAGTTAGTGAGACCTACCATCTAAAACGGAACAGCTGAACACTGTGCATTACCTATGCCCACCGTGTAGTCTAGCAAATACCACAAAACGCACTTATACCTCCTTCCTGGCAATCTCTTGGAGCCGCCTAGGTAGGCGTTTAATATTGTGACTCATGGCTCGCCTCCGCATGTGCCTAGGGAGCGTCTGGAAAACCAGAGAGTTCGAAGACTTCTGCGCAACTGCTTTCAGCATGGCACGGATCTCAGCAGCACGAGCTTGGGCAAAGGTAGACACTGGAATGAAGAGAACGGCATCAGAGCATGACAAACGGCAAAAATCAAAGAAGGGGACACTACAACTACTGAATGCCAGCAGGGTATTCCTAGTACATCAGCAAGTCCTACTTGCATTAAGTACTTAGTAAATTAGAGTAGCAATCTTTCCAGATGATATTCTGAGAGATGAAAAACACATCAGCATGGAAAAAAAAAAAAAAAGGAAGCAATAATCATATTACAGATTGTTTTAAAATGATCAAATAAAAAAATCCAGAGGTTGATCTTGTTTTATGTTCGTGGAAGTGTATCTACTATCGGAGTTCTGCCACATTTTGAAAAGCTGATCTGCTCTCCTAAATAAACGTCCTGTTAGATGAAAAGTTGTCTTTAACCCACATCGTGGGCAAACCCAGTTTTACTAGCTACATTAAGAGCAGGTGACTGTCAGTACTCATTCTGCTGGCAAATAGAAGCCAAAATGCATATCCCTCATTACAAGTCAGTGCAACTTTTCAACTCGTAAGTCTGAAAGGACTCACTGAACAACAGCTGGTCATTCATTCCAGGACACAACTACTTCTGTATTTTGCAGAAAAGTAGGACAAACAGAAGAACATACCATCAGTTCTAATTTTTGCTCTTGCACAAAAGCCAAGACAGACAGCAGACTTAATCACCAGCAAGTTGCTCTGGACATATAAATTATTACTTTTTTCTTATATACAAACCTGTTATGTATTTCGGCATTTCCTCAGAAACACTCTGGCATCCTCCTTGCCATCCTCCTCTTCCTCTGCCTCTCTCTCCTCTATTTTGTCCTTTTTGAAAATACTGGTCTTTCCTGTATGAAGGCCCAGATGACTGATTCGAAAATTTCTGCTGCTGATACTGCTGCTCAGAACGAACATCTCCTGGAGAGTTTAGAGATTAAGAGATAACAGAAATGCAAAGCAGTCTCAGTAACGGATAACTATATCCAGTCTTTCCTCATCAAATTGCATTGCACATGCCTCCTATTATATGTAACACATGTACCTGAAAAAGCCATCGGAAATCAGAAGAACTAAGTTAATTTTTTAAAGGAAGAAATAAAAACTTGGCACACTTCTGCAGCCAGCCTGCAGTAGATTAAGTAAATTTTGCACATTCTGAAAATGCAACCCAATCCAGACTTTGCCTCCAATACCCTATCAGACCCAATAGGAATGACCTGATGAAAACTGGTCCATTCAACATCAGTAGTGATCTTTACTACTGCCTAGTCAGGGCTTTAGTACCCAACCAGCAAAGATAATGTTTTTCCCTCTGGCCCCTTGATTTTTTTCCCTCATAAGCAAACATATTCTTGGCTCCCTGACATGTATTTCTGTTACAGCAATAAATAAGGTCAGCATGATACATGTACGTTGGGGCACTGTTACCTCTCTGGTACAGGCATTTAAACCAATACTGAAATTAAATACCCAAAGCCTACAACAAGCTTCCTAAGGTACAGAAATACCTTTCAAGAGTCACAACCACCTAACAGCACTTCAAGTTTAAGAGGGTCTTGAAGTCTGTATTTGAAGATTAGTTTATATTCAACCTGTTAAGTCTTGGCTAGGATTCCTAGTACAACTTGGTTCCCAGGGAGCTCATGCTGGACAACAGGAATAAAAACGGCCAAGACGGCCGTTCCCACCACCCCACCCACTGCATCAAGATGAGTGCTTGAAGGAACATGGGGAGTAACGTTCAGGGAGCTCCTCTAATGAAAAATCAACCTGTGGGTTAGAGGAAATGGGGCAAGATAACGGGGCAAGATAACGGGGCAAGATAACGGGGTAATCTTAGAAGTTCCCTGCTACAAATAAAGTTTGAAAAATGTGTTTAATCTGGCAGCACTTTTGTAATGATACTCCAAAATCTTCAGACAGGGCTGACCGTAATTTGCTACGTCATTCTGTCTGCTCACGAACTCTTCAGTCACCTGCACAGTGACACCTAAGCATTTTTTTGTTTAGTCACAAAGATGTGATTTGTCAACTCCTGAAGCCCTCACAGTAACAGGCTGTAACTGGCTCTTATGTGTGCTTTTTTCTTCCCAGACACAATACATGCAACAAAATAAAAACATGAAACGGGGCAGAGGGGGTGGAAATCAAAGTCTAACTAAAGCATACAGGAACACACAGATCAAAAAAGCATCTGGCATACAGGTTGACAGGATCCTTCAGTCTCCAGCTGCAAAGGTCACCCGTGTACAAAACGCTCCGGCAGTGACCCAGCAATACTGCCGCTGCGGGGAAACACCCTGGGGCCTCCCGCCAATGCAGGAGCCACCAGCGCCAAAAGGCAAATTGGCTGGGCATGGCGACCTGAGGGAAAACCAGTGCGTTTATCACAGGGTCAGCTGGCTAAACCAGCTCCTCCTGCGGCTCCTAGGGCTGACAAAGAGAAGGTAGGTCGCTGGACACCGTGTAACACTGAAATCCATTGTAAGACTAGCAACCGGAGCGGGTGGACAGTGATTTGCTGTGCAACCGGAGGCACGACCCAGAAAAACGCGCTCAGGAGAAACACGGCTATAGAAGTCAGTCCACGGCAGGGGAGGGAGCCCAAGGGTGTTCCCAAACCGAGCACGCCTCGCCGGCCACCGGGGCTGAGGAGCCGGGGACACCCGGCCCTGAAGGACACCCCCTCGGCGGTCACCCACCCCGGCCCTGGGTAGGGGTCCCCCCCCGCCGTACCTGGGGGCGGGCAGGCTCTGCTCCCGCTGCCAGGGAAGGGTCCCGGCTCGGCGGAAAGGGTGACGCTGGCCGGCTGGTTCCTCATCTTCTTGGCCCGCTTCTTCTCCCTCGCCCCGGACATGTTCGGTAGGGCCCGGGAAGCCTGCGGAGAGGAGCGCTCACACCAACCGGCCCCTCAGGCGAGC
The DNA here is from genome assembly GCA_027574665.1 of Rhynochetos jubatus. Classification (NCBI taxonomy): domain Eukaryota; kingdom Metazoa; phylum Chordata; class Aves; order Eurypygiformes; family Rhynochetidae; genus Rhynochetos; species Rhynochetos jubatus. Next base: position 24,612,593 of record CM050648.1, read on the forward strand.
GCGGAGACTGCCCAGCCTCTCCGTAGCGAGAGAGAGCCGTTGAGGGGTTAAGCGGGGATGTGAGGGCGACACAGCCGCAGGGGGGAACAATTCCCGGTACCAGCCCGACACGTCCACGCAGCGCGGCCTCCAGCCGCCACATGCGGCCTCTCGAACCCGAGCGCTGCGCATGCGCGCTGCGCATGCGCGCCGCGCAAGGGCACGTCGCCGAAGGACTACACTTCCCAGAAGACCCTGCGGGGGCGGCAGCGGCAGCGGTGGGGGCCGGGCCGGGCGGTGACGCTCGGCACGGAGAGGGTTGGTGGCAGCTATGGCTTCGCTCGTGAAGAAGATAATCACCTCTGCTAAGGCTCCTGCTGCGCTGGGCCCCTACAGGTATGCCCCAGCGAGGGGGAGGGCTCTTGGAAGAAGCGGGAGTAGGTTTGGCCGGGAGGGTTTGGAGTAGGTGCCTGAAGGGGGGTCTGCCGGCCGCCCCGGGGGGCTGCGGTGGAGGGGCTTCCCCCCCGGCGTGAGCTAAAAGCGTGATGCACAGGCAGCTGGCGGTGAATGCTGCCGCTGGAGGCGATGGGCAGGGAAGGCTGAGCCCGATCCAGGCCGGGAGGGTTCGCTGCCTGGGCAATCTTTCTTTATTTCGAATGTGGCTGCCCCGAAGTTCAAATGCTTCTCGCTCTGCAGACTGACTGCGGTGGAGATATGTAAGGAGGTGTTCGACGCTTTCACGAGGAAGTTGTAGTTGCAACGGTTCCAAAAGTAATTGTAAAAATATCCCAGTTGTAATTGGAGAAAGGTTTCTCTTTGCTGTTCGGATGTAAAAAAAATGTTCAGTAACGATAGTAGACTCTTAGATACAAGGTGAGGGGGGATTTTTACCAGAGCTTTTTCTAAGATTTTTTAGTTCTGCTTTCAGGCTTTGTTTTCCCGATATAAACACAGATTCCTTTGGTTTAAACTTTTCCACTTATAGAATCACAGAACGGTTTGGGTTGGAAGGGACCTTAAAGACCATCCAGTTCCAACCCCCTGCCATGGGCAGGGACACCCTCCACTAGACCAGGGTGCTCCAAGCCTCATCCAGCCTGGCCTGGAACACTGCCAGGGATGGGGCACCCACAGCTTCTCTGGGCAACCTGTTCCAGTGCCTCACCACCCTCTCCGGGAAGAATTTCTTCCTGATATCTAATCTAAATCTCCCTGCTTTCCATTTAAACCTGTTGCCACTTACACTTACCCATACACTTGTAGCATCTTAGTGCCTTCCAGATGCATTTTTGTCTCCATTACTTTGAAACTGAGCTTTCTGAGCTTTAAAGTGTTTTCTTTGTAGGAATTATAAGGACGGAGAAATACCAAGCATAGAAGCAGAGAGACATGACATGAAGGTTAACTTCTGTAAACGATTAACTGGGTTGCAGCCAGGGCTTGTGGTTAGGAGAACGTCTAAGACATGGGAAGGCAACAGTTCTTCAGCTGCACAACACATACACACACACCAACTGGCCTAGCCTTCAACATAGCTCTCCACTTCTGTTGTGGATTAATAGCACTCCAACATTCTGTGCTTATTTGTAGTTCTCAATGAAATACTGCTTATTATGTAGCCTGTTAATTGTATGATGGGTCTAACATCAGTAAGTTTATCAGTAACTTAGTTTATCAGGTTTCAGTAAACTTGTCAAAGTCCACTGAGCAAAAGTTGCACAAGAAATAACTCCACAGCAGAGCTGTAGCAGGTGGTAACAGGAACGAGGGCTTAATATGGAATGGAGAATTGGGATGTATGGGCTGCATGCCATATTCCTGGTTCTGCTGCAACCCTTCAGTGTGCTTTCAATTTAAACCCGTTACCCCTTGTCCTGTCACTACAGGCCCTTGTATTTCCTTACTGATCCAATTTCCAGTACCCTGAGATAGATAGGTAGATAGGTATATAAAAAGACTCATATGTGTATGTGTATATATATATACACATTTCATTAATGATATTAAACTTTTAAGGACACGGCAGAGATACTGTTAAAGGTTTTTCCCCAGACAAAGCAGGTTGCTCTAGGTATGCTATTTATGCAGTCACAACTCAGAGTTGGGCCACCACCTCAGTGAGTGGCAAATGGCCCAAGATCTCGCACAGTTTTTATACCGTTCAATCAATACCCATTACACAAGGTCCAAAGTCTTTGTATATTTCCATTCAGCCTTTCAGTCCCCAAAGTTCATCGTTTATCAAAGACCATCACAATCCTCTGTGTCAGCTGCATTCTTCTGTTCTGGTTCCAATCCTTGGTTCAGTTTCAGGGTCTCTTCGGGTCGCCGTCTCCGTAATCACTCTTCTGCCATTTCTGTCTTGCGCAATTCTGAGATAGACTTTGAGATGTACTATTAGGGGTTTACCTTTTATCTAGCAAAGCACCTGTGCTTAATTAATTAATCACTCTTTGTTAAAACTGTCTCTACATGATTAGCTTGACTGGGTTTTAAACTAGCCTTGGGTGGGTCCGTACCAGGAGCAGGTTGAGAACGAACATTGTGGGCCAGTTGAGCAGTATTTCTGCATTTTTACCAGACCCCAAACCTCAGATCTAAACCTGCACTAGAGACTGTGAAAGATTCCTTTACAGATACTGTTCTTGTATTAATCAACAATCATTTGCGTAAAGAAGATCTGATTAACTTTGCAGCCCTTGTTTCTAAAGAGCGTGCTTCCTAACACCAGCTCTCTGATGGATGATGTTCTTCGAAGGTCCTAATGTCTGTCCAGTTGTGCACTTGGGTCTGCTGAAACCTGAATGAGTGTAGGCACACGCTCGGATCTCCGCTGAATCAGAGCCTGACGACTAGCTACGACTGACCCTAGTTATAGGATCTGTGTATAGGCATGTGCTTTAACTGCAGTTAAAGTGTGATTGAGGTTTGTGTAGCTGAAGTTTCTCTGGGCTTCACCCGGGCGTTTGACTGCAGCAGAAGTACACCCTTTAGCTGGTGAATTGTTACTAGCCTCAGCGAGTGGAGGATTCACTGGTAAGCGTGCCAAGAGAAGAACGCTGTGGAGCAGAGAAGGGGACCCAATAAGGCTGCTGCGGGTGTTGATCTGGCCGTGGTATCAGAAGGCTTCAACTTGGGGTTTTTGCCTCAATTACTCATGATTTAGGACTGTCCACAGGCCTTTGTTGGGATAAATGTTTCGTTGTGTCGTTTGCTTTGTAATAAGAAGTACAAGACAATCTCTTCTTTTAGAGAGCTCGTCCCTCCTTGTTGCATCGTTCTCTGTGCTTCAGGTAGAATTTCGTGGTCTGAGGGCCTGTGCCTCAAACAAATCAGGGCATGGTAGGAAAGAAAATGAAATTAAAGAAGCATGTGCATTTGGTTCATGCACCAGTATTCTATCAAGACTGCAATTAGCTAGAAAACTACTTCATTTACTAGTTTCCCTTCTTCAAATGGTGTCGTTTTGGGTTTTACTCCAGTTTCATTAGTTGATGATAGAGACAATAATGACCACGTAAGATATTTTACTGCATCAGAGAAGCTACTGGCTGTTTCTCCCCTTAGGAAATTACAGGAGAATGTAGGGCAGGGGTGGAAGGAAAGAAGGGAGTGATGGCACTCTTCAGATTGCCTAACCATAATCATTTTACTGAATCCCTAAATTAGGTTGATCCCTTGTGAAGTCCATGGATTGAGCCAATCCAGTTGAGTCAATCTCAGTTAAGAGAAGAGATAATATAAAAAGCGTGCTCTGGAAGAGTCCCTTTCTCCATTGACATTAAAGGGAAGCTAACCTCCTAATTTTGATACGTCAGGGAGGTGCCCAACTCCAGTTTGTGTGACTTGAGAGGCTTGTTGAACTGTCCAAACAATGTGTTTTCTGGTGAAATGGGAAGAAATAAGAAAAACAGTGTTGACACAGACACTTTCAAAAGAATCTTTAATTTCTTTGCAAAATATTTTTAATTACCAGCTGAAGAGAAGTAAATTATGTCCCTTGCCTAATGTTTGGTAGGTAGTTTAAATCTTTGCTTTAATCTTTTAATCTCTTCGTGGTAATTAGAGACATTAATTTGCCAACTCAGCGATTTGCTCAAATTCAGTAAAAACACACCTGACATTTATATGAAAATGTTTTGCAAATAGCTTGAATTCTGCATTCTTCTGAACTCACCCAGCCAAGAGGTCGCCCAGGTTCCTTTGTGAGAGGAGAGTGATCGTTCTGGGAATGGAGTGATCAAGGTGGTGTGCTGACGGGCCAAATTCACGACTCCGGAGGAGTAACACCAGAGCACTAGCACGCAGGGCTTCACCTCGCTGCTGTAACTCGTTCGTCATGGGGCCTGTTTGAGAAGAAAATCGTAAATTTACTAATCAGCTCTTTCTTGATTGGGATTTTTTTTCCTTTTAACTGAGCTGTAGATGAAAGGTAGTGCCTACCTATGGAACTGGAATGGAATATTTATCTGGGCAGGTGCAAGAAATATTTATTTACTCTGCCTCTCTGTGCTATCTGCAGTGTGGAAGCTGTGTTTAGTGTTGTGTTACTGCACTCATGCCTTTTGCCTTCCCGTGAAATGGGGTTTATTACCTCAAAACCAGAGCTATGGTAACGTAGCTATGGCTTTCTGTAGGTGATCTAATCCCAGGTTTCCCAAAGCATAAGCAGATTGAACGTAAGGCTGTGTGTGCAGACCTGTGTACGCCTCCCTCAGTCCTCTATCTTTCTGAAATACTGTAAACTGCTGAAGAAAATGGGAGGCGTGCTTTCAGATGGTTCAATGTTTCGATGGGGACACGTTAAACCTAAAACGTCGCTTCTGTTTTCAGCCAAGCAGTGCTGGTAGACCGGACGATGTACATCGCGGGACAGATAGGTATAGAACCTTCCACCGGGCAGCTTGTCTCTGGAGGGGCGAAGGAAGAAGCTAAGCAGGTAAGATGTCTTTCAGCAATAAACTTACAGCGGAGCTGGCATGTGCTTGGTTAAACGTGGAGCGGCGAGAAGTTGAAGAGCGCTGGAGAGTGCGTTTCACATCCTCCAAGATGAGGGAAAAGCAGGAGGAAGTCATTCCATCCTATCCCTGTCATTTTCCACCAAAATAACGTGGAGGTCAGGGGAGGAATCTGTATTTCAGGTAGGAAAAGAATCAACGTTTGTAACAGAGGTTCAGACCCTGTTAAAAACCCCGGCTTGGAGACGGGGAAGGATTTGTTCCCCCAGCAGCGAAGAGGTGCTGTGAGGTACAATGAGGTGGCGCTGCATCATGCACGTACATCTAATGAACAAATGGGTTAATATTTGCGGTTTGTTAGAAGCTCCCTTTTATTAATTTACTCTTTCTTTCTGATTTTGCTTACTCACTGATGACAGTTGAAGATTTGCTGGGTGAACTTGTACGATAGCGTGGATGCAGCCAGATTCCAGCTCATCTTTACATACCTGCCCAAACACAACCCAGCTGATACTTACAGATTTTTGTCTCATTTTTCATTAGGCTCTAAAAAACATGGGAGAAATCCTGAAAGCTGCAGGCTGTGACTATGGCAATGGTAAGTGTTGCGGCAATGGTGGCAAACAAGTGGTTGTTTTTACCTACTTGGATTAAAAAATGACCTTTTAAAGGGAAAACAAGCTATTTGCTAAACATACGGTTGTTATCAATAGCTGAAGGAAACAAAGGGAATCATGGGTCTGGGTCAAAAGAGGAAAGAAATAAATGAATGTGCAAGGGTCTGTGGCAGGTACCAAGAGGACACTACTTTTCACCGTAAGTTCCTGTTCGCTGTACTAATATTTTCATTCTAACTGAGGCAGCTTGGGTGTAGACAGAGCTGTAACTGGCTACAGGCTTTTTCAGCATCCTAGGCTTTGCTCCAGGTAAAAGCAGGTCTGTATCTATGGTGTTAACAATCTGAGGAGGTCTCAATAGTGGAGCCAAAACATTTCAAAATGTTTAGAACATTTGAGAGAAACTTACGAAATAAAAGCAAGAATTGCACTAAAATTTTTCAACTTTTGTATAAAAGTCAGGGCTCCAAAATAACTGCAGTGATGTAATTTCTAGTTGTGAAGACTACCGTTTTGATGGCAGACATGAAGGACTTCAATGATATTAATGATATTTACAAACAATGTAAGTAGATCTTTTGTTTCTGTTTTACCAGTAGGGCTTGTGGAACAAATTCTGTTCACAGTAAGCAAAGTGTTTTAACGGCTCAGATGATGTAGTAACCTTTGAGATTCCCAGAGAAATATAACATTTAAAGAAAACAAAAAACAAACCTTGCAAGCACCCTATCAAGCACAGCCTAAATTCCTGTGGATTTATGACCTGCCATCCCACTAACTCGCTGTCATGTGAAGAACAACCCCTGCCGTCCCCACAGCTTGATCTTCCATACCTCTTTACCTTGACAGGGTGCTGCTCTGTCCCTAATACAATTCTGCCGCAGGCATCCTTCCCATGCTTAATTTCAGATTTTCTATCTCCATTTCTTTAAAGTCCGTTTGTATCTTTGAATGATTTATGGGCTATTGTTATGGGACAAGGCTCGTTTTTTATGCAAGGATGAGCCGTGCTGCTCCACTTCAAAAAAAAAAGAATAATAATGCTTTCTTAACAAAGCTGAACGTAGACTGAAATAGGTGATTCCAATGACCCATATTGTGCAGAAGAATTTGGGAGGGTATGCACGTCAGTTCCTTACTTATGTAGCTTTGGGTTTTAATTAGACAACAACGTCTGGTCTTGGATGAAGTCTTTTATTTATGAGCTATCAACAGAGTATTCTGCGTGTCACAGTGGAATTGTGTGTGCATTTAAGCAGGGTAAAAGAAGACCAGCTGGATACTTGGTCACTTGTTCTCTCCTACCTGTAGTTAAGAAAGCAGTGGCTGCTGTTCTCTGTGAGTTGTTATCCCGCCTTGTCAGTGCAGGACCCTGAAATTAACATTTCTGAGCTTAGTGCCAACTTTCTCTAGTAAAACTTTCGTTTAATTATGCAGATTCCCTGGAAATGTTCAAAGTCGGGTTGGACAGGGCTTTTGAGCAACCTGATGTAGTGAAAGACCCACGGCAAGGGGCTGGGTTGGACTAGATGATCTCTAAAGGATCCTTCCACCCCAAACCATTGTATGACTCTCTACATTCAGCTCTTCTATCTTGACCAATACGCCTTTCCCCGTCCCCCCCCTGTTCTTTTAACACCCTTGAGTGCCAGGCCTAACTGCGAATGGGGGACTAGGTCGGGGCCTATTTTAACTGCCTTCTTTTGATGTGAGTAGGGTTGGCCCCTGTTGACTTCAGGCCAATCTGGGATCTTTGCTCCCAACATTTTTGGCAGGGGCCTGTTTCTCCCCCTTGCTGTGTCTGTGAAAGAGCCCTCTCCCCCTCTCTGGTCCTCGCAGTGGACGATGACCGTTCTGATTTAACCTTTCCGCCGAGTTGGTGGTAAGGCCATGCGGTGTCAGCAGAGCACAGGCTATCACTGGCCACTCGGTCACAGCCACAGCTGCCTTCTTGAGTTTGCTGAGATGTCAGACCAGTCAGTGACCAAAACCATCCAACAAGGGCGAAACGCCAGCTGGCACAGAAGGCTACTTGTCTTGTAGCCTTGACCCTGAATCTGTTCCAATGGTTGCATTTTATACCGATGGCTTTGAATGGTGTTCTGTCTGGCAGAGTTAAGTGATTGGTGGATGTTGGTGGATGTTTCTGTTTGAATTACAGTTTTCAAGACAAACTTCCCGGCCAGAGCAGCCTATCAGGTTGCCGCTTTGCCAAAAGTAAGTGTCGCTTTTCTCCCTACAACAAAATGAATTTTCTGAAATTCTTTACTTCTGAAGCATTCTGACAGCTTTTCTTATTCTGGAATAGCTTCAATTGCAATTATTTTAATGAAGACTCTTAGGGGTTTAGGTTTTTTCTAAGTATACCTGTCTTTTTCCCACCCGTAAGAGATCTGAACATGAGAGAGACATTTCTTTACAGTGGAAGATGGCTACAACATGAGAAACATGGCGTTATGATACTTAAGTAAGAGAAAAGTGAATTTTCAGTATCACTTAATATTGCTAAATCGGTACACAAGTGTCAGAAGTCTAATCTCCCTCCTTCTTACAAGGTTGTGTTACACATCCACTTGGGTCATAAAGTCGATCTGTTAAATTCCTGAGACGTTTCTTCCTTGTTTTCTCACAGGGTGCCCGAGTTGAGATTGAAGCTATTGCCGTTCAGGGACCCCTCCAAGATGCTTCAGCCTGACTATGAAGAGAGGCTGAACATCCCGTGACAGCAGTTTTAGATTTAACACTTCTCCCGTACATCCCATTCCTACAATTGACTATCAGCAGTCGCAAACGGTTGAAATCACAAAACTTACCGCGGAAAGGTGCTTTCTTCTGGATTGTGGCCGTGGATTCTCTAAAATACAAGCTTGCAGTGAGTTCTGGGCAGGCACACCTGAGACTTCCAGCAGTCCTGCCGAAATCAGCCGAGCTGGATTGCGGAACAGGGCCCCTCCTCCCTTTGTGACGGTGACTGGGTATTCAGATATGAAGTAGGAGTTTGGAGACAACGTTTCAGGGTTGTACTGTGGGTGGTCTGGACATGGAAAACGGCAATGATTTGTAATAGTAGGTTTAAGTAACGATTTTAAATAAGGAAAAATGACAAATGGGAAAACAGTAGAACCCTTGAATCTCTTAGCATACGTTCTCACTTCTCTGTTTTGGGGAATTTTGCTGTATTGGTTTCTGAACCGCCTTAAACTCTTTCATTACAGAATAGGTTACTGTTGGGACTCACATTTTTTTCATAGAAAAGCAACTGCTTAAGCAATTTAATATTTAATTTCAGCAAGAAGAGAATGATGCTTTTCTGAAATAAGGTGCTAACTTTCTAAATCAACTGTAAATGACTCTCTACGTGTAACCTTTTCCATGCTTTTTCATAGCAATTCAACTTTTACTGCCTTTTGATTTAGAACAAAACAAAAAAAAAATCACCAAAAATTAATCCTAGTTAATGAGAATAAATGATAACTGCATCTGTAGAACTGTGCTTGTCTGTTGTGGGGACAAACTTCTCTTTTTCTAGGCTGTACTTCGATACTCCATGACAAAAAAAGTCCCTATCTTGCTTCTTCAAGAAGAAATAATTCAAACCCAAAGAATAGGTTTATTATCTACCTCCTAATAGCCAAGGATGAAAATAATCCTCCGAGACAGGAAGCTTTCAGCTACCGTGGCATCGCAGTTCTTGGCGATTTTCTCTCTGCCATTAAGGGCAGAAGCATCTGCTCGGTGGGGTGGTTAAACGATAATGAGAGGTCAGACTGGTGATGTTAGTCAGTTACCTGTCCCTCTGCGGTTTTCGTCTAACCAAGTACCAACGGATACTGGGCTTTTCAGGAACTGATTTGAAAGTCGGCTATCTCGGGGTAGAGTTAACCTGGCCAAGTGCCGGGGCCTGCCCCTGGGCCACAACAACCCCATGTAATGCTACGGACTTGGGGATGAGTGGCTGGGAAGCTGCTCGGTGATAAAGGACTTGGGGGGGTTGGTCACTGAACTTGAGCCAGCAGTGTGCCCAGGTGGCCAAGAAGGCCAATGGCATCCTGGCCTGCATCAGGAACAGCGTGGCCAGCAGGACTAGGGCAGGGATTGTCCCCTGGTTCTGGGCACTGGTGAGGCGGCACCTCGAATCCTGGGTTCAGTGTTGGGCCCCTCACTGCAAGAAAGACACTGAGGGGCTGGAGCGTGTCCAGAGAAGGGAACGGAGCTGGGGAAGGGTCTGGAGCACAAGTCCTGTGAGGAGCAGCTGAGGGAACTGGGGGTGTTTAGCCTGGAGAAGGCTCAGGGGAGACCTGATCACTCTCTACAGCCACCTGAAAGGAGGGTGCAGAGAGGTGGGGGTTGGTCTCTTCTCCCAAGTGACAACTGATAAGACAAGAGGAGATGGCCTCAAGTTGTGCCAGGGGAGGTTTAGATTGGATATGAGGGAAAATTTCTTCACAGAAAGGGTTGTCAGGCATTGGAACGGGCTGCCCAGGGAAGTGGTGGAGTCACCACCCCTGGAGGTGTTTAAGAGACATGTAGATGTGGTGCTTAGGTGGGCTCGGCAGTGTTAGCATAATGGCTGGACTTGATGATCTTAAAGCTCTTTTCCAACCTAAAAGATTCCCTGTCTTCCCCACAGCCCTGTGACTAAGCACAGCATTGGTTTATTTGGGGGAAAAAGGAGCAGAAATCCTTTTCTGTTGTGGTCTGTCCACCTCAGTGTCTTTGTTTTGCTCTCTCCTATGAAGATGGCCATCGAATGACACATGGGCTGCTGCTGTCACCGTATCTCCACTTCTTTTGTGCGTAGACGGTAAGACCAGCTACACACAGCGGCTGGGAGAACGTACCATTTCAGCGGTAGAAACGCGTACGCGCCTCATCGAACGGGCTGCGAGCGGGAATCCTGTAGGCTGCTCCTTCCGGAGGCTGCCCTTTGCGTGCCAGCGCGGCACCGCGTTGCTGACTACCTCTGCGCGGCACGCGCAGATAGTGCCTTGTCTGAAAACCCCTCCTGCAGCCAACCCCACAGCCGCATCGGGGGAATCGTCTTCCATCCTTGGATGAGCTGCCAGCGTCCCGCTCGTGGTTTCCTACCTTCCTGCCTGTCAGACTCACGCTCTCCGGCCCTCGTTCCTTCAGTTGCACTGTTGCGGTAACTGCGGTTTGTATTTTTTAACACGTTCCTGGGATCACTTCAGCAGAAGGGCTGTTGGAAAGTTGTGAGAACGGTCAACCCTACTTCCCCCTTCTAGATGTGGTGCGAAGTGGCCTTTTCTCCTGCTTCTTGCTGAGCTTGTAAACTATTTTTATAGAAGAAAAGATTAATGAGGCTGTCACAGCAGGTATGTGCAGGTGTGTGGGGGTTGTACAGCATTATCATGCTTTCCCTTGACAAAACGGGAGGTACTTATTTATATCAGAAGCAAGATGATGCTTTCGGTATTGCAAACGGTCAACTGCCGCGCAGCAACCTTTGGGAAGTACCTGACTTTCCTGCGTGTAAACTTCCTGCAGGTCAGTTTTACCCGTCTTGGCTCCTGCTGTTGTTCTCTCTCCGTGGCGATACTGTTAGTGCCTTTGATGGCCCACAGCTCCCACTCAAGAAGCCATCCCAGCTAAGAAAACACCTGGCCAGAGTCGTTAGGAAGGAGCGAGTACTGACATGACTGACTTTCTAGGAAAGGGAGCAAATGGTGCTTGGCTCTCACAAGAATATTTGGGAATAATGTAACTGAATGTGGTTATATTTTAACAGATCCCTAATTTATATTTGTGTTTCTCTGTTACGGCTTTGCTCAGGTAACATTGCTGTGTTGGAATATGTTTCGCTTATTTGCAGCAGAGGCAGTTGAAGTTCCCCACAGCAGATTTCAAGTGTTGAACGGCAGCTAAATTCAGCCTTGTATAACCCCTTCTTACCCCTCACGTTACTCTCTGCTCACTCTCTTGTGCTACGCTGCCTCTTTGGGCAGGTCTCCTTTTATTTGGTGCGTGCTGACTTGTCCATTTGCTGCTCTGAGTGCTTTGGAGAACCCCTTTGGGAGCCCTCACAAAGGGGTGTGAACACACCACTGCTCTCTGCAGTAAGTGTAAGTGAAGCACCTGGAAGAAACCACTTCAGATCTCAATATGTATTCTTCGAATATCAGAATTCTAGAATAACTGCAATAATAAGCTCTTATTTACAGCTGTAACACAGCAGTTCTCCACATAAACAATCACCCTTCCATAGAGATGTCTAAAGCTTTTATTGTTTTAAGCAGAGTTCTGTTATTTGATTCTGTGAAGACAAAAAGACACCGAGCTGTGTGGTGCGGTCGACCCGCAGGAGGGAAGGGATGCCATCCAGAGGGACCTGGACAGGCTGGAGAGGTGGGACCATGCCAACCGCATGGAGTTCAACAAGGCCAAGTGCAGGGTCCTGCACCTGGGTCGGGGCAATCCCAAGCACAAGGACAGGATGGGTGGAGAACGGATCGAGAGCAGCCCTGAGGAGAAGGACCTGGGGGTACTGGTGGGTGAAAAGCTGGACACGAACCATTCTATGATTCTAAAAGGCTACACCCCATAATTCTGCAGTATGAAAAGCAAGTATCGTGGGTATCTCTTAGTTCAACAAAGTACGCAAACGTTTAGGAAATCCTGGTTAAACTGAGCTTTTTGGTTTTTGTCTGCCAGACCGAGTGGCTAGCAGGCAAAACATGAAGTTGCAACTCAGCTTGTGGCAAACTGATTTCACTGTTCAAATTTTGTTTCTGTCACGCATAACTTTACCAAAAAAAAACCCTGCAAGAGTCAACCCTAGCCAGCCAGGGTCCCTACCTTCTGGGATCCTAACACAGTGTGCCTATGTCTGCCCAGAGCTGACGGTGCAAATTTAACCTCTTCTCGGGCTGTCTTTATTGGCAATCAGAACAAAATTCCTACCACAACTTTCTTGTTAGCTTGGAAATTGAGTTTGTTCTTTCACCTTTCAAGCTAGGCCGTACCGCCCTATCTCTGGAGGTATGTCTTGTAAATACAGACGTGGGAGCGTACCCTCTTCCCAGCCTGTAGCCCGAGGCAGCTGTACCCTCTTCCCAGCCTTTAACCCGAGGAAGCAGTCCGAACCGCAGACAATCTCGGCGATGTCCACAGGTTTGCAGAGGCACAGGACCGCCCGTACTTCGGGCCCGTATGCACGGTACCTGCTTTGGTGGCTCACAGAGCGGGAATGCTAGGCCCCGGTGTACTTCAAGGTAGGGCTGTTCAGCATACATCTAGGAGCCAAACTCTGACCTTGCGGCGATTCAAGGGGTTCTAACGTTTTACACTTAGCACCGTGTCAAGTGCGTTTTCATCTTCTAGAAAGGAAAAGGCAAAATAGCTTTAATTGGTTGCCATCACAGAATATGTAAGGACTGAAGGTGACCGTGAAGGGTTGGAGGGTGTCCCTGCCCATGGCAGGGGGGTTGGAACTAGATGGTCTGTAAGGTCCCTTCCAACCCAAACCATCCTGTGATTCTGTGATACCGCTGAGTCATCGACTGGCTTATATCCCTCTTGTTTCCAATTAGCATTGCCTAATGAACTGAAACAATTAAACGGTGATGTAAGAATGTGCGTTGCCATCTGTCTTCCTTGTAACAGCAGTGCTAGAAAGAGTGACTGGGAGATGAGCAGGTTGTCCTGATTCCCCTGCATCTTCTTATTTCCGAGCGCAGTCTCCTCTGCCGCTGCTCACGCTACGGAGCCCGGTCACAGCACTCCTCTTGGGTTACGCTTTTAAGCTGTTCGGCGCAGCTGGTCAAACTGCGCCCCACCATCTAACCCGCGACTTGCAAGCAGTCGCGGTGGCTCCCCTCCCCCGCTGCAATTTCGTCTCCAAGCGCAGGGTACGTCTCTCACCCCTTTTTGTCAGGGAATCGTTGGGGTGTGCGGGCAAAAGGTTTGACTCCCTTTGTTTGAATCTGAATTCCTGCTTTCACATCCACAGATTTTTAATAGAACTAGCTGCTCCTTTTAACTCCTCTACTACGTAAGGCTTGTAAAAATAAAAGAAGAAAACTCTGCAACATCCACCTACCAAAAAATCTCTAAAATAAAGACAAAAAAGTATGCATTTTGGTTCTCAAAGCTTATGGTGTTGCCTACAGGAAGGTGACATTAAATGAAGCCGACAAGTTGACAGGAATGCTGATACACAGAAAACCTTAGATTGAGTGAGAGGGCCGAGGAATATCAGCTTACACAAAAGGCTGACGGGCCAAGGGTATCATTTAGATGATTTAATACAAACCCAAGTCAGCTGGAGTCAGAGGTGTACACGCAGCACAAAATGTAGCTCTTAGAGGGGATTTGTATAATTTTCTGGTGACGGCAAAGATTTTTGTGAAGCCCTTTTCTTCAAGGCCTTTGAGCACCCTGGTCTAGCGGAGGGTGTCCCTGCCCACGGCAGGGGGGTTGGAACTGGATGGTCTGTAAGGTTCCTTCCACCCCAAACCAGTCTGTGATTCTTGTGATTCTATGAATAAAGCTAATAAAATAGCAACATGTGCTTGCCCTTCTTAGACAACCTTTTCTCCGAATCCTACTTCCTTAAGCCAGGGAATCCTGTAAACACAACTCCCAGTAATACAGAGCCCCTTTGCGACATTCACCATGAGAACAAATTCCTATCCTCTGTCTGATCCATTATATTCAGGGCCCGTCTTTCACAGGAAATTTGTTGGGAAGCTTTGCCATTCAGCTTCAGCTCCAAAATGATTATTTAGCATTTTGGAAAATAACCAAGGCAGTCCCTGATCACTTGGTTCTTCTGGGGGACAGCACCACGGGGAAATGTAATAGATGGCCTCTCCTTGGGGAAGAGGCTTGTATACATCTCCGGTTAGAAATCTATTTTAGAAGCCGCAAATGCGTATGAGGAGCTACACAGCTAATGACAGGTTATTAATAACCATGAATGTTAGTAATATCTTTGTATTTTAAGTGTGTAAATATTTATGAGACTAAACCATCCTACTCATAGTTAAAAATGCCCTCGTCTCTCTGTTCTTGCAGAGGTCATCACACACATTGTACTACCTGCTTTGCAGTAATTTTGTGTTTAAAAACAGAGGGTGAGAAGCAGACACCCACTTGGGTCCTGGCCACTGCACCTTGTGTATCTTCCATGTGCTGGAAAAGTAACCTCTGCGTTGAGTTACAGCCCGGTAAAGGGGCACTTTCATCTTCAGGTCCTCTGCGCGCTATGCCCTTCAGCCGCTCCATGCGCTGGTAGTCGAGGCACTCGGAGAAATTGTCCGCACATTAGCATGTTTTAAAAAAAGCTACACTGTATTCTTTATCCTACAGAATCCCGGTTGAAGGTTTCAAAGGTTTGAAGCCAGTTCTCTGAACCTGGAAAAAACCCTAATTGAAAACCGCATGGCTGTACGGCCGCTGGAAAGCAATGCCGCTGCGCTAGCCGCGTACAGAAGGCACTCCGTGGCGGGGAGGTGAAAGTCCAGCTATTTCAAACGCTTGAAGTCTTGGCAGCCTGACTTCAAAAAACATATATTACATAAAACTTTTTCTGACGCTTCTTATTCATGTTCGTGGCTCCTGACTTAATCCGTAAGAGCTTTTCTCTTTTCCCAACCCAATAAAATTAAAAAATGTTCACGTGGAGAGAAGAGCAGGCCCAAGAAGAGGATGTTCGTGGAGACATCATGCCTATTCCTCGTTATTAGCTGTCTCTGAAACACACAGAAAAAAATTAATTCAGCAATTAATTGAGGGTACCACTTGCTATTCACTAAATCTTCCAGAAATTCAAAGGGAAAGTTGCCTGGAAGCATCACAGGATGAAGGGGGTATCTGCTCTTCTCCCAGATCTCTAAGGATGTTCTGCATGGACCTGAAACAGCCTCAGGCATCCACTGGCTTTACCGCCTCCTCCCCCATCCCACTCATACACAGTCTTCCTCCTACAGACACCAACACTGCCGAGGTGAAATCCAGTTACGCTGCAACAGTCTTACGCGCCTCCCCACCCGGCTCATTTTGAGAGAGAGGACATTAAGGACATTAAGGACAAAGACATGGACATTAAGGACAAGAGGCAAAGGGTGTACATTCAAGTACACGGTATTACATTTCAATGTAAGGAACCCTTTTTTTTACTGTTAAGGGCAATTGACCGACAGGAACAGGCTGCCCACAGAGCTTGTGGAGTCTCCATCCTTGGGACAATTAAACACCTAACAGGACAACCTGCTCCAGCTGACCCAGCTGTGAGGTGTCTCCAGAGGTACCTTCCTGCCTCAGCTACTCCGTGATAAAGTATGGTGGAGGAACGACACCCAGCGCTGAATTGGCA
Source organism: Rhynochetos jubatus (assembly GCA_027574665.1). Taxonomy (NCBI): domain Eukaryota; kingdom Metazoa; phylum Chordata; class Aves; order Eurypygiformes; family Rhynochetidae; genus Rhynochetos; species Rhynochetos jubatus. The sequence continues at coordinate 24,628,483 of CM050648.1, forward strand.
TGTGTTGGCCATCAGCAGCTGAGAAGCTACGAGCCTTGCCGGCGTGCTTGGCAGCTAAAGGAGGGTGCCCAAAGGGATGCTTGGCAGAAATCATGTCAGACCATCCCAGCTCACGGTGCTTCTTTCCCAGCCAGAAGACCCTGCAAGAGCAGGTTGGGAACACGGGCACACGGGACCTTGTAGCGAATGGCGATACTCCCGCAAGGCTGGGTAGGGAACACAGGGAAGGTGGGAATTCTGCAGGGGAATGCAGGTGACGGGAGAGACATCCAACTGCAGTGAGTCTCTGCACTAGGGTCTGACAGTTAATTTGCATGAACATTGCTACTATAGTGGCGAGGAAAAAAATCTCCTTTAGTGGTTTTAAACCCAACATGCTTAGTGATCACCAGGCATTCCCTTGTTAGAGGGAGGGAATGGCTGCCTTTAGAGCACTATTTCAGCTCTATGATCAGCTCCTATCCTCTTAGTCATGCCTTTGCAGAGGCAAGCCTGAATGTTTTTGATCTCAAAGTAAGATTTTTTTCCGTTCCCTTTAGCGATCTTGCTTCATTGCCCAGAATCTTGTTTTGGTTCTTCAATATCCTTTCAAGACGGAAGAACTGCTCCCTTACACAAGAGCATCCCAGATTTAAATGGCCACTGTTCCACTGCTAACGTTGTTTGCTTTTCTTGCCCACGGCTGTTCTCTGAGCTGTCTGCATCAGCACCCTCCTGTCATCTGAAACGCATTACAGACACAGGAGCAGGGCTGCTCTTTCTGCTCCTATGAATGCTGCTGGGGAGAATATTGTCAAGGCAGGTAAATGCAGAAAGTATTTCAATAAGGTTGTAATCATCACATGATGACATCCCTTATTCTTTGGGGGGAGGAGGAGGAGGATGCTCTTTGAGGTTTCTCAGAAGCAAATAAAAGCCCTTGGCTGGAACTCACAGCACAGACAAATAATTCTGACCCCTTTGCCAAAGCACAGGGGCGAGTTGAGTGAATGAACTTTTTTGGACTTCATAGGCAAAGCTATATGGCACGAGTTCAAAGATCCTGCAAGAGCACAGTGGCCAACAGCCACCAATAGCTTGTCTTCACAGTCTAGCTCAAAAAGCAACACTGTGAAGGTCACCAACATTCAAAGAGAGGAGAGTTAAAGGGTGTCTTTTCTCGGCCACTGCTTACCTGATTTCACATGAGGAACCACAAGGTCATAAAGGCACATATACCTTCACCACCCTACAGGCCTGCCAGGCTGCAGTGCTCATGCAAACCGTTTTCCTTAATCCCCTAGTGGAGGTGGAGCGCGCTGGCTTGCTGCCGTTAGCGTAACTAAGACAAAATAGCCCAGGCGTGCCTAATGCCTTTGGCAAAGCTCACTGAACAACCCTCCTGACTACACGTTTTTGTGGACAGCTAAGACAAAGAAAGCTATCTTGGGGGCACAGTTCAGTGTGTTAAAGACTCAGCAGTGCCAGGAGATGAGGAAGTCAGGGGGCTGCTCTGTAGAGCAGTGGCTCTTCAGATTTTGTCCCATAGTCCCTCTTGTTTAAGAATTTCTTTCACGGCTGCTCCCTGCAAGGCAACCATTGCAGATACTCAATGTCTCCCCACTTGGAGAAGAACCTGTCTTTCTCCACCACTTACAGAAGGTGCTTGCAAAGCCTTGCCAGTCCTGTCACATGCATGTTTCTGGATCTGCCCAGCAACACTCCTGCCCTGCTGGAACACGAGTTCGGTGCTTCCCATTCATCTCCCACCAAACGAAACTCTACATCCTCCCAGCACACCAGGAAGGACGGCGGAGGAAACACGCTTTGCTGACCTGTTTAAGGGAGCCCCCCCGCCTTGCACCCAACAGCTCAAAGGCCGGAGCGTATGTGAGCACTGGGGAGGAACCAAAGCCCTCTCAGCCCTGGTGCAAGAGGTTCATTTGGAAGTCATGAAAGGTGCTGGTGGAAGGTATCTCCCACCCTGCCTGCTGAAGCTGTCCTCTTCTGCATTACAGGAATACTCACTAGCCCAGAGAGACTCGGAGCACGGCTATGGAGGCCAGTGGTTGGGAGGGAGAGGAGGGGAGAAAAGCAGCGTCAGTCACTGCAGTTCTCTGGGGGAAGGGAGGAGGTGTCTGCACTGCCTGCTCATCCTTTTCCACATTCCAGCAACACCACAGGGTAACCTCTGCCTTCTGGGGCACGCGAATACCTTATGTGATAGACTCAAAATAAATGAGTGTGGGACTCTTAGTAAACGTGGAGGAAGAAGAAACAACTTTTGCAGAAAGACTGTGACGACAGAATTGTGAACATAATTTCCAAGTCTGCTAGTCCTGTCCCCTCAAATTCTCCTCTTCACTGGTGTTATGGTTTTCCAAAGGTACATTCTTTGGCCTGTGATTTTTCCTTCCCACCACGTGACTGCATTTGCTGTGCAATGTGCTTTCATCCCAGCACTACACTGCTGATTTCAGCTGATAAGGAGAGCGAGGGGATCTAAAATGACTGTCTGGCATAGAATGGACATCACAAAGCAGCACTGAGCATTAGCTCATAAAACAAGACTGCAAATAACGAGCAGAGTCATGATTTTAACATAGGTTTTTATTTTCCAAGACTGCATGTTACAGTCCAGCATTCTCCCCCCCAGAGGAGTAAGTGGTAAGACTCATGTATTATATAAAGACAACCCATGTAAAAAGCATGACTTCCAAGTGATTGCTTCCAAAAGCATCTCTTAAGGTAAATAAGAACATTTATGACTCTTTCGTGTTAAAATGCAGAAATGCGCTGCAGGAGGGTGACAGGATGTGCTTATTAAGGACAGCACCGTCTTTTCTGTCTCCTAAACAATAACCCACGCAGTCCTTCCCTCCTCTGTCAACATACCTATCTCTGTCGCTGCTCCACCATCCACAGCTTCTCCTGTTTCTTCTTCTTTTGTTTCAGGCCCTCCACTTACTATCTCACTGAGCAGCTCAGTTTCCACCTGTTCTCCCGTCTCACCTGGGAACAGTAACCACGGAGATCAAATTAGGATCCACTGAGAAAAGCACCAAGTGCCCCAACTCCTTCTGTAAACCTGACTCTGCTCTGTCAGCTCTCCAATGCCCCTTACCAAGGTACCAGCTGAATGAATCCATAGGGAACAAGCAGGATGCTCCCAAATGCTTTCCATCATCCAGCTATGTGCGTGTCTCGTGCCTGTAAAGTTCTCCTGATGCTTGCACAAAACATTCCCCTTGATGCTCTGTGCAACAGACATCATGAGTACTATTTCTGTTCAAATTATTTGTCCTGGATTTTATTAAATATATATATATATATGTGCAGTTTTGTTTGCAATCGGAACAAAACAGAAATAGAAAACACAGTAACACGCCAGCCTGGCTGAAACCGTGCTTTCCCTGGGAAGCTGCTACCTAATGGCAGGGGGGTTGGAACTGGATGGTCTTTAAGGTCCCTTCCAACCCAAACCATGCTGTGATTCTATGATTCAAATTAATTCACTCACCTAGCTGCTGAAGAATACAAGAAAAAGCAAGTATCATAGACACCATAGGATAAAAGTGGAATGTCCCTCCTCCATCATATGCCTCATGGAAAAACAAGGCACACAGGTTAAGATATGACTTCCAGCTTGGATCAGATAGGAGCAAGACTCTTTCCCCAAAGCCTTGTTCACTCACCCTGCAAGCAGCAGGAATCGCTTGGTGGTCAAAGCCCCATAATTTATCTTCAGGCAAACGGTCCATGGTGAACGCATTTCCATGGACGTGAGGTCATACCACAGCATTCAGGGCACGCTGCTCTGCCTCCAGCACTGAGCCCCAAAGCTTGGAAAGGGTGATTAATGAAACTGGAGTTTCCAGCTGGGCGAGACTACGTGTTATACAGGTGAGCATCCAGCCATTTACTGCTGACATAAACCGAGACTTCATTCCAAAGGATAGGTGCCCATTTTATGTAGAATAAACCTCAAAATTCTTTTGTGAAGAGACACAGGAGAGGACAAGCCAACGTCCATGCTCAGCTACTGGGATGCAAGGAGTCAGATTTAGTCAGTATACAGACGCTGTGGCAGTGTCGTCTCCTGCCTAAGCAATACCCACCAGTGGCGGTCGTGACAGCTGCGTGGCTTAAGCTGGACTCTGGGGAGACGGGTAACAACATAGCCAAGGGCTATAAATCATGCTCAGTAGCTGAGGGCTAGTTGAGCATGCGCCAACCGAAATGCAGCCGGTCTGAGAATATGAGTCCATCATCTTACTCCGTAAATAGTGGACAACCCAGAGCCCACTGGGCTCTCCTGCACAGCAGCGGGCTGCACGCCAGGGTCTCCTCTTGAGCAGGGACGCCTCTCAAGGCTACTCCTTGAGGTTGAGAGAATCCTTATCGCATCAGATACTCGGTAAATGAGTTTGGAATAAGTGTGCTGAAACTTTGAAATCTTAGCTAAGCGACATAAAGGATTGATTGCACATATATAATCCTTTAGATATAAACCATTGATCGAGCCTGCGACAGTCTGGATCCAGATCCACCTAGACTCTGAGGAGGAAATTAGAATGCAAGGGGGTCCCCTCTGCATCTCATGACCCAGCAGGAGGGTGTCCCTAACAGTTTGGTCTGATCCTGCACTCCATGCAGTAAGTAATGAAGGGTACCTCGACGTCAAATCTTGTTAAACCACTGCCACATTTACCACTGAACTTCGTTAACTTGCAGTCTTTTATCAATAAAATACATCGTTGCTTGAAGCGCGTCGCTCGTGCTGCGACAGATGTGCAAGGCAAAGCCACAGGCTACCGGTAGCACGTGTAGTTGGCTCTGGGCTTCACACAGACCCATCCTTCTCCCGCATCTTGCACTCCTTTAAATGGGGAGTGAGGAAGGCTGCTGATACCATGCTTCCCTGCAGAAAAACACTTCTCATGTTCTTCACCTGCTTGTTCCCCGAAGAAATGCTCCCCCAGGAAGTATCCGATTCCTCGCTGAGCTGCTTTGTACCATTTAGGAGAAATACAATTCCTCCTGCCAAGTGTTCACCTTCTGCAAGCGCAGTCCATGGGAGACGCACGTCCCCGGGGCGCTAACCCAAAGATGAACACAGCCTGCAATCTCTGGGAAGGAGCAGGCTTCCCACTAACGGTCCCTCTCACAGCACGTGGAAATATCTGCCATCTCAGACACCACCGCTTCCTCACGCAGCCTTCCTCCCCAGCTAGCCAGCTCCAAACATTTTTGGAAGCCCATCCCTACGTCCCTCCACTTCTTTTCTGCTTGTGTAGCAGCCCAGCTTCTAGGACAGGCTGGATATGCCAAGGGTGCATCAGAGAGACGCTTTTTCTACCACAGCCAGAAGGGCACCCTCCAACTTCATGCGCACAGGGCCAGTTGCCTTATAATTAATACATGTAACTAACTAATACAGCCTTTGTCTCTGTAAATATTAAGGAACGTGTCTGAGCTACCCAGCAACAGAACATTTTAAATGCGGTGTATGGTGGGGCATTGTACCTGCTAAGAACAAGAGGGCATGAAATGAAATAGCAGAGATAATGACTGGAAATGCTGATTAAATTTATTACAGCTTGGACTTGTGAGTCTGAGGCTCCCCCAGCCACGTTCTTCTACGCTCCACATGGCACAGACTCCCCAGACCACATTCTGACTCCAGAAGCTCATGTGAGGCTCTCGGGAAAGTCAAAAGGACTCGCGCACAAGTCCCTGGAGGCAGAATTTGGTCTCCTGACTTTATGAATGCACAAATATTACCCTCGATGAGGTGGTCCTCTTCAGCAATATGTACTTTCTCGAGGATTTCCACTACAGAGCTGTCACTGCCCTCCACGAGCCCACTGTCCTCTGCTGGTCCTGGCGACGGTGCCCCAGTGTCTTGTCCCGGCGCCGGTGGTGAAGATCCAGCGCTCTCCTCTCGCCATGCAGATGGCAGCTCAGAGCTCTCCTCCCCTCCTGCGGGCAGGGGGTCCGTGCCCTCCGGTCCCTCGGGCAGGGGCTCGGTGCCCTCCGGCTCCTCCCTTTTACTGACCGAATCCATCTTCCCCTCTGCGGCTGGACTGATGGCTGCAGCCTCCTCTCCGGGCCGATGCTCGCCTGGGTTTGTCTCCTCAGAAGCCAGACTCACATCCTCCGCTGGGTCCAACTGTGTTTGGTCAGCTATGGTCTCATAATCATCTGCAGTCGGGGTGTTTTCACCTGAGGATGCTTTTATACGGCAGAGCAAGGAAAGACACAAAGAGAATTACAGATAACTGATGAGTGAGCACGCCAGGTAGATGAGAACTAGACCCGCAGGTACTACCTGTCAAAGAGCTCCCACCTGGCTACGGGCAATACTCCTTCAGCAGCTCTGCTGCTCTTACACATACCCAGTAGAGGATGGTGCTGTTCTTACATTAAAAAAATCCCTAATTTTGGCTTGATGCACAACATATATTTTACATGAAGAGAGCGGACCTGTTTACAGGCCAACATCCTGTTACGTTTTGCCTTGCGGCTCTGAAGTGCGCAGAAAATTTGCTGGTGATGGGACCCTATGCAAGGAAGGACCTTTTCCTGCCCCAAATCAGGCAGGGAATCAACGTGCCAAGCGGAAGGGAGCTGATGCTGTGGGCTGCACGTGTGAAACTGGTGGTGCTTCTGGGTGGGCTGAACAAAAAACACTGAAAAAGAACTTTCTCGCCCCAGAGGGAGAGCAATGCCCATTTCTCAAAACAAAAACCAGTTTGTCTGTCCTTTTAAATACTAAACTACCATTCATAGTATGCTTTGTTTAATAAAGCATACAACAACAGGTAGCCTACACTAATTAAAACTTCTGCTTCTTTCATCTTTCATCAACTTATTGGCTAAGTAATGCAACGGGGCCTTTTTGGCAGACAAAATTTATATATAAAGAAATGGCAAAATTACTCTGACAGGTATTTCAGGATAAAAGTTGAAGAGTCAAATGAGCTACACCTACCTATCAGACTGACTTAAAAACTTTCTGATTAAATTCAGTTTGACAAGAGCTTGTACTTAACCTTCTCCGAAGGAATGTCAAGATGAAAACACTGGGAATTCATGCATGAAATCTGTTTATATAATAATTACAAAATCCGGACAAATGGTATTTTCTGCGAAAATGATGACTGCAGTGTCAAAGCCAGTGAGCAGAACCATAGGATACTTCATGCGCACGTAGATGAACAGCAAAAAAATGCAATACATCCTGGTTTTTTAACAGCTGCTTGATACTGCTGCTCTTAAGATAACTTCACAGTTCTTTCAAGGCATTCAAGCAAAACACCTCCCCAGCAAGCGTCACCTAGTTAGAATGTGCCTACAGACACGGGGATGAGGGCTGGGCCAGGAGAAAGGCAAGAACAGGGCATCAAGACAGACAGAAAGCATCTTTGACTATGGGACACGTAAAATCTCATTTATGCTAGGAACTGTAAAACCACCCAAGCTCCAACCAGCCCCTCCAAATTCACCGAGGTGTAGCTACTATAATGAAACTCAAGAAAAGGAGGGAAGCTCAGCTACGTGCGCCAGACCACAGACCCACCCAGGGCAGCACCCTGCCTCTGGCAGCTGCCGCGGAGCAGTGGAAAGGGCAGAGGGATCCAGCCCATGGGGATGGGTTTCAGTCCCTCAGTGGACAATCTTCTGTGAACCTGCCCAAGCCCCTTTTCAGTCCCGTCACCATTTATACTCTTGGCATCCACCATGACCAGTGACAATGAGGTCTACAGCCCACTTACACTCCCTGTAAAACACATTCTTGCTGGTTTTAAGCCTGCTGCTGGTCATTTTATCAAGTGATAAAGAAACAAGCAAATATGTTTCCCTATTTACCTTCTCTAGATCTCTACCTCACCTTGTCTTCCTTCTCCTAACATGAAGATCGATATGAAACAGATAATCAGAATAACAGCAAGTCTTAAACTACTCTAAGCAGTGACAAAAAAAACCCCAGTGTGTGCTGAGAGACCAGAGCCTTGATCTTTTCACATTTTATTTTTTATCCCTTTAGACACTTCTCTTGCCTTCACCTTGCCTAGTACCAGGTGGACAGGGAGCACTGAAAACCGACAGAAATAAATGATCCATTAAACTAGCATCTTACATGGAGTTTTCAATTGGCGTTACCAGCAGAAGAAAGAATTCAAACCCATTAGTGCTAGGAATCTCCCGCAGCTCCTGTAAACATCAGCCCTGCAGCTTCCAGCTAGCTCTCTCTTCATCAAGATGTTTTATATAATTTGGATTATAAAATACTGCCATGCAACGGGAGACCCGCACTGCTGGAAACCCTGGAAGCGTTCCTCAGCTCTCATCTGAAATGCAAAGAATTCTCTAATATGGAAAAAATAAATCCTCCCAGTAATCTGTTCAATACCTTTATCCCCAGGAAGAACGAACATCATGTGGCAGTCAGCATTCTTAGGATGCCTTCTGGTTTTGTTTTTAAATTTATAATTTTTATTTTCCCTGCTGTAGACAATTTCAGCCGGAGAAAGAGTGGAAAGCACAGTGTATTTAAGTGGGCCACGGCTACAATATTTTTTATCTTTGCCTTCTTTCTTTCCTTTTGGAAAAGCTTCACATTTTTGTGAGTTACACATCAATGGAATGAAGTGCAACACCTTTTTTTTTTTTACCTATTAAGACATTTAGAGAAGTTTCTTTCAAATTATCTTCTCTTATTAAACTAAATTAGAAAATAAGTAATGTATCTGGCCAGTGACTGCCCAATTAATGGAGATCTTTCTGCTGTAATTACAAACCGCACCTAATCATTATCATGATATGACTTTATGTATTTAGTACATTTCATATACTATCCTACCATGAACAGGCCTTTAGATAGAATTCCTAAAATACTCCAGATAAATTATTTCAGTTGTTTCCCCGAGCCCTCCAATGCTCCTGTGCAAGCACCTTTCTGTAGAGGATGGAAAGGCGGAGGAAAGTGGTACATTGACCGGGTGAACAAGACAGTGGGTACAGCATAAAGAGATTTCTGCCGGTGTTTTCAGTCGGGCTCCTCGCTTTGCGGGTGTATGCTGGCTCTGTAGTGGCACGGGCAACGCTCACCCCGTACGACGGACGCGTTATCATCTCTGCAGCCACAAACCGCACCGCCGCAAGGCAACAAGTGCATAAAAAGCCATATAGAAAAAGCACGGATGCTGCAGGCACAAACCAGCAACAGATGGTATTTATAACTGAAGAACAGAGGAAAGAAATGCAGTGAAATGAAATGCAAACAACTTTTGTGTAGCTATCTCGAGGATGCACCTTTCTGGAGGGGCCAACATCCCTAAGTGCAGCATTCAGGTTCTTACAAAAGTGTTTCCAAACCTCCCTTGGAGCAAAGAGCTAAATATGGTGAATATGGAAACAGAGTTTTATTTAACTTCCACTGAACAGCAAGGATATTCTTATGGAGCACCCTACACCTCACACCCAAAATCAATCCCCAGTGACTTGAGCCAAATCAAAGCCACAGGAGTATTGCCTGTGCTGCAAACCGTGTCGGGGTGGGGGTACAGATTTTTGTAAGAAAAAAGGGTTGCAGGGTCAGGTATTGATAGTTGACTGTTATTTTAAAGCCGGGGTGGGTCAAGGAAGCATCGCATTTGACCTGTCTGTAAATTGAAAGAAAGAAAAGCCTGGGGATGGGCTGGGAAGCCCGTAACTCATCCGCCTGCCGGCAGCAGCGGCTGACCGAGCCGTCACTAGCGCGGCGCAGGTCCCCGGCAGCCTGGGCAGGACGAAACACCGAGAACATCCCCCCCTCCGAGGCTGCCGCGACCCCACCGGGGCTGCCGTGACCCCCCGGAGTGCCACGACCCCCTGGGGGTGCCGCGACCCCCCGGGATGCCCTGACCGCCGGGGCTGCCGATCCGCGCAGCAACGCGGCTTCCCACCGCGCCCCCAGACCCGCCCGTCGCCCCCCGCTCCGGCCCGACCCTGCCCGGCTCACCCCGCGGCGGCGGCCCGGCAGCGGGCGGTGGGTCCTGGGGGCTGCTGCGGGCGCTGCTGGAGCAGCCCATGGCGGGGCGCGGCGGCCGGCGCGGCGGCCTCTTCCCGACTGCCCGGCCCGGGGCGGGGTGAGGAGGGGCCGAAGGTGCCGCCGTGCAGCACAGAGTGATGGAGCGGGGCGGGGGCGGGGGGCCGCAGGGCCGGCCCTGGCCGCGGAGGGCTGGCGGGCGCGTAGAGGGAGACCCGTACACCGTGTGAGAGGCGCCGGGGGCCGGGCAGGGGTGGAGGTGATGCTGATGTGCACGGGGTCCGTGAATGTGGTTGTGCCTGTGAGCCCGAGGCTGAGCGAGGGGTGCCTGCAGGGACCCCATCCCAGCCGGAGAGCAGCGGGACCGGGCTGTCTGCCCTTCGGGTGTACGTGGTACATGTAGGTGCTGCTGGATGCAGTGCTGTGTGCGGCATCGCGTGTGCACACTCAGGGGGCTCAGCCCTGCAAGGCCGAACGGCGGCGGATGCATCCGTGGGACTGGGCTGGGGGAGACCGCCGGGGTCTCAGCAGCTGGGAGGCGAGAAGGAATTCCCACCTGTAACGTCCTCACCATCAGCCTTCAAGGTAACATGAAGCGAATCTCATTTTTATATTTGCATATAGGTAAATCAGCAGATGCCCAGGCAAGTCCATCCAGGTGGCTTGGAAACTTTCCAACGAGTAAGAAGGAAGAACGTTTGCCATGTATTGGCTTGCATAAGCATGTCTAGTGTATTTTACTGATTGTACCCAAAGCACGTTCTGTTATGTCCTTCAAGTTTAGAGCAATCACGTATTCTTCCAGGTAAATGTTTCGGGTTTTTTTTCCATCCAGAAACCTGTGTGTTATCATCCAGAAACAAAAGACGCAGCGTGTTTGGACACATCTGATATCCCACCTCTCTCCTACCACGTTTTTTCAGAGAACAAAGCAAGGTGGCCGGGCCACCAGGACAGTCGTGGAGCACTGGGTGCCGAGGAAAATAAAAAGGAAAGCTACATTCAGTTCCTCCTCTTGCCTGTGGAGCTTTGTACCCGTTTCCCTCCCTGTCCTAAGCTGTGCAGAGCGCACCTACCGCCCACCTTACTGAAACAGGGGAGAGAGATTCAAGATTTACAGGGTTGGAGAGAGGGAATACGTATGGGCAGGTGTTGGCAGCAGAGGTGCTCACTGCGGGGGCCTGGGCTGCTCTGTTCTTTACCAGGCCTTGGATCAGGTACAGGTAGGAGTAGGAACCCAAGGGTCGTTGGACGGGTGACTCCCAGAACCGCTGACAGTTCCATGCTCCTCTTCCCTCTTTCCATGAGTAAATAAGTTGCATCTTTGCAGCAGGAAGACTGGCCACAACAGAGCTGGTGCTGGAGCAGGACACAGGTAGGGCCACAGCAGGACAAGGCTGCACCTACATCCATCAATTGTCTCCTGCAGGACTGTACGAATGTGATTAACCAGCTCTGGGACCCTTCACGTGGTGCTGGAGGAATGAGTCCGAGTGATGCTGCACGAGACGCAAGACTCGGCCACTGCCACGTAGCGGGTCAGGCTTGGACGTTATATTTCTACTTTCTAGACTCAGGATTGGGTGAGACCAAAGGGTGAACCTGGAAACGAGATGAGGCCTCACAGGTGGTGGGAGAAGGCAGGGGCAGGAAGTGAGAGGGTCTGGGAGCAGGGGTTGTGGCAGCATCACTCACAAGCTATGCCCCGTGCTTGTACGGCGTCCCAGAAGATGACTCCAAGTGGTACAACAGCTGCAGCGTGGTGTTGACAGATGAAGAACCTGGATATCCTTCCCTCTCTTCCCCAGGGCAGGGCACCCCTCCACAGACTCCCTGCCTTCTCTAGCCGGAACCAACCTGCCCTCGTTTAGGGCAGCACCGAAGTAGTTAAAAACCAACCTTTAACAATAAACAAACTAAGCAATCGTCTTCAACTAGTTATTTTGACAATGGAAAAAAAATTCTTCAGGACAATAAATTGGGAAATGAAACCAAAATGTAAGCTAGCAGTGTTCGGTGATAGCTGTATCTCCAGAGGTAAAGCGACAAATACCTATGTCCTCTTCTGCACAAGCAGAAACACGCTCCCAAAAGCAAACTTGGTAAAGATTTCTGTAAGGCCCTGGCAATTTTTAAGTTCCCCAGGCCAGTACTACACGATCACACTTGTTTCACTCATTCCGGAGCTCAGTAGCTGTTAAAGATTTTGAATATTTTAGATGTGATTCCTACCGCAGCTATTAAACTGATATCTGCTTTCTGATCCCTGAAAACGTATACCCAAATCCTGGGACTTGCCAAATCACGGTTGACTTTTCAAACCTGATCATGTATTAATGATGACTTGTCCTTTTACGCTGTGACTCTTTTCTCAACTCTTTTGCTATTCTATAGAGAGAGAGAAGTACTGCCCAAGCAATAAAATATTCTGAGCTGTTTACTGGGGCAGATAACTCAGGCCAAACGTTCCACTGATGCAAACTTGTGTAGCTCCACTGAAGGCTGCTCTGTGGTGTTACCTTATGAACTGCAGAGAAATCCCTTCCGAAACCACAACTTTAGTTTTGCCTGGGATGGCATTGGCCTTGGAACTTAGCGCCAGGGACAGACCTTGTAATTTCCAGGAAAAAAGAGAGAATCTGAAGATCTTCTTATCAGACATTATCAGTGCATTACTGGGATTCCAAATTCCCAGCGATCTGAAACAAAGAGCTGCAATATTTTCTGCCTGACAACGCAGGGGAGAGTTCGGTGCGTGACCCTGTGAAAACGGGATGAACGTTGTTTGCATTCGCTGTAAACGCGATGATTATCAGAGAACACAGTCTGTCACTTCTAATAGCCCTGACAAGCACAAAAGGAGAAAAGAACGGCAGGAGGTGCTCACGCAAGCTTGTTGTGTAATTGTGCAGAGATTGTGACACGCCTAAAAGAGCAGGATCGTATATTTGCATATTTTCATCCTATCAAAACGGTATGTTTTGGTGATATTGGTAAAATAAAGATGCAGGCCTAGCTTTACAAAAAAGCAGTCTCCTTTTTTGGAACTGCATCTTCTCTTCCGGGGTTAGGGTGTGAGCTTTGGCACAAGAAGGATAGCTAACGATACGTTGCCTCCCCCTGTGCAGTGGGTTTAGCAGAGAACATTACTCACCCCAGCCCTCCTCCTTGCAGCCCATTACTCTCCAAATTTGAATTATCTTCCTCTCTGTTGGAAACCCTGCACCTGCCCTCTCACTAGGCAAGCACAGAGTAAGGCCAGGGTGGGAGAAGCAGTAAGGGAGGAGGAGTGGCCCTGCTTTACTCTCCATTCCCTGCCTGCTCATCTTCCCTGCCGAACAGCACCAGCCTGCAGAGCCCTGAGCCGGAGTAACGCCTGACTGAGCCCGAGCAGGAGTGATCTCCCTGGCTGAGCGTGGTTGGCAGGGTAGGCAGGAGGGCTGGATGTGGCCACCGTGGCTGCTGTTCATGCAGGGAGGAGTAATGCTGCTTTTCCTGAGGTTGCCAGCTGCTCCCTGGACTTCTCCACCTTGAGCCTTACGTGTTGAAGATGGAGATGTTGTTTGCTCCTGCCCACCCCGTTTTTTATTCCTCCTATATCACGGCCTCGTGGTGGAGGGGAGCGCAGCATCCCGTGAGGAGAGTGCCTGGGTGCCAAACACTCCCTGACAGGCCTTCCCCCGTGCTTTAACTCTCCAACACTGTAATGCCCATCCACTCCCAGCTGCTGATGTTAAACAAAACAGTGGCTGTACAGTAATTGCTTAAGGAACTCTCATGAGGACAAAGCTTTTCCTTCCTTCTGCTATTGCTTTCACCTGACCTGGACTGGCCCTTTGCCTTTATAAAGGACATTTTATGAACTATGGACCCCAGGAAGGACCTTCATTGCCACAGAAGGGAGATCTGCGGGGTGAGCGACAATAGCGCACATCTCAGGATGGATTTCCCTTCCACAGATCCTTCTTAGACCCAGATTTAGGAACAGAATTTGGGGTCCATTGTCCAAAGTGTCTGACAGAAACTTCTCTAGGAAATGTGGCTTTTTTAAAACATCACTGGAAAGAACTAGTTTTATAAACTCCTAAGGAAAGTATTGCATTCTCTCCTAATTTGAGCAGAGGCTGCAAGGGTACCCTTGGAAACAGCCCCTTCTTCTGGAGCTGTGCCCAGCTCCCGCATTTTGCAAGGTTACATAAACCACAGCATAGACGAAAGGCATCGCACCGAGGCCTTCGCGAGGCCCCCTGAGCTTCATAGTCTCCTGCCCATAATTTTAACAAGCAAGAAAAGATGAATGTTTCACCTGACCACACCCAACCGGGTAAAAGTTGAAGAATTAAAGCAAAGCCGTAATTTGATGGTAGGAATAGCAGCAATGCATGTGAGTGCTGGGACACAGAGAGGATGAGGAACAAGAAATGAACAAGAGGGAGAATAATAGAATCATAGAAGGGTTTGGGTTGGAAGGGACCTTAAAGACCATCCAGTTCCAACCCCCCTGCCATGGGCAGGGACACCCTCCACTAGACCAGGGTGCTCCAAGCCTCATCCAGCCTGGCCTTGAACACTGCCAGGGATGGGGCACCCACAGCTTCTCTGGGCAACCTGTCCCAGTGCCTCACCACCCTCTCTGGGAAAAATTTCTTCCTGGTATCTAATCTAAGTCTCCCCACTTTCAGTTTAAAACTGTTACCCCTTGTCCTGTCACTACAGGCCCTTGTAAAAAGTCCCCCCCCGCAGCTTCCTTGTAGCCCCTTCAGGTACTGGAAGGTGCTATAAGGTCCCCCGGAGCCTTCTCTTCTCCGGGCTGAACAAGCCCAACTCTCTCAGCCTGTCCCCATAGCAGAGGGGCTCCAGCCCTCGGAGCATCTTCCTGGCCTCCTCTGGACTCACTCCAACTGGTCGATACCCTTCTTATGCTGAGGGCTCCACAGCTGGACACAGCACTGCAGGTGGGGTCTTACAAGAGCAGAGTAGAGGGGGAGAATCCCCTCCCTCGCCCTGCTGGCCACACTTCTCCTGATACAGCTCAGGATCCGATTGGCTTTCTGGGCTGCCAGCACACACTGGAGTTTACTTCTCAGCTGCCAAAGAAAATAAAAGCTTGAAGTACACTTCAAAATTAATTTAATTATACTCTGTGAAGGGCTGAAATTTATTTTGTTTCAGTAAATGAAATTGGGCTATAGGGACACACCAAAATGTAACGTTTTTATATTATTATGTGGTGTATATATATTAATTATATGTGCTACTCAGAGTCTACACAGAAAATAACCAATGTTTGGGATGATGGTATGCATTTTGGCCAAGGGCTGCTTGTCACTGAGAAAGTTATTGTAAGTATTTTGGGACGGTGTGTGATCATAGATCAGAAAAAAGACAGCATGGAGGTAGCTATACCAGTAGAAAGGTGTAATTGCTACACAGAATAATGCTATAAATTATTTCCCTTATTTGAAATAAGTACTACATACTAGAATAACTGAACGCAGCGTGTTTTGGCTCAGCTTTCTGGTTCGTTTATATGCCGTATCGGCAAAGGCATCAGACTTCCTACAGCCACAAGCACAACACTCCCCCGTGCCGGTGCTAATCCAGCAAGTCCAGAAAAGCTTTGTAATACCCTAAGAAACGTATACACTGGGGACCCTTCTGGTGTAGTGTGCCCTAAAAGCACAAAGGCATACCAGCAGAAGAGTTGCTGTACTGTGCGTGGGCCCCCACGGCCTCCTCTTGGCGGGGGGCAGTGCGGGGGAACCCCCCAAACTCCCACCCCGAACACCCACACTGCTCACCCCGGTGATGCCCAAGCAGGTGCCAGCCGAACTGGTGCTCGCTGCTCCTCCCTGCCCCGATCCTGTGTCTGTCCTAGGCCGGACGCCACCACAACCGTGCTCAGCCCGCAACCGAGAACCCCGTGAGTCGCTCTCGCACGGGCCGAGGCGGCCGCACTGCCAGGCTCCACATCGGGCCTTTGGCACAAGGGCCATCCCCACAGGGGAACCGGGGACGCTCGGGCCCTGTGGGCTCTCCCTGCACGGGGCTTCCTGCATCTGCGCCTCAAGTCTCCCACAGAGCCGTGACTGGAAAGGGGCACAGGAGGGGGCGGCCGGAGGCGACACCACCCCAAGCGGCTGAGGCGGAGCAGCCATGGCTGCGCCCCGCCCCGCCCCGAGCCGCTGGCCCCGCCCCTCCCGCCCGGGCTGGCCGCTGGTGACGGGGCGCAGGCGCACTGGCAGCCGCAATAAGGGGAGGGGAGGCCGCTCGCAGATCTCGCGAGAGCTGCCGCGCGGGGCTCAGCGATGCATTGTGGGAGCTCGCTCCTTTCTGGCTGCACGGCCATCTTGGCGGCGCGTCTCCGGTGAGTGGGGCTCGGCCGGGGCGGCGCGGGTGGGCGCGGGGGCCGCTGCCGGCTGTTAACCCCTACCCCCGTTCGCCCCTGTGTTCCAGCTACCGCCCGAGCCGACGCCAGGCAGCAACATGGTGGCCGCGAAGAAGACGGTGAGTAGGACCGGGCGGCGCCGGGCTCACGTGGCGACGGCCTGGCCTCTGGCGGCGGAGGGGCCCGGGGCAGTGGGGCAGTATGGGCCGCGGCATGGGCTGCGGCGGGGACTGGGGGCGGCGGGGGACCCTGGGCACAGCTGGGGGAGCCTGTCGCGGCCCTTGGAGCTCGGTCGGTGTTCGCCTTACACAGCCTGCGGCCGCCTCCCGCCGGCTTCTCTCTCCTCCCACCTGTGCGCTCTGGCGGGCCGCTTACAGGGCCCCGGTGCTAGCTGCAGGAAGGGGGAGCGGGTGCCGAGCTCCTAGTGCGGGGGGAGCTGAGCTTTTGCGTTTTCGGCCATGCGCTTGCCTTTCCAGCGGGGAGATTTAGATTGGATATCAGGAAGAAATTCTTCCCGGAGAGGGTGGTGAGGCACTGGGACAGGTTGCCCAGAGAAGCTGTGGCTGCCCCATCCCTGGCAGTGTCCAAGGCCAGGCTGGATGAGGCTTTGAGCACCCTGGTCTAGTGGAGGGTGTCCCTGCCCATGGCAGGGGGGTTGGAACTGGATGGTCTTTAAGGTCCCTTCCAACCCAAACCAGTCTGTGATTCTACGATTCTCGTAGAGGGATTCTGGCAGGTATGGATTGCTTGTTAGATGGTGGTGTTCGTCCCTTCAAATGCACTTACCTGCTGTCGTGAGCACTGCATTCCCTGTTGGAGCGTCAGGCCATGTTGCCATGTGATTACTTGTGTTTGCCAACTGGTAGTGCGTACCCTGGGCAGAGACATAGGTTTGCAAGGCAGAATTAGTATTTACTAGTAGAGACTGTCAGATAAGGCCTGTCAGATGCACCCGGACATTAGTGATTACCATAGACAGCAGCAACAGTGCTTTAAACACTGTTTAATTGGATGTGTTTTCCTACTGTAAGATAGGTGGGGGAGAGATTTTTATGAAGCTGTTTCTCAGCTTCATAGTATCTGATACACAGTATCAGCAACCTCATTATCCACCAGCTTTTTCATGTTCCTATGGTAGGCTGGCTTTTTTATTCCACATTGTAAATTAGAGGGAGATTATTAGAAGACGGTTTACTTGTATTTGGAATTTCTTCATTTCCTTCTCTGCCATTTTGCAAAATGTAAAGTACCACACCATAATGCTTTTCTTCTTTTTTTTCAGAAAAAGTCCCTGGAGTCCATAAACTCCAGGCTTCAGCTGGTTATGAAAAGTGGTAAATATGTGCTAGGATACAAACAGACTCTGAAAATGATTCGGCAGGGCAAAGCCAAGTTGGTCATACTAGCCAACAACTGTCCTGCTTTGAGGTAAGGAGATGTATGAAAAAACAGTTCTCTGTAAAGCTGAAGTAGGTTCTCGCTACAAATACAGGATGTACTTCATGTTAATCCCTGCAGTGGATTACTAATCCAGGGTACTTTGCTGGCATATTCCAGTGTTACAGTAGGCAGTATGTTTATGGGGGGTACCAAAAGTGCTTGAGAAACAATACTGATCACTAGAATCTCCTGGTGGAAGTTGGGAGAGAAGGGAATATCAATTGACCCTTTTAAAGTTACCCAGTTTCTTTCACTGCAGTGGCGGTCAGATCTCTGTTCAGCATCTGACCACTGGCTATCAGCGTTAATGCGTATCATCGTTTATGCACTTTGGCTTAGCTCCTACAACACTTCAAAAGTCTGGAAGTGCAGAATCCTCATCTTTCCTGTAGAAATAAGCATGTGTAGGAGCAGCCTCAAGGATTTGCACTCCAAAATGGGGCTTGCTGTTACATGCCTTCAGCATACTTCTGGGTAAGGGTTCCTGAGCCACAACACAGTGGTGATGTTGTCTGGGAAGGAAGAGATGTGTGTTTCTGGGTGGTAAGGAAGACTGTAAGGTGCGGAGTTCAAGTGCTCTGGCTGTGTTACAGTCCATCAGAATTGCTTGTCAGCGCTGTAACACCTAGCTTTTGAATTTCAGAAAATCGGAGATCGAGTACTACGCTATGCTGGCCAAGACTGGTGTCCATCACTATAGCGGCAACAACATTGAATTGGGCACAGCGTGCGGAAAATACTACAGGGTGTGCACACTGGCGATCATTGACCCAGGTATGTGTCTGTCCCTGTCCCGGGATAGTGACCAAGTGGGTGTGTGTCAGTGGTTCCTCTGTACACCTGTGAGTAGCAGCACTGAGCAAGTAAGGTGCAGGGGTGATGACATGCTTTGAGAAAGGACAGCAGTGGGTTTAACTCAATTATAATTCCCTCTGACCAAGGTCCTGGTCTTTTGCAAGTCCCAGGTTCTTAGAATCTGGTATTACTGCTGCTTGTGTTTGAGCACAGCTCTCACTACCACTCAACCCTGTGAGCGTGCGGACAGAAATGAGGCTTCAGTGGCTGGGAAACAACTTCATGGTACATGTTTCTGAGCACATCGCCTGCACTATGAACCGGTGCAGCATGCTGTGTGCATCAGCCTTGTTTGGCTGGCCTTAATCTGAGACAAAGGATCGCGAGTTGTCCGCTTCCCAGAATGATGCATACAAAAATAACCTACAGGCAGGTGGATACTAACCCAGGGTTGAAAATTATATTAAACATCTGTGTGTATCTACTGTGATTTGGTAGCACTCTTTGTCCCAGAGAATCGGTCAGGTTCCTCGTATAGACTGCGAATTAGGTGACTCCTCATCCTCTTTCCAGAAATCTAAGAGAAGAATCAATCTTTTGTTCTGTTTCTTGACCAAAATGCATACACATGGATTCAGTGATTTCTGTAATGAGTTTTACTGAATGTTCCCCAAGTGGCATTGGTTTGAATTCACCGTTTCTTCAGAAAACTATTACCTTGCTTGTGCTCAGATACTATCTCTGAACTCCGTTTTCAAAAATAGTACTTTGAGGTTTGCTTTTGGCCAGGGGGGCTAACCGTGAGCTAAGGAACTGCAAGCAAATCTTACTGCTGTGTAATGTAATGCACTGCGAATATTCTCGCTGTCCTGATATTGTTGTGATCAGGGGAGGCTAGACATTCGCTATATTAAAACTATGCATTGTGTCCTCCAGGACTAGATCATTGCTCTAGTACTGGCTTTGTAAATGCTAGTAACAGGTACATATTGTAAAAATACTGTGTGTGGGTTGGCAAGATAGTTAAAGGCTTGCTTTTTTTATCAAGCCATGAAAATTAGTTGCTTTTTTTCTAAACAGACTGTTTTTGCATTGTCTTTAAGCTGTTACCTATTTGTAGAATTTGTGGGGTTTGGGTTTGGTTTTTTTAACTTTCTGGTGCTTATTGCCGAAAACAGATCTTTGTGTGGATCCTCTTGTAACAATATCTTTTTGTTTCACAGGTGACTCTGACATCATTAGAAGCATGCCAGAACAAACCAGTGAGAAGTAAATGCTGTAAAGGTGTTATTTCTACAATAAAACTGGTTACAGATCCATTTTAAGAAAAATTTGTATTATACCTTTGATGGTTTTAGGGAGCAAATTATATAAAGGAAGACTCATTGCTACTGCTCTGTTTCCTGTTCTGTTAAAAATAACCTTCACAGGACAAAGCTTGCCTGTTTCTTTCTCTAGAAGTTGTGGGTCTTGAGAGGTAAGTGGAGTAAGACTTGATGGCAAGTGTGGTGCCAAATCCCAACGGGCTAGGGCTTCCTTAGTTTTTGGCTTTGGAGTGCTGATGGAAAACCAAGTCGTAATGTGAGGTACAGTAGCAAATTTGGGATGTCGGTGGGGTACCCCCAAGGGTTTACTTACGCTAGAAAAAACCCAAAATCGCACTTCTACCAGATCGGTCACAAAGTACTAACGCAAATCATGCCCTTTTGTCTTTGCATTCCAGGAGAATGTGTATCTATCGAATGGCAAATCAGAGAGCTGCTAGGCACGATGTATAACATCAGACGTTCAATAAGATACCAGTTATCACAGCTTATTTTAAACTAGTCCATTTTTTCTTCTAGTTTTTTGAAGATGCTAGAGACAGATTAGCTGGGGTTCTCAAGTCACTATTGCTGAAAACATTGGTATCTTACAGATCTGTGCCCCTCTTGTGCGAGACCGTGACTGCAGGGAGTTCCTTATTACTAGTGGTTATTAACTGAGATGCCAGCACTTTGCTGATAAGTGGTAAAAGAAACCCCTAATGACAATCAGTGCGTACCGGTACCCTTGCAGAACTTGCATTCTGTTTGCCAGCGTATGCCAAAGCACAAGGAACCTTTGAAAGTTGGCTGTAACATACATGTGCGTGCTTAGGGGCTTATCTGGGATTGCATCGTCTAGTTTTGCTGTACCCGCTCCTGGTATAGAATGGATGAAGCTGTGTATTTCCATTTGGAGACATAAAAGAGGTGAACCAACATGTGTCAGAGAAAAGGAGGAAGTGCTGGTGTCTATTAAATGCCAGATTTGGATCAGGTCAGGAGAGAGTTTAGACACTTCTGTTAGTGTGAAAGGAAAGCAGAAGAGTGCTGTTGCTGGGGAATGAGTAAAACTTGAAGGCACTTAGTTGGTCAGAATGTCTGGAAGCAGTCTGCTGCCTTCATGTTTAACAAACAGGCACACAGTTGTACTGTGTGAAGAATGATTTCACAATTAAAATACATTAAACACATTCAGGAAAGTTAGGGAATCGCTTAGTGCTGACCAGGGAATGGTAGGGAGAAGTTACATGGTCTGGATGTGGTAAGAGAAAATGCACTTGAAATCTGGGATTGTGATACACCGATAGTCAATGGGCCTTCCCACTTTGCTTGCTCACTTTCATCACTGTTTCAGCACAAATGTATATGTTTTTATCTTTACTTACAACTGATGCCAGTAGTCTGTTGGAAGAATATAAGTGAAACCTAATGGCTCTGAATGCTGTTCCACTGTTTTATACACGTATGTATGTGTAGAACTATAGCTGCACAGATAGGGTGCTTAAAATGCTAGTAGAGTGGGTGGAGGAAGGAAATAGTGAAAAGCAAGCCAAATAAATTCATAACCTAAAAGTACTCGAAAACATGGAATTTTCACTTCAAAAAATAACAGCATTTTATTATTTTGCATAGCTTATTTCAGTTGTTTAGTTCTGCTTAATTAGAATTTTTGCTAATTACTAAATCATTTATATATATAAATTTTTCAGTATTTCTTATCTGCAATCAATGCAAGACAGAACACTTGAGATATAGGTGCAGGGATCCAAAATATTCTTTTCAACTTCAGACACAAGGATTTGTTACTTTACTTTCAACCAGTTTAAGAAAATAGCTCTGACAAATTTGTATGTATAAATATACAGTGCAGTATACACTTTAAACTTTGATCAGTATTTTAGCCTGTTTTCCAAGTCTTCCATTCTCTTCGTCATTTCCTCCAGTAGATGAAAGTTAAGGAAAGAGAGCTGCTGATGGCATGCATTAATAGAACAATGGTTGCTATGGTCCGTGAACTTGCACCTCCGGCTGACCGGAGGCTGAGGAGGTTGGATGGGTACTATTTACCTGGCCATCTCCCTCCAAGAGCCGTGGCAAGGCTGGAGTGAGGGGAAGCTGAGAGGAAAAGGGGACCTGGCATCAAGAGAGAACTGAAGGCACCAAGAGGCCCACCTTAAAAGTAGGAAGTTGCCACACCCCACTCTCTGCTTGTGTGTGTAGTGTCTTGTAGCGCCTCGATTTCAAGGGTTTGAGGTCTTGCACAAGGCGAATTGGAGAACTGGGCATATGAAAGGGGGATCTTTGACAAGTTAAATGCAGTTGGATACAAATCAACAGTTTGGATTGGTCCCTCTAACGGATGTTCTGTAACTGGCACTGGTTTTGTAGCCAGTTCTCCCTCCCACCAGGTCCCTGGCATGGGGATTGGCCTGCAGAGTCTTGGGAACGTCCCCAGAACTGGTATATTGCTGGGCATCAGCTGCTCTTCAGAGAAGGCACAGAAACAAGGTTTGTAATGGAGAGGAGACTGGGTAGTTCTCGCTCTGTTCAACGCAGTGGTTGTACACTGCTGTGGGGAAGCTTGGCACTGTTCTGTGACAATGCATAGGTACCTGGCTCAGTGTCAGCAGCTCTACCATCACTTTGAGTCCTCAGACTCAATCACAGGGTTGTCTGCTCAAATTGTGAAGCAAAGTGGATGTTGCTAAGCTCTGTTCCTTTGATGCTGAGTAAGCTCAGAGTTGCTCACAGCCCAGCTGCAGGAGATAACAGTGAAGAGGCTAAGGCTTGTGCTGCAGGGAGAGGGTGTGGTCTCCTTTCTTGTCAGCATCCAGGTTGGAGCTGTGTGTGTCTGGATAATGCTTTTAAGGATGTAGGACCTAGGGATTTTTATCCTAAGTAATTTGGAGACTAGGGACCCAAAGTCCCTTCAGGGAAGTGTAAATATTGATGAGCGTTTGAAGCACCTAACAACCTCATGTTGTCTTTCTCCCCCTTTTTTGAAGTAATTCTACATGAGGTAGCTTAAATCAAGTGATCAGAACATGATTCCTTGAACTACCTGCTGAAGGCTTCACTTGCAGAGGTGAGAGAGAGTGAGGCTGGCTGCTGCAGCTACAGAAATAGCTGGAGGAAAGGTGGTGGCAATATTGTGCATCAGTTTAACAGAGCCCTCTGGTCTTGCCTGCTGCCCCGAACATCGAGGGCTCCGTTAGCTGCACTCTGGACAAACTGGCACCTCCCCAGGTTCCTCGGTCTGAAGGGGTTCTTGTCTGGGAAGCACGCAGTTACGAGCTGTTGGTATTGCTGCCCTCTCTATGCAGAAAACAGGTGCTCATTGATCTAGCATACAGTTACAAAACTTGAATAGAGCATGTGATGTTGTCTTACTACTTACTTGATGAAGCAGAAGCAGCTTTCATGAAGAAAACACAGGAATTTGCTGCATAAATACTGGATGATGCACAATATTGCAGAAAGTTGCATTGCCAATTTGCTTCTGTTGTCTCCTGAGACGTGGTGGATGTTACCAGATATCGTGAGGGCTACTGGACCAAGAGCTGCCTTGAAAAGCCAGACTAACGTGGGGGGAGGGAGGGGACCTATTGATCTGCACTTCTTATGCAAAATTATTCAGACTTCAGTCCTCTGAACTACTTTTCATTTGAAGTATTGTTTTAAATGACTCAGTGCATCTGGTGCTTCACCAAGCAGTTCCGGAGGGAAACATCGCCTGTGTTGACTCCTGTAACTAGCAAGTGCTGTTGTGATACCATCTGAAGGAATATCCCAGAGCAAAGAGTGTTAGTCTCAAATTTGGCCAGTCATTTCTTTGCTGGGCATGAAGGTGTTAGGGCTTATTAAAAGTTAAGATACTAATATTTTGGTCTCTTCCATGAAGGAGAGGCAGATTTCAAGTCTTAAAAGCCCTGCTTCTTGGAGATTAACATTATTAAGTGGTTTAGCTTTTCATTACAGTAGATTGATTAGAGCTGTGGTGACAGCTTAGAATCACAGAATGGTCTGGAAGGGACCTTAAAGATCACCTAGTTCCAGCCCCCCTGCCATGGGCAGGGACACCCTCCACTAGACCAGGTTGCTCCAGGCCTCATCCAGCCTGGCCTTGAACACTGCCAGGGATGGGGCAGCCACAGCTTCTCTGGGCAACCTGTCCCAGTGCTTAGGCTGGATGGTTATTTTATTTAACCTGCCTGCCTTGTCTTCTATGTAAGAAACAATTATGCTGAAAGGATATATCGCTGGGTGAGTTTTCTTACTTCATTAGTTGCGTAGTTCTGGAATGTCACAAGGTTTTCACATTTGCACTGGTCTTTATCTTTTGAAGCTTTTGCTGAAAAACAGAAACAAGCATAGGCTAGATGCTGAATAAATGGAATTGGGGGAGGAAATGTCAAGGATTTACAGATGCAGAGCAGGTTTAATACAGCTTCCCATTCTCAAAACAGGGCAATATCCAAAGGAATGCTCTGGGGCACATTTTTAAATACTGGAAAATGGTACACAACCCTCTAGGCTGATATATTCAAAGAGCAGTCTGGATTATTCCCAACAAAGGTAACACGATTACCTGTTGGTCTGGCTGAATGTGTGTGACTGTCTTCGAAAAGATACTTGTGGTGTACTGCAAGATTGGGACAGGCAATGACATCTGTGATGGCTATTGTGGTTGATTCAGGTCCTGCAGGAAACCCCCCAAAAGTCTAAAAATCAAACCCACTTAATTACACTTTTTTTCCCCTACTCACATGCACAGAGTTCTCCTTAATTAGTAATCTTGCTGATTGCAGTGAGGGATCATTCATGGGGAGGACTAGGGATACAAAGATGTGAAGGAACTGAGCTGTTAGGCTGTATTCACATGATTTAAGCTGAGGGTTGCAGAACTGAAAGGGAGTTGTGAGGATTCCTGTGAGAAATGGAAGGGATTGAAAGCTGAACATGCTTTAAAATGCCAAGCATGGTGTTGAAATGCAGGTTTCCCCCTGAAGTAATTTGTTTGGATGGTGTAAGGCAGCATGCAGCCATGCGTTTGTTACAGTGAGCCTCCATGTTTTTTGGAACCAAGCAGATCTGAATTGCAAAAAGGAGGGTGGCTTGGAGGGGGGTAGGAAGGGGAATGGTATGAACACTTCTCATAGGTGGATTGTTAGGCGTGAAGAAGCAACTTAGCAGTGATGTGGGGAGACAGTAGGACACGGAGTTAACCAGCCAACCTGAAGGCTGAGGTCTCCCAGATGATGGATCCTGCTGGCGAGCTGACTCTTTCAAGGCTGGTAGGAAAATTACCGAAGGAAATGAGATCACAAAAGGAGCAATAACACATGGTAACGTTCCCTAGAATCGGAGATGTTTCTTACCAGTAACTTGGTGCTTGTGTCTCATCGCCTGGAGAATGCCTCATACCTGTGCTGTTTAGAAGAGGTCCAGTGTTGATGGAAACTCCAGGACTCACCCTTCAACTCAGACTATCAGAGGAACACTTCCAAAACCAGAACTGCTTTACAAATAGATCAATAGCGGTGACGCAATCTGAAATGACATGGTCCTACTTGGCGTCCTTTAGTGAAAATCCTTGCATGTTTCACTGTCATCTGTCAGTCTTTTGGTGTGAACTCAGTAATAATCAAAACTGCTTGGAGAAGGAGGGAATTTCTTACTCTCCTTCAATCTTCTTTAGAATGGGAAGCATTGATCAGGGAGTTGGGAGTGTTAAGGTGAGGAGGGTGCAGTAGAGTATATTTCATGCACCACAGTGATAAGCAAAAATACAAGTTTCTCATTCATGAAGCACAGCCTTTAAAATGTAGTAATTTATATCAGGCTCCATGTACCCGGTTTTTTTTTTTTAGTCACAGAGTGTCTGGAGGGAAATGGAAACCTTTATATATGGGTATATCCACCTGATGTCATTCTGTGCACTACAGCTTTCTTGCCGCAGGAGGGTAATGTGGAGTCAGCTTGGCTTCCTTTAGAACGGCGGCTTTTCTAGGAAAGAAATGCTTCACCTTCAGTTAACGATGAAGTCCTTCATGGCCCAGATGAGCTGAGGATTAACAACGTTTAACAACTGCACGACTTGATCAGCTATGCCGGGGGAGCGGCGGGAGCATCTGGGATTCCCTCCCTGCGAATACACCCAGGGTTCCTTCACTGAAAGGGAACGCGAGAGGGTAAACGGTGATGGCGCAAAACTGCTTTGGAGGTGCAGTAGGGAGGTGGAAGATGCTTCTGGGCCCCACAGGTTTGTCAGAGCTACTGGGTTTTGTGTTCGGCTAGTGAATTTTGACATGCAGAATTAATACACAGCTGTGCAAAGATGTGCTGGGAAGGAGATGAGACCTGGGTGGGGGCTGGAAGGGGCTGAGAGTGAGGAACAGGGAATGGACAAAGATGAGCGGTTGAGCAAGAAGACCAGAGTTCAGTGGGCAAAACTACGGTATTTTTATGTATTAAAGTCTGTGTGGGAACTAGCTGGTGGAAAGGACACAGTTTTTTGGAGATGAGGGCAGAGAGGTGTGGGATGAGGTGAGTGAAACAAACTGGGTGAGGAGTAGAGCGGAAGAATGATCAACTGGCAACAAGGATGGTGAGATTTCCAGTGGAGGAGGGGAGAAACAGGCAAGATGAAGCTTGAGTGTTTGATCCTGGGTAATGACTTAGTTGTTCAGGAGCTGTAGGCTGTCTGGGAAGGGCAGAGACTGATACACACTGTGGGAGGTGTGGCAGGAGGTCTCCAGTTTGAGATGGGAAATGGGCATTTAAGGAACTCCTCCAGGCTTGAGAAACTGGTTGAGGCCCAGAGGTTTCTGATCTCATCACTTCCATAAAGCTGTGCATTATCAGACAGGCAGTGACAGGCTGCTAACCCTAACTGGATCCCCTGGTGAACTCAGTCCAGTGAACATAAACATTCAAATTTGTTGGGGAACTGCTGAAGTTGGGAGTTTTTTTTAAGTGTTCTGTTTTGTAACAAAACCGAAGCCTTTTGTTAGGAAAAGCGTGTGAGAAAGTCTTCAAAAGCAGTGGCTGAGCACTTGCAGCAGTGATAACAATCCACAGTTTGGAAGAACACTGTAAACCAGCAGGCTGCTGAGTGCGGTCACGGATCAGGGCTGGGGTCTTGTGACAAAAATAGTATGTGACCATGTAATTAAAGGCTCCCATAATGCACATGCTCAGAACGGGGGTGAAGAGGCAATCGTGATGAGTGCATGTTATGTATGACACTGCTGTAGCTTCGTTAGTGCTTCCAGGCACGAGAAACCAACATTAACCAAGGCAATGAACGGGAACCTTCCAACTGAATTCCTCTTAAGAGGCAAAAGAGAAAACCACCTTTTTTTTTTTTCTTTTACTACTTGTCATCAAGAATAATTAATAGCAATCAGCTATACCACAAGGCTGATGATTTCTTGCAGAATAAAAGGGAAAAGCCTTACCCCAAGAGAGATTTGGAGGGCTTCTGCTTTGATTGGGAATGTGCAGCCCACCCACTGCTGGGACTGGGGCTGAGGGGCTTTGTCAGTGGAGTCCATGAAGTTCAGAGGGTCTCCCACTGCCATTGCAGGCAGCAGCCCCAGAAGTCCTCAGCTGTGGACCATGGCTGGAGTCAAAATGAAATAAGGAAGTGGAAAAAGTAAAACCCAAACTGGGGGGGGTGTAGAACTTTCAGTCTTGGAGTCAGAATTTCTGGTGGAGTGAGTTGATGAGTAATAGGTAGTCCTGGAGTGCCCAGAAATACAAGGCTGTGTCAGTCCTCAATTCACAGGTGTGAGGCATTGCCTGTTGATGAGAGGGCAGGACAGAAGCTGAGAGGCACCAGCTCTGCCCCATTACTAGAGGAGCAATCTAGAAACTGCCACAAAGGGGCAGGATTTACTTATTTTTCATATGGTAAGTAAAGTAGTTAATACAAGGGAAAATCATGGTTGCTAAACACGGCTGTGGATA
This sequence comes from Rhynochetos jubatus, assembly GCA_027574665.1. NCBI lineage: Eukaryota > Metazoa > Chordata > Aves > Eurypygiformes > Rhynochetidae > Rhynochetos > Rhynochetos jubatus. Next base: position 24,656,396 of record CM050648.1, read on the forward strand.
CCTGAAGGATGAATTTCCACCACCGAGCTTTGGGGTTTCCTAATGAGCAAGAATTACTTTACCAGTTGCCAGATGGTTTTGACTTTGGCATCTCCCAAAGCTTTTAAGATGATGTGCTGTCATCAGCTGATCATCTTCCTAGTAAGAAGGTTAATGAACAGGCTTGGTTTCACATTATCATAAATTTTGTATTTCAGAAAGATGGAGCTAGAAGGTTCTTGGGACTGAGAGAAACACAAAGAACGTACAAACTAGGAAACATTCTCAGATTCTTTTTTTCCTGATTCTTCCTTGACATCTGTACCAGGAAGAAGTGCACTGCTGTTCACCTGCCAGTTTTACATAGCAGTGTTAAGGAAAACCTGTTTGCGTTTAATTCCAAGAAAAACAATCAAACAAAAGCTAGTGAAAATGAAATCATTTTGCACAATTCTAGTGCTATGACCAGTATTATTCACAGTGGTGGTTCAGAATTTTGCTTCAGGGACCAATTTGAATGTACAAATAATACAGAGTCCTGGGAATGTGTAAGTGGGAGAGATGTGCTGTCCTCTGCCTAGCTGAACAGCTTTTGTCCCAGCTCACATTCCCCCTTGCCCTGGCAAAACCTCAGCTGGGAATGTTTATATAGAGGCTCCTTGTGCCAGAGGGAAAAGGGTGCTTTCTGGAACAAACCTTCCATGTTTGTGGAGTGCAACCTGGATCTTACACATAACTGAGATCCACTCTTTGTAGCTGTGAGTGTATGTCCAATGAACTATTTTTAGTCTCCTATAAATGTGCACCACAGCTCTTGATTATTTGTTTCACTGTAAGGTTTTTATTGTTTTCCCCCCCCCACCACTGATTTTAAGAGTGATGTTTTATTCTCATTAAGACATACAAATCCCTGATTATTCTCCCACATTCCTAATGAAGCAGGTCATGCTTTTTAGGCAGGGTGGGGTTCAGTGCATGGCTGACTTAACTGTAGAAGTAGTAAGAGGGAGCAATTGACTCTTCTGGGCACAGAAATGTACCTTTTATGCAACCTTTATGAAAATAAAGGTAATTATTATATACGTTTACCTGGTGATAGATTAAGTGTATATATTTCTCACATATTAAAGGGTAGAAAAATTCCCGTGACTTACACCTCGCAATGCCTGACACCAATGATCTGTGATGTCTACTATGGTGCTAGTTGTCATGCCAGGCCTGCAAAACTCCTGTAAACATTCATTCTTCCTCTGTCTCAATGGACGTGGAATACTGTTACCTTCGCAGATCTGGGCTCTTAGCTCTTCACTTATGTCCTCCAGAGCTGTGAAATCCTCAGCATAGAAGAGATGTTTGTATGATGGCTCAGAAGCAATTTCTAGCAGTTCTTCCTCAATTGCTTTTCCTATTCCAATGGCATAGATAATTATACCTAAGTCCAAAAGAAATTGCACATAATTATTACATGAGCAGTTCTAAACCCTTATTCCTCCATGAAAGGAAGAGATGAGGATTAGTCATTTTAGAGAGGGAGCCCAAGAAATGTATATGTTGTGCAACTTCAAAATTGGTTTTGGACAGGCCTAATATGCTTTAGTTAATGAGATGCTGTGTAAAAACTCACTGCTAGCTGTAATTTAACAGATTTTAAGTTAAAGAGATGACAGTTGTCTGGCCACTCTTGATAGGAAATGAACCCAGAAAGACTACTGCAAATCATCCAAGAGAATCCCACAAGTCAGCCTCGCAGTTGTACTGAAGTTCCTGGTTTGAGTTTGTCATTGTATACAGGGAGTGTACAATAAAGCTAATTACCAGGTTGATGGGGAGACCTGATATATATCAGCAAATGGGACAGAATCCTGAGATGGCAGTAATTTTTTAGAAAAATGTGTTTTATCAAAATCCTCACAGCACAATGATACTAGATTCTTGCACTCTGAGGGGTGCTGGTGGGCTGGAAGGCACTGCAAAGGCACTCAGGCCTACGAGGGCAAGAACAACAGGGAAAAAGAAAGGATCTGTGGGGCTAGGAGAGAAAGAGCCTTACTACAGGGATACTCAGGACAAGCATTTCCCCACCAGTGAATAGTGATCTTCAATATTCCCTTTTTCTGCAGTCCATAATTTATTTTTTTTATTCTTGTGAACATATGATCTCATACAACATTTCTCTTTACATCAGTTCTGGCTTAGAAAGCGTCCACAGCTAGTACCGATGTTGTGATGCTCAATATAACTAGTAGCTTCATAATATTTCAAGCTCTTTTATAAAGAGCAGAAGCTTCCTTCTTAGCTGGCTGGTTTCAGATAATACACAGGGTGAGGAGGATTGATATCTCTATTATCATGGGCTAGTAACAGCTACACACGCACTGAATTGCAACTTTAACCTTTTTGCTGAAGAATCCTGGGCCTGATAACACCACAAAATATGCATTTCCCATCTCTAACATTTAACATAAGCATCTCCTTACTTTTCATCATGAATCTGCCTACCATTGCACTTCAGCCAGGAAAGTAAAACATTCACCAGAAGCGGATTCAGTTTAATGAATGGACCAGTCGTGCTGAGGTCTGTTGCTTTTTAAAGACTTGGAGATATCGGTGATAAAGCATTCAAGGCCAATTTCATATTCAGCATTACTACATTGCCTACGCTGCAATTACACAGGGGATGGATTTGGCTTGTAGCATAACAAATATCAGTGTAAGCAGTCTGGAACGGAGGTTTCATTCAGCAAGTAAGCAAGGTTGGCTTGTTCTTTCCTTCCTCAGTCCTCTAAATCCTCTATGTACTTTCTCCGATCTCACAAATTCGTGTATAAATCTTTGTTTTGAATATTTTAAAAGCCACTTCGTTTACATTTCACTGTAATGGCACACTTGTTAGCACATGCACTTCTATTCTTGGACACTTTTCCATCTTCTCCTTACAGAGAGGTTTAAGTCCTGACCAGTGTGATACTAATCACTTATCAAGTGATGACTGATAAGTCAATAACACAAGAACAGAAAAAAAAAGATGTACAGCATCTTCTGAAGTCTCTCTCTTTTCTCTGTGTTGTGGGCCATCAGCCACAGTTCTTAAAGCAGTTTCTCAAAAAATAGAAAATGGTTTGCAAAGACAAAAGGGAACCTTTATTTTCTTGGAAAGTTTTGAAACTTTTCAGTTTACTCTGTTCAACAACTGAGAAGTTTTGTATTCGTCATACAGATGTCCTAGAGGCTGGATTTCTGCTCAGACGTACTTCAAATTAAAAATCACCAGTTTTCAGTTACATTTCAGCTTATCACCTGACAAGACATATAGAAACAGAAAGATAGACAGCACCCCAGCTATATCCTTTTGTAAAGAGGGCCCATCTTCCTTCCAGAACACCATCAGCATGATAAAATTGGTTCAAAATACAGAATATATGAAAAAAAAAATCACCAATCATTACCATAGTATTTCTCATGAGGATAGATTTCTGCATTTTGAAGAGACTTTTGGGGTTTTTTAAATTTGTTTTTTTTAGAATTTTTGATGAAGTTCCCAATATGTCCAAATCTCTGTATCAATGTCTACCCATAGTGGATACACTCAGGGCAGAGCATGGCATGCCAGGTGGGTAGTATCACTACCTGTGGAGGGCACAGAACCCCAGCGGCGAGACATTCATCACAGGTCCCGCACTAGGGATGACGTACGTGCGGGATGACTGTAGCAAAGGCTCCTGTGAACACTAAAGATATGATGTTCTGCTGCAGCAGTTGCTGTACTAGCCAGGCTGCTAAGGCAAACACCCTTGATTCGCACATACTGAGCACATCCATACTACTTCTGCATCTTACTTCTAACAGTAGTTGCCTTTTAGAACGAGTCAAAACCAAGAATCATATCATAGAATGGTTTGGGTTGGAAGGTACCTTAAAGATCATCTAGTTCCAACCCCCTGCCATGAGCAGGGACACCCTCCACTAGACCAGGGTGCTCCAAGCCTCATCCAGCCTGGCCTTGAACACTGCCAGGGATGGGGCAGCCACAGCTTCTCTGGGCAACCTGTCCCAGTGCCTCACCACCCTCTCCGGGAAGAATTTCTTCCTGATATCCAATCTAAATCTCCCCACTTTCAGTTTAAACCCATTACCCCTTGTCCTGTCACTACAGGCCCTTGTAAAAAGTCCCCCCCAGCTTCCTTGTAGCCCCTTCAGGTACTGGAAGGTGCTATAAGGTCTCCCCAGAGCCTTCTCTTCTCCAGGCTGAACAAGCCCAACTCTCTCAGCCTGTCCTCATAGGAGAGGTGCTCCAGCCCCCTGATCCTCATCCAACATCTCCACTTACCATTTTGCTTTGCTCTAGCAGCCCACTCGGAGACTTCATCTTGGGCTCGTCCATCCGTAAACACAATGGAGATTCGAGGGACATTTGCTGAAAATGGTCTTGCTCCTTCTGTTTCTGTGAAGCTGCTCTGGAACATTTGCTTGAGAGCCAGTCCTGTCATGGAACCTCGCCCCATGTATTTCATTTGCGATACAGCTTTCTTCATGTCTTTGGCTGAGCTGAACTGCTTTAACGTAAACTCTGTGCGAACTTCAGTGGAATACTGAAGCAAACCAACTCGAGCAGCTTTGGGTGAAATCTCAAGTGAATCCAAGATTCCTGAGACAAATTGTTTTACAATTTCAAAATTATCCTCTCCAAGACTTTTTGATCCATCAATCACAAACACCAGGTCAACTGGGCCTTCAGTGCATCCTGTGAAATAAGCAGCAGATCATGAAAAAGCTCCACAAAGCTGAAAAAAGAACCTAGATACCCAGGGACTGCATAAACTCAGAAATCATCTAGAGTACCTTGCTCCTGGCTCATCCAACCTTGCCAGTGTGCCCAAAGTTGTGTACAGTCTATATCAAAGGCTAAGAGTGTGCCTATGACCAAGAGTTTAACAAAAATACCACAGTGAATTCTTACTGAGACATACTGCTTTGTAGAGTACTACAACTCCTGAACATACAGCAACAATCAGTGAATTTTAAGAATGACTGTTAAATGGAGAGAACTGTATAACTGAAGAACACAGCCAGGATATACAGAATTCCCATCATCTTCTTCCAGGGACAGGCCAGCATGGTAACTTTACTTTTGTGTAGACGACCAACACTGAAAGAGGTGGAAGAGAATCACTGGAGCTGCATTTGTGTTGCTGAAGTAGCAAAAAGGTAAAGGTGGTACAAGAAGATGAGTCAATGAAGCCATACTTAGTATATAAGGTGAAAATCTTGGAGTCAAGTTTAGAGTGGCAGGGAAGAGTGAGGCAAAAGCCAGAGGTCTTGGGGAAGGTTGAGCGAGAAGGGTGAGGTAGCCTGCCCTACAGCTTAGGATAAAGTTCAAGTGTGGGGACAAAATTCAGTGCATATGTTTTTATAGCAGAAATGTAAACATCTAGCGACAGAAAAACAGCTACAAAATTATAGATGAGAGAGCAAATGCTAGTAATGTGCTTAGCTGCTAAACTTGCATTAGAATTGCTTAGAGAGTCGTTTTGCTTGTAAGTCTCTAACAATCTCATCATTAGCAGGCTTATGTACTGCTGAAATTAACCTCTTTTGGTTTACCCACTAAAGCTGGGTGACAATCCAGGAGACTGACAAATCTGGAGTTCTCATACTTTTTGGGAAGTGCACATGTAAATTCCAAGTAGTTTGTCGGCACCCTGCATCCATGACAAGGTTAGGGAATTTAGGGACTGCAGAATGTCTTTGAAGCTGCAGACGGGCCCGGTGTTTTCTTTATTTGGAAAGCAACTGCCTCCAGCGGGCATAGACTGGTGTGCTTTGTGCAAGGGGCTGGCTGCAGAGATGCTCAGCTCCTGGTTGATCAACGCAACTCCCAGGGAGAATTTGTCATACTAAGGAATGTAAGATTTGCATCTTAGTCTGGACCAAACGAACTTTGACCTCCACTCATCTCTGATGTTTGTACAGTAAGAATGCACAATAGTAAGCAAGCACAGAAAAAGAGAGAATTGTGCAGCTGGGTTCAGAGTAGAGTTTGTACGTCTCAGATGAAAACAGCGCTAAGCTTTGAGCATCAGCCTTACAGACAAACTGGAGAGTCCGGAGTTTCATAGCAAGAGCAATGAGGTGTTTAGAAAGCATGACACATGAAGAAAGCTCGAAGGAGCAGAGATTGTTTGCTTAAGGAAAGATGAATATGAGGCATGATAATGCCCTTCCAAGATGTAGAAGGGGATTATTTTAAACAAGACACTGAATCAGTTGTTCTCATTGAATAGGAAAGATAGCATTTCATCTGCTGTAAAGATAGCTGTTGGTTAGGGAATATTACGAAGGTAACAGCATGAAAACAGACTACCTGGGACACTGAAATCATGCTCCGCCATCAGTTTCTGAAACATCAGGTATTATTAGATATATATACACTACGGTTCTGCCTCAAGCATACGCCATGAACTCGATCACTTCGCAAAGCTGCTGCAAGAGCATATGTCTCTGGCTTCTATCACTGAAACCAGCAATGCTGTTTTTCCTGTGGTTTGTAAGATTTCTAAATGTCTGTGTTGTACAAGGTAACTGGAAAGGTCTGTAGCATTTCTTTTTTAAACTGACTGCAGGCTAGACTAACAGATCCTGAAGGTGATTGTCTAGAGGGCACTGAGGACAAAAGAGAACTCCACGTACGTTCTTTCCACATTTATTTCTGCTTTGACTGCAGAAATTACTAAAGAATTCTGTTACCAAATCAGTGTGGAATAAGGAATTGTCAGCATTAAAGTTTGGGCTCTTCTTAGACAATAGCTCTATTTTAGAACTGCTGTCCAAGAATTCTTTTCTGCGGTCATCTGAGGAAAAGATGTCACGTGTACTAAGGCAACGGAAACGCAAGGAACATGAGTATCAGAACCACCTCAATATCATTGCGTAAGTCAAGGATGGGGCAGCAGTTCATGGTGAATGGTTTTACTTAAGATTGAGATCAGCCACGAACATCTTTATGTTCAGCTATTCTTTTGGTAATAACAGTCTCCCCAACTAAGGCATCCATTTTTGAAGAATAAATGGTTTTTTTGAGTTCCAGTAGAGGAGTTTCTCCTCCAAGTATTAAGGGGTGATGAGATAAATGCATGTCATCATACTCTAAACATGTCCTATTAGAAGATAAGCTAATAGAATTAATGGTATTTTAAAACAGATTTCATAAAGATAAAAGCTCCACAGTATATGAATCTGATTATCAAGTGCACATTCCTTGATAATAAGATTTTACTTTGGCTTTTTTCCTGATGTTTGGAAAGAATTATCATTGTACTTCATGCTATACCAAAACAACTGTTCCAATTTGTTGGTTTTTTTGCTTATAAGAGCATCAGGTTAATTGTTCAAGACGTTTTCCATCACACTCACCTATGCTTTGGGCTTTCAAATATTATATCATTTTTGAAGAGAGGCATCTTTTGAAGTGAGGTCAAGTAATGTTAGAAATCAAAGAAACAAATGCTTTCTAAAGAAAATGTACTTACTTCTGCATGTTTTCTGATCCTCCTTTAGAACATAACCCTCTTGGCATTTGCAGATGTATGAATCGTCGTTGTTAACACAAATATGTTCACAACCGTGGGCAACTGATTTGCAGATATCTTCATCTAGGAAAAGTTGAAATACGTATATGTATTCTATTTAATGTATGTATAAATTCAGAGACTCCAAACATGATATTTGAAGAATGTATGGCAAAGAGGTGCAACATGGGTAAGATGAAGATCTGTAACATCTTTGTTCGTTTATGTAGCGTGGCTGACAGATATACTCAGTTACTCACTTCGACATGTTTTCCCATCCTGTCGCAGGACAAAACCCTCATGGCACTGACAGCTGTATGAATTGTTGTTGTTAATGCACACATGTTCACAGCCGTGGTCAATGGATTTACACACATCTTTATCTGAGAAATGTTTAGAGAATTTCCTTATTAGACTATTTCTCAAATGCAAAACTGGCCATGAACAAGCTTTGAGTAAAATTAAGTCCATAATTTCTTTTATGACTGAAAAAACATATTCCCAATAAATGTTTCGGCTACTCACTCCGGCACGTTTTCCTGTCTCGCCTCAGTATAAATCCCTTGTGACACTGACACAGGTATGAATCGCCATTTGGAACACAGACGTGCTCACAACCATGGTTGACAGTTTTGCAGATATTTTTACCTTGGAATAATGAAAATTACATTTAGCAGAGGTAGCTAGGTAAATAACTTTCACAAAATGTAAAAATTATGGCAATAGTCTTCCATGAAGGGGCTCATTTCCATGAACTGACTCTATAATAAAGATACAAGGAACACACTACTGTTGCATAGCGTGTTGCGTTAACAGGACAAGAAGTTCAAAGATTGAACAACTTACTCATACAACTTTTCCCATCTTCCCTCAGCATGAAGCCCTCATGACACTTGCAGATATAGGAATCATTGGTGTTAGCACAAATATGTTCACAGCCGTGGTCAACTGAATTGCAAACATCTTTATCTGGGGAGAAGAGTTGGATGGAGATTGTGAGGTGAGGCTCATTAGAGAGAGATAATATCTTTTATTATCCAGCTCAAACAGTTGGAAATCAGAAATAAACATACACATGGTGCAAACACTCACAGCCACAAAAACTAAAAGCCTCAAATAAAACCATATGTTTATAGCTCAAGCTACTCACATCTACATGTCTTTCCATCCTCCTTCAGCATGAATTTTTCATGACACTTGCAGATGTAGGAATCTTCAGTATTCACACAAACTTGTTCACAGCCATGGTTGACCGAATTGCAAATATCCTTGTCTGCAAGCAGAAGAGTCAGTAGTCAACATACATCAGGAGAGGCCTTGATTAGATGTGTAATCCATCAAATTATGTTCTCGTGCTACTTACTTCTGCAGGTTTTCCCATCTTCTCTCAGCAGGAACCCATCGTGGCATTTGCAGATATACGAATCATCAGTATTAACACAAACATGTTCGCAGCCATGGTTGACTGATTTGCAAAGATCTTTATCTGAAAAGAGATGACAGCTCTTGCTGGTTAATGCATTTCTACACAAGCACGAGCTGCAGATGAAAAGTACGCTGATAAATATCAGACTACTTACTTCTGCATGTTTTTCCATCTTCTCTTAGCAGGAATCCGTCCTGACACTTACAAACAAATGAATCCCCAGCATTAACACAGGCATGTTCGCAGCCATGGTTGGCTGATTTGCAAATATCCTTGCCTGGGAACGGTTAGATAATATTTAATGTGGTTTGCTAGTGAAACTTTTTTTATAAATTCAAAGACTGTGGGGATAATCCCATGAGCAAAGAAAGATGGAAGCCTGCAAACTGAAAGCAAATCTCTGGCGAGTTAAATGATAGACAGTTTAGCTTACATGGAGCATGAGTTCTTCACCGTCTGAGCAGAAAGACCTGCACGGTTTGGATGGCCTCCCACTGACAATAAATCGTTTTAGGATTAATCTGACTAGATTAAGGAGGGAGACCGTACAGTAAGAGCAGCAAGAGTGAAAGGAGGGAATAATCCAGTACAGTCATTTAGCACAAATTCATGCCGGTAACAACAAATCAAGCAAAACACCACAGGACCTGAAGTAAAAATAATAATTGCACTACTTATTTTACTAGATAGCCCCCAAAACCACTGTCCCATAATCTAAAAAGAACGCCAGAGTAGTTTAAAAAGCAACCTCATTTACATTTCTCATTTACAAATTGAAATGAGCTATAGAGCAGCTATAAGATTTGACTAGTGACTGCAAGAAAGGACCATTCACAGCATTTACTGAACATGAAAATATTAGGAATTTGAAAACATTGAAATAGTTAGATAAAAGGACAAGGTTAAGTCATGGATATACACAGAACAACACAGTGGCAGTTAGAACTTCAACCCATCGAAGTAAAATGCAGCAACATCCTATGCTCAAGATTTAAACTCGACACGCTCAATCTAGAAATTAAACGCACAATTTAAAAGCTACATTTGAACCTTAAAACTGGCTGATTTTCTGAAATATATCTTTAGTTCAAACAATAATTAATTCATAGATATCTTATGATCTGTGGAGAACAATATTCTATTCTGACTGCTATGAATCAGTGAATAATCCCCTAATAAAAGGAAAATGCATTTTTTTTAATTCATAAGCTACTTACTTCGGCATGTTTTCCCATCTTGCCTCAGCACAAATCCATCATAGCATTGGCAAGTATATGAATCGTCATTATTAACACAAAGATGTTCACAGCCATGATTGACTGATTTGCAGATGTCCTTATCTAGGAATAATTTACATTTTATTTACAACAGTGTGATGAATAAGAACATTTCCAAAATTTTAAAGACTACTGTAATAAGCTCCTATTCAATAAAGAATTTATCCTCCTTTTTGTCAGGTAAAATCCTCTGTAAGAAGACGTACCACTCACACAATATATTTCTTCATTAGATCTCTGAGTGCAAAAACCACAGTAACATCAAATAACTTACTTTTACACGTTTTCTCATCTTCCCTCAATACAAAACCCTCGTAGCACTGGCAAATGTATGAACTATCAGTATTCACACAAACATGCTCACAGCCATGATCAACAGAATTGCAAACATCTTTATCTGGGGGAAAAAAAAAAAAAGGTTGCTGCTATTTAAAACATGTCTACAAGATTATAAAGGAAATCTTCTATTAAAGATAAGGACACTTACTTCTACATGTTTTTCCATCTTCCCTCAGTGCAAATCCCTCGTAACACTGGCAGATGTATGACTCCTCAGTATTAACACAAACATGTTCACAGCCATGGTCAAGCGAGCTGCAAATGTCTTGATCTGAGAATAGCAGGTGGTGTTTGGTTAAGGCACCTACAGCGAATGTATCATGCAGGAAGCAGTAACAGCTTTTATGAGGCCCACTGGTATCATCGGAATAAATGGGCAAAAATTTAGGCAGCAAACACTGCTAACTTTTGATGCCTGAAAAATTGTCTTTTTTTGTCTCCAGTCATATCAGTTTCAGTATTAAAATACAGTGATATGACTGGAGGCAAAAAAGACCCACAGTTTTTCAGGTATGAAGACTTGCTGCCTGAATTTTTGTCCATTTCATCCAACTGCTGTCCTCAGAGTCTCTTACAAGCTTCTGGCAGGTGTAACAATACTACTGTATTACAACAGTAAACTACGAAAGTGGTATTTGTTAGAACACATCCACAACTCTATATACTGTAGCTCAAAGTCTACCAGTAATTACCAGAGTACTTACTTCTGCATGTTTTCCCATCTTCTCTCAGCAGGAAACCCTCATGACACTTGCAAACATACGAGTCGTCTTCATTAACACAAATATGCTCACAGCCATGGCTGACTGATTTGCAGATGTCTCGTCCTGGGAATGATTGATATAAACATAGGTTTTAAATAAAAACATGTTTAAAACTGTAGATCTCAAAAGGATGTGGGGTTTTTTTTCCAGTAAGAAGTGAATAGACTCCTTTCTTTCCTTGTCTGATGCACAAGCAAAAATGTTCAATAGACACCGGTCACTCACTTCTGCACGTCTTGCCATCTTCTCGCAACACGAATCCCTCACGACACTTGCAGACGTAGGAGTTGTCAGCACTAACACAAATATGCTCACAGCCGTGGTTGACTGATTTGCAGACATTTTTACCTGGGAAGAATTTAATAGTTAGAAAATTGTGTTAATAAGGGCGAGATGTTGAAAGTCTTACAATTCCCAGTTACTGAATGTTCTTGTCCTTGCTACTATACTGCACCCAACCCTGCAAATCATTTATAGCCCCTCCTGTCTTTTTTTTTTTTTGTTCTTTTAACAAAAAGGTACATCATTGTCCTGCCAACTTTACAATCTTACTATTAAGGAAAAGTGCGCTGTTCCGGTTCCAGAGTTTGCAGAATTTCACATGTCCCTAACATGCAGATTAGTGACCCTCCAAGATTTCCAAAGGCACATAATCCCACATCCTCATTTCAAGTAAACTTGAGCTTAAGCTCAGAAGGTGTTTGTCACCATTTTGCAAAGTAGGTTTGCAAAAACTCAGTGTATGTAGTATTTAAGGGTAATGAAAAAAACAGATTGCATAATCCTGCTGTGAAATTCTGGAAAATTGTCAGCTATAACTGGGTAAGTGGATTTTCAGTGGGGTTTGCTGATACAGAATTTAGCTACAGTTCATATTTCAAAATAAAATCAAATCTATTAATTAACATTAGATAAACATCTCGCTTTCACTTGTTTTCCCACACCCTTTACTTTCCTGTAAAACTTCTGCATTGATACAAAATGTTACTTGCTTTTAGCTTTTTGCAAGATTAGTGCCAATACATTTTCAGAAAAGCAAAATTTGCCTCAGTTTGCATGGACGAACAAAGTAGGTTGTTGTTGTGATAGACAAAGTGATAATAAGAAGCGTTTCTTTTGCCATGGTAGTGTCTGGATGACTTTGACTTTTTTTTTTTCCCCCGCAAATGCTTTTTAATAGCAGATGTTGATGAGATCTGTGGATATTACTGGGATTGCAGTTATAAAATACTTCATGCCTCTGTGTTTTTCAGAGATGTATCCATGATTCTTCTTTGATCACTTAGTGACCAAAACTATAAACCTGGAGAAAAAATTGCAGTATTTTTTTGGTTTATATCTGCCACATGCGAGAACTGCATGATGTAGTCAAATATATAGTGCAATTATGATCTCTCTTTTGCAATCATCCTTATCCCGTGCTGGACAAACAAATGAACTTCCCATTAATAATACTGCAAGCTTATTCATGCTGTGTAAGACTTTGCAACATTATACACTTTTGCCTTGATTTGAGAAGAAAATTACAGTTGTCTCACATAAGGATGTAAGTCAGAGTAAAATAGTTTTGGATTCACAACACTCCAGTTTCAGGGCTACTTTTTAAATGGCATAGACATTTAGGGTGTGATTCGGATGCCTAAAAGTATGCACTCAGTGACACTTTAGATGCCCGAGAGCATCCAAGATTTTGGCATACAGCTGGTAAATACAACACCAAAGGGGAAACTGAACTTTTGGAATCCTCAAGCATTTAAAATGACATTGGATGGCGATGTTTAGGCAATCAAATCCTACCTTACAGATTTCTTCTATGATGATGTGCGTAATAACAATGTAATTCTGAGTTGCTGAACAGTAACTTACGTTTACATGTTTTCCCATCACTACGAAGCCTGTATCCTTCAAAACACTGACAAGTATAAGATCTGTCGCCATTTACACACAAATGTTCACAGTCATGGTCGCTCAGAGCACAATAGTCAACTCCTGTGGGAGCAATTTAAGTTATTTTTAAAAAATTAATAAATAATGAATCAATTACATTTCATGCCTAATTTTTTCATGGCATGTAAGCAAGTAAATATAAACACACTGAACTGCTTAAACAACAGTCCAGTTCCTTATTTGATAATATACATGTGCCTTCAATAAAATGTGAGAGGGTCTTGTGGTGTATTTTCCACTGATTGCCTTAAGCAGAGTTGAGAAATCATACTTTCCTGTGTCTGACACAGCTGAACAGAGTCCACGTCTCAGTGCTTACAAACTGAATTTCCAAAAACCAAACGAAAGCCCTTTAGCAATTATTATATATGAGACACAAAGACATAAAACCGTCTTGTGAACTGTCAACAGCTTGATGTGAAGGTGGCAGTGCCCAGAACTCCCTCGTGCACCTGACTCAGCTGCCGGGGCAGCAAGCAGAAAACCTTTCAGGGACCTCAGTGAGATTTGGCTTAGACTATTCAAGCTTTTGCAAAGAATTGCAAATGATGAGTACTGTCAAATACGGACCGTTTTTCATCTCAAATTTCCTAAGTGTTTCTCCTCTGTAATACAAGACATAGGACCCCTGGGATCCTGCAGGCAGCGCTTGCTACTGTCCATTGGCTGCACACACAGTGTCACTCATTTTTTGGTAATTAGTTGTCAGAGTAGAAATCTGTTTACCATTCAGGTGTTCCCGCAGCTGTCTTAACATACTTGTGCCTGTGTTTATGACACCAGAATTGTAATTCCCAGATGTTTTCCCATTAGGAACAGTATATGTTAAATGCTAATCCCTTCCATTCAACTGCTCATTCAGGAAATCCCAAAGTGCCAAAACTCTTTTCTCGATAGTTCAAAAATGTCCATGAGGTTTCAACAACTCGTCTGGAGCTCAGGAATAGGACAAATCTCTTTCCTAAAAATATATGAAGACAGGGGTATGCTGGCAAGGACAGGAGCTATTCAAAAGTGCTCAGTTTCATTGCACAGAGGGATTCCAAAAGCTACAGCACTGTTTTAGTGCTACTGATAGGTCTCCAAGTACAGCCTGGAGGAAAATAACTTGAGTAAAAAATATCCATCTCTTTTTACTACAAAGGAAAAGGGATTTTCCATTAGCAAGCTGATAAACCTCCATAGTTTGGCTGTTTCTAGATTTCCACTGGTTCTTTTAGATAACCATCAGATAGATTGTTTCTAGTAGAACCTATCACTGTTACACACACACTAGTGTTGCCTGTGCGTTACTGTCTGCCCCTTGCTAGAGCTGCAGCAGCAGACAGAAGTCTGTCAAGGTACTGGATGAGGCTAAAATGGGTAGTATGGAGGCAAAAATAAGATTAAAGGCAAAGACAATTGCCTTTGCTGATTTGCCTCACGTCTCCCAAGATCATTTTTGTGACTGAGCACTTTGACTTCTGTTAAAACTGTTGCCTAAATGCAAGAAAAGGAGCAAACTTTAGAGTTGCTCCAACACTCAACAAGCCTAAAAAATAATGTACCTCCAAACTCTGTAGAAGAGGCCAAAAGCCCCTCATCAAAGAGGTCCAGGAAAAGTCACCAGGCAAAATGCATTCACATTCCTCTTCTCCTGTCCCTTTCTATATATTATTTTCCAGGGAAGGAGGCAATTCGGCTACTTGCAAAACAGCAATGATTCTGAATGGCTGCCAGGACAACTCCTGTTCACTTCTTAAGAGTTCTCATGCAAAATGTAAAGGTCAGTGTGGAACACTCATTTCCCCTCCTGCCCCAGGTAAGCTGATGTAGTTTGCCTGTGAGGTGCTGCTGTCAAGATGACCTGTCAGTCAGACACATTTGTCACGTGACTGAAAAACTGTCCTCAACACCTGGGGATGCACACATCTTCCTAAGCTTTCCTGAATATGTGAGGATTTACAGTTATCTTGACAGGTGTCCTTTCCTAAGTCCTTCTTCTATCTGTTTCTGCTTTCAAATAATGGTTAAACAATTACTGAAATGCAGACTGTACGAATAAGTTGAAGGTGTGTTCTCTTTCCTGTGTGAAAACAGAAACCTTTCCCAGGGGAGCTGAGATCAAGGAGGTTCTCAAAAGACTTACGTGTGCAGGTTTTTAGGTCCTCATTGATGACAAATCCTTCAGAGCACTGACAGACATAGGAGCCACCAGTGTTTAGGCACAGTTGCTCACAGCCATGATTGGTTTCAGCACAGTGGTCCACTCCTATTGTTTTGTATTAATAATTGAAGAAATCACATTGGAGCCTTAGATACAGACACTATGACATTGTAGTTAGTACACAGAGCCTTTGCAGAGCAAGTGAAAAAGAACACGACAGCTTTTATATTTTTGCTGTAGCACCACCTATTTGAGTAACCTGAGTTAATTAACAACACCTAAGTGAAATGAATAAAACATCCCCACTTGGCAGATAACAAACTTGATGAAGTGTAGATCTCAGATGCCAAAAATCACAAAGGGAAACTAGCATGAAGGGAGAACCTTGAAGTCCCACCTCATCTTACCTGCAGAACCATGCTTTCTTTCTTTAAAAAGCAAGACTCCCTCTTTTGTTCACCATAAAATTTTCTTAGAGAGATAGTATGAACATTAGTAACTCTTGAAATAGAAATTACGGCTTTCAGATTATTTCATAAACAGTAAAAACTTTTTCAACAGGGTGAGAAATCCCCAGATTAAAACTTTAACCTGCCAACAGGCTCAAGCAGCTAAAGACTAATGGGGGATAGATACAAATGATGAGTGTAAGAGTGTCTTAATATCTTCCTTTTCTTTGTTTTTCCTATTCCAAGTAAGATAAAATGAGGTGGGTTTTTTTTTAGTCTTGTATGCAACTGGTTGTGTGAAAGATGAAGGGTGAGGGAAGGGAGAGAGAGGTGTGAATTGGGTTTGAAAATTACATTGTCTCATAGACGGGACAGCAAAGCAGTAGGGTGAGATACGTGCACTTCCAGATGTATTATGTAATCTGCTGACTCAGTAAGTATAGAAAAAGCACATTTTCTTTATGCTGACCTTCCACATAATATTATATTGCTGACTTGTTAATGGCTATTTTTAGTTACATAGGCCCAAATCACTTCAGCTTAACTTGATCAAAAGTAGTGGAGTTCCCTCAGACACAGAGTCTCATATGTCTCTGGTTGAAAATCATTTACAGATGTGTACAGGCACGTCTGCAGCTCTTGGTTTACATTAAAAAAATTCTGTACTTCATGTAAAATTACTTATTTCTAAATATTGCTGTTTATTAGTTTATTTAACTAAGCAACTACTTTGCAGCAAATGGTCCAGATTTGCCATTGTACATAGACAGAGACAGCATTGGCTTGAACAAGTGAAGCTGAGGTGTCAGTTTTTACTAGCTAAAGCAAGTTCCAGCTGGAACATTCTCTTTTTGCCAAGAGTTTACATCACCATGAAGAGGCTTGTGTAACTTGTCAGAGCACACAAAAAAATGTGGAAAAAAAGAAGAAAGTAAAAAAAACCCACACAGTATTCTCTGTGAAAAATTGCATCTGTTTGTCACCTTCTCTTACAATACAAACACCCACACTAATCTGAATTTTAACACTGAAATACTTTGGCTTCCCATACAGAATCTTTTAACTTTTTCAAAGAGTACAATAATCACAGAGCTGCTAATTACCAGGCTCTATAAATCAGTGTCACTGTAAATTTGGTCATCATGTGTGCTTCAATACATGTGTTAAAAAAAAGGTAAGAAGGGGAAGGGGATGGGTTAGTTTTTTTGAAAAAAATTAGTGTCTTGGGATATATTAATTTTTAGCTATTCAACTTGCAATAGCTGAAAACTGTAACTGTTAAAAAGTTCTGAGCTCTTGCAACATGTCCAAGTTTCCTTAAATATGGCTTTATCACAACAGTTTATTTAAAAATAATTACTCCCTGGCCTATCAACCTTCTTTTAATTTCAGTGACTGTTTCTTTGGAAAAATATGTCATAAGTACATCAGGGAAAAATGCTGTCAATATTTTAGATGATGTGCAAAGTGGTTCGCTGTAATAAAAGTATCTTCTGAAAACTGGGTGACATCAAGGGCAATGCTGTTGGGTTTTTTTGGTGCAACACTCTTCTTAGAAGAGGACATGTTATCGAACAGATCGCTGAAAGTGTAAACATACAGAAGGGGGAAGTCTCTACATATCTCCACATGTCAGCATACTTCACTATCAATCAGGTGTGCTGCAGTTTACTTAGCACATGTGTGCGCTGGCAGCCCAGAAAAACAACTGTATACTGGGCTGTAAATGGAGAAGTGTGGCCAGCAGGTCAAGGGAGGGGATTCTCCCCCTCTACTCTGCTCTCATGAGATCCCACCTGGAGTGCTGTGTCCAGCTGTGGGGTTCCCAACATAAGGATATCAACTGGATGGAGCGAGTCCAGAGGAGGCCACGAAGACGGTCAGAGGGCTGGAGCCCCTCTGCTATGGGGACAGGCTGAGAGAGTTGGGCTTGTTCAGCCTGGAGAAGAGAGGGCTCCAGGGAGACCTTACAGCACCTTCCAGTACCTGAAGGGGCTACAAGGAAGCTGGGGGGGACTTTTTACAAGGGCCTGTAGTGACAGGACAAGGGGTAATGGGTTTAAACTGACATCAGGGAGATTTAGATTGGATATCAGGAAAAAATCTTCCCGGAGAGGGTGGTGAGGCACTGGAACAGGTTGCCCAGAGAAGCTGTGGGTGCCCCATCCCTGGCAGTGTTCCAGGCCAGGCTGGATGAGGCTTTGAGCACCCTGGTCTAGTGGAGGGTGTCTCTGCCCATGGCAGGGGGTTGGAACTAGATGGTCTTTAAGGTGCCTTCCAACCCAAACCATTCTGTGATTCTATGATAGCAATGACACAGATGTTCAACAGAAGCACTGCCTTTATGTTAGACACCTTGGCTGAACACATTTTCCCCCTTATTTGTATTGCAGATGATGCTTTCATTCTCTATTGGATCAGGGATCTCACTATAGCATTACTTCACTAGGCTTGGCTCATGGCAGACTTTACAGTAACAGAGGTTTGTGTAGCTCAGAAAGATCTCAAGAGGGACCCAGAAGCATTTTCTCATCCTGTTTGCAACTCGCCTCATGGCTGCTGCAGTTCCTGCACCTATTTCCATTGTGTGGTTGGGTGTCTCCAGGACGACATTTGCACACAAATGACTATTCCAAGTTAGCACATTCATGTTCACAGTCATGCTGACCTAAAGCACAACAGTTTACTTCTGTGGAAAGAACAACAGTGAAGAATTCAAGCCAGTTGTGAGGGTTTCTGAAGTAAAACAGCTTAGAAAAGCTCCCTGTTCTTAAATGGTACTGGATTCTGTGCTTTGCATACCTGTTAAAGCTGATAGTCAGCTGAAGATCTGAGTGCAGATTGCAAATAATTGGCTGTGCAAGACTTCCCTTTGACTGCCACAGATCTGCTCCTGTAGTCTCAGAAGTCATGCATCATGGGGAAGGATGAATGCCTGGTGCTGGTCACCAGTGATGCATTTTCCCTGATTTATAAAGAGGGCATATATGCAAATGTTCTGCTTTATTTTACAGGCCTAACTAACATAAGCCTTGTTAGAACAAGATTTGGAATAGGAGCTTAATCCTGGAAAAGTCACCAGATTTACAGCCAAACCCAAAGCCCCCTGAGGTTAAGGAAAAATACCCCAGATGGGAGCTACAGTTTGCCTTTAATTCCCAATTAGATCCTTGGAAATAAACATTCTACACGACGCTCTTCTTTTACTCCTATACTCACTGATGCGCATCCAATCTATAAATGCCTGAATGTATTAAAATCATTTAGATGATGAAAACCAGGATAGCATGGTTTGCTGTAACACTGTATAGACACAGATGCTTCATGAGAACACATTTTTAAGACTGAAAGAAAATCCAGATCACAAATCAGATAAATTTTATGGGTGTCTAGAAATATAATTATGTTGCTCCAGACAAGCTTCTTTCTCATAAAATATCAGCAGTACAATTCTCCCCCCTCAAGAACTGAGTCACCAGAACATGCTGGTACATTTTGCCAAATACATTCTCCTTAAATTTTAACTACATTACAAATCTGCTGTGATTCCAGGCCCCCACACAAGAAGAGCTGTAACATGAAAGTCTTTTTAAAGTAAACAGTATGTGTGATTGGTTGAAAACTCTGACAATGCTGAGGCTGTTTTTACATTTTATTTAGGAAACTGCAGGGTTTCATGTGTGACTTTAAGTTAATTTTAATAGCTACATTACCTATCCAACACTTTTCCAAGCTAATGAAATACGCCTGTCCTTGGCTAAGCCAACGGGGCAAGACAAGATGATTTGGTTTTTTTTAAAGCTGTTTCTGTCACTACAAAATAAGGTCAGAAAGTTTCAACTAAGTAATGAATTTATTGGTTCTGAGCCATTCTGGTTCCTATATTACTCCTCAGGTTTCCATAAATCTCTTCAGAAAACATCTAGTATACGATCTAGTCTACAAAACAAAAAACTGTATTTTTCCAGCACAACTGGCTTTGTTAAAATCCAAGAAACATTTGTTTCAACCTTAATTATAGAGAAAACTTTCATCCTTTCATGAAGGAAACCATTCACAGCAGGTTTAAGAAATAAAAGCAGATGAACTTTATTATGTCCAAAGGATTACTCACTTTTGCATGTTTTCTTATCTGGATTAAGTCTAAACCCTTCTTGGCATCGACAAAAATAGGAATCATCTGTATTAACACATTCCTGTTCACAGCCATGGTCCTGAAGAGCACAATAGTCTGGTCCTAAATGGGAAAAAAATGTGTCGGTAAGGAACACAATTCCTTGGAAATAAGCTAGGTAAAAACCAGTTACTTTGTTCTCTTTTCTTTAGCCTTTTTTTTTTCTTCCTAGGCACTATTATGACATTTAATCATATTGTTTCGAACTATGAAAATAGAATGTTCCTTTTTTCCAAGTATCTGCTATACTTAGGTATACCTGATACATATACTTCAATGACTTGTTCGAGAACACATGTACTACATGGAGTAGAGAAGTTAGAATCTTAATATTTCTGGACATTTTGCAGCTAAGTCCTATATGTTGCCTCATCAAAATTGCCTCTTTACTCAGAGCAGGTTAGATGATCCGTAATAAATACACAAACATGCTTTTGAATGCTGTTCATTAGATCAAATCAGGTCATCAGGAGCATTGAGGTTTTAACAGCTCTGAGTGTTTGCAGTTTAAAATGCTCATGAAAGAGAAGACACAAATTCTACAAACAGCTACTACTTGTGTATAAAGTACCTTAACAAGGGAAGTAATCATGCAGTAAGCACTGGGATATTTACCACATAGTGTTTACCACTATTGATGAAGACAAAGAACCTGACATTCACTTGGATGCTCTGCCTGACCACCACTTAGTTTTGTATCAGTGGAGTTAATTTATACTAGTGAAAGAATGGTTTTAAACCCTCAGTACTGCTATAAATATATAACCAAGTCACAAATCAAGTCAGTCATATTTTTAAAGAAAGACATCCAGGCACTTTTGAACACCTCATTACACAACCTGAAAAGTGACATTCAGAGGTTCATTATTATTCCTGGAAGTAATTGGCTTCCTGAGACAGGACCTGTTCTTTCCTTGCATGTGTGGTGGGCGAATGCAATTGAGCCTTTTTATACGTGATGAAAGCTCTTAGCAATAATAATGCACTTAGATTTTCAGGACAAACAAAGTGGGATTTGATTAAGAAAACGTGAGTATTTTATTATTTATGAGCTTCACTTCATATATTCACAGAACATTTACCAAATTTTTTGTGACAGCATATGCACATACACATACACATAACACAGGGAGATCTGATCTGTTTACTAAAAAAAATAATTAGAAAATATGGGTTGTTCAAGAGTGCACTGAAGAGACAGAAATTATAAAGCCATGTGTGTGCACCAGAGGAACATAGCTGTATGCCTTCTGGGCCTACTCAGTGCGGTGTTGCATTTATCTGCTCAAGTCCCTGCTAACTCAAGTGTGCAGGACAGACTTTTCCTGGCTAACCGATTCTGAAGATGACCACAAGGGTTGAAAACCATGTATTATTATCTTTGTTGGAACCGTGATGCTATTATGTTGGGAACACTAAACCGATATTTCACAGGGCTTCGTTGACACAGTCCAGATTAAGGATGCTAACAGAAGGCCTCTACCAGCTCGTGTGAACCCACCCACAACTCAAACAGGAGCCTTCCCTACAGAACAACAGTTGAGGGCCAGCATCCCTAAGTACAAGCAGAAGGTGCCATCTATCAACTTGAGGGGAGCAGCAAGAGCGGCAAAAGTCCCCTTAACAGTTAATAGCTAGGAATTACTTCTATCTGCCTCAGTGATAATCTGAATTTGCTGCTCTCTTCCTGCCACACAGAGTACTCTGCTGATGTTGGCAGGGTTGCCCTCATGAGCTGTGTTCCTTGTATTTCACTCTGAGAAGTCTGGAGTAATTCCCAGACAAAACATTTGTCAGATATGCATGACCGTACTGATAACATTTACATTTTCAAGCTCTTCCTTGCAGCCATGAGCATGAAGGCTTACTTTCTATTTTTGAAAGGAAAGCAAGGGTTCTGAGAAAATCACGAGATCTCGGGAGCTGGCACCCCAGGCCCAGGCCTGCTTGCTGATCCAGAGATCTGGTCTGGTGTGGTTGTGAGGCTTGGCTAGTTGGCAATCATCCCTGAGATTAAGTACGTAAGCCAAATATGTAGAAATTTATGTTAAAGGTTTTAAATTTACAAACATTTCAAATCCAGTGATCTGAAGTTTGTTTCTTCATGTTGTTTATGCTGACTCAAAGGCAGTGTGATTCATAACACAGGGGAGCTAGGGGACACTTTTGCTCTGAAGAGCTCTCATACGGTCTTGTCTTTCGCAGCATTAAGAGCTACACCGTTCTTTCATTCATGCTGTATTTTATTAGCAAGGCTCAGAAGACATCAAGTGTAAGGAAAAGTGGCTTAGTAAGTTTTATTTATGCTTAGATTCAGGGGACATATCCTGAAAGAGAATGATTTGACATAGTATTTGCTCATTCCTCCTTGACTACTCCTTCTGAATCAATCTCTGTGGCCTACCATGTTCAGTCACTTTAATTTTTCCCTAACTGCAACCTGATGGAATTTTCTCCCTTAATTTTAAACTAATCTAAAGTTTTTACAACAAACCAGAATGCACTTAACATGGCAGAGATGCACAGAGCTGTGAGAAGCCCTGTCTATGGCCTCCGTCATTTGGCTTGGGAGCTGCATTTAATGACAGGCTCTCACCCTTGGCTCTTGCCTGTTACAGGTATGCCTCTGCCCAGCCTTGCATTTTGCTGATCCTGACCTGCAGACTGAGTGACTTGATTTCCTGAATTGAAACTATGGACTTGTCGGGTGATCACTGGGCCGTTGTCTGAGCCTGGTTACTGTCATAGGACCTGTCTTGTTCTTCTTCTTTGGGTAGTGTGGGCCCAAAGGCCTTGACAGAGAGATTACTGACCCGGCTTGCCTTGTAGCCTTCTTTGGCTCACAGCTTGCACTCCCTTGCGGAGCAGTGCACTTTCGTTTTACATGTTAAAGACCTCCACTCCACAGGGATCTTATATGAATCCATAATGTTCCTGCTGAGTTTCTGGTCAAGATCAGAGCGGAAATGACACTGGGAATGTGGTGGTGGAATCTGTTACTCCACCTGACCAGAAGGATGTAGAGAATAAGGCTTTCTACAGAGAGTTCCAGACGTCTCCAGCTCACTACTTTTGTTCACACTGGAAATTTCAACCATCTGAACACCTACAGGGAGGGTAAGACAGCATTGTGCAGGCAGCTCAGGAGGCTTCTGCACAGACTTGGTGACAACTCCCTAACATGAATTCTTGGGGAGTGATGCTCTTCTTGACTTGCTGCTGTGACCATGAAATGATCGAGTTCACAATCCAGAAGGCTATAAGGGGAAACAGCAAAATTTAGACTCCATTTTTACAAGCTCAGATTTCAGCTTATTCAGAAAATTGCTAGGAAGAATCCCCTGGGAAAGAGCCAAGAAAAGCAAGGATGTCCAGGAGAGCTAGACGATTTTTAAAGGAAACTTGCTAAAAGCTCAGGAACAAATGATCCCATCGCACTGGAAAATCTGCTTAGAAGATCAAAGACCTCTGTGAACTAAAACACAAAGAGGGAAAATAGTAGAGGGAGAAAGAAGGACCAAGAAAAAGAAAATTAAGAGGAGTATAAAAGCATTACTTAGGTACTTTGGGACAAAACCAAAGCCTAGCTGGACCTATGACTACTGAGGTACGCTAAGGGTAATACGAAGGGAGTCTACAAATATGTTGGCAGCAGATGTGGGTCTGTTGGTTGGGGGAACAATCTTGTGATGCACATTGTGGAAACAGCTGAAAAAAATAACACCCTTTTTATTCCTGGTTCTCACAGACAAAGTCTGCTCCCACATTTCCATGTGTATCAGCACTGTTTGGGAAGGAGAGGAGCTAGCAACATCAGTTAGAGACTAGAGAAAAGGGATATGGATAGATCCATGGGATGACTGGTAGAGATGACTTTCAGCCTGTGGGTGCTGAAAGAGCTAGCTGATGTGACACCACTGACTGTCATGTATGAAAATTCATGGGGACTGAGAGATGTCCTGGATAATTAAAAAAGGCTAACATTACATTTATATTTTAAAAAAGGGAAGAGGAAGAAAGACCCAGGGAACTATAGACCAATCCGCATAATTTCAGCCCCAGGATCATGGGGCATATCCTCTCAGAATCAATTTCCAGAGATATGAAGGCCAAGAAGATTATTTGGCACAGTCAATATGGATTTACCAGAGGCAAATCACTCCTGGCCAACCCATTCACCTCCAGTGATGAAATGATTGCATCTGTGGACAAAGGAAGATTGGTGGATGTAGTACATCTTGGCACTAGTAAAGCTCTTGATGCTGCCTCCTACAGCATTCTCATTTGGAAGCTGAGGAAGTGTAGGCTGAAAGAACGGTTAGGTGTGGTGAGTATTTGCCATGCCACCAGCCCCGAAGGAAAGTGATCAATGTCTGACTGGTAGCTGATAATGAACAGAGTACCATTAGTACTAGGGATAGTACTGGGATAGTACTGGGGGTCACATTTATTAACTTCATATAGAGAAACCTTGATAAACTTGACTATTGGACCAGCAGATGTCTTATGAAGTTCAGCAAGAAGAATTGCAAAGTTCTGCGCCCGGGTTGGAAACATCGCATAGTTTGTACTGCCTGGGAAGTGACTTGCCATCAGGGAACAGCACGGGCCAGCTGCTCCCTAAGGGAAGGAGAGCCAGGAGCCAAGGGCGATAACACAGCTGAGCAGGGTAGAGGCCTTGCCAGACAGGCACTGCCCTGCAGCACCCGAGCAAGGTGAGCAGGGCAGGCCTGCAAATGGCAGCCAGGTTTAACCAGGAGCCCAGATCATCAGACAAGTACGTGCTGCTGAAGCAGGTCTGAGGTCAAGCCAGGAAGCCAACATCCATGTCAGGATGAGGTAAGGCTAGTGATGGCTGGGCAGGTCCATAAAGGCAGGGTAAGGCCATGGTCAAGCTGGGAAGTGAGATGAAGAGGGCTCAGCAGAGACCTATGAAGACTGCTGGGACATACTCCACATGACTTGTGCAGAGAGTCTAAGGGATCTGGTCTTATTTAGTTTGATGAAGAAGAAGGTGTCTAATTACAGCCTACAATTAATTGTTGTAGGTCATTACAAAGGTGATGAAGCTAAACTCTTCTGGTAGTGCCAGATGATATAACAAGGAATAATGGTCATCATCCGTGGTTTGGGTGATTTAGGTTGGTGGAAGGAAAATTATTCTCTAGAGGAATAGTAGAGCAGTGGAACAGGTTGCCCAGAGAAGTTGTGGACTCTCCATTTAAGCTTTTTGATACTCAGCTATTCAAAAACATAGCTGACCCAATCCACAGTTTGTGGCAGTTCCACTCTGAAGAGGAGGCTAGAATAAATGACTACCAGAGATCCTGTTTAACCAGCATTTGAAAGCTTTTGTGTTTCCAACATAAAGACAGCAGCACGTGGTCAGACTGACAGTCTATATGGCCCAGTGTGCTGTCTCAAGCAATAGATACCTAAGAGACAGGACAAGCCTGAAATACTGCTCTCCCAGAACATCCTCTCAGCTTCCAGCATTCTGTGTATCACCAGTAAATTTAAATAGGTTACAATGAGTTATATGGTTAGACCATAATCTAAAAGCCACTTAAGACATATAAAATCTTTACACAGTTTTAAGGTCTTCGTTCAGTTCTAACTGTGGGGGAGAAAACATTGCTTAAAATCCATATTCTTAAATTGAAGGAATTAACAAGAATTTTTGCTTGGACAGGGGAAAGCACTTACACTATAGTAAGATTTCCAAAATATGTGTATGTAGAAGTATATGTGGAAATATAAGACAATTTAGGCAGCCCATAGCTGACAGATACTTGACAAATGGGCGAGGTCATACGAGCTACAAGCAACATGAGCCAGTATGAACTGTACTCTGGACCTTGGTGAGGTGGGAAATTCATCTCCTCTGACACTGGACATCTAAAAATTAGGTGTCTAGTCTGGCAAGTCATCCAGACTCCCTGCACAGTCAAGAAAAATACAGACACTTCCATAAATTTGTGTCAAAGCTGTAAGCAAGCACCTTCTAGAAGTACGTGTCTCTTTCCCTCGATCATAACGTCAGATGTACAGCCTGGATTAGATGCTTTCTTTCTAAATGTTAAATTTAAGTGAAATAGATACCAAGCATAACACACAATATAGTCTATGTGTTAACACAGTCTTTCATCATAAAGACTGAAATGCCCCCAAGGCTGTAAAAAGCACTGAAATGCAGTACTATATTGATGTATTTTTTGAGAAATAATGTTTGTACACATTATTCAATAATACGGGCTAAATTCACCACTAGCATCAGCAGTTTCACTCACCTAAAACTAATGGAATTTGGCTGCTTAGAGACGCAATAGTAACATTTCTTTATCAAGGTCTGTGTCTTTGAAGAAAGGTAACAAGGAATGTACATTAAGGTTTTGCTTTCAGATGGCCTGAAAATGAGTTATGACATTAAACGCTGAGGAGGTTTTAGTTTGTTTTCCCAAGTAAGGAAAGCCTTGGCAAGAGTAATTTCTGGTCTGTCAATTCCCCTCTGCTTTGTATCTGGCTCCCAAGTCTGGTAATTTTAGAGCTTGTTAGCCCAGTAGCAATCAAATTTGATGGACTAGGTGATCTTTAAGGCCCCTTGCAACCCAAACCATTCTATAATTCTATGAAACAACAAACAAGCAAAGCTATGAAGTTATTATAACCTGGTGGAAACATGGAAGCTTGGTAGAAGATCCTGATCTTTTCAGAGCACACAGTATCAAAGAACTCACGACTGAGAGAAATCCATAGGAAAATAGGCTGCAATGTTTCCTCTGATTGCAGGCCTACTCACTCTATTTAATTTTAGTTTGTCTTAGAAGTTGATTATAAATTCTCTTGCACAGACTTGTTTGTTTACATAGCTAGGGAGACGATACTCTAACTGAAAAATCTGGATAATCAAAAAGACTGCACGCCAAAGCTTTCGGCTTTTACTACTGAAAAAGGACCCTGGTCTCATGTTGAAAGCTTCCTGTTCATGGAAGGGCCCTACCTCCTCTCCCCAAAAAACAAACTACCCCCTGCTTTCATGACCTTTGGCTTCAAGAGCACTCCAATATTTTCTGTACCTGACACATTATTCAGTTCCAGGACCAGTGGGAGTATTACTGCTAGAAACTGGAAGACAGAAGTACAAAGTGTTCATAATAAAACCTTATCACAACTTACTTCTGCAAGTTCTTTTGTCTGGATTTAAAATGAACCCTGGGTGGCATCTACAGTAATAGGAGTCCTCAGTGTTAACACATTCATGTTGGCAACCTTGGTTATCCAAAGCACAGTAGTCTACGACTGAAAAAGAACAAGACCAACACGTACAATTAGAAAAACAAAATTAGAACTATTATGCAGAGAGATTACAGTACTAGTTACACACAGTAGCTATAAAAAAAGGAAAAGCTGACATAATTTCTGTCCTGAAGAGCCTTTCTGCAAATAGTAGTGCCTGTTCAATACCAGTTGGTAC
The DNA here is from genome assembly GCA_027574665.1 of Rhynochetos jubatus. Classification (NCBI taxonomy): domain Eukaryota; kingdom Metazoa; phylum Chordata; class Aves; order Eurypygiformes; family Rhynochetidae; genus Rhynochetos; species Rhynochetos jubatus. Next base: position 24,683,936 of record CM050648.1, read on the forward strand.
ACCAGATTTGACACAAATTTCCAATCATTTTTCCTACCCTTTGAACATTTATCAACTCTCTTGAGTGTCAAGAGCCTTCTCAATGTGCTTTCTCAGACCTGGAAACCATGCCTCAGCCAGTAACTCTGTGCAGATGTTCACACTGTAGACCAGGGCGTAGCAGTTTGTTTGATTTAGTTCTGTCTTCTGTCTCTCCAGTCCCAGTGCTGCTTTTCCTTGGTTGCCTCCCAGCTGTGGTAGTTGTTAAGAGCTGTAGCCTGAATATATAGGAGACCCATGGCAATACCTTCTGCATGGAGGACTGTCACAGTACATTCCCTCTAATGTGCTCCAGATTCACCCTGTACAAAACAGCTGCAGCTGTGAAGCCTGAGAGCTTCAGGGTGATATTCACCACTGATATTTTTCTTATATAATGCCTTTTGTATGAGAGTAGTAAAATATCATAGCCAGTCCAGTCCCTTATTTCGTAAGTCTGGTCACTTCTTACACAAACCCTTATTTACAAGACAGATTGCCAAAGGGTAATAAGGTAATACTTTAGAATTTACCCAGTCAAGCCCATTCAAAAGCACTGAAGAAGTGAAATAATTATTTCTTTAAATTTCTTTGCAGGTTAAGCTGTTTCTTCACAAAGAAAGTCTTAGAAGAGATGACAGGTAAGTCACAAAACACGTGTTCTGTCCCCACATTGCTGCCAGGCCCACATTAGGCAAGTTTACCTGATTCTTTCTGCAGAAGACAGTAATGTGCTCAGCTTCACACAGACTTTTAACGAGAGAGTTCCCTGTTCTTTGCCAACTGTGTAATTTTTTTTTCTTTACTTTATACTGCTGAGCTTCCCAAATTGCTTTAAGAGGCAGTAATTTGTTTTAATGAAAGCAGTTCCTTCTCCAATAGCACTGCCTCTGCAAATCATGTGCATACTAAGGTGTGCTAAGATATTCAGTCAAGGTCATCTAGTTGGGAAAGCGGATAATCCATTCTGTTACTTTGAAAGAGCTTCTTATAACCCTTCAGAATATTTGTGTTGAATCAAGCCAAATTAGACTACTTACTGGCTACTATGTGAGACCATTTTCCTGGCAAGCACCTTCCTGTTTCCAGACTGAATAGCTTCATATAAAAATGTATTTACTGAATATGTATTTCAAGGATATAATGTGTCATACAATTAGTCAGCTTTCCTCTTAAGTTAATTCTAACCACATGCACATAATCAAGTGTTTTAAAAGACACATTAAGAAATAAGTGGGCCAAAGAATATGTAATTTTTTTCTATCTAGCATCATACCTGGGCAACAGCCATGCCATATGGATTGCTCCATAAAGTCACCTTCTCCTTTGCATTTAAACCCTAATGAAATGCGTTTCTACCACAATACCTGCAACTGCCTGACTGATTATAAAGTTGAGAATAGAATAGAATAGAATAGAATAGAATAGAATAGAATAGAATAGAATAGAATAGAATAGAACAGAATAGTTCCAGTTGGAAGGGACCTACAATGATCAAGTCCAGCTGCCTGACCACTTCAGGGCTGACCAAAAGTTAAAGCACATTGTTAAGGGCATTGTCCAAATGCCCCTTAAACACTGACAGGCTTGGGGCATTGCCCACCTCTCTAGGAAGCCTGTTCCAGTGTCTGACCACTGTCCCACTAAAGAAATGCTTCCTAATGTCCCGTCTGAACCTTCCCTGGTGCAGCTTTGAACCATTCCCACACATCCCATCACTGGATACCAGGCAGAAAAGATCAGCACCTCCCTCTCCATGTCCCCTCCTCAGGAAGCTGCAGAAAGCAATCAGGACGCCCCTCTGCCTCCTTTTTTCCAAACCAGACAAACCCAGAGTCCTCAGCTGCTCATCACTGGACACACCTTCCAGCCTTTTCACCAGCTTTGTTGTTTGAGAGACAACAGAATAGGTCTTACAATGCTTTATTATCAACATCTGAACAAATACAACCCTAAGCATTTTCAGACGACAGCCTCTTGAAGGAGGAACTGTGCCTTCTTATGGATATGCAGCTGCTCATGTACTGTGGACAGAAAGGAAAGAAGCCCAACAAAATAAATAACTAATTTTTCCAGGCTTGCTTTTTTTCATTTATAGCCATTCTGGGGGCCTCATCACAGAGGTAGGTCTGCTGGCCTGTAAGAATAGTGAGCGTATCAGTTTAAATAATGCTTTTCCACTAACACAGTTAAGTAGTGAGAACATTCTCTTGACAGTTGCTTTTGGAGATAAGTATTATTCTCTTTTTTCAATAATTTTTGTATACAAATTGCCCTAATTGCAGACAGGCTTAGTCTTGCAAACTGGCACTACTAATTGACCTACAAATTCATTTCACTTTTAGCTTCATGTTCCATTTTGGTGGTACTTGCTTAGAAGGGAAATTTGTCAACAGCATTCCAGTCAGCAAGTAGGTAATTTGTCCATGGCGTTAAATCTTCCTGAAAAGACTGAGAAAAATTATAAATCTGTATTTCTCATATTGAAGTACTGTAATCCTTTAGTTGGTATGTACAAAATACATATCGTCTGTATAAAAGAAAAGCAGAATACTATTTCCTTATTTTTTAAAGTTTTCTTATTTTCATATTCCTGTACTAAGACATGAGATATACACTAATTATGAACACTTAGAGATGTCACTGGTTTTAATGTTAGCCCATGCCTATTTCAATAAGAAACTTTTCTAAAGGATGAGTTACTGACATTTTTAGTGAGCTAGCAATTAATACAGTTGTTATCTCCCCATGTTTCTTTCACCACTTTTTTTCTTACTTGGAATTAGCTGGTAAGTGATGAGAGCCGTCTCTTACTTCCAGTTACCAGTTCTGCACTTCAGGTGCTTACACTGACCTCTCTGAACTGTGGACAGCACGGGTCACCTTTCTCTTGTATTGTTGTGTCACTCCTAAGATGTTTACCCAGATTACTCAGGCTTAGGAGAATGAAGTAGGTAGGGTAGAAGAAAAGGGTAGTATGAAAAGGTGACAGAGCAAGTAAAGGCATAAGGAGGATGAAAAAGAACATGGGAGAAGAGTAGAGCAGACTCACAGAAGACTTGCAAGAACCTAGAAAGCAGCCCAAAAAATGTAGCAGTGCCAGGACTGCAGGGAGGTGCCGGCAGCCAAACCACTGCCCTGAGAAGAGGACGCAAGCCCAACAGCTGCAGCAATACGAAGACAGTCTAGCACCAGTGCCAGGAAAGAGAGGACAGCGTGCCCAGCAACACCAAGGTGGTGGAGAGACTGAGTGTCCAGCAGCAGGATGGAGAAAGAATAGCTCATTACCACCAAAATTCATCTGCCAGGATTTTGTTCATTTGGAAAGAGGGCAGTTAACATGAAAAGCCGTTTAAAAGGCAAAGAGATAGTGCTCTGCCAGCCATACTTATCACTGAGCAGATAGTTTCAAATATTGTTTAGTCTACTGATTTGTTCACAAACTGTGTTGCAGAGTGGTTGGCCATCCAGTGGTCACTTTGAACGGATATGGTGTGAGCTGCTGGTTGTGAGATTTTATTTAATTACCGCCATTCAGGTAACTGGTTGACGTGTGTCAATAAAGCAATTAACATTGCCTTTGATCCTTAGCCAGAGAAATTAACCCATCAGAAAGAAGGAAGAGAACTTCATAAACCTGCCTGAGAATTCAGTTTTCTGCACTTTCTCCTTTACTTTTGCTGGAGTTAAAATTTTAGATACCTGAGAAAAAAAAATCTTTGCTCTTTGAGAGAATCGCTATTAGGATGTCCTACTGAAATTCCCTCTTCATTCTCTGGATGAAGAGGAGAGAGTAACCTTAATGAAGTTGCTGCTTTTTGCAAAACTGTTGTACTCAGTGGTGTCCGATATATATGTACATCAAGATCTTTCTTCTGATCCTGCTCATTTGATAATAAATATTTCACAGAAAGAGGTGGTTAACTAGCTTAAGAGTAATGAAAACAGAGTTACCACCACTGATTCAGTCCTATACATAGTCTCCTTTAAAAGATTCTCCAGCAGGGATGATTATTCATTGGGGATCTCATATGCAGAAGCAGTACATTCTTGATAGTAGCATATTCCTCAAAAATCTCAAATTGTTCAAATCTGAAAAGTGAAATTCTGAAGACTGACAGCTAATAGGATTTGCAGACAAATTAGCATAAAAAATACAAATTACTCAGTCTTTTCCTGTTCAGGAAATGCATAGAGGCTAAGTTCTGTGTGGGTAAAACATAATTAGTATACACTGGACCATACATATGCATCAGTACAAAATGAAAAAGAGATGGTCAAAGAAATGCAGAAGAAAATTGAAAAATATAAGTGCTAATAATGTGCTTTAAAATCACAACTAATACTGCTAATTATTGCAGTATGAATAGCATGAGTTCATGGATCTTTTGCTAAACAAGGTATAAATAAACAGAAATGCAGTGGAGAGGAAAGACAGCTAGAAAATGCAAGATACCATAGGGAACTGACGCGTGAGGTGTATTTTGAAAATAACTGAGAATATGAAAGCTTCAAATGTCTTCAATAGAGCTTGTAACAGGTCTGTGTCTAGCCATGCCGAAGAGAGACAGTAAAAAGGAAGAAAAAAACATAAGTTAAAGATGCATCACATCTCCAAATGGCACTCTTCAGACTTTGCAGAGACATTATTAACAGGCAAAAAATCAAGTGCCACTGTAAGAAATTTAATAAATGGCACAGAAATATTTTGAGGCTTTTAATAAGAAAAATAGGCTTTGTATTTATTATAGAGGACAATATTAGGTTTGACATACAAAGAATTTCACCAAAATCTATTTTTATCCCTATGATGCTATTGTAGCTAGCTTCCCAGTAAGAATATCTTGGGCTTAAAGGACCCTTCAACTTCATAGAGAGAAAAGAGTAACAACTGTTAAATAGTAACTAAAATAGGTGATGATACTAAGCATGAATACTTCAGATTAGAACATATGGTGGGTAAGAATTAGTGATGAAAGAACCTACCAGCAGAATTCACGGATCTTCTGTCTCAGGATATAGTCAAATCAATAGCAGACAAATAGATGTTTTATCTTTACACAGGTAAAGGTCATGAGAATTAGCTCAGGTTATTGGATGAACTTCTGTGGAGTGTTAGATGCAGAAATTTGGGCCAGAATATCTAACTGGCCTTCTTGCCTAAACAGCCATGATTAGCTGCATTTTCAAAACAATTCATCTTTAGAAAGCACGTTCTTCAAATGGTGTATTAGTGGTTCCGTTATCAGTAAAGGCCTGCAAACATGCCAATATGTACTCTTCCTTCTCTGCCACTCATATAGGAGAAGAGAGCTTCCCCTTACTGTCTGTGGCTAAACTGGATATTCGTTTACACTTTCCCTTTGGTTCGTGTCAAGAGATAAATGTGAATTGCAAAACTCATACTCACCGACACAATTCTTTCCATTTGCATCAAGCTCATACCCTTCGTAACACTGACAGACGTAAGACCCAGGTGTGTTCACACAAATCTGCTCACAGGCATGTTTCTCCACAGCACAAAGGTCCTGAGCTACAAAACATTAATTGCATGAATATTAAATTTGTTGGCCTTCTAAAATGCACAGTGAAGCTATAGATCAAAAATAAACTTCAGGAAGCTCTGAACAGCTCTTTAGAGATGAGCTCATTTCAACACACATCGTGCCAACGTTCTGTCAAACAGTGAAACTCTTACGCCAGTAGGAACGATCGCTCAAAGCTGAGGAGCTCATTTTTTCAGCTGCGGGCAATGACTATTGATGGGCCAATGGTGCCCAATAGTTGCTTGACTGTATGTTTCTCTATAAAGTTTGAAGGGGGTTCTTTAGTTTTTTGGGGTTCTTTTGAAAGTGTGTTTATTCTGTCTTTTTTTTTTTCTTTTAATAAACCTCCCCGATAAATTATGACAAGTTGAAAATGGAAAGAAAAGGAAAACACAACACCAAAGACTCGGCGATATTTAATTTCTCAGTTTTATCATTTTTCTGTTTTGTGCAAGATACCATAGCAAGTTACCCCTCCCAAGAAAAAGAAAAATTACTACAACAAATGAGGTCAGTTCAGCCCTCGGCCAAATGAAACACACTGGGCTTTCTATTCAACAGACTAAAGCTCCCTGTGAACCCCCAGTTTCCCCAGTGAAATCTCTGGAAAGCAGAGTACTTCGTGTTGCTCAGGATCAGGCCCAAAGGCTGTCCAATACATAATGACCACTTGCAGCTACAAAAAAAGCTTTTGGAGTGTGTTTGAGGAAACTAGCCAAGCAAATATGAATTTTCTTTTATAGCTGCCTGCTTCATATCTAGTGGCACGATGAACAGCTGAAACAGTCGTTTAACTCTCTTGTTCCAGTCTAAACACCACAAATAGATAATTTTCCAGCTAGTTTCAGCTACATTTCTTCTTTTGTACTATTCTGTGTACTAATGTAAGATTTGAGCATCTGTAGAGGAGAATGGAAGAGATTAAGTTAAACAAACAAATACAGTGTAATGAATAAAGAACAGCCATTATCTCACATAACCACTCTTCTCTAAGAAAGTTAGACCAGACTATGGGAAAGGAGCATCCTTTGCATGGATGAAAAACCATCTCAAGGAAATAAATCTAAGAATATTTCAAGTTAAACAAAACCAACCTTTTCCCCCCCTAATTTTGTTCTGAAATATAGCCAAGTTGCATCCACCCCCACGTGGAAAGCAACAAATACGGCAGATTTTCTTCCTTCAATACAAAGAAATAAATTTTTTATAAATACTGTTACCATTAAATGTATCAAGGAACAAAACTATTGTCTATTCAAAAGAGAAATGCACCCTCTTCCAGCCTGAAGCAAGGTTGTCAATTCATTCCTGATTGATACCATTCGGTTAAGGGCTTTTAAGAACAACATACTGATATGGTGTACTCTCACAACATTAAAAAAAAGGAACAGAAGAATGAAAAAAAGAGTATAACCTCAGGTACAAAAGAATGAAAAGAGAATATAACATTAGGTACACGATTCATCTATTCTGCACCGTTTAATTTAGAAAGCGTTAAAATACGTATGTAAGGAAACCTTTCATGATCGAGCTAACAAATACATCCAAACCCTCGATAAATACATCTGGATTATGTTGATCATGTATAGACCTCAACATAAATATGATGAAGATTCATTTTACTTAGAGGTCAAGTGAGGAACATGTTTTTCTGTGCACTTGTGGACAGTCAGCAGTCAATGAAGGTAACTATAACAGTCACAGACTGTGGGTTTTTCTATCACCATGCCCTTACCTCCAGAAATAAGTTGTCCAGCTTGTCCAGGCTTAGGCCCCTCTCCTCATGAATTCCATTACTTCTCTGAGGAGTTTTTAGACATAATGGTTTGACCTCGTCTAGACTGCTACCATACCATCTCCCTCCTTCACCAATGATTTGCACCATCCTAGCACACTTAAAGCCAATTTGATGGGTCTCAATATTAGATACCCAGTGCTAATTGCCAAAATTAGTTTATAGTTTGGTGATGTAGAAAAAAGTCCATTAGAAGTAGGCTACACACACGCTGAAGGACTGATTTCCTTTCAATGTTTACCAAACTGCCATCTCCTATCAGGTGATAGATGATCAAAGCAAGCACAGTCAAGCAAATAATGTGTGACAGGTAAGTGGGAAAAACTAAGAGGAGATTGAATCATAGGCAAAAAAAAAAAAAAAAAAGGTAAAGCAATGCAGCAACAGGCTTTGGAAATGGCAGAGAGGGAACATACTGAGGGCTACTGTGCATGGGTTCACCAGTAGGAAGACTGCACACCGTTCCAAAACTCTCTTGGAAACTAATCTGTAATTTGAAGCAGTGCAGTGTCCAAAAGCTGGACAGCTGGCTGATAAAAACCATGGAAATGTAACACGATAAAAAAGAAAACACAATAAAGAAAGAATTTTACATACTTGTATTTTTTTTCTTGACTTGCAAAAAAAAAATTCAGTTGTTGAAACTGAAGTTAGTGTTAAGGATGGGGAAAATGTGAGAAATTAAATTTTTAAAAAAGAGGAATTTTGAATTTAAAATAATTTCCAGAAAATTGAAAGCAAAATAATTTTCTTAAAAATTCTTTAGGAAAATTAATAGCATGAGAGTTTAAAGGAAAGGCTTGAAGTGTACTAAAGTTTTCCATGAGAAGCATTTTAAGAGCGATACAATGAAAAGAATAGGTTAGTGAATGTTATTGAAATGTGATTACATAGTTGGAGCCATCGTTTGGGATTCTGACCACCTTCTTTCTGAAGAGCTATAGCAAATATGCAGAAGCAGGGAAAATAGGCGGTGTGGAAAATTGTTCTTGTCACTATTCTTGTCTTGGCTCGGCTGCTAAACTAAAAAATAATTAGGAAATATTCCAGATTGGACTGAATTTTTTTGTGTCTTCTTGAGGAAACAAGAACACGATTAGAGTGTTAAATTTGTTAATTTTAACACAAAATATCCCCAATAATTCACACACATACATGTGACAAATGTCTACATTTGGTGAAGGATGCTGGTGAGAAGGACTAGAACACATATTCCTAAAAATAACTCCTCCTATCGCTCGACAGCATGGGAGGTGAACAGCTCAAAAGCAGTTTCCTGCTGTAGCCCAAAGGGTCTGAAGACGCTTCTATGCAAGAATGTCCAAATGACTCCAGTGCTGACATTCTTTTGTTCCCATTCGTGTTTACTAAGGCTCTGACTGAAACCATGTGTTTCACTGCACAGGGAAGGACTCTAATCCCCAAGTCGCAGAGTCGTCTCAGATACTGTTTTGGCGTCTTGTTCTTTTGGTGTTTGTTAAGTATTTGATATAAAATACAACACTAAGCAAGAAAGACCAAGAACCTTCTTATCCCAAGGTCCCACTTTGTTTTTTGGCACTCTCCTGAGATTTGGAACATGTGACTTCAAACACAAGGATAGGATTTGAGCCTGCATCCTTCACCTTAATTCTAAATTATCCGTTGTGAAGGGTACATCCTATGCTCTCACCATGACTGTCTCCTCCAGCTTTTTGAAAAGATATTTTCCAAAATTTTTCTTCTGGCTAAAATCAGTTTGGCAAATTTCACTTGAATCCATGCACTGTCATGGGAAAAGAAACTGCATTTTTAGCAAGTGTACTTCCCACAAGTAACTAAAAATAGCGTTATGTAATTTCTTTAAAATAATGGTGGATACAGAAATAAATTTGGCACATCCATCTAATGAAGTCTGTTGTTAATTACTAGGATTCAAGTTAAAATGGACAAAAATAATGCTGTTTACAAAGATCAGAATTAAAGTGTAATACAGTTTGTTATTATAAACTATAAAGCCAATTACTTAAAATTGAAAAAAGTCAAGCCTTTTAAAAAAGGAAATGAGAGCATAAGCAAGACTTTTGAAACTATTCTTTGAACTCTTGCAAACCCTTACACTTCAAGTAGCTGTTAGGAAGAACTTTCCAGAATGGCAAGTTAATACACAGTTCTCTAGTATGGGCTTTACTGCACCTTTCTGTACTATTTACTATTGGTTGCTATCTAGAGAAGTTACTAAAGGCATCGGATTCGCTTCATGTGAGATGATAAAACAGCTCTTTCTTTGATTGTTGCTTCATGGTTGAACTTATTACACCAATAAAATTCAAATGCAATTTTGTGTAGATACAGTGTACCTCTGCAGAGCTGTGTATAAAAACCACTTGATGTATTTCAGAAAGGTTTAGAAGAACTTCATTTACACAAACCGAGAAAAAGAATTACAACTTCACCTTTTCAGACTCTTTCTGATTATTACCATTAACTATATTCTGAGTATATTAATTATATACTCAGTCCTTCCTTATGGGCTCAACAAAAAAGGGTATGTGATGTTAAGCACTTCTTGCAAGCATGAAAAAGTTAAGAAAGAGAACGTACTGCTGCAAGTCTTCTGGTCAGCATTGAGAATGTACCCTTGTTTACACCTGCATTCGTAGGAGCCAGGGGTGTTTATGCAGAAGTGATCACAGTGATGCTCAACTGTACTGCACATATGGGGCACTGAAAGAAAAAAAGTAAAAGGTTATGAAATGTTGGGTTTACTTACCTGTGGCCACAACTGGAAAAAATGGTGTAGAAAACATACAGAAGTAATTTAGAAATTTCAAATTGAGTGTTGACAGTAAAGACAAAAAATGGGAGCTTGAGCCTATAAGACTGTAAAAAAATCCTTGACAAACAGTATGATGTATTTATTATTTTAAAAAGTAGGAATTTAGATATTTTGTCTGGCTGATATTGATGGCATGTTTCTGGACATGAAATTACATTAGCAATGGAGATATATACAATATAAACATATAAAATAGAGTATCTGGAAATACTAATTACTTGGTGGTCCCAAGAAGACAATGAAAGAAACCTATGACATTTAAATTCAGAAAATAAATGGAATTTAAGTACAAACTGTTCTAGGGAACATTCAATTTCCTGAATGACGAAAATCACCAGTCAGCACAGTATTAAAGAAGAATGATTAGAAACCAACTTGATGAAGAATCTTGCTTGGGTATTAATGCTGAGGAACATACAAGCAGTACATGATGGCATTGAGGTCATGCATCTCCAAGTTTCAGTTAGTGGGAGCTGAGCTGAGCCATGCTCCAGACTATAAATCTTTCTGAGTTTATTTTTAATCTGTTTGCATTTTATGTCTCTAATAGCAAGCAGTAAAATGCAACAGATGAGATAGTAAGAAAGAAAAAGAATAATGGGCCCATTCTGTCAAATTCATTGCTGAACTATTTGTCTCCAGACTACTATTTGGGAATTAAGAAATCTCCTTGGCATTTTATTTCCACTGGAGCATTGCTTTTATGTTATTCCTATAATATACAGGTGAATTACTTCTCAGAGAACGTTGTGTGGAAAATAATCTATTTTGTTCAAACAACAATTAAGGATTGATGTGCTCCTTATTGTGCTAGGTTGACAAAATTCAAAATTTATGGAATAGATGTTAACAATAATCTTCTAGCAGCCACAACAGAAGCCTGATAAATAACGTGGTATGCATGCTACTTGTGGAGGGAAAAAAAAAAAGCGATTTTGAGACACATACTATATATCTGGTCTTTGGAATTGTTACCAGAGATGATTAGAGATTAAGGTCCCTTCCAACCTAAACTATTCAGTCATGATTCTGTGATGATTTATTACTAATTACAAAGCACCACAATTCCCAAATCTCTTAATCAGCTTTTTGGATCTCGTAATTTTCTACCATAATAAAACTTCTCAAGTACTTTTATTTATGTGAATAAAGACCTACTTGGACTTCTGGTCTTTTCATAGCATTATAGAACCACAGAATCTTAAAGAATAGAATCGAGTCTGGAGGGTTTGACAGGCACTGGAACCGGCTGCCCAGGCAGGTGGTTGAGTCACCATCCCTGGAGGTACTGAAAGACTGTGGACGAGGTGCTGAAGGACATGGTTTAGCGGTGGTATTGGCAGTGTTAGGTCCCTCTGCAGAGCCTTCGCACCCACACGCAGATCAACACTCCCGCCCAACTTGCATGTCTGTAAACTCACTGAGGGTGCACTCGATCCCCTTGTCCAGGCCAAAGACGTTAAAGAGAACTGGTCGCAACACTGAGCCCTGGGGAACACCCCTTGTGAGCATCTTTCTGTCATTCTGAAAATGAAGTTTATGACCTCTGATAATTTTTACACGGAGCTTTCCTCCTGGCTATATTTCACTATTTTTCAACATCAGGTATAGCTTGTTCCGACCAACAAAGCATTTTCAAATATGACAAATGAAAAATATACTCATTTCAGTAGTTTAAGTGTAAGAAAATCTTACTAAATACTAATGCTATAGAATGTGAATCTGTAGAACATTGCTCCAAAAACAAACAGTCCTCCCATATCAAAAGAATATAAGGTTGCAAACCAGAGTATTAAAAAATGAAAAAAAAAAAAAGCATTCAATGATAGGTGTCCCAATAACTCAGTCCCTTCTAAGAATATATTGTTACCATCATTGTTACCGATGTTACAGGTACATTGTTTTACAAGGGCCTGTAGTGACAGGACAAGGGGTAACGGGTTTAAACTGAAAGCAGGGAGATTTAGATTGGATATCAGGAAGAAATTCTTCCCAGAGAGGGTGGTGAAGTACTGGCACAGGTTGCCCAGAGAAGCTGTGGCTGCCCCATCCCTGGCAGTGTTCAAGGCCAGGCTGGATGAGGCTTGGAGCACCCTGGTCTAGTGGAGGGTGTCCCTGCCCATGGCAGGGGGGTTGGAACTAGATGGTCTTTAAGATCCCTTCCAACCCAAACCATCCTGTGATTCTACGATCTGTTACCAATCTTCCGACATATTATCACATATATTTTTTTCCAAAGTGTCTATTGCACCCATTGCAACGAATCAGTGGTACTCTGGTCATCAGCCAGATTTCGGAAGGAGACTGTTTTCTGTATGATTTCTGCATCCTCATTTGTTGCAGGAGGTATTTGCTGGACACGGCCAACTACTGAAGTAATAGAAAGGGTGATCTCTTAGTTAAGGAATTTGAAGGTGAGCCTTGTGAATTAGATTTTTATCTCTGTCTATGTCACAGGGTCCTTATTTGATTTGGGGCAAGCCAATAATACCAGTATCTTCAAGCAATCATCAACCTTGACACTGTATGTGTTCAGCTAGAGACACCTGAGTCTGGGTTTGCAAGAATGCAGGGCTCTCTCAGCTGCAAGTGAAGGCTGTAGAGCTGTGACTGGTATGTTATATTAGTCTAAAACTGCTAAATGCCCCAGAAAATCAGACCAGGAATTGCACTGAGTAAATTATTTAAAGTTAGTGGGTGATCTGGATAGTCTTAACCCTGCTTCTGTGCCTCTGTTCCTCCAAAGTAAAATAGGGATGACACCACTATCTACTTTATGGGAGAACAATAAAGGCTGTATTTGCTCCTGACTTCTTCATCCCAACTTCTGTCTTTGTCATTCTTTTTCTATTTCATCTCTACCTCCTTTCCTGGATTCTGTCTCCAACTCTGTTTCTCTTCTGAGTTTTCAACCCTTGCCTCACTCCCCACACCTCTGATTTCCCAGGATACTGTTTGCTTCTCTTTTACTTTGCTGACAGGTAATTAAAAGAGAGCCCTGGGATCCTCTGGCTTCAACTGCTGTTTCTGACACCCCCAAATCTTCAGCAGCCACAGGCAGCAAATGTAGGGAAAGTCTGATTTAGCAGGGGATGGAGTACAGCCAGTTTATATGGATTCTTCTGAGAAGATAGCTGCTAGACAGTGGGTAATCTCCACCATCCATAGGTAAACAGTGTTTAATTGGGTCTACTTTTCCTTTTCCTCACAGACCTTCATCACTTGGCCAGGTTTTTCTCTTATCTTCACAGGAACCATGAAGGCACATTCCCACAGACGTAAGGGCAATCCAGACACAAGGACAACTCCGGTGCCAAGGTCTTTTCCCACAGCATGAAGCCCAGCAGACTTGCATGCCAGGAGACTTGACCAGAGAGGTGCCTTGAATTGCTCTAGCAAAGAAACAAGGTGTTCAGGTGTTCCACTCAGCTACAGAGATACTGCCTCAGCCCACACTTGGGACGACTGAAAAAAACCTAATCACATTTTCTGGGAAGAATGTAGATGCTCTAGGGAGCAGAGGCTACGAGATGCTTAGATCACTTTCTTGAAATTCAGCAAGCTGAACACTGCTTCCCAACCCAGACTCAATAAAACCTTAAGGATGCTATCCGCAATGTAGTCCCTTAAACTGAAATCCGTAAGAATCTAACAACTTAAATTCTCCGCTGCATATGGGCCTGGGTTTCTAAGTCCATTTTGGGATCTCACGTTCAATTCCTGACACAGCAAATGTTGTGAAGGCATTCCCTGAGAAAAGGAGGCAGCAGCAATTCTTGTCACCTCCATATTCCTGGATGGTTTTACTGAGGATCACGTGTATTTGGATTAAAAGTGAGCTATAAAACTCTAATACATTTACTGGTTTCTGCCCAGAAAAAAACTGAGTAAGTGGTATTTGTACTGGATTTGTTTCTAAAATGCAATTTTAAAAATCAATAAAATGAAGTTTTGAAGCATTTTCTGTTCACTCCATTTAAACTGTCAATCCATGTTTAGTTTACTCTTTCTTGGTTCTCAAATGTATCTCATTACACCAGATAGTAATAGAGCTAGGAAGAAACAGGAAAAAATCTATTATCATCTGATGAATGTCTGTGACGGTGTTTTGTGCTGATGCAGTTCAGCTGGAGCCCTGTTGCTCTCTGAAACAGTTTTGGAAAAGACCAAGTAAGGAAAATTCTCCAGACTATCCTGACAATAAGCCCCAGTTCTGGCAAGAGTATCCGTAGAGATGCGTGAGAATTCAATCTCAACATGCATTTTTTTCTGGACTCTGCTGAAAATGCCTCAGCTTAATGCCAAATCTGTATGAACATCTTCCATATTTATCTCAGGAAAAACTAAAAAAGACAATTATGTAAAGTATACAGATTGGAATAAAACTAATTATGTATGCCATGATATATGTAAAAGGTAATTTCTTATCAGGGAATTACAGATGGAAGCGATTTCGCTATTGCAAATTAATACCTTTTAAAATATTATTTGTTTTATGAATAAATAATATTGCTGTAACGTTTTTTCCTAACTTTCTGTATTTAAAATGGATGGAATAAAAACAATACTGTGTCTCTGTGTCTCACTTCCAGTCACAAGGCATGCACAGAGATAACTGTTTGCACAGAATTAATATGTAAGCTTTAGATGAGAAATCCATAAACAATTGATCAGGTTGCCGTTTCAGTGCTAAGGGAGATCACATTTAAAATCAACAGATGATACAATTTATCTAATATTCAAATAGCAGAAGGCTGTAAATCAATTGTTAATATGCAATGAATAGGAAAAAGCATGACATGTGTGGTTGCCTCACTGTTTATGACCATGAGGAATTAGATCACATTTTATGGCACTTAGCAGTATAATGAGTTTTTCCACACATGTATGACTGCTGTTCTGAATGTTGTCTGGCTTGCCTCCCTTTTTGCAATGTATATATTCTAACAGATAAGGTTCCATGTAAAAAAAAGAAAAAGTTTAATGATAATGCATATTTCTTTTCTGTGTTTTATTTTCATTTGTGCATTCAAATCTATAGATAAAAACCTTACCACAAAGTTTAGTCTGGAAAGCAGAGGTCAGTGTTTCAATTTGACTGAAATTAGCAACCAGAAAAACATGCTCTTCATGCGGTTCACTCCCAATCGACTTCAGTGTGTTCATATCTACTCTTCCCACTCCAATGGCAAAAATCAGGATACCCGAGTTACGAGCTTTAGCAGCAATCTCTGCCACTGGATCCTGAGGTCTCCCATCCGTCACTATCATGATAATCCGGGGCACGTTCTGCCTCAGAGGTCGAGCTCCTTCTGACTCTGAAAATGCGATGTTCACAGCATACTGAATAGCCAGCCCAGTCATGGTGCCAGTTGCCAGGTGCATCATCCTCTTCACGGCTCTTTCAATATCCTGCTTCCTCCTGAACGTCTTCAGCGAGAACTCATGTTTGACTGTGCTGCCATACTGAATCAGACCTACGCGGGTGGCATCAGGACTGATGTCCAGAAACTGCAAGATGGTTAAAATGAACTCCTTCACTTTTTCAAAGTCGTAAGGACGTACGCTGCGAGAGCTGTCAATGATGAAGACAAGGTCCAGACGTTTGTTGTTGCAAGTATTTCCTGGAAGGCAAAATGCAAACAACACCACTTTACAAGAATTTCAAAATGCAAATTGGTTTAAGTTGACCTGATGTCTCAAACATGCTGTCAAAACCAACACCCTAACAAGTGCTGGGAAGATACAGGAAAGGAGATGCCAGAACTAAGGCTACTTGGGCAGTGTAAATTTGTCCTCCGGTAAGTAACAAAAGCTGCCTGTTACATGAGCAGTATATATTTTATTTTTTTGTGTGTGTGAGATCAGTGACCAGAATGGCTAATGGCAGTGGAAAGGGTAGATACTTGTGCCGTACCTTGTTCTGTCATTGTTGTTGAGATTCTGACCTCATACCCTACACAGGATGGAAACCACCTCTGAACCCACCCCCTCTGAGTTACTATTTGAGCAGGGTGCACTGTGATGCTTTTTGTGGTAGCGCCTGAGAAGAAATCTAACGCTCCAATGAGGCGGGATGGTATCAATCCCCCATTACAACCAGGGAAACAGAACACAAAGAAATTCAGGTCAAAAGCATATGTTAATTGCAGTGACCAATACAAGACGTGAAGGGACTGATTTTTCAGGGAACTTGGCATTAAGCAGCACTTTGCATGTACAAAGTACAGCTCTCAGTGATGTCAACTGCAGCTGTGACTGCTCAGCACTTCTGCAAATCAAACCCCATGATTTCAAATGCATAATTAATGGCCATCTGGGAGAAGTCTTGTCTACTGGACTAGCTCAGCATCACACAGAAATTCTGTGGCTGCATCAGAGAGAAAATCCTGTTGTCTACAGTGACACTCAACTTGGCCAAGAGACCACTCATACACTTCCTGAAATGTTCTGTTTCAGCTATGAACAGACTTTTTTTCCAAGAGTCACTGGAGCAGAAATACTACTGGGTGTATCTGTATCTGACAATTGCTTAGGCAGGCAGGCCAAGCTGTCATGGATAACAGCAGAAGTGAAGGCTGGCTGCCTTCTGGGCATGCTACCAGCTTTCTGCAACTCTGGGTATACATCCTCTGGTTTCTGCTCAGCATCCTTCTTTTTCAAAAGAATATGAGACATACGCATGGGTTGCATGATGAGAAGGGATAGCGACTGACCATTCACAGAAAGCCAGCACACGGCAGGCTTAAGGTGAGCAGGGGGAGGTGAGCCACGAGCCTTGCCACAGAAGGCAGCATATGGCAAAAGATTAAAAGGACTTTAAAGGGCTTAATGGGACACTGGTGAAGAGAACTCAACTGAGGGTTAATATTTACATTAAAGACTTCTACAAATTAGGAAATCCCTGAGTCACAAAAGCATGGCAGTTGGGGGAATACCTGCAGGTAGTATTGTCTTGTTCTTAAGCTTTCTCCCATGCAACCCCTTCTGACTGACTGCTGTCAGAGACAGGACAGTGGGTTAGATAGACCTATGGCTTCAATCCGTGTGTCTGCTCAAGTTCTTAAGTTCCTGGTGCTATGAATAAAACTCCAAGGTAGCTAGCTGCCCGTTTGTCTGCTGGGCTTGAAAGATTAAAGGTGGCAAGAATGCTTATTAAACTGCAGTGGCATTCTCATCTTACCAAGCCGAGATACCCCTAATCAGTAATCTCCTTTATTGCCCAACCCAATTCAATTCCCAGTGCACCCTCATCCATCTCTGTGCACTGAATGAGGCAAACACTCGGTGGAAAAGTAGCATTTGACTGTATAATTAAAGGTCATGTCATACTGCACAAGTACAAGTGGGCCAATCAAAGACTCAATTGGAAAAACATCTGTCTGCAGACAAGCCTTTACATGAGTTCACTTGTGACTGCCGATGAATGCTAACCATGTACTTCTGCCAAGGCAAGGGGTGAGACGGATGCCTGTTTTCACTTGGTAACTCAGAGGCCTCTTTCACAGATTACCAAGAACATTTGTGGGCATAGAATAAAAATGCTCTTTGATGACAATAAAAATGACTGCCTGGCTTTATTAATTTGCGGTCTACAGTATGGTTTTATTCATAAGCGTAGGAATATGCTCGAGTCGCTTATTCTTTCAAAATCGGAGGATGTTGAAGGCAATCCAAATAGAGCAGAAACAAAATTCCAGTTCTAATGGGATACAGATATCCTGACATATTAACTATTTTCCATCTTATTAGCTTGGTAGCATATCCAATTACTTATTATTTTTACTGATCTAACATGAAATATTTCCGCATGGTTGTAATACAAAGATAACACTAAGATATGATTTGTGGGAGCAGAGCAAGGAGAAAGAAAGATAATTGAAGAAAAAAGGCTAAGAATGTGTGTATATATGAGGGGAAGGACAGAGAAGGGAGAAGGGTAAAATAACAGCTTCTTTATTTCCCTTAAAACAAGTCAAAACTAGAGCCATGGGGTTGAACCATTTTAATTCGACTATAAAGATTTGGATCGTGGTCTGAAGAGACTCAGCTATGTATTACGAAGTCAGGCATGATCCTTGGTGGGAAAAAACCTGGATGGCATTAGTGGATAGTACTACCAGAGACACACCCCATATTGTGCTAAATTACTTAAGAAAAATGTATCTGTCTGAATGCAATACAGTGTATTTTAAAAGTACTTGCACTAGCAAAATTCCATCTATAGAAATACCAAACATTTCCAAATTAAAATATATTTTAAGTCTTTGTCTCCTGACTTGGTGGGGACTTTTAATAACTCTGTAATTATTAAAGTTGATTTAGCTGATGGGCTCCATGAAAAATAAAATATTACTTTTACTAAGGAAAATTCCATCAGGGTGGTATTTTGAGGAGTGGCGATCAGTAATGACTAACAGATCTGAACACTCATCCTCTCAGATAAACCTTCAGTGATACCTGTATAGCAGTTGCATGCTTTTGCACTACCCCTGTAAACTGCAACTTCTTCCTCTTACCAGCTCTCCTGTTAAACAGGGAACTTTCTCACAACTTTGGCAAACATCCTGGTACCCAAAAGTAATTCCCTTCCACTCTTCCTATGAAAAGTGACACGTTCATTGAAAAGAGCTACTCATCCGTAAACCTGCTTCTAAGTCAGCAGAGGTTTTGTATTGCCAACACAAAAGTTAAAAAAACCCTCAGTATGAGTTGTATTATCCAAAGGCAAGGCACAGACAGGGCAGGCAAGACAAGGACAGACAAGGGAAGGGAAGGTCAAGTCAACAGTAAATATGTTCTCCTCCTCTACTCAATATTCAGTTTGTCTGTAAATGACAGTTACGGTGATGCCACCTTCGCAAAATTAACAAGGAAAGGAAATTTCAGTTCTCCCTGGAAGAATCCAGTTGGAATCCAATTACCAATACATAAAAGACAGCTTAAAAGAGTATTTCACACTGAGTATCTTCATTTACTCTAAGTTGAAAATTCTATTGAATTATTTTCTCCAATGACTGCAGGTTTCATTCTGCTCCTTTCTCAAAGGAAATTATGCTCAGTCCTGAACCCCTACTTTGTCTTTGACAAAGCTCACACTACTTTGACTTTGCTCACCCACCCAGGGTCTCTGTCTAAGAGTGTGCTTGTACCCTTGCAGCTTATTTCTAACTAATGCTATATTGCCTTAATATAACTAAAGCAGTGCCAGGGAGTTTTCCTGTGCATTGGAATTGACTCTTCTAGGCTGTGAAATCATTAGAACAGTTCCTGGTATTGTTTAGCCCAGGACGATTAACATTTTCTCAAACAATCCTCAGGCATGATATGGGAAGTAGCATGAGCCGGGGACCCATCCTAATAGACAAGGTGGATGCAACCACTCTGTAAGCTCAGGGTATTCAGTACTACAGAACCAGTCCGGTTTATACCGCTGGTCTCAGTGACAGAGAGCAGTCTAAGATACAAGTTAAGCTCAGAGGCCAGCTAGCCTGTATCCACAGTATTAAACTCACCTTTTCACTAAAACAGCGTGGCTGTATGCAAATTGCCCACTGGGAATAATCCCTGTCCTCCTGTAGCCTCTGAACCACGCACGGGGATTGCCTGGGGAGTGCTAATCACTGAGGGCCAGAGACAGATCCAGCAATTTAACGACAACAATAATGGTGGAGTCCGGATGCCCAAGAATGTCCCCTGGCACTGTTAAAGTTCCTCAAACATTTCCATTTTGGGATATTCAAACTGAACACATTCAAAGGACCCAAGCTGTAGATGGTGATTTTTCAAAAGTTTTTGCAAGCTGTCTTGAAAAGATCGATTGTTTCAAAATGAGTTACTTATTTTCTATTGTTGTCCTACAACTTTATGACTCCTCAATACTTATTTTTAATCTGGGTATTACTTATTTGGTTATGTAGGTCTTTATCCTAACACATGAGAATAGATAACTATTGAAGAAGGTTATTGCTGTATGCAAAGCGAAAGGAAGCTAGCTCAATTTGGTAAATACAACAGCAAAGTTAGGACACTGAAGAAGTTGTAACAAGGAAATATTAGCTCTATGATGATTTTTGTTATAAAGACAATTAAAGTGAAAAGGAAGGATGAGATTACTTAAGAAAAAATGAGGTCATAGAAAAATTATTGCCTGAACAGCTAATGCATTAATGGCAATTTTAAGACTCAATATATTGTTTCTTAGCTCACTCCATAGTAATGTATATACAAAAGATTACATGCCCTGTGACACTGCCAGCAATAACACCCGGTTTATTTTTAGATTTTATCTCTGAGTAACAGAACAAAAGTCTTCACTTAGAAATAAATAAAAGAGAAAACCATTCTCCCAGCTAGCACATTATAGAACTTCTTAAATGGCTCTCATTTCTTCACCATTTTTTTTCCCTCTAGCCCTCAACCTTACTTGCCTCCCTTTTCTTTACAACTTTCTCCTTTAAAATCTTGGTGTAACTCCTACCAAATTTGTCTCAAAATGTATGAACTCGCTGGGTGTCAAATATTTGTTCCTGAAGTCCAGAAATCTGGTTTTGCCTAGCTAAGTATCCATCCAGAAAGATTAGGTTTGACAGGTTCTCAGGTATCCAAAAGATTTCTCAGTTGATGTAGAACATTTAATTTTCTTGCCATACAATCATACAAGTAAAGAATACTCAAATTTGCAATTCATTCATCAGTATACCAAAACCAAAATGCTGTGATGGAAAGAAAGAGTTATCTACGTATTACCTACATACACCTTCTAGGAAATTGCAATCGCTTCATTTGCAAAGATGAAGTATGATGTGCATAGCAGTTAATATAACGTTGTTCCTGTTTGGAAAACACATTTTGTGGTTGCTGCCAAGAGTAAATGAAGAATAGCAGTAATTCCAAGCACTTCTTGGCTCTATTGAGACATTTTATGCAAGTTAACTTCCACTCCTTTTCTTGTTTTCTAATTTTAATTCAAAGAAGGGCAAAGGACGGTACGGTCCCTTTCAGACATAATCATACCTTGCTCCTGAAGGAAACCTTAAAAAACTGCCCAGTACCCCTTTCCTGGCACGCATACCTGCTGCACTCAGTTCTGCAGGTGGCTGCAACTCTTACTGGCTCTGGGTCAGACCCTGGGTCCCAGACCTACCCCCGTACTCCCTGGCCCCATCCTTGTACTGAGCCTTCCCCCAGACTCACAGGCCTTTGGCCCTAACCCAAAGATTCATTATGATTTTGGCAGCTAACTCATTCCTCTTTACAAATTTCTTCATCTCGGAACACTCTAAATTCAACACAGCCTTCAGATATTTCTTTACTGCCTCTGACAAAATCTTTTCTGAACTTCCAAAATTTCTGGGAGAACTGTACAGCAGTAGGCTCTTGTCCACAGATTTCCATTTCCTTCTACATGCAAATGCTCCGTTATCAGCCACCGCGGGAGGGTCCATTACCTTGTTTTCATTTTACCTCACTATTTCTATTCCTTCCCTGTCATCCTTTACAAAATATCAAGGTCATTATTCATATGAAATCTCTCTAATTCCAGAGTCTCAAAACAGACTCCCACTATTTCTCCATTTCTTTACTGATACTGGTGCTTTGGCATGAAGCTAAAGCGCTGCAGGAATACTCTCAGGTTTCTTAGTTCTTTTTGCATATTCCAGCTGTTCTGAGATGGAAACTTTTGGGTTTCCTGACAGAGTCAAACCTTTCACAGTCAGGAGGATCAGGGAGTGGGTTGCTTTCCCTTGCAGACAGGGAAACACCTCGCCAGAGGAATGAGAAGCATCCTGATACCCTCTTGCCAGTTCCCTCACTGACATCTACCCACCACTTCCTATAGAAACAAAGGTTACGTGCTCTCAGCTGAGTGCAGCGCACACCCCTGAGAGTAGAGGAATTTATTTGCTGTGCCATGATGGAGAAGCCCTGTAGTACACTCAGTTAATGCTACTTTGAATCTAGTTCCCACAGACAGCCTGGAGGACTTTCTCTGCCTGTGATTCTCCTGTCCTGCATGCATCTGTAAAACAACAAATCAGAACCAACACCAAAAAAAAGGTGGTTGCGTGGGAGAAGATGATCTTTGTATCCTTCTGCTTGAAGAACTGAAAGTCCTGTCTTGCCTGAGCTACCTGGGGCACTGTTGGAAGGACACATAAATTATTAGAGAAGGAACAGAGAGAAAAAGTAAATGGTCATTATAGTAGTAGTAGTAATGTAGAAAATTTAGTGAAAAAATATGACCTTAATAAGCTGTTTCCTTTCAGGACATCAGCTTAACATTTTAAAAGCTCCTATCCAGACTTTTTTAAAAGCCGCCCATGTCCTTGTTTACGGGGAAAGCTGTTAGCAACCTCAACATTACTCACTGATCAGCTGATCTGAAACCACATATTTCTATCCATCGGTAACAGTCTAAGTAATAGACTCGTTTCCAGAACAGTTTCAGAAACAGCACCATGGGATAGTGCCATATACCATTTTCCCTTGCCCCCCAAAATATGTGGGACATCATGCCCACTGGCAAACCAGTAGTTCTACCACTTCAGCAATACTTAAATAAGTAGAAAGTGTCTTCTAGCTTCCAAAGCAATTTAAAGGCATGTTGTCTTCATTCACAGTAGTGTCCGATTGCCCACTCATGCCTACAAAACAGACATTCCTTAGGTTATGCAAATGCCGTTCCCAGGATTTGCAAGTTAATTTTGCACATCTACACTTTTTAAATTATTAAGCTAAAGTACTCACAATGAAGCCCAAAACACCACACTTTTGAACAGTCAGTGTTCTTTCTTTTGGCCTGATCTTCCTTCACAACAAAATATACAGAGGAGGCTTCGAGCTCTTTGAGAATATACACATAAAACCAGTTTGTAATCTTACTCGGTGAATTATTGTCAAGGCAAACTCTTTTTCAAACAGAAATGGTATTTCACAGTAATTTGTGGGGGTTGTAACAAACAATTTCAGAAATACAATGAGCATTTGCGGTTTAGTACATGGCTCAGTTTTTTCTGTAGCAGCAGATATTCTTTCCTCCTTGTGGAAAACTTACAAATCACTCTTTAAAGAAAGAAGGAAAAGGAGGAAAGGGGAATAAAGGGGGAAAAATAAAAGAGTAAGGAAACAAAACAAAGAGAAAAGAGGAAGGAGGGTACAGGCTTTACTAGAGGAAATACTTACACATTAAAGGAATAATGCAAAACCAGAAAACTTCTTGTTTTACTAAAACCAGAAAGTTCTTCCATAACATTAATTACTGAATTGCTCTTTAAGGGGCTGAAAAGTGACTGCTGTTTTGATACATGACTTGTAAATCAGTAAGAAACACTAAATATGACAGCTGGCAAGCATAATGTTGTTATGTGGTTAAAAATCGCCAACACAGACCAAAATCCAAACTTTCTGATCTCCATGATAGCTGGCTGCAGATGAGTGTGCTCGGAACAGGACACAAATCCCTGGGGTCTGTCAAGGTCCCAGCTAGCCCTCATGGTTCATTAGTTAAGCCTGCTTAACAGACAATAGCTTCTGCAGGGAACAGAGAGGGATATGATCACCACTCAGATCTCGTCTTCTTGGACACCACGACCCCTCTTAGGGGCTGGGGAGGCACAGCCTCAGCGTGAGCCAGGTACCAAGCCTCAGAGCCATGGAGAGAGGGTCTCCCACTGAGAACAAAACTCGGAAACCTGAAAGAGTGGGGCAGTCTGAGCAAGCGGTCAGTGGTGGTCCCAGTGACAACTGGCTCAGTACTGGAGCCAGTTCTGTTTAATATCTTTTTCAGTGAACAGGATGAGGGGATCGAGGGCATGCTCAGTAAGTTTGCAGATGACAACAAGCTGGGCAGGAGTGTTGATGTGCCTGAAGGTAGGAAGGTTCTTCAGAGGGATCTCACAGGCTGGATCGATGGGCCGAGGCCAATTGTATGAGGCTCAACAAGGCCAAGTGCTGGGTTCTGCACTTGGGTTACATCAGCCCCATGAAATGCAACAGGCTTGGGGATGAGTGGCTGGAAAGCTGCCCAGTGGAAAAAGACCCGGGGGTGTTAGCTGACAGCCAGATGCACACGAGCCGGCAGCGTGCCCACATTGGCCAAGAAGGCCAATGGCATCCTGGCCCGCATCAGGAACAGTGTGGCCAGCAGGACTAGAGCAGGGATTGTCCCCCTGTACTGGGCACTGGTGAGGCGGCACCTCAAATCCTGGGTTCAGTGTTGGGCCCCTCACTGCAAGAAAGACACTGAGGGGCTGGAGCGTGTCCAGAGAAGGGAACGGAGCTGGGGAAGGGTCTGGAGCACAAGTCCTGTGAGGAGCAGCTGAGGAAACTGGGGGTGTTTAGCCTGGAGAAGAGGAGGCTCAGGGGAGACCTTATCACTCTCTACAACTACCTGAAAGGAGGGTGCAGAGAGGTGGGGGTTGGTCTCTTCTCCCAAGTGACAGGTGATGGGATGAGAGGAAATGGCCTCAAGTTGTGCCAGGGGAGGTTTAGACTGGATATGAGGGAAAATTTCTTCACTGGCAGGGTTGTCAGGCATTGGGAGGCTGCCCAGGGAAGTGGCTGAGTCACCATCGCTGGAGGTATTGAAGAGGAGTGTAGATGTGGTGCTTAGGGACACAGTTTAGTGGTGGGCTTGGCAGTGTTAGGTTAAAGGTTGGATTCGATGATCTTAGAGGTCTTTTCCAACATAAACGATTCTATGATTCTATGAATCCAAGTGCAAGCTTCCTGCTACTGTTTTAGACCCCAGGCAGGTAGAGGCTGACAGCTGAGAGATTAAGATGAAAGCTGAAGTTTAAAGATTTGATATAAAGTCCACAGGAGACCTCTCAGCTATTGAGACAATCACTAGTGGGAAGCAAAGCACACAACTGCTAACACTGCCCTGAGGCACAATGTGTGTAAAAGGTACCTACACACCTCAGAAGGAAGAAAGAGGTGTTTTACCAGACTGTAAAATATTTTTCTCTCTCTTTCCAAACGTAACACATCTATATTTATATGGCATTTATATGGTTTGATTAGAGAGAGAGTCTAAATATTTGATTACTTTGTATCCTTATAAAAGCTTGGTTACCTTTTAATTAGAAAAGGATTTTGCATATATTTTAACTAAATATGCAATAATTTAAAAGATGCAATTTCCAACCTCTTTCAACCTTTACTGCTGCCTGGAATTGTTTTGATCTCCCCAAATACTATATCATCATAGCATGTCAGACACGTGATATAGTTATCATGACACAATTCTGCCTTCAATTGCAATGCAGACTTCAGTTGCAAGCCTACATCTCTGAGGACAAAAATACTTGGCAAGGTTGCACCTACGTAAAGACGCATAGATGCGTATGTTGAAGCTTTGAATGAGTTTCTTACACCAGTTATCATCCCACGTTGGTTCAGCAGTCCAGATTAGCAGGATTTAGAGATCTCTGACCAGGTCTTAGTGTATAAATGTTACAAAGAGTTCAACTAAACCTAAACAGAAGTATTACCTGCAGTCCACAGAAGCATCATTGACAGGAGTCACTTTTGTCACATATTTTCCCCTCTGATTTGCGGCTAAAGTTTAATTCAGAATGGTTAACCTGATAAAGTTCTTGAGCCCTAAAGTTGCATACGCACAAGTTTAAGAACCAGGATGGATGTTAGAATGTCTGCAATAATTTTAACTGACTGTAGCAAGTGACTCATAAATTTAGTGAGCACTCCGTGTACTTCATACTACTTCCTTTCATATTATTAGTGGAATCATATATATACAACCAAGAGATAAATCATTATATATTTTGTTGCAAAATATAATTTAACACAGACAGGGACATCTGCGTTCAGCAGCAGTTTCTACTGAACAAGAGCCAAGTACATTTCCTTCTTGGCCTCCCTTCCCCTCTCTGTTTCAATTTTGTGAGGTATCAGTTAATCTCTTGTAGTTTCTTCTTTCTGGTATCATGTAGTATCTAAAGGAATGCCCCCTAAATGAGCTTTTGTCCTCACATAAACAGTTATTTTCAAAAACAGGTAGGTGCATGTTTTATATTCCTAAGGAACAGAAGGAATGTTATTGCTTAGAATATTATTCTACAGCTTATTCAGTTATTCCCATGCATCCACTTCAGAGCTCTCCAACGAAACGTGTGACATGAAATATCTGCCCAGTTTGCAAGAACAGAGTTCACCAAGAAACCAAACACAGAATCTTGGGTTTGTCCACAAGGTTGAAATTTTGCTTTGCTTTGTTGTTTCATAATAAATGATTAAGATGCAGTAGGGTGTAGGTTCCAAATCCCCTCCACCAAAAAAACCCCACGTGATCAAACACCAAAAAAAGCTGCATCTTGCAAGGACTGGGGACATCTTGCTTATGAGCATGGAACTGGCTGAAAGGTGCTGTGGACCTCTGATTGTGGCCTTGAAAACCCAGTATGGGAATCACCACTCTGGACAACTGCCACAGCTCTTCATTCGTCCAGCTAGGGGCAAAGGTCCATTTCAGCTATATCTGAATGGAATTAGCTAAAGCAACAGACATAATTTTATCTTTAAAACAATGTAGCCAAGTATATTTCCATTACTGCTTTTCTTTAGTATCCAAAACCTAATGCTAAGCTGGCAAACTGTGCTTTCAATGAGCTGTGTGTAATCCAACAAAGCAGCTGTGCTCAGCAGGAGCAATGACTTTGTCAGAGAGCTAAGTAAAAACTTTTCAGAGCTCTGATAAAGCCTTTAAAAGTGAAGATTTTAAAACAAAAGGTTAATTTCCTGTAAGGAATCAGGATCAGGCTGAAGATCTAATACACAGGATCAAACTACTGATGAGTTGAAAGAGGAGCAAAATTTAGTTCCTACGTCACTTAAGGGGAGAGGCGACTGCCCTCTTCTACAGGAAAGACAAATGAACCATCCTGTTTCTTTCTATTTCACAGGGTTTTGCAGGAGTATAGAAACAATCCTTTAAAACAAAAACAACCCTACATTAAACCAATATTTTCCATCCACCAAATACAAATTCTGTTATTACAAGAAACACGTGTATTTTCTCTCTCTAAAAACAGTTACCCATGTTCTACAACTAATATGCTGCAAGATTTAGGAGAATGTTAACAAATTTCATTAAACTGGCACAACTGACAAGTTTTAAATATTTTTTAGTTTGATTCAGTGTTTAAAGAAAGAAAAGCCTAAAAAGCCAAACCTATTCAAAGCTGTTTGACTTTCAAGAGCCACAGAGAGAGTTCCAAAATTTTAGGTCCAATTGACCCTTGCATAAAAGATTTCAGATCTTTAATGGAAATTATTAGCTACATACATAATTAGTAAATAGTTATCGCAGTGGTACACTTTTGTTTTAAAAATTGGTTACATGAAGAAAAAAGGAATAAAGTTATTTTAATGATACTAATATTTACATAGCACAAACCTTCCTTTTAGTCCCAAAAACACAGAGACTTCAACCAATAGGAAAAAACCCAACCTGAACCTTTATTACTTTTCCAGGTATCTGCTGGTTCTTTGCAGCTATAGCACTTGCTTTTGGCTGCCAACCGAGTCTTTCCAGAACAGCAGCAATTGTCATCGCCGCCACTATTTATAATATACGTATTATATAAAAAGGGACAGCTTCTAATCCCTGCTAAATTGCTGTAAGTCTGTAGTGATTTTATTAAGTCAATAGACCTGAAGTCACTGAGATCATGGTTTGGCCCTGCTCTTCCTCATGTCATTTAAGGAACATTACAGCTTTCCAGAGAGTGGCATGCATCTTACACATTCTGTTCTTTACAGAGAGACACGTTTTAACCATGCCACTGTTTATATGCACTGCTGAATCTGAAGCAGGTGACCTAATTTATTGTAACAAAATGCAAAGGCCCAAGAGTCTAACTCCAAACTGCCACGTACTTTTATGGGCTGGACCACAGAATGTCCCAAGTTTCTTGCATCATTTAATGTCTTGAAAAGGCTCTTTCAGCCAGAGCTGCCAGAACTGTTTGCATCCTGCACATGCCAAACTGAATAGGGATCCAGAATTTTCCAAGTGCAGAGACCACAAATCGCTTGGCTTTTGAAAAAAGAAATAAATAATTTAACCTATAAATTTTGATTTACATAAAGTGCTAATTATTATCTTCTCTTTTCCACTATTTAAAATACGAAAAGGGGGCTATAAAAACAATTTAAAAAATCATAGGGGAAAAAAGGCAAGCTGAGAAATGTGAAACCTTTTAGTGTTTCCACATAACACCTTGCTACTGTGTTCATTTTCTGGAGAGACCGGCAGTTAATCTCTTAAAGCAATAAGCTCACTTTGGGTATTTGCCGGGGACCATAAAATATTTGTGAGAGACTGCTATTTAATCACATTTTAGATTTAGAATTTTAGGAAGTTTGAGAGTCTTGTTGAGTAAGGTGTGCATGTGGGTATTTCTCTTCACTGTTCCACATGCATTTTTTTGATGGATTGTATCTCCAGAGCTGTGGTGTTCAGCCTTCAGTTGCAGAACCTTAAATGTCTCTAGACTGCATCTATTATTTTTGAGAAAGACGAGTAAGAAGGGGAAGTCTCTTGTCATTTGGCTTAAATTTGTTTGTAGGAATTGAAAACCCAATATTTTTAAGTTAACAAAGGACAGGTTGTGAATGGTACTTTATGGAATTTTACGTATTTAAAGGATTACATTTTGGTTTGAGCAGTTTTATAGATAAAATGTGGTGCTCCCCTCTGTCACCTATTAACCCATATTCTGGCTTGCTTTCTTCTTTTTTCTTCCCAGTCCATCTTCTGCAGCACATTTCATATTCCTAATTTTCACTTAGGTAAGGTAACTTTTATGGAAAGGCAGGCCACTTAACATCTCACAGTGGCTGGAGAGAGAGATCTGATTAGATCTACTACTGATGTGTATAATGAAACCCTAAGGATGGACCATGTCCAAAGCCTTATCCATTAGATGTTTTCATCATCTGACAATTACTTTAAACAATGAGCAAAAGAAAATTATTCTAAGTCACAAACTGTCAGTGGATGAAAATGTTGACCAGCAAACTGCCTGATAGCATGCAGGCAATGATCAACAAGAGAAAGATGAACCTTATGTTATAAAATATGACAGTCAAAAGCTAAAACTGCCAGATCCCGTCCTCAGATTTTTGGCAAAAGAGGAAAAATTAGCTACGTATTATAATTAAAATTAACCTGACAAAATGAAGGGATTAACACCAACTAACGTAATGACGAATCTCATTTCTCTGTTATGGGGACAGGCTGAGAGAGTTGGGCTTATTCAGCCTAGAGAAGAGAAGGCTCCGGGGAGACCTTCCAGCACCTTCCAGCACCTGAAGGGGCTACAAGGAAGCTGGGGGGGACTTTTTACAAAGGCCTGTAGTGACAGGACAAGGGGTAACAGGTTTAAACTGAAAGAGGGGAGATTTAGATTGGATATCAGGAAGAAATTCTTCCCGGAGAGGGTGGTGAGGCCCTGGAACAGGTTGCCCAGAGAAGTTGTGGATGCCCCATCCCTGGAAGTGTTCAAGGCCAGGCTGGATGAGGCTTGGAGCAACCTGGTCTAGTGGAGGGTGTCCCTGCCCATGGCAGGGGGGTTGGAACTGGGTGATCTTTAAGGTCCCTTCCAACCCAAACCTTCCTATGATTCTATTATTTCAATAGCCACTGATTTCCACTCAATCATCCTTACTCACAGCACATACATTTAGACAGCTAAAACTTGCTGGTATGGTAAAAGGCAGCTTTAACAAAACCTCCGTGGACCAATTTGTATTTCCTCTAAACAGTGAAAACAAGGTCTTTTTTCCAAGACAACAATCCTGTAGTAAATATTTATTTCATACCACTTGCACAAAGTAGATCTAGTACCCCAAAAGTAAACACCTTCTTTCAACAGCTGCTAACTGGTCAACAAACTCTCACATTCCTGCTCGTAAATGGCAATCTCCTTTTTATCATAAACTAACTCAGCCAAGGTTTGGCTAGCTGCTCATTCCTTTATCATTTGTGTTTGAGATGGCTTTGGTGGTGGTGGTTGGGGTTTTGGGGTTTCTTTTTTTGTAACTCACCTAGCAGAGATTGCGAGTTAACATGCCGTCTTCGGGTGAAATGTCCTCCAGGAAGGTCTTTTGCCATGACGGAGACAGTGGAAAGCAGAGTATGTCCAAATAGCAGAAAGAAGCATGCAATCATTTTCTTCATCTTCAAGAAATAGAGGGACATTCAAGGATGTGAAACTGCAATAAAGAAGAGAAAGAGGTGAGCTCTTTGATTACACAAAAACATAAACTGTAACCATGTCAGCCATCCAGCTGCACTGCTCCCCACCCCCCCCCCCCCCATCACATATAAACATGCAGATACACTGGCATGAAATAATACCTACACCTGCAAGAAAGAAGATCTGCATAATAAAGTAGCAGTTAGGAGACCCTGCATAGTGTTTATAAATATGGTTAGTTGAAGTTCACAGATATATAAAATGTGTCAACCTTTACAGTCAAGTATTTTTAAAGCAAGAAAAGGAACTTGTTTTAGTCAACCTGTCAGCATAAATAGGTTTGAGGAGAACACAAATATTTTTTCATTATTCTACGTGGCACAACACTGCATTTTTTTCATAAGTTCAGTGGTTCTTGTAGTCTGAGAGATACTTGCTTCACAAAATCTTGGAGAATTAAAACAAGAGAAGGGAATATATTCCAGAAACAGCAACTATAAATGTGAACTGGTGACTCCTAACAGCTGTGGAGACTGGGGTAATCTCTAAATAAAGCCATTTAACCTGTTCCTGATGGCATGTTAATGGAGAACCAAGGATAATGTGGCAGACCACCTTCACAACACCTTGCTGAACCATCCACTAAGAGCACGATGCCAAAGGAAACCATGATAAAGAAGTGACTCAGGACAGTCCTATCAGCTCTGCAAAGTATCCCAAAATAAACCCTCTTACATACTGGCACTTACTATATTTTATACTTTTGGAGAAATTTTTGGTATTTGGTAGCACTTTCAAATTCACTAGGCTCACAGCTGTCCCCAAGCAACTTCAGATATAAGGGGAAAAAACTAAACTGTTTGCTTGCTCTGATTTTAAGTCTTTGAATTCTGTTAGGAAAATGTTTATATAGCAGGTAAATATCATATGATTAGCAGACCATATAAACCAAATTGCCTAAGTAATCATCCATTAGCTGTTATCTTTCTGAAACATATTCTGAAACATATTAAAGCAGAAAATTTTCAGTATTGCATGTGTTCACCACTCCCTTTGAAAAGTAAGAGGGGGGAGTGGTACTAAAGAGACAGAAGCACTAAGTAACAGTGCCTAGTTTTCTGGGGATCTTTTTATTCAAACTTAACATTGACTTCTGCAGTTCAACAGTATTTCATTTTGATTCAGTAAACTTAGATTCTTAGATCTCAATATCTTTACCAGCCTGACAACCAGAAAAAATAGGCTTACTTACAGTTCCACCAAAGAAGATCCAATTCTCATTAAAAAAAAAAAAAACTGTATTAGCAACACAACCCTACCCTCACAGTGTTGAAAAATACTATTTCTAAAGAAAGCAGTGTCTAACAAACAAGAGTGTTAGTTGCGTCATCTTACAGGTTTTGATACATAAGGTAATCTAAAATAAAAATTAAAGCATGATGAAATTGCATTTGCAATGAGGAAAAACTTAACAAGTTCCCAAAGTCAAAAGCTGTGTGTGTGATAAGATACCACTGATCCAAGCCTGTTGCCACCCTTTCATCCACACTGAAAGCTTCTGTGAAGCGTTTCTGCGGTGCTGACAGTCTGGACTTGCATACTTTGTTCTAGGTCCAGGTGGATATTTGTGTCCACTGCTGCGTGCATTTTTACATGACCAGTTTGTATTGTGGTTGCACAGCTTCTCTGCATATGGTCCTCCCACGGTTCTCTGTTTATTTTCTGGGTCTTCTGCAAGGTCCCCTGTCTTCACTCTGGAAGTTGGATGGTGTTTATTGCACCACATCTGGAATTTAGCACCTCATTTTCCCAGCAGGCTAAGCCAGGATGCTGGCACAGCCCTTTGCAGCTTCACGTTGCTGGCTAACCCTTGCTTTACCACGCTGAGAACATACTCCTAAAGTACAGAACTTACGCATTTTTGCGGCTACCTGGAAAATATGTTCCAAGCATTTTGATTCCAGTAGGAGTATTCAGTACTACATCATCAGGAGCTAAGTCCTCTGGGCAGACTCAAGACCAAAGTCACTGTATAACACCCCAAACACCTCTAAAGCAGAAGACACCAAGAGGTGTGGCTCAACCAGGTTGAACACCAGATGCATTGGCTTCCACTACTCCCTTTTCCTACGCATGGAGAGAGGAAGAAGAGGGTCCTACGCAGGGCTTTCACAGCAGCCTTGAAGCAGTCAGCACAGCACACCTCTCTGCTGGACATGTGAGGAATCTCCTGATGATGAACAGGCAATGGCTACGCAGAGGTAAACACTGGTACCGGCTGCTTGCAGTATCTGCAGCTCTCTTGAAGAAGTTTGGTATAAAGTAGGAGATTCTCCTAGAAGATGGCAAGCAAATAGTCTTGTTCTTTCCAGGCTTCCCTTGCTCCCTCACTGGCTGCTAGTCAAGAGCTAAATATTTCCATGGTGTTTTCTTATCAATGTTACCTGGACTTGCTTAGCCATGTAACCATGCAACAGAATACTTTTTTTGATGCATTGTTATGGATTTTCAGCTTTCACGAACTACTGTGTAAGAATACTGAAAAATGAAATACCTATTTCCTTTGTTGAACAGCACTCAAACAACACAAGCGTCTTTCTACCCTTTCAAGTATCTTTCCATGGAATTCTCCTCATAATGGACTGATGGCTGTTTTGGACAGAGATACTGCGGAATATTCAACGACCTTCTCCACTGCATGATGCATGTTATTAGGATTAGTCTTCTTCACTGTGGTAACTCTTAAATAATGTCAAGGTACAAGCAAATCTAACTTCAGCATTTTTAAGTTATAAAGAATGTTAAGTGCATAAAGGGAAACCATTCTGAAGTTTTTCAGCACTCATTATCTACCCATTTTTTAAGATAACAGGAAACTGATCCAATCAAAAACTTTCACTGAATTTAAAGAAACTGCAAGCGATCTACATAGGTGAATAAAATCACAGCCTGTGTCCCCAAGTTAGCAAGCCCAGCGACTTACTTGGAAAACCAATGAGGTCTTACTACATGAAAGCCACAAAATACCTCATTCTCAAACCCATCTCCTCAGAAATTAAAGTTAAGGACAGCAGGCACTGTAAAGCCCTGTTAACTATCAGTTACAACATGTTCCAAGGCACTTCACTCTCCACAAACCAGCACATGCATTACTAGTCCATTACTCATTAAAATCACTGTGTGTGGCATGGGTGTCTGGACACAGAGTATTGATAATTTCCTCTGTCTTTCTGGACCGGATTGCTGACACGGGCACTTTCCAGTTCTGAAAAATAACTATAGAGTCCTGCAGAGCCCAAGGTTGTAAAATATCCGTCCCTAGCTATGCAGGTGTTGTGTGGGGGCAGCTGGCCACAATCAGGAGGACGATATTCAGCACATCAGCGAGAAGCACGATCTTGCCTTCAGGCTTACAAAGAAGCACTCTATTGTCATCCTGTTCCACCAAATGATGCACTGGATTTTCTGTGACTCCTTGTTGCACAAAGAAGACTTCACTAGGCTCAGCAGCACAGGACAGGTAAAACTCCGCTAAAATCATGGTTGTCAACTGCATCTCACTGATATGGTTAACTCATTAACAAGAAACAAGGTTGCAAGTGCTCTAAGTTGCCAATTCCTCATCTGCTCCTCCATCCTAATGGCAGGCTCTGTGTCAACTAGAGCACATCAACCTACCCACCACTGCGCTAGAAGTCCTGCAAAGCAGCAGTAGTCTCAACACATTCTTCAGCTCCTTTTAACAGGCTAACTTGGGCTATGCATGCTGTCAGGATGGATGGATCCCCCAGATGGATCTGAGGAATGCATTATCTAAAAGTTAATAATTAAGGTGTATTCCAAGACAGACAACCCAAACACAACCAGCTTTATCAGTCTAAAATAATGAGTGTCCAGACCAGTAAGAGTAACCCAAATCTGCAATGAGCCCAGAAGTTGTGTACTCTAGCACAAGACTGGGAGAAATTCTTTGCCTATGCCAATGAAGGTCTACTTCCTGACAGAGTTTTAGGGCCACACATTGTTGGTTTGTGTCTGCAGAAGGGCACAGTCCTAGCACGTGATGGCAATTTGCTTGTTCCAGACAGGCCTGCGTGGGGATGAGGATGGGATGACAACCACAGATTCAGAAAGTCTTCCAGCTTTATTTCCTATCCTCACCCAGCACTTATCCCTACCTCAGCAGCTAGAACGATATTCCAGTGCTCCCTGTACTGAAAGACCCCCTGCCTTGTACCGCAATTGAGCTGCAGCTGAAACTCCATCAGTACCTATTTATTGTGACTATTGCTACAAATGCCCATTTGTATCACAGATTAACGGTGTTATCCCAGATTAATAAACGCATATGTGCCAGTGGACTAAACATGCATGTTGAAACAGTAAAGGGAAGACCTAAAATGCATTATAGAGCAGTTCCTAGGAGAGAGGTGAAATGACATTTGGTAGCCTGCCAAATACTCCCACAGACCCAGCCCTGCGCATGAGGGTGTGGCTGAAGGTGCTACAGGTTACGGGAGGGCAACCACATTCTGGAAGCCAGCAGGAGAGCTTTGGGGATGGGGGAAGAACAGCTTGCCTGCTCAAGCAGAGAGGTCAGATAAACAAACAAGTCTTGAAGGGTATACACAACAAAACATACAGCACATCAGAAAGAGCGAAGATCAGCATTTCAATTCTGCATTAAATTTTACTGTGAGGTATAAATATTGTGGTAGGACTTCTACAAACAGGCTTGGTTATCTAAAGGGCTTATCTTATGAACCACATCTACAATTTAATTTTCTACAACTCTAATGAAATAAGGAACATTAAGGATCCGTTCATCTAAGTCACATATAGACTTCCCGGTATCACTGTTGTAAAACTAGTAAGCGTTAAATCGTAGAATACTTTAGGTCAGAAAGGATGTCTGTAGTCCACCAGGTCCAACGCCAGCTGAGCTGAAGCTGATGACCATTTCAGAAATTTCCGAAACTTGCCATATAAAAGTTGATGGTGATACTGCAGAACAGTGCGCCCACAGTACGGCTTACTCTGCATAGTTTCCAGTGGTCAGACAGCAAGCTTTAGCAGTGGGAATTCTTATTTTATGACAGCATCAATCTCCATGTTATGATTTTCTTCAGTTGCCACTTGGACAATAGACCTTTTCATTAACTTGTTCTTTTGGGGAAAACTCATTTGCACTTTCTGGTTCCAAATCTGATCTAGATATCAGAGTTTCCACAAAGTTCCCAGGAGAGTGGCATGGCAAAACTGAGAAGCTTCACTTTTACCATGAGTAGGTAATTATATGAAAGCATATATTAGATGACATATGATACAGATGTGGCCTTCTTAGTTTTGTCTCTGTGAAGTAGTCACAAACCGTAACAGACTGTTAACTGCAAGCAGAAAGGTTAAAAATCAAAAAGGATACAGTAGTTCTGAAACTTATTTGCGAACCCACACTGACCCCAGTACCAGCACCAGGGTAATTCACCAATTTGGGAATCAAAACCACTCCAGTCCAAATACTCTGTGCTCATGAAACGAGCACATAATGAAATGTTTTCATAATGAAAACACAATCTAATGAGTATGTGTATAAAAAGGAGCTTGTTAATGATGTCCATATTATAATTAAATAGTAGTGCGGTTTACCATCCCATGGAGATAGTTTGTAAGCCATGGGAGAGTTTTTAGATCCGATTAGCCTATCCCGACTAAAACATCTTTTACCATTACAGCTGGGTCTCAGGGTCCCAGCGCATAAACACTAGAGTGTGCATTAGTTTGCTCATGAGAAATCCCAGTGAAGTCAACGGAAAGACTCACATAAAGTAATTAGGTGTGAATACTGAGTGCAAGACTGAGGATCTTAGCTGCAGCCTTGTGTAACTGAGTGCTACATTTTCTTAAGATATAAAAAAAATCAGATTTAATCTGATGGATATAGTTATAATCATACCGATACATAGTACATGAGGAGAAGTTTAAAAAATTTGGTGCTTAAAGCTAACACATCTATATGAAAAGTGGATCAAAAATTATTTTGTAGATTTTGTAGGATTTCATGGCAAAACCATATAAGTGTATTTTATTACGCTCTTGAAGGAGACTTTATGACAGGATTCAGTATGATCATTTCCTCTTAAGTAGTCAGCTGCCTGACAGTAGCACAGCTATAACAGGCTACACAGCAGGTCACCTTTTCAGATCTCTGCATCATTCACCCCTGGAATGACGGTCCCAAAAGAAACCCGAAGCATTTAGGGAGTATTGCATACAACAGTAGGCTGCATTCCTCTCTCCTAGTGAGCACTAACCCACGGTTAAGCAGTGACAGTGGCCAATCTGACACGGAAAGAACTGTCTTCTGAAACAGGTATATGCAATCATTAAAGATGCCACAACAATTTTTCTAAGATTAAAGAGCACCGTCTAGGTTGGTTTTCCAGGTTAAATACGTTAATGCAGCAAACCGTCCCCACTCCTTCCATCTCCAAGAAATGCACTGCCCTCTGGAAGCCCTGGCAGCTCCCACGCTGCATGTCAGAGGTGACTGCTCTACTGCAGAGCTACCCGTAGGGCTGTACCTGCTGCAGAGGGATGAGCTGCATCCTGTCCTGCAGAAAGTTGGGAAAAAGACCCGCAGGCTACTCACTAACAAATGTTTCCAGGTAAAGTTTGGCTCGGATTCAGCACCGATTTTAAAATACGGTGGGCTTTTTCCCGTACAGCGCGTACACTGTTAAATGAGTTACTGAAGCATGCAGGGGGCAGAGGGTACATGCGGAGTTTGCTCAGCCCCAGGCACTCCAAAGGAAAGGGAATCGTTTCTCCTACGGCTGGAACACGCGCAGCAAACCGCTCCAGTAGGACCCAGCAAACGAGCATCAAAACCAGCCGCGGACCCAGCCGCGGCCCCTCGCCTCGGCCTCCCGCTGCCCGCCAGGCCCCCGCCGCCCCCGCTGCAGCCCCCACCGCCCGCGGAGCCCTCCCCGGCCGCCCCCTCACCAGGAGAGGCCCCGGGGACACCTCCGCCGCGGGGCAGGACCGCCCCTCCGCCGAGCCGGGGCCCCGGGGTGGGGGTGACCGCAGGCTGCGCCGTGCCCCGGCGGCTGTCAGCGACGCCGAACCCCTCCGGGCGGCGCGGGAGGCAGCGGGGGCGCCGGTGCCCCCGGGAGGGGCGCGGCGGACCCGCCCGGCGGGCGGCGGATGCGAGGCGGGGCGGCGGGCGGCAGAGCCGGGCTTACCTGAGGGGCTGGCGGGGCCGCTCCGCTCGTCGGCGGGCAGCGGCGGCGGCCGGGAGCGAGCGCGGGAGCGCCTCCTCCCCCCTCGGCGCGGCCCCGGACGGCGCTCCCCCTCCCGCCCCCTCGGGAGCGCCGCGGGCTGAGGGGAGGGAAAGGGGGTGTCCCGCTGCGGAGACACCGGCCTCCTCGCCCAGACCTGACTTCCCCTCGCGGCCCCGGGAGGCAGCCGCGGGTGGACGGGCCCCTCTCAACCGCCTGCTCCGTGGGGGACGCGGTCCCGCTCCTTCCCGCCATCCCCGCGAGGGACGCGGTCCCGCTCCTTCCCGCCTGCCCCGTGAGGGACACTGGCTCTCCTGCCGCTCTCTCCCACCTGCCATGAGGGCAGAAGCGGGATCGATGGCCCTCAGGGAACACGGGCCGTCGGCCCCACGCCTTCCCGCCGCGCCCCTGAGGGACGCGGGACCCGCTCCCCCCCGTCAGCCCCGTCACGGACGCGGGACCCGCTCCCTCCCGCTCCCACGGGCTCCCGCCTGCCCGGGGTGTCCACGTCTCGGCTCCGCCGCGCACCTCGGCCCCGCCGTCGGTTCCTCCGTGTCAGACCTGGCCCTGCGCGGCGGGGAGGAGCTCCGGTAGCCCCGAGGAGAAGTGCCTGCCCCGGCCCGAGGGGGCGCTCCCCTCAGGAAAGGCCCGTGGGGTACCCGCTAGAGCAAAGCGCTGCGCCCTTGGTCTGGGGGCTCAGCGCCGGGCCGGCGGCATCCTTCTCCGGCCAGCGCCGTGCTCCCCGGGCCGGGCCTTCCAGGGAAGCCGACCAAGGGAAACGTCGGGAATGGAAATCCCATTCCCGGCGCGGAGGCCCTCCGGGCCAAGGCAAACAGTCCCTGGTGAATCATGCGGGTGTCTGGCCCCGCGGCGGGGCTGCGGGAGTCTCCGCTGGCGAACACGTCCCATATGGGCCAGGTAGAGGGGCCTGTCGTTTCTGTCACGACAGCGGCACAGTCGATAGTGCAGGTGGAAAAAAAGCTGAGTATGGGCTTTATATCAATGCTTATGGTTTTATTATGTACAAAGAAGAAAAATTAAAATTCCTCCTTTGTTCCAAAGCAATTGTGATTCCTGTTTCCTGGAAAAAGAACAGCAGTGAAAGTTGTTTCCAACAGAGAGGTGAGCTGGGCTCACTGTCACGTCCTGCAGAAAGGGATAAAATAGCCACGCTATGCCAATTCCAGTGCATCAGGTGCCAGCCGGGTCCAAGAGAGGGGGTTTGTATCCCCCAGAGTTGCTGGGATGGTGAGCACGCTTTGGAAATCAGCAGAGAACTAATTTGGGTACGTTTTGTAAGTCATAGCCTGTGAGGTGGGTGTACAAAATCTAATCCTTAAAAACGGGAGTGGAAATGATGAGTAAATCTCAAACTGAAAGGGGATGGGTTCACCTCATATTTCATTCCGAACACTGGCCCCTGGACCTCTCCTGTAGCCAAAGGAAGGGGGATAATTAAAAGTGCAGGTGAATACTGACAGCCATTACAGCAAACCCAGCAGGGCCAAGTGCAGAGCAGTTCACCTGTTCTGCTTCACCCTTTGTAATGTAGCATAGGATGAGGGCCCAGCCACGGTCCCAATTAATGCTCTATCATCTCAAAATACCGAACCTGTACCCCTGCAGATTTCACTGTGCTGTGGCTTGAGGCACCAGCTGAGCTGCCAGTGGAAGACAAAAGCTAGGAGAGAAAGTGGTGTGGTGAGAAGGTGATGTGAGCACCCAGGGGCTTTGCTGGGCCTTCAGCTCCAACTTAGGCGTAAGAAATCCCGACACTAGCTCTTCCCAGAAGCAGTGCATCCTGCTGCTGTTGTCGGGTGGAACACACAGAAGGTATTCCGGCTGGAGACTGGAGGAAGGGGTATGGTGGCAGTGAGTCAGCATGATAAGGCATCTACTTGTTTCATGAGAGACAGCTTAGAAGATAAGGGATTTTTATTTGACTTTGTTAATCGACTTTGGTATTTATTTAACACTGTACCAGAAGTTCTGTGTATTGCCCACATTACAGAGTCCCACTGTCTCTTCACCACTTGTCCTTCCTCAAATGATGGGCTTCTGCCCCCCACTCCCAGGGTGTGACTTTGCCATTTGGGAGAGAGATTGTTCAGTCTGTCAACATTTTGGAAGATGGGTAAAGTTGGAAGATGCTAAGTTAGAAAAAGCTGGAGGCTTTGATCAAGCCATGCTTTGATCTGAGGGCAATTATTAAGGTTCTTGAAGATTGCTAACTGGATCCCAGAGGCTTTCTGAGTCTTCTCTTTCCTTTCCTGGCTTCTCTCAGTTCCTGGAAGGATAGTTCTCAGTGTGGAAGAAACTCCCAGGGATGTAGGCTGCTTGAATTATCGCAGGCAACCACATAATGTAAAAACCACATTTCAGAAAGTACTTTCCATCTTAAAAGCAGGTGATTTAGTAAAACAGCAGTGAAAGTTTTCCTCCTGCTGTTAGGGACCTTCCTGGTAGTTAGACACTTCCTACTAATTTCCAGCCTAGAGGTATCTATGGCCATTTCATACTTGTTCTCTAGTACCAACGTTGTCTTTCGGCCTAAACAGCTCTTTTTTTTTCCCCAAGGCTTGCATAGCTGGTGTATTTAGTGACAGCAATCGTTTTCTCTTTCAGCCTTCACTCTTGTTTCACTCCACGAGTGAGTTCTCGCTGTACGTGTGCTGAGCTGGTTCCTGTGGATGTGTGTGGCAGATCTGAACATGATACGCCGTATGAGGTCTCACCAGAACATTTCTATTTATTGAAAATACTTTGCCTGATGTGGTGTAGGATTTCATTGGAATATTCAGTGGCCACATTACCACTGATGGCTGATGGTCATCCTCGTATTCAGTTTATATATGCAGCTGCACCTGCTTGCCAGTGGATAAATCCTAATGCATGATCTTTCCTTTTATACTATGGTATTTCATCTCTTTTCTAGTTCTTAAAATCATTCAGTTCTTTCTGAATGAGATCCTCCTTCTCCTTTACATTTACAATGCCCATTGAGTCTCCTATGTTTTATCACAAAACTTCCACCTTTGCCTGCCAATTTACTGAATCAAAAAGTTAAATATTAAGTAAGATTCCCAAAGTGATCTTTTAGTAATTGCTAATAACTTTTTCTCTCACTTTCCCTTTTGAACACTCCCTCATCCCTTTTTCCTATTGCCATGAGCTAGATCCATACTTAGCTCACAGTCCTTCACCTAGTTCCTATTCCAATTAGTAATTTCCTCTGTGGTGATGCTTTTCTGAAGTGCAAACAGGTTAGATCTACTGCACTTCCTTTGCTTAAAAAAATCAAGTTAGATGCTGGGAAACTAATCCTGCATTTATCACTTGTTCATGTTTTGCAACATCTTTAATTATTCTTTGCTTCAAAGTTTGTTCTGAAGTCTTTAGTGCTACGTGGATCGGAATAAAAGCTGAGATGCCATTTGTACAAATCCAGTGTCCCTAAGGTATTAATTGCTTTTCATTGTGCACCATCTGACAAAATCCAATTGTTAAGAAAATGTGGTATGATGCCTATGCTGTCATTTGGGATGGAAATTATCTGCTCCCCGTGACATGAATGTGTTTTAAGGTTCACGTCTCCCTTGCTTGTAGTTGCTGCTTATTATCCTGCCTTTGTCTGTGTTGACTGTAATAAAATATTTATAGGTAGCAAAGTCTTTAGCATTGGGTAGACAAGCAGAAACAAGGCAGGGTTCTCAAAGACCTTGATAAATGTTTTGTTAGTTTCTGTTGCAAAAAAGAAAATATTTAGACCGTAGTAAAAAAAGTTTGAAATAAATACATAAAAATGATTGGTAATGCAGAGAAAAGTCTATGGCTTTTGCTAGTGGAGGAATTCAGCTTTTTATTTATTGACATGCAAGGTTTGAAATGCTTATAGACAAGATCGTAAAGCTGTTGTAATATTAAGTGTCTTTATTAGTCTATAGAGAAATCAAACCGTATTTTTTCAAAAGTTTGTATCTGACAGCCTTATGATTGGAAATGTTTTAATGTACACGTAATATTAACTCATAGCGTTTATAAACCGCACTGCACTGCAGTTTATCAAGTAGAGTTTCCAATGCAGATGCAAATTGGAGTCTATCAATGGAAGAAACACCCTCAATTATATAATTAGAAGAGACACCCTTTCCTGCGTGTCACTGAAATGAAGCTGTCTCCACTGACTCCTGAAGTCCTGGATCACCAGGTACTTGGTATCTTGAGAACCATACAATGCCAGTTACTTCAATTACAGTGGCATTTTCAAATTTCTATGGTAGCTTGAAACTAAAGCCATATCAATCTTTTCTTTCTCTACTACTCTTCCTAAATACAGACAGATTTTTTTTTTTCTTAGAAGTCTGTTGTGGTTAAAACTACTGTCATGTAAAGCGGGTATGTCACAGCTGGCCAGTGGTCATCAGTTACTTTATGATTCTTCATTGTTATCACTTAAAATCACTTAAATAGAGATAAAATTATGGGGTTCGAGGCTATATCTAATCTGTTTCCCAGAAGAAGTAGGTCAATAATATGCTATATCTTATCATTCCGCCAAAAGCATTATCCTTTTTCTGTGTCTACAAGACCTTTCTACTTCAGGCGTGCACTTCTCTTCTTTGCCATTTCGAGCATCTCTTCCACAGTTAGTCACCTCCTTTCCACTTCCGTGATTCTAATTTGTACACGGTACGTTGTATAGCCTCTAAAAAGAAATGGAGAGATTTTTTGAAAACCCATACTGTTTTCTTACATGGATCCTTTCTGTTCAGCTGTCACTTTCCATCATTGCACGAACCTGCTGCTGGTTAACAACAAATTCAGTAAGGATGCAACCACAGACAAAGAGTTTATTTCTCACTTGTGGTAAAAAGGACTCACCTGAGTGTTAGTGATGGACCAATGATACATGAATTTCACGGTTCTGTTCACGGTTTGTGAACTTCATTAGATATATATATATAAAACCAGGGGAACTGAAGCAGATCAAAGGGTTGGAAGGACCATGGATTTGTAAAGAGCGTGCAATTACTTTTTTCCCACACTTCTGTGTTGATTTTGCTGTGGTTTACTTCCAGATGTTTGAGGATTAGGATCTCGTCTGGCTGTGTACTTAATTCTAAGAATCACTTCATATTCTTAAGGCATCTGAAAAAGGGCAAATAATTCAGTGGTGTGCTTGGCCAGACCAACCCAGCCTCAGTTCAGCCCTTTTTGCTCTGCTGGCTCTGTACCACTGCAGACTCTCAACTTGACGGTTGCCGTGGATAGCAGATAAAGTCACCTACAGTGGCTCAGAGTAATGGGCAAAAGCCAAAAAGTTTTGCTTATTGAAGCCCAGATGTTGCAATTAACGATGTTTTTCCTACTAGGATTCTCTTGGAAACTCCATTTGACTCTTAAAAATATTTTGGAAGAAGAAAACGAGAACTTTTGCAGCTGGT
This sequence comes from Rhynochetos jubatus, assembly GCA_027574665.1. Taxonomy (NCBI): domain Eukaryota; kingdom Metazoa; phylum Chordata; class Aves; order Eurypygiformes; family Rhynochetidae; genus Rhynochetos; species Rhynochetos jubatus. The sequence continues at coordinate 24,727,062 of CM050648.1, forward strand.
ACCTGAAAAGCAAGCATTTGCCTTATATATGGGTTTCACCCTTCATTTTCTTCAGAAGAATTGTGTGGTAACTTATAATTACTGTCCAGACTGGGCAATGTTTGCTGGTGAAAAAAATGTGATATATGGTATCATCAGAGGTGGGAGTCAATGAAGCTATATGCTGTTGATAAAATACCTACTGAATTCATCTGCAGACAGCACTCACCTACTTTAATTAGCTGAAAAAGTGTCCTGGGATTGCCACTCAGCCAAGCATATTTAATTTTGCTGTAACTTTCAACCTGTGGACAGTAAAATTACATTTTCAGCATTTCCCTTGTTAATTTAAGCCGTGCCATGCTTGAATTCAATTCTCCTTCCCTTCAGAATCTAAGACAAAGCTCTTGGGACAAAATTGAGATCACATACACAAGGAGCTGATCTTTGATCTTACAACATGATCCAGAAAGCTTGTGAGTTCCTAGCTCTAAAGCATTCCTTACACCATGAAAAATACTCTAAACGTAGCAATAGGTTTGAATTTTCACCTGTGTATGGATCTTAAGTCAAATAACAAGATTCTTCATGAATCTTAGATCATGTTTGTGCTGTGCTCAAAATAGGCACCCAAATTTCATCTGAACTACAACTTCAGCAGAATTTAGGCAGTGTGGCTCTCGACCTAATGGTGTTCATACAGAACTCTGTAGATCAAAGATTAAAAAAAAAATGACATCACCATTTAAATTTTGGTGATTCAGTTGCCAAGCAACAAGATGGTAGCCAATCCAGCTGGATCCCTGGGTACTTTTGTAGCACAGTCTGCAGCAGAAATACCTGCCTGACTGATCTGTCATTGCTGTGGCTCCTGACTTCAGATTTACCCTGATTTCACCTTTAATGAAATTAGTTGATGGTATTACTACTTTTAAAAAGGAAGCAGACTGTCTCATAGCAGTTGTCAACAAAACCTCAGTATTTAAACACATATGCTGGTCTGCATTTAAGAAAAAGTACAAAAAATATGATTAGTGAAACTTGCCTGCCTCTGAATGACCCAGCTGAAATATGTTCTGTTAAAAGGCTGTTATGGTAATGTATGTTAATGAATACAGAGAGCTGTGGCTATTATGAACCAGTTTGGTGTTGATTAATTGTTGCATACTGGAAGCATTGTTTCTTTTGGCTATGGTACAGCTATGATGCTGACCCCCAGTTAAGTCTGACTCATGAACCATCTTGAGGAGATAATAGGAGGCACAAAAGCCTGCGCTGAACTTAGATTTAAAGGAGATTGCTCATGGTCTTCAAGTTAAGCAGCTGCTTAGAGCTTTGGTGTTTCTTAAAAAAATCATCACCTTAAAAAACATTTGACTTCTCAAAGTTTGGCCCTGCAACACCCAGATTTGTGGCAACAGCCCTGGGAAACTTTGGTGCTTAATGAAGTGCATAAGGAAATGTAGATGTTAAATCCCACCCCAACACCCATAAGAGAAGAAGTCTGCTCCTTACTGCAAGTGCAGAGGACCTTAGGAGCAGATCTGCCCGTCTCTCCACGAGTCCTTGTGCTGGTCACCCTGTGCTCACTTGCAGACACACTTCTAGGGCAAATGCTCCAAGCCTTTGTGAAAACAGGGGCTAGAAACAGCCAAGCCCGACCTGCAAAAGACTTCTGCACACAGGGCGGGACTTGGGTGGCTGAATGGCTTCAGGGAGCTTGTGCATGAGCTGGGCACCAGCCTGCTCAGCCCTGTCCAAACTAGTGATGTGTAAAATGTGATTATCAGGTCTTTCTCTTTACCAGATCCCGCTGGGGCCAAAGAAGGAGGTGAAGGCTGAGCTCCATAGACTGGAGAAAACCTGGTCCACAATGCAGAAGGGAGCAGTGAAATGTCAAGCAAGCTGAAACATTTCTAAGGTTGGGCAGACACTGAACCTGCTGTCTAGACATCAGTTTGGGAATTAAATATCCGAGTCTTTTTTTGAGCCTTCTGCATACCAAAAGATACAGGATTTCCCTGAATTCATTAGTTCCGGAATTAATTTATGGATTGCCTTACAAAATCCAGTCCTTTATTACTCAAACAATTGCTCCCTTACAACACGTTATCAAACATGAAGGATGGAGATGGAGAGTAGCAGAAACGCAGCTTGTTTCTAGTCTGATGTTTCTATCTGCATGTTTTTATCCTTAGGTGGTGTTACACTTCTGCTGGCGGCAGTGAAGACACCTTTTACTAAAGTTTTGTTCCCAGTGTATTTACTTGTATGGTAATTTCTCTTGCTCACATACAGTATCCTTTGCTCACATACAGCTGAGTTTCATCAGCTGTTTTGCAATATATTTCATATGTGCAATGCTGTTGCTGTATCATTCTTGTTCCCTAGTCAAAATATTGGTTTATACCAGGTAAAGTGTCTAAGAAATGTCCAAGTGTATAATATTTACACTCAACCCCATATTGATCCACTTCATAACCCCTTTAAGAAAAGAAAAAAGGATAATTGGACAAAGTCTCTTTTCCCAAATAGTCTTGTGTTCTATTACTCAGTTTCCTGAGTAATGCACTAAATGACAGAATTATGGAAAAATTTAGGTAGGAAGTGACCTAAAAAAATCCCCAAGGATGGTGTTCAGCCTCTCTAAGCTATAGCTTTGTATGATGAATCTTCTATTATACCTAAAGTCCAAAAATCTAAATTCAGGAACTCTCCAAAATCTGCTTTTTGAATACCCCCACTGGTGGTGGTGGTGGCAGTTGCCAGTGCTTTGGCTCTGCACCAGATCACTGTGCTTTTAAGACTGAAGAGGAAGAAAACTTTGAAAAAGAAGTTGTAGTGAAAGGACAAAGGATGAACGACATCTTGAAAATACTATTAGATATAGTAGTAGATACTGTAGACAGAATATCTTAAATAGCTTAATATTTTCTTAATATTATTTTTAAAAAAGTCCTTGACCCTCCCTGTGCCCAAATATTTGGAAAATCCATCCAAATGTAAGATGATATTTCACAGCAAAAGTCATCAGAGCAAAATTGTGATAAAAGTGTGAGATGCCAAAGACAACTTGTAGTAACCCTGGTACAGTTTGTAGCTAAATTAAACCTGGTTAGACAGTAAAAAGTTACAGCTAATATTGTCACTGAATCCAACCCAAAGGGAAAATTTACTCACAATAAGATGAATAAACTCTTTATGCTTCAAAAGCAAAGAAGAACCAATTATCTTCTTTGTTATTTGGGATGAGTATAAAGCAGGAATGCTAGTTAGAAACTAAAAAATGTCTAGAAGAGACATTGTATGTGGGGTGTACGTAGACACCATAAACATGATCACAGAATCACAGAATGGTTTGGGTTGGAAGGGACCTTAAAGATCATCCAGTTCCAACCCCCCTGCCATGGGCAGGGACACCCTCCACTAGACCAGGTTGCTCCAAGCCTCATCCAGCCTGGCCTTGAACACTGCCAGGGATGGGGCAGCCACAGCTTCTCTGGGCAACCTGTCCCAGTGCCTCACCACCCTCTCCGGGAAGAATTTCTTCCTGATATCCAATCTGAATCTCCCCGCTTTCAGTTTAAACCCATTACCCCTTGTCCTGTCACTACAGGCCCTTGTAAAAAGTCCCCTCCAGCTTTCTTGTAGGCCCCCTTCAGGTACTGGAAGGCTGCAATAAGATGATCAGGGATCACATCTCAAAACTTTCCCAACTTGTGACTCTACCCGACATCATAACCCCTGAGGCAAAGGGTCAGGGGTCCTCAAACATTCACCTCCCTCCTTTTCTCAGATACCCCTTTTTGTAGCTCATCCTGATGCTGCTCCTATGATAATATATATTTATATGAAATATTAAAAAGTCCCAGTTCAACTGGGATTGTGTTGCCCATGCAGCCTTGTACAAGGGCCACAGATAAGGCAGCTCTAGCGCTTACATATAGCCCATATCTAAATGTTGCTGCTGCACAGCTGCACCGTGGCAATTATGGAGACATATGTTAAGTTGCTTGGTGCCAATAGGAACACAACTGTTACAGACAAGTTTTTCTGTGCTTTGCTTTTTCACAAGGAGTCTGCTTTTCTAGACCCCTGGAGTATTTACAGTGTGTGTTCAGCATAAGGATACTTTGCCTTCATCGTACTTTGTATTTTCAAACTACTGTGTCGGGATTTTTTATCCAGGCTGAAAAATTGAATTGCAAAGAGGGAAAAAAAACCAACCAAAAGATAACGACATATTACATTGTGCTTTGGGCTTTTTTCGCTGCTAATTCACAGGATTTAAAAAAAAAAAAAATAGCCATAAGGAAAATACACCTTTGAAACAGAAACCAGACAGATCCTAAGATGAAAATGTGGCCACAGATACCTTTCCTAAGTATCTATATTTAAAAGAAAAACATTTGCATTAAAATATAAAGAAGCAAACAAATATTTTTGGAGGAAAGATGCAAAACATTACTGCATCAACTAGTCTGGTTCATCAAAAGCATTTTGAACTTCTTTAGTTGCTTTTTTTTCTGTGAAGCAAAGAAGCAGGATCCCGCAGCAGCAGAAAATTTAAGCTGGCCTGTTCAACTGATAACGCTAATTTCACCCTCAGCTCTAACACAATGAAAGAAATGAAACTCATTCCAGTTTTCTAACAATTTGACTGGGAGAAGCCTTTATGCATTCACAAAAGAGAAATATTTGTGACTAATTGCCAGCTGTTGCGTTTGTTCCTTTACTTTCATTGCCCTTGCTGCCCTCATCTGATACTGCCAGGAATGTCCACATTCATATAAACAGTACCCATCTCCCAGTGTCCCACCAATTCATTGTTTATCTAGCAGCCTTAAACTGGTGTTCACACAAAATATAACTATAAAAGTAGTTGTCTCTCCAGCCACTGTTTGTCCGTAAGAGACAGAACGCCTGTTTGTGCTTCCTCTGGCCCAGAGAGGAGCCCGAAAGATCTGTCATCTGTAAAGTAGAAGGTGTCTGTCTTAATAGGACGGCATCTGTATTTTTAAGAACACCTTGCCCATCCTGACATTAAACATGCTCGGAGGATTTGATGCTAAAAGCCTATCAGTGTTGGACCTCTGTCTCTAATTGCATCCTTGCCTCTGCTGTGATGAAGGGACCTGAAATGGGGAACTTTGGAGGGGGAAAGAGTTTCAAAATTGCAGGTAATCAACTCTGAGGAGTTCCAGATGATGAAGTAGAAGGAATATCAGAAAAAAAATACCTCATTCCCTGCAAAACCCAGAAGTATTTGGATACTTGGGCAAAGTTTATATGAAAACAGAAACCTGAGGGTTATTAGCAGGATGCACTTAGATACTGAAACAGAGCCCACGTTCTGGGCTAAGATATTGTGTGTGGCGCATCCCTGCTATTGCTGGTCATGCTGACCTCAAAGAGCAAACAGAAGTCCTCTGAAACGGCTGCAGACTCCGCCGTGCTGCAGCGTCCTCTCCCAGAGCAGCTTCACAGCTCTTCTGTGTCTGCTGGCTCCAAGCCTCTCCTGTAAGCCAAGTAGCCAGCCCCGCTGCATGCCTGATTCATCTCCGTGCTGTTAATTCAGCCTTCCAAGCGACCGTGTCCTCTGCTCAAACTAATTAGTTAAAAGTCCAGCTCTGGCTACAGAGGACAAACCTTTCTTGACTTTCTGAAAACCCCCCTGTTTGTTTGAAAGATTTGAATAATCCCAAAGAAAAAATGTAATTCACTGCATTAAATTTCACCTAAGATCTTCAGTAAAATAAACTACTCGTAGTTGGTGGTCTAGGATATAGTTGTAGAACTGCCTTTTTGCTTTGAAATTACTTTATATCTGCTGGCTGGGTGACAGCGAGGGTTTCATTCCTGCCGTTTCGGTGGCCCATTCTGCTGGAGGTAGAGCCGGGCTGCAGGCAGAAGGTCACAGATCTGGCTTCCACACCCCGCTGAGCTATTCAGCTGAAAAACTGGTTGCATTGCAGAACCATTTTGGGTCAAATCCATGGGTGTGGAGACATCATTTACAAATACCAGAGTCCTTCGCTGAAAGAACTCTAATCCCGATTTATCAGACCCCAACCTCTTTTTAGATAACTATGGCTGCTCTTTGGGGTTTCTCAGGCCTGTGAACTGAGATAGTGCTGGAACATCTCCATCGCCATAGGCACCGATATGATGCCAGAAATGCTTTTTAGTGGTACCTGACTGCAATTTTTTGCAGCTAATTGAGACATGTAAATGGGATGCCTCTAAGGAGACAGCTTCTAAGGAGAGAAGTCTCAAAGGAGAGAACCTCTGAGGAGAGCAGACTCCAAGTATGTAACTTAGCTCCAGAGAAGGAGCGTGGAATCTTCTGTCAAACTAGACAAGTTGGCAGGAATTTAATCAATGCTCCCTTAGGTTTAGAAAAATAAATCTGTAGATGTCCTTGCCTTACAAGACGACAAAGGTATCATCCACTCCAGTGATAAAAGTCTGAATCGGAGCTGGCATAACTGCTAACATAATGGGGCACAGGAGCAATTATATTTCCTCCTGAATATAGCACAAGAGAAGGAGGGTCATAAGCCAACCAGGCTTGTAGCAGCAAACCCTCTCAATGCAATGACATCCGTCTCTCTGTGCTGTTTAAAGGACATACATGCACACTGCCCTCCCATGCTTTGTCCCTGTTGCTGCTCTTCTTTCCATTACGCCCTTATCAGTAGCTAAATTTTCTCTTGCATATTCCAAGCATCAGTGTGCAGACATGTTGCATCAGAGAATCACAGAATGGTTTGGGTTGGAAGGGACCTTAAAGATCATCCAGTTCCAACACCCCTGCCATGGGCAGAGACACCCTCCACTAGACCAGGTTGCTCCAAGCCTCATCCAGCCTGGCCTTGAACACTTCCAGGGATGGGGCATCCACAGCTTCTCTGGACAACCTGTGCCAGTGCCTCACCACACTCTTCATGAAGAATTTCTTCCTTATGTCCAATCTAAATCTCCCCACTTTCAATTTAAACCCATTACCCCTTGTCCTGTCACTACAGGCCCTTGTAAAAATCTACCCCAGCTTCCTTGTCACCTTCTTGTAACCTTTCTTATAACACCTTCAGTTGCTATAAGGTTTCCCTGCAGCCTTCTCTTCTCCAGACCGATATTAGCAAAAATTTGTTACAACTGCCCATGGTGTCCCTAGTTGCTGTACTTTGGCCGGCAGGCTAGTGGTGAGGAATACCCTATTTTGAGAGCACAGAACTGGGAATTTGGTCCAGACTAGGTATTGCTCCCTCTGCCTCCTTGCCAAGATTTTCTCTGGCCCTAAATCGATCTGATATGGCCTTTGGTAACATATCAATTCTGGATTGTTTTTTACCAAACAGAGGTTTTCCCAAAGAAGTACAGACAGGCTAACATCTAAAATAATGATAGTTAGTAATTGGTTTAGAAAATTTAATGTGCTTACAAGTGCCACGCTGTTGGGTCACCACTACAAATGCCTCTTTGCCTATTCCAATATGATGCATGGGTGAGAGTACAACGAAGGGAAGTTGCATTGTTCCAGCAATCACGTACAAATGAGAGAAATGGGATTTGTCATTTAGCATGTGTAGGCTTTGTGAAGCCTGCAATGCTTCAGAACAGATATTTTAAAAAGAGATAAGATTTCTGCAAAAGATCTACTTACATTTCTGGTACTTTCAAGGTTTATATTCCTACTTAATGATTTTGGCCCCATATTTATGATTTTCTGTGTCAACATGCCTTGAAAATATTTTCTTTCCACTCTTAACTTACTAGAAATTTTTACTAATCAACTGCTATGTTAGAGTTTAAGATAAGAAAACAGTAGAGAATTTGAGTAAGTAAGTCCATGCTCTTTATATCTGGGAGAAAGGAAAAAATGTGAGGAATAGTGAAAAAAGCACCGTTAGGAGGAAGCCGTTCCCAAAACACAGAAACTTAAGAAGCCAGGTTTTAATGGGTTTCTGTGTCACAGATGACTGACTATTCAAAGTGAGTTATAGAAAAGCTGTGGTGTGAATTCCCCAGGATTAGACATGGAAATGGAGAATGAATTCAACAACTGAGGAATAAAAATCCTTCCGATGGAGTTCGTGTCTCTTCACATAACCCAGAGAATCTCGGTTTTCTCTGGGAGCAGGGGAACTCGTCTCCCACGTGGATCCTCTGACACGTCAGTAGAGCTGATCTTATATTCCATTATCTGCTCCCTCCTACCCAGCTGTCTACCTACAGTATGTGCAGGAATGTCATGGGTTTGATACCATAACCTCCCTGCCTTCTTTAACTCCAACTGGACAAAATCCAAAGGGTATTATTAGGAGTACTGGCAGGAGACATGCACTTGCACAGATCCACGTATGGTCTGTGGGAAGAAGTCTTGATTCTTTAGTAAGACAAGCTAAAGTCTACAGAAATTTCATGTGAATTATCCTTACAATGACGTGGAGAAAAAGAAGCCCCAGCTTTTGGTGTAGCTCAGTATAGCCCTGTTCCGTATCACACACTTCATCAGACCTGGAAAACTGCCGGCTGTTCTGGACAATGAACTAAAAGCTTGAATTATCTCTTGGGTTTATTGTACACTAAATTATAGAACTTACTGTTCTACTCTCCATTTATACAGTATGGAGGGAAAGCTGGTGAATGGACTGCTGAGTGGGCTGAAAACCTGCTGTTTAGGTCATTTACAGAGAAAATCCTGCCATGTCAGATTGATTGGACAGGAATTTGTGTATGTTTGTGCTTGGAAGACAAAAAAAAAAATGATTTCCATAGCCTTGAGGAAACACCCTTTTATTGTAGAGAAGTTTGTATACACAGATGGGATGTATTTACAACCAGCTTTTCTCAAACGGATGACTGTTTGAAATCCTTCACAAATCTGTCAAGAATGAAAGGAAATGAAGCTCAGAAGCCCAGCCAACCAGCCCAACCCCCAAATTCAGATTCATTCGTGAAGATAACTGTAGTGAGATATTAATACATGGAGTTATTCTGAAAGAAGCAGTAGGACTGTGACAGAGATCGATGGGTGAACTTCAGGACTGGTTCAGTCAAAAGCATTGTTTAGTTTGATCTCAGAGTAAATGCACCCTGAAGTAAAATTCCAACAGGCATACGGGGACCTGCCTTTTCCCTCGTGTGCGCGAAAGAGACAGGCAGAAAGAGTCTGGCCCTTCCTTCCCTGGCCTCTGCAAGGACAGGTTACAGTGGCAACCTCCAGGAAAAGAAGTTGTTGGTCCTGTGTTCCCCTGGAAAGCTCTTTTCCAGAAAAAGGCAGGAAAAGCTCCACACTTCCTCGGTCTGAAGAATGGAGTCAGTGCACTGAGGGTGAGAATGGGTGTCCTCCTTAGGAAGGGTGTGGACTCACATACCAGCCCAGGCACGGGAGGGACCGCACCTTGGTTTCTTCTGGTGCCCCTCCGAACTGTGGCTCAGCTCCGCACTGCCCTTCACCTGGGACGGCATCAGTCTAGCTTCAGCCTGTTCAATCACCCCAAACGCAGAGGAGACAACACAGGGGGAAATGATGAGAGGTAGAGACACACATTACATTCCCTTTTCCTGTGACTTTTCAATTAAAAGTAGAAGCTTTATCAAAATAAAAAGTTACACGTGCGGGAGGCACTTCTCTGGGGAAGAAATAAATTACCTCACACAAACATTCATGGATGGATGAGTCCCATGAGAAAGAGTCTCAGCACAACCAGCTCAGTCATAAAAGGAATCTAAAATCCCCACGTCGATGTACGTGAGAAACACGCAAAATATATCAGCTAATGCTCGAGGAGGTTACATGCATAAGTTTCCCATAGGCTGGGAACATATATCTTAGAATCTGCATAATTTAGTTCACACTCAGCAGAACATTGCGATATTTACAGGCACATTCCAATGGGAAAACATTTGCATATGGAGTGCGAAAGACGCAGCTTTGTCACCTAACCACGGGACTTTAAAAGCAGAGATTTTTGTGACCTCAAAATACTATCTGTGAAGTTGGTGGGGAGGAAAAAGGTGTGTAGGCAGGAAAAGAAAACCACTGTAAGTTGGTAAGAACTCTTGTTGTGTGAGTATTATGGTTGCAGGTGGGGACAAAGCGAGTCCGGGTAGACCACAGGTTCTGGCTTGTTGCACATCACAGAGTGCTTTGTCTACTCTCATTTCCCATCCTTATTCTTCTCAGTTAAATCTGTTTCCCATTAGCCAGGTTGATGAGAAGACTGAGTAAGACTCATTCTTCTTCTTGCAATCATCATCCTTCATGGTATAATAACTTAATAAATTCTTGCACAACAGGAATGAAGTGGAATGTCACTTGGATTTGGTCTGTATTCTGAAGGTGAAAGAGGGCATCTGAGAAACACATTTGTAATGCTTTGCAAGTTTTACAAATAATAAAAAAAGAAAGTTACAATCTGGACCTGATTGAGAATGCCAGGTTCTACGTTCTCTAGTGTTGCATGTCAGATATGGTGGAAAAAGCTATTTAGTGACTACCGTAACTTTAGTGCTACCCAGAATTGGTCTGAAACTAGCTCACTAGTTTCTGAAGCACTACTGTAGTTGCAGCAAATTATTAAAACTATCTACAGAATTTTAATCATACAATATGGATTTCAAGACGTCAGCAAAACAGCAGTGTATAACCCATAGAGGTTATATCCTGGAAGTGAAAAATTATCCAACTATTGCTCCGATGTCTGAAAAGTAAAGCTATCCTCGCTAGGTACACAGCACTCTCACTTATGCTGACACGTAAGGTGGTGGTGGATCTTTAGCAGCTCCATTCACGGGATCATCGTATGGTGGTAACAGGACCTGCAGGAAAGGAAAAAAAAAAAGGTTATATTTTTGAAAAAGAAGCTAGCTGATAAAATTTACAGAAAAGACAACCCTTAAGGCCTTGTCCTAAAAAACTAGCAAAAAGCAGTATATTAGCAAGCGGGTGCAGAATAGTTAGAAAATGAAACTATTAACTTGAAGTTCCTCCTTTACAATTTGTGTGCATGTTTTTATACAAAGGAAAATGTGGTTTCTTCTCATTTCTTACTGCCTGCAGTGACAGCTTGATTTCAGCCAAAGGTCGTTCATTGCTGGTACCTGATCTTATTCAATCTGACAGTGACAGTAGCTCTTATTCAATCTGGCAGTGACAGTAGCTGCTTATTCTGCAGCCCTGCTCTGTCAAGAGTGCTTAATCCATGTCTCCTGGAAGAGTGCTCAAACTGCTAAGCTAGAGTGAGAAAAGTCCTGAAACCCTCTCTTTCTGAGGTGTCCCTGGAACAGCTAATAATTATTTTGGGGTGGGGAGATAGACAGCAGAGGACAAATTACCCAGGGTCTAAATAAATCTCCGGTTTTGTGCTTCTGGGGCACTCAGCCATGAGAAGGAAGACCTCCATTCCCATAAACTCTTCAGTGAATACTTAAACACCTGATAGGAATTAGGAGAGCTTTCATAATATATCATCCCCATTCATCGGAGTCCAGGCAGCTTCCTAGGACATGGAGGATGCAAGTTCAGGCCACACAGGGCAGAGGAGGGATTTGAAACAAAATTTCTACTTCTTTAGGCAAGCATGTTGGCTATCATGCAATTTTTAAACCGCACCAGCACTGACATCAATCTGTTTGCGTGTGAAAAGGCAAAGGAGCACTCGGTCTGTGAAGCCCAGCAGGGACTGAGGATAAAATAGATGTCTGGATGAAGGATGAGTGTACATTGCCTAAAACATCTCAGTATTGTGTAAGAATATCGGTTGCAGTGCACTGGCAGAGACACTTTATGCAGCTGAAGATCGGTTGTTCATGATGGAATTTCCAGATTTATCAGCATTGCTTCTTGGTCATTAAAGAAACACATAAAGCTGATTGTGTGAATGTATGTAGAGAAGATCCTGATCTCAGCCAATGGAAGTTTTGCCATGAGGGGATTTCTCCAGTTCTTAAAGTTGATAACCTTCCTTCTGCAGAGAAACATCCGTAATCATCCCTTTTGGACCTCATCCACAACATAACACCACCAGTGGGAATCTTTCTATAGATTTAAATAGACTTTGGATCAGTTTTTTGTGGGATAGTTCCAAGGGTGATTCACATTATACTTATGTGAGTTTACAGACATGCATTGATGGCCGTGTGTTCAAGTACATCTGTGCACGTTTGTTAGGTTACAGAATGGCCACCTTGGCATCGTCAGCCCTTAATCAAAAAAGTTTCATTATTTACAAAAGGGAATTGTCAGAGCCATCACCCTTTATTAATACCATGTGCTTGAGCTTGTAAATGCAACATACTATGCACACATAATCTACAAAGCCTTGTATTGTAAAGCATTTAGTAAATTATGTCCACTATAATGGGTGCAGCAGCTTATGGCAGACTACTTACCTAGTGAAATTAGGACAACGTTTAGAACTTCAAATAAATATTGTGATAAAAATCATAAATATATTTTGCGGTGTAAATCAAGCCCCTAAAGCCTGTCGACTGTGACAAACACTACAGTTGAGATCCTCTCCCTGGTGCTGATCATTAGTTTAATAACAGGGTTTCTAGTAAAATCCTTGTGTCGCTAAAACAGGCACTAGTTTCTCACATGTACTGAAACATGTTCATTAGATGATTATGAAGCAATATAATTCGTAATGAAATCTGATCTACAGGTGGCTCTGAAAATGGATCAAGCTCACTTTGTGAAGATTCAGTTGTCTTATTGCACTCTTGTAATGCTAAGCCCCAAACTGTGGCCCATTCCTTTCGGACTCACTTCACCTAGGCGTGATAAGAAATGACAGCAGATGCAATCCAAAAAGCTGTCCATCTTCCAGGTCTACGAGCTGATTAATAACTGACACTACCCCTTCCTGTGCTCTGCTCCCCTTTTAGACCAGTGTCTTCTAAGACTACAGTCACTACATCAATATTGTTACTTCAGCGCTGAGGTTACTGTGATTTGCATTTACTGATATGAGTGAGCTGCTTCATTCCCTTCACGCCTGTATGAAACAAAACCTGTCTGGCAGCAGAAGAGCCTCCTGGCAAGGCTTCTGTCTCTTGGGAGGTGAGCACTCCACTTCGCTCTATGGACCCAAACCTCGTCCTTGGGTCAATGGCCTAAGGACCCTCAGAAGACTCTTAGAATCAAGAAATAGTTTGGGTTGGAAGGGACCTTAAAGATCATCTAGTTCCAACCCCCCTGCCATGGGCAGGGACACCCTCCACTAGACCAGGGTGCTCCAAGCCTCATCCAGCCTGGCCTTGAACACTTCCAGGGATGGGGCACCCACAGCTTCTCTGGGCAACCTGGGCAACCTGTGCCTCACCACCCTCTCCGGGAAGAATTTCTTTCTGATATCCAATCTAAATCTCCCTGCTTTCAATCTAAATCTCCCTGCTTTCAATTTAAATCTCCCTGCTTTCAATTTAAACCTATTACCCCTTGTCCTGTCACTACAGACCCTTGACTCTTTCTCCTTTGAGAAAGTGACTCTTTCTCACTTATCAACAGTTCAACAAGAAGTGAGGCGAGATACAAATACCTACAGGAGCATTTTTTGAAAAGTTGCTGGCTAAATCCTAAGGCATATGGGTTTCTATAGGAATCTTCAAGGCATAAGGGGTATGAACTGGGGAGACCACTAAAAATGTTCAGAATTTCCACAAGAAAATATCTACAATGGAAGGTTAAAGAGTATTTGCCAAATGTCTGTAAGGTTTACGGTCACTTTATTGCTGGCAAAGGTTATTTGTCTGAGCAGTCCTATCAGTGACAACTTTACAGGCTTAGCCACCACACATTTTTGTGTTTAAATATGTAAATATTCTGCTCTTGCATTCCCTGACATAGAGAGAATAGTGAAAAGAAATAGTGAGCGCAGAATGAGCAGAATTCTAAATTACTAACTTTGCCAAGCAGTGTTTGAGGTAGAGAAAGACAACATGGACAGGATATTAAACAAAGGTTAAGGTGAATGAACGTGATGGACTATCACAGAATCACAGAATGGTTTGGGTTGGAAGGGACCTTAAAGACCATCCAGTTCCAACCCCCCTGCCATGGGCAGGGACACCCTCCACTAGACCAGGGTGCTCCAAGCCTCATCCAGCCTGGCCTGGAACACTTCCAGGGATGGGGCAGCCATGGCTTCTCTGGGCAACACATGAAAGAAAGCATTCAGAGTCTGTGGAATACATGGCACCAGCTGGGACACCAAGGATCTCATGTCACAAGTATAGTAAAAGTCCTTTAAACTAATTCAACTGGTTTACTTTCAGTCAATGTGGTTTTGTTCCTGTTACTTAATCATCTATCAGCTCTAAGTCTAAATAATCATCCTTCAGCTTCCATGACAGGTTGAGTAACTCTTCAACCACTCTATAATTACAAATCTTGCGACTCTGCCTCTCAAAGTCTAACTTTAAATTATTTTTGACAAGAACAGAGTTTCAGCACTTTACTTTCCCTTAAGAATTTTTATATCTTTTCTCCATTAAGTCTATTTTGGCAAAAGGGAGAAATATGATAAAGCCTGAATTATCTCAGCTTTTAACTGTTTCGTGTTGAAATGGTTAACAGTTTACAGAAATCTCAAGGAAAACAGAATCGTCTTAGAATTTTAATCGTTGAACTTATAGCAAGGTAGCTGAGGTGAAAATCTGGATCAGAGTAGTTTTCCCTTCTCTTGTGTTAATTTTAATTCTCAACACGGTTTAATGGAAGCAGATAAGTGCCTTGGACATAAAACAACATAGTTATTCAGGCAGTATGTTATGCTCTCCAGAGACATAAAATGGAAGCCAGTCACTGAGCCAAAGGGTGAATTCAGAAACTGGAAAAATAGACAGAAACTCACTATTCACTCTTAGATAAGAACCTAATTAGAATGGATGCAGTCTGAAATAATTCATGAAGGACAAAATATATGCATAATTTAGGTCCGTGGTATCCCCAAGGCAGAATATCCACTAGGACAACTGATGGATTTTGCTTCCTAGGCACTACATCTGAGCATTTCCTGGCTTGTTTGTTGTGAATTGAGAAAAAGATATGTTAGTTCCCCTGGATGCTCTGGGACTAATGTTTACAGACTGTCTGAGATTGTCACTCACACGTGATTGTAAAAGGTAAGTACAAAGGAGCCCCATTTTTTGGAACTCGGTGATCCCTGGGAAAAGAAGTTTTGGATTTTATTAGTAGACCAGCAAACAAGTTTGGAAGATAACTTCCAAACTTCTGGTCCTGTTTAACATCTTCGTCAGTGACATGGATGGTGGCATCGAGTGCACCCTCAGCAAATTTGGTGACGACAGCAAGCTCTGTGGTGCGGTCGACACGCTGGAGGGAAGGGATGCCATCCAGAGGGACCTGGACAGGCTGGAGAGGTGGGACCATGCCAACCTCATGGAGTTCAACAAGGCCAAGTGCAGGGTCCTGCACCTGGGTCGGGACAATCCCAAGCACAAGGACAGGCTGGGTGGAGAATGGATCGAGAGCAGCCCTGAGGAGAAGGACCTGGGGGTACTGGTGGGTGAGAAGCTGGACATGAACCAACAGTGTGCGCTGGCAGCCCAGAAAGCCAACCGTATCCTGGGCAGTATCAGGAGAAGTGTGGCCAGAAGGGTGAGGGAGGGAATTCTCCCCCTCTACTCTGCTCTCGTGACATCCCACCTGCAGTGCTGTGTCCAGCTGTGGAGCCCTCAGCATAAGAAGGATATTGACTGGGAGTGAGTCCAGAGGAGGCCATGAAGATGCTCCGAGGGCTGGAGCCCCTCTGCTATGGGGACAGGCTGAGAGAGTTGGGCTTGTTCAGCCTGGAGAAGAGAAGGCTCCAGGGAGACCTTACAGCACCTTCCAGTACCTGAAGGGGCTACAAGGAAGCCGGGGGGGGGGGGGGGGGGGCACTTTTTACAAGGGCCTGTAGTGACAGGACATGGGGTAATGGGTTTAAACTGAAAGCGGGGAGATTTAGATTGGGTATCAGGAAGAAATTCTTCCCTGAGAGGGAGGTGAGGCACTGGGACAGGTTGCCCAGAGAAGCTGTGGCTGCCCCATCCCTGGAAGTGTTCAAGGCCAGGCTGGATGAGGCTTTGAGCAGCCTGGTCTAGTGGAGGGTGTCCCTGCCCATGGCAGGGGGGTTGGAACTGGATGATCTTTAAGGTCCCTTCCAACCCAAACCATTCTGTGATCCCACTATGTCTATGATTACATGGTTGCAGGGATCAGTCCTATAGGATGCCTAAAATTCAAACGACAGATGCTCCTAATTGCTTTCACAACCCCTGTAACTGTATTTAAGAACCATGTAGCATTTTATCATCCTTTAATATGCAGCCAGAGGAGGAGGTGACATATTACTCACTGTTGGTAGAGCTTGTCCAGTGAGAAAAGCATTTCACCAAGACTGAGATCAGAGCTCTAGGGGCTTCCAAACCAAGAGGGTTCAAAGCCACAGCTCTTATCTGCCGTATGAATGCCCCAGACACAAGTGTCCAGTTCTGGGCTCCTCAGTTCAAGAAGGACAAGGAGCTACTGGAGAGGGTCCAGCGCAGGGACACTGAGATGATGAAGGGCCTGGAGCACCTTCCATCTGAGGAAAGGCTGAGAGAGCTGGGGCTGTTCAGCTTGGAGAAGAGGAGGCTGAGGGGGATCTTATCAATGATTATCAATATCTAAAGGGTGGGTGTCAGGAGGATGGGGCCAGGCTCTTCTCAGTGCTGTCCAGTGACAGGACTGGGGGTCATGGCCATAAACTGGAAAACAGAAGGTTCAACCTGAACGTGAGGAAACCCTTCTTCCCTGTGAGGGTGACAGAGCACTGGAACAGGCTGCCCAGAGAGGGGGTGGACTCTCCTTCCCTGGAGACTTTCCAAAGCTGCCTGGACTTGTTCCTGTGTGATCTGCTCTAGGTGATCCTGCTCTGGCAGGGGGGCTGGACTAGATGATCTCTAGAGGTCCCTTCCAACCCCTAACACTCTATGAACCTGTGGCTATTTTCTACCCTCCTGTTGTCAGAATGAAGCCAAATATGCAAGAATCCATGGGGAAAGAAAGAAAACAGGAGGAAGTGTGGCTACATAGCACCATGTTTAGGGTGCTTAAGTGGGACAGTGAGTCCTGGATGCTGGGCTTTACTTCCAATATCATTTAAGCATTTTGGGATAAGGAGTCTTCGGATATGCAGAAATAATCCAGAACTGACCCATAAGAAATCCTGGTCCTGACTCAGCCAGTGTCATCCAAGTGGCTTGGATAACTGTATTACATAAGCAACTCTCTATCATAAAGCACATGATACAGGATGACCTTCTCTGGGAGAAATAATTGACATACAAATTTGCCAATGGCTATAACATACCCAGTTAATATAAGCATATGTCATTTCTTATTTTTTACATCCTGGTTAATCTGGTTTTGGAGGCTGAGTTTTTAAAGACATTGCTTAGAATTATGCCCAAGAAGAAACACAGGTAAACACTTATATATTCAAAGAGTTTGGAATTAATCTTGGTCCGAAAGGGGTTTTTTGGACAGGAATAGCATAATTTCAATAATTATGAAATTATTATTGAAATTATGAAATTATTATTGAAATTATTAGTATAGTATATAAATATACTCTGTATTTTTAGAACTGATTCCACATTTACCTGAACTTCCAGTAGAAACTTTTCTTTCTTCAGCATGTAGTGACAGGACAAGGGGTAACGGGTTTAAACTGAAAGCGGGGAGATTTAGATTGGATATCAGAAAGAAATTCTTCCTGGGAGGGTGGTGAGGCACTGGGACTGGTTGCCCAGAGAAGCTGTGGATGCCCCATCCCTGGAAGTGTTCAAGGCCAGGCTGGATGAGGCTTGGAGCACCCTGGTCTAGTGGAGGGTGTCCCTGCCCATGGCAGGGGGGTTGGAACTAGATGGTCTTTAAGGTCCCTTCCAACACTAACCATTCTGTGATTCTGTGTGTGCAAGTTTTGTCATATTGCTACAGTTATTCCTGTTTGAACTCAAGCTGTTACATCTGGTTTGTGCCTAGTACCTTTCCAAAGGAGAAAACGTGCTTAGTCCTGTAGGAGTAGACTTATATATTCAATTAACTGATTATTTCTGCATTCTTGAGGGTCTCAGCCAAAACTCACTGAACTCAATAGAAACCTTTCTGTGGCTCCAGAGCACTTTGGACCTCTTTTCCATTTCTATTCTTCACTGGGTGGAATGGTACAATTGTCACATAACAGCGTTGAGTTTGAACAGCACTTTGTCCGTCAGCTCTATGAAAATTTTGTGAGTTCCCATGGCAAAATACCTTGTTGATGTCTCATTAGAAATGAACGTTGTTGGAGTCAGCTCTAACATATTTCTCTCTAATACCTTCTAGAACAGAAATGCTCTTGATAATGCCAAAAAAGCTATAGATTAAAAATGTCTGTGGTAAGTGCTGATGGTTGTAGGGAGCATTCGGGATGTTTTCTCAAACTTTAGCTTTTGAATGAAATCTCCAGTCCCTTACGCTGAAGGACTTCACATTGCATCAATGCACAGTATGTAGACAGGGACAGATAACGATGAGTAGTTGAGTGGAATTAGCGTCATCCCTCCTGCAATTTAATCCTGGTCCTGTCGCTGACCTTTAGAGTTTTGACAAATCGTTTGACTTCGTCTTAGGAAGATCTCCCATGTGTAAAACGGGCATGTTATTTGAATCATCTTAAAAGGTGTTGGAAACCTTAAGACAGATGTAAAACTCTTTTGGATGAAACTTGCATATGACTGTATGAGACAGGGACTACACTGTGGAAATATTTACCAACGAAGTATATATTTGCAGAAATTTCAGACTATGCCTGGAAATGTTTACCTCAACTTCTTCACCAAGCTACGTATGCATTATGTATCAACCTTCTGCAGCAGTGACCTTTGCATTTCAGACACCCAAACCGCTACCAGGAATCCTTACGGGATGCCCGTGCAAATACGCGGTGAGGAAAGGGAGAGAAGGCAAAAGGAGCCTTTTCTTTCTCACAGCCCACATACGAAGTGTCGGTGGGTTCAGGCCTTATTCTCTGTTTACTTTAAAAGGGAGGGAGTTAACCACAAAGCGAATAGTGGTAGGCAGATGGTGAGGTTATGCCAGAGCCGGTGCTGGACTGCTTCACAGGGAAAAGTGCTGAACCACAGGAATTCCTTCATCCAAGAGTCTCTGTCTAAGATGCAACCCCTGGCCTGGTGATGGGATGAACACTGACACAGCTGCAGGCTGAAATACCATCACTGCATGCCTTTCCTTTCCTAATTCAGGGTAGATTTTCTTCTCGATGTAGCACAGGGCTGATGCATCAGGTGGAGAGACAACAAAGACAGGGTTTTCAGCAGCACATGCCTGGTTGCACCAGGCATATTTCATCAAATTTCATCTCAGTGATTCCAGCCCAAGACCAACCACCGACTCGTACCAATCTGACACCGTTTTACGGTTTGGAGAGGGTTTAGTGGTATGCAACCACATTTACTAATTTCATGTTTCCTTCCCTGCTATCCTGTCATTCACCCAGCCAAGAGGAGTGGAATTTCCTCCAACAGCTGCAGTGCTTTGAGGAGCCATTAGCTGCAACCTAAACCACGCTCAGCTGCAGTGAAGCTCGGGAGGGAAGGCTGCCGACGTGACCACCTCTCCAGTTCAAGATAGTCCCAACAGCCCTCATGTACTGTTGGATTCTTGACTACACAAATATTATGAAGATCACCTGGGGAAAGCAGCAGATTTCTGTGTGTGTAAACAGCTATAGCTGGCTGATTGCTTCAGTCTGTATGCAGGAAAGGCTGAGAATAATTCTGTCTTTGCAATGTGTTCCTGTCAAGTTTGACAATGTGTTTTTCTTCAGGGAGGTCTGAGATTACAGAGGAAAATGTAAAATTAATATGTAGGTTTTGCTTAAAATTTTCAGAAGTCTGGATCTTCTCAGTTTTGGGGACTCAAGGCACCAGGTGGCAGCTATTTCCTTTAGTACTACATAGGACTACTGGACTATATGAACATATCACAGATTATATAATTAATTTTGTATTTTATTTGAAAGGAAATAAGCTTAGTAATGTAGCACATGTTTTATTTCCTGTACAAAATGTACTGGAAGTTACTATATACGCTGATTTTATTGAGGCAGGTTTCTAACGTTTCTGTACATAGGGTGGGAAGAAGCAGCATTTATTAAGAGTTTCTGAACATGTTCTTTCTACAGTGGATGCCCAAGGGTTTTTAAGCTTTTGAGATGTCTCAGAAGTAAGTCACCCAAGGTCTTCTGCTACTTGGAAAATTCAGTTCATAAATGGCAGGTGCAAACTGCACCTTTGGGTCATCTGATCTGATCGTCTCTGAGGTAACTTCAGAAAAGTGTGTAATATTTGGCCCTGAAGAACAGTAGATCATAGGATCATAGAATGGTTTGGGTTGGAAGGTCATGCCCACTCAGATTATCAAGGGAGAGAGATTGAGTGAAACAGTTAGGAAGCATTAAAACTAAATCCATTGAGAATTCAGTTTTCTCCTTAACCCCTTAACGTGAAGACACACTTTACACTGACTGTATGAAAAGACTGACTGCCTTCTGGAGAAGAGGAAGCTTTTTCATAGTAGTGAAGAAACAGGAATAATAATAATAATTCTGTGGAGAGCAGCAGTCAAATGTTGCATACAAGATACGCACTGGTGGAAGAAGCAGGGATTAGCTTTCATCACGCTGCAGCTAAGCACATGCATGTTGGAACAGCTCTACTGGATCGGGTGGAAGGTCCATCCAGATCACAGCAGTTAGTGACGGATGATGAAGAAAGAGAAGCACAAGACAGAACAATAAAAGAAATGAAGAAAGAGCCGTTCAAGCATCTACAGTCACAACTTGCCCAGAATATACTCCAGACTCTGAGAAATTCAAATGTCAAGGACTTGCTGAATTACTGGTCATGTCTTACAGGAATTTTTCTTCTGCTGATTTTTTCTAGCCTGCATTTGAGCCCATGTTGACTTTTCACACACGCAGTGTCCTGTGGTAAGCAGTCCCACAGCTAATCCAGCTGTTACGTGCAGAAATTCTTTGGTTTGCTCTGAAACCTGCCACTAGCTATTGCACTGAATGTCCCCTAGTTCTTTTGTCAAGACAGTGAGAAGTTGTTCCTCCCTTACCTCCTCTGCCACTTATGATTTAAAGACCTCTATCATGTTCTACCTTGTTCATCACACTAAGGGTCCTTGCTCCCCTGCAGTGCAGTCTGCAGTTAATTCCTTCATACTAAGGAACTCACTTGACAGTTTTGGGTCCAGGCTGAAGAGAGAGCTCCAAGACCAGGCATGTGGAGGAACATTACAGTCAGAAGGATGCTGGGGAGGGAGCTGACCTCCATCTGGATGAAGATTCCTTCATGCTCAGGAGAGCAGCAGGCGCTTTCAACCACCTGACCTGGGTTAGATGTTTTTCCAGATGAGATGAACTGCCCTTTAGAAGCAATTCTTATACATAAATGCTTATAAATATCTGTTTTAGAGGTGGCTGTTTACAATGTACGTGGTTGCTCTGGTCAAATGAGTCCAATCAAACTCACTGTTTCTGAGGAAGTCAGAGAGCAATGTTTACAAAAAACCTTTCCAATCTTTCTTTTTCTCCTCCCCTGTCCCCAGATAAAAAAGCCCTGGGTATAGGGCCAAAGTTTCATATCCGAGCCAAATTGTATTTAATATGAAATGAGAAATGCTTGACTTCTTTGCTTTGTGTGCACTGATGCCTTTGCTTGAAAATTTTGTCCAAAATGTGCTAGTTAATTACTATTTAATGGTTTCATGATATGTTGTCTGTCAAATAAATCCCAAGAAACCTATCTCTTAACAAGGACAGGAAGTGTTTTCATGTTTATATGTATGCATTTCCTTTAGAAACCACACCAGAATGATTACAGATGGAGTAACTGGAAGCAGAATAGCTCAGAGAGAATTTATAACCCCATTCAGCAAAGAAGTAGACCTCAACACCGCAAAATCATCTGTGCAAAGGTAGAGTTGGTATGTTTTGTTTTCCTTTGACAAAACTGCTTGTTTATTCCAAGCCACCAGCTTTCCAAGACACTCTTTAAGATATTTTACACGAGTTTATGGATTTCTGTAATGAAGCAGCACAATGTTACCAGCACTCCAGATAGAAGAATAAATGTATATATTACTAGGATACAGCAATATTTAGGGATAGATTGTGATTACCCTTGCATGGAGAGAAAATTGGATTCAGGAAGCTATTGTCGTTTTCCATCATGTGCAACCTCATAAAAGTCACCCAGAATAATTACCCCCTCCATTCAAAGGCATGGAAGGATAGTCCACCTCAGGCCACGGAAGTCTTTCCTACATTTTGGCCAGCCCTCTACTGCTGCATCCCTAGTTGTGCATCACGATTTTGTATGGACAGAACATACTTATTTTTTCAATTTGTTTTCTCGTTGTTTTCAAAATGAGCATTTGCTGGATGAGCACGTGTATTCTCAGGGGGTACTTGCCCGCATGACATCAGTACTGAAGACTTGTAGTAGGCTCTGTGTAACAAATGGTTGATGTGGTGTCCTGTGTGCAGAGAACACTAATCTTTCAATGGACTTTTTAATTACTAACCTGCATCTCTTCCTAATCTTATCTCCTCTTAGGTTTACATTGTGTATCCCACTCAAAACTTAACAAGACAGCAATCTAGGAATAGCTCATATGGGACAGCTGCATTGTTTAACAGGACTGGTCATCTCCCAGGAGTGTGGTTATCACAGCCATGCTTGCATTACAGACAGGGCTGGATAGTCTTCTGTCTTATCTCCAGCTCACCAGATGCGCTGTCCTTCCCTATCTATATGTCTAGGGGCATGGGGTGACCTAGTGCCAGTCACAACAGAGTGTGGGTGGACCAGCTGTAAGGCTTGGGAGGTAGATTTTGAAGTCTCATTAAAATATTTGGGAGCAGTAAGATCTGGGATTTCCAATCTCTAGTTCTGTCATCCATATATATATTTCACTAATTTTTATTTTTATACAAACACATTCTTTTGGTATCATTATTATAAATAAAGGCACAATATTGCCATATAAAATACAGGTTTTCTTGCACAGGGTATTTAGGGATTTCCTAGTGAATGCTGAAGGGAAATGCTTGGGGAATGCTTTGTTTATAACCAAGTTGCTATAATACTGCGTTAAAACTACAAAGCACCAGCGTCATGAAAGGTGATGGACTGGCAGCTTGAGTCAAAAGTCTTTTGTTGATATGAAAGTCTGCTAATGTTAATAAATCACATCTGTAAAGCACCTGTCAACCAGAAACTCCCACAAACTTTTGCAGATCTTCTAAATTTGGTACACAAATGCCCACTCAGCCTTGTGCTTTCTGAAGCTGAGTGTTTGTCACAGAGCTCATTTAAAGCAGACCTCACTTTCCTCACTGCTCGTAAGACAGAGGACCAAAACCACAAGTGCTGAGCAGTTCAGGACAGACCGCAGCAGCCAGCCCCGTGTCCATAAAGAGTCCTGAGGGACGGTTGGGAAGAGCCCAGTGGCTCTGTGGGAGCCGTTAAAGTGAATTGAAATCAGACTGAAAGAATCCAGAAATCACCAGCAGCCATTAATAACCGCAGGAAACCAGAGCTCTCGATTATTGTCACACCCTCAGCAAAACAACCGCAGCTGGGCGCTCCTCCCTGGTGGGGATCTGAGCTTTGCTTCCACGCATTTTCTGAGAGCGATGCCACCTTCTGAACCTCCTGCTGCGGCTCCCTCCCACCTCACCCACGGCTGACCTTCCTTCTGCATCGGCACAGCTGGTGGCATTGGGTAAGTTTGGGCAGAGAGGCTCGGGGCTGGAGGGACTGGGACGTGCAAGGAGTTCCTCCTCCGCTTGGCAAAGGCCGGGCTTGCGCCGTGCAAGGGGAAGCGTTGCAAAGATGCTGGATGAGCTAGTGCTGGAGCTGAAGGCAAGGCTGCCTCTGGGAAGAGCAGCTCTGCAGAAGGGCAGGGCTTCGAGCCTGGGCCAACTGTATGGTTATAAAGCCACAGGATGGCTAACTGGTGCTGGGAAACGGCCTCTTGCGCCTCGCTGCGTTTCCCTGTTTGAGCAGTACCTGCTGGAGTGAATGCAGGCTGCTCCCATCCTTCATTGCACAGTGTAACTATGACTTCAGCCTGACCTGGAAAACTCACACAGGGCTCAGCTTATACACCCATAGATCCTTAGCAGCAGGGATTTAAGTTGTCATCGGCTTTTGCCGCACTGATACATATCCTTGGAATTACACTGAAGACTTCAACTCGGGTTTTTTTGAAGCCCACATAACAGCAGCTGTCAGATGGTAATGAATCAACCCTCTTAGAAAAAAAGGAACTGTAAAGAAGCACCGCAAAATTATAAACACTCTGGTTTTTCCTACATTGCAACACTCCCAATTAGTGAATCCAAAAAGATTTGGAAGATTTGAATTACACATCCCCATTTCATGTCTTCGTTCTAATCTAATTATGAACACTGAGAACAGATTTGTCTATTTGTATTGCAAATCTCTTACGAATCATCACGTATTAGAATAATTCCAGTATTTGTGCTGCAAACATAAATACAGTTTTTATGTTTAAAATGAAAATCTACTGGGGAAAAGAGATAAACATGTATATTTTGATCTTGTAAGTGAATTTAATGACTGTAATGACAAGTGAAAATGTTTTGGAAATCTTACTTTTAAACTTAAGAGGGTGTTTGCCCTAATTTGACACTGTTAATAGGCTGTTTCAAACAGCACAGCTGGCTCCTGACAGCAGCCACCTACTAATAGGTGAGACTTGTAACAAGAAGTGCGATGAGCAAATAGCACTAAGAAAAAGAACAAACAGGCAGCATGAAGCAATTCAGACCACAGGGAATGCTGCGTTTTAAAACAAAATCCTTCCATAGACAAGGCTGCAGTGAAAAAAAGAGCTGAGTATAGATGACAAGATGGGAAAATTTAAAAAAAAAGGAAGAAACAAAAAAATCCTCTTTGCTAAGATTAAAGGACAACTGACAAGGGATGGGACTTTGCAGGTAGAATATGCAACAGTGGAGCAGCTGAATAGCTGTTTGTTGACAGACTGGGACTGTCACGATACTTTTCTGGAACTCGAAATCTGACAGTGGAGGAGGAAGCGCACACGTCGTACGTGCGCACTAGCAAGATGTGAATGCTGGCATCCACGTGGAGCCTAAGTCCTTTGAAGATTCTCTGATTAAAGACATTGCTCTGGGAATGTTTATAAACGCAATTCTGCAGAAAAACAGATCCAGCTTTTAAACCACCCTCCCAGGTCTCATGTAGACTATTGCATGAGGGTAGTAACTAATGACCCCTTTCACTTCAAATGCCAGGTAGTTCTGATTTTATACATATATATATATATATATATATATACACACACACACACACATATCCCTTCCCCTGCTTCTTCTTCCTGTTCTCTGCCTCCCTTTTTAGCTGCTTTCCCTCTTTGCAGGTTTTATCAGGCACTTTCTGCAAGGAAAGGTCAGAGCTCCTCTGCCTGGACTCACTTGGAGGCCCTGAAAAGGGCTCAGAGAGAGAGTCGTGCCAGGGGTATTCAATTTGTGGTGTTCTCTCACTTTAAAGTATGTTCCTGGTTACTACTCACTGGAAAAAACCCCTGATCTAGTGGCCTGGGAATAACGTTGTGCGTACAAACTGCCACACAAGACCAGCTAACCTGGTAAAAATTGGTAGGTTGGTAGGATTTTTATGCCACATTATGGAAAATATCTTTACAGCAGGATTTTTCTCCGAGTTGTCTTCTACTCTGACATGTACCATCCCAAAACTGGCTCAGCAGCTGGAAATCCCAGCTCCCAAAGCACCTATAGGAAACAAGAACTCTTGCACATGGTTTGCCTCTGGTTTCAATCTCGCTCTTCAGTCTGTTTAACTGGCATGTGTCTAAGGGTCCCTTTCTCTGTCTATAGCCAAACCAATCACTTCCCACACATGTAGAGTAGCACGATAAGACAAAGAATGGCTCTTTCAACCTTACCAAAGAATATCCCTTCTCTGCTCAGAGGAATCAGCTAGGCAATGAAAGACCCAACTCTGCACTTCTCAAACAGGTCTCCTATTACTTTGAGAAAGGGAGAGCAAACGAAAGAAAAGTGTTGACAAATAAATTACAGGCTACTTAGTTGATGTCATGTCCACACAAGGAACTTATCTGTGCTGAAAGAACAAACAACTTATTAACCATTGTGGATAAATGTATGTCAGACTGGATCCATTGGAGCAATTTGGAAAAGTACGTAAGGCTGTAAATCCCACTTTGAAGAGAGATTTACGGCTTTACATTTTATCCCTGCTGGCAGCATGACCGGAGATAAAACTTCCATTGATTGGCTTCAGTGAGTGTTAAAAATAAACAAAATTAAATCCCCTGGCTGTCCAAGAGCACAAAGGAGCTCTTCCTCCTCTGCAGAACAAAATGCCTAAGTTTGGGTTATCTTCTGCGCTTGTATGCTGACAATTTTTCCAAATTGGATGAACATTTCCATGGTGCTGCTGTCACAGTTTAAATTAGTGTAGAAAATTATTTTTCGTCCATGGTCTGCTTGAGCAGTTGGCAGGAGGAAGCAATCCCAGATTGGGAACGTGGAAAAAATAATCTTCAGGTTACTATGGTTCACTGTGGGGGAGAGAAGTACTGGAAAAAACCTTAGTGGGAGATGATAGTACATCCCCAAGTACCTCTGCTGTGGTTGTGACTAAGGGACATAGCTGGATCCCCAGGTCCTGGTGTTATCAGCCTCTGGAATGAGGGTCATGTCTTCCCACCAGCTGGTGTCCAGGCCGTTCCCCAGCCCAGCACCAGCTGGTCCCCCCAACCCATGACACAACCTGTTCATGGAGCCAAGCTGGGGACATTTAGGTGCTGTCAAACTTTGATCAAGGGCCACAGGAGGACCTCTCTCCTAACGTATTGGGTTTGCATTGCCAGGTTTTGGTAGCAGGGGAGGCTACAGGGGTGGGTTCTGTGAGAAGCTGCTGGAAGCCTCCCCTATGTCTGATAGAGACGCTGGCCAAGGCTGAGCCCATCAGCAATGGCGGGAGCACCTCTGGGATAACATACTTAAGAAGGGGGAAAAAAATACTTTGGAACAGCAGCTGGAGAAGTAAGAAGTAAGGACTAAGAATATGGCTGTGCTCAAAGGAGCCCATGCCTCTGTGAGAAACCTGTGCTGGAGCAGGCTGCTCCTGAAGGATGGCACCCTGTGGGGGTGACCCACACTCGAGCAGTTCATGAAGAACTGCAGCCTGTGGGAAGGACACACTGGAGCAGTTCATGGAGGACTGTCTCCCCTGGGAGGGACCCTGTGCTGGAGCAGGGGCAGAGTGTGAGTATCCTCCTCTGAGGGGGAAGGAGCAGCAGAGACAACGTGGGATGGACTGACCACAACACCCACTCCCCATCCCCCTGCACTGCTCAGGGGGAGGAGGTAGAGAAATGGGGAGCAAAGCTGAGCCTGGAAAGAAGGGAGGGATGTGGAGAAGGTATTTATAAAATTTGGTGTTATTTCTCATTATCTTACTCTGATCTGATTGCAATAATTACATTAATTTCCTCAAGCTGAGTCTGTCTTGCCCTTGACAGTAACTGGTGAGTGATCCCTCCCTGTCCACCAGCCTTTCCTCGTACTCTCTCTCCCCTGCCCAGCTGAAGAGGGCAGTGACAGAGCAGCTTTGGTGACCACCTGGCCTCCAGCCAGGCTCAACCCACCACACAGGAACAGAGGGAATATCCAGTGCACGGCCTGCAGTGGGGAGGATGTTCATTTTTCCAGATGGCATGTTTGCAAAAAGGATGGCTTAAACCACTTACACTGAGTGACAAAAATCAGATTATCTGGTAGCTGCTAACTGTAGCTATCAGGTTAGTTACAGTTCAGATCTATGAGCATGATTTGTACGAACCAGTTTGATCAGGGGGAACTAACAGGAAATGTCTGTGCTAGGAATTCCTGCACTCACACCCCCTCCATCAGTCCACACTTAAGTTGTTGTCATGGCTTTTAGTGGTATGAAAACGAGACAGTTAGTAGGAAGGCAGAGAGACAACTGAAAACTTTTGAAACTAAAGTGTTACTGAACTGGGGGCTGGTAACAGCGAGGAGTCTGTAGAGAGGATCTCGCAAGGAGCCTGAGGGAAGGTACGACAGACGCAGGAGAGTGCCAGTGACCGGAGCTGGCAGAGCAGTATGCGGACAGAAAACACAAAATCCCGTCCCTTGGAAGGACGTATCAGGAGATTTCCACCACGCGACCAGCAAAGAAGATGGATGGATACTGCTGTTGAGAGCTGTACATGCTCAACGTGAATTCACAGAATCATGATGGATTTGTCCTAGGTAGAAATGGTGAAAGTAATTGTGAGACGCACCAAGGACTTCATGAGTGCAGAGAGCCGAGGAACAAGAAGGCCTGGATGGCTGTGCTCAAGGAGTTATCCCTTCTCCTAATCGACACTGGATGTGGTGTGGAAGTGTGCTTACGTACCTTGCCAGTGGTAAGTTAAGACATGCAGTGAAACTAAAGATAATCTGGTTATTATTTTCAGAACAACTCTCTGGACTGGAGAACCAATTCTATACAATCACAGCCTCTTACTCTTTCGAACCAAATCCTAGCACTGTGTATTAAAGTTTCCTTCTTTCCTAAGAAAGAGGCCTGTATTCCGAATATCTCAGATGGGTTCACAGCTGCTGCAGCCAGTGCATAACTGTGGACCCTGCCTGTCTCTTGTACCACAGCATCCCAGCTAGTAAGGATTTTATTGCTTCTCTGGATAAAAGCTGAGTCATTAATGTTGTATTTCCATTTAGATTGGAACTCTTAGATACATTTTTGAAGGGTTCTGAGCAGGTAAAACAGGCAACTCCAAATTCAGAAGTTAGAAGAGGGAAAATAATGATCTTTGTGAAGGTAGCAGGTATATTTGCATTTATCTGTCAGTGCAATCCAGGATTTTGACAATATGCTAACAGACCAGAGATAGGAATAATTCTTGTAGCTGACATGTCTTCTCTTACCATAGACATGGGCCTCCCGTCCAAACATGGCACACAGCAGTTGGCAGTCATAACACAGATGCAATTTTTATGGTTATTTGTCTGTAGTTAAAGCTACTAGGGAACAGGGGTTTGCCCATTCTTTTTCCATTTTCAGTACAAATTCTGCAGGTATATAGAATTTTGAATTCAAGGATGAATTTGTTGATGATTTGTTATCGAAGGCAGAGATTTCTGTTTTCCCCTGAGTTCAAATTATAATATCAATAAGGTATACATTTCATTTTTATGATGTTTCTTGAAGACTGCTCTCCCCCAAAAAATTGGTAGACACAGTAATAAATCGTTTGTAGTAATAAATTTCTTAGCTTCATTGAAAATATTTATGCAGCTGCAGAAAGATGTTGAATTGCTAATCATCCCAATACATAAACCGGATCTTTTAAGTTTGGCAGTAAACTAACCCATACTCTAGCCCATATCTAAACTCCACTCTGGATGTTTTTCGCTATGCAGTATCTACAGCTTGCAAACCTAATAGCTTTTAAAAAAAATCTTGTGTGTGGGGTATAGATGAGATGCATTAATTACTAGGGATGTTAGCAACTGGGATCTGATCGCTAGATTTTGGAAGCATTGGGATATATTTAAAACTTGTTATCATAAATTGCAGCTATTATGCCCGGTCCCATATTTAAGCTTAGATTTGCACTTCCATTTGTACAGATTGGTATTCTCCCAGCTAATGCTCATCATAAGTATATATCAAAAACCTCATCCCTGAAGACGAGAATATGCCCTACAGATATGACTCGCAGCTCGGTTGGAATTAAGGCAGCAGCACTGGTTCTAAAAATAACACGTTTCTTTCAAAGCAGAGGGCAGAGACTGACCCACATTTTTTTAAGAAAATTGTAGCTTATAATTTAAAGGCATGTTGGGGTGAAGGAACCCTGCCGAAAGACGTTTCCCAGCTTCAAAAAAGAATGAAAAAAACCTTGTTTTAATACAAAGTGCATTTGAGTGTTGGGAGAATTCAACAGACAGCAGTGACTTATCACAGCATTTCAAAATTTCATGAAGTTTCTTCAAGAGTTCTAAACTCTCAAAAAGGTCCTCAACACTCAACTTTCAAAGCCCTATTCATCCACACTTCGTTTGGAAACTATTGTTATCCAGCTGTGCTGAGCTTACCTTTTTCAAGTCATGAGAATGGGAACTTTTGCTGACGTCTTTCAGTGTAGACATAAAAAAAATGGGTTTGAGTCTGTGTTTTTTTGAGTCTGTGAGACGGGAGGGAAAAGCAAACTTCACAGTGGAGAATGAGGAGGATTTAACCCTACAAACTCTGTTCATCCTTGCTGAAGCTCAGCAGTGAGCAGAAGAAAGGGAGGGGCCGCTAAGGAGCACATCAGCTCCTCCACCACATCACAGAGTGCACTGCACTGGTGGATGTCCATGGAGCTTGACAGGAGGGGATACGTGAGAGATGGAGACCAAGGGTGTCACGGAGGGATGAAGGAACCGACACCGACTGAGGAGAAGCAGTCAGACATGGGTTTAAACGAAGCTTGTCTCCATCCCAAGGAAACAATTAAAAAACCAGTCTGCTGGCAACTCTCCTCCTGCCTCTCTGTCTAGGCCTGAGAAACTCTTCCCTGGCAGCATCGCTCCTGAGCCTCTCTGTAGTCCTGAACAACATATTTGTTTTTGTGAAAAAGATAGCTCATAAATTCTCAAACAGCTCTTTCTAGAGGACCTGATCTAACATCATCTCATTGAACTTACTTAGAATGAGTAACAAATGCATCATGCCTGAAAACAAGTGATTCTGACCATATTCACATTAAGGAGATGTAAATATTGAGGAAAGAAGTGTCCAGTGATGAGGGCACTAGCTGGGAATGCACAGCCTTTCTCAGAACCATTCTCTGCCATAACTATCTTGAAAGATCAAGATAAGGAAAGTTAAATTCAACTCTCAGTGCAAGAATATGCCACCTGTAAATGGGAGAAAAGGGCTTCCTTTCCTCACAGACACATGTACAAGTGCTTTAAAGATGAGGAGGCAGCTCAGAGCACACTGGTAACCACTAAATGCAAAAGGACTGCGAGGAGTTTTGGTGACCAGGCATCGCCAAACACCAGAGTCTTCTGCTTTGTAAAGGCAGCAGTGGAGCAGGTGGGTTTAATGTAGCTTTTAAAAAGGCATGGGAAGTTTCATTCCCCAGATAATCCCACCACCGAGCCTGCCAGTTTTGTGGGTTGTGGAGTTAGCAATGTTGGAATCTGAGTCACAACCACCTACAGGCTGAACAAAAGAGCTATTGAAATTAGTTCACATAAAACTCCTGGGTTTAGTCAAAGTAGGTTCCAGTGAAGAAAGTAATAATACTTCTTAGCTTTCAATAAACCCATATTTTTATAAAGTGTCCTGGTTGCCAGCTCTGATCATAGTCTGTAAAACTTCTTATGCTTTTCTTAAAGCCCCAGGTATTGAAGACAAATAACGATGCAGCAGTTACAACTTCCATGTGAAAGTAGTAGTTTTCCAGTCCTTGTGGCAGCCCAGGAATCACTCATTCCAATGGTTTAGAGTTGATGCTCTAATGCCTCAGCATGTGGAGACCACCCACAGTTTGGAAAACCTGAGGAAGGCAATCCTGAAACTTTACCCAGATGATCCAGAGGACCAAGTTCAGGCTGCTCTCACCCTGTTACGCAAAATGATGTAAAGACCCTCGTTACACAAGCCAGCAGTCACCCCAGGGATCGATTTGGCACAGTGCTCTCAGTGTGTCGTTTGGGTGGAACCGAGCAGCTCCATGGAGATACCGCTGCAAACAGAACTGGCTCTTTCCAGGGACTCACTCTTGTATTCCTTCAGTGCCTTCTGCAACAAGCAAACTGTTGCTTAGCAGTCGTGCCCTGCACATACACATGTCAGCACTGAACTAATATAAAGTGAGCTGACACCTGCCATTCTTTGAGGTTAAAATCTGCTTATTCATTTCTTTCATGTCGATCTCTGTTTCAGTCTGTCTCCTTCCTATACGAAACCCATCACGTGCTGGGAGATGAATCACTGAACTTTTCTTGCCTTTTGGCTCCTCTCTGTGAGTGTGTAAAGCACTACACCAGATGTTGCCTGTCCTGAATCACAGTTTCTATAGCTAAATCCGCATTTAACGGCAGGTGTAGACCATGGTATCCCTGAGCCCTACTCAGTCCCCCCACTGTCTGGATCATCCCACACCTGCAGAGCTCAGAGCTGGGGGGCATTTCTGGGGCCAGGAGGTAAGCTGTAGCTTGTGCTTCACACAGATTCTTTAACAGATTTTATGCATTAAATAAACCCAGTATTTTAGCAATAGATGTGGTCTGTAACCATAGCACACCAGTCTGTCGAATCTCAAGTCTAAACATAACCAACAGATGAGGATTCTCAAAGGAATTAAGATGGTTAACTAAGGAGTCAGAAATTAATATAAAATAAAGGTACAAAGTGCATAATGTTAGACAAATCTTTGCAATCTAACGCTCTTACCGCAGTGTCGTTAGTGGTAATGTACACCAACACGTCCGAGTTGTTTCTGCTATTAATGTACCGGTAACAGTTCCACACGCAGCTTATCAAGTAACCCTGCAAAGAAAAGAGATGTATTATTCTGTGCAGAAAATAAGCCATATATGCTTTTCTGTGTGAGCATTTCTGTTCTTATATAAATAAGAATATGAGCCTGGTAAAAGCATGGGACAGTCACTTTGCTGGTTGCAGTGACTGTAAGTATGTGTAAGAGCTCTGTGAGTAATCCAGCACTGTTCCTCACACTCATAGCGTTGGGGTTGTTCAGTCTTCAGAAGAGAAGGCTCTGGGGACACCTTACTGTGTGGCCTTTCAAAATACAAAGAGGGCTTATAAGAAAGGCAGGGAGAGACTTTTTACAAGGGCCTGTAGTGACAGGACAAGGGGTAATGGGTTTAAATTGAAAGCGAGGAGATTTGGATTGGACATAAGGAAGAAACATTTTACGATGAGGATGTTGAGTCACTGGAACAGGTTGCCCCGAGAAGCTGTGGCTGCCCCATCCTTGGCAGTGTTCAAGGCCAGGCTGGATGAGGCTTGGAGCAACCTGGTCTAGTGGAGGGTGTCCCTGCCCACGGCAGGGGAGTTGGGACTAGATGGTCTTTAAGGTCCCTTCCAACCCAAACCATTCTATGATTCTGTGGTTCTGTGATTACAAATACTTGTGTTGCACTATGAGCTGCTCCCCCTAGGCAAAAGCTGCATCTGAATGAAGTCTATTATTTCAGATATTTAATATTACAGCATACTTAATGTAGACTGATTGTTTTGAAAAAAAAAAAAAAAAACCAAAAAAAAACACTTAACCCAAAACTCAGTTTCTTTGGGCCTGAATATAACTAAAGTAACATCATTTTGTGTGTATAACCTCCATTTTACTTAAATAAGCTTTCTCACACCTCTCTAGAAATGCAGAGAGATATGATTCAGTGTGACACCTTGTTACCATACATGGGATATGTATTGCATACTATCAGGAGAGAGTTTTACAACATAAAATGAAGGTAGAAGTTAGACTGTGACAAAAAAGAGAAGGTGCTGCAGATGCAGAATATCTGAGGGACAGCAGCAAAAAGTAAACAGAAACCAGTTTTAGACCCCTCCATGGTCAGGATGTTTAAATATTTGTACTAGGGGTTTGTACTAGTAGAAAGTGGATGCAAACCCCAGCAAAAAGAGCACAAGCATGCTGGGGACTGAAGAATCATCAAGCAAACTAAAGGACCCCTCGCTGTCTTGTGAGTGGAAGCCTGGCCAGTGACTATGTGATGATCCCCTGTGTCACCCGCGTTGCTGAAATACTCGGTTTCACATAGTCTGATATTAAATCAATCTATTCCATATGACTGGAATGGTCTGGGGTCTTCCTATTCTTGCCTGACTAGAAAAAATTGCCAGTGTAAAAGATTTATTGAAATCTGAAATGATTTCTGACCTTTTAACCATTATTACAAATACTTCATTTTTTCAGTATAAAGGAAAAAACCTGGTGTTGCAGCAATAATCCTAACCCAGGATCCTAAACTCCATCGGTTTTGTTCTTGGAGCTCACTTGGCTCTGGGTAAGGCTGCTGCCTGGCAAACAGCGAGTGGTCTCCCCTTTTTTTTAACTGGTTGGGCAAAGTGCTCACAACCATCATCTCAGTCACCGCCAGGGGAGATTCCAGTTTGGCCAGCAGAGATGAGTAAAGTGACTGGAAGGAAGACAGGAGGCAGTAATGAATGTGGAGGAGCAGGAGTCAGATCCTCAGCTTGCCAGGGACAAGGCTGGTGGGACTAAACATTTCCCTCTGGAGCTTCCCACATAGTCACACACGACAGCGATGAGGAAAACAAGGTGTTTTGATAGTGCCCAATGTGTATTTTTACTTAGGTCTGCATAGCAATTCTTTCACAAACCTAGTGCGTGCAAATTAAACTGCCAGCGCTGATTGGATTTGCATGTGTGTCTCTCTCCAAGTGAGTCATAATTTTGTGACTCACTTGCACTGATGACCTTCCAAAAGCCTCTTATACTTTTGAGCTGCCCTGTGCTTCCTCCCTCTCCAGAGCTGTCACACCCGAGCTGTGTTTTTCAGGATGCTACATGGCTCACCGACGGCTCGATTTGTGGATCAGGAAGAAGTTTTTTCCACCAGGGTCGAGCTGGCTGAAATCCACTAAGTTTGCTTCCTCTTCTTTATGGCATCTTACAAACCCTGGATGACTTGGAGGTGTCGCAGACTTTGAGACTACTTTTGACCACTAAATGGGCAGAGCAAAAGGCTTCTGGAGTGGGCTGAGTCCCAGGGGAAGGTTGGACTGGCTCTACAGCCTGAGCTGTGGGCTGTGCAAACCTGCCCCAGGCTGCTGAAACAAGTGGAGTAAAGGCATATGCATGGAGAACTGCATCTTTTACAGAATTCAATAAAATGCCGTTGTCAGTTATGAATAATAATAAGTAGTTTGGTAGCTGTCAATGCTCAGATACTATGTGCTGAGAAAAGCATCAAAGCTAGTACAGAGCAGAGACTGAACACAGCACACTGCAGTGGGGACGCAGCCCGTCTGTGTAAGAAATCCTTTACGTTAACCTACCTGCTTGTAAACCAGTTTCTATACTCCTTCTGTCAAAATCCAAACTGAGGGAAGCCCCATTTCAGGTAACAAAGTATTATCTGGGAGAAGCTAGGGGGATATTTATTTTTGAATGCTCCCATTCCATTACGTTTGGTGAATAAAACACATTTAACCCCACAATGAACCCTATGGCTCTTCCAGCTCTGAGCGTTAATCAGCCCTGCTCCTGCACGCACGGGCAGTTTCTCAGTGGGTGAGGTCTGTTCCAGCCCTTGAATTAAAGAGGTCATCAGCCAGCACACACCAAATAATTGGCCCCGAGACACTGACCCACATACGGCTGAGAGTGGCGGCAGCTCGGAGCACGTCCTTATCCGAGTGCTTTGGACATGCGCTGCCGGCCTGCAAGTCGTGAGTCATGGAAACTCATTTTCCTCTACCTGTGACTTTGTCTTTTAAACCTGTTCCTAATCACTGTTTTCTACTGATGCTGCTGCACTGTTAAATGAGATTGCTGATTCAGTTACCAATTTATTTTCTTGAGAAACTTGGCAGAGGTTTCAATTACTGCTTTAAAAAGTGTGGCTGGACACACAGTATATAAAATATATCATTTTCTTCTCTCAGGAGACCAATGATCACATTTGGAACGGGCCCTGTGTAACAGGCATTGAGTCACTGCAGCCTAACCCACACTTAGTGGTATTCACACATGCCACAGCACAGGCTGCTGACAGATGCCTTTTGGGGGCGGGGGAGCAGCCCCAACAGCCACCACATGAAAGCATGGCTGCACAAGAAGGGCTGAGTGTGGAAATAGGCATCATGCCTACTTCTACCAGCTTTGTCTTCCCATCTGAATGATGGTAAATTACTTTAACCTCCCCCAAAATAAACTTTACAACCCTGCCTCTCGCCATTGTTATTGCATATGCACGTGTTAAGCTGTAAAACAACAGTAATGGACCGCAGGATTTCTGCTCGTCAGACACGTGCCCGACCAGCCGACTGACCGGCATGTTTGTGGAAATTAGAGGTTGCCATATCCTGCCGTTTCTTGTAAGGCAGCACGGAAAAGCCTGTGCCAATCTGGGTCACAGCAGCCCTCTGGGCAGCTCCCTCACTGGCAGCAAGTGCAGGGTGAATGCCACAGACCCGACAGAGCGCCTGCGGGTCGGGAGCCGTCTGCACCGAGCCCTGTTTTATTCTCCAGCTGCTTTGAATTTTCTATTTGCAGAGCTGGGCTGGTAAAAATGGGATAAAGACTTCTACGTAAACTGAAACATACATTGACCAGTTGGAACGAGTCCAGAGGAGGCCACGAAGATGGTCAGAGGGCTGGAGCCCCTCTGCTATGGGGACAGGCTGAGAGAGTTGGGCTTGTTCAGCCTGGAGAAGAGAAGGCCCCAGGGAGACCTTATAGCACCTTCCAGTGCCTGAAGGGGCTACAAGGAAGCTGGGGGGGACTTTTTACAAGGGCCTGTAGTGACAGGACAAGGGGTGATGGGTTTAAACTGAAAGCTGGGAGATTTGATATCAGGTATCAGAAAGAAGTTCTTCCTGGAGAGGGTGGTGAGGCACTGGAACAGGTTGCCCAGAGAAGCTGTGGATGCCCCATCCCTGGAAGTGTTCCAGGCCAGGCTGGATGAAGCTTGGAGCAACCTGGTCTAGTGAAGGGTGTCCCTGCCCATGGCAGGGGGTTAGAACTGGATGGTCTTTAAGGTCCCTTCCAACCCAAACCATTCTATGATTCTATGATTTCAGAGAGATGTTAGTGGCAGACCAGTTAGCCACATGTATTTCACATGGTGGTGCTGCAGGAGGAGAAACAAAGGGTTGCCGTGCTGATGAAAGCTGCAATTAAATCTGTCAGCACACTAGAATGTGTACCTCCTGAGTATAAAAAGGCTGTGTAACAACCACTCCTTATAACTGCAAAGAAACGCTGTGACTGAAAAGAATTAATGATGTCAAACCAAACCACTGGCCTGCAACACTTTAAAAGGCACCTTCTACAGGCCAGGACATTATCTGCTGGCTCACAGTCACACACACCAGGGTATGCAATTTAAAGCAAATGACCCCTGCGTTAGAGAGGGGTAAGTTCTCTAAGTACCCTGCCACCAGCAAGCACCGTGATGGGACCTGCCCCAGGCTTTCATGAAGCAGGTGGCACCTAACCCTGTGGCTTTGTGCTGGCGATTCCTGGGAGTGGGAGTCAGAGCCTGGCCGTTGGGGATGTGTTCATGGTCCAAACTGCTGCTCCATCGTCCCTGTGGGAAGGTAGCAGATGCCAGAGCGATGTGGTGTGGGTCAGGGTTAGCCCTGGCAGCAGGTACCCCGCTGGGCTGAGACGTAAAATCTCCCAGGGTGATGAAACTTCTCTTGGAGTCATAAAACTTCATTCTGTATCACCCTTTCCCACCTCCTGAGGACCCCAGGAGACGCAGAGTGGTCTCATTCCCAGGCTCAACACCTCATACACAGAGATTATGGGCATATTACAGAGAGCAGCGTTAATACTCAGGTTGCTGAAGACCAGCCTGTCTCACTGAGCTCAAATACCTTTCAGCTGTCTCACTGGCAACAGCCTCTTCTTACCTACTTTCCAGAAAAAGAAAGGCCTGGTGGGCAGGATTAAGCCTCAACAGTTCTGGCTCAGCAGCTGGGGCCAGCCAGAGGAAACCGAGGCCCTGTTCCCCAAACCAGCTGCAGAGGAGGGCACGATTTGAAAGCCGCTGTGTTGGCTATATGCCATTTGAAGTCCTGTGTATGCACGTATGCATTTATGCTGCTGGATGTCCTTCCTCAGCCAGATAGGAAGCACCTATGTTTCATGGTATGTAACTCTGGTTCCGTTTCTAGACAAACACACCAAATGGAATAACACATTTTGGTCTACTCTGGAAAAGATTCTGTGTGAAAGCACCTGAAATATCCATTAGCTGCTTCGGATCCAAGTAAATCCTAAGGACTAAAAAGACAAGTGCTTGTATGCGGTTAGCTGGCTCGCTTTCCTTCTACCCTCTCTCGTCCCTCCCTTCTCTTTCCACAATCCCATGACTGCAAAGCACAAAACCACCATCTAATGCTGCTCTATCTTGATTTCTGCCCAGAAGTGTTTTCCTTTGTGTGCAGCTTCACCCAAACCAAAAGTGTCATGATGCCAAATGTTTCTGAGGGATTATGTGATTCTGTTTCATATTTCCCACCAGCTGAATGCAGCTTTTCCTAGGTTACAATGTTTTGGTTTCTCTCCCTATTTCTAGTCAGACTCCGGAGGGAGAGGGAGCTCAAGCATATTTTTATGCACAGTACCTTTTCAGTTTCAGTGCATAAATGTGGTACCATCTGTTAAGTCTATCAGTGATAAAGTGTGATGCATCTGATAGCGTCCAGCTTTCTTTTCATGGAGCAGATTCCATAAATCTGCACAGCACCTCTTCTGGAAACACAAGAAATTCAAATGCAAAAGCTAACTGGAATTTAGCACGTGTTTCTGTGTGAGTCATAATTTTTGTGACTCATGTGCACAATAATATGTTGCTAGAATGAACATCATATTAGCCACATACTACACTCTTGGAAAAAACATGTGTTTGGCCATTTAAAAAGGAAATGAGTATTTTTCACTATTAATTTTTTAGGTTTCTTTTTTCTGTAGTAAGTATTTCTGCCTTTCCAATTTTAGTTGTATCTTTTTGTTAGCTTGAGACTTCCTTTCCATACTTAGTTAATGAAATACCAGATCCACCTTGAGTAAAAACAAGCTAATTTTGCATCTCAGAAATTTAAAGAACATGTCCTTTGGGTCACCTATCAGATCTATGTATTTATTACATTCATACATATTTCTTAAAGGTCCAAACAAAATCAAGTCTATGGCTGTGAACATATAAAGCGAGAAGGCCAAATTGCATTTCTGAATTACAAAAGAAACATGAACATCATTTCCAATGCCACCTTAAAATACCCAGTCTGGTTTTGGGTTGGTTTTTGGTTTTTTGTTTCACAATTTTGAAATAGCCTCAATAATTTAATCTGCCTCTCCTGTCACAATAACCTTCCCTGTTCATGTGGTTAAATGTGTATTCTGGAAGCAGCATCCCTGGTGTCCTTATGACTCGTTGGGACTTCTCTAATCTAATGAGTAATTGCTATGCTGAGAAAGAGCAAAAAACATACTGAAATAAAACCCTACACAAGAAACCTCTGCTATGGGGACAGGCTGAGAGAGCTGGGCTTGTTCAGCCTGGAGAAGAGAAGGCTCTGGGGAGACCTTACAGCACCTTCCAGCGCCTGAAGGGGCTACAAGGAAGCTAGGGGGGACTTTTTACAAGGGCCTGTAGTGACAGGACAAGGGGTAATGGGTTTAAACTGAAAGTGGGGAGATTTAGATTGGATATCAGGAAGAAATTCTTCCCTGAGAGGGTGGTGAGGCACTGGAACAGGTTGCCCAGAGAAGCTGTGGCTGCCCCATCCCTGGAAGTGTTCAAGGCCAGGCTGGATGAGGCTTGGAGCAACCTGGTCTAGTGGAGGGTGTCCCTGCCCATAGCAGGGGGGTTGGAACTGGATGGTCTTTAAGGTCCCTTCCAACCCAAACCATTCTGATTCTATGAAATACAAGAATGGAAGCACTGTGCTGTGAGAAACTTGCAGAAGGGTGCAAGAAGAGGGCAAACATCCCAGCATACTTTTTAAGAGGTCCAAGGCTCAGGGGACCAGTTGAGCCATAGGTGGTTGTTTTTCACTCACTGCTTTGTCTGATCTTGTCCTGAGCTACTTTTGGACTCCTGCACTGCACAGCAGATGGGGGCCAACTTGCTGGACCAGGAACCTGGGTGCAGGCATTTCACATAAGCCCTTTCTGGCTGTGCTCGATGATGCTACATCTCCCCTTCATCGGGTACCTGCCACCTCTAGCCCTCTCCCTGCAAGGTTTGTGTAACAGCAAATACATTGTCACTCCCTGTGCCCCCTTGCTGCCTAGTGTGACAGTCCTTTACGCTGTCCCTCCCATGAGGGACTGTTTGGATCTATCTACCTGCTCCACAACACCCTTTTTGAGATAGGGCACCAGCAGCCAGTGCATGCTTCCAGAGGCAGTAGACATCAAAACTGTTGAAGATATCTTCAGATTTCTGGGTTCTTTTCTATTCCTTTCTTAATATTCTTAGCATTTGATCTACTTGTTTGACCAGAACTGAACAGTAAGCTAGTATTTTTACAGGGCTATCTATTACAGCTACAAGATCCCTTTTTCAGGTGGTCATGCCTACATCAGAGCCCACTGCAGTGGCTGTGAAACAAGATTGTGCTTCCTCTGTGCCCACCACAGAGTTTATTAGGGCTGAGTTTCTCTGCCATTTCATCACTCAGTCATTCAGTGCCATGACATCTTTCTGCAAAGCTTTCTTGGCTGATTGTTTTCCCTATTTTGAATGACATCATTGCAAAAAATGTTGAGATTTCCTTCTCCTTCCCAGATCTTTCATGAATGTACCAAACAGCATGGGTCTCACGGTTGTGAAGACTGATAATTTATCCTTATTCTCTATTTCCCAGCTACAGTCTGTGAGATGACCTTTCCTCTTGTCCCTACACATCTTAGAGCGGTTTTTGATGATAGATTTTGCCAAACACCTTTTGAAAACCCAAGAAGCCTGTATCAACAGGCTCTCCTCTTGTCCACTGGATGACCTGCTTCTTCCAAGGATTTGTGTGTCATGAGCTCCCCCTGCAAGCATCATGCTTCCCCACTGTGGCCTATATGTTCACGTGTTTATCTAGGAGATTTTCCTCTTCTTTTACATAATGTCTATACGTAAAAGCTGTCTATTTGGACAGCTGTCAGGCTGCCTGGTCTGTAGTTCCCTAGATCTCTTCTAAAGCCAGTCCTTCCAGCAAGGGGCATTCCACCCGTGACCAGACTCTATCCACAGTAACGCACTTACCTTAAAAGCCAAAATGATACTTATGAAAAGGAGGATGATCACAACCAGACACGTAGGGTTCACAGACATGATCTCTTCCTTGTAGGGAAAATTGGTGGGCTGCATAAGCAAACATAAGCAAAACACTGTAAGTCACAAGTCATTTAAGAGCCATTCAATTAGTGCAATTTGTAATTAACAGCTTACAAAACTTGCTGTGGTCTACCAAGTCGGGAGCTCTCTGCACCAATAAGCAGTTTCAGTAAGTTTGGCCGGAACGGGCATTGCGAAAACTCAGCTGGCAGTTGTTCGCTGGAGAGCTGAGGGGTTTGCGTTTGCTTTGTATGTGGTGTGGGCTGACTTTTCCTCTGTGCACACTGGGTTTGTATCTGCCACAAACTAGCAAAGGACGTCTCTCTGGGAGCTTTGCAGCATGAAACCTGCCATCTTGGGCAACAGCGGGCATGTTCTGTACTTACTAACTAATTATTATCTTGTACTGGCACTGGTTGCCAAAGACCGGTGGCAGCTCCTTTCAGAAAGTCAAAGCAGGAAAAGCTGGACAGCACGATCCTTTCACCTAAATATTTGATCAAAGGACATTGGGTCTGTTCTGCTTCATCTTATTTTAGGTAAATTTGGACTGCTTCTCCCAGGAGCCCTTGCTCATGCTGCCGCCTGAGTGCATGCCCCAAGGAGGCGCGAGCCCTACAAAGGAGCAACGTCATGACTTCAGATCAAAATGTGCTCCAGGTCCTTCTGTTATCTCGTACATGAAATGGAGGTGACAAAATCCATCTTCCTGCTTAGCGCAGGCTCTAGTGGTTTACTATTGTGAAACACGTTAGGATCACCGGCTGAAAAACAACCTCTAAAAACGTATTACTATACTTGTTACTGCTTCTAGAAAACACATCCTTTAAAATGAATGTTCCAAACCGTTTTGAAATATTGCGAGGCACAAGTTCCTGTTTCAGTTAGAATAAACCATTGTTCACGGACAGAGCTGTTCTCCACAAAAGCCAG
This sequence comes from Rhynochetos jubatus, assembly GCA_027574665.1. Lineage (NCBI taxonomy): Eukaryota > Metazoa > Chordata > Aves > Eurypygiformes > Rhynochetidae > Rhynochetos > Rhynochetos jubatus. The sequence continues at coordinate 24,769,253 of CM050648.1, forward strand.
CTGCAACAGTAGCTCATTATAACTGAATGCATTAGCTCCTTCCACGGACAACCTCCCTTTTCCTTACAGGTCTAATTACTTAACCAGGCCAGCTCTGCATCTTTGTCAGGACAATTAACTAGACCGAGCTATAGCTGTATTCTTGGGCAGTAGATGATGGTATAAATCCAGAGTAACCCCTTAATACCCCTTATACCAGCACTTGGCCCACTGCATCAGGAAACTGTCCCTTTTTTGGGACAGCTGCTAGTGAGAATGGCTCTTTATTTAGCGCTTCCACGAACTGTTCAGAGTGGTTAACATCAACAGCAGCTCTAACCGTTTGCACATAAATGTTACATAAGCACATTTTCCGCTTCTTGACGGCACTGTTTCTGTTCCTGTACCGAATTTCATGGCTGAAGTTTTTATCATGTTATCCTCTTTTTGTCAAGGCACAGCTTTTGTAGGAAACTAGCTTGCTATAATTCAATGAGTTGCTTCTTTTTTTTTTTTTTCATTTCAAGCAAGGTTATTGCTAAAAATAGTGGATGCGGTCACCCAGAGACCAAGAAAGCAAGAGTGCATGCCAATAAAAGATGCACTGAAAAATAAACACCAACCTTATGTGCAGAAAATTTAAGTATTAATGCCTCAGCCTGCCCTTCTTCTTGCAGGAGGGAGACCTTGCGTGTGGTTTGAAGTGCAGTCACAGTTAAGGACAGTTACAGTAAGATTGCCCCAGCCAACGTATTTAGTAGTGACCTACCATTAAAAAAGTAGTCAAACTAGTTTGTGAATGTAATAAAAGTCTCCTAGTGAGGCTTTGGTCCTCCTATGCTCTGGTTTTTGGGGAGCAGTCAGTGGTCAAAGCATGGATGACCGTGCCGGGGTCTTGGCCAAAACCTTATGGCCTGTTTCCAGACATCGACTCAACTGGGATTTGCATGGGGTCAAGAGAAGGGTGGGAAAATGACCAAGAAAGGTCCCACTGCCTTGAAAAGCAGGAACATGTGCTGAAGCCATGAGCCCTGGCCAGGTTTGGGAGCAGCACCCGCCATCTCTTACATCAGCAGTGTTTCAGGTGAAAGAATGGTAACTCAGCACGGAATACTGCAAGTCAGGAGAGCACAGGGGGAGGAAATGCAGTGGTTTGTCCCCTTCAGGCTCAGCTTTCTGGGTCTCTGTCCTGAAGAGATGTGAGGTGTGAGCAAGCCCCAGCGAGGCAGTGGGTGCTGCACCCATGCAGCCACAGGCATCTGGGACATCTTGGTGTGGAGGCGTGAAAACCAAAGCTGGCCAGTCCTGGAGGTTTCTGGCTTGCTGTGTGGTAAAGTTTCCCGGCTGTGATGAATAGCCCAGGGACATCGAGTCAGCATGGAAGAGACTCCTTTTGTTTGCCAACCAGACTGGTGGCACCTGCCACCCTCTGGGTTTAACGCTGGCTTGCCCGGGCTGGCCTATGAGCAGTCTGACCTTGACTCTGTCATGGTTTAACTCTGGCCAGCAAAATACCACGAAGCCGCTCTCACTACAAACCCCTTCAGTGCAATAGGAAAAGCAATTTATAAAACCTGCAGCTTGTGCCAAAGAAGGACAAAAGATGATGAGAAGCACCATGGCTGGCTCTAGGCTTGCCCAGTGCAGGCACCATCATGGAGCTGATGCCATCAGGAGGCCCTTGGGGTCCGCCCAGGGCAACAGTCACTCCCAAAGTTTCATTCCCTCCCACGGAAAACAGATACCAACAGTGTCTCAGGTGAATCAAACACCGGTTGCCGTCCATTGACTGCAGGGATAAGCTTAAACACCCATGTGGGTGTGTATTCTGTTCCTGTGCTGGGGGTTTGCTCTCCTGTGTGGAGACCAGTAGCTGAAATCCTGCTGCTGGGAAGGTCCCAGGCTCCATGCTGCAACTTCTGGGAAAAGCTCAGCGTCAAACGTTGTGCAAGGTTTGATGAAGGTGAAATATGGCTGGGTGGGAAAAGTCAAGCAAGCCCGTTGGTGGAAAAACGGGAGTGATTTTGCAGCAGGACATGATGAAATTTTCTATACAGACAAGAGTTAGTTGTAGTGGTGTGGCACCAGCATGCTAAAGTCATAATTAAAGTGCTATTTGTAACCTTGTCACGGACCTAGAGAGGGCTGCAGCCCTAATAATATACCTGGTAAACTTTCAATTTAAAGAAAAATACTGTTTATACATAGCAAATCTCTATTAGACACTTAAAAAGGATCTAAAACTTGTATGGCAAGTCTATTTCTACTGCATCAAAATTGTACAAATGCACAAGAAGAATAAAAAGCCCAAGGCTGAAGCCCTTTCTCATTCCCTCAGCCTGCTTGCATAACCTTGCATGTTTCCTTCCCCTTGTACCACAAAAAAAAAAAAAAAAAAAAAATCCATTTTAAAAGATGGTGTGGATTCTCATATAGCAGTTACAATCCTCCAAGTATCAGAATCTTACGAAATTGAAGGAAAACAGGAATGTGTCTGTAGAATTTATGAAGCTCTGCTATGAAGTTAGTAGTACTTCTTCTCTGGAACTATAAAAATGCCAGAAAGGGTATTCCTTTTTTAAGCTTTAGTTTATTGGAATAATTTCTTTAAGTTTAATCTCATTTATGTTCTGTAGATGTTTCCCCTAGAATTTAAAAGCATGACTGATACCACCTGAATTGTTAGCAGCATTGCAGGCAGTCCCACAGTAAAGCTATTTAATATACTCTGAAATTTTCTTTAGATGAACTGTAACAGTCCTGCACTTTAATAAAAACCAAGTTTGCGTTACTCGGTTGCACACTGGCCCGTTCTGCACCTCTGCTTCAATTCATTTTGCACGCAGCTGTCAGCTGACAGAAGACAAAGTGTTTCATCTGAAGGCTTTAGAAAGGCCACACTACATATCAAAGATTTAGTGGGGCTAAAGAAACACGCTCTAGGCCGTACTGCCTTGGATCACTAGTGCTCCGAGAATCAAAATGAATTTTTTATCGTACACACGCTGGATTTACTGCATGCCAAGTTTTTAGGTTTTTTCCAGTGACAGGGATGACGACCAAGATGTCCAACATAACCCTTAGAAGGTTTTATCTCCTGTGATCGCCGTACAACGTTTCAAATGCTGGGTTTGTAACACCTACTCATTTCACGTGACCCTTCATACCGAGATGCTCTTGTATTGTATGGGGATTGACACACCTGTGTGCAAACGGGTATTAAAAGGCAACATCAAGTTTCCAAAGACACTTGTACCTCTGAAAGGAGCAGCCAGTATAGGCTGACATTACCAAATACCCTGTGAACACAATGTTCTGTATTTTACAGCTGCAACATTCTCAGCTAGGGTTCTGCCTAGCCTATTGCTAGGTACTCATTTATCATCTTGCTAAAAGTACCTAGAGGATTTCACAGTAGCTTGCAACTCCCCACCGACAGACTGAAATCGGACAGATCTGCACTGAAGTCAATAGATAACATAATTCCAATACTAGTGCAGGAAGTAGAAGTGCTTGAAAACATGGGGCGTTGACCTTAGCGCAAGAAAAAAAATGTTTTGAGACTGCCAAATATATTCCATTACCTAATGCATACCTTCTTCCAGATATTCAATAATGGATTTGAAGAACGATTGGGATTTTTCATTTCCCTTATGGAGCTGTGCTCCCTAAAATATCATTCCCCAAATTCAAAGTAGTTTTAGAGGAACGAAAACTGCAAGAATGCCAGAAAGAAACACAACCCTTGCTTCCTGCCTACCTTGGCAGACCTCTGCAAGAGGGGTGAGGGCAAGATGACTTTAGGGCTTATTGATAAATCATCAGGAGGGATCACACCCAACTGACATAACTCAGGTCCCACCTATGGGGACAAGGGTATTAACTGCAGTCTTGTTCTGAACGTGGTGTTTGAGACGGCAGACCTATCTACCATGACTATTATTAAAAGGTAGGGAAACAGGTCCGTGGGTACAAGCCTGTTTGACAACGTTTGAGCGCTAGCACTGCATTCATGGTATTATTGCTAAAAATTTGAAAAGCTTGTTTTTAGTTTCATCTCGTCGTGTGTCTGCGTATCTGGTACCAGTGGGTGTGATCTTCACCCTCTCCCTTTTGCTTTTGTTCCCTCAGACAGAGCGTATTTGCTCTGTACCAAATGCAACAACCTTTTGCCAACTGACGTGGCCCTTCCAGGTAAGGGTACGAGGGGTTCCTGCTGAGCCACCTGCTTGGGACCACAGCTGAGACACAGGAGGCATAAACAGCTTCAGAGCTGATGCTTCAAAACGACTTCAGAACTTTGTTGAACGGGTGACATTAACTGTACAAAATTCATCACAGCTCTTGGTAGTTTTTGCCAATCACTAATCTCCACTGTGAATGATAAAATAGAAATTACTCCTTGTTTCTAAAGGAACTTAACTTGTGCTAGCTTTTAGCTACTCATTGTCATTATGCCTTTCATCTAATTTAAATAGCCTTTTAATATCTCATTATTCTGCTTATGAGAAGACTAACAGCATCACCTCTTGGTCTTTTTTGTCAGTAAACAAAGCAGGAAAAGCTGCTTGTCTCTCCTCCTACTACAATGTGTCCTGCTTTTATACAGTTTTTGGGGGAACTTTTCTGCATGTTCTCTGACTTCTAAGCATTGTTATTTACAACCAGACACCATAAACAGACAATGCAACCTATGTCACCAACTCAGAAGGGAAGTCTCCTCTCTGTTACTATTCACTGCTGGGTTTTTTCTTTCCGCCAACCCCATGAGCAGTTTTTGCAAAGAGCAAAGAAACCTGGGGACTCTTGTTTTGGCACTGAGTTCCCTAGACTGCTTACAGGGTCCCTGCATCCCAGGAACAGTTGCCATACTGTATGTTCTGTATTCCTGATGTTTTTACATTTCTCTGCATTTAGCAATGTAGCACACACTAGTGACTGAACTCAGGTTCTCAGTCAGCCTAGCTCACGCTGATTAATGGCTCCATCCTTAGCGTTATTTACTGCTTCATTAATCTCTGTGTCAGCCACGGGTTTTATTAGAAGGGATTTTCTGGGAAAAGGCACAAGTACTGACTGAGAAATGCAGAGATGTGCTCACTTTGAGCAATGCAGGGACAGGGTCTTCCAGATGATGACACGGAATAGCTGGATTAGGCTCCTGCTTTCAAGGTCCTGCTAGAGGACTTGCTCCCTCCAGACTGTGAGCCTGGAAAAGCTCTCCCAAGGCTGACTTTAGCCTTTGTGAATGGCTTCCTGGGTATCAAGATTATTAATGGAACTCAGGAAGAGCATGAGATCTACTGCCGATTGAGACCTTCCTCTACCCAAAATAGAAACCCGTCGGCAGATGGTCAGCTTGATCATGACCCTTCGCAATCTGCCAGCGAACATTTTCTAAATCCATTTGATACACCCTTTATCGATCTAGTGCTTTATTGTTGCTCTGAGCATCACGCCGCGAAGTCAAACGTCTTACAAAAGTCTATTATGCCCCTGCCCATCTTTATTGACGAAGCCAGTAATCTTGTCAGTGAAAGAATGAGTTTGCCTGCAGGACTGATTTCCCGTGAAACCATGCTGGCAGCCATTAATCATATTCCTCTCTTCTAATCCTTTATCAATTGACTCTCAGCACTACTGTTATTATTCTGCTTGGTAGCAATGTCAGGCTAATCAGCCTATAATTATCCTGGAAATCCCCCTTGCCCTTTTGAGCACTGACAGTTTAGCACTCCTGAATTCTTGCAGCGTTTCATTACGAGTCCAAAAAATGATTTACAGCAGCAAGACAAAGACATGTGCAACCAGAGGTTTTAATGCTCCGGAGCAGCAACGCGGCTCTCAAAGTGCTCTGCCGCACTGTTCCCAATACCTTCCAAGGTCTGCTCCCTGTACCTCTGCTACAGAAGGGCCTGCTATTTTTTTTTTATCTGCAGGAACAACAGTAATGTTTAGCAAACATTTTTGAGAATCAGCTGCTCTCTTCCCTCTTGGTGAGCCAGCTCCAGATATGGCACCAGGTTTTCAGGAGAACAGGGGCTTTTTGGCATGCAGCCCCCAGCCTGCTCATGTCCCCCTCATGTCCTTGTACAGTGACCAAGACACGGTAAAACCTGGTTACAACTCATGCTCTGAAAAGGAGGGGGGCGAGTTAGAGGCGGGGGGGGAGCTTGTGCTGCCATGAGAGAGGGGCTGGCACCGATGCAGAAGTGAGGGACTGCAGCGATGGGCAGGAGCACCCCAGCCAGCAGCACTTGCCAAGCTGTGGCCTTAATTTGCTCTTTTCCACTCGTATCTCTGAGAACCTTTTGAATTACTCCCCATGTAGCATCAGCTGCGAATGCAGGCGGGTGGTAACTAAGGCGCAGGATAACAGGCCCCTGATGCATCCCAGCTCCCGCTGGCTTGACACATTGCCTCTTCCCGCAGATCTGTGTGGCTACTTATCTGCCTGCTGTTTCTCATTACCTGTTATTTATACTGCCCTAGCTAGTTTTCCGTCCTCATAACGAAGTTCACAGCCAAGCTAATCAGTATTCAGGTTCTCAAAGCAGATATTCAGAGACAGAGGCAGCATTAGCTTCTCCCAGAGCTCTACAACTCCACCGGAACCCTGCCGGACATGGCACATGCTCCTGTGATGAGACAGAGGCTGCTGGACTCCTGTTTTTAATTTAGGTGGTTACAATCATGTAAGCTTATGCAATATTGGCTATGGATGTTTAGACCATAGCAAGAAGGGAGCCTCTAATTGTCCCTAAGACAGAATCCAAAAATATTTTCTATGAAAACCAGACCTACATTGAATCAAACTCCTGTCTAAAGAAATCTGTGTTAAAGCCACCAAATAAATTAAAAGGAGCAACAAAACATCCTCGAAATAGCATCAGAAATAAGCCACTGGATATGAACACAATAAATCTGAATCCAAAAGCAATTACTTATTATCTGTGTCATGCAATGAGTCTCATTCTAAATTACATGGTGCCGAGAGCTTCCACAACATCGCAAAACTCCAGAGCTCTGCACAAATATTGCAATAAGTTAGTAACCTTGCTGGAGTGTTGAACACAGACTAGCAAGGACTGAGAGAACTTTTCAAGGACTGCATAGGAAGTCAACAGGAAACCGTTGGCTAGAAATACAGGACAAATGGTGCACCTTGCACATTTTTTTTCCCTATAGCTCCCAAAGGGTTGTGAATATCGAGCGATTTACCAGCTGGCGGAGGTAGTCCTGAATTGTGCTGGGATAGACGAGTACACTGATGGCAACCAATGTGTTGAGCGCAAAGTCAAAGATCTGGTAACAGAAGAAAGGGATGATCCAAGCCGCATGTTGCTAAAAAGGAAATAAGAGAAAAACTCGTCAGCCACAAGCTATAAGAGAAGGATACATGTTTTTCTGCACTAAAATCTAAGGAGCATTTGACACAATGCATTACATTTCATGAAGCCATAAGAGAAAATAACTTGTTAAATCAGCTAAAAGATACATGACATTCAGCCAAAAGAGTTGGCCAAGCCAGCTTGGCTGCTGAGCTGCAGTAATACGCGTGGTGTAAGTCCCACAGCTCATTAGACTAGGACATTTAGAAACCACATGACACTTTTTCCTTCTAATGAATAGGATTAATAGCAGGACAAACCACAGGCTTGGGAGGCGAATGGAATAAAAATTCCTTAACTTTGGGAGGTATAAGATTCAGTTCTCTGAATTCACAGTTTGCCCACAGCTTACTCATATTTGAAGCTGCAGACAGTAAACAGAACGGGTCTGTTTTCCTGCCTGCAGCACGGCGCCCTGGGATACCACTGATCTAAGCAATTCGTTCTGCTGCCTCTTCAACTGTTATTTTCTGCTCCCTCTGTTTTCAGCTATACAACTGAACAAGAAATTGTTAGAAAGCAATTTTCTTAATTTCGTTTCTACAGAGTTGTGTAGTTCACTCGATTCACGTCTTTACCAAATTATAATGAATTACCTTATATGCACCATATGTAGCCATTGCACAGATCAGAATCATAAGAAGAGAAATTGCTGTGGCAATACACATATCTGGAAAAGAAACACATCAAAATGACTGCAGAGAAATTCAGAGCTTGATTCAGTTATTTTGCCATCCTGCCTCATGCAGAACATCTCAAAGGCCAGGGTGGGAACCGGGGTGGAGATAGGGACGGGTGCATCATTCAGCCATTGCTGGAGGAATTCTCTGTCTCTTGTGGGAAACCTCCTGAATATGAGAAGCACAGACTGTGATTACGCTGTGCAAGCCTCTGCAGCCGCTATGAGGCTGTGGAAATGCCATGACTGGTTTAGTTTTTCTGAGGATTTTCAAAAATTGGGAGCAGACTTGGCTAGAAAACTATTTTACCCACAGTGATGACACCTGTAGTCATAAAGTGTCTGCTTTTCTGCACTACAGATTGTTTCTTCACTAATAGCTTCCGTTATACCATTGCTCACATATCTAAAAACTTTGGAAAAGAAGAAATGAATTTTTGAAAGCAAAACTGGCCAGTAGAGGCATCTTATAGCAGAAATAACATCTTGGAAATTTTCATTTCAACCAAGAATTCTACAGAGATACACAGTTTATTAATAAAGATGTGTAACTATCAGAAAAGGTGAAGTAGTAAAGGAAGGAAAATATTCTTTAAGGTTTTGACTGGAGTAATTACAGGAGTCCTATCTTTTTCTTCTATTGCCACTCAACTTTCAATTAACTTTTCATTAGATTTCAGAAATTCCTAAGCCACAAACAGCTGGAAGGAGATCCTGGGGGAAAAACATTATACATTTGGTCTTTTCCTATACAATTCCCCTGGTATCATTACAGGGATAATAGTCAGGATATTGGAAGTCTATTTCTGAACTCAACCTGAGTTTGGGAATGCAACTGGACCTTGCAACTCCTTTTGTGAGACCAAGCCATGCACAAAGAGGAGAGAGGACGTGAGGCACACAGGACATGATTTTAGAGAACCCAGCTCTGTGGGTATCTGTGAGATACCTGCTGTTCACACTGCTGTCACCACATACATTTAAACTACCTGCCATGATGAGACATTCGGTGGACTTGAGGCACATAAATATTTGAGAGTGTTCAGACCACCCATCGCTGCCTGACTTTGGAGGCATTCAACGGGTGTTGAAGATACCTCCAATTGATCACAGGGTTGCCACCACATCTAAGTCCAGCACAAGATAAGGAGCACCCTGCAGCAAGGGACAGTCCCTCCACCTCCCTGGTTGCATCAAAATGAGGTTCTGGGTAGGTGCGCTGGAGCCTGCATCAAAGTCCCTGAAAGGTCCTGACCTGGTAGCTCTGGACAGGTCTCACCTACTGCCACCAGTGAATAGTGCAGATTCACCCAGGTCATGGCTGAAGAGGAAGGAGAGACACTAAGTACTTCTGTAATTTCTTCCAGCCTACCAGTACAATCACCCCTGTAGACGACAAAGGATCCAGTCCTTAACCATCCTCCTGCCGAAGGAACACAAACCTGCACTAGTGCAGAGCTAGCCAGCACTAATCCAGATTTCTGCTGGCCCTCGATGCAGAGAGGAACCCGAGACTTGTGAAGTTGGGAGGAAAATGAGAATGAGAGACTGTCACTGCCTGGTGAAGGCATCTCTGGAGAGTGCTTATGTACATTGGGCTACAGGCTCCTAGGCTATCGTGCCTACCAATGGCAGGATTAAGGATTTAGGAACTCAGTTCTCTCCGTTCCCAGGATATTGTCTGTGTCCTGACTTTCAGGACTCTTGCTCTCTCACTCTTGCCCCCATATTTTGTCCTTGTGATTGCATAGGGACTCAAATGCAACAGAAGAACCCCTGTTGCAGGCTACTTCCTAATTTAATGGGTGGGGCACCTTTCCTGAGCACTTGGAGGAGCACATTTAAACCACTGTAGTCTGATGAGAGCCTGGAGCGCAGATGTCCTTACTCACAGTGCAAATGCTTGAGTCACTGTCTCACCCCGGAGAGGCACCAGCACCCAGCACTGAGGTTAGCTGCACCCCTGTGCTCACCGCTTCCTACCCGGTGGTTTTACACAGCTTGGCTTGTGGGCAGTTGGAAATGCCGCTGGGAGGCAGCTGGGCTCCCTGATAGTAATTCTGGAGGAGATGACATCTCAGTGAATCCTGAATTGCTCTTCATCCCAAATTGCTCTTCAGAGACACCTCCTTCACCTTTTTGGCTGTGCAGAGAATCCAGACATCCAGCGCAGGCATCTGGGCTGCACTGCCATGACCATCTAGTTGGAGCCAGATGATCTTTAAGGTCCCTTCCAACCCAAACCATTCTGTGATTCTGTGACCAGTCTCCAGCTTTTTAGGAGCTGAAAGGCTGTGCTGTGCCTGTTAGAGCTGATCTGAATTCTGCCCTCAAAATGAAGACGCACCCACAAGACAAACCCATGCTGATACAAGGTGCTGCAGCCTCTTCAGACAGTCTTATTTGTGTGATGCTTTACTCTGGCTGCCCACATACGTCCTGTGAACCCAAAATTATTTTGAATAGACCACATACAATTGAAGTAATGAAAGAAAACGAACAAAGTGGAAATGGCTACATCTAGCCACTAACCTCAATCGAACCTTTTATAAAAGAGGATTTTGGATCAATATCTTTATTTTAACCACCAGTTTGAAGGCACTGCTCAGGTATTTATTCTGTCTGTGCTTAGTCCCAGTCACCTCCTCACTGTATGCAAGGGGAAGCTGCTGTCATTGTCATTTGCAGCCGATGCAGCAGTCACAGCCCGCGCTTTGCTCGTCACCACAGCAGTACTGGTTCAGAGCCAGAGCCTAGCAAACTGCGTGAAACTTGACTTTGAAGCTCTGGCCTGACACACTCGTGCTCCCCGTCTCCAGTGTCTCTCTAGCTGTGCTCCGCCGTGCCAAGTCCTAGTTGGCTCAAGCTGGTTCTTTCTCATTTAAGGCTTCACTGGGTTTTTTGAGCTGTGTCGGCTTCAATTAATGAGAATGAAAGTAGCATATTAAATGAGAAGCTAACAGGGGTGTCTGATTTTTTTTCCAGCCACGCTGTACTTCCCGTGGCATTCATGGCTAGAAGGGCTGTACTTTGTACTTGGACTGCTGCAGTGGCTATGCAGCCTATTGTCCCTTCTGAGTTTTCTGCTTGGGTTTAAAGAAATCGGTTGGGTCTTTTTTCCTCTTATACCTTGCAGTAAGACCCTACCTTCCTGCCACACTGGGGAGAAGATGCTGCTGGGGCTCGGCAGAGCTCCTGCCTGGGGTGCTTGAGTGCACAGCAAGCTCTGCAGCTGGAGCTCCCTGTAGCCCATCTCCCAAGCATTTCCTTGCCTTCCCCTCTCCTCTTGCAGAGGAGGCTGGTGACAGGTGCTCTGGGGACAGGGAGAAGCAGCCAGCAAAGCCAGTCCCTGAGCCAGCACTCCCTAAGCAGAGTGATGGAGACCTCAAATCCTCCAGCTCAGCACCTGCCCCAGTCCTGGAGTTAATTGCTGGCTCACAGCTCCAACAGCAGGGGCTGGAAAACTGCTCATCAGCAGCCTACAATCCTCAGGCAGTTTTGCCCACTCTCCTAACCTTATTCATCCAGCAGCCCAGCCTCCTTACCACCAACTAAGGATTGCTGCCTCAGTCTCTCCTCCAAACTGCTGGGGTGAGCTCAGTGCCTCTCCTGCGACCCACCGTGCAGCCTCGTGGGGTACAACCCACGTCAGCAGCATTTTCTCTCCAGCAAAGGAGGGAGGCCAAAGGGAAGGAAAGAGCTTTCTGCATCTTTGAGTCCAGCTCATTTACTCCAGAGGATAAGGCTAGAGGGGAAGGTGTAACCTGGAATATGCTATGCTGGGGTAGGGATCTAGCTTTTTCCCCTTCCTGTGACATGAGGCTCATGCCACGTGGTGATGATGGATTGGGGCAGGAAGGGTATGTACTCTACCACTTCCCTTTACCTCCTACAGAAGTCCAAGCCTGCTGTCTGTAGGTTTTTTTATTCACATTTTTCTGTTTGAATGAATCTTTTTAAGCACTGGATGCATGTCACATTCAGTCAAGAGACTACCACGTTACCCTGCCCCGCAACCTCCGCTTGTCTCATCTGCCCATCCCAAGGCAGGGATACAGGCGGATTTCGGCCTGAGCGGCTGACACTGGTGTCAAGGTTCCCATCAAATTCTGTAGGAAATCCATAGGATGTCAGTCCTAGCTGTCATACTACTTATGAAGTATCACGCACATCTGTGATGCTCTGACGGCAGTAAATAAAACCAAACAACACTCACTGCTTCTTTGGGCTGTTGACATGTCAGGATCACGATCTCTGTAGCTGAAGAACCTGAGCAGGAGGCTCAGGTGAAACCCTCTGGGAAGTCAAAATGATATATAGGGCTTTTCAACCTCCTGCCCACAGATTACTAGTCTTTTAACAGCAACAGTATTACACTGGGCAGCTCACACATTTTTTTTTAATTTTCCTAGTCCAGCTTCTAGTTCGTAAACTCCCTCAGGCCCTAAGGAAATAGTAAGAAGAAAGATGAGACTAAACAGGCTCAGCTGAATATCCAGCATAGAAGGAAGCCCAGTGTTTTCCCTGGCTCTCAGATGTACATCTCGGAGAGCCAGCCAAACCACACGTGCTGGTGTCTTCCAGTACATCCATTCACAGCATGGCAAGTCTTGGCAGACTGTTTTTTCCCCTTGTTTCCTTTTCTAGAATAGAAGGGAAAAGCTATCAGCTACAGCTTTGAATAAGTGCCCAGGTAAATCCTTCCTCTTCTTAATCAACCAGGCATTTTGGAGCTCCTGGTAATGCCCTGGGAACCAGGCTAAATCCTGAAATTAAGGCTGAGCAGCCATTCGCAGAACAACTGATGCTGCCGTGGCATTTTCAAGCAGTTTGCCCTAGACTGGATCTAGAAACTTTTCCCACTGCTGGAACAGAAAATTGAAAATTCTCCATAAAGCAGGCCTGAGCACAGCCAAAAATAAATGGATACAAATTTGGGGGGAATCCTGGTTTCTTGGAAGTCCAGGGAAATCGGTCATTAACTTCATGTTAGCCATGACTAACCTACTACTATGACTCAGTTGATAAGTTTATTTCCAGCTGATATTTTCAGAGGTTTTATGAAGGAGCCTATTTGAGGAAGGAGGGAGAGGGAGTGACAATTCTACATGCAAAATCTATGTCTGTATTCTGTATTTTTTTTTTTGGTTTGCTGTTGATAGGAGTGTTGACAGTAGTAATAACAGCTACTAATATTTCCATCATTATTTGTCAACATAAGTGCATATCGATAACAACTCTGGGACCTTCATGTGCATAAAAATTGATGTATCTTCCTGTATTTTGTACATGGTTTCATGTCTAAGAATTACAACACATGCAGCTAACCTGGAAAACATTTCTTCAAGAAAGACAAAAGCAGGACAAGAGAAGAGTATGTGGAAGTTTATCTGATGTTTAATCTCATAAGAAAACGTTTCCGCAGGTTTGAACAAATCATACTTAAAGAAGAAAAATTTTTTTAAATTATCTCCAGCCACCTATTTCCAGCAACTATAAAAGCTAGTAGCCTGTTTCATCTGACTTTACTCAGTAAGGCATTAAACCAGAGGGAGTCAAAGAATAAAAGGAGACATTAATTCAAATGTTCATTCTTAATTTAACTGCCTGTGAAATGTTCCCTTTACCAAATAGAAATGAGGTTGCTTGGCCCACAAGCCATCCTTTTACAGTCTTGCAGGGTTCACTTCAGAAGCCTTGATAACAAAAATATAGAAAATACAATTTTCAAGTGTAGATGGAAATCCCCAATGTACTTGATTTGACAGCTATTGCATTACAAAACAGAATTACTATTTTAAAGCCTTGGGCACTGGCAGGCCTCTGAAGTCGGCTATATAAAACCACACTGACAGACAGTCATTACCAAGGTTAATCTCTGAGAATTAGGACAAGGCAGTCAGTTTTAATATGTCAGAATCAGCTAGGAGCCCATCTGTATATACTATGGTCCTTACTTTCTTAAATCCAGTTATATAAAAGGATTTTTAGTTAAGTTGTAGGTGTTTTTTCACAATAAAGTAGCAATTGCCCCTTATCATTAATTACCCGTAGGCTCTCAAGGCATATCTGCACTAAAGAACTCGTGGAAATAAGCATCCCTTAACTGATACCTAACAGCTCTGACACACCATGGGTGCAGTTAATTTTCTTACATGTGGAGCTATTCCTTTTCCTACTGATATTTTTATTGACTGCAGTAGGATTGAGGAAAGGACTCAGAGCCTTTTGCTGTGGATGGATTCTGAGCAGCAAGACACCAGTGTAATGAGCAGGAGACCTTGTTTCAGATTACTGTGAGAAATGTTGAATGTGACAATCTTGTGAGCAGAAATTAAAATAAACAGACATTTTAATCCAAATCACATTGAGGGAAAAGTTTGCTAGACACAACTAAAACAGTTAAAGCAGATCAACAAACCAAACATCACCAAATAATTTGAAACAGTCACGGAAGAAAGAAGCATTTGCCAAGGACAAGAGGTTTTTGCAGGAGACATAAATAGCCTGTCTCCCCCTTCCCTGAAACGGTATTGAGGGTTTTCTGTGACGTCCTCTGGTGAGAGAAGGCAGCAGCACTGTGTGATCGCCAATACGCCTATATTTATACTTGCAGCTATCACAACAGGTTTGTGCAAGTCGTGCCATGTGCACACGTAGGGACATGTGGACAATATGGACAACATGAACGAACACATTCAGGCAGTTACAGAAATAGCAGTATGGGTTCTTATGCATGTGCAGGCACTATGGGACATGGTGCTGGGAGGTGCAGCGACTCCGTATCTCCCTGTGTCTTGCAAAATCTCCCTAGGGCTTTCAGCATCATGCCCAGGGATAACATCTCCATGTCAAGGGTTGGCTCTGCCCCTGCCAAGCCAGGACACGGCAGAATAGATGGATTACCAGTAGGTTACAGATAAAGCTACTAACAGGTAACCAGTTTGAACTGTGCCATGAATACACCTTTCACAATGAAATCACATCTGTAAGATACTAAGGCGAAGCAATAATTAAAGGACAATAATTACTGAAATGACAAGACAGTTACATAAACACTGGAGCAATGAGTGTTAGACAGTTTGTACTTACTGGCATCATCCATAAATTCAAATTCACCCCCTAATTCAGCACTGGTTAGGTGGTACTGGTCAGGATCGGTCAGGGCGCTCAGCAGAATCAGCAACACCACCGAATTGATAATCTACGGAGACAAAAAAGGGAGAAGAGTCAGACTGTGAAAGTAATCCGTGAAAAACCTCTGGAAGGACATTCCCACCACAGGCCATGTCAGCTATGGCAGAGGCTGTTTTCCAACTGTACACCTGTAGTATTCAACTAACACTGCAATTAGGTTCTCTGGCTGTATGTAAACAGGATATATTTCTTCCCTGAGGGGTGGCAGGAAAATAAAACATGGGGGTTTTTTCAGACTCTCTCACACACCATCAGGCAAGTTACCGCTGCTCTTTCAGATTACAAAACATGTGAACACATCCATTTCAGTTTGTTCTGTTGCAAAAACTAAAATCAATTAAAACAATAATTTTGAGATTATTACAAGTGAGTGCTGTAGTGAAGGATTATTAGCACGGCAGAGCTGGAATTGGGGACAGACCCTGTGAAATTGCTAGGTGCTCAAAGAGGAGCTGATTTGCTGGAAGAGGCTGAATTTTAAAAGAGGCCGAATTTTAAAAGAGGCCATGAGCAATGAGCTGATTCACATGAGCTGCTAAATCAGGCAGCCCTGGGGGACGGGAGTAGGTGGCAATGTGAGCCCAGTGTCTGCTGTACACGTTCCTGTGTCATATGGCACAGAGAGACTTTCACGTACGCTAAGGCTTTGGCTAGGAAATGCAGTAAGTGAATTAAACGCAAGAATGTAGTATTGAGTGATGCAGAAGAAGCAGATTGTCAAGTGTCAGCTATGAGAGGAACACAGAGGTAGTCAAGAGCTATATTTTAAAACAAATCTGAACAAAATGCTCAGATCACTTTGAATTGAAGGGGGTTAATTGCAGAAAAGAAGATGGCTCAGAGTGAAATAATGCAGCCTGGCTAAAAGATTATTCTACAGAACTAGGAAGATAAGTGATGAATGGGAAAATGGAGAAAAGAATAAATAATAATAGAGTATGTGGGGAAAGATGGAGTTTTATTGTTTTGTTTCTCACTTTAAAGTCATCCTAATCTGATCACAGGTTACTAACAGTAATAAAAAGGTGTGGGAACACAGGTTATTCTAAGACATGAACAAGCTAGAGAATTTCTTAGGTAAGATAAATGCTTTCTGATAGGCAAATTCCATCAGGTTTAGCTGATACCAGATCTGTTAGCAATGATCTTTGAAAAACTGTTGAGAACAGCTTGACTTCGGAAGAGAGGGAAAGAGGAAGAACAGTTTATTCTTTACATAGCAGGAAGGCCATATAAAGAATTTCTAGCTAGATTGTGAGATTTAAGAATAAAACAAACTCAAGAACAGATAATCAAGCATTCTCCCCATCAGCACTTCAAATCTGCATGATCATAACCAACAATCTCCATGGGCTCATCAAGGACAAACTAATTAATTAATCTTATTTTCCTTCTCTGACAGGCTAAGATGCATTTTGCACAGGGAAAAAGCAGTAGATATCATCTCTTTGTGTCTGAGCAAGCCTTTTCACATGATGAGCTTCTTGCAAATGAGCTAGGAAAACCTGGTTTGGTTGAAAGTGCAGGAAGGTGAGTGCACTAACAGCTCGATAGTTGTAATGGAAGAAGAGCTGTCAAGGATTCACGGCTAGCATGGAAGATACATTGATGAGAGTTTTCTAGTATCGTTGAAAGACTTGGGATTTCAAGCCACTTGTGACTTGTATCTTTCTTTAATTTGCAGACAATGCCAAGATGTAAGCACTTTAGGAGATAAGATTAAAAAGATTTTGGTCAACCACGGCAAAATTCAGACAACAGAGCACAGTTCAGTACCAACAAGCATAGAGCATGACATTTGTGACAAACTGCGGAAGAATAAGGGGTGAAATAACTGGACAGGTAACAGTTTCTCAGAAAGGAGTCTGGGTATGACAGTGAATAAACTGATTGTGACTCAGTGCCATCCATGAGCTCATCTTTGTGGCTGCACAGTGGTGGGCAGTGCTGCAGAAAGCTGGGGTGTTAGACCCACAACTCATCCTTCCACTCGCCCTCAGCAGGGCCTTTGCAGAAAGGGCCCAGCTCAAAGTCCATCTAAAACGTACCAAGAAAAGCCCTGGGGAGGATCCTGCAACAGAACAGAGTGTGGTCAGGTGTCTGCAAAGTGTGACTGACGGGGAAAAAAGCGGGTTGTTCAGTGAGGAGAACGTGGAGGGGGATGCTCTCAGTCTTTTGTATGGAGAAAGGTGAAGAAAAGGAGGAGGCAGCAGACTTTTCTCCAGATCCACTGTGAGATGAGTAAAGTAACAGATTTAAATTACAGCAAAAGGGTATTTAGGTTAGGCAGCTTGCTGAACAATACGAACAATCAGACAGCAGAAGAGTTTGTCTGGAGGGGGTTAGAGATCTTTGTTATTGCATTTTTTTATAGAATGGTTAAATAGCTTTGTGATGGGAACACTGTAGCCATAGTTGGTCTTGTCTTGGCTTTGAAGACAGATCAGATGAGTGTCGAGATTCAAAGTTATATTCTATAAGTCCTCTTAATTCTTAACATTATGTATAAATTTACATTGCAATCCAGTTCTTCCTTATAGTCTTGTGGAAAGAGGACATATGCCAGTAATAAATATGTGTTACTTAAGGAAAGTACTCAAAATAACCAAGCAATCAGAAACTATAAATGTATATAGCTTTGCTATTTTAAAGGCATACAAGTTCAATCTTTGGTACAGATACAGACAGGAAGATTCATAGAATATTGACCTAGGCACTTTACTTTCTCCATAAGGGTATGTCCAGACTCAGATTACATGTTTGTCAGCACTGCCTTTAAGTCTCCGTGTAAGACACAGATTGTGTTTGCCTGATGTGAAGCCTGCTGCAGTCAGTAGGAATCTCTCTAATGCTCTTCAGTGCATCACTTCTCTGTTCTGTCAGGTTGTTCTCTTGAGATCCTCCTTGAGGAAGAAATGCGTGCACAGTTGGGTGTATTGTATTTGTTTGGGGTTTTCTTTTGTTTTGAAAGTGATGCGATCGTTGAATTTTGAAAAATGTTTTTATACATAAATTTAATGATGTACCTAAAAACTTACAGATGTAGCGTCTTCCAAGGACACATAACCACGGACAAGAGAATGAAGTGATTCCCTGTTGATATATGCAGTTGGTTATGTGCATTACTGTGCTGGGTTCAGTCAGGAAAGAGTTAACTCTCTTTACCGTGTCTGCTATGAAGGTGTGTTCCTGGATGTAGAGGGAAGTACTGATAAGGTCTTAGCATGCTCAGGGCATAGGCGAGGAGAGGATCCAGGAGCCATTACTCCTTCTTTCTTACTCGTTTACTCCTGTACACTTGCTAACACTCCCCCTGACTCCCGCGTTAGCTGCTTTGCTAACTCCTGTGCTGGCTCGTTCGTGAGTGAATTAGTGGGTTTGTTTAGTTTTCCCGGTTGTGCTATCACTGATAGGGTTCACTCAGAATCTGCTGTGACAGCTCTCAGGCTCCAGCTCTTGGGCTCCGGCCCTCGGGCTGTGGCTCTCGGGCTGCGGCTCTTGGACTCTCCAGGTCTGACGCTCACTACTCAGCACCTGGTTGTGCATTGGTCAGTGAGTGGGGAGCAACTGTATCATAATTGTATCATATTGTATCATAGGGTTTATTTTCTATTATTTTAATTATTTATTAGTAGTAATATTTGTATACATTAATTTAAATTTAATTAGTAAATAGTTCTTATCTCAATTTTACGAGCTTCCTTATTTCTTTTTCCTCTGATTCTTCCCCTCCACTGGAGGAGGGGAGGGGGGATTTGTGAGAGTGGCTTCGTGGTATTTTCCTAGCCAAGTTAAACTACGTCAATTACCCCTTGTCCTGTCACTACAGGTCCTTTAAAAAAAATTAAATAAGTAAATTAATTAAAAGCCCCAAATCTTGCTTCTCTGGTGACCAGATGGAATATGCCCACCTTCTCATCAATGTAAAGGAGGAAAATAACTCTGCTTTGTAGACACTCTAGAATGTACAATGAAAAGGGGAAAACAGGAAATATTATGGAGGAGATAGCTCATCCAAATTTCAAAGCGTTACTTGGATTTCTTGCTCTGGCTTTACAAAACACAAATTCAGGTTTGAGTAGAAGATATTTTAAACAGGAGCAACTGTGTGAGAGAAGGTGCACACAGGCATGAGGGACAGAGGCAGCACATGCTGAGTCTGGGACTGACACCCCAGCCACTGCTGCTGCTGCTTCCAGCTGTACCCTGATAAAGAACCAGCAGCTCACGTACGATGCAAGGCAGCTCTGCTTGAGGAAACATTAAGCGTTTAGGATGCAACGAAGCAACCTTGTATTCCACAGGCGGGATCCAGTGGTTAGAAACTATATAATGCACTAAAATTTCAGACCTGTGCTGCCAATAAGCGAGTTGCCTTCTTTTCCATGTCCCTTTTTCCAGAGATCAGCAGTGAACTGTGGTGACCAGTGGAGATAAAATGCAGGGGAGGGAAGGTGTCAGAAACTACTGCATCAATGGGTGACGAGAAAATGAATAACACTAATTTCAGACCCTTCACAGAAGTGTAGCTGCATGGTGTGTATCCCAGCTTATCTAAAATAAAATCAGTTCCAGCAGCTCCTAAGAGGATGACACTAACACAGAGCTTTTGCTGATTTTTAACTCAAGCAGAGAAATGCTCAAGCCAGCAACTTAGATAGATGTCCATAAATACACAAATAATTATCAGGAGTTACAAAGGCTTAATTTCTCCGTGCTTTCCTCCAGCTTACAGTCAAGAGTTGAAATAAAGTTGCTCTGACAAAGGAGTTTCGAAGAGGAAATATTAAGCTCTCTTTAACTTGATACACTGGGTTAAAAATGCGTCAATGTTTCTATTGAAGTCCACAGGGTCCCCTTTACAAATATTCTACCACAGTTCTCCCAAGACTTCCTAACATGGTGAAGAGGTATCCTTACATTTATAGGAAAAGGAGGGAAACCCCTCCAGCTTTATGTATATTGAGGGTTCAATTTATAACTGAATCCATGCGTGTAACAACCTGGATGCAGTCTACGTGGTGAGAGATGTACGTACACTTTTAATTCTGGGTCTGTTTTCAGCCTCACCAAACTCAAGAGAGATTCACTTAAGCAGTCCTTAAATCTCTGTATCGGTGGAGAACTAACTCACTGCCTGTGATCCCTGCCAGGGGCCCTTTACAGTTCCAGAGACTGGGTTTAGTGACAGTGAGCTCCCCAATAATTTGTAGGCATAAAACCATCATGTTTTTAGATAAGGGGAGAAAAAAATTGCAAAGACAAACTTTGCTTTTATGCCATAGAAAATAATGAAAAAATAGATTTAATGAAAACACGATCATTCTAGGCACCCCCCTCCCCCCCCAACTTTCTGTAGTCTGTATCAGAGAATTGTAATACTGTGATTGAAATGGGTGGCTAGTTACCAAAAACACCACTGTAGTTTATTCTATAGTCCCATACCTGACACAGTATGAGCTATCAGATGGAAGAGGAGATGATGTTTCTGAACAAAACCACCTGTGACTGAGCAGCAAATAACAGCAGATTTCTCTGAGGACTTTGAACAGTGAGACACCTCGGAGTGTTGCTGACCATGGCTCCTAAACCTTGGCCAGGTTTTGAACTGGCAGACACAATTCTAGTGTATATTTAATACCCCACAAAACTGACAGGGTTTAGTTTGTTACCCTCTACAGAGATATTATTGAAGGAAATCACCAAGGACATGAAGTTTTTTAGTAAGAAATCCTAAATGTTTTTAATAAAACTGAAGAAAGTCTCAAGCAAAGCCCCCATATCCTCTATCTCCTTTCAAAAGACTCAAGCTAAGTTTATGACTCTAGGCGCTCATTCTCTATAGACACTAGAGAAACAATCCCCAATCTCAAACTATTTTTTCTCCTTAAAACTAAACTGTCAACGGAATATTTTATAGTGCTTGCCTATTTGGAGTCAGTATTACTATTATAAAAAGCAAGAATATATGGTAAAAGTATAGCTAAGCTAACTCAACATCCCTAATTCTCCCCATCTACCTTTGCCTTCCCATTTAGCATGTTCCTTGCTTTTTTTGTTGTTGTTGTTGTTGTTTGTTGGTTTGGTTTTGTTTTTCTTTTAGTGTAGAACATATTAATAAAAGCAAGAATACTTTTGTTTGTCAGGAGGACACAAGAACCCTATGAAAGGAAAAGAAAAATCAAGTTCAGGGTTTAACTCAATAGTTGAGGGGAGGTTTGCACTACCTGGCGTGTCTTTCCCAAACTTCTCCTGTTAGCATTGATGATGAGTTAAGGTTTATGAACTACTGCCCCATATAGGCAGATTTTTCTACCTGTTCTCTCTCTGTCCCTGTTAGGCAAAGTATACTTTTCTTCTGAATTTTGATTACAGGGGAAACAAGAAGGTAATCTTAGCAATAAAGGTTTTGCAGCTGTGTGCTGGTGTTGGCTGGGATAGAATTAATGTATGGGGCTATGTTTTGGACTTGTGATGAAAAGAATGTTAATAATACAAGGATGTTTTAGTTACTGCTGAGCAGTGCTTACACGGAGTCAAGGCCTTTTCCGTCTCTCACACCACCCCACCAGCGAGGAGGCTGGGGGTGCACAAGAATCTGGGAGGGGACACAGCTGGGAGAGTTGATCCCAACTGACCAAAGGGATATTCCAGACCAAATGACATCATGCTCAACACATAAGGTTGGGTGAAGAAGACAGAGGGGGGGGGATGTTCAGAGTGATGGTGTTTGTGTTCCCAAGTAACTGTTACACATGGTGGAGCCCAGCTTTCTTGGGAATGGCTGAACACCTGCCTGAACACCTGAAGTGGTGAATGAATACCTTGTTTTGCTTTCCTTGTGCACAGCTCTTGCTTTACCTGTTAAACTGTCTTTATCTCAACACGCAGGTTTTCTCACTTTTACCCTTTTGATTCTCTCCCCCATCCCACTGGGTGAGAGTGAGCGAGCAGCTGTGTGGGGCTTAGTTGCTGGCTGGGGTTAAACCAGGACAAGCTGTCTAACTGCTAGGGAGAAGAAGCAAAAAGGTATCCCCCCTGTGTGCCCACATGTCTTTAAAGATCTCTTTTCTGCTGTGTATGCCTTCTGCCTCACGCTAATGAAAATGTCCACTGCTGGGGGACAAGCTGCAGATGTGTTAGTGGTGAGCAAAATAATGAACGGTCCAAGGAAGGAAACCCAGCCACACTTAGTTATCTTTTCACCCAATGAAATGTAACAGTCTGAAGGGAAACAGAAAGATGGCCACTTAAAGTTGGGTTAAAAGAGAATAATTTATCCCTTTCACCAGTGAAACTCATTATCAGACATTATTACTGAAGCCGAAAGGTTGGAGGAATACAGAACAGGATGAGCTGTTTATTCAGGAAATGCAAGTGCTTAGTCATATTACAACACATCTGAAAAACAAAATACAAGCCTTCCTGCTCCAGGTTATTGCCCAACCTTAAAATAATAGCAGAATAAAATAAAATGTCTTCCCTGCACAAGTTGTTCTTTCTTACTTCCCTGTGTGGTTTCTTAAAGCATGTTTCTGGCTGCTACCTGAAATACTGCACTGGAATAGGGAGAGCGTTAGTCAGATCAGAAGTAGCCATTAAGTTTTTATGTTTTTAAATCTGGAGAAGACAGGGTGGAGATTGCAATTCTTCTTGCTTATTTTTCCATATTACTCATGAGAAGTTAAAGAATGATCCGGGCAAGCTCAGACTAGCATATTACAGAGAGCATATAATAGAAAGCTGCATAAAATATTTTAATCAGACTTTATATATAATTTCATCCTTGATTATTATAATGACACTGAGCATTGAACTTTAAAGGCTATGCTGATTAAATTGACATAGGAAGTCCAGCATAATTTATCAGCACTCTTCTATACAAATGACTCAACTTCTGCCTGCTGCCAGCTTTTTAACTGTCCTAAAACCCAAACCGCAAGTGGTCTGTTATTAATGAAATATGGTAATGACTAAATATATTAAAAAAAAAAAAAATTGAATGGACAAACTACAAGATGCACACTAGAGATTTCTGCCTCCCTAGAGATAAAGTTTAATTTGTTATATACTTAATCTTAGTCCTTTCATGATTTAAGGAAATAGGATATTTGTATGCAGATTTATCAGTGCATTCTGTTGCTTTTACATGTTATTTAAAGAAAGTTGAACCTGTATCTGAGCAAAATCCTGAAAATCACTGTCAAGCTCTTCTGCCCAGCCCTGGGGAAATATAATCATCTATGCGTGTTCAAGTTATAACGTTGCCAGACCAACTCACAATTTCTGCTAAAGCACATCTTGGTTCGGGATGCCGAGGAGAGCTAGCAAAGAACTGGTATGGGTTAAAACCTTACTAGAAGTAGAGTTGTTCAACTGGTCAGCTGGGGTTTGTTCGGTTTCTGCATTCGCCCTTGACTTGGAGCACCCTGGTCTAGTGGAGGGTGTCCCTACCCATGGCAGGGGGGTTGGAACTAGATGGTCTTTAAGGTCCCTTCCAACCCAAACCATTCTATGATTCTATGACTCCCAGAAATGGATTTTTGAGTCTTGGAAGTGACTGTGAAAGGTTTTGTGCAGACCTGCTACAGTGTCACTGTTGACGTGAGTTGTGGCAGCTCCCATGGATCTGAACCTCAGCGTGGACTCGTGAGAGAGGATGGGTCAGTCAACGCAGCTGTAACCTGGACTGCCCAAGGCAGCTGGCCCTGGCCAGCAGTTAGTGTGTCTTACCCACACCAGCCCAAAACACTGTTTGTGCTCACCTCTAGCCTCTTTGGACATGTGTTACTGCACTGGTGAGAGGAGTGTGCCCCAACAGCGAGCTACATATGCCCGCTTAATTAAAAAAAAACCAACCACCAAAGCACCCCAAACCTGTGGTTAATTATTCTTATGTAGTCACCACTGGCAATATCCACAGAAGTCATGCAAAGGACCAGGGCTGTCAGTAGTAAACTTCATCCTTGCACCACTCTGCAACCCAAGGCAGGGATTTAGTTACGCAAGGAAGAGGCAGGCATGCCACAAAGGATGGTACAGTACAGATAATTACTGAAATAGTAAACAACATGATCACATGTATCCGATCTGTCTGGGCACAGCTGTTCCATGGTTGGGAAATGCACCTTCATAGGGTGGAAATCTCCCACAAACCTGTGTTTCTGCCAAAAGCATTTGTCCTGTCTGGTTTAAGTAGCTTAATATATCTCCTGACAGAACAAGACCTTGCTCAGCACAAGCCAGGAATGGAATGAAAACCAGCCACAGCCCTTTAAAAAGCTCTTCTAAGGCAGAGAACTGGGATGACAGTAATCAGAGCTGACTGCAGACACCCAAAAGAGAGCAGACCCACAGGAGGTCCAGGAGCAGTGCCCTAGGCTCAAGCCCAGACTGTTTCTTCAGTGATGGCAGATTCACTACCTTGGACCAACCAGGAGCATTCTCTCACACCTTCAGGAAGGAGCATGGTTTTTCTCTTCCTATTCTGCTGTTTGGAGACAAACCCCCAGCGCAGCTGCAGAACAGTGCAGAAACTCCCGTGCACATCTTCAAGCCTCGGCCACTTTAAACTTCCAGAGCTGTACAGTCAGAGCATGAGCTTCACAATAAAACCAGAGAAAAAGAAAGCAATCAAGGAAATTAATTCCTGGCTATTTTGCAACATCCGTTCCATATGTCCAGGAATATGTAAGACTAATTGCATTTTCGCTGACGTCAGTCTAATCAACGATCGGTTTACAAAGCTTAATGTGTTCTCCTCTGGCTCACTAGGAGATACATATTAACCTTCCACAGAACTTCTAAACACATTTCACTTGATTAATGTAATAACTCCTCTCCTTGCTATAAATACATTCATGATTTTTGTAAAAAACCAAATGTAATTATGGCATACTGGACTCTTAATGGGTTTCTTCCCTTTAACAAGCATTTATGTAAACTTTGCTCCTCTTACAACCAACCATCTGTTTTCTCACTGGAGGGAGACAATGGTTCCTTGTAATCCCAGCGAATTTATTATCCAATTGAAGGCCTTACAAAGAAAATAAAGGGGTATTTTACAAAAGTTTGCATTTTCTCAATTGATAACTGTGTTGATTGGAAGAGACAACTGGGTCATTATCCTGAACAACTGATGCAGATTATCAGCTATCGTTGTAATGCTTCATATACTCTGTGAAAAACTCTGCTGTGGAATTTGGGGATATAAGAAAACTTGCATATGTAAGGGGATTAGAGCTTAAAGTTGTTTTCAGAAATCTTGCCTTGTGTTAGACTAATAAACAGTTCAGTAAATGCACAGACTGTCCAAAAGATGCTTCAGAGAAGTTTTAGCCCTCCGATGCCTTAAAAAGTTTTTAAAACAAAACCACCAATAAGCACACTGATGCGTGACAGACTCTGGGGAGGACTCGCAAAATGCAGTTTCTGCTCCTCTCTGCAGCACAGCAAACACACAAACCTGGCTATTTTCACTCCAAACAGAAAGCGCGGGTAACTTGGGCACCCATGGATCCATCCTTTTTTCAGATAATCTTTCTGGTCTGTTCATGGATTGATTCTGTCACCCAGATGGGTGATTAGGGTCATTGCAAGCTGTCTTACTGATGGTGTGATTTAAATTCCTCCCATATGGTACTTTATTCTGCAGTTTAACTGAAGAGGGCCCAAAGCATGAATTAGAGAAAGGGGGTGGGATAAGGGCCTGTACTGCAGAAACCAACCTGGGTTTGTGCATGGAGGGGCAGAGTTCTTTAAGGACTTCTCCAGAAGCCATTATTGAAGCAATTAAGTGTTATGTTATTTAAAAGTGTCTCTCTAGATAAGTTACAGTCAGAATGTGGTTATTGAGAAGGTCCTTCAGACAACATACATTTTGTTCACGCTAATGATCAGTGCAGGTCTTTCTTCTTTGCTCTATCATGTCTAAGATGCATACATATATTTCCAATTTCTTATGAAAGTACCACACGGGCCCTGAGCAGGTATTTCCTGCTGGTCTTGAAGACGATAATAAAATGGATGCGATCCACTCCAAGAGAAAATACCCTGAACTTCCTCCAGTTACAGCCTCAGTCAACATGTGCATCAATTATACAGGGAAGCATTTGAAAATAGCATTCACAGTTTTATTTATTCATAATGAATTCCAAGTTTTCTCGCCACTCTCCTCAAGAGCAAGCATGTGCACAGGAAATCTCCAACGAGTTATTTGGGAATGTTACTCTTTTTTTCCAAGATCTCAACTTTGATTTAATGAAAGGAAGTACATACAATAGAAAAGCTAATAATAATTTTATAGACATGGCAGTTGAGACATAAATATTTAGTCACTGCAGCCATTTCCATTACGAGAATTGGGAATCTCAAGTAATTTCAGATTATATCCTGACCCCTTCACCTGCCAGTGGAGAAATCTCACCTGCTGCTGACACTACATCTCCTCCCAAGGGCTGGCATGTCATTGGCACCATCCAGCTCTTCCCCCTGAATATACTGGCCAGGTCTGTGCCATGGAGAGGCAATCACCTGGTGAACCCAGAGCGAGCCCCATTCTGCAAGACTTCTTTCCCCAGTGTCACCAGTATTAGACTGTTAGTGGAAGTGGTAAAGGCAGCGGTACCTGCAGGATAACCTGACCCAACACCCAAGGTGTATCACACTGGCATGACACGGGAAGCAACGTCCCTGGCTGATATGAAGCATTAGAGCCTTCAGTGAGCCAGCTGAGGTACTGTGAGGTAGCCACGAAGATGCTCCGAGGGATGGAGCCCCTCTGCTGTGGGGACAGGCTGAGAGAGTTGGGCTTGTTCAGCCTGGAGAAGAGAAGGCTCTGGGGAGACCTTACAGCACCTTCCAGTACCTGAAGGGGCTACAAGGAAGCTGGGGGGGACTTTTTACAAGGGCCTGTAGTGACAGGACAAGGGGTAACAGGTTTA
Source organism: Rhynochetos jubatus (assembly GCA_027574665.1). Lineage (NCBI taxonomy): Eukaryota > Metazoa > Chordata > Aves > Eurypygiformes > Rhynochetidae > Rhynochetos > Rhynochetos jubatus. The sequence goes on from CM050648.1 coordinate 24,796,441, forward strand.
AATTGAAAGCAGGGAGATTTAGATTGGATATCAGGAAGTTCTTCATGGAGAGGGTGGTGAGGCGCTCTGGAGGTTGCCCAGAGAAGCTGTGGGTGCCCCATCCCTGGAAGTGTTCAGGGTCAGGCTGGATGAGGCTTGGAGCAACCTGGTCTAGTGGAGGGTGTCCCTGCCCATGGCAGGGGGTTGGAACTAGATGGTCTTTAAGGTCCCTTCTAACCCAAACCCTTCTGTGATTCTATGATGACCATTTGTATGTAGCTAAAGTTGGAGATCTGTTATTCTTAGCCAATTTAATTCCTTATAAAAACAAACAAGCTAATTTTCTAAATCAAGCACAAGGCCTCATACTTGTATTCCTGCAAATTCCCACAACCTGGCACTGGGATAACAAAGTTTCCAATTCCCTGTAACATCAGGTTTCTCTAATGATGCAATTTCCCCCTTTTCACAACTTCAGTTCTTTTTTTCAGTTTTCAAAATCTCTGATACTCACAGGTTTGAAAATAATTAATAACGTTCTTTATTTTCCCTGAAAGGGAAATGTACATGTACATTTTTTTTATCCATTAGGATTCAATCCTTTTAATAAATAATAAAAAAAAACAGATGGAATGCAGACAGCAATTATGCACCTTTTCAACTGTGTATTCAGAAAAACCCATGAAAATGTCATGACTAGCAATTCATACTGAGCTTTCCACAAATAGCAGCTCAGACGTTGAAGCCACCCTGGCTAAAAACTTTGTCTCGCTCTACTTACATTCGTACCGCATGCCTGTCAGAGGCGGCTGCACCACTCGATAACTCGCTGTTATAAAAGGTTCTCTTCCATTAGGTTTTATTTTTAGCCCCTCTCTGCCAGGACCCTGGGAGGAGCAATGGTGGCTGCTGGGGGACCATGGAGGCTGAGGAGCAGCCCATGCCCAGGGCTGCTGCAGCAAGGTGGCTGGCAGGCTGCCCCGGGCACACATCGCTCAAAATTGAAAGCTCCTGGTTTTAACACCCTTTTTTTCTGCACTGATGCCTTAAAGTTTTACCTTCCCTGCTCCAAAGTCAATGTGAAATAATTCCCGTGGTGCCAGTGGAGCCTCAAGGTGTGCAATAAACCCCACTGCCATGTGCAGGGAGAGTGGGAAACCCTTCCGTACCACTGGCAGCGCACCAGACATTGTTCCTTCTTTGTGGTTTAGATAACGAAAGCAGAGTCGGGGATGTTGTTCTGACTTACCAGGATCAACTGGGTCACCAGGAACCAACTCAAGTGCCAGCCTTCCCCTGGGCCCCAGCGCCGGGGGGAGATCAGACCCGAAACTGGCTCATTCCAGCGGTATCACTGCCTTGAGCAGTGTGCCGATACCACAGTCCAGAACAAAACTAAGCTGCTGAAAGCGACTTTCTCATTTTCCTTATTTTTTTTCCCCCAAAATACGACACGTAATATTTTTGTGCCCAAAATATTTCTGCATTATTACTTGTGACCTCTAACTTCATGTTTGATAGAATGCAGAGAAATGTAAAATCTGTGCCAGTGGGAAAAAAACCCAAATATTAATAACCAGCTGAACCAAACTGGTCCTCAAGTTGTGCAACAATTACTACTCCCCTGCCAGCCATATTACTGCCATCTTAATCTTCAGCACCATGTTTGTATTCAGCATTGCAGCACCCCCTCTTCAGCTTTTCTCCCCAAAGCAGCACACCAGTTCCTGAAGTTCAGGCTATTCTGCAACCCGATTAGATATTCGTTTCAGGAAATTCTCCCTGGCTGCTTGTGCAGGTTTTGGCTGGGGCTCCAGCCTTTACAAGTCACTTTTTACACTGAAGTACCCCAGTGCTCTGTGATAATATGTACATGACACTATGTATACGATATGGCAATATCCTGAAATGCTATATTACATTATTCTAGGTGCAGTACCTATGTCTCTACCAGGAATAAACTACTGAAACACAACAGCTATAGAAACAATAGCATTCTGAGATCCATTATGTCCCAAAATAGAGCAAAGTTAAATATTTATTTCCCAGCTATTGATACTTCGAGACCGTTGCAAGGGTCTGTGGCTTCTGGGCGTGTGTTGGAAACGCACGCAGTGTTCCTTCCCCTTACCTATATGGGAAAGTGCTCTCATCATGCAGCCCTGATGACTCCCCCTGCACTCAGCTCCCCCCTCTCTCCACTATTTGTAGGATACCAAAGATCCAATTAAAACATTAAAACTAAAGAGCTAAAACATCATCCCAGAGAAATGCACTATTTTTTCTACATTTACTCAGACATGAAATTCTCCCTCCTCAGATTACACTAAAGCAAAACTGGTTCAACTTGTGAAAATGTTATTTTAAAAGCCTGCAAAAACTTATAAGCTACTATTTTTAACTCCTTCAGAAGCCTCTACTACTGTATCACTGTATTCATAGTCATAGAATTAATAAAACCTGCACTTCACAAGTAGCAAGATACATTCTCTAGAGGAATGTTTTTTCCTCAAGGAATTTCCTGTAAAGCATAATGGCAAGTAGTACACAGAATGTATGTTGGCAAGGCAAAAAATCAAAGGGTTTTTTGTTTGAACTTTATTTGAGGTGATGCTTATAGCTCATGTGTGGTTTGTAGTAATGCAACCACCCAAAATGTGTGCAGGGAAAAAGTAAAGTTTACTTGTGTAAACCCTCAACAGCACATGGTATGAAATCATAATTGTTCTTCTGACATAAAACAATACTTTCGTGTTTGACTTTGTAAACCAAACCTTTCAGTCAGGGTAGCTATTTACTCAAGGATCTACTCCTTGCTTCCTAACTTTGTAAGCTAGCAAAAAGGTTTAGCATTTGTTATCAACATGCATCTAAATTTCTGTTCTTAATAGTTAACCTTGAAAACCTAAATACTTGCAACAGAGGAGAAAGCACAGACAGAAATATGCAGCCTGACATGTTAAGATTAGTTGTCAGTTCAAAGTCACTCGGAAATTTGTCCTGAAAAATCTGTGAAAGCAAAAGAAGCGAAGTAGGAAGAGGCGTAAACCAGGAAATAGCTGGTAGTTAGAAAATAAAGTTTTCAAACAGATTTTGCAGAAAAATACTATGCAACTTTGGGGCACTGGTCTTTAAATGTTAGTAACTCAGTAGGTAACAAAGTCTAAAAAGCTATCGGGCTTTTCTTTGTCTCTACGGCTAGCCGGTGCACTTAATTCCCTCTTCCTCAAAGATCTTCAGGGCCACTGAACAGCTAAAATATCTGTATCCCTGTCTTTGTGGAGTCAATGTGAAAAGGCTTCATTCAGCTGAAGGCAGAAAGAAATAACAAGCATTCTGGAAGAGACGTTCAAGCTTTCAGGTTATACTAAAACTTGCTGAAGCTTCACTGCAACCAGGCAAAGAGGGGCATTTCTTTTCCAATACTGACGGTATTCCAGATACCACAGGCTGTGGATATTGCAGTTAGCTCTATTTTATTAAACCAGGAGCAAGAAATAGTTCGACTAATGCACTATTTTTTTTTCAGTGGTGAAATACGTATTTTATAAGATACATATTTATATGTAGCAACATTTTATATGATTTCTGATTTCATATGATTATATGTCAACCTCGCCTCTTTATTACGCTGATTGAATTTGTTTAATGAGCTGTCCTACAATGGAGGCCAGCCCTGCATTTTTCACTTGCTTCTGAAGGGAATTCCAGTAGTTAGCAAACAAGCCCAGGTCTAATCTGCTTCCGTCTGCACTCATCTGAGAAAAGATGCTTGGCCAAAGCCCTGCGCGACCCTGGCTGCGGGCACAGACCGATTCCTCGGTTCTCAGGAAGACCGACCAGCTACATAACCTACACTCAGCTCTGGTTAGTGTCCCGACACCTTTGCCAACCCTGCGACCGCGGCAGGAGGATGGGCACCGCGAAAAGCCGCTTTTCCTGCATTGCTACCCAAGGGATTGAGGCAATTATGAGACAGAGAGGAACTGAGGGCTTAATGCGCCTCCTCCTCACCCAAGTCTTTCCCCTGGCTGCATGGCCGGCTGTCGAACAACCTCTGGGACTGATGATAACCCATTAAAGCTGGGCCTCCTGTGTCCTCACTCACGACCCATAACCCTGAGGGAGGAAAAGTCTTTGTAGTACCTGAGAACAGCTGCCTGGAAGGTTTCAGCTCTCTGCCAGGCAGTCCAAGATGCCACTGACAAACAATGACCTGACAAACAAGGAACAGCGGTGACGAGAACACCCCAATTCTTCACGGAGCGGCGATGATAAAACAAGGGTTTTCTGCACAGCATGGCCAGGGTCTGGGCAGCCCTGCCAGAACTAAGGCATCTCAGTACTGCGCTCAGCCCCGGCCTGAGAAACACCGCTACGAAGTTTGGGGAGCCGTGAAAACTGGGGAGAAACCCCTCACACCGGGGATCTTCACTCGTCACATTTTCACCCCCCAGTTTTTTGCTGGAGCCCCATCTGAGCCTGCCTGTGCTCTCCTGCTCCCACTCCCCTCACCCTTAAACACACGCATCCCTTCACCTCCCAGTTCAGAGAGGATCTAAATACCGGCCTCTGCCTTGCCGGGGGTTAGCAGGGGGGAAGCGCTGAGCCTTACGCTGCTAATAACGTGCCTCCTCGGAGGGTTATCGCCAAAAACGGCCGGGGCTGCAGGGACAGCCTTAGCTGCTGCGATGGGCATCCCTCTGGGATGCAGCTAAGGCTGCCGCTGCAGCCCGTGCCGAGCGACCCGGCGGGGGGACGGGGACAGCCCCAGGGGCTCTTACCAGGTACCAGACGCCGAGGATGATGGTGCCGGTGCGGACATGGCAGCAGAGACAGCAGCTGTTGGAATAGAAGCGCGCCCAAGGCGAGCTCAGCATCTCCGCGGCTCCTCCGGGTTCCGCGCCGCTCCGCGCCTCTCGCCGCGCCGCTCCGCGGAGGCGGGGCCGGGAGTTGGACCGCCCCTCCCGGCGGGCGGGACTGAGAGCGGAGGGAGCCGGCCCAGGCGGCGGCGGCGGGCGGGGGAGAAGTGCCCGCAGGGTCCCCGTTGGTAGCTGCTCCGCCGCAGGTCGCGGTGCCGGCCTCACCCCGCCGTGCCCGTACAGGCACTAGCGGCACCCAGCCCGCCACAACCCCCGGAGCACTCGCACCAACGCGGGGAAGGGGTTTACACACGAAGTGGAGGGAATTCAGTGAGTTGGAGGCCTAGGCCGCCTGTCCCCGGCTTGTCAGGGATGGTGGGACAGTGCCATTCTCTTGGTGGCCTTGAACACTTGCAGGGATGGGGGAGCCACAGCTTCTCTGGGCAACCTGTTCCAGTGCCTCACCACCCTCTCCAGGAAGAATCTAAATCTCCCCACTTTCAATTTAAACCCATTACCCCTTGTCCTGTCACTACAGACCCTTGTAAAAAGTCCCCCCCCAGCTTCCTTGTAGCCCCTTCAGGTACTGGAAGGTGCTGTAAGGTTTCCCCAGAGCCTTCTCTTCTCCAGGCTGAACAAGCCCAACTCTCTCAGCCTGTCCCCATGGCAGAGGGGCTCCAGCCCTCTGAGCATCTTCCTGGCCTCCTCTGGACTCACTCCAACCAGTCAATATCCTTCTTATGCTGAGGGCCCCACAGCTGGACACAACACTGCAGGTGGGGTCTCATGAGAGCAGAGTAGAGGGGGAGAATCCCCTCCCTCACCCTGCTGGCCACGCTTCTCCTGATACAGCCCAGGGTACGGTTGGCTTTCTGGGCTGCCAGCGCACACTGCCGGCTCACGTCCAGCTTTTCATCCCCCAGCACCCCCAGGTCCTTCTCCTCAGGGCTGCTCTCCATCCATTCTCCACCCATCCTGTCCTTGTGCTTGGGATTGTCCCGACCCAGGTGCAGGACCCTGCACTTGGCCTTGTTGAACTCCATGTGGTTGGCATGGTCCCACCTCTCCAGCCTGCCAAGGTCCCTCTGGATGGAATTCCTTCCCTCCGTGGAATGCTTCAGGTTTGCCTCAAATTCTCAAGCCATGAACCTTTGGTTTCTATTGTGGTGCCCTCCTAATCCACTCCCAAAGTCGCTGCCATTAAGAAGGCTGGAATTGCCTCAGGTAATGGATACCGGAGTTAACATTAACCTCATTGTCACCTCCTAGCTAATGCCTTGATGGCGGTGGGGGAAGGGCATCAGGAGGAAGGACCCAGTGCTGCATATTTGAGCACTGATGCAGGTAGAAGCTAAACTTCCTCCCAAGCAGCTGACTTTTACGTGTTTTATTATTTGAGACTTGTATCATTCTCTAGAAAAAAAAACGAAGAAAATTCCACCAAGAGACTGACCCTAAGAATAATTTATTTACTGCCATCTATCTTGGCTTCCTACCAAATTCCACAATTTATCATCAAAATATAACGTTGAAAAGTACTCAGATATTTCCCTATATGGTTGCTTTAGGCCTCTTCTTTATTTCATACATAGATCTGCACAGAACAAGACCTCCAGGATAAAAGCTAACTTGGCACAAAGGAACATTTCTAACTATGCCTTACCCCTACTGGTAAAGCCACTATAGTAAATTAAATTAAGAATACTTTAAGTAGGAACTTTACAAAACCTCTGTTCTTAGCTTGTCCTTATAAAACTTTCAGGGTTTTGCAGGGTTTTTTGGTGCATAAAGAGAAAAACTACTTGGCACTGAATCTATAATTTTGACCAGATCATATGCATCAACCAAATATTATATTTTCAAGATATATATTCAAAAAACAACACCAAAATGATAGTGAAAAGAAGCATCCATACTGACAAAACAAATATACAAGAGGCCAAAGGAAAATCCCAAACAATGTGGTCTCGACTATCTCACTGGTAACCTCGAGAGACCTTGGCCTTTAATACCAGAAAGTAAGCAAGTTAGAGACTGAAGTCTTGTATGTACAACTTGTAAGTGTAAGGTAAGAGCATCTTAGGTTATCTGACCAAGGACCTGAGCAAAGGAGGTAATAAGTAATGGGGATGCCATAAACAAGGACACAGAGAGGCAAATCTGGTGAGCAAAAGACAATGGAGACAATGCCAAGGACCAAAAGCCTGGGGTTACTGATTGATGGGCCATTGAGGAGCTCCAGGCACAGCTTTGGAGTGGATCACCTGGACTTAGTAACTGATAAGAAGGGGCAAACAAAGGAACAGGAGGGATATTTGAGGGGGACTTTGCAAAACTTGGGAAGGAGTGATTAGGGGAAGGGGATCGGGAAAGAGCAAAGTGGGAATCAGTCAGAAAAGGGTATAAAAGAGGTTGGTCGTTTGTAAAGTATCTGCCCCAAACCACGCGTGCGTGTGTGAGTTAATTCCCATGCAAATGTCCAGCTGGACCAGCTGGCCTGTACTTAGGTCTGCTGCCAGTCCTACACCCGGGAGGCCCGGCTGAAGGCAGCACCTTGTCTGTGGCCACCTGCATAGCCATCCCCATCGGTGTCCTGTGCCTGCAAAGGGGAAAGCAGCAGCCGCATCCATCGGCCTGGGATGGGCACAAGAAGCTGGGCTTCAGCAGCCAGGCAGGAGTAACCCCAGATCCTGGAGCTGCTGAAGGCAGTAACTGGTTATAACATCCCCCAGCACAGCTCTCATCTCTGTAAGGAGAAATGAATAGCATGTCACCTTTTGCTTATGGTTTCCCATCAATGGCTTTAATCTGGATATCCTCAGAAGAAAAGGGAAGAAAGAGAAGGTGAACACTAATTACTTCAGAGCAGTTTCCTATATAATTATTAATTTCCATTCAAAAAGCCTGATGGGAAAGACCAGGAAATGTCAGGGTTCATATCACACTCCTGATTTATAACCAGCTCTAGAGAAGTATAAATCACAGGCAGAGTTTAGAGAAACTATGAAGCCCATTCTTCGCCTTTGTATTTTTCTTTCTGTGGCATACTACGTACTAGCTGTTCTAGTTGTGCTGAAAAAATAGATAATCTTGTCAGTGGGATCCCTGATATGGTACATATTTTTTCCAAGTGAACATTTGATTCTGAAATTAAACACAGCACAGGGTCAAAACCTCACACCCCTTTGCTCAGCCGCAGGTCAGAGTGTAGGCTCTGTAGAGAAATGCAGACTCACGGCTCCGGCCTGTCCCTCCTTACCACAGCAGAGCTGTAAATTGCTAAACTCATTCCATGCAGCCCCTCATTCCCTGTGGCACACCCTGCAAGCTACTGTGGCCAGCTGGGGAAGGACCCAGCCCAACTTCGGTTCACTGCCAACTCTTCCCTGTGCTGTTAAAAACATCCAGTATAGAATCACAGCATGGTTTGGGTTGGAAGGGGCCTTACAGACCATCCAGTTCCAACCCCCTGCCATGGGCAGGGACACCCTCCACTAGACCAGGTTGCTCAAAGCCTCATCCAGCCTGACCTTGAACACTTCCAGGGATGGGGCAGCCACAGCTTCTCTGGGCAACCTGTCCCATGCCTCACCACCCTCTCCGGGAAGAATTTCTTCCTGAATCTTCTAATCTAAATCTGCCCTCTTTCAATTTAAACCTGTTACCTCGTGTCCTGTCACTATATTCTGTGTTCTGCTTCTGCTTTGTACTCTCCCACGTGTCCCCCATGATCTCCTCACTCTGGAGAACAACTTGCCCCTTCTGCCAGAGGATGCTTTGATCCATTTGGCATTTTCTTGTGCTTTCTAGCTCTCATTAAAATTGGTACTCCTCTTCCCAAGCTTTTTAATATCTTTCTGAAGAAGATTGCTTGAAGAGTACAGGTGGCTTGGAAGCTGTGCATCATTCCCACCTTCTGCCTATACTCACAGTCCACAGAAGTGGTGGAGCACAGTTCAATTGACCTTGGATAATTCAATTGCCCAGGGTTGCCTACAGCACATACACAAAAGGGCAGCTCAAGGGAACTGCATCTTCTGCTTGTAGGATTAGCCACGTGCTCCAGAGTGAGCAAAGGAGTTGTTAATCGTTTTGTATTTGGCCAGGTTAAGATAAGAAAGGGGTTAAACATTGTTCAGAAAACAAGGTCTGGGTATTGTCCTTGGGCACAGGGCAGTGACAATGTTGGGAAATGGGCTCTGATTGTGGTAAAGAGTCATTATAAGAGTCCAAGTTCTTGTTCGGCTTGCTTCAGTACCTGTTTCAGGATGGCTGCAAATGATTCAAATACTCAGTGCTACAGAAATACTTAATGCAACAAAGTTAAAAAACCATCCATGCTTTCTAAAAAAAAAAGTAACCTTGCAATAAATGCCTGACACCATCTCTTTGCCATGGAGAATGGCCAAGGCTCGACAAAACAAGACTGTTGCTACAGTTCAAAATGGGTTCAAAAGGTCATTTGTTCTCCTGGTTCATGTAAAAAATTCAAGGGGAGAATAGTATTTTTCTCCAACATGTGACAACTCAGAATACATCTTAGAAGTCTGTTACAGAGCCATCGCAATGACACAACTTGGTGTGTAACTGGTTGCACAGAGCTAGTCAAATTCTCATGTTTCACTACCAAAAAAATGAACAATAGATGGTTATATCTCTTTCTTTTTCTATTTAATTCTGTTATTGACATTTAAAGAATCGTGGAGAGAAATGCCTGGACCTTTCTTTCTCACTCCTGAGGCATTTTGTCATAATTTGCCTTATAGAAGACAGTCATTCTAATCTCTCAAACAACTGATATCCTTACACATATTCTTTCATGATGGTAAACTGCAGTTGCAACTCTAGTTCCCTTGGGTCACTGTTTCATAATTTTGTTTTGAAGTTGTTGATTTTAAAGGCCATATCATTAAAATATTTTGGTATGTTGCTCTGCTAAATCAGAAAAACCAAGAGCCAAATGATCTCCAAGGAAAAGCTCGCCTTACTGCCTCCTTCCTTTTTTCCTTTTCTCACTTGAAAGCCTCTCGGTTTTGCTGTGAAGATACAGGACGCACAAGAAGGCTGATGAGCTCAGGAGAACACCGAGATCCAGCTCTTCCTTTTTTCGTCCAGCCTTCCATTCGTGCTAGCCACGCAGATTAACATTTTGGATGTGAAGAAACCATCTGTGCTACAGTCACTAGAAACCTCAAAAATAGGTTAGGCGATTATCTAATTACTTGCCTGGCCGCAGATCTGCAATTTGGTAACACCTACTGCAAATCTTTCTTCCGTGTCAGATACAATATGCTATCCATGGGCTGCATCTCCTCAGAGGCGTACCTGCTCCAGCATGGAGCACCTCCTTCCAAAAGTACATGCTCCATCATGTCACCACTATTACAAATGGAACTCACATTTACCATGGAGTCCATCCTTCCTCCCTGCTGACCAGGCTATAGGGTTTAACACCTTCACACACTGAACAAGTTTCTATCACAAACTTTACCTCTTGCCACTGCAAAACACAAACCCAAGAATATAACAGCTGTTGAAGTAGTTTACTGTATTTTAGAAAGCAAGCAAATTCTTCAGATGGTAGGAGCAAGGATTAAAGCCACTGCTGAAGGTACCAGTAGGCTCATGAATCCTGTAGTAGTATGGCTTCACCCAGACCTGAAGAGAGCAGTGAACAGTGTTTGCTTGATGCAGTATGGGAATTTCCTTCTTTGGGGAGTAAAATTATGCATCAGGGAGATTTGATTTCTTGCTCCAGTTCCTTCAACATTAGCTGAGCTATGACCTTTTCCCTGTGCAAGTCTTTGTCTCATGGTGCCAAATCTCTAAAGGACCTTCCACCCCCCTCCATCATGGCACCTCCCTTGTCTTGGGTGGGAGCATGGATCATCTTCAGCCTTTCTTGATGTTTTTTTCCAAGGTCAACCACACTATAGGATTTTCAGTATTATTCTTGGCCATGCTGCTCATGGTGTTGCTCCTCCAGTGTTCTTCCCCAGTACAATACGTATGGATCCCACCTTGACCAACAGGATGCCCCACCAGGTGATAGCCATGGAGCATTTGTAACCGTGTTTAGCTGTCAGGGCTTTTGTGCCATGGCATTAGTGCTCACCACTGTTTCAAGGTCCTTTACCCTTAAGGGGACCTCCAGCAGTCAACAACTGCAATTCCTTCACGGACCCTTCACTGGGGCATCTCACTTATGGGACTGGGAGAGTTGGGCCATTGCTCCACATTTCCCTCCATCAGCAGACCTCAAAGCCTGCCCTCCGTTGTGCAGGGCAGTATTTAGAAGTGGTCTAGGCCGCAGACTCCCCCAAGCTCTGCTCTTTCAAACCACCATCCATTGGCTGGCCATCAGCTCAACTCCCCCATATTACCAAGGGCTCTTGGTCCCTCCAGAGCCACACCAGGAGCACATGGCAAGCCTCATGTGCCCCACAGCAGCACAGTGGTGTCCTGGGGTTTCCCAGCAGTACCAAAGATTTGGGTTTGGTGAGCAACTGCCTCATTTGGCTGCTCCTTCCTTCTTACGCATGTTCCTCAGCCCTCATGTGGTGCTCAGCTCACTGGGTAATTGCTAATAAAAGCATACAAAGTGTACCAGGGAAAGCAATACAACAAGGGCTTCCTCCGAAGCAAATATTTATCCCTAACAAAATATATCCCTAACACTAAAATGGAAGGGTACAAATTAGCCAGCCAGCCACCACTTTTAAAAGTGCTAATGCAAGTGTGACTGAAGATTTGTTCTACACGTAATAACTGAGGTTAGTAAAAATGCTTACAAGATGAATACACAAAAGTAAAGTATGTAAAGTCAAAGAGAGTCTGAAAAGTACATCTAAAGATGGAGTATGATGTGTTAAAAGAATCTTTATTCTTTGAAACTTTATACCCTGCAGCGTTTCTGTACCACTAACCAGTACCTTAGCAGCAAATAAAGAACATCAAATCCCTCTCCTTTTTACCTGGGTAAAAGGTCTGTGAATCGCTGTAATAACCTCAGTTCTCCCAGCCAGTGAACGTTGTGCACCATCCTAAGCCCAAGGGAGTGGAAGAGCTTTGACTTCTCCCTTCTGCAGGCTCAGCATGCCTGAAGACACTGAGAAATGGAGACACCACCACTAATCCTGGCAGCTTGGCAACTGTTATCAACCACATTGGTAAGCGCAGGTGCCATGTATCCAACTCAAACTCATCGTCTCTTCCTCCATCAGGCTAACGAGCCCTTTAGCTCCTCGTATCCTAGTGACTTCTAGTCTACAATGAAGTCTTAGAATCACAGAGTGGTTTGGGTTGAAGGGACCTTAAAGACCATCCAGTTCCAACCCCCCTGCCATGGGCAGGGACACCCTCCACTAGACCAGGTTGCTCAAAGCCTCATCCAGCCCGGCGTTGAACACTTCCAGGGATGGGGAAAGTCTTCTCTAAGACTTTTTGACAAATTAAACCTCTGTCCATCAGACACTGCTTCCAGCCCTTTAAGTATGTTAATTGCTTCTCACTAGTGTGTGGATCTAGCTAGTTTTGTAAAAAGCCTTTAACACTGCAGGCGTCAGACATGACAGTATTTATTTTATCGATGGACACAGTATTGGGCTTGTACTCCCTATTCCTCTTCACTACTTGGAATCAAACATCCTGGGATTTACACCTGACCTTTCACTACAGCGAACCAGTGGAAGGTCATGCTTGGAGTTTTTTTGGCCTTCTGGCCTTTTAAACTGCCTGGTACAGATGGATGCCCTTTCTCCACAGTCTGTAGCCAATTATAGAATATGAAATACAGCATATGAAGATGAGGTGGAGCTGTCGGATGAATAGGTTGTTGTGTTGCCAGCAGTGTCTTACTGCTTGCCAGCTTGCTGGAGCAAAGGAAATCTCAGTGACGGGTTTTAATGCTGTGTTGAGTTTGCGGTCAGAGAGGTCACAGGTCTTTGATTGATAGCAGAGGCAGACCTTCTAAGAAAAGCTAATATACATCAAATAGTATTTACTTCCTCTTAGATCCATTAGTTAGATTAGTTAATGTTTAATTTATGGCTTCATTTGAGTATGGTTCAACACTGGGAATGTTGCCAGATTTTATTCCTTCTTTCATTATGCGATTATGGGTTTTTCGCCTTCTTTTAAAAGCTCACTTTTTCTTTTCTTTTAATGTAGTAGAATGTAGATATTCCCCCCAGCTTTGCTCACCAATCATTGTCTGATTAAGCATTTGTTTGGATTTTTTGTTACTTTTATCTGGTAGAAGTCATGATCATTTTGTCTTTTATTACCAATCTCATTCTAGTGATACATCACTTTCTTCCATCCTATTAAGAACCCACACTGATTTTTAAGTACAGTCAAGATGCATTAAAGCAACACATCTTCCATAATTGTTATTTATTACTGCCTGTAAGTTACACAGCAAACACTTCCCAGTTTCCTCTTTTCAGATGCTAGTCAGGTTTCAAGCAGTAACTCACCACTTTATCTGGGAGCCTGATTAGATTCTCCCTAAATTGCGTTGTTTAGCACGTTAGGTACCAATAACCTGAGCTTTGAGCTATCACCAACTTTAAAGCAGCTGAATAGCATCATCATCATCACTTTGAATATCTATAGAGTTATTTCTCTTTTCCTGCTGTCTTCCAAGTTTACAGGACTCTTGAGTAAACTCTAGGGCATGCCATCCAGTTCCTCTCACTGGTGTTCACCGCAGGCAGAAGTTTACAGAAACTTCCAGTCTCACCCGTATTACTTTTTTCTGCACTAAGAAGAGGGTTTGGTTTTCTCATAGTGTCACATCCTCTGTCAATTTACCCATCTACTGCTTAATATGGAGTCACCAATGAGGATCAGAAACTTTTAGGTTGGAAAAGACCTTTAAGATCATCAAGTCCAGCCATTAACCCAGCACTGCCAAGTCCACCACTAAACCATGTCTCTAAGTGCCACATCTACACGACTTTTAAATACTTCCAGGGATGGTGACTCAACCACTTCCCTGGGCAGCTCGTTCCAATGCCTGACAACACTTCTGGTGAAGAAATTTCCCCTCATATCCAATTTAAACCTCCACTGGCACAATTTGAGGCCATTTCCTCTTGTCCTGTCACTTGTCACTTGGGAGAAGAGAAGAGACCAACCCCCACCTCACTACAACCTCCTTGCAGGTAGCTGTAGAGAGTGATAAGGTCTCCCCTGAGCCTCCTCTTCTCCAGGCTACACCCCCCCAGTTCCCTCAGCCGCTCCTCACAGGACTTGTGCACCAGACCCTTCCCCAGCTCCGTTCCCTTCTCTGGACACGCTCCAGCCCCTCAGTGTCTTTCTTGCAGTGAGGGGCCCAACACTGAACACAGGATTTGAGGTGCAGCCTCACCAGTGCCCAGGACAGGGGGACAATCCCTGCCCTAGTGCTGCTGGCCACGCTGTTCCTGATGCAGGCCAGGATGCTGCTGGCCTCTTTGGGCACGCTGCCGGCTCACGTTCAGCCGTCTGTTAACCAACACCCCCAGGTCCTTTTCTGCTGGGCATCTTTCCAGACACTTGTCCCCAGCCTGTAGCATTGTCCGCGGTTGTCGTGACCCAAGTGCAGGACCCAGCACTTGGCCTTGTTGAACCTCATACAATTGGCCTCAGCCCATTGATCCAGCCTGTCCAGATCCCTCTGCAGAGCCTTCCTACCCTTAGGCACATCAACACTCCTGCTCAGCTTGTTGTCATCTGCAAACTTACTGAGGGTGCCCTCGATCCCCTCAACCAGGTCATTGATGAAGATATTAAACTCATTTGCCAGCCAAGCCTGAAGAACATGCCCTAGGACTGGTGGCTTTATGCCATGAAAATGTCAGATGGGTTTGCCACCTTCAGCCTGTCCTGAATCCCCTTGACGGTTGACTTGCTGAGCACATGGCAGCAATTCAAACAGTTAGCCAGTACTCGCCTTTTTCTGCAGCGCACGCAGAGGCAAACTGCAAATACTGTACATGCGACAGAATACCTTTCATATAGGCTAGATATAGTTACAGGCCTGCGGTCTGCAGGCATCATGAAATGCAGAGATAGAGCATGGATGGATGTGTTACTTCAAGAGCAGGGAAAACGCTTCTTTATGGTGCTGATGGTGCAGAAAGTTTAACCGGATGAAGTTTGCTCCAATTCGTAAATCTTTTGTATGTGTTGGGAAATGCAGCGAGGAAATTCAGATTAGAAGCTACGTAAGATGGAGCCACCAGTACCAGGCGTGTGTATGTGTGGAGTGAGACCGAAGCTCTCCAGTACTGTGTTTTATATTGTCTCTCCTAAAGAGAGACAGATCAAGGCTGCTAATGTTCTTCTAATTACAGAAACCAAAGATACTCTTGGCTGCTCTTCATCACAGGGTACTTCAAATGTCCCAAATGTCCTCTTAAGATCTCTCACGCCAGAATAACACTGATGGTTCAAATCATACGCCTCATTTTTCATCCTCCACTTTGGATAGCAAATGGCATCATAACTTCCAATACAATTCTACTGAAACAGCGTTATTTGTCAACCGATCCCCACGTGCAGCATAAACATCACCTCAAACGCGGGTCTCACAACCACAACGCTCTCCGCTGCGTGCCCCAACACAGGTTATCGATGCAAATTGCGTTACTGCATTGTGACCGTAAAGCATTTCGTAGGCACTCACATCTGAACACATTTCATTACAGCCTGAAGCAACTTTGGGAAATCCCGACGGAGCCAACATTGCAGGGATCTCCCAACTCACGTTGCTGTTTAGTAGTGGACCGGGAAAATCACAGAGCAAGTTTAACGGCACTAACACGCAATTCTAACCCATCAGCTCTGTTGCAACTCGTTCAGTGTCAAACCTGCCTACAAACCTTTGGAATATACAAGGGGCTTCGGTACGGCATACGGAAACCCCACCTCTGCAGACCAGAACGATCCACGTGTCGCTCTGGGGAGCAGTACCTCCTGTTTTGTGCTAACTCAGCATCTCGTGTGGTCAGTGTTTCAAGCGACCCTGGCAGTGCTCTGAAATTAAGTCCAACTCGGTGGGGCAAGCCTGTAGGTGCATAACAGTACAACGCACCCCTCGCTGAGAGGTTTTACCACGCTGACAACCTTAAAGCCCTGGCAGAACACCCTGCTGATAGCTCTCCTCATTTGGAGCAGAGCTGCGTCACTAGTTTGCCATAAATCACACTATTTGCAGTTAGGAATTCTTCCCCCAGTTAACTGGCCAAAATACCTTCTGTGAGGTGGCTTCCCAAGAAAGATTGGGAACGATTAAGACTAAAGAGTTTAAAGCCTCCGACTGTATGGTGTCCTCCGCAGAGCAGCAACGCAAAGCAGAAGTCAAACACTGTGTGAAAGACAACGCGTGCTGCTCTCAAGAGATGTCAGCATTGCGTTTAGTCTTTACGTAAGGAAGTGTGTTCCAGCACGACGTTCCCTGGCGGCGCAGAGGGATGAATCCCAGTGGCACACTAGCACAAAGTCAAGACCTTTAGTGATGGAATTATTAATGCGAAGTGAAGCGCTCGCGATCCTACTTCCACGTGTTGACCTTGTGCTGCATGACAGATGTTCTGCCTGGAAGTGAACAGGCAGAAACCTATTTTCTGATGTGACACACATGACTTCTGACCAAGATTCCCATAACTTAGTATTTACACGACGTGACTGCAGAAGTCCAAGATGCGTGGCAATCCTCGGGTAAGTAAACCCCACCTCTCAGTCAGCCATGCCCGGCTTTGGAACCCATCAGTTATGCATCTGTCACGGTCTAGCAAGTGTTTTTTGTATTCAAGGCTGTACAAGGCAAAGCGTTTTGTTTTAATCATTGCAAACCTAATCACTACATCTGCCGTTCTGCATGCCTGCTACGGACTCGCAGTAAAAGATGCACTCCTAAAACGCCGTAAAGGAGTTCCGTGGCTAACAGCAGGCTGCATGACTTGGATGACTTTGAACCGCATCTCTGTAGTAGATGAATACAAAATAGCACAGTATTGATTTTCCAGCTCAGTTCAACCAAGTGCTGAGCGTCCTGAGCCCACTCCAGGAAAGCACTTAAATACATTTTACTGCTACTACTGTTCAAAAGCGTTCAAACCCTAGGTCAGATCTGAGTAACGTTAGTTTTGTTGAAGAACGAGACAGGGGTTTCGTTTGTTACATTCTTCTGTACCTCCGAAGCATCCAGACCCTGTTGGTGGTTAGGAGGAGGACACGGTTTAGCACTGCATTGGTCTAAAGCAGCACAGTCAGTGAAGGAGAACACATGGACCTCCCAAAGTCTCAAACAAACCTCTGGAGAAAAACACCTTGCTAACTCCATGCAGGATTTGACTGACAGAAAATACAACTATTAGGGTGTGTTTTATGCATACCACAGGGGAAAAGAAAACCCCACATATGGAAAGCCAGGTAGCAGTTGTGTAGAATTTCATAGTAGTATGTGTTTTCTGTTCGTAATTTCCCTGCATTCAAGCAGCAGGGAAGCATAACTGGCCAGCTTAAGTACAGCTTTTGTGCGTTTTGTTTTCCTGTTTTAAAGGAAATCCCACTTCATTCAAATGTAACCCCATTTTTTACGCTTAGTTTGAGACATCTTCTAGAGATTTCACAGTCCCTCAGATAAGGCACAACACACAGCTCCAACCCACTGGGCACAGAGGGCTCAGCACTGGATTACCTGGCGAAACGGGGAGCTGTGTGTACAGGGAACACATACGGTCTTCCAACTCGTCTGGCTGAGAGCTCCACAAAGCTACCATAAAAGCTTTCTCTCCCTCCCCAAGACTGGATGAAGATCTGGAAGGGAAGCTTTAAGGAAAACATTCTGGCTGCAAGAGGTTTTTGCCAGTTACATTTGATGTTGGGATATTGAAGTTTACAGTCGGGAAGAGATCACCTTGCCAGTCCTAGCTTGCCTGTCCGGTTTGAGTTAAGCAAGAGACGGGAAACTAAAAGATGAACCAAGAATGAAGAAAACAAGAGTTTCAGCATGGACTAGATCCCTGAAATACCCCAGCTCCCAAGGAATGGATTATTACGTATACATGGAGCATCACCCATTTCAGGCAGCCCTTCTTTTCCCAGGCAGGCACAAAGCAATAGCGGTTGACGTTGGTACAACCGCATTTGGGAGCCTTCCAGGAGTTCGTGTGTGCACATCAAGCGACAGAACAAGGTGAGCGGGCTCCGAGGGAGAGTGAACTGAACAGCCTGTGCTCCTCTCAGCCTTTTGCAAGGCAATTCTTTCCGTTTTTAAGGCAACAGAGAAAAGTTTAAGGAAACATCCAATCACAGTGTACGCACACAAATAGGAAATTCAACAAAGTAACTAAACATGGGAAATGAATTAGTTTGAGCTGGACATAAGGCAGCTGTAAGTCAGGGTGATTTAGCACATGCGGTCAATCTAGAATCTAGCCTGTAGCTATTCAAAAATTGCAATGACAGGTTTGGCGTTGTCTTTTTCTCATTCAGAAAGAAGTTGCTAGTAACCAGAGATTATTCACAGAGTGTTAGGGGTTGGAAGAGACCTCTAGAGATCATCTAGTCCAACCCCCTGCCAGAGCAGGATCACCTAGAGCAGATCACACAGGAACAAGTCCAGGCGGCTTTGGAAAGTCTCCAGGGAAGGAGACTCCCCCACCTCTCTGGGCAGCCTGTCCCAGTGCTCTGTCACCCTCACAGGGAAGAAGGGTTTCCTCACGTTCAGGTTGAACCTTCTGGTTTCCAGTTTATGGCCATTGCCCCCAGTCCTGTCACTGGACACCACTGAGAAGAGCCTGGCCCCATCCTCCTGACACCCACCCTTTAGATATTGATAAGCATTGATAAGATCCCCCCTCAGCCTCCTCTTCTCCAAGCTGAACAGCCCCAGCTCTCTCAGCCTTTCCTCAGATGGAAGGTGCTCCAGGCCCTTCACCATCTCAGTGTCCCTGTGCTGGACCCTCTCCAGTACCTCCTTGTCCTTCTGGAACTGAGGAGCCCAGAACTGGACACAGCACTCCGGGGGAGGCCTCCCCAGTGCAGAATAGAGGGGGAGGATAACTTCCCTCCACCTGCTGGCCACGCTCTTCTTAATGCACCCCAGGATGCCACTGGCCTTCTTGGCCACGAGGGCACACTGCTGGCTCACGGTCATCCTGTTGTCCACCAGGACTCCAAGGTCCTTTTCCCCAGAGCTGCCCTCCAACAAAACAACCCCCAACCTGTACCGGAACATGGGGTTGTTCTTCCCCAGATGCAGCACTTTACACTTGCCCTTATTGGATTGCATTTGATGTCTCTCCACCCAGCTCTCCAACCTGCCCAGCTCACGCTGGATGGCAGCACAGCCTTCTGGCCTGGCAGCCACTCCTCCCAGTTTGGTGTCATCAGCAAACTCACTGAGAGGACATTCGAGCCCTCATAAACCAGAAGAGGCCCTCGAACTGCTTTCATATAGAACTGCACTCTGCTCAGGTCAGATCTAAACTTCCAAAAATGGGAATGCCTTGAAAAAGGGAATTCCGTAGTGATTTCAGACATGCCTGCATGTATTTTTCACGTACAATGGCTCCATAGGTGTACGGGTGAAAACGCAAGGCGACCTGCTGCATAGGTGTACGGGTGAAAACGCAAGGCGACCTATCCTTCATAAGGCCTTCGGAGACTTCCGAGAGCGGCAACAAGGCTGGTACATCTCCTTGGATACACACCCAGCCACTGGGCTCCCCACAGCAGAGGGGCCATCGGCTGACACAGCCCCTATTCTTTCAGCTAAGTGTCTCAGGAAGACACTGCCCTCCAGCCCAGCACACCCCTTGGAAAGGCACGTTAGAGCCCGGCTGTCCGGGAGTCAGCGAGTCCAAGTTAACAGCAGAGAGGAGTTATCTCCCACCCAGAGCTTCACTCCCAGGCATGCCTCAAGGCGTGACTGCTCGCTAGCCTGCGGGTAAGGACGGGCAAGGAGAGTTGTGAAAAACAAGCCTTAGTCAGAAGGGCCTCTGAAAACACCAACAGAGTACCTGGTTTATACTTCATCAGGTATTTGAAATAAGGAGCCACTTAACGCCAAGTCAGCGCCCGCCGAACGGCCAAGTGGAAACGCTGTGTGCGTAAAGGACTTGCCATCCCTGAGAAAACAGGGAACGGTCTGAAAGGAATCAGTTTGATGAGTTCATCGTGGTGAAGCGGTTCCGAGTGGCCCCCGACTTCTCTGAATTAAAAACAGTGAGCCAAGTTAAGCAATCACTCGCTGCTACACTTAGGACAGAAGATGAACTTGCTTTGAGCTGCAGATGTTCTGTGGTTTTTTTAAGTGCATTGTATGAAACCCCGAAACCAGGAGTTTCGTGTGAAGAGTTTTAAGGGCAATTTTTCAGAATACGTCAAAACCATGAGGGTTTCAGTAAAGAAACTGATTTTCAGCGAACCAGAAACCTCCAGCTTCGTACAACTAACCAGGTATTGAAAAGAACACGAGTCGATAGTTTCACAGACTGAAGGCACCCAGTGTGGGGACCAGCCAATTTTAGCACTTCGAGTTTCAGTAAGAACAGCCTGTGAACTGTGGACAGCAACATGCTACACAGTCCAGGAAACAGTAACTCCCCCCTGCCCAGCAAACAAAATCCGAGTGCCCCCACTTGGCTCTCAGCGCTCTTCCCCGCAAACAGCAGTTCCGGCTGTCCTGCAGGGAATAAAGCCTGTGGTGACACTGCGCTATGGGCCACGCGGCCCTTCCTGGTCCTTCCCCCCCCCCCCCCAGTTACACTCAGGTGATGCTCTTAATTTAAGAACTAAGCAAAGCACTTGGAAATTTTATAGTAAAATAATTTTACCAATAACTTTTAAGAAGTAATTAATTTTGTTAGTTGGGTTTTTTTTTTTTTTGGTGTTTTTTCCAATTTACAGCAGAACAGTGAAGAAAACTTTCCATACTGGCCTGGAAGACCGAAACTGTCCTCCATCGGTACTCGGCGGTCACCAGGAGACTCACAGGTACAAATGGCTGCAGGAGACTTGCATTTGTTTACCAACTGAAATCCTGACTGGCAACCAGCTTGAGTCATTTAAAGGCAAAACCGAACGGCAGCAGCTGGCTGAACCGCGTATTCCGATGTCGGCACTTTTCCAAAGCCTCACTCGCAGCACAATCCCCCAGCCAGGAACTATTAGTGAGGCAGTTTCCAGTGAGATACAGTCCAGTTACAACACAACAGCACTACAAGTATTTCTATAAAGTTTGAAATGTTTTTAATATGTACATTCTTTCTTAGTAAATATTAAAGTAGTGCTTTTCTCCTGCACTTTTTTTCTTTAGACTTCTAAAAGGGCATCAGAAATACATTTTTCACACCCCCCCTTCAAACCAACGCACAGTTGCTAACCTTCATAACAAGCACATGTGAATTCTGTACACCTTCCCCTCCCCACAAAAGAAATAAAAATATGCCGTGACTATCCAAGTACACATCATCACAACTTTAAATTACGCATACAAATAATTTTTAGAGTATTTAGAAAACCCCAACATATTTGATTCATGAAACCATTCCATGCATTCAACAACAAAAATAAAAAAAAAGATAAAATGATTAAGCTTTTTTTAAATGGTGTTTTCTCTTTCTAGCCAAGTACCAAAGTCTGGATTCAGTGTATCATTAAGACTAACCGCTGCGTGAGTCACAGAAACACGACAGCACACAGATAACCAAGTTTCTGTTCATAGACAATATGCTACACAGTTACTACCTCTGTAACGCGTGTCAAATAAAGCGAGGTTTGCTTTCCAAGACGTTGAAACTGCACGTGAAGAAAACGGTAAGAGGTGCTGCCAAACAGGTAACAACACTGGGAAAGGAAGGCGACTTATTCCTATGATCCTGCTTAGCAGCAGCAGCTAATTAGCAGGGTTCCTGTGCTGTTAGCTAGTTCTTTTTTTCCAGAATGACAAACCATTCAAGAGCCAGAGCTGACTAAGCCAGAGATACCACCAAGCTTCTCTTCAAGAGGGGGAGGAAAAAAAAAAAAAAAAGGAATTTATGCAGCAAAAGCCCTTGGGGGCAGTCTCTCTCATTAGATAAAATCTTCATATTCTCTACAAGTGAGGCTCGTAGCACAACATACAGATTGGAAACAAGACATTTTGGACATACATTACAAACCTGAATTCAAAGGGTATTGTTTGCAACCTTTACTATGAAGACAAAAATCAAAGTATTATTTACATGCAAAGGACTCCGCATGATTTTGTAATCTCCTGTTTTCGTGTCTGCCTTATATACATACCCCTTGAAAAGCTGTACTTCAAGTCCTCAATTTATTTTACATGAATCTTGACAGGTGTCAGTCTCAGGCATTACTCCCTCCCAGGAAATAAATCAATACTGTCAATACGTTCAATCTATTTTAACAGATCAGTTTAGAGTGTCACATGTTCCTGATGTACAGGAGTTAGTATCCGTTTACCAGGAAAGCTCTCCATCAGCAAGGTGCCTTTCCAGTACAATTAAAACCAGCTGGCTGCGTTAACTGTTCTCGCCTTGCAACACTGTTGAACTGCAGTCAAGTACACTCAGACAGTACAAGCTTGTTGATCAGTGCCATGTGTTACAGCTGTTAACAATTCTGTTTGTGCCACAAACCCAGAGCCACAAATCATTTAAAAAAAAAAAAGTAAAGAAAATCGTGGCTCTTCTTGAACTGCATTTGCCAGGGGATATTAATTAACATCCTTATCAAAGACGTTTTTGTAACGGCTATTTACAGTGTACATGGCTGAGCAATGCACCTTACAGACACAAACACATCCGCCAGTTTGATGCCATGGAATTACACAGTGCCTGAAAATGACAACACGCCTTAAACACCATTTTAATTAACAGTTTAAAGTGGGAAATGGTCTTTATTTTACAACTGCTATACTTGCATGAATTTTTATTTTTATATAAAAACCACTAACTCCTGTCCAGAAGTCTAGACACATTCTACATACTACAGGTTAAGGCAGTAAAAAAACGTGTTCCTGATAACTGGTCTTGACAACGTCAATTAAAGCTGTCTGAAGCCACTCCAGTTCCCCAACAGATCTCTGAAATCCCAAACCATTTGTGAGTTTTGAAAAGCGTTCACTTGGCCTTCTTCAGAGTTTCAGTAACAGAGAACGGAACAGAATTGGGTACGGCAGAACGGAATTGGATATGGCAAGTTAAGAAGCGTTAAGGGAAGGGAACGTTTTGATTTCAATTCAAGATTTAAAGTTGAAAGGATACAGAGTTTTAGATGGGAATCCGAATCAACCAAGAGCTGTAGGGAATGAAGGAGAAAACCAATTTTATGCACATTACTGCGTTCTTAAAAATATACTGTTATCTTCAACAATTCAAGTAAGGTAACAGACATTATAAAAAATAACTTCATGAACCACACTCAAGTTTCAAATCACATTCTTGAACTTTTAACCCAAAGCAGTTTTATTGTGTTAACTTCATATAATAACCCACGAAGGTCTGACTGTACAAATGGTTAATGATTTGCACTTGTGATTTCTGTAACGGCTAGCGGACTTGCTAACCAACTTACTGTAAAGATATGGCAGATTACGTATTTAATCAAAGCACTTTGATTTAGGCATGAAACAAATTCAAATGGTTGACATTCTGTGCTTCTAATGCATCACTCGAGAGAGGCAAGAAACACCCACTATTGTACAGACAATTATTTTTACAGAAAACCCTTCCTTGAAATTAAATCTGTTATCCGCAGCTGTAGATGAGAGTATAATCTGTTGTAAACAGGGCACTGTGTTGTAAAACCAGTTTTTTTTTTTTAATTAAGATCTCTCTCCAAAAGTTGGAAAAACAGACTCTTCAGAATGTCTTTCAAATGTAGCATGTTCTGTTTGCTATATCAAGTTACTTTCCTTTGATTCCTTTTTAAAGATGTTTGTGTTCACAGCAGTTCTGTTTCTAAAAACGGTTTGAAATTTATATAAAATTCTGTACATGTTCACAAATTATTGCATAAACAGCATAATCTTCATGACAGTATTCAGCAACACGTGTCCATCTCAGGAAGTTCACGTTTCCCTTCTTGCTTTTTTCTTCTTTTTGACTTGTTTGGGGGATTCCCAGCTTTCTTCAGACTTTGCTAAAAACCAAACATAACTACAGCGTTAGGACTGAGAAAGTTTACACGGAACTGACTTTTTAAATCCTGGACAGTACATCCTATATTCTTACAAAGTTATTCAGAACAATCAGAAGGAATTTTGAAGGAAAGTCTTGTTCACCTGCTTGTCCCAAATTGGTTTAGATGCACTTCAAAATACCCCAAATTTGCTAGTTTCAACCTACTTTGTTTACACTACAAATACCAAAAGGTGAAATGCAATAAAGATCATTAATTTTGTTAATGCAATGTTTCCGGAAAGGTCATTATTATTTCTGGCTAACTGGAAATAGTGTCATGTCCACAACTGACATGAATTGTTCCCTTTTATCAGATTCCACCATTTTTAGCCATTCAGTATAAGTGACGTGTCAGAAGAAGAAACGACGTGAAGGTGTGGCTACATGGAATCCATAATCAAAGAAACAAACCCTGTTAAACACTAGTATTAAAGCCGACCGCCTTAAAACACGCCGGCTACCAGGAGTGGGCAGTCGGGGAAAGCATTTTATATGCTGAACACGAGATGTTCTCGCAGTCGCTGAGGCACGAATCAGTCACAAAAGCCTTCAGATTTGAAAACTAGAATAAAAAGTTGTATATTGACACATTGACTTGGCAGATTCTGTTGTTTAATTTATTCCAAACGAAGAAGCCAATTAATGCAGCCGATTAAGACTAATATTCTGAAGTCATCTAGTTCCTTCTGCAGTCGTTAGACACTGGTTTAGTACTTCAACACTTAGCCAGGAACTTCTCAGGAAATGTCAGTATTTATTAATCTCATTAAGAAGTCTAACTTCAACAACTTCCTTTTTTTAAAAGCGATGCCTTTCACATCCTGACTTCCCTTCTCATTTTTCTGTTTTAGCGGGTGAGCCCGGTACAAGCCCTTCGGCACCTCTGGGCACGGCATATTTTAAAAAGCAATCTCTCTGCAGTAGTTCAGCCTGAGGTATGTGCTGCGCTTATTGCTGTTGTAGCCTAGCATCACCCAGTACCTTTCTACCCCTGTATGAGCCACTGTTTTCCTCCACGATTAATACACTTCATGGAAGCATATGGAAAAAGATGTTAATGAGCTAAGTTGAAAAGTCAAAAAAAAAAGCTCCAGTAGGTCGAAAATTGAATTGCTTATATTTTTTTCCAGGTTTCTGGTAGCTAAACATCCTGTCAACTACTACACCAGTACCCATCTGTTCCAGTGAAGGCTCGCAAGCAGGCCTTTGGAACAGTGCTGGCAGAAGTACTTAGTCACAGCGTGGCACTGCAGTCATGACGGTGAGCACATCCAAGTGTCTATTACGGGCTGGACAGGGCCAACAGACATTTTCAGTCACTCAAGCATGCGAAGGCAGCTTTTCCTCACAGTGAAAGCACATTTGTCAAAGTACTTTGATGAAAGCTAAAATATGGCAAGACATGTAAGTGAAACATAAGCAGCTGATACAGCGCTCTAAACCCAAACCTCCGGGCAAAGCATTCTCACCATACACACCCTATGCAAAAAAAAAGACCCTGAATTCAGACAAATGAATTGTACCGAGAGATACTTACTCTGGGGAGGAGGCACACTGTTTTGTTTAATATTGGGACTAGAAACATCTGTCTCTTGCAGCATCTGTGGCACTTGGGAAGCGATCTTGTCGGGATCGCTCTCTGATACAATTACAGATGGCTCAGTAGAAACAGCAAGCGAAGGAGCCTCCTCGGGCTAGTTGAAAAACAGGGAAAAAAAAGATTCCAAAAGTTTATTAAGTCATACCAACTCTTATAAGGTGTTATTTTGGCAGTATACTTAGCAGCTGCTGGGAAGATGGCATTGAAAAATTAATCCAATATTAAAAGCCTTTAAAATTTTAAATCAAGGCTGCAAGACTATGACTGCCATCTAGTGCCAAAACTTCCAGCTGCATCCGAGCAAAGATAAACCACACAAACAAATCCTTTCTAAAATACATGACCTACAAAGAAAGGCAGAACTACCTAAAAATCACTAAGATCCAAAAAAGATTCTAGAATACAGTCAGAAGAGATGCAGGATGGTGACAGGTATGCAGCATTCGGTTGCATGTCACACAGACAAGCTGCAATCGGTCCAAGTACGTGACTCAAACCCCAAAATAAATCAAACTTTTATATTATTTAGAAAGCATTGGCAGTCCTTCCTATCACCTGCTCGAAACAGTCGGTGTGCTTACATTAGAATAACAGGTATTTGTGAAACCAGACAAAAAGTATTTCAGTGGAAACGACTGTAGGAGTAACTGCCAAGTAAGAGATAATCCTAGTATCTTCCAATTATCTGGTCGGCTTTGAAGGTTCCCACTGTGGAGACAAGATGTAGCTGTGCCTTGCTGTCTAGCGCTTACTGGAACCAAAGTACAGTGAACCAAAAAATCAATGCAAAAGACATTTTGATATTCCAATAGGAAGGTCAGAACACGAAATCATACGATCCCACAGCTGGTGATCTACAGACAAAAGGCTACAAGTGAGTGTGGCAGAAAGCAGTGCCCCAGTCCAGCAGTCACCCCCAAGCTTTGGGATGTTATTAAAGGAGTCATGGCCGTAGTTGTGCCACAACAGCCAGGACCTGGAACTACCACAACAAAACGGTGAAGTCTACGTCCAGCCCATGATGTGGATGGATACAGAGCTTACATTACAGTTAGCAGTTTGTACTGTTTCCATCGCTGTAATAAGCATCTCAAATTTAGTCAGAACTCAGGCAAGAGCAAAAAGATACTTTGTTACTTTTCTTTTTAACCATATCATACTGAGCAAGAAGTTAAACAGCTTTAATTAGAAAAACCCAACACATGAATTTAGAGGATAGCAATCTCCAACCTTTAATGAACAGAGGACTTTGCTGTACTCTGACACATCAAGTTTTTTAATAACTATAATTGTAATATTTCTTTTAAAGTACTGAAAAGGTGTGGGTTTTGTTTGTTTGTTTTAAAATCAACCATGCTGATAAAATGAACTCTCACCCTACAGGATTTCCAGTCTTAGCCAACCTCCACCTGCAGGTAAAGCAACTCAATTAAGATGTAAATGGCATACAACCATCTCAGGTTGACGAACAAACATGTTGCAGCTTGTAAAGCACGCAGTATTCCTGCAAAAGGAGCTATACAGGTACACTGAGCATTATATCTGGACATTTTTTTCGAATACCAGACTTCCGTCTGAACTTTGAATGAAGGAAAGTGGATACTGGTATCAACCATCAACCGGGAACTACCCTTCGCAGTGATTTTCTGTGTTAACAAATCAGCTCAGAAAGGAAACCTGAAACAACGAATGAAGCCTATTTGATAATATAAATAGTTAGATGCATAATTCTACAATTTATTAATGCAGTAGTGATTTGTGAAACTGTTACAAACTAAGGATTTCCAAAGAAATCGCAATTTAATACCTCTGCCTGCTGACAGAATACCAAAGGTTTCCACGCAGCCCAATGTAGCATATGGGAGATATACCAACACCAGACAAAACCCCAGAAGTGTTCCACTCAGCTGTTTCTGCTCTTTATGAGGATATTCTGGATAGTAACTTGTTTGTACCTTATCATCAGCTTATTTCTCCTCATATTTGGTTCTGATGTTTCGGAGCATTGGCTCAAGGCTACCTCGGAAACACAAGTCATTCATTTCACACACAAGTCACAGACTGTTGCTAAAGATTTGGGAACAGCCAAGTCAAACAAAATCAGAAGGCGTCTTTGCAGGTGTGAAATTACAGTAAAGCCAAATCTGATGGCAAGGAGACCTGATAAAGCCTGAGAGACCATCTGCATGGCTTTGAGCAACCTGGTCTAGCGGAGGGTGTCCCTGCCCATGGCAGGGGGGTTGGCACTGGATGGTCTTTAAGGTCCCTTCCAACCCAAACCACGCTGTGATTCTGTGAAACTGGGCTGATATTTTGGCAATAATGTATTTGCTTGTAAGCTTTAAAACACACCTGCTGCAAGGAACAAAGCCACTTGCACACATAGGCACATGTCTTTTTTTCCAGTTACAGCTTCAGGACACGCCACAGAAAACTAGTCTGATAGAACAGATAGCTGTTGCTAACCTTGAATAAAGGCTGGACTGAAACTAAACTAAATAATTGTATTAAAAGCTCTCCTGTGATGCAGAATATTTACAGTTATCTATACGTGTGTCTGAATGTGCTTTTCAAGACATACATTCTCAGTAAATACTTTCTGTACTTTTTCTTTGGTGACCTGCAACCTTTTATGAAAAGATTCCATTCTAACATTGTCACCTGAACCTTAAGACACTGTTATCTTTGTAAAACAAATGCCTAGCAATTAATAAGTAAAAACTCAATATTCTGACAGATGTTCTGTGGTACCAAACTGCTGTCTCACTGGTATTGTTAACTCTGTGCAACACAAAACCAATACCACTAGAAATATTAAGTACTTTATTTCTTCCTACAATGTGATGCTTGTAGGATAACAGTATCTAAAAAAAGCTCATTGAACAAAGATTAAAGAATTTGTATCCTCTGGAATATTTGTTTCAACTGTGAGCTGTAGCAAACAGTCAGTTTGTGAATTGGTTCAAATGAAAGCTTTACTTGTTCAGTCATAAAATCAAATATAGTCTGCATTTAATTCAGAATATACATTAGCAACACTTCCTTCTGTTGCACGGAAACAATAAAACATGTTATTAATCTTGTGCTCAGACCCATTAGCTCTTAGGTGTCCAGATTTCAAAGTTTTAAACTACTGCTTGAATATTCAAACAAAAAACCCCCAAGCTCGACTGTCACAAAAATGACTACTGATTTAGAAGACACTGCTTTTCAGAACACACATCCTTTTTAAAACTCCTGTCTGACCTGTATCTAAAATTCAACCTCTCCATCACCTTCATATTCCTGAACATATAGCCTGAAGCGGTATTCTTCCTGTAAGCTCACCTACACAAATTAACGTTTCAATGGAATTTGAGCAGAAATTGTAACATAGGCCCAATTTTGTATCCCTACCTTAGCTGGTTCACTAGTACTTATGGTCTTCAGAGAAAAACCTATTTCCTGCTGCGGTTGAACTTTTGAGGTATCCTCCTGAAATTCCTCTCCAGCTTCTCTATCCAGTTCTTCAGTGTCCTAAAAAAAGGGGAGGGGTGTGAGGAAAAAAACCAAACAAAAAGAGCCTGTATTTGCAGAAGTTCTGACTCTTCTTTGCTGCACATTGGTTTTGTTGCCATAATCAGCTTCTGTAACTACGAAAATCTATCTAAAAAAATAAATTGAAGTAGTGGGCTAGTATTAGCCTATGCTAACCCTCAGAATTTAGGGAACAAAATACAAAAATACCCATAGAAGCCAATAAAGCCCAGACAGCAGTACTTGTCATGGAATTTAGTAACAAAATTCCCAAACTCTGAATGAACTGCAGTTCACAGTCCCGTGAAATTAAACCGAAGTTACTCAAAAAACTGTGCCAAAAATATCACAGTGAGACCTGACTGCTCTGAATTCGTTACTTTGTCACAAGTAAAATGTTTTAAAATGCAAGCTCTGCATATTAACCTGTACAGCTGTCTATCCTATATTAAGCTTTAATAATATTTTTGCAACCCAGTGTAGTCTACCAGGATGCCTGTAAAACAAACCTCTTAGTACAGAAACAAGGTATCCGAGACACTCAACCTTTCCACTACTAGAGTGTTTAAGGAGTAAAGTTTTCATTTTACCTGAGGAATTAAGAGTAGCTACATTTGTTTATAGCATCAGAAGAATCCTATGGTGGTGACCAGCAAATACAACACAGGTCTCCAGTTTTAAGCTGGAAGTACCTTCTTGAAACATTGTTCCTTCACTTATTTCCCCTGGAACCTTGTAAAAACACAGTCACAGTCTAAGTCTGTCCATTCTCGACAGGAAAGAATGTGTTGCCTTACATCTCGCTC
Organism: Rhynochetos jubatus; assembly: GCA_027574665.1. Lineage (NCBI taxonomy): Eukaryota > Metazoa > Chordata > Aves > Eurypygiformes > Rhynochetidae > Rhynochetos > Rhynochetos jubatus. The sequence goes on from CM050648.1 coordinate 24,826,385, forward strand.
TGAAGGTAGCTTCCACTGCCTTGACAAACACCAAAGTCAACAAATATGAGTGTGAACACTTAATTATAATCAGTGAGAAAGATGATATGATGCTGTTTAAACGAACATGTTCCGTTTTCAGAGGATAAATATACAAATTTTAAGCGAGTTCGAAGTAGGACTGGGAAGTTAAATTAAGAAACTGCTATAAGAAGGATAAATTATCTGATGTATTAGCAGGTCTGTCTGCTCCTATCAAGCAGCACCCTCCAGTTTTCCATAAGAACGTAATGCAGAGGAATTCTCATCTTTAAACTGATAATATCAGACTGATGGATTGAAAGAAAAAAATAAAATCAGAATGGTTGGAGACCAACGGATAGAATAAATGAATCTGATTATGTTGGTTACTAGGGACAGTAGGATTCCGTTTGACATATACAAGTTAAAAGGCAGCTCAACGGAACATTTAACATTTTGTAAAGAATGTAAATTATGACTGGCTGTCACCACAAGCCGAAGCAGGGTGTATTCTGAGCATGAACTATTAAGGGGCTTTTCCTGTTAGGAAAGTACTTGTTTTCATCTATTCCAACAGGATTCATTTGCCAAGTGACTTGCAACCTGCTTTTGTTATTTTTACAACAAATCTGTTTCAGTGTAAACCTTCAAAAGCTATTCCAGTACCACAGAAAACTCCAACCATCCTCAGTTTGCTAATACTATGTATCTCATTCAAATCTGGCTCCAGAGTAGCTCCACCTACTGAGTTTGCTACCTTGACACCGTTCCACACAAATCAAGCTAGGACAGAAAACCACTAGGGTCTCGTAGAATTGTGCTTTAAGACAGCCTAAGAGAAGACTCGTTTCTCTTGTTCTCCTAGCTAGCTATGTCCACCAAGGCAGACTTCTTTCAAAGGACAGGAGAAGGCTTCCCTTGCAGAGGAAACTTCTTCCTGGAAGCATCCCTACAGTACAGAATCCTGATTTGATAGAAAATAATTAAGGACAAATACTTCCCACATATTTCCTGCTTTCCAAAAATACAGCAAAACTACGTTGTGTTCACAAGTCAAACGTGGAATCAATCAAATGAAAGCAAAAACTAGTAAGAAAGGGATTACTTTACCTCTTGAGAAACAACAGTAGACAATCAAATACCATAGGGAAATTAATTTCCCCGAAGAATTTAAGCTTAAGACACTAATATAGAAAAATGAGGTGATTTTGTGAATTCCTCACAAACTGCCTTTCAGACTATCCAGATTTTGCTCCATTTACCTGTGCAGCAGAGTTAGCTTCTTCACCCTGCTTCTTCTTTTTCTTCTTCTTTTTCTTTGATTTGCCACTTGTAGAACCCTGAAGAATTGGCTCTGCTTTTTCTCTTTCATTATCTGAAGCCTTCACACAGCAATGAAAGGTATTTAGCATTTAAAGTTGCAACGAGACAAGCCTTCTACAGACTAAATACAAATTAATGGCTACGAGGAATTTAATCGCATATAAAAGTATAAACGAACACAATCTTATCTGTTCAGTTCATTTTAGGAAGACCACCTTCTTTACATGTAATCTGGCAATACAGGTACAGGATTTGGGAACGAAAAAGGCAACAGAGCACCACGTACTGGTGGCACAGAAATGCTGGTTTTCATACAGAGAATTAAATATCATTAGGAAGTATTTCTGAAAACGGATCTAAATCCTCTCAGTCTGCACTGATAAGATAATCCCTGTATTACAGTAAGACAGTAAGATCTGACATAGAGCTAAGTGGCTTCTATTTTCTTAATAACAACATTCGGCATTTTCCTTCTCTGCGTACACATTAAGCACTATCGTGGTACCCTTATCAGTGTAAAAGTAATCTCTCATCTCTTTTATCATCACCCTTAAGTTACTTTAAGAAATAGCAGTGGTAAGGGCAAAGTCTTGGAGCTAAGGAGAAAATATCACCTTTTACCTTCTGAACATCAGGTATCTCTTCAGGCTGAGGAACAGAAGCAACTTTTTCTTCATCTACCCAGTTTCCCCACTCTTCTGCTGGTGCATTCCAATCAGAGCTGGGATCAGCTGAAGCAAGTCCATCTACAAAGGTTAAAAAGGTTTTCCATGAACGTCTCCTTACTTTACAGGTGCTCCGACAGTTTAAAAAAGGCTCTGCTTAAACCCACTTCTTGATATCAAGATAGGAACGTTCACTTCTTTTATTTCTGAGAAAATGTAAAGATTTCAATGACAGGTGGAAGACTTTTGTAAGTAATGAGTAAGACGGTTATTTTACAGAGCAATAGGATTACAGACTAGTCTCAGCAGCAGCCAGCTAGATACAATTGCTTTGATGTACTTTTCTAGATTATGTGAAGAGGGACAAATTTAAGAGTTATTCTCTGTCTTAAACCTCTCTCCTAGTTTATGAAAAAGTTAATCTTAACTCTAACACTGATCATTCTTACTGTAGTAAGAATCCTTTTCAAGCAATACATCTGTAAGTGTAGATCCTACTGAGCCAAGTGTCATCTTGCAACTGACATTTTTTGATAACCTTATTTTTTCTAAGACTAAGTCCCTACTCCATTTTGCTACCTTTCATCTATGATGGCACATATTTATATTGTCACACAGGAATGACAGATTTAAAGGATCAGTTACGTAAAAATCGAAAGTATCTGAAGGGAAGAACTAAGCCTTAGACTGTCTGTTTACTAGAAAGTTAGAGCAAGCTGGTTTTAAAACAGAATGCCTTGTGAAAGATCTTTTTTTTTTTAATTTCACATTTATATTAGTATCACAAACATTTCTCACCCTCAGTCTATGCCAAATTGAAGGAGAAGAGGCAAACTTGGTCTGCCAAGTACAATGGGATTCAGTTTAAACATTTGAAAAGTCAAAATGAAAAGCAGCAACAAACCCAGCTAAATTTACTGGCAAACATGAAACAAAAAAATACACCAAGAGATCTTAAGATTACTTATACTTTTCCACCCGTTGCTTTCCCATAAAAATACTACCTCAATTACACTTACTTTGAACACTAAAATTTACTGATTTGGAAAAAACAATTACTGCCCAACACAACACTATGGTTTACACACTGCCCTCATGCTACTTGCTTAACAAAGAAAATCCATTCTGCTTTATTAACTAATAAAATTAGTAGTATTTGTACATACAATTAATTTCCTTGTCCTGAACCTGATAAAGCAGTAAGGTGTATCTGTGTATCACATTGGCCTAAACTTACATTATTCCCCCCTTTCTATTAGTGTACACTTCAATTAGTTGACATCTATCACCAAATTACTCCGTTAACAGAAGCTATAGCTCTAAGTGTTCTATGCTTAGAAAAGTGAATTAAATTATGCTTCTGATAATGTGTAAAACTGATTACTTACAAATGACTAACTGAAATGTGCTTCCCCTACACTTAAATCACATAATTTTCAAAATGATCTGGTATCAGAGCAGTCACGCCAAATTGGTGGAATCGAGGGCTGCATCAATCTATTCTTCCTGATATCTAATTTATTTATTCCTAATCTATATTTAGATACCAGGAAGAAATTCTTCACTGAGAGGGTGGTGAGACACTGGGCCAGGTTGCCCAGAGAAGCTGTGGCTGCCCCATCCCTGGCAGTGTTCAAGGCCAGGCTGGATGAGGCTTGGAGCAACCTGGTCTAGTGGAGGGTGTCCCTGCCCATGGCAGGGGGGTTGGAACTGGATGGTCTTTAAGGTCCATTCTGACCCAAACCATTCTGTGATGCTATTCCATGATTCTATTCCACTTTTGCAGTTATTTACCTTCTCTCTAAGAACAACTTCATGTTAACATGGCAAGGCAGATTTCTGGTTGAACGTCTTGACCAATTCTTCAGGTCAATGACCTAATGAGGTGCACTAAATCATTTTTCTTAAACATTCCTAGGTACGACTGAATAAACTTAGCAGTTACATGGCAGTTCAAAAAGTGAATTTAAGGCTAAGCGCTTTCTTTGCAAGTACAGTTCCAATGGTAAATATTTAGGAACAGCTGTAACTTTATCATACTACAGCCCTGTTTTGGGAGAGACTTGTGGTAGGAACCACAAGAATATTTTAAAATTGGCAGAGGGGGAAAGGGGAGAGTAACCACCAATCTTACTGTAATTCCCAAGTACTTACAGTGACCTCTACCCTGCGTATGCTTTCTATGCATGTAAAGACTTACTGGTGTTTGCTAAATAAGACCATGTTAGACTAATGCTGTGGTTTAACAACACAAGAGTCTTACGCCACATTAAGTTTTGAGTAAGGTAAAAGAACACGTAAAAGTGAACTCAGTGACTCAAATACAATCTGCTAAATACAGAGAGTCTTTTGCAAACTTGCAGTAGACTTTTCTCATAATTTGCAGTAAGACTGGTTAAACTGATTACCAGAATTTTCTAACAAAGCCAGAATGAGATCTTTCACTTCTGAGTTTCAATAACCAAGTACTTTTCCTACAAATTAATCATTTTCTATTATCATTCATCAAAATACTTCTACCTACTTTCTTCAAAGTGCCAACTAGCTTCACAAAAGTGAAACATTCCAGGTTTTTTCCTCAGATGCTCAAGATTGTCTAATACAAGTAGCTAATGTAAGTAACTACACTTTAACAGTAATTAACAAAACTTTGTTAGTGAATGTTTTAGAGGAACATACTTAACCCAGACCATTCATCATCAACAGGGGGTTGAGCATGACTTAAATCCCACTGAAAATCAGAAGTACCAGCCTGAGGAACTGATTCATTGTTGGAGCCTGAAAGGGAATAAATAAAATTGTACCTGTGAGTTAACATGCTTCCTAATTTTCTTGTGTAAAGAACTTCCAATCAAAGTAGGAAAGGAAGACAGAAGAGTCAAAGAAAAAAAGGCTGATCTTAAGGACTGCACAGGACAGGAAAACTACGAGGTTCTTGGAAGTGAGATATATTCAGGAAACAAGGGAACACTGAAGAAGACAGACAAAATTCAGTCAGGAGAAGAATATGGGGGAAAAAAAAAAAAAGATGCAAGAAGGGTGAGTAACAGCACTTTAAGGTTTACAGCAGTCTCCTCAAACTGAAAAATATCATGAAATTTTATGGGTAGTAAATTATTACCCTTTATCAAGTAAGAACTCTTACAGGGAGAAGTTCAAAAGAAAAAGGTACTAGAAAAACACTCATCAATTTCACTGCAAACACAGAAATTAAAATTATTCATTACTAAGAATCCAATTCTCATTTCAAGTAAAAATGTTTCAGGAACATAAAAGCAGCATGACAAGAGTAAGGCCAATACCAGCCATGTCAACGAAAAGTGTTAAAACATCTAACATCATTATTTTAAGAAAAATAAGGCATCAACAAGCAGAAACCATTTTAGAAAAAAATAACCCCTCAAAAAATCTTAACTATGAGACCAAAAGAAATTAATATATTACTTCATGAGAAGACTTACATTTGAAATGAAACTTAAATAGGGCCACAGCTACCTAGGTGTGTCTATTTTATAAACACTGCTGCAAAAGATACCTCGAGTGACAGGAACTTTGACATGTTCTCGGTTTTTGCTAGCCAGTCACAAGTCAGAAGTAAATAATTATTTGCATTAAAACACTGTTGGCTAAGGTGCCTCAGAGATGATGAAAATACTTCATTGTCTTCACACCTCTCTCAATTAAAGTTGGAATGAATGTATTGCAGATGGATCTCAGATCAGCTAGTCACGCCACTTCATTAACTAAACTTTCTTCAGTTTTAGCCTGGAGACTGAACTTGAATTCAAGCGGCTCCCTTGGGAAATGTTATTTTCTAAAAGCTCTCTGTACAATTAAGACACTATTTCTTCTTTAAGACAAGGTTTCTGTAAGTTTTCATTAAGTGAACTGTTCTTTGGCAAGTCTGATAAATCAGACCTTGGAATTTATGACTTCTTCATTATGCTGGCTCAGATGTGCAGAGAGAACGAAGCACTCATGTGAGCCGTAGGACAAGGAGCTCGAGTTCTACAGTTAAAAGACTGCAAACTGCAATGCACAAAAACATAGCCTAAGTGCGTAAGTACTTGGCCAGCTACTTCCTAAAAGAAAATAACCATGCCAAGCTCGTTAGATAATGGGAGTAAGTGAGAAAGAGCAGAAAACCCAACATACGATCCCTTTGTTGTGTAGTAAATCACTGTAGCACTAATGTCAGTAATTGAACACACAAGATCTGTTATGAAGCCAGGTTTGCACTCTGTAGCAGTTTCACCCTTCAAAACAAGAAAACCCCAAAAGCTCAGGTTTCCCACCCGCCATACAGAGAAAAGACTCAGGACTTCAAATCCTCCCTATGGAACATATTTTGAAAGTAGTGCTTCAGTTCCTTGAAGGGACACAAACCAACCATCAAATAACAAACCTCCCAGAAGACCAGAGTAAACACTTTCTCAGAAAGCAATCCTTAGATCTCCAACTTGAGACATAGCAATACAGAGCAATTTCTTGTGCCCATCAGACTCAACACACAAACAGGAAGGTTAAATAAAAAATATCGCCTTCTTATTGATTTCGTTTTTGATCAACAATTTAAAACAGTTCCTTTATTGAATAATTTGAGCATAACAAAAAAGCTTTCTAGGCTTTCATAAAACGTGCCCACTTGTTGACATTTACCAGTACTGTTTCTTAAGAACAGTAAGAAAGATGCAGATTAATAACATGTGGCAAATTCTATTTCCACCTGTTGGGGTAGAAGACAGTGGAAAAATCTTTGGAAGGACATACATACCAGAAACTCCAGGAGTTAATCCAAATGAAGAGAAAGAAGTAGAATTCTGTTCAGAGGTATTAATCCTTGCATCCACATTCCAAGCAGCTGTGGGGGAAGGGGAAAAAAAGAAAGAAAAAGAATTTCAGCGTTGCCAGCAGTGTGAAGAAGTTTGCTATTTAATTACGAACAGGGTCAGAAAACCGGCAGAAGTTCCAGCCATGTTAACACTTCACACAACTGAGGGCGTTATTTTGCTTATTACATGAGACAATTAGTGCTGACAGAGATGTGAGCATATGAATATTCAGCTTGAAACTATTTTCAAGCTTTCTAAGATATTTTTCCCTCTACAGCCTTTTCTTCTCACAAAAAGTAAATTGTGTTTGAGGCCCATTCTTCTTCCCATTACTGCAATTATCTATGTTGTTGAAAAGCATATTTATTAACTCTGTGAATGAACCTCTAGCTTGGAACAAGTTATATATGTGTTAGAGAACAGAACTGAGTTCAGAACAATTTTTCACAGATAGGAGGTACTGATTAAAAGTTAAGATATATTTGACTGTTAACTGTAAGGTCAGAGTAATAAGCAGAAATAATCAGTGACACTAATGTGTCAAAGAAACTGCTGGTTAGAATGTGATGCTAAATAAGAACTACTAGGAGTTATGGTAGTTTTTATTTAGAATTATATTTATTTAGTTGGGGGTGGGGGCATGCTCAAAACTGGACAGAGTATTCCTGACGCTGTCCAAGAAGTGGATAATCACTATCCCCAATCTACTGACTCCTGTTAATACAGCCCAGAATACCGTCGGTGTCCTGTGCTGCTGAGGCTCATGTCCAGCTTGGTGTCCACAAGGACCCCATATCCAGAGGTGCTCTCCAGACAGTCAGTCCCCAGACAGGGGTGCTTCCCACCTAGCTTCAGTGCTTCACATTTGTCCCCAGCGAACTTCCTCAGGCTCCTGTTAGCTCATTTAACCAACAGAACCTGATGGTTTAGGTCCCCCTGGATGGCATCCCAGGTCTATCAACTGGCTCCCTGCCCTTCCCCACTCAGATTTGGTGTAATCTGGGAATCTGATATGAATGACATCCTGTTGCCTCCTCCAGATCATTTATAAATATAATAAAGTGGACAGCTGCAAGTACAGAGCCCTGTGATATCCCTCTCGTTATCAGCCTCCAGGGAGTGTGTGACTCACCAACCACTACCTTTCAGCCTGACCAGTTTTGCCACCATCCTAACTTGGAAACAATAATATGGTGAGAGACAGTGTTGAAAGCATCACTAAAGTCATCAAGAGCATGTTCACTGCTCTCCCCTCACCCCCAGAACTAGTCATTTTACCAGAAGCAAATCAGCCTGGTCAGGCATCACATATTCTCAATACCAAAGACAACAACAAGCTGGTCCCAGTCACTAAGAACTACCCTATGAGAATATACAACAGAACACAGCTGACTGGAAGGCAAAAAAAGCTCTTTGCCTTTACTAGGCAATAGTAAAGCTTCCAATGGTATAGCAGGTCCAGCCTCAGGCACCACATTTCAAGATATGCAAGACAAGTAAGAGCGGTCTAGACTAAAGCAACGCTGCTGACTACAAAGAAACACCGCTTTCCAGAAGAGACTACTATCACTTCAACTGAACAGTGGGAAGGACCATGTTACAGCGTCTACTAATACTCTGAAGATTGCTGCCCAGAGAGAAATGAAGGATTCTCTTCTCTCTTACTATTATTACAGACAGTACAAGTGATAAAGGCAAAAAATTGTACCCAAAAAAACTAAAAAAAAATTCTAATTTGTTTTCTAAGAAAACAGTGTAACAGTAAATGTCACAAGAGCTGAACAATCTTCACGCCTGCAGCCTAAACAAACATCTGTCAAAACCAAACACAGTTGATTTGATTGTGTTGGATCGGCAGAATAGACTTATGACCTGGGTTTTAAGACTTCATTAAAAACAACAAGTTACACTTCAAAACGACTCAGTAATCACTTTCAGAATTTTAGGAAAGTGATATAAAAAATTTGATTCCTTCAGAGAAATAATGTTACCTCAGAAACTCCAAAACCCCAGCTGAACTGTAAACACAGACGTTAAACCATCAGAACTTAAACAGAAACTGTTTAGTTCACATGTCACTAGATTACTCCAAGATTTTTTTAATATATAAACATAAAGCTATTTCAGAGATTCACTACTTAAAAATATGCTTAAGTGAAGCACATTTTCTTCAGAACAGCTCACCAATGGGAGTGAACAAAGAGCGCTCTTTCCAGGGCCTGCCCACCAGGGGTACGCCCCAGTCCTTTCCGTTTCCATTAGCATCTCCAGAATCCTGGCCCCAAGCTGATGTCTCTGTCTTCCTCTTCCCAGCTGCAGTTGAGGGAACAGACGTCCATTTCTCCTCCCCGACACCGATCTGTGACATTTTTACAGACTTCTCATTCCAGTTTCCTCCATTTACTGTATGGCTCTCAGTCAATCCTGGAGAAACTTAAATACAAGCACAATGAAAGTGTTATACAAAAGAAGAATTGGATGAAGAATTAAAATATTACTTACGTGCACATATACGTAACAATAAACAAAAGTACAAATGAACAGCAGCTTTGCTACACCAGTGTGATACAGAAGAGCTGCTGCTCTGTCTCAGCTGATTTTCCAGTTCAAATGATATGCACCATCTGTAAATGAACTTGAAAGTGAGGAAAAACCAGCACCAAAATGCACTCTCCTTCCTGCATTCCTTTCCTTATAGGGCTGATAACTGGGTGGACCAGTGCCTCTAGCTCAAAGAAATAAACAAACAAAAGCAGGAGGGTGGGGTGTTTCCAACTCTGCCAGGTAATTTCTCCACAGCATATGGTGATGATTTGTAAAAAGCACAATGCATTAGAAGGAGAATAATTTCTGTTTCACAACTGCATACAGTAGTTCTCTAGGCAGGAAGTAGAAGAAATGACCAAGGATTAAAAAATGCTTCCCAAACACTACACAGAATTTGCAAAGAGCACAGCTGTCATATGGACTACGGAGTGCATCAAAGTGCATCAAAGGAGGGGAAAAATAAAATCATGGTAACACTCTCAAAATAATTCATAACCAATATGTTTTATGGTACATTAAGGTAAAAAAACCACAAGTCTATCTGCAACAGTCTACCCTGCTGAGGAATTACTGGTCATAGCAAGTTTAATGTACACTTTGGGAGGAGACAGTAGTACATTGAGACAAAGATCATTACAAAACTTAAAATTATTTTAATTTATGTCCCTATAAAGCAAAGGCTAATGGTCACCTGGTGCACCCAGCCTGACCTCCTATATATCACAAATCTTTCCCACAGGGCTCTGCATATCAAACCCTCTCTCTCTTTTTATATATGCAATGTAAACAACAGAGAGGCTTCTCATTTACAAACAATTAAGAAATATCTGTATATTACAAGTGTAGCACTTACACAGTCAGCCAAAACCTGATGCACGAGTAAGTCAATGCCAACAAGAACTACAGACCCTGTATTTCATTCCTCAAATGAATTCATAGCTCAGGCAGCATGAACATGCCACATTCAAGTCAGCCTCACTGGCAAAGAATTGGTTAAGTGAGATATGCCTAGATTTTCTTAAACAACTATTTCCAACAATCTGTAAGGTCACCACTGCTGTACCTAAAGACACTGCCCTTTGCCTATAAAGCTCCACAGCACTAACATTGTTCATGTCAGTCAGTGTCCTCTAAAGGTAACGAGACATCTCAGGGGAAGGCAACAGCAAAACCAGCAGAGAGACAGAAACCCAAGTGTAGCTAACAGAAACACTCTTGAAAACTTGCAAAAAGACAGGTGAAGTCCTGAAGCAGCAGCCTGATCACTCTATCATACTACTCTCCTGTCACAAACATCTGCCTTCTATATGACCATAAGTTGCCACAGAATCACAGAAAAGATTGGAAGGGATGTCTGGAAGTCACCCAGTTCCACCTTCCACTCAAAACACAGCTACCTTCAAAATTACACCACTTAATATTCAAGTGCTGGAAATCACAAAGGCTAATAGTTCAAAGCGTATCTGGTCAATCTTACAAAGAACATTTTTTCCTCAAGGCCAGTCAGAATTTCCCTTACTGAAACTTGATTGTTGCCTCCTCTCCTTCCATAATGCACCTCGGAAGAATACAGCTCCTTCTGCCTGTGCTATGGTCCAGGAGTTTGCCTGTGAAACAAAGCTCTCAAAGTAGCAGAAAGTGGTTCACTTTCTGGACCTGGGTGCCTTTAACAACTCACTTGTTGACTTGCTTAATCGCACTGAATACTTCTTGCGAAAGCAACACCACTAACCTTGGGTATGAATACGAAACAACCATCTTGATTGCCTTATGCCAAATGAAGAATAAAATAATAATAATGAAAATAATAACATGATGAAAGCCTTTTACCTTGTGGAATTGATGATTCCCCCTTTGCAGGCTTAGAGCTGCTAACCTGTGCATTCAGAAGCATATCACCTGATTAAGGAATATGAGGAAACAGAGCTAGAATTAACTTTTTTCAAAGAGCAACACCTGTAAAAATCTTAAGAGTATGCATCACTGATATAAGAAAAAAACACTGATATGATAAGGGAAAAAAGCCTCAAAATAAAGACATTTTCAGAAAATTTAAGAAAAAAGTTTAAATGCCCTATTTTTTATTAGTGTTTATTTTGCAGACAAAATGAACTCAAAACTGATTTAGGGCCTATAAACCAAGTAATTGCAAATTTCAAAGAACTGCATCTAGTTTTCCCAAGAACAGTGAACAGAAATATAAAACAGAGGCTTTTTCAAGCAAGGGTAGCTCTAAGTGTTTCGGAAATACACAGCTTTCTCTAAATTCTACCTTATCATGTGAAAACCCTTAAAAACATACGATGCATAAAGGAATGGGCTAGTGAGATTGCAGTAGTTACGACTAGCCACAGAGTACGTAGACAGTTGGAATGACCATTTCTTGAAGCTTTTTGCACGCAAATGAACAGGGAAAACAATGGATCTAGTCCTCAAGGACAAGAACCACACACACAGTCAAGATGCAAATAAGCATTAACAAAAACACCAGGTAAGGCATGGAGATTTCAATACACGTACCAGAGTTGCTAGGCTTGGTGGTTTTGCCACTTTGCAAGTTTCATCTAATTAAAGCACCAAGTGTATCAGTAGGTTAAAAGTATGTCAGAAAGCTAAACTGTTTGTCTTCAGATTCTTTTAGGTTCTTAAACCATTTCTCAGTAGCAGCCAAATATGAATTCCTGTGCCTACACATGGTTTAAACCAGCCCATGCAACTTCTCGCTTAAACTGTAGCAGCCCGAGAAGCCACAACTTACATTTCCTTATTGAATCCTTAGCTATAATTGATTACTAAGTCTCAGCCAGGTGTGCCCCACCATTATGAACAGTTTTCGCATGGATACTACTAAATCAATGTTGGAAAAAGTGTCTATTTGTTAAGCAGTGAATGATCTGTAAAGAGAATTCATGTGCATAACCTTCCCACAAGGAAGCATTCAAGAAGTTAAGGAGTTGGTGCTGCCTGAAGCAGCGCCGAGGGTGCCCTTGAAGTTTCCAAAAACATAAAGGGCAGAGTCAACAGAGCACAAGTGAAGGAGTGGAGACATATGCCTGTGAAGCTACCAACAGAGCACAGCTGTGGAGGCCAGTGTCTCAGCCACTTAAGCCAGAACATTCCCCCCAAGTGTGTTCAAAAAAAGAGGGAGTTTTGCACAATGAGAAATACCTTTACAGGGCTTGAAATAATATCCTCAGGAGTTACACCTCCAAACATACCTACCATAGAGCAAAACCAAGTCACTACTTAAGCATTCAAGTAAAGTTATCTTTCTGGAACGTGTTCACAGCCCTACTGACCATTGTACCTTTATTTTTTCTGAGTCCAGCCGGCAGCGATGGTGTAGGCATCAGTTGTTCAATGGACACACTAACTGTATTTTCCACCCCTGGGAGATTTGATTCTCCTGAGCCACTGTCGGTCAGCACCTTGTCTCGTTTACGCTGTTGTCGTTTCTCTCTGTTACTGATTTTTGTTTCCCAGGCACCTAAAACACCCCCAAATGAAAACATCACTACGTCAGAGAGCAAAAAGGAAAGAAAGAGTTTTAGCTTGTTGCATATCAAGCTTAAGTCTGAGCACAGGTTCAGTTTAAGAGTTACAGACATAGCAGCCAACTTCAATGTTAGTTTGAAAACATGACCAACTGGCCAAAGCTAAGTTGTTCTGGATGTAACGTGATAACACTGCGCTTCTCAGAACAAAACACCAACACCGTGAGGGCCCTACAATTCACAACTTTTCTCACTTTTTGTAACTTAAAATCAGCTGAAGTTAAATATTGTTGTTTCAAAGCTCATATTTTCAGATCTAATATGTGACTGTAGAGTTATGACAAAGTAAGTTTCTTGTGCTTCTTTATGAAGCACAAACAAGTAAACCTTAAACAGCATTTAAGGTAAAATGCGTCTAATTGCCATTTTCTGTGTGTTTGCGTTCAGTACCTTCATCAACTTCCTTTCCATCTAGACGTGACGTATCCTGAACCATTTTAGTATCTCCCTTCGATTTCTTTTTTTTCTTTGACTAGAATAAAAATAAAACATTATCTTAACAATCACTCAGTGATCACTTGTCATAGGGATTTAGCATTCTCCCCCCCAAAATACAGAAGTAAACTTAAAACAGATTTTCCTGAAAACATGTCTGCATGGACAGTCCCTTGAATGGAATACTAAACAATACTAATTCCTAAACATTCATTAAGAAGATTGAAGTAGCATGAAAGACTTATGCAGTACATAAACGGCAGGTGAGGGGGACAGAGCACATGTACCTAATGCTACAGAGCACAAAGCCTGGCTGAAGACGCTATGCTGATGGCATGACAGTCACAGAGGAGTATGAACGGTCTGGCAAGCAGATCCCATTCTGGCAAAATCTGTTTTGTGTAGAATCAAGTATAAAGTTACAAATGGAGAAATAAATAATGCCAGTGTCTCCTTTAAGAAAACTGGGCAAGAATTCCAGCTTGGAAAATGCCTTCAAAACAGGAACTGTGATTAGAATCCATACAGATAGACAGTTCTTTTTCCTAAGGTTTCACTAGTTACGGCTTCTTAGCTATACAAGAAGAGATAGAGGAACAGACGTGACTACTTCTGCAAGCAGTGTCGGTGTGTGAGATAACAATAGAATGTTAAAAAGATAATATTGAGGAAAAAGGATGAAAAATGACCCAAGATATTGTGAGAGAGTATATTGCAGAAAGCCTTGGAGTTGAATCTTCAATAAGGTGAAGTGATGGCAAATTGACTTGACTACCTTCTTAGAAAGAAAATACAGTAGTGAAAAGCTTCTCAATCTAGTGAAGAAAGGTGTGAGAACTACCAGATAAACCTGAATGGAAAAAAAAAAAAAAGACAGTCTTTTTAAAGAAAGATGGTTATCCACTCAAATGCTGTAAGGGGAACTTTTCACTGATGCGCTGTCTCTGAAATATTTCAATAAGGGTATTCTAAGAATGCCGCATGTTTTTCTGGAATACATGCTTCTGCCAGAGTAAGACTAGTAATTGCTAGCTTCATACCCGAGTTCAAACTCTATGATTTTCTAGTCTCAGGTGTCCAAAAGAGTATAACAATCTCTCTAGAAATTCAGAACTGATAACAGCAAGATTGTCAGCACAGCTGCAGCAGATCTCCAATGGGCCCACAATGGCATGCAGTTCACATGCCTTTGAGTTAGCATGCCCAAAAAGTATCCTGTATTGCTTGTTAGTGCAGCACCAGAGATAAAAATCTCACTGCTTATATACAGTGTTGAGCCAATGCCAGCCTAACGCTTAGGGAGTTGACTTGAACCGTTAACTCACGGTTTACTGCACTAGGGGACCCACAATACAGATGCACCCAAACTGAATTATCTCACTTGTTTGCTCAGTAAATCCCCTTTATCCACACACCAACTATGTAACTTGTGAAAAGTCTCAAAGAGAAGAGCTGGTTAAAAAAAAACAAAACAAAACCCGAGAAGAATTGGTTCTAAGAATACAAACAAGTCCAATTGTTTGCCAGAGCACCTTCTAAGGAAAGGATGAAAAAGGAAAATGAAAACCAGTTATAAACTGCTTTTTGGAGCTCAAGCAGAGGAAAGATTAGTAAATTTATACCTACATCTCCCATTTTCAGTTACATTGCGAATGATAGTCTGAGAATGTCCCACCCACAAAGCCTTAACTACCCACCTGTCCTCTGGCACTGAGAGAACACCTGAAATTACTTCAGAAGTCTCCCAGGCAGCAGTTTAAGATGAATGCTCCTCCAAATAACTGCAGTTTCTTAAGTGACTAGCTCTCCTACAGAGGTATCAACCTCAGATTTTAAACTTCTCATGAAAACAAAGTTTAACAGTATTAAAACCAAGTTTGTTCCTAATAAACACTTTTCATAAAAAGATAAAGAATTCAAATTTTGACACTATATTTACTTTCCTAACATAAGTTACTAGAACATGATCTGAGAAACCAGAACCATAATTAGTCATCCCATTTACTCACCACCTGCCAAATGTAGTGCTGTAACAGTCACTATGTCAGTAACAAGCTGAAACAGTAAGAGATGTTAAAGGCTACTAAACAAACTACCCAATCATACTGCAGAAACCTACAGATTCAAAGCGTCACCTTCTGCAAGAAAGCAAGCTGCTAGTGTTGGTTCTGCCAACAAAGAGCACATGAGGAACTAGTCAGGCCTGCCAAATTTTTTTTAAGTGTTTAAGATGCACTGTCCCCCACGCAAGAACAATAGAAAAATAAACTCTTCCTCATCCCCAATGGTCTGTTTCTAGTATTCAAGACAAGGCAGTTGTGTGCTTGCAAACAGAACAGGCAACGAAGTTCTAACACCCTGCAATCTCAACCACAGTCACTTCTTCGACACAGTCCCTTACACTAAAAACAAGACAAAGCCCTGTACTGTGCAAGTCACTAAAAATGGAAAAAAGGGAAGAAACTATTCAACGTGTCAAGAGACTCATAAACCATATGAACGGCCACAATCCAGACGTTACTCAAAGCTTCCTCTCCCCCAAAGCAGAACAAGAGGATATAAGCGATACAAAAATGTAACTAGCTGGAGAAGCATCCATACCTATCTAGCGGAACTGATTTCCTGGAGCTGCAGCTTCCAGGTAACATTTTAAAATTCAGATCACTGTTTGCAGTTTTAAGTTAAAGCTCGAGATACCATTTAAACACCTACCGAGAGCCCCACAGCCAACTAACAGGATACAGTCACACTGTATGGGCCAACATACTAACTGCAAAAGAAGTTACTACAGGATCAGTCAAGAAAGTTAATTAAAGCTTGAATGAGCTAAACAAATTACAATAATCAACTACTGGTTTCTGACTGTTTATGTATAATACTTTATTTTTCCAAAAATTCTCAGTATGGCTTGAACAAATGCATTTTGTTGAAGGAAATAAATCAGAAATCCATGACAGTAGGAAAATTTCAGACACAATGTTAGCAAGAACCACACCAAAAATCATCATCAAAGGCCTATCATAAATATAACCATGTAGCCCTCAAATGATAACATTTATGGTAAGGCTAGAGGATAATAGTCCTCAGTGCAAAAAACATAACACTGCCATTAGTATGGTTACGTTTTAGATAAAGCTACAGACCAGGCTTTAGAAAGATGTTTGTAATGTAGCTATTCAATTTGCATAACAAAAAGCTCACACCAGACTTCAAAGCCCATATGTGTCATGAGAAATTAAGAACTCTAATCACTAATGGGTACATCCACAAAAGAAATAAGCAGGCACATGGTCTTAATCCTTTGAATAGTAGTCCCCCAATTCTTAGACCATTTACAAGCTACTTAACAATACTATCATTATGTTGCCTCTCTTTAGAAGCCAGCAAAGATGAAACACAAACTTAATTTCTGTAGGCTTAACGTTTTCACATGATGAACAGAGATATCGGTGGTTAGCGGGGGCAGGGAGTGGGGTTTGCCTGATGCAAACATTCCATGATAAGGCATAATCTGAGAAGAAAATAGTACTTTAGCTCTTCCCAACATCAAATTAGATTCATACTCTTCATAGCAAGAAATATGCCTCTTCACCCATCTAAGTAACAGGATTTCAAATCAGAGTTCTTAGAAATTGAAATAACGTGCACTAAACTTTGACATTGTCATTTCATATATATAACTGACCTTTTCATTCTTCTTTTCTGTGTCCACTGGCTGCTTTGTATTGTCTTTACGGACAGTTTGTATTACTTCATCCTCAGATACATCAAGGAAAGACCGTCCATTAGGCTGTGTAAATAATAAAAAAAAAAAAACATTGAAGAAAGCAGATGAAACAAAGCTCAAATTACACCATTACTGAAATACAACTATTTGTTGACTGAAAAATGCTCGCAAGAATATTAAGCGAAACAGACAGTGTGGATTGGTGCTCAAAATATCTACTGCAATTCTACATTTACCAGAGAAGTGAGAAATGAAAGAAACGGGTCTCCTCATTCCATCTCAATCCTACTCAACAAAGAACTGCTTATCAAAAGGCAAATTTTAGAAAGTCACCAGCTTTCAGAACAGGTACAGTTCCCTGAACATATAGTTGAACGTACCATAAATTATCTAATTAAATGAATGCATTTACCACTTTGTAGCAGTTCAGCAGTGGGCTGAAGTTTTAAAATCATTTCTACCTTGACCAAATTTCTGCAGCTTCTACCTATGCATGCGCCTCACAGCTCATTTCCTTCACAAGTTAAATTTCATAGTAGAACAGCAATTAGAAGCCAAACACGAAGCATGACTAAGCATGACATCCCATTGTTCTTTTCAGACAGACTTGATTACAGTAGTTACATTAGACTACTGTTACCTCCTTTCGTAATAAAGGAAGGAAAATTAGCATTTATTATTTAACATAAAGTTAAAGCTCTGGACAGACATTAACTTAGTCTTTACCATCACCTTTGACAGCAAAGGCATACACCTCTGCCTATATATTTCCTATGCAAAAATGTAATAATTTAAGTCACATTTATTAAGAAAAAGATAGAAGTGAAGTTTCTGTGCTTAACCGCAGAAAAGATGAAAATAAGTGAAGTGTGATATACTACTTTTAGCCACTGATGTCACCGAGTGAAAAACTATTGTCAAGAGTAGTATTTGATACTGAATCCACCCAAGGTTCCTATTAATTCACATTCAGTAATGATTCAGATAATATCTAATTTTCAGTCTTCAATTTAAGCATAATTAACTACTTCATAGTTACTTTTATTTCTGCAATATATTTTAAAATAAAATTCAAACTATTTTAATAATAAAAATAACTAAAGATAATAAACCAAAAGCTATTTGAAGTCTACAACACATAAACCGGATTGTCTTAAAGTAAAACGATGGCCATATTACAACTTAGTATGAGCTATTCCTCCAAATATCAGATCCGAGCCTCAATTTAACTTATACAGGTATTTAAGACTTGCCATGTTATATTATGCTTACAAATCACCCTCGGCATGATTTCGTCAGTGCATTGCTTACTGTAGTAAGCCAGCATGCCAACTTCTTATTCTGTAACTATTAATAGAAATTGCAAGATCAGGTCACCTAACCCTTCTTCTGCAACCACCAGCTTTCAACTAGACTTTTCATAACCAAGCTGCAGTACATTTCCTTCTGCATTCTGAAAATGAAGTATATTGTACAGATCTGCGTCTCAAAATTCCCTCTGATAGTTCCTTGTAACAAACCTTACAGTACTTGATTCCACAGGGATACCAAAGACCTGATACTCGATCCTGAAAATAACCTGTTGCCCAAAAATCAGTTCTTGAACCCTCCTTTTCTCTCCAGATTCCGCATAGTCATTTTATTAGTGATATGACGTCTTTCCATCCGTGTTGGTACCCATGATGTTTAAGATCTTAAGCTGAAGAAAGAATCGCTATTTTAAAGTTACTTAGCAGTAGAGCTGAACAACAGATTTGCTGCATCTAGTACTGGACTAGTGTCAAAAATGGTTACACCCAGCTAACTTTTAAATTCTGTACCTTACTCTGCTTCTTTGCTATTATATATATACACCTTAAATTGAAAACTACTTTCTTATGCCCTCTAAAAAATTCAATAGATAAAAGTTTTGACCTTGAATTTAAAAAAAACCACCCAAACCATCTGTTTCTCTGCAGTAACAAACTAATTCATATCCATTAAGAACTCTATGGAAAAATTAATCCACACGACTGTTCAAAATGCTGTTTGATCATCTGATCATGCAAACAACCACCATTAGAAATATGTTTAAAAACTTGTACTTTGGTGCATTTATTCCTGAATTGTAATAGTCTCCTTTGCAGTAGAAGCTTTCCACATTTATTTTCTGCCCACAGATGAATCATAGAATTTTAACCAAAATTCATGTGACCATTTTTGGATATAGCAAAGATAGTAACAGAAGTGGGAGAGAAAAAAAGCTTTTCCATAGTATTCAGAAATGTTTCTTTTAAAAGACAACTACAGCCCAAAAGATTAAGTTTAAAACTTTACGGTAATATAGTAAACATCCACTGACAATATTAATTCATTCAAATTCTGCAATTTATCTGCCATCTTTTTTTCCTCATCCTAAAAGCTACAGGGAAGATGTAACCAGGCAGAAATAATGCTGTCAGTAACACTACTGATTTCTGAACACATTTCTTGCCTGCTGACTTTAAAAGCCCAGTATTTAAATAAAACATTTTTCACACACATTCACATTTGCGGGTGTTAAGATAACCCGAAAGTAGAACAAAGGTTTTGCTGAGGGTGTTAAAATGAAAAATATTGTTCTTCAAATATGGTACAGCACAATGGATAACTCTGTTTCATACTGCAAATGGCAGTAATGAAACTGCTATCATTTGAGTCTTGGCCGTGTTACTCACAGACCTTCGCTACATGTTATAAAGATATGCCATCTTAAAATATCTTGGCCAACGAAAGAATCTGTTTAACACTACTATTTTCTGTAAGCTTCTCTTAAGAAAGAAAATAAGCAATTCTCTCTTTGAGCACTGGAGAATCCTATGTCCCTACTTCTCCTGCAATTGGACAATTAACATACACACCAAAACAACATGTGAGTATCAGCTGAAAGTATGAACAAGTCTTTATGCAGTCTACTGCTAGCTGCAATAAGCATAAAGCTGTCATAGCCCAAAAAGTTCTTTCAAGCAGACCAAGTAGGAAACTCTCTCAAACGAATGCAAATGCTTTTACTAAAATGTGTAGCAGTTACTGTCCAGGTGTACTTCGAACAATAGGAAGTACATAGTCAATTTGGTATTTTCTGCATCTACAAATAGATGGATGAATTGCTTTCTACAGCTGCAGCACAGTACAGAATGTGGTTACTCTCAAGCTCCTACGGTGTTTTGCAGATTGTACGGAAACCACATAAGAACAGTTTCACCTACTTTTTAAACCTTCAGCAGAAAAAGAAGAGCAGCACAGCAATTATTCAGATGGGAAAGGAATTAAAATTAAAGATCAAGAGATTTTTGGAAAGAAAAAAATTCTTAACAGGGGCCAAGGAACTCTGTGACAGGACACAAAGAGCTAGGCCCCTGCCAGGAGCTAAAAAAAAGGAAAAAGGGGCTTCAGGTTTACTGCACAGAATCTAAGGGAAGGATGCCATGCTTGCTCCAAGCAGCTGGAGAAAGACAGAACTGGCTCTGTAAACTATACTGTTAATGAACACTATACTGTTCCAGCTTCATTTCTTTGCTCGGTCTGCCCATAGCAAGTAAGAAACCAGAATCTCATAACTGCTACTGTATCCAGTCAACACAGTGCTATAGGACTAAACTGACTTCACTGCAATAGGTGGTAAGTTGTACCCTACCCACACAGAAACTCATAAAGCCACGTCACCTCAGCAAGGGTACAGTGAAGAACATCTCTGATCCTGACTGATGAGTTAGGCATCACCTGCCATACGCTGAGCTCAGTAATTCTGTATTAAAGTAACGCTACGGCTTTTAATTAGACATCTGTAGCGTGCTCTTTAATGCTATGGACCAGTTGCTCTAAGCTTTCTGAAATGCCCGCAATGGAAATCTAGACCCTGGCATAGCAAACCCTGTAGTAAATCTACTGATAATAGGCTTACTCTTTTCCCTTCAGAGACCTCAGTATGAGCACCACAGCGTACAAACAAACAAGGCAAAAATGACTAGGCAGCAATCATTAAGAATTCTTGTTGCAGCTTTACATTTCCAATGTTGTTTTAGAATTTTTTATGTAAAAGTCAGAAAATATTGGGCTGTGCTGACACAGGTCTCTATGAACTTATCTTGGGAAATGAGCATGAGGCAGGCCTATTAAACTTTGCCACTGGTATAAGCTTACTTGCACTATACTAATGATTCCATTCGTGCATTTTCTTTTTGGAAAAGGTGGTGGGTTTGATTCTTCTTTTTCACCTCTGCATGGAAATAACGAATACAAAATCCTATAAAAGTAACTTTAGAAATGTTAACAATACAGAATGACAGCTGAAAAACTATTTTACTCTTCTGATTATGAAAATATTTGTTCTTACATAGCCTTAACTTTCATTATTGTGTGCCTGAGTAAAAGAAGTTTGAAACGGTGCAAGTATTCATATTCAGCAAAAATGTCAGTTAAGTTTCATACATAATTAATACAAAGTTTACTTTTATGAAGCCCTACACTACAGAGCATTGTCAAGTTAACAGTGTATCTAACTCCTTCACTCTATCTTCTGCTGTGGCATTTTTTTAATGTCTTCAATGATGACTTGCAAGAGTTCATGCTTTGTTTTTATACTGGACTTTAAAGAAAATAAACCAAGCAAAACCTAAATTATTTCTAGGCTTCGTCTTCATTTTTAACATACCTACTAAATCTTGAAGGATATGCTGTTCAAGACAACAAAAGATACTGCATCTTTAACGTGCCTTCTCCAAAATGGAGACCTAGCTATACTGGAAAAATTCTGAATCACAGTGCTTCCTCTTCTTGGTGCTCAGCGTTCAGGCTCTTGCAACTTCCAGAATCAACTTCAGTAGTTCACTGCTCAAAGACAGGCTGGTGGCATATGCAGACTTCTTCTGTTATAAGATACTCTAGCCTTAACTTCTCATACTGAAAAACCCCCAAACTTATCAAGCCTTAATACTGCCACAGATACAAACAAAGGTATAAACCCATTTTTCTCTCCTTTTTCTGGTCATTAGGTAAACAATGCAGATTGTATAGAGCAAGGTATAATTAAAAGACTACAATAAAAAACACAGTTGTAACAGGCAAGGGACATCTGCTGCACTTTCATTCCCATAATCCATTTGGACATAAATAGGATTACAAACATACTAACAATATAAAAGCTATAGAAGCAATCCCTTCAAGCCCCAAAACTATGATAATGCAGGAATTATCAACTGTCCTTTTAAGAATTCCCATTTTCTCATGAGGTGCACGCATACTGTCACAGATGAAAGGTTCCCACACCACACACTGAGGATTTAAAGAGAAAAAAAAATAGGAACGATCTGTTTTTAAGGGGCTGCTAAGACACAGATTTCCTTATTAAAGGAGATGATCCTTACTGTAACAACTAAATCAGACATATTCCTACTAAGGCAAGCTCACCACAATGTTGATGTTAACATGTTCTGCCAAAAAGACACTGCAAAAAGCCTTACTCAAGTTTGAATCATCACAGCATTTATCGGGCTTACAATGCTACTTCGAATAGTCTTTACCTGCCCGGACTGCAATTCCTGGCTTGAAAACCTAAGCCATACTAAGGTCTCCACTACTAGTTCTTAACTGCAAGCATTCGGTTAATAACAAAAATAATAATAATGCGTTCATATATTTCCATTTAAAAGCTTCTAAGAGAGACAAGCGTTTTCCTCACCGCCCAGGACTATTAACATCTAATTTTCGCGTGTGCCCGCTACTCCTCCGGGTTTTCAAAGCAAAATAGTAACCCAGGCGACACGAGTCGGCTCCAGAGCAGAGAGCCAGGACCCCCCCGTCCCTCCCATAGGCACATATCACCCTGGTGAATCGCACGGCGGTTCGGGGGAAGAGAGCTCTATGGCTCCCAGACCCTGCGGACGGTCCTCCCCGTTCTCACCGGTCCCTATGCAACCTGCAAGCGTTTCACCGAGCGGCGGGCACCGGGGACAAGGCCTGGGGAGAGGCAGCCGCGTTCGGGGCTGCTCGCCAAGCGCGACCTCCCCCCTCTCCTTCCCGCAGGGGACTCGCCGCGCTCGGCCGGGTGCCGCGGCAACCCCCGCCGCCGTCCCCATCCTGCTGCTGTCAATGAGCCTTTCATCCCCTCTCCCCCGCCGGCGCTGGGCCCAGCCGCCTCCCCAGCCCCACCGTGCCCTCGCCCCTTCCCTCCCGAGCGGTGCGGCCCTCGCAGCCCCTCTCACCCGCGCCGTTTTCTCCGGCAGCTTCTTCTTGTTTCGCTTCTTTTGCTCATCGCCTTTCAGGTGCAGCTGACCGGCGCCCGGGCCCGCCGCCTTGCCCTGGCCCCCGCCAGCTGTCAGGCCCGCGCTGGCCGCCTCATCGCCCTTCCTCTCCGCCGCTCTCCGCGCTGGCTTCTTACGGAGGCCGCTTCCGCAGGCCACGGCCAGGAGCAGCCCCAGCAGCCCCAGCCCCAGCGCGGCCGGGACCACCAGGGCGAGCCAGGTGGGCAAGCCCTGCGGGTCGAGGCCCAGCTCGAGGCCCAGTTCGGCACGCAGCAGGTCCAGGCCGCCCGACAGGACGTCCCGCACCCGGGTCGCCGCCTCCTCGGCCTGCTGGGCCGCCGTCTCCTGCCAGCTCCCCGCAGCCATCTCGGCCCCCTGCCCCGCAGAGGCCCAAACCGGGCGGGGCGGCGACGGGAGCGTTCAGGCCGAGCGCATCGCGGCCTCGGGACAGCCGCGTTCGCCCCGCCGCGCCGGAGGTAGGGGGGAAAGGACTGGACGCGAGCGGAGCCTCGGCGGGACGCAGCTGCCTCGGCCCCCGAGGCGCTCGGGTCTCCTCCTCTTCCTCCCCGCCCTCCGCCTGGCGCGCAAACGTCACCGCCCCGCCGAGCGCTCGCCGCAGCGCGCCGCCGCCATCGTGACGCCTGAAGGGCCGGGCGTGAAGCTCTCCGACCGGACGCTCCCCCCTCTTCAGCGGCCGCCTTGCTGCCCCCGCCCCGTCCTGCCCAGGGCGTCGCCGGCCGCGGGGAAGGCGAGAGGCGGCGCGGAGGGCAACCTCGACGTGGCAGGCTTCGAGCGGGGCGGGGGCGGGCGGCGGAGGCTGAGGGGCGGTGGGGCGCCACCCGGCGGTAGAGCCGAGTCGCCGCTGCGGTCGGGGCGGGAGACCCTGCGGCGCTTCACACGGGGCCAGGGCGGGCAGTGGCGGCGGCCTGAGGTGGCCGCTGAGGCAGCGGGTGAGGGACGGCCTCGGCGCTGGTGTCCCGGCGTGGGGCCTTCCCGGCCCGCAGGAACGTGGGTGACGGCCGCTGCTGAGTTCTATTTTAGTTTGCGGTTGCCCCAGAGAGGCGGCGCGGCTCCGGTGAGGGTGCGTTAACTGCCGGTTTGTGGGTGCTGTCACCACCGGTGTAACGCCAGGAGCAGCCCAGGGGCTGTGTCAGGGGTCTCCGGGACTTGGAGGTAGATGCTTCTTCCTGTCAGTCTTCGAAGGCCGCCTCTTCGGCGGAGAAGGCGTCTGAAAACGTTGCAAAAAACCCCGGTGTGCTTTTAGTTAATTCTAAATATACCAGTCAAGGTAATGTGTTTTCTAAGAGCTTACCTCCTGCAAACTGGCTTAATACATTGAATTAAATAGTTTTATGTAAAATACAGCTGTGTGTAGCACAGTGGGAGTTGTTTTGGCAACTCAAAAAAAAAAAAAAAAAGTGTCTTTCCACATACTTTAAAAAAATGTGACCCCAAATGCATGTTGTGATTTTTTTCAGAAATCTGGTCTCACAGCACCCAGTGTTCCTGCAGTAACTGGGATGTCAGAACCACAGAGCTGGCGTTGCTGAGGATCTTTACAGTGAGTCTGGTCTTCAGCAGTGGTGTGTTGCTGGAAAGTAATGTTGTGTACCACTCTTTCCACTTGCAATTCCACCTACAAGGAATGTTCCTCTAGAAAAATATCTGGGTTTAGTGCACTGAAATCTGTATGGGATACTTGAAATTTAAAATGTAGTAAAAGAAAGATTTGGTTAAACAGCACAGTGATAGTTTCTGCTGTTTTCGTATACTCAACTTTGCTTTATTTTGTAAAGTCAATGTATCTTTCACATACAAGTATTTATATGTTTTTACCGTTTTCAAAGCTTTTTAGTAAAGTACAACTATGCTGCTTCTAAGTCTTAGTTTTGTTAATGATACCACTAGGCAGTAAACGCCTTTTCTAATTGACTTCAGTTGAAACAAAGGATATTGCTAGAAGTAGTGCTAGCAATGATCTCAGCGAGCATTTTACTGTTAGACATAACATTTAGAAGATTAACCTTTTTATTCAAAGTCATAATACTTTGGGGTTTGTTTTTTAATAAGCCTTTTATGCTTTAGCACGGACCATGCACATTTATTGGAAAATATTAACTATTATGGTACCGGTTGTTGCACAACTCAGCCAGTCTAGCATGTCAAATAAATTACTCTGTAAGTACTTTAAGATGTTGCCCTACATAGAGGTGATGGAGCAGTGATGTAGTTTTAGTTCGAAATACATTATCTTAAAAAACATGCCTAACAAATTTGAAAGCATCATTCAGCTACAGTGGATTATTATTTTTTTTTTTTAAACCGATGCCACAGAAGACTAGACATCGTTTATTTTAAAGAAAACGCTGGAAAAACCTGATGGGGCTGAAATCCACAATACAAGTGATTGAAGACCCGCCGGAGCTTTTTAAATGCAGCTTCGTGGCACCACCGAGTGGCAGCATTGTGAATGGCCGAGCAGTCGCAGGAGGCCGATTTTTGTGGGGTGGAAAAAAATAGGTAGCAGATCCTCACTGAAAATGGCCAGTTTTGGTTTGATTCGGCTAGTGAAGCAAGTTAATTTGTAACTAATAAATATCTTTTTATTATGAACTAGTAAGATACAGCCATAAATGGGCATGAAATTTGTGGCAAATTCAAGTATTTTGAAGAAAGTTTGTGTGACTCATTAAAAATGGCAGGAACATACATACTACTCTGACAGTACTCATCAAATGAGGCAAACATTACATTTCATACTAATTTTGATTCTAATATTAATATTAGTCTTCAAATATCTTAATAGATTTGACCAAAGCTACCCCAAGGACTCTTTCTGGCAGTGCTGAATATAAAACATCTTTCTCATTACACTCTCCCAAGGATCACGACAGAAGGTTGAATGACACATTACAAAAGAGAAAATAGTAACAGACCCCAAAATAATGAAGATAAAACTTATTTTAATTTTTTTAAATCTATTCTCTGTCTTGTCATTGTGAACATTCATTGTTTCCCACAACTGCTGGTAAACATAACCTGTATAATACCTTTCCACAACCTTATTCAAAACTCAGCACCTGCCATATGGCATGAGGAGAAGGACTTAGGGGTGTTGGTTGATGAGAAGCTGGACATGAGCCGGCAGTGTGCGCTGTCCGCCCCGAAAGCCAACCGTATCCTGGGCTGTATCAGGAGAAGTGTGGCCAGCAGGTCGAGGGAGGGGATTCTTCCCCTATGCTCTGCTCTCGTGAGACCCCACCTGCAGTGCTGTGTCCAGCTGTGGAGCCCTCAGCATAAGAAGGGTATCAACCAGTTGGAACGAGTCCAGAGGAGGCCAGGAAGATGCTCCGAGGGCTGGAGCCCCTCTGCTATGGGGACAGGCTGAGAGAGTTGGGCTTGTTCAGCCTGGAGAAGAGAAGGCTCTGGGGAGACCTTACAGCACCTTCCAGTGCCTGAAGGGGCTACAAGGAAGCTGGGGGGGACTTTTTACAAGGGCCTGTAGTGACAGGACAAGGGCTAATGGGTTTAAACTGAAAGTGGGGAGATTTAGATTAGACATCAGGAAGAAATTCTTCCTGGAGAGGGAGATGAGGCACTGGGACAGGTTGCCCAGAGAAGCTGTGGGTGCCCCATCCCTGACAGTGTTCCAGGCCAGGCTGGATGAGGCTTTGAGCAGCCTGGTCTAGTGGAGGGTGTCCCTGCCCATGGCAGGGGGGTTGGAACTAGATGATCTTTAAGGTCCCTTCAACCCAAACCATTCTATGATTTGATGAAAATGGAGCTATTACTTCATAGATCTAAAAATACTGTTCCATGAGGTTTTTATGATTATCTCAAACAATATGGAAGCCATGTGTCTTACAGCTCTGGATGTTCTTTAGTCTAGAAGTCAGATGGATACAGCAGAAGCGAATTAAGCCTCTCAGCATTTAAATAAAGTAAGCGTAATCCCAATAAAACACATTCAAGCTTTCACTTGTGACAGGAAGATGAAAAAATCTTGAACAACAGGCAATTATATTATCTCACATAGATCATGACTCCAGATTGCTTCAAGGTGAACTTTGTACACAATTCATTGAAAAAACCTAAGGCAGATACTCATTATTTATCCTAAAGGAGGGACCAACAATAAAAAAATCCCCAATCCAACATTCACCATCCTTGGCAATGTTATCAAATAGCTGGGAAAGGGATGAGTAGTCTGCAGAGAGAGTTTTCCTTGAGAAATTACTCATCTGGGTCATGGCTGGGTGCCTTGGGCTAAGGCTCAGCCCAGGCTGAGGATTGAGGTTAGTGTTGCGGATTGCATTTGGAGCAGGAGAGTCATCACGCCTAGAGCATAGCATCAAAGGGGCAGCTGAAGAGGGGTAGGCCATGAGAACAATTCTTCCCTGAGATGTGTTCACCTGGACCATGGCTGGGGTCATTGTGGGAGGCTCATCCAACACGCCACCTGGGGTATTTGGGGCTAAGTCTCCACCAACACATGGGTTTAGGGTTGAGAGAGAGACACAGCACAGAGCTCCATTTGGAGAGAGGCTGGAAAGGGGCTGCTGAAAGAAGATGTGGGTTACAAAAACTGGGAACTCATTAGCCTGGACTGTGGCTGGGGGACCTGCACTAACTCTCGGTGACTGCGTGATCTCAGAGTAGTGAATGATTTCAGCAAGTCTTTGAACAATTGCAGTTTTACTAATGCTGTGAAAAGGATTCCTTTTTTTCCCACCTAAGGGGAGAGGAAGAGGAGAGTTCAGTTAGAAGAGTAATCCATGTCCCACTTTGACCTCCAAAGTTCACCTTATTTATTTTTCCTCTTGACATGATCAGCTTTCCAGCCAACACAGAATTAATCCTAAGTGAAAATTCACTGTTAAGGAGTACTGTGTTCTTCAAAGCCTTGATTAATTTTACATTATTTTTCATTATAGTTCACATTCTCGTGCATAACCATATCCTTCAAAACCTACAAATATTCTGACAAAAGTAATAAACTTAATTTCCTGTGCGAAGGGTAAGTCTGTTCTCAGTAAACATTTGACATAAACAGTGTTTAGTCATCAAAGCTAAATTGTTGTTATGACTGATACAGCTCAGGAGTGTCTTGGGAGGTGAAGAACACTTTGGCAGACTGTTCATGTTCAAATGTCTATCAGCCCTAAGCACTGAGAAAAATAAATATGCAAAGACTTGCTACCAAGCTGGGAAAAAACCCCTTGGAATTAACAGAAAGCAAACAGTGAATTATAGGCCTATTATCTCATATCACTGGTTATACAAAATTGTTTTTTGTTTTTTTGTCAAGTGTACATTAAATATCTGTAACAGGTCTTCTAACATTTATCTTTGGAGAGTTTTCACAGCTTTATTTTAGAGGCAAGACAGTTTTCCTAATAGAGCATTTTAATCAAGAGGTGGTTGCTCTTCATACAGATGGCACCAAGTTAGCTTGAAACGACGTGGTTCATTTCTTAGCGATACACATACAGAATCCAAGTGTGCAGGCCCGTTAGTGCATTTACACTCTTGCACTGCAGTCTGGGTTACTGAGTCTCCTGAGCTGTCAGCATCTGAGCTAGCCAGTGACAGAAGCAGCAGAGACAACAGTGTAGATGTATTTGAGCTCTTTTTGTTGTTCCTCTACGTTCTACTCTAAATAATTTTGTTACAGGCTTTGGCTGGTTTCTGTCATTCTGACCTAGAGCTAGGTGGTATTCCAAAATACCAGAAGTTATCAGAAAAGTCCAGTTCAGGGAAATGATGGTCAGAGAGGGAAACGTCTCTGTTTTGGTGAGTTTTTGGTGCAGCAAACCTGGGGCTCCAACAGGAAGCCTAATCTGGTCCTGTTCTGATGGCTCATATAACAGGGTGCTGTGAAGCCTGAGTACCCTTGGCTAGGAGGTCTACCACAGAGAAGACCTGTTCTGGGCAGCTGTACTCTCAGAAACCCAGAAAACCCAAACCCTCACCCGAGCTGGATGAAATCATGTTTTTCAGTCCTTTTTGTAGTAGGTAGAAAGCTGTATCATCCCATGGGAGGAGAAAAAACCACAACAGTCAGTCATGAACCTATGAATAATTCATAGAATGTATCTGAATTCAGTTTGCACCATCAGTGCTAGATCTGGCATTTCCTAACTTTTGGGTACTCGATTTGTCATTCTTAGTTATTCTTAATGTGAGAATTTACATATCAATTAGACTTTTAAAAAAATAAAATAGGGAAAAAAATTAACTTCCTGATTTTAAAATCTAATTCAGATTGAAATTATTCCTATGCAGAGCCTCAGCTTCCTGTAAAACTCATTGAAACCTGACTCCCTGGAAGATCATACTGTCTATAGTATGTCTGTAGTGCTCAGTAAAATAATCCCAGGGATCATTTCAATTCATGGCCTTGGGGTGGCACAGGCTGGCTTGCACCCGCATTGCTTAAGACTCTCCTGTAGCTGATGAGCTGTGTCCATACTAATGGGTCATGCCTCTGGGTTTCAGATGGGTACCTTGTGGTGTTCCTGTGATCCTAAGAGATAACTGCTATATTTTTGTAGGGGATTTTTTATGCCAAATTGAATGTGAGAGCTGTGTTGCATCTTGCCAGTGAGGTTTTTCTACAATGAGAGGTATATACTTTGCTGTGTACCGTAAGGAACTGTGAAGGTGTTTTGACACATGAAGACTGTCTAGGGCAGACAAAGCCAAACCTTGACAGCAGTGCTCACAGTAAACTATCCTGAACACATTGCCTGAATTTTGGTTGGAAAGTTAGCTGTAGTGATCCAAAACCAAGCACAACTAACAATTAAGGATGGTAAATACTCAGAGTGAATGATTCAAATTTACTCATTGTCCTCTTTTATTTATGTAAGTAGACCTATCTAAAATGTCTAACATAGATACTGAAAAGAAGTGTTCTCTTTTGAAATGTCCTCCTGGACATTAGCCAAGCTGAAGCTGAAAGTCTAAAGTAGAACATGAAAGACCATCTATAGTTCTATGAATTTTTGTGCGTTAACTGCCAGGCTTTTTGGTAATCATGTAGTTGTTACTTAATCAATCCATGCATGGTTTTGATCTGAATCAGAGCACTACTATGCAAAACATCCATCTTTGGAATGACAAACTAAATTAAGTTGGAGGGACCCATCTATTCCCATCCCCTGCACAAAGCAGGGCTAACTACAAAGTTTGATCAGGGTGATCAGCCTGGTCCAGTTCCAATGCCTGACAACCATTTAGGTGAAGAAATTTTCCCTCAT
The DNA here is from genome assembly GCA_027574665.1 of Rhynochetos jubatus. Classification (NCBI taxonomy): domain Eukaryota; kingdom Metazoa; phylum Chordata; class Aves; order Eurypygiformes; family Rhynochetidae; genus Rhynochetos; species Rhynochetos jubatus. The sequence continues at coordinate 24,856,990 of CM050648.1, forward strand.
ATCCAACTTAAACTTCCACTGGCACAACTTGAGGCAATCTCTTGTCCTATCACTTGTCAGTCACTTGGGAGAAGAGACCAACACCCACCTCACTACAACCTCCTTGCAGGTAGCTGTAGAGAGTGATAAGGTCTCCCCTGAGCCTCCTCTTCTCCAGCCTAAACACCCCCAGCTCCCTCAGCCGCTCCTCACAGGACTTGTGCTCCAGACCCTTCCCCAGCTCCGCTGCCCTTCTCTGGACACGCTCCAGCCTCTCAGTGTCTTTCTTGCAGTGAGGGGCCCGACACTGAACACAGGATTCGAGGTGCCACCTCACCAGTGCCCAGGACAGGGGGACAATCCCTGCCCTAGTCCTGCTGGCCACGCTGTTCCTGGTGTGGGCCAGGATGCTCCAGCCTTCTAAGTACTGAAAAAATACTGAGAAAACAGTGAATTTTACACTGAGAAAATACACTTGTAGAGTCTGAAAATCAGTATGTAAATAAAAAGAAAGCTGGAAAGTAAACATGTTTTGTGCTGAAAGCTAAACCAGAACAATGGGACAATGGCAAAAATTCCTTTCTGAAAAGGCAGAGACAATTCTGGCCAATCAGAATGTAAAACATGCCTTTTTTCCCTTTGATTTAGAGCTACGTCTTTTGCTTAGTGTTTCTCTTGTTTTAACTCAGGCTATTTTTAAAATGAGAAAATGTTCTTTTGAAACAAAAATTTGTATTTTAAAGGTTTTGGCATTTCTGAACAGAAATATTTTATTGCAAAGAAGTTGAACTGTTTCAACCTATATGGATTTTCCATCCTGTCTTCTAGCTAAAACTGCTAGTCAGCAGTTTGACTCAAATTCATGAACACTTCCCTTTATTTGAATTTTGCCATATTCACAATTAATTCTTCTGTACGTTGAACTTCAAGAAACATTTTATAGCTTCCAAAAGGTGAGCTTTTTGATTAGGAATTAATTTTCATTAAAAAAAATGAAAACCTAAGATGTCATAGGTGTTTAATTCCATGTTTTCCAAAGCATGTTCATGATCATGAATTAGTATGGTGTGAAAACTGCAGATTGCACACCAATTTTCTGAGCAGCACCCCAGCTTTCTACCTGCAGCTGTGCTGTCTCTGTGCTATCAGCATGTCTTACTGGTTTATGGCCTTTGACTTTAAGAAAATTCTGCATGTCTCCTGGTCTTCTTTTTTTAAATTTTTGTAAAGTCCTTTTGAGGTAAAAAAAAAACCCAACCAACAAAACAACAGTCCTCTAACCTAAAGACTAACTTTTATGATACTTAGGTTTATTACGTGCCATTTATGGAGACTATTCAACAATTGCTGCTCGATTTTTATTGTGTCTAAAATAGGCATTGTATTTCCTGTATTAAAAGCATACTCTCAAATCCTCTCATGAAGTGTGGGATATTCTTTGGGGAATTATATTGAACAATAATAAGAAAATATTCTCAGGATATCAGCAGTCGTTGTATATTAGGGAAGAAATAACAGATGCTTAAATATCTTTACAAGACAATGGACTCCTGTTAAAATCCAAGGTGATACAGTTATGCAGATGCCAAAGTGCCTCCAACAGTTACATGCAATTCCTAATGCTGACGTCTGGATAATCTTTTCAGTATTTCTATTTATGGTGACCATTTTTCCCAAAGTTCTCTGGAATAAGCCATGCTGAAATACTGCATTTCTTGCAGTAACATTCCAACAGTAATGAAGAGAGGAGATTTTTAAAAAGGCCCATAGGTCGTTCATTTATTCAACAGGGCACAAATGACACATTGTGTGCTCTGGAGTGGGTCCTAAGTGTTTCTTGCTCCTTGTTGGCCCTGTTTCTTTTACTGCCAGTTCTGCAATTTGTCCTCTGACATGCCTTCCTCCTAGCCTTTCCTGTTCTCCTGTATCCTGCCATGTTTTGCATTCCATAACTATATCTGCATTCTTGCGTTTTCCTAATTCCATACTCCCTGTAACTCATTCTCTGATATTTTTTTTTTTTTTTAATCATAGAATCATAGAATGGTTTGGGTCGGAAGGGACCTTAAAGACCATCTAGTTCCAAACCCCCTGCCATGGGCAGGGACACCCTCCACTAGACCAGGTTGCTCAAAGCCTCAACCAGCCTGGCCTTTTAATTTGGACATAGGCCACTATAATGTATAGCATAATCAAACAAGAAACAAGAACTAAAATATAATATAGTTTAATAGTGTGCTAGCCTTTACTCCAGTTACTCCATGCAAATATTAGATCTTGCTTTTAATCCTGTCTGTGTTACAGTGCAAACTGTTCAGGCCAAGGCAGTACTTTATCTGGTACATCATTACCATTTTTTTTTGTAGGGTCGGGCACACTGGCATCCTCTCATGAATGCCTTGGGGCACCTCTGCAACTTTGCTTTTAGTTACTGCTATAAGGACCCAAATACTTGAATGGATCAGTTTGAAAAGTATGAAAGAGGCTCCATCTGCTACATGTGTTAGAGAAGAACAACATCCTGAAATAAAGAAAGAGAATTTGGCTTAGTGTACTCCATTTCTGGCTCTTCCTTAGAGATCTCATATCCCTCTTGGCTGCTAGGGAGCACCTGGCACATTTCCAGCCTGGTTAAATTGTCTAGGCTGATAACTATCCAAGCTTCCAAAAATTACAAGCAGAAATCAAATCAGCTTTTGGAACTGTCTTCTCGTAAAGAAGGGGAGAACTGGAGTAGTTTAATTCTCAGGAAAGAGGAGAAGATGCTGTGGTGCTGGAAAAGGGCAGATCAGGAGAATGAAGGGTAGTCAGAGACTTTCAATGTCAAGAAATTGTCTGGGCTGACTTAAAAAGAAACCTTTCATCAGGTGTCCTGTTCTCCCTTCATTATCATCAGCCAAGGTAGCAACAGCTTGCAGTCTATTAGGGTACAAGGGAAAAGTGAGAGCTGCATTAATATTAATAATGACACTAAAAATGGCTTCTTTCCTTGTATTATCTGGATTCCTAATCAGTTATGTGACATTTTAACAAGTCAGTGACTAGGAACACTGCACACGATTGTTGAGATGCTGCAGTAAAGCATTAGAAAACAGGATTTCCAAACTTGCACCCATTTAATGAATTTTATCTGCTGTAAGACTGTCAGCATCTTTACCCAGCGCTGAAAAATGATGCAGATCACCTAGAAAGCTTTGCACTATGGTGTCAAGTAGAAAAACCAGGCGAGCAGCATCTGGAGAAAAATGCTGAGATGAAAGCGTTGGACACATGCAGCTCTCCAAGCCTTGCATTAATCCTCTCAGCCAGAAGCCACCCAAAGAAAAAAAAGAGAGAAAAAAAAAGCAGGACTTCACACTACTTTCTGTTTTCTGAGGAGCATGCTGATTGCGTGTCTGCTTTTACTCAGTTTTAACAATTCTGACAGTGTTGAAAGAATGTAGTCTTTTCCGTTCGGTTTGTCTTGAGATAAAATTCACAATAAACTTGCACATCTTGGACATTAGGTGTGGCTGAACGCTCCTTGCAGGTGCAGAAGTAAAAAAGGAACAAAATGTGGGCTATGATTTAACTGCTGAAGTGATCCTTGGATCATCCAAGTTCTTCACCTGATTATTTGTATGGTGCAGTGAGTTCCCTTGAGGAACCCACTGAGATGTGTAGAGTACAGACAGAACAAGACAGTTCCTGTCCCTGATTTTCTTTATGATAAATCTTGGTTGGTATCTCCTATCCCCTCTACTTGGTTCAAAAGTATTTATTGAACATCAAAATCCTTGGCCACAGGCAAAGCATGCAGAAGGCTGGAACCCTGTGCACATGCAGTCAGTCCTCCCCAGAGGTACTTGGTACCCTCTTCCAGAAACCTGTGCCATGCCCATGCTCCTCTTGTGCCTCTCTCCCAGCTTTAGCACTTGTGCAGCTTTGGAAATTTGGCCCTTATGATAACAAGTAGGAGGAGTTTAAAACAAAGACAAATTACTCAGAGACCAAGGAATTGAAATGCTTAACAGAGGGGTGTAAAGACTTGCCAAATCCATGAAGTGTCACAAATGATCCCACTGAGCTCAATATGGGGCTTTGTATTGGCATGTGCCTGTAAATTTAAGCTCAAACATCCAGAAACTGGGCTACAGAGAGACAGCAGCAAGTTCCAAGTGAGTCTCAAAAGATTTTTTTTAGCTCTGCCTCAATGTTGCCAACTAAGAGGGGGAGGGAGAAATTTTGTGCATAAGGAATAAAAATACATCACCTCACATTTGAAATGTATTTACATGATTTGGATTCTGTCTTCCTGACCCCAGCCTGGGAGAGTGAAATAATCTTTTGATCCTAAAAAAAAGGATATTCTCAAGATGTCTTTATTTTTTCTTTCAGATTTTGTTCCTCCTGACGCTAATTAGCTGCAGCACATAAGACAGAGCAACTATTGCGCAGCACAGCTTTTTGTGGGCACTAGGCAGCAATACTCTTTGCACTCACATGAACCCAAGACAGGAACAGGCAAGGGTGGACTGAGAAGGATGAAAGAAAATAGCTTAGAATTTAGAGGAGGTTGAAAAAACTCTGGTTTTGACCACTCAGGAAAGGTTTGGTGCCTGGGAACCTTTGCCACCAGAGAGCAATGGAAGCCTTTAAGTACACACATCACCCACTTAGTTTAAAAGACTCCTTGTCTGTCACTGAATAACATGGGTTGTGCTTTCATATTTGTTCTAAATCCAGTCTAAAGAGACTAAAGATCAGTTGTGGAAGCTTTAGTAAGTCTCTCTTAAAATTATACTCCAGGTACACATGAAATATTTTAAATATTTGAATCCTGGGGTTTGGTTTTTTTTTTGTTGTTAGTTAGCAAAACACACATTTTTATAGGATGCTAGAGATTTTATATGCAGTTTTTCATTGAGCAATGAGTCAGTACCTATTCTATATCCACTCATCCATACTGTTATACACATGACTAAATTTCTTCTAGTCTCATATATATTTTATGTTTCTGCTTGCTGTCATGGAAATGGGCATTTTCACTACAGTCTTCAGCAGATGGGTGCAAAGCTTCTGTTTGTCTCTGCTTTACCTCTCCCCTGCTCCTCAGTCACATGAGAAGATGGCATCCTGTTTGTTGCTGAAGTCACAAAATAACTTCTATTCTAACCATGAAATCCAAAAATAATGGATTACTAACTGCCTATCAGTAGAATGCCCCTGAGACCAATGCGGTCTTCAAAAATTATGAGTAAACTGGTGGGGAATTCTTGAGATTAGGTTTCTCAACAAAATTAGTGCATGGCCAGGGAGGCAGTGGGATCTTCACATGACCCAGTGCAGGAAATGCAGCAACTTCCAGTCATCCGTTACTGCTCGTTGCCAGCTGCCCACAGCTCTACCCACGCACCTTGGCCTCTCCAGCGTGTGGTTCTCGATGTGCTAACTCTCTGAACATGAGTTTATGCTTTTCAGCTCACTTCATACTGGAAAAAGCATGAAAATACTTGAGGTTGATTTTTAAAGCAGCATGCAGGAATGAGGGAGGCACCTCTACAACAGGGCGAAGCGATAGATTGCTGTGTCTCCTCCCTTATGCCTCCCTCCCACGCTGTGAAGAAAAGGTGACCCAAGAGAAATGCAGGCATACACAGCATGCACAACCTTTCTGAGGGAAGTGATAAAACCGAGTAAAGACATACCATTTTAGATAGGTGGTATGTTTACTGAAATGAAAGACTTCAGTCACCTCTGTTCGCAGCACACCTTGGCCAGCAAACTGCATGGTTTCCTTTACTACACTAGTAGTAAATGCATCATCAGAGCAAGTTAGTGAATGAAACAGGAGGAAAAAATAGTGTATAATGAGATGATCTGGGGATGCCCAGCCTACAGCCCATGCCTCATACATAATCTAGTAAGACACATGAACTGTATTGCTCAAGGAGTCTTGAAATAAATGAAGTCTGGGAATAGTCAGCTTGTCAGACTTCTCAAGCTAGTACTAATCAGTGATCTGACTAAATCCCAGGTCTACTCCCACCCTGACTCCTTGACTGGCCACTTTGCATTCCTCAGCTCAATTTTCCATGCTTACCTTACTAATACTGTTTCTTCTCTCCTAACTCCTCATCTAGTCTTTCTTCCTCAGCTTCCCCATTCACAATGATTTCCAATCTCCTCCTTTAGATTTGTCATCTGATCTCAGCTTCTGGTTCTTGTGTCTTCCTAGACATTTCCCACCATTTCCATCATATCTGATCACTAATTAAACCCATCTCCCTTTCATACATCCTTTCTACCAACCTATTTGTTCACACTCAGACTCCTCTAGATCCTCATCTCAGCCTTCTCTCAAACTAGGTCCTAAGCTACCCACCCCAGCATTGTCTCTCCTCTTGATTATTCCCACCCCACTGCTCTCAACACCTTGGCAGCCCATTCCAGCTTTACTTTCTCATGCTGCAGCATCCATAGCGTACTGTACCACCCACACTCACCACAGCATTCCTGTCCTGAGCAGCTCCCCTTTTCTCTCCCCTGTACCACCAAGACCCGGTGTTATGACTGTTGAAAGTGCATCCTTGCTCTCAGATCACATGCCCAGACTTCATCCAGCAATGACAATAGCTCAGAGCCAGAAACATGGGGAATGTTGTGAACAGCCTGAGGCTGAAGCCTGCTTGGGTGGATGGACTCTGGGAGAGTTTAATTCAAAACTGGGGTCTCTACTGAAAACATCTGTTTTGCACAGGCTCCAAGGTCTATAACATGGCCAAATATTGGTAATATTTTATGAGGATAACAAGAAGTTCATCTTTGATAGAGGCCAGCCAGCTTGCAAAGGGGCAGTCCCTGTACCAAAGGATGAATGTACTACAACTATTTAAAGAAAAGCCTGCCAAAATTTTTTAATTTGGTCAAAACAATGTATTTTTTTCTTAGTTGTGTTTTCAGAAACAGCTGAAAGGTTTTGACTAAAGTTTTCTAGAAAATTGTCCAGAGACAAACATCCAGTGTGGAAAATTCCAGACTGAACAATTCATGTGTGACAAAATTATATGCAGCTGATAACAGAGCTGTGGGTTTGGAAGTGATGGATAATTGTCATAATAGCACTACCAGTCCAACTGCAACACACTAATGTATTATCCAAATCAGGCAGCGTACTACTGCTCACCAAAGAGTTACAAAGGCAGTGTGCAATTCCGTTTAGCTCAGAGGTGATTATAACATTTCACTCCATTCATTCCCATCGTGGAAATATGAATTTGAAGCCTAATGGAATATTTTCAAAGGCATTATGAAGCACAGCCTAATAACAGTGTCCTGCCAAAATCCCAAAGATATTTGATGTGACAGTCTATCTGTATGCAGTGTAAGTGTGTAACAGTGGCCATCTATATCAGTAATGCCATTACAGGAACACTAGGTTGGAGTCCATTTTAAAAATGTCTTAACATCAAGGTTAACTTAAATGCTTTACTTCCCATGTAAAATAAGAAGACTGAGACCCTCTTCTTCTTGAATGTGCAATATTGCTGTATTCTATGTTTCTGGGAAGTAATGGTAAAGGGGATAGAGGAAGATTGTTCTGTTGAAATACTGTGACTACAAAGATATTTTTAGTGGGGTTTACGAGCTAAAATGGGAGCAGTGTGGGATACTGTACAGAAAAGTGGGTTAGGACCTCGGTCACGTCTGCAGTCCTCTTCCATTAGGTTGCTCTGTAAACAATTCCTCTTCTGTGACTCATTTCTCCACTGGTAAACAGCGCGTGAAGGTCTTTATTATGTTGCAGATGAAGTTTCAATTTCTCAGCTTCTTTCAGAATGCTCTCAATTCAGTTTTCTTGTGTTTGGCCACGTAACTCAATAACGCCAGCCTGATCAGTGCTAGAAAATCTCTTTCCAGCAGATGGCAGATATAGCTCATCCAATGTAATCCTGTCGTGCAGCTCAGGGCCGCCACTGGAACAGCGGTAACAGCAGGAGCTAAAACCTGAATAACCCATTTTAAGAAACGCATGTTTCCAAAAGATCTTGGATAGCACAGTTTAAGTTTGCCTTATTTCTTATCTATTTAGTTAGCACAGAATTCCTAGATGTATACTTCTCTTTCCTTATACTTTCTTCACTAAAGTATTTTTGGAAAAATATTTAAGGGAAGTAATTTTAAGTGATCTAGCTGTTCAAAAATAAGGGAAACTGTTCTCATTTGGGCATGTGTTTATGGTGTTTGAGTATTAATATTTCCTGAATCACGTGAATTGCAACCAGTAATGTGAATTAATGAGTCAGAATTCTTTCAGACCAGAAGGCAATTGGGCATTTTTTTAACAGGAGCAGCTCATACAGACTGGCCAATATGTAGCAAGTTTAAAGCTGACATACTTCACAGTAAATCTTGAAATGGGCTCTATTTTTACTGCCGTTCATAGTACTGTACTCATTAGTTCCCTCTATCCTTTATATAAGTTCACAGAGTCAGAGAAGTTACACTAAAGTTCTCCTCATGGTGTAAGAGAATAAAAAACACTAGCTGGCAGTTTCACTGCTATATGCTTCGTTCTATTCTTATTCACCTATTGCTTAAGAAAAATGTTCCAACTGGGGAAAGACAAGGCAAAGGGAATAGTAGGAAGTAGCTTGATATTTGCAAACAGTCACAATTCAGGCACCTCTCTTGCAGACCCTGAATTATTTTCCAGATCTGAGTTGTGGCATGAAAGACCATCTTCTAAATGAATTATATCGAATTCACTTTCCATACTAATTTTTCTTTAGTACTTTCTGAATCAAAGCTCCCAAGCTCCCACATGGGAGCTGTTATAGCATCTAGGCTTTTATTCATTAGCCATTCAGCTGAGAGGACCAAAAATATTCTTCCTTGGTACTCTAAAAAATGGTATGCAAGGGAAACTAATGAGTTTTGTAACTTTTTTTTTGCTTGGGTTCCTTTTTCTCTAACTGGCTGGGTTCTTTTGATTATATGGTACTCTAGGAGGCTATTTCTTTCCAGTATTTTATTTTATATTTCCTTCAGTCCTGTTTCTGATATTTTCTTCAGTGAAACACAGTTCAGAGAATGATCAGCTTGTGCCAGGACAAGTATCATTCCCAGGCAGCATCTTCACTCTTAATGGGCAATGTTACATAGCTGCTTCATATGGTTCTGTGAATATAAATTTAAATGCTCCATGAACACCTAGAAATAAACGAGTCTTTAATTTCTTTACTATGATAGCAAGTCCCTTGGCAAAACTAGATAATGCCAGATGATGCTTTATTGATATAATTACTGTTATTACAGTTGGCATTATTACTATGTACTATGCATTTCACCCACACTTAATGTTGGAGCCATTCCATGTAGCAGAAGGTATCACCGAGAGACAGTAAGACCATTTTTCCATTGGTTATCGAGCATAAACGTCAGTGACAGACCTACTATTTATGTTGAAAGCAGTTTAAACTGAATACGAGTTTCAGAATATGTTTCTGAATTAAGGGAATTTCCTATGAGGTGTATGCCAAAAGTTAAATATTGAAATTGTCCACTGTCAAGTCTTGTTGTTTCCTACTTCATAACAATCAGGGATAAGTATGTCCAGGAGAAAATGTAACACCTTGCAAAGTCTGTCTTTCATGCCAGTGTGAAATACAGCATGAAGTGCTTAGTAGCACCTACCTCAGTATGTAACATTGGACTGTTAGTCTTCATACATGAGTAACAAGAATTTAGTATTTCTATATTACCTGTGTAGTCAGATGGGGATCTAAGTAGCAGCGAATGCACTGTAGGTCTTGTTGCATGATACAATTTCTTGTATAATACAATTTCTATCAAGATTAGGAAGCAAGTGGCACTTGGTCATAAATAGGTGTCTCAGGAGCATGTATACTTATTTGCAAAATGTTATTATTCATTCTTCTGAACATCCTGTGCTGCAGTGTCATTGCCCTGATTAAGGATCAAGAGATTGGCTTGGGTTTTAGTCTGGTTTGGTAAGAGGGAACCATTGTGTGCTCTTTCTTTTTCATTTATCTGGCAGGAGACAAAGATGAAAGTGAGGAAAAAGATAAAGGCTGACTGATTAAATGCTTCTGCTTATCTTTCCTTCTGCCCTGTCCATTGCTGTAGGTACATGGACACTGAAACGTAAATGTTTTTATGCATCAAGTGAATCAACAATCTCCTCAGAATCTGGACCATAGGAGATGTAATTTTTCTTTCTTCTTGAATCAAAACATATAAGGCAGATGTGACATGAATAGTGGTGTATCTAGAACATGCATCATTTCACCTCTATGCATCTATACAGACCAAAGCATGAAGGGATATAGCAGGAAAGTAGCAGTAAGTAGGAGGAACTGTTGAAGTTTAAATCTGATTTAGTACTCCTGACAGTTTCACTGTGGGATTATAATCAGCATTACTTTACATGAAGTTGTTTATACCATCTGATACATAAAATTGAGTTGGAATTTGGTCATGTCCTGGGCAGTTTATTTAGGCATGAGGTCTCTACAGCACAAAGTTCCTACATCCCCACAGTGCTGGAACTTAATGTACAATATTTCCCAGGCTGGGTGTACACGGAAGCAGAGAAGGATGGAGAAAAGACAGTCTGAACGCTCTTATGACTCAACACATAGTATGAACAATGCAATTTGAATCCAGCTGAGTGCTCACAGGAAGGATGCCACTCTTGCTAGAATACCTGAGAGTACAAAGAGACAGGCTCAATTTTCTCAGCCACGCTGCAAAGCACTTTGATCATCAGACACCCACATCCCCTTTCATTGGGAGCTCCCATGGGAGATAGGTACCTCAAAACTGTATCAGTAACTCGGTTTCTCACAGTAATGAGAATAACAGCATTTTCTTAATTAATAGGGCTGTGAGTATAACTGTGAAGCATTCAGAGTTCACAGTACTGAAGGTTATTTAAAGAACATAGATGGATACTTCCCATTCATCATGATAGGTTTTTTTAGAAATCAAAATAGAACAGTTGGAACCAAACTATGTGAATGAATTTGTACTACAACTGCTATAATTGAAATAAATGCTTAAATCAGCCTTAAATATAAATGCAGAACATGAAAACAGATTTGTAAAACGTGTTCTTGTTGGGTTTCACTGCATGTAAATTTTCTGTGAAAACACTTTGTAACAGAGTTTCTTGTAACACTGCTCTTCCTTCAGCCACACGCTCTGCGGTGTCTGCCTGTTTGCTGCATGCCCCTTAAAGGTGCCCCTTTATCTTTTCTGAATTGATTTGCAAGAAACAACTCTTCTCTTTTACACTCTTTTTGAAGAAAGATCTCAGATATGAAACCTATGGGACAGCTGGGAATTATACAAATGTGCAGAGTCATGGAACTGCATGAAACACTATTTCTCTCCAACCAACCTTTCCCAGATGGTCTATACCTTTATAAAGTATTTCTTAATATTTACTCTTGTTTGATTCTTTAAGATTTTATCTGCTTTTAGTTAGTATATAAAAAATCACTCTTATTATTTAATGTGTTTCCTTTTTCATTTGGTCTTCTCTCAAATTAGGTAGCAAGTCTCTTAGGGCAGGGGCAGCATCTAGCTGTGTTTTTGCAGGGCCTGCTGCAACCAGCTTCTTAAGTTTCTATAGCTGTGTATACATGACTCAAGGCATCTTAAGTGTTTTTATGCTAAAAATGGCATTTGAACCCTCTTCCTAGGTGGAAAAGTCATGTGAAATCAGTCCTGTAGCTGATGGGGTTGTGGTGGCTAATAACTGAAGTTATGGATATTTCTGGGGGCTGAGACACTAGTAATTATGACTAGATATTTAACCTTCAGTCAATAAACATGGAAATGAGCATCTCCAGAAATCCATGATGGAAAGTATAGAGTCCCTGCAATGAGCTGAGGAGAGAGAAAACAGTTTGTGCCTGAAGAATCACAACACAAAGAAACTTAAGTAAACCCAAAGCAACATGAAACCATATTTGCTGCTCCCCGGTTTGGACTTCTGATGAATACAGAGCCATTTGGAGCCCCAGGGTCCTCTCCACATTCATGCCACCAGCGTTTGGAGGAGCTTTTTTAAGTCCCATCTCACTGGAGCTGGTGCTGGAGCTAGTGCCCTCTCATGGTCTCTGACAGCAGCATGCCCGCACCTTTGGAGCCAGATGCCACACTCCTGATCCCCGCAGCTCTGTTTACATTACTGCAGGTACACACAGAACTGTGTTTGTTATTCAGTGTTTCCATATTAATTAAGTTGCCCTGGTGGACGCAAATCCATACATCCAGACTATTACTGCTTTGCCTTAGCCTACTGATGATAGTCTCTCACTCACTTCCAAGATCCTCCCACAACAGCTCGTGTGTCATTTATTATCTTCTTGTTCCTCTCTACCTTACACTTTCTTGATCTCAACACTCCAGCTTATTCATATGTAAATGAGAACAAAGTGGTAATGGATTTAAATTGGATATAAGGAAGAAATTCTTCCTGGAGAGGGTGGTGAGGCACTGGCACAGGTTGCTCAGAGAAGCTGTGGGTGCCCCATCCCTGGAAGTGTTCAAGGCCAGGCTGGATGAGGCTTGGAGCACCCTGGTCTAGTGGAGGGTGTCCCTGCCCACGGCAGGGGGGTTGGAACTGGATGGTCTTTAAGGTCCCTTCCAACCCAAACCACTCTATGCTTCTATGAAAACTATTTGTTTTAAATGCCAACTCCAATCTAAAGATAATATTAATTGCATTAGTGTAAGAAAAACTTTAATACTGTAAACTGTTAAACTTTTTAAATACTTTAATGCCTAACATTGAGTCCACCTTCATTTAAACTTGGGATATGTGTAGGGGGGAGGAGGTGTGTTCTGATGCAGAGCATTCGTAATGTAAACGAAAGGAAGCCAACAGCAGCAACACTAGCACAAAACACATTATAGTCCAAAGCAACTCCACTTTGTACTCCATTTTGTAATGTCTAACTTTTTTATCTTTCATCTTGTTTCTAAAGTCACTTATTTGATCTGAAAGCATTTACACTTTTCCTAGCTTTCCACATGGAAGACATTCCACAGATCATTCCATCATCTTAAATACGGTGGATTGCTCTGTGGGTAAGTGATTGCAGACCGAGGCCCCGGTTCTTTGAGATGTTACACACACATACTTAGCAATGGGTATTTCAAGAGGTCCCCATCATCTGTAAAAAGTGCACATTTTTACAAGATCTTGGCCCTAAAGTGTAAGAGCTTCAGAATAGGGCACATATGCTCCATTTGTTTTGAAAATGCTATGGTGGTGTGCAGCTAAACAGACGTGATCTGTGATAGTGGTCATAGCATTGCTATTTGTGAAGTAATCACGATCATGTTTTCCTTATAAAGCTACATTTAACCAATATCCCTCATTAAATTACGCCATAACTTCTGGTTATGTTTTGAAAACCTTACCCCACATAAGAAGCGTTCAGTGCCTCTGGCTCATTCCTCACAAAGTGGCAGTGAATTTGGACAACAGGCTCAAGGGTAGAACTGATATCTAGAAAGTGTCAGAAGGCCCAGTGCTACCTACATAAACATGCTGCTACATGAAGGCCCGGGCTCTCTTTGTTCTGCAAGTTATGAGCTCATACGTCAACATGGGAAAACAGATGTTTAGATGAAAAAAAATAAAGAAAAGGCAGAATGAGGAACACATCCAAGTTCCTTTGGCTTTTGTTCAGGTGTTCCATGGACTGAGCTAATGGGGATCATGTGGAGTGGCTGATTATCATTGGAGTCAGATGGTCTTTTTGTAACTGTAAAAAAGAAAGAAACAATTTTGCTCCGTATACACACGTCTTTGATTTACTGCTGGGCTTAGTTAAAATAGTCTTTCACTGCTTATTACAAGAACGGTAGAAGTTAGTTGACAGAATGCGCTTCATCTTTTTTTTTGTGGAGGAAGAAGTTTGTATCATGACATTAGTAGGAACGCATCAGATCTGTTCTGCTCCTGTCTGTAACAGTCAAGATGAAACACCTGACTGTCTTGGGCTTTGCTCCTCAGGTAGTCATCTGTGCAGAACGACAACACTTTCTACACATTTCAGTGCAGACATGACAGTCTGCTCAATATGCAAAGCTCTAGAAAATAATTGCCTATTTTATCCATTCACGAGTCCCTTCCAGGCCCAGTTATTGCTGACCCTTGCCAGAAGTGCTGCCATGTTTTTTGCTTCAAGAGTTGTATCCCCAGTCCTTAATTTCCTCCTCAGGATGGTGTGGGCTGGCTGGTTACTTTATGGTCTGTGATGAGATTTGCCATGTCTAGGAAACTCATGTAGTCCCAAGGAATAATTTTTTTATAGGGATGCTACTTTCTTATTCCCATGTACTGTTTTTCTTTTCTATTAGTTGCCTCATGCTGCTCTCTTGCAGGATGATTCACATACTTGCTTTCTCCGACCTGAGTGCAAAATGCCCCACCTGTTCCAATTGGTTAGATACCAAATACTATTTTTCATCTCTTGCTCTCAGCTTCAAAGAGTAAACAGAACTTCCTGTGGCAGGGAATCATTTTTATTACGACTTTGGGACCCCAGTTTTTCAGTTGCTGTAAAGTCTTGAGTCCTGGTCCTCCTACACCTTTCCCAAACAGCCACTTTCAGATGCTGTCTCAGAGCGCAATGTTCCATGGAACATCCTGCTAGAAAATGATATTAAAGCAATCAGTTATATCACAGTCTTTAGACTGGAGAGTTTCATGCAGCAAACCACGCCGAGTTTTTTGAAAGATATGAATCCGCAGTCTACAAGGGGCTGCTGAGTGCCTGTGCTATCTAAAAGTTTATGCTGAGGAATGGCTTAGGTATATTTATAAAAAGTAATTATAGAATAATCTGATCTAAGAACTCTCTTGCTGGACTGGTTGCTGAAAGATGTGTTTATAGCATTACTTTAACATTCTTTCATTTTATTAATTTCATTATTAAGTCATTTTTGCCCAAGACAATTCATACTGACCTTCAAATGAAATGGAAACAAATGGTGCCAGAAGTAAAAGTCAACAAGGGGAGGATGATACATGGCTGTTATCCGTTTATCCAGAGACACAAGATTAAGGGCTAGGTTGTCAGCTGTGCTAAGGCCAGCTGGGAGGGTGGGGGAGCATGGCTGTGAGCTGCCTTGCCTCTTTTTGTTCCTGGGAAAATATAGTTCTCAGATTAGCTGGGAGTTAACGTTGATTAGACCCGCCCTGCACCTCCTCACACCACTGTGATGCTTCCTCGGCCTCTGGGGATCACACTCTCCTGTTCAAATTGGTTTCAAGAGAAGTGAGCAGTCTCTCCATTTCTCACCTGTTTTTTCCTTCTCTCACTTCTCTGTGTTGGACTAAATGGGGTAACTCACTAGTCTTATGAAATTTCTAATTTCTGGTTCCTGCTTTGTATCCCCAACTCAGAAGCATCCCTTTCCCTTTTGCCACCAACTCCTGACCTCAGCTGGCCCCAGCTCCTAGCATGTGTCAGTCAGGACAGTATGTCTCCATGGGACCTAGGGCAGAAGGCCAGAAGCCAGCGAAGACGTATTTGGTCTAAAATGAGTGTAACAATATCTGATTTGTCATCAACTACACCCAAAATGTTTTCAGACCCATCTCCGCAAGTTCTCTTTGTTTCTCTGACTGCTCAAAGCCTCCTAGAGCAGTGGACTCCAGCCAATATATAACTGTTTTAAAACTCAGTACTCGCTTCCTTGAGCATTTGATGCTTGCCAGTCAGTATTCATGACATACATAGCCAAATGCCACCACCCAAAAAGCAGCTGAAGACACATTTGGAGAAGTGGCAGCCTTAGAAACCCAGCTGGTGTTTGACAGTCTGGCAAGACTTGGGACCGGGGCTGGGGGAAATTTCCTTTTGGTTCTAAACCCAGAGCGTAGTTGCTTCAGGATATCAGGATTGGCAGAACTATTAGAGGCCAAAGCTGCAAGAAATCTTTGCTTCACCTTCCTAGCAGGGAGTAAAGACCAGCCAACAGGGTGCTCCAGTCTACCAGGAGAGAAGTTCTTCCTCTCCCATGGCCATAGATAATCCAGCACACAAAACTGTGTATTGAGGATGGGATTAGTTCTGTACTGCTCAAAAATGTAAGGGACTGAAAACCTACTCAAAAGCCGGTGTGAAAGGATTTATATTCCCAGATAGCAGAGGATGAATACATAAAGTGCTAGTCACCATCTAATTTTATCTCAAGAAGAGAGTGAAGAGCTTTGGTGGGGGAATCTTCTAACATTAAACCCGTCCCCTCCTACCTGAAGGACAGCTCTGTACTGATTTACAGCATAGTCAGAGCATGTGCTTATAGGAAATACCTCTATGGGACGTGGCTATAGGATTTGAAAGGAAACTGTGGATTTCTCTGTACTACCTTACTCTCCCTCTCCAAAGTGGAAATGTACAATTTCTGCTACTCCTGGAGACTCTCTGGCCACAGGATGAATGTGTGTTGTGTTTCAACCTAAATGATCTCATATAATAAACAACTAAAAGCTGAGTTTAATAAAGGAATTAGAGAGAATGAGACTGCTGACAGACAACTTGATGAACCTTCCCAAATTCCTTCTACAATATTGATATGATTCCAGTTTCTCATTTACAACATTTACTTGTTGTATACATAAACAATTTCTGCAACAGTTGAAGTCGTCCAGTGAGCCACGCACAATCCAAATGTAAATTCCAGAGCTCTGTTTTCAACAAGACCGTTGTCTTGGATAGAAACCTCAGTGATGTCAGAGATTTAATATGTCAAAGCAGGAACAGCACACAGACATAAAACTGGAAGGACTTTGGAGAGACTGTTCAGTAATACCACCAAAGCAGTCAGCCCTGCACAGGAAAGGGAAGCAGTCAGTGATTACCTGCTATTGGCACTAGATCACTGGCACTAGGATTATACATCACCTGTGAGTATAAATATAAAGAACTGGTTAGTCCAAAGCTAGGCATCCGGTCCCCAACAGATGGAGAAGTTTTTTGAAGAAAATGTAAGAAAGGGTAAACATGAGAAGTTTTTTCCTTGGTAGGGATGTTATTTTCCTTCCAACCTGTGGCAATCAAGATTTGAATCAACTGCAACGTAAGTGGCAAAGACACCTGTCTCTAACAGCTGTGGATTTCACTAAAGGAGCATGTGACTGTTCTTTCTAGGGAACATTTAATTTTTAATACTGAGATTTGGGGGAGAAAAATAGAGAAAATGCTAACTAGTTTCAGCTTTCAAGGGTAATACTTATTTTTAATTAACAAATTGTATTTGTTAAAGTATCCAGTAATGGAATTCTGATGTATAATAAAGCTGGAATAATGTTCTATGTTTATACTGACTGGAAAAATGAGAAGAGCATCTGTGCATAGACCAGTTTGTAGCTAGAACTTAATTTTATGACTGAACTTGGTGTGATAATCATCTTGTGTTACACTTTAGTGCTAAAATAGAATGTTATTTCCAAAAGATGAGAGTTAAAGATGTATCTTAAGGAAGATTTCTAATAGGGTAATAGAGAGCTGCAAATGAAATTAGCAATGTTCCTACGTAATCACATTGAGTGATACCTTAGAGATTTCACAGAAGACACATGGAGAGTGTTTCATTATTTTATAAGTGTTAATTGACCTTTTATTTGCTTAGAAAACTAAATGAAAAACATTGGCTTAAGATAAAAGATCAAATTAACTACTCCTCTGAGAAAGATTTTTCCTTAAGAAACTTTATTAGGCCTAGAAATAAGGCATTTTTGACAAATTAATGACAAAAATACAAACACAGACAGCTCCTGAGGCGCATGGAGAGCTGACATGCTGGAGGACCACTGTGGTATTGTATTGGTATCAACATTACTTTAATCTGAGAGATTCACCATTTTTAAAATTTAATAACAGGACTTTTTTTTTTTTCTTCCCATCCTGCAAAGATATTACCTCTCCCTTCAAGAAAATACTTCAGTATGTTAATCAAATTATAGAGATAATTTAAAGATATTAAGATTTGGAAACTGAATGCTAACCTGCTACCTACTGTGCATTAAGGGGACAGATCAATAGAATTTTTTTCCAGAGAAGTTAAGAGCCCACCATACTGTACAGTCCAAAGAAATTGCAGTGCTTGTGTTTCTTTAGATGGCAGTAGCAGCAGTTAACTAGCAAACTATCATCATTGCTGAAGTATTTCTGCAGAAGCAACAGCCATTCATTTCATGGATTTTTACAGCATCCTATGAGCCAACTTCATTTTACATAAATCTACTGGGGTTCCCCCAGGAATGGAGCTTGGCTTTGTGTTTTCCACTTTCTTTCTGTTGGCTGCAGAGCAGCAGGTAGCAGCCAGTAAACCCTGCAGAATAGACCCTTTTGTAATGGGTGAGTCGTGGGGCCAAACCAACAGTGCACATGCAGCACTCCCACAGTTGTTACTAGGTACCTGACCTGAGTAAGGAACAGAGGGTTGTGTTATTGCACAACTAAACCTTTCCCACCTATATAAGAGGAATTTTAGCTTTCAATCATCTTGGAAAGAAGACACAAATCCAACCTAAGAAGATTTGCTAGAAAAGAGGAAATATATGTCCACACATATGATTAAACTCTTCACTGAGAGAGTGCTGAGGCACTGAAACAGGTTGCCCAGAGAAGCTGTGGAAGCCTCATCCCTGGAAGTGTTCAAGGCCAGGCTGGATGAAGCTTGGAGCAACCTGGTCTAGTGGAGGGTGTCCCTGTCCCTGGCAGGGGGGTTGGAACTAGATGGTCTTTAAGGTCCCTTCCAACCCAAACCATTCTATGACTCTATGAAGACATCAAGCAAGCTGTTGTATCTACATCGCATAGCACAAAACCATGAAAAGATACTTGGTTTGAGTTCTTGAAAGCACGGGAGACATATCAGTACGGCATGACACTTGTGCCAATCTGTTAATACAGCCATTGGCCCATGGCATCGCACTCCATGGACCAGTGTAGATGTAAACCTGAGAACATAAAAGTACAACCAACAAACTGTTGGCCAGATTTTCAGGACCATAGGTTGATGCTCAGGAAAGCATCCTAAAGCAAACTTCAGGTTCAGTTTCAGCAAGACTGGAGGCAAATATTTTGCCTTGCCCCAGGAGGTGTCTCAGACACACGCTCATAAAGCCTCTGCTGCTCCATGTAGGAAAAAAACCTGACCCATACAAAGGGGGGATCGGTATAGTGAACTGATAAAAACAAACCCAAACAGATTTCAGCTTCACATTTTGGGTTTATTTTGAGCCCTAAATTTTTTTCATTGTTTTCATACATCAGTTAGATGAGGGTTAGGAGGTTCTTACTGGAACTGCTGAATATCTTGTGTTACAGCTCTGGAAAAGTTCCCTGGCTGCTTGCCTCTCTTTCCAGTACAACGTTATGGTGTGACAGATGGATTCAATAACAGTGGCTAACAATCGAGATGTGAAGCACAGGGTGTGGGGGAGTTAACTGTCACCATGACTTATGAGAGACCATGCTGGCCTACCTGTTAATACCTGGTTTTGTGAGGATGGAAGTAGTGACCTGGCTAGAAAGGTGCCCCACTTTTTTTTCTGGCCTCACTGCTCTTGGGAGTAACATCTTTTCAGTCCCCTTAAGTGCTGGAGCATGGTAATAGCTTGACAGCTACTCTAGGGTAGCATCTCCTTGTCACCACTGGACTCAACGTGTGGGGAAAAGGACAAAAATGTGGGATGCAGCTTTCTGGTGCTGGAAACCCCATCCACTCTGCAAGATGAATTTGCCTAATGCTTTCCTTAACCTTCACTGTTGATGTGTGTCATCCTGGGTCTGACCTCCTACATAGGCTTCTGGATGTGTTTAGTCTTCAACCAGCAGTTTCCTAGCACCATGGGACAGGCTCACTTTGCGCAACTGCAGTGGTAAAACAGCAGTGAGACAAAAGAAAGCCAAGGGTCTCCAGCTGGCCTTTGTTCCATCTCCTGAGTCGCTGCAGATCCAAATTGAGAGGCTGTTTTTAAGCCATTTGCCCCTAAAAAGCAAGCTGCTGTTTTGATAAACCAGGATCAGTTTACTGAACACTGATGTACTTTCTGTGCAGGACATGATCAAGAAATGTATTTTCATCTATCACCTACATTTTCTTACCAGAGAGGGCATTTTAATTCCTCAGCTTCATTCAGTGTCACCTGAACTGACTGTTACCACCTCTGCAGCGTTCAGCCCCCAGGATCAGAACTAAAACAACATTTATTTTCTTTAGAAAGAAAGTAGCCGCTGAGGCTACTTTAAAGAAAATAGTCTCTGAAGTTGTGGAAGCAAAAGGTCAACTTCTAATTTACAGGGGCTTGTGATGTATATAGAAGCCTGTCTCTGTTCCATGGTCTTTTATATTAGTCCAGATTTGATGCAGTTACATGGACTCTGCGAAAACACTCTTGTGATTTGTTGTTGTTGAGATGCTGACTATAGAACAGTTCCTTGTGACTTTGACGTGAACAAGCAAATATTTCAGCTAGCACAACAAACCTTCTGTGTAAGGCTGATCTGCCCTGTGTTGTGCTGCTGCATGTTATGGGATGTGATTACTATAAAACTGCAGGACCACTAAGAGCCAATTCACTGTAATCTAGGGGTAATAAACGTGGTCTTAGAGCCTTATAGCAAAGGTACAAAGATATTCCAGGATTTGCTAATTGATTCTTCCTATTCCACTGCAGAGGCAGACTACTTAAGCTAGGGGATAGCATATCTTCAGCAATCAATTCTTCTAAGTGAGTTATCTAGATATAGATATAGGTGCAGGTGTAGATATAGGTATAGATGATATAGATAACACATGCCAGGGGGACAGATACCTTGTCTTTCTCCTCACCATGTGAAGCCATGAGAGTAGTTAGGATGGCAGCATGTATCTCACATGCTTGCTCTTGTGTGCTGGTAAGCGTTACAGACACTGAAGCCAGCTCAGACTGAGCAGCCTGGGCTCAGTGAGTCATGCTGGACTTGGCAGTGCCCAGAGCCACCCAGGTGGTTTTGCCCCAGGCTTCCCCTCACAGCAGGTTCCAGGAGGACTTACCATCTCAGAGACAGCACTGGACCCTGGCTGGCTCCTCTCATTCCCATGGCATTGCATCCTGCATCCTGGCATGTTCAGGGAAGAAGCCAGGACTGGCAGCGACATTTCCCGTATTTTCTAATGTCTTCTGTTATAAGGAGTATCCTAGTCCCTCATCATGTGTCAGCAGTGGGAAGTGGAGCTGTAAGTTTCCCAGATGTCTCCCTGATTAGCTGTGGTGGGTTGACCCTGGCTGGAGGCCAGGTGTCCCCCAAAGCTGCTCTGTCACTGCCCTCCTCAGCTGGGCAGGGGAGAGAGAATATAACAAAAGGCTAATTAGTTGAGATAAGGACAGGGAGGGATCATTGAGTGATTACCATCGCAGGAAAAATAGAGTAAATTTGGGGAAATTAATTTAATTTATTACCAATCAGATCAGAACTAAAGAGAACTAAAACCAAATCTTAAAACATCTTCCCCCCACTCCTCCCTTCTTTCCAGGCTCAGCTTTGCTATGATTTCTCTACTTCCTCCCCCCTCACAGCTCAGGGGGATGGAGAATGGGGATTGTGATCAGTACATCACACATTGTCTCTGCCACTTTCTCTCACAGGAACATGAGAAAACAATGATGATAGTAGTATCAACTCTTATATACCCCTATTCTTTAGATGAGATGAAAGTACTCAAGTACTGAAGGAATCCAAAGACACAAATGTATGTGTCCATGGAAGGTATATATGCTCCAGAAGCAAGCAAATAGCTTCTGAAAAGACCACGAGGTCAAGTCATATAAGGAGGGCTCAGGTCCACTTCCCCAGTTCAACCCGGTCACTAGTGCTTGGAGAAGACATGAAAAGTGAATGAGCTATGCTGCTATGCTAAACTGGACATTCAAAGCTAGAGATGTATTTTTAAGTTAGAAAATTTTTGGGTTACATTTACTAGATGAACACATTAAAGTCACCATTTCCTCAATTTTCCTGTCCATGTGTCTTTCCTGAAAGTGGTGCCACCTTTATTCATTAGTTGGCTCACCAACGATGGTGTGGCTGTACCTGGCTGGTTGCTTCTTTCCATTGCCACAGCCTCTTTTCCTGGCAGACTTTTTGCTAGAGAAGCCTGAATTTACCCTGGAAGAAACTGACAAAAAGCTAGCATGAATTTAAATTTGTATTCCTTGAATTGCAGGTGAAACAATCCACAACAAATGAAAAGCACTTTCAAATAAGCTGTAACACTATCAGCTGCTAGCATTGCAGAGCCCTTCACTTCTGGAGTCAAAGGTATCTGCTTGAATTGCTAATTAGCTTTCTCTTGTTATAATTTTTCTGACTTAAATACCCTGCTTGAAAGCATTTTTCATACCTGCTCCAGTTGCCATAGCATCCATCACTGCACAGTTCGGCTGCTCTTCTGCCCCTGTTCCATTATCAACTAGAACTGTAATTTCTTGTGGAAAAAAATGTTTTTTAACAAAAAGTAGCATACAAAGTAAGAAGGCCTTAATAAAGTCTCAAATAAATTCCTTATCTGGCATCATACTGAAAATATCTTGATTCCTGGCACAGCAAATATACTGTGGAGTTCACTCTTCATTAAAAAGCACAGGCAACCACAGTACCAGGATGTGGGTAGTCTTAAAGACTAATGTGAACATTTATGCAGATACAGTCTTCTGGGAACCAGCTTGTTTTAATCATAAAAGAACCCTTCAAGTAAATTTAATGAGGAGTTAGTTGAGGAATTTATTCTGAAACTTTAAACTATGTGTAAATTCCTGAGGATCAAATTAAGTTGAAGGTAAATAATGTTCAGAATGGTGTTTCAGTCAAGGCTGCCTAAAAGCTGGAGACACAAAGATCCTGCTCAGAGAACATTTCTTTTGCAGCTAGAGGCTTCTTTAAGGAGCCCAGACAGATGCCATATGTTGATGATAAAACAACATCTTTCGCAATGTGACATTTGGAGCCTGCTCAAAAGATCAGTCATTTTTGTCTTTTCTAAAGTTGCCACCTTCAAAATAAATGCCAAACAGTTATGAACTGGAAAAAGAGTAATTGCCAATAGTTATAGGTGTCATCAGTGATGAAACATCCATAAGCAGTTGTTTTGCTTTACATGCAGGGAAGTTCTAGATAAAAGAAACACTGTGACAAGGACAGCTATGTCAAGGATACTTTAAAAAAAAACAGATTGTCATCGTTTGCCCTCTTAAAGATAGGAAAACCTCACTTTGAGCTCTTTCTATCTCAGTGAGAGGATGCTTGGTCTACGTTATTCATACACTTGAAAGAAATGGTGCACTTGAAGACATTTTATTTAATGATTTAGTTTCTGAGTCATATTATTTATTTGATGATCTGAAGTCTAGTCAGAGGCACAGTGATGAACAAGCATACACACATGCACATGAACACGACATCCTATGTTTTCCTCTCTCATTTTCATAGAATAGAAGCATAAAATCATTTGGGTTGGAAGGAACCTTTAAAGGTCATCTAGTCCAACCCCCCGTGCAGTGAGTAGGGACACCTTCAACTGGATCAGGTTGCTCAGAGGCTTGTTCAACCTGACCTGGAATGTTTTCGGGGATGAGGCATCTACCATCTCTCTGGGCAACCTGCTCCAGTGTTTCACCACTCTCATCATAAAAAAATTTATTCCTTATATCTCATCTAAAACTACCCCCTTTTACTTCAGAACCATTACCCCTTGTCCTATCACTACAGGCAACATTAAAAACTCTGTCCACATCTATCTTATAAGCCCCCTTCAGGTACTGAAGTCTCCCTGGAGCCTTGTCTCTCCAGGCTGAACAACCCCAACTCTTTCAGCCTGTCCTCGTAGGAAATTTTTTCTGCATGTGGTTGATCATCCCTGGATGGTGTTAGCAACATACATTGCCTGGTGTTTCCCAGCTGGACATTGTCATTTACTGCACCATTCTTAAACAAAGAAGTATTTTCTAATAGTGTCAGATATGCAGATGAAGCAAAGCAAGCACCTAAAGACTAAGCAAGTTGGCTTCACAAGCTGCAACTTGATCCTGTATAGCTCACTGGTGTATCCCTCAGATCTGCCATTTCTTATTCAATCTCTAGTATTAATGTGGAATAAATAAGGTATTGTTTTACCATCTTGAGCAGCATTGTAGGGTAGAAAATCTCAGTGAGACAGAGAAAATGAAGCACCAGATGTATTCAAAAGGTATCGCTTATGCATATCCTTAATGTGTTTTCCTCTAGAGCACACAGACTTTATACATATTTGGTTAGAAAATATGTGGAACTGGTACGGTCTGTGTCCTGGTCTTGTCTCTTCGTCAGTATCTTTACAGTATTCAGAAACTTCTCAAGTGTATTAGAGGACTAAAAAGGAAAGGTACCTACAAGCTGTCCTGCAGACACACTGGAATAACTCATACAAGAAGTCCCACAGAACTCGTAAGCCAACCTGCATGGGGAGAAAGCCCTAACTTCAGAGTAAGTGTAATGAGATGGTGACAGATGGGGAAGGAAAAAACATGGGAAGAGAAAGAGTGGGCTTAAGGGGATGGATAGTCATGTTCTGGTTCTGCTGCAAATAATCCGAATATTTATTTCCTTTATTTAGGCCAGAATCTTGCAAACCCTTATACAGGTGAGCCATGCAATTCAAGACACAAACTAATTTTGAAATGATAAATACATGCATGTCTACAGCCTTAAACTGAGAGTGATCTTGTTTCTGGTTTGTATGTCACTGCACATGCTGGTGATTGTTAATAACTATCCAGAAAGGAAAAACATTCCTTCCCAAATACAAGTATAGGCTGGGTGGAGAATGAATCGAGAACAGCGCTGAGGAGAAGGACTTGGGGGTACTGGTGGGTGAAGAGCTGGACATGAGCTGGCAGTGTGCGCTGGCAGCCCAGAAAGCCAACTGGATCCTGGGCTGTATCAGGAGAAGCGTGGCCAGCAGGGCGAGGGAGGGGATTCTCCCCCTCTACTCTGCTCTTGTGAGACCCCACCTGCAGTGCTGTGTCCAGCTGTGGAGCCCCCAACTTAAGAAGGATATTGACCAGTTGGAACGAGTCCAGAGGAGGCCACGAAGGTGCTCCGAGGGCTGGAGCCCCTCTGCTATGGGGACAGGCTGAGAGAGTTGGGCTTGTTCAGCCTGGAGAAGAGAAGGCTCTGGGGAGACCTTATAGCACCTTCCAGTACCTGAAGAGGGCCTACAAGGAAGCTGGAGTGGGACTTTTAACATGGACCTGTAGTGACAAAACAATGAGTAATAACTTTAAACTGAAAGTGGTTAGATTTAGATTAGATATCAGGAAGAAATTCTTCCCGGAGAGGGTGGTGAGGCACTGGAACAGGTTGCCAAGAGAAGCTGTGGGTGCCCCATCCCTGGAAGTGTTCAAGGCCAGGCTGGATGAGGCTTGGAGCACCCTGGTCTAGTGGAGGGTGTCCCTGCCCATGGCAGGGGGTTGGAACTAGATGGTCTTTAATGTGCCTTCCAACCCAAACCGTTCTGTGATTCTATAATTCTAACATGAGGGAAATCACACCATTTGATTTTGGAGGGTTTTATAATCCAGGAGGCACCATTCTAATAGGAGGGAGATGCTTTGCAGTCATGTATGGCTGAAAGGTACAATGAGGCAGCAGTGGCTTGGAAAAAGTAGAAAAATGGGATTCAGAGGGTAAGAAATGTTTGCGCTACATAAAAGATTCTTGCTATGGAAGTTTCTGACATGGATCTCAGCACTGGAATGAGAACAACGAGACAAGCATCACAGTGCTGAGAACTCCTATAGTAAAAAGCAGTCTAAAGGAAGATAATTTAAAGTGCAACAGAAATACTTATGGGACAAAAGAGTTTAAAGAATATACTACCTTTCCAGAGAAGGCAGACATCAGATAATCAGATCCGGTTATAAAATGTAGAGAACTTACCCCACAGAGAGCTTTGAGTTTTTGTGAAAAAATCAAATAGCCTGGATAAAAAGGCTTACAGCTGAACGTTACTGCTTTTCCAACAGAAATAATGTGGGGATTTTTTTTTTTTTAAGAAAAATGTTCCATCTCCAAACACTTTAACTTAGTTGAAACATCACTTTCTTGCAGAAAGAATATTTAATCAGCCTAAGGGATAGCTGAAGCCCATGGGAAGCGCAAGTGACAACCCTGTCAGAAAAATCAGATCCTAAATGGCTGCAGCATGCTACATGAGTCTGGAAGCTTTAATTCACAACAGAGGACGCAGAGCTTGGCGTGGTGATGATGAGGTTCCTGTTCCCAGTTGGCCTTCTACTGCAAGCACATGGAAGCCTGAAATCCTGATGGTGAGCTAACAAGAATATCCTGCCAAGCAATGACACCCCTCAACCTACAAGGAGCACTAAGATGGCAGGCGATAACTTTCCCTGTTATGTGTTGCCAGCCGATGAGCAACCTGTCCCACCTCATTCCCTGGATGAATCTCCAGCTCATGTAGCAGTTGCTGGATTGTATCACTGCTACCCTGAGACATTAAGTAAAATAAAAATTGAATGTTAGTTTATATTAACACATCATATTGTAAACAACTGGAGTTCATCTGCTGCTTCACCAAGAGCTGACCTTTCCCTGCATCAGAGATGAGGGTCCTTAAGAGACTGGCTGGTAGGAGAGCTCATGGCTGAACCACCACAGCATCTCTAGTCAAATCATCCCCATTCAGTAATTTGAACTTGCAGTCTCGATTCTCATTTCTATTTAATAGAAATGTAATGTTCATAATGTGCTATTATTTCAGTCTTTGTGGTAATTCAGACTTTGTCCATACTGGGATTTTTCAGTGGAATTGTATTTGTGATGGTGGTTTTGTGGCATGGAAGCCTGTTTACTACAGCTTGGATTGGGACCAACAGAAACAGTGAATACTTGAGCAAAAATACATTTGGGGAAACTCTCACTCTTTGAAACAAAGCATTAGAATTATGATCATTTTTCTTTTTGGATGTAGGTCTTTCTAGAACAGCTTGTTTGCTTTCCTGTTTCCTGGCAGGCAGAAGTCCAGCTCCCACCACCACCATTAGCCATGCCTGGCGTTGTAAGGAGCAGCTGCAGTCCTGCTGTGAGGTCTTTAGAACCAGTTTATCCTCTCCTCCTTTTGCCACAGCCTCTGGAGAGAGACCTGACAGCTCAACACAGGACCATCACTGAGGGGCCTTTCAGACCCCCAGGCTGTGCTGATCACACTGGTTTGTCCACTGCATCCCAGGCATGGGGGTAGAATGCATCCATGGACCCACATCTTGAGAATGAATTTCATCTGTGTGCAGGGAGCATTCACAAAGCTTATACACTACCTAGCTGCCACAGTGAGGTCTTCTTAATGTTCAGATCTTTGCATAATAAATAACTACTGAATATGAATGAAGGCAATTAACTCTATAGCTGCAAAGCAGGGGACTTTCTACTGTTGACTTAAGCTATGCTGGAGGCAGAATGGATATTCTGCAGTAACACTATAAGCTAGGAGATAGAAAACAATTGACTTGCAGCATTTTCTAAATGTTCTGATTCCTCCTAAATGAGCTCCATTAACACTGAGACACAGAGATCAGTTAATTGTGGTTGCTGAGACGTTGCAAATGATGCTTCCTATGGTTGCTTTAATTAAAACACCTGCTTTCTAGTTGGTCATGTCAATATTACACCTGTTTATTCTGATCAAATACAAAGTAATGGTTCTGAGAGAAAACTTTTTCTTTCTTTGCACCATTCCAAGTCAGCAAGATTAAATTGCAAAACCATATCTGGAGTTTCTGGGTCCACATGCCTGTTCATTAACATGCACGTGACTAGAATATCCAGATTCTGTTGTAAGATGTGCCTGCTTTGCAGCTAGATAAGAAAAGATTTCCTACTGCTAAGCAGTTCTTTGATACCATCAGTTTCTATGAAATCTATCTCTGATTTTAAGAGCAAACAAATGGGAGGGACTTATTGCTTCTTTCAATTCAAACTTTTCAAACATCAGCTTTGCTATTTAGTCTGTAATAATGCTGTTCTGCTACATAACTCAATATTTACTTGCCTTCTAGACAGAGAGAACTTCTTTCACAGTATGCTTTGGATTATGTTTCTATGATGTTAAGAAATTATTTTTCTTGGCTCAGTACCAGTTTCTTTCAGTTTTTCTCAATATTGCTTTCCAGGAGTACCTCTGAGAGAATTCTCAAGACTGCCTTGCAAGCTCTGCAATCAATGATGCCAGTGGGGTTTCCAATTTTGTTGATTTGGGGTAACTTTCAGGTTTTGTGCTAGTCTGTGATTAGGGATACCCTTGAGCCATGGTGTATCCATCAGCATCTCTGCCTTGTATAATGATCCCTGGTTTCTTCCTTCTCACAGCTCAGCACTTGGCAGTACAGTCTGGCAGAAAGCAGTCTCAGTTCTACTTCTCAGAATTTCTCTGTATATGGGTTAGTGAGGCTATGTATGCACAATTCTTTGGGTCCACTGCCTCTGGGGAGATGGTATATTTTTTTCATTCGTCTTGCTTTCAGCCCTAGAATAGCTCGATAGTAAAGCAAAGATAAGCTGTGCTAGCTAGACCGAAGATCAGACTTTAGATTGGAAAAAAAGGTCACAGATGCAGAAAACAACATCATTTAATTATACCATAGAATCATAGACTCAAAGAATCATTTAGGTTGGAAAGATCAATGAGTCTAGCCATTAACCTAACACTGCCAGGTCCACCACTAAACCATGTCCCTGAGCACCGCATCTACACATCTCTTAAATACCTCCAGGGATGGTGACTCCACCACTTCCCTGGGCAGCCCGTTCCAATGCCTGACAACCCTTCTGGTGAAGAAATTTTCCCTCATATCCAATTTAAACCTCCACTGGCACAACTTGAGGCCATTTCCTCTTGTCCTATGACTTGTTACTTGGGAGAAGAGACCAACCCCCACCTCACTACAACCTCCTTTCAGGTAGCTGTAGAGAGCGATAAGGTCTCCCCTGAGCCTCCACTTCTCCAGCCTAAACACCCCCAGTTTCCTCAGCCGCTCCTCACAGGACTTGTGCTCCAGACCCTTCCCCAGCTCTGCTGCCCTTCACTGGACACGCTCCAGCCCCTCAGTGTCTTTCTCGCAGTGAGGGGCCCAACACTGAACACAGGATTAGAGGTGCGGCCGCACCAGTGCCCAGTACAGGGGGACAATTTTGGCCTATTTTCACAAGTAGGTAGGCCTTCAGTGTTGACAGCAACACCTGCGTACCCTTAAGGCACCCTTGGTTTGAAATGTAAACCTTACCTGGTATACTACTCACCAGGATGGGGCCATGCCTTCTTAGGAAGCCCTGCGACTGTCTGAATTCTGTTTCCTTTGCTGTTCTCATTTTTGAAACTTTTAGGAGTCAGGTTTTGGGATTCCAGTATAAATGTTCTTGATGAATTCATCCAGAGCCACTGTGAAAACTTATGGAAACTCTTTTACTCTTGCTTATCCTGGTCATAGGTGAATTTTTTGAGATGCTGTTGGTTCCTCCTTAAGACAGACACAAAACTGACTTCACAATACTGCTGCCAGAAAGCTCACAGCCCTTTGCCAGTAGTAATACACTCACATTAAATACATAAATCATTGCTTGTATCCACATTCTACAAAATGTATGGCATTTTACAAGTTTAGAGAGCATACAAAGACATTATTAATGTAGACATCAAGCGTGGGAAGTAGTTACTCTTTATGGTTGTAACCACGAGTGCAAGTCTCTGTATACACTTTTTATTGAATTTCTGTGACTTGAGTTTCTTTAACTTCAGGCTATGGAGATTCTGAGCAACAAATACTTACTTTATTTTCGCCTCAATACTGACCACATGAGATAACAATGATTCAGAAACTCTTCCTTGAAGTAGCTGGTGTATATCAGTTGCTAACAGAGAGTGGACTGATATTTAGTCAGTTTGTGACTACACCAGGCTTGGGTGGGAGAGCCTCTGGACTACAGATTATTAATGAGTCATATGAGTATGGATTTATTTTCCTAAGCTTGGTTGCACATTCTTAGTCTTCGATTTGCAGTGTGAGTTGCAGTTCTCCATAACAGGTGTCACAGCTCTTTATCCTAGGGAGAAGTCAAGAACAGGTGGAGATTCCAAATAACCACAACTCCCATAGCCTTGATAGACCAGCTGGAGGATCTGAGAAAAACCTCAGCCAGAACTATCCACTACATCTCATTCAGAAAAGAAAGAGCTCTTTATCCTAGGGAGAAGTCAAGAACAGGTGGAGATTCCAAATAACCACAACTCCCATAGCCTTGATAGACCAGCTGGAGGATCTGAGAAAAACCTCAGCCAGAACTATCCACTACATCTCATTCAGAAAAGAAAGGAAGTATGATTATATTTAGATACTCATGAAAATCAGGACACATAATTGCTACAGGTTGACTGTATAGACACAACCTGTCAGTCAGAAGGGTCATTTTACCTCTGTGAAAGTGTGTAACTCACCATCCCACAAGTATTGCAAACACCTCTCTTCTTCTTTTTAGACTTTTTTCTTTTTTATATTTATTTTGTCACACTGTTCTGAAGCTATTTGAATTGAATTTGCTATACTTACAGTTGTTATACTTGGACTGTCTCAAACTCATTCATGTTTGTTTCTATAGCAGTGACTAGAAGTCAAGAAGAGCTTTTCTACTGTCCTAGAGTGAAAAATCCATTAGTTTCAGCAGTGAAATATTCCACTTTTGGTCTGCTATTTTTTCTACTATGTCTTTAAAAACTTTAATGGCTGCTTGAATTTCAGGCTCTATGGACTATGATTTAGAAACACTGTCCTTGATGTCAGCTTCTGGGAGGCTGACAAGTGTGTCTTTTCCCATTTTATTGTGTATTAGCTGCTCACTCTGAGCTGGTGTCGGTCTTGGAAATGAATGTCTCCTCATGTCTCTTGGGAGAAGAGATTTTAATATTGGAAGAACCTCTTGAGAAGTACTTGTTTCTTTAGTAGATAGAAATTTCTCTGGTCTACTTGTTTATTTTCCCTTTTTTTTTTTTTTTTTTCAAGTAAGGGTTGATGAAGAGTGTCTTCAAAGAAAAGAACATGATCTCTGTTGTACTCAATTTCTCTCCACATCCTCAAAAGAGTAACATGTTATTCCCAATTGTTCTGGATTGGATACAAGCAGTTAAGCCAAAGGAAGGTATTTTTGTTTTAGGTGTTCAAGTAGTCACATGGAAGAAGAGAAACAGCAATTTTCAAAGCCATTCTAAAGATCTTTCCTCTGTCCTGGCACTACTTTCTTATCGTAGACTCAGAGAGTGGTTTGGGATGGAAGGAGTCTCTAAACGTCACCTAGTCCAACCCCTGTGTAATGAGCAAGGACATCTTCAACTAGACCAGGTTGCTCAGAGCCCCATCCAACCTGACTTTGAATGTTTTCAGGGATGGATCATGTAACACCTCTTTGGGCAACATGTTCCAGCATTTTACCACTCTCATTGTAAATATCTCTTATATGTATATAGTCTTAATCTACACTCGTTTACTTTAAAATTATTGTCCTGTTGCTACAGGTGCTATTAAAATGTCTGTCCCCATTTTTCCTGTAAGCCCCCTTTAAGTACTGAAAGGCTGCTATAAGGTCTCCCTGGAGCCTTCTCTACTGCAGGCTGGACAAATCCAACTCTCTCAGGCTGAATTTATAGGATAGGTTTTCCACCCCTCTGACTGTCTCCATGACCTTCCTCTGGATGCAGTCCAACAGGTCCATGTCTTTCCTGTGCTGACAACTTCAGAGCTGGACACAGTACTCCAGGTAGTGTTTCATGAGAGTGGAGTAGAGAGGAAAAATCCCCTCCCTCGACCTGCTGGCCCCGCTTCTCTGGATACAGCACAGGATATGGTTGGCTTTGTGGGCTGTGAGTGCACGTTGCTGGCTTTCTCATTTATTTTTCCTCAGGAGTTGCATATTTTTTTACTTACCCTCACCAGGCCTTCTTTTCCCTTTGTGGACATTTGCATAAATGGAAGGGTCATGGAAAGGATAAATAATTTTCTGAACCACAGGAGACGGAAGGGAACAATAAACTGCCAGTTCTTATGACAGAGGGAAGGCACCACTGGAGGGGTCTGTACTGGAATCTATGTTGTTCAACTTGTTCATACATGATTTGGAAAATGGGATTAACAGCAAAGTGACAAAGGTTGCTGACCATGCATGGTTATTTAAGATATTAAGGATGAGCCCAGCCTGGTGAGCTGCAGAAAGACTACAACTCTGGGAGCTGGACAATAAAATGCCAGATGAAACTCAACATGCATACATGTAATGTGATTTTCACGGGGAAGAAAACAATTCTAGCTTCATATAAAGGTTCTAAACTGACCATTGCTTTTCAGGAGCAGCTAGGTTTTAGTGTTATGATTGACAGTTCCATAAAAACATCAGTTCAGTGCTTTATGATAGTTAAGAAAACACAAATCAAACATTTATGTCATAAGAAAGGACTTAGGAGAACTGGAAAGGGTAAAAGGAGGCCCAAAAACACAATCAAAGGTATGGAAAACTCCCCTAAAAACATCAACTGACTTAGTTGAAACTTCGGTATGAAGAAATGTCAGCTTTCAGGGAAAATATGTTTAAGGTTTACCAAATCACCACAGAGAAAAGGTTTTGACTGTTCACTGCCTCTTTAGGTGCTCAAAACAGGGCTCAGAAGTGCAGCTTATGGGAGCCAGGTTAAGAGCAAGCAATAGGACCTGACTGTTGCCACAAGGAGAAGCAGCAGATCTTTTTTCAGAAGGGCAGGCTTAGAAAAAAAAGAGAGCAGGGAAAACACCAAATTATTCTAAGAATGGATAATGAATGTAAAAGGGGAAGGGAACAAGCAGAGTACTCTTAAGAATGCCAGTCATTCCCAGAAGGTACCCAAGAACCTCTGCCCAGTGATGCTGCAGGATGAGGACCTATTTCCAACTAATACACCACCGACGAACTCTCTGAGAAAGAGCAGTTTGGCCAGGACCAAAGGGAAAATAATAAAGAGACCATGCAACACAGTGAGGTCTTGGTGGGATCGGTATGAATAAAGAGGGGAGAGAAAAACTGTAGCCAGGACTGAGAAATTCTGGAGCATCAGCCAGGAGCTGTAGTTTGGTACACTTAATACATCCCTGCATAACTGTTTCTCTCCTGCTGCAGAAGGCGCATGAGTCAAAGCCAGAACATGCCTTTCTCTCTCCTTCCATAGAAGATTTTCCAAATTAGGTGACCAGTGGGCTATAAAAGTAGCTCAGAGAACAGGATGGCCCATCAGGTTTCTTTGTCATCTTTTGCTGGCAAGTGACTACTCAAGCAAATGGTTGACCAGATATGGAGAATATCTGTAAAGCAAGTACCAAAGTGTTTTGAGGGTGTGCTAAATCACTGGACTTTCAACCTTAGTTCCTTCCCAGTGGAAGCAGTGTGGGAGTGGAAGAATTTTTCAATACTTCCCCTTTTCCCAGGACAAATTGTTTGATGTCACCGTGTTGTCAATTCAGGTACAGGATCACAACCTGATTTGTCCTCTTACATCAGCTTAAGGAAAAAAATCAAGCTAAAGTCATTGTACGTGTATCAAGAGAAAGTTACCGCTGTTCATTGCATGAGGTACTTGTGTATTTCATCCAACTTTTCAGCTCTGAAGTTTCCTTTGTTAACATTCTTCTGTTATGTGTAGCCAGATACGTTAATGTGTGATGAAACTGCCCGACAATCAGCAGCCATTCCCTCCGTTGATTTCTGATTCATGAAATGACAGTCTAGAGTTACACACCTTTTTATTCATTACCACTTAATTAAATACTCAGGTATCAGTGGTAAGAGAAAACATTCAAAACCTTTTTGCATTACCTTGTGTCATGCATATTCTGCTAAGAATATTGGCCCAGTGATACTGCCGACTTCCACATGCTCCACTCTTGCTTTCTCAGTTAGCTCCTAGTGTTCTTTCACTTTTCCTCTTATTACTATTAAACATGAAACACTATCCATTATAATCATAGAATCACAGAATGGTTTGGGTTTAAAGGGACCTTAAAGACCATCTAGTTCCAACCCCCCTGCCATGGGCAGGGACACCCTCCACTAGACCAGGGTGCTCCAAGCCTCATCCAGCCTGGCCTTGAACACTTCCAGGGAGGGGGCAGCCACAGCTTCTCTGGGCAACCTGTGCTAGTGCCTCACCACCCTCTCCGGGAAGAATTTCTTCCTGATATCCAATCTAAATCTCCCCACTTTCAGTTTAAACCCATTACCCCTTTAACATTAGAGATGTTACTAGATACTCTCGCTAAAAAGATTAGGATTTTGGAACATGGCCAAACAAGGAAAATAAAACAAGTACATAGCATTTTATACCTAAACACACAGCGTGTAGTTGTGTAATCACTATTACCCATCACAATCATTAAACAAAACACCATAGGATATATAATTAACTCATAATATAATAGCCATTTAATTTTGGCAGTACTCTACTGAATGGATCAGTGCAGTACTGACCTAATATCAGTGTGGCATTTACAGTAGATTTTTCTGTTTACAGGCTGAAAATATTCCCTGAGGAAGAATTGTGATTTGGGTTATCAATGAGTGTTAGCAGCTCTAATGCACATTTCTTCTTTCATTCTGGCAGCAGGCAAGCTGCTTAAAGTCCCAGGTTTATCTATATAAATTACCAGGCTCCAATCAAGCTTCATTCTAATAATTTTCAACTTCTCCCACAAGTCTGTAAAACACTGTTATTCATAAATGTCGGTTGGAGGCATCTTGTGTGAGATCTTAATTCACCAAGATGCAGCACCACTGTTCAACATGTGAGAAGATGCCAGTCTACTGGGCCACAGCAAGGCTGTAACAGCAAATCTCTCCACAACATTTTACAATTGAGATTGCAAGGAAATTTCACGCACAGAGGACATGTCTGGGAAATACCCCTCAAAACTCCCCTTTAATCAACTCGCCAAATGTCTCCCAGAGTCTTTTCAATCACCATCAGTCCATAAAAATACTTTTAATCTATGTATCAGTATGAGTGATTCCAGGCACTGGGAAAAAGAAAAGCTAATGCAATCTGAAGTCTCTGAATGTTGTTATAATGCTAGTTCCCAATGTATCTCATAAACATGAATAAACTGGGGCATCAGTGCTTTCTAACACAATGTTGGATACCCACAACTGGCTGGTTGCTGCTGTGCTGCACATCTGGCTCCTCTGAGCTGATGGAGGTGGAGGAGAGGGCACCTGGAACCCTCTGCCCCAGCAATACAATCACCAGCCTCTGAGGGAGAGAGAAAACCTGCCAGCTGTTAACAGGACAGAGGGCATTAACAGGACAGACACGTAATGGAGTGTGCCTGCTTCTATACAAAAAGGGAGAACTCAGTATCTCTAGCTACCCTAGCAACCGTGTTCACGAAACTATTATTTTCCTTGTTTTAAGGATAAAAGCCAAGGACTCCCATTGATTTCAATGGCAACTAAGGAACTTGGTGCTGTTGAAAGTCTTTAGGTGTCAGAAAGGCTGTAAATGCCTCTGTCTAAAGCTCAGACCTTTAAGCCTATTTAAACACCACGTTCTTGAGTGATAGGTACCTACATGCATTTTAAGATTTGTTCCTAAAAGAGTTGCTTGTAGGAAGTCTGGGGAAGAGGAGAGATGAGCCCCATGGATTGTGACGTGCCCGGAGACTGTCCCACCCAAAGGTGCTCCATGTGTTTTACTGCAGTGGCTGGCAGCTCGCAGCATTTGCTGATGATCAGAACAGCCGTTACTGGTTATGAGCAATCTTCTCCCCCTGCTTCTGTAAATATTTCCCATAGAATGCTTTTTGACTCTGCAGTTATTTTTCTCTTGAACTTTCTATTTCCTCTATTTCTATTTCCTTCTCTCCCTTTCCCATTGACCCGTGAGTGCCCTGTAGAAGTCCTGCAGTCCCTCCCGCTGTGCTCCCATTGCACCAATGGAAGACACACCATAGGATTCCCACTCCAGGTTCTTTTTTTGTACAGCAATCACTAAGAGAGCAGAAAAGCCTCTTGTGCTCCCACGAGGCCGCATTGCAAAGTCCATAGGGTGCACTCTGGCTGACTTTCTTGACGGGACGGACATAGGTCAGACACAAACAGCCACGAGCTTTTCCCCTACAAGGCAATCCACTGTTAGTCACACGATGATGGACTCGGCAGAAAGAATGAGATGAAGGCGCTGTTACAGGAAGAATGTGCACTGTCCCATAGGTCTCCATACCACAGCAATAAACCACCAAATGTCCACAGTTGATATAACATCAGGCGTGGCTCCCTGCGGGCTTTTCACTGACGCAGTTGGAGTTTATTCTTTGTTTGGTGTTAAAGTGAAAAACAGAAACGGCCATGAAGGGCCATTGTGGTCAGGACTTATTTTAACATCTGCACCACTGTCATACTTGAACTGTCTTAAAAGTGATTATCTTGTTGTCTTGTGACCACTTTACATCAGACACTTTGGCCTAAACTTTTAGAGTAAGGACTGAAAATTGGGTTCCTGAACTCTGTTTCTGCCTATGCCAACTGTGGCTCTTGGTCACTTTAAAGAATTAGCATGTAGCAAGAGCTTTGAGATTTGGAGCTGAAAAATCCTCCAGAATAATGAGTAGACAGAGTAAAAATAGGTCAATAAATAAATAGAAAAGGAAACGCTCTAGAATAAAGAAAAATATGCTCAATAGATGTTTTTTTAAGTGCCAGTGGATGAGGGAGTCAGTCATTGAACAGTAGGGCATGAGCTAGAGGAAGCTAGGGACAAAGTGAGCCCGGGCTGAGCAGGCAGCACAGAGCAAGCAGGCAAAACCAATCCTCCTTGCAGGATTTCAGATCGCAGACTCGGTTAATAGCATTAGTCCCCTGTTCAGTTGTTTCTAGAAATGATGGCACCTTATGAAGTTACAACCCTCATGTGAGACTGGAAGAATATTCTTACATAAGATTTTTAAATTTACCTTATAGCAAGGGTACAAAATTAAGGTTTGCACTAGAGGTGATGAATTCAAGGAACATTTTTTCTCTACATTGCCGGTTCAAGGCAGTCAGATCAGCCTAAAATTAAAATAGTCTAAGGTTGATGGGTTTTTTAATGTGAACAAAGAAGCAAAATATACCCTTTCAGACGGAATGAAATATTTTATTCACTATGATTGAGAATGTTTTCTTTCAACGCTATGAGTATTTTATAAGCAAAAATAAAAAGGTTTGACATTCTAAAACAAAAATTAATTTCCAAACGAGAGGCTGGAATAACTATTCTGTCAGGACTTTTTCCATTCCCAACTTTCCCATACACTGAAAAATTTGATAAAATCAGGATGAATTTCCAAAGCATTTTAAGGTTAAAAGTACCTCTTGTTTTTTCCATAAAGAAATGTGGGCAAAGCTTCAGCCAGCTTTGGTACTGAGAAGCCCAGACTAATCTACAGATTTATAGCAGGGTGGCACTTAACAGAAACATAAATATTTTCTCTGAGGTCTTAACTTTTTGTTACATAACTAGGAAGGTCCTCCGTGTTGTTACCATCCCTGTGACTGACAATGTGTCAGGGAGCAAACGTGACCTCTGCAACACGTTCCTCTTGAGCAAGGACGAGAAATCTCATGTAATATTAGTGTCTGGAAAACGAGACCCGATGATTCAGCTACTAGAGGAACTGTGTCTTAGAAGTGCGTGAATTTTATTTCCTCCTTTCGTGTCAATCTTCCTTTGTTGTAACACTGTCAATCAGTCAGATCACTCTCATACTTCATTATGTTTCCATGGTGATCCTTTCCTCCAGAGTTAAAAATAATCCTGTTCCGATGTTGAAACTTGCGGAGAAGATGACCATATGTAATTGCCTATCTGCAGTTATCTGCCGCCTATATGTGGAGGTAGATATCCCACAAGGGTATCCATCCACTTTGATTTTTGTAGTTGAGATAGTACAGTAGCAACTGGGCTAAGCCCCTTTCCCCAGTTTTTGTCAGTAAATCAAGTTATGCTGTGCCAGTGAGCTGTTAAACTGTACCACAGTTAGCTACATCTCCAGTATCATCCTAATAAACAGTCCAAAAGCAACATTCTAACACTTATACACGTGTACTCAAAAGGAATTTCTGTGCTTCACATTTTCTTGCTTTTACTATCACAGCTTTTCAGAGAAAAAGAGAGGTTTTAGCTGCTGGGTTGACTTCACTGAAGCAGGATGATATTTGTGACAATTAGATGTTTACCTGGGCAAGCACATGGAGGAACGGCATGTTTTGTACCAGTGACCTTTTGGGAAATCAAGGCAATAGGCATGACAAATCTGTAAAAACACTCACTTATCTGCAATTCTTGGCTTTCTTTTTAACTTGCTACTGCAGCCTCTAGGTCCAAGGTGCATAGTTCCCACTTAC
Source organism: Rhynochetos jubatus (assembly GCA_027574665.1). Taxonomy (NCBI): domain Eukaryota; kingdom Metazoa; phylum Chordata; class Aves; order Eurypygiformes; family Rhynochetidae; genus Rhynochetos; species Rhynochetos jubatus. Next base: position 24,895,482 of record CM050648.1, read on the forward strand.
TTTGATGATTTCACATAACAGCGGCTTGTAACCATGGTCATTTATCCAGTGCCAAATCATGAGAGGTTTTAGAAAAATCCAGTTTAGAGTTTCTTAGGATTCTAAAGTGTATTTCTTAAAATTCAGAATAATTTTATGCCGGTTTTATCATTACAGCTCTTGAAGTTTTGTACCAGGTATCCAAAATGAGGACCACACAATCCATAAACCCGTAAGTAGCATGCTGCAGCGGGGACTGGTGCAGAACTCAGTTCTACAAGGCAACGCTCAGCTTTACGCTCCCTACAGCAGTCACTTCTCCTGGAGCTCCCCAGGGTCATTCACTGCCTGGTGACTTCTGCAATGAGGAGTGGGGATCCTGTGGATAAGAGCCTGCTTCTCCGCACAGCCCGGCTCGGCTCACTGCACCCTGTCCTCCCTGGGCACTGAATCATGAGAAAGTTGCATTAAAAATCCCATGCAGTCTTCCACTTGCTACTATTTCCTTTCTTCCTGCTTTTCATTCACCTCCCATTCTTCTCCTCGGGAAGCTGTTGGGGATGGCAATCTCTCCTCTTCGATACTACCTTGGTTACTGCTGAGCTCTGAGGACACAGGAGAGAGTCTCCTTGATCCGAGCCACCTCGAGGGCTGCTGACAAATAGCATAATGAATACAGCTGTCAAAATTCAGCATGGCTACCATGCCCATGCTAACAGACTTCATTCCAGAAGTTCATCATTTGGCTTTATTTAGCCATCCTTTTCTGACAGAACAACAAAATGGATTCTTAGCAGTAGGGCTGCTTTCAGTAAACTTTAAATACCTCTGCTGCAGTGAAACTTTACACCAAATGGATTGTTGAATTTTATTTTTTTTTTTTATAATGAGGGGAAGAAAACAGGAAAAATATATTACAAAAAGGCAGCCTGATGGCTTAAATATGTTCACGTTAAAGCAACTAAACTCAATATCTTAAAACACGATTCATCAAGTGAGCTAAAATACATACAGCACTTCCAATATTTCCTGGCCTGAAATAGCATACCTAAGAATGAAAGGATATGGCCCCTTGGAAGCCAGTTCTTGCTCCCATCTTACTCAGAGGGAAAAGAAAATATGCTCTTTCTGGCTATAGCGGGATTAGTTTCTTATATGGTGCCTATGTTTAATTATGTGGATTCACAGAAAGCAAGCACAGCAATCACTCATTTATCCAGAAGAATGTGTAGCAGCCTCTGTCATTTACTCATAAAGGATTAAAAGTATCTCTGAAAGCAGAACTGTAATTCTAATAACTCAATTTAAAATTGCAGTAAAAGCTTTTAATTTTTTTTTTTTTAATCCCAAAACAGTCTGTAGAAATTGTAGCATTACCGTAAGAAAAAAAAAAAAAGAAGTGAGAAGAGGCAAGGTTGCAATTTTCTGACAAAGAAGACTCTAGAAGAGAATCTATGTCCTCGTTGCTGTGTTACTCCTTTCTGATCCGAGACAATAGCTCTGCGCTCACAGAATCTGTGGGCAAGAAGACAACTTACTAGGTACAATTGACAGAAATTCACACACACACAAAAATGTGTCAGTAGAGGAAACAGTTCATCTACTGTACATAGAAACTGGCATGTTGATAGTGCTCGCCTCTTCAAGTTGGCACCAGCTAATGGCATTTTATTTTCAAATGTTTTCATTGCAGTGAGAGAGAAACACTTTGCTTTTTCCTGATGGCATACCAGTGGAAGAGAAAGAGCAAAATGATTCTACACAAATGAATGAAACGAGAAGCTTCAGCTTGAACAAGGAGAGGGGCAGAAACACGGTATGTAAGCTCCCACCCACCCTTTACACCTTCAGAGGTAAGAGCTAGGCAGTAGCAGTTGAGCTTGCTGTCTGTTCACTCCAAGTCAAGGACTGCTTTGTTCCAGGCTGGGGAAACATATAATAAGTGCAAGCCAGTTTCCTGAAGAATTTACAATGCCAAAGGACAAGGCAAACAGAGAAAAATGACAGCCTGAGTTGTCATCTCAAATCCCTGAAGGTGCAAGGCTGTAACCTCATCTGTTGTTCAGTCAAGAGACTGCTGGGTCCTGCTATAGCTGCGGTCAGGAACGGGATCTGAATTGGCACCGAGCACGTCACCTCACAGCGATGTAGGCTTAACGGGCTGTATATTGCTGTCAGTGTAAGGCAGGACATTTATGGTCTTCTTTTCTGTACAGGGAGAAAAGGATTTATAGACAAGTGAATTTCAGTAGTAGTTTGAGATGCTCACCTTCATTCTCTCCATTCAGAAGAATGGAGAAGGGTGTATTAATAGCTCCACAATATTATTTTGGCTAGCTTTTCACTTCTCAACTTCCCAGCTGGCTGTCCCAGCAGAGCTCTTTGTAGGGCTTTTTATTTTTCACAAACCATCTTCATAGATGCTTCTCCTTCCTTTTACTTCTTGTGACCTTCAGCCTCTGTGCAGTATTATATCCTTATTGGAAGACATAACATCAGACACAGTTTCACCATTCTCATTCTTCGTTCTTTTCCAGCATCCAAAAGGTGAATGCATCCAAAATGGAATTGAGATTTCTTCCCCAGTTGGATCTTACAACAGTAATAAATGAGTTACCATCTGCATTTCTAATTAAAAATCCAATTGGTGTAATGTAATGAGGTTTCTGGATGCAATTTGCAACTGCTGGGGGTCTCTTTATGGAACCAGCACTACAGTTGTGAGGCAGATAGATTCTATCATATGCAATGAAGAGCTTTTTCAAAGTTTTTCTGTCCTTAGCTGGATAGATTTGCAACAGGGAGTTAGGACCTTTTAGGTACCTACTTCTAGGTACCTACTTCTAGGTACCTACCTGTAACCTACTGAAACACACAGTTCAGGTTAGTACTTGGGTTTCCTATATATTTCAGGGCAGACTTAAATGCCTAATAGGATCCAGTGAACCTTCAAAATCATGCCTAACTTCTGAAGTTTTACGTTTACTGCAGAATCTAAGTCTATAAGTTTATGTTTGGATCACAAGGACTGCATTAAGAATAAATAGTGGAGACATTTACTTTTTCTTAGAAGCAGGGCTGATAAAAATGGTGAAACTTTCTGGGGATTTTTTCACTAAAACAAAGAAGTTTTACCTGGTTTTTAATGGTCAGTAAAAATTTCAAAGCCACAAATTAGTCTTCAAGATATTCATGGATCACTTCTAGATTTAAAAGTCGTAACTGTTATAGCAATGATTTGGAGTTCAATGGTCCTTTACAAATTAGACTTTATAAAAAGAAGGGTGAGAATGACAGAGAATATATTTAAAAGCCTCTTTCTCTGCCTCCCTTATCTCCATGTGTATATACACACATAGCTATATTAAAAGGCTTGCATAAATGTCTTCTACCAGTGTCTTGCCATGTGTCTGAAGTGTTACCATTTCTCAGGCTCAAACGATGATGTTTATAAAAGACACCCAGCAAGCAATGCCACTCTTAGCCTAGATAAATCAGCAACACTGTCTTTTTCACCAGCTTCGGTACATTTGAAAAAGAAATCAAGAATAAAGAAAACAAAGATCATCAGTATGACCCAAAGTCCCAGGTTGCCCGGATTTCAGGTTTCGTGGGCCTGAGAGATGTTCTCAGGATCTTTCATCCTGTTTAGTGACCTGTCTGTCTGAGCATGTGGAGGCATCTCTTGCCCTTTTTCCAGTGCCACCACATCAGCAGGATCTTGCAAAACATGAGAGTGCCTGTGTTGGATGGGCCTCCACCCTGACCTGTGAGCCCCTGAGATCAGTGCTTCTTAATTTCTGTTTGGTCCTTAGAGGAAAGAGAAGCTAAAGGACACAAATGGCTTAAAGAGTATGTAAGATGCTCTTGCTTCCTCTCAGCGGAATCAAAATGACTCTCACTCTAATGATACAGTAACGGAAGCAACAGAGTCAACTCTACAGAATCCATTTTTAATTCAAATTTCTGTGTATTCTTTGTCAGAAAACATGAAACATCTGATAAACTTCTTCTGACATGCTATGAAAACAGGAATATAGGCAGGTTTCAGTTTAAAAAAATCATTCTATTATTTGGTTTGTACTCAACTTTTCCCTAGTTTCAGTCAAGAAACTCTTCTAGCTGACCCAAAGAGATTTATTCCAAAATCAGATTAGACCACAGATTTATTGACTTTACTAGAGATCTTAGCTGTGGCAAAGGGACCAGGCTGCAGACTGAGGCAGTCTGAACATTCATATACTGTCCCTCCAGCTCACAACCCGTGTTTATAAAATGCTATTGCTGTGCTAATGTTTGTCCTGTGATGAAGCTCTGGGCTTGATTTTAATATCTTAAATAATTTTATATGATTTATAATACATGGCTGCCATTGAGACTGTCTGAATAAGGCAGCAGGTGAATTTAGGAAGCAATGGGTAAGTGAAAGAAAGCAGGAGCGTGACAGGCAGTACCGAAACTAATCAGAGCAACACTGCTTAATCTGCTTCGGAACAATTTGATGAGTATAAGAAGAGTTTTGTGCCTTCCTTGTAGGTCAGTTATAATCAATTAAGCTTACACTTGTAGTTCAAGGAATTTCTCTAGAGTTCAGCAGTGAGATGAAAAGAGGGAGCTCCTGGGAGCACCATTTTATACCTCCTTTGTGCCAAAAGGATAGCAATGCGTGCAGTGGTTTAACAAGATAAGAGCTGGGCTTCCTTTTCAGAATGGGGCTTGTGAGCTGCCCAGCCTGCATAATCACGCAGCGAGCCCACGCCTGGACCGACGTGCTTGTGGGGCCATGGACTGTGTGATGCCTCCTCACCGAGGCTGAAGCCACTCCTCGCAGAGGAGACACTGGGAGGAGGCAGGTGGTATGAGCCTTCAGGTAGTGGGTTTTGCTGCAATGTTTCTAAACATACTTACTTTGACTTTGGTAGACTATGTGAAGCTTTCTACCCATCTTCTTTCTCTGATAATCAGCACAACCTCTGCAGTTGCTGACGCATTTAAATTGCTCTGGGTGCCACAGATCATACGCCTGGAACACCTCCCCGTCAGCACAACTCGCAGAAGGATCTTGAGCCATGAGCAAACTACTGCAAGGAAGAGTTTGGAAACTGGGATAAGTTTCACGTGTCAGGAATACCCACTGCTCCGCAGGAGGGGTCATCATGGCTACCACCCATGAAACCAACCCTCGGCTGGGCTCTGGCCCTAATTGTAGAGCACTGAATAACAGTCCTACAAAACCAAATCGCACTTCGACATGTGATGGCCAAGGTGGCAAGAGCAGTTACAGCAAACATGCCTGAAGAAGCTCCTACACTGTTTTCCTTCAAGTCTCAAAAGAAAAAAACAGGCAAGGTAATCATCAGGAGATTGTTATCTACTGATTCTTCAGTATCGTGACAGGCTGCTGTGCCTTACGGGGCCAGAAGTGTCCTATTGTGATAGTACTGGGTTTGTTTTGTTTTGTTTTTGTTATTAGAATGAAACCTAGGTATAGATATCAAAGACTGCCAGGAAAAATAAAAGGGAGGGAAAAGAAAATCTGATTTTTTGACCTTTAGGGCATACACAGCAGTATGGTTAAGTCAATGAGCAGAGTTCACCATTAATATTGAAAAGATTCCACTGTCTACGTTGCTGTCATTGAAATTCAGTTGATTCAGTGCTTTTCTGCCTAATCTTGCACTCTTGATTCTACTTTGATTCAGTTCACTGAGGGGGGAAGTTTGGGGTCTCGGTCACTAACATGAAGTCACATACCATGTATCGTTTGTTTTTTTATTTTCTTTTGCCTATTCTTCTTGAGTTAAGAACTCTGATAATGTAGAGCTGACATTTGGGGAAAATCTAGAAAATGAATTCCTTTTTATATGCAGGCTAAGCTGCGCCAGTGAATAGAGTGCCATAATAAAACCTATTTGTATGCTTGTCATACGAAGACAAACCTTTTCCAAAGGAAATGGATTTGAGTATTTGCAAGAAATGATAACGAGTCAGACAAAAAGGTACTGAATTTCACTTTGAGATGCATGGGAGAAGTAGGTTTTACCTTGCCTTGTCAAGGAGGAGGAATTCGTATGAAAGCCATGTCAGCTGAGAGTCTCAGAAATGAGATCTTATCCAGATTTTTTGTGGAAAGAAGTGACTTGGAAATATCTTGAAGGGAGTGGTTTAGAGTTATGAATAAAATGTCAGCCTGCATTTTTATCCAGAATAAATCAAAAGAGGCTTATCCATTTCTGAGAAAAAAGAATTACCTGGATTTCATTTGTGCAAAATCCTTGTGCAAACCTGTGTTAAAATCTAGTTCTCTCTGATGTGTGTAACTGAATTATGGTGAATAGGTGATTATACAAGACAGACTACTGATATCAACCCTAATTCTAAAGTGCTGCCACTCTTATGACTCTCCTGTGAAGCCAAAGTTACATTTTGCTGACAAAAGAGCCACACAGCCAGAACGGGGAGGTTCCTGGCCACCTTGGGCAGCCTGGGTGACAAACAGCCCTGCAGCCCCACTGACTGGGTGACACACAGCCCTGTGGCCCCGATGACTGGGTGACACAGCTTGGACAAGTTCAACAGCTGCGTATTTCTTCAGGGCTTTTGTGATATTCACATATCTTTTAGAGATCCAACGAATCACTGTAATTCCAGCCATAATTAATATGTTTTCCAAAACAATTTAATTATTGGTTAAATGTAGTTGAAGGATAGTGTCATGTTTAAGTGTAGAATGGAGTAGTTAAGACACCTACTGCCTCAGAAATGTCATGGTGGGTTAATGCGTAATGATGGTAATTACACTAAATGAAGAATATTTGAGTGCTTACCAAGCTTAATTAAACTTTGCAGCACTCCTAAGACAGAAATATTGTTATGGTAATTTTAACAGGTAGGTAAATTGCTCATCCTGGCACATGAAGGTTGGGTAATTTACTCAAGGTCACACATCAAGCCAAAGTAGAGCCTATCACCTTCACACCTAAGCTGACTTCCAGCTGCAGTCACCAAATAATTCCCTCTCTCCTTACATTTTAGCTTTTTTCTGAAATCAAAGCTGGCTTTCGCTCATAGACCTGATTGTTGATAAATTCCTCTATCCTCAAAGGACATATATCTCCAAACTTTCCCCAGTAATTCATGCCAGTGTGGCAATTTTCTAGAAAGTGAAGGATGTGAGGGCAAAGAAGAGGACAACATGAAGAAAGAAATAGAGGCAAAAGCTAATAAAAGAGGGTGGAATGAAAAGCACTAGAGGCAGAAGAAAATCATGGTGTGCAAGTGAAAGACAGAGGAGTCAGGGGGGAATGAAGGGTCAAAAGAAAAGTGAAAGAAATAGGAAAAAATAATGAAATGGGAAAGGACACCACCAGGAATTAGCAGACAGGAAATGGTGAGTAAAATCTAAATGCTGTAAGAATTGAGATGCATTTATTGGAAATGTATTAAAAGTAAAAATCTAGTGTCTCCACTACAGTATTCTGTTTACATGCCAGGAAATCCCTTACATCCTCAATCTATTAAGTGGTACTGTACACAGGGACAGAAAAAACTGCTGTTTCTCAGTAAAGATGAAAAACACAGCAAAACTCCTGCAGAGTAACCCTAAAATGGTAACACAAGCAGACTGTGGGAAGAGTCCCTACTGAGATCTTTTGATTAACCTTGCTATGATGTAAGTGGGGAGCCTAGATTAAACCAGCAATCTCTGCCTTCTTTTCCTCTCCTTTTAAGATACAGTAATGCAAATCACTAGTAGAAACACATATGTGAAGGTGTTTGGGGTTTTCTTAACTCTCAGCCTTGCTTCCTTAACTTGGCAAGTAATTTAATTTTTCCATTGAAAACAAGACTAGTTCAAGATACTGTTAAAAAGGAGTAGGTGGGAAATTGGAAGACAAAACCCCCAACATTTTAGCTGACAGATGTGGCCTTCCTCACCTGATTAGAAAATCAAAGCATTGAACGTGTGGAAGGAGTAGGAGCAGACCAACAACTCGTGATCCCAAACTCTTTCTCCTAGCACACACAGTGTGCAGCTGACTAGACCCAGGGTGGGATGTTCTCTTCTTCCCAGTGCTGTTGGTCATTCTTATGTATTGTTTAGCTGGCATGCAAGAAGTATTGAGGTGATCTGAATGTAAACCACTGCTTAGGGTAATGTTTTTAATCTATGAGAACAGTCTTATACCCATCTCTGAGGTTCCTTCCATGCAGCCTACTCCTTCTCAGAAAGTCTGATAAGCACTTTCCACTCTCTGTAGCTAAATCTTTAATAAGCTTTGGTCCTACCAGGATTTCTGTCAGAAATAGCTGACTGCCAACAAAGCAGAAGATCATTTGTATTCTCTCATCAATAGCATCTTCTGCTGCTTCACTGGTCACCTTGCTCAGACTTCCTAGCATGGTTTGCCCATGGAGATCGTGTTCCTGGAGTGGGTGGCAATACAGTACAGGTAGGATGGGTTTGCTAAGCACTGTTTCCAGACAGAAAAACTCTCCATTACTTGTCATACACAAAATTTACTAAAGATTTCATACCATGACATACCATACCTGTTGATTATTTTTCAGTACATCTTTGGTCAGATAGAATGATTCATTTACAAAGGTTGGATGACTGCTCTTTGTCTGTGTGACAACACTTTTAGTTTCAAGTTTAATACTCTTGTTACATGTCCCTAAAATGCAGTGGATAGAGCACACGTGAATGGGAGGCAATGACAGAAATGCAGCCATGGTGAATTCACTTGTTTTCTCAGTGAATATTTACACAAAGGGTTTTGTTTCCAGCTCCCCGAAGCACAACCATGACACCAGCCCTCATGATTCAGTTCATCAACCAACAGTTAATGGCTTGAGGTTAAGAGCAGGTTTCTTTTCTTAACTTCCTGACTGCATGGCCTGGCCACTAAAGAATGTATAGATGCATTCACATGACAGAAGGTCTGATTTAAAAGTTCTCCAAAGAAATTTAATTATGTACTATTCATTGACCCATTTTGTATTTCTATTTGCCACGGTTTTCACTTGGGAATGTGAATTCTCTGGAGTGGTAGCTCTGTTTCGTGAACTGCCTGTTCTGACTCAGTCAGGTAATCAAAAATGTCATTGCCAGTGGCTATTCACCACATTTCCTAACTTTTGATTAAATATATCTCATTATTTTTACTCAATATTAGTTATTATTTCCATGACTTTGAAATGAGAATTGCAAATGGTTTGATAAAGGGGTTGAAAGTCTGCAACATGAGGAAAGGAATTCTTGCAGAGCCCTGTTTTGTAGCTTTCTCTTGCTGTGGCTACTGAATCTCAAAAGCTACAGTCTTTTCAACAGCAAGGTCAATGACCAGTGCAGGAAATAAAGGTAGATAATTTAGGTACAACTCAAGCCAGGATGTTCTTCTAGTAGCTAGGTGGAAAACAAAGTGCAGGGTACTAATCCAGCTCCTGGTCCTCAGGATCAGAGAATCCATTCCTTCAGTATCTCCCTTGATGGCCCATACAGCTGAAATGCAGAAGTCAAGCTCTGAACTTGGCAACTTCATGGACCAGACCGTACCTGGGCACATGCTGCAGCCCTCAAAAGATGATTTGAGCTATCCCTCTGTCCCCAGCATTGGGACAAGAAAATCCTTCCAGATTTCCTGCCACAGTTCCTCTTTAGGCTTTACAACTCACAAAGGGAGTCTGGAATAAGTATTACACCTGGGCCTTTAGGCAAACATCCTGGCCTATAAATATAATCAAATTTAATGCTTGTGGGAATTCTGTACCCTTCATGGCCAAATGCTCTCAGGTCTCATGGAGGAAACTGGAATCTGTAACGTGTTACCTGAATAAAACCCACTCTTACGCCAAAATCTGCAAATCAGCTACATATTTCCTTCTCCACATCATGATACACCATCATCACAAAGAGACACAGCAAAATTAGTAGTGTAGAAGAGGCATAATATTAAACATTTCCTCTGTGGTCATAGACAAGAGTAAGGAAAATTGGGAAAGAGAGGAAAACAGTTCTTGTAGAATTTTTTGTTAAAGGAATATTTTGACTCAAACTCAGATACCCATATTTAATAGGAAACTTTGCCAAAATGAAAAAAAAAAAATTATTCCAAATCAGGAAAAAGTATCCTGAGAAATTTCCTGCTCCTTGTTTTGGACACATTTGGTCCATATTTCACTAAGGGAATGGAGATGTCTTGCTCCTAAGGATTCCTGGTCTGTCCCAATTTCAAGGGGGTCTTCTGCTGTTTCCCAGGAGTTTGGGTCAATTAAGGCAGATCCATCCAACACAGGTCAGTCACTGACAGTTTGAATTTTTTCTTCCAGAGTTTTTTGGACTGCTGATTCCTTGCCACGAGGATGACTAAATACTACACAGAGACTGCAATAGTTTCTGTGGCTCCCTGCTTCCTTGGGGTAGATCTCTGTGCCCCTGCAAGACCTATGGTTTGCAGAGATTTTGTCATCTCAGTGTCATCCCTAGAGGCTAGAAAATACATCTTCATTTTTTCAGGAAGTCAGCGATGCTGAGATGTCCTGCAGCTACAGCTCCCGGATGATGGAAGATTTCCAGACAGTTGACCCTGTCTGGACAGGATCACAATACGGTGAAAGTAGGGTGACCCAGAGACCAGTGGCTGTAGGATGCCCCGAGGTCTCTGGTGAAGGGCAGCTAGAAGTGCAGGGACATGCACTGAGAGTGCAGGTAACAGAAGTCCATACACCACAGCAGCTTATATTCAGCCATTCTTCTGGAAAACTTCACTGAAAAGGAGACATTTTCAGAGATAAAGTAGCATTTTCTTGACCTCACAATATAGCATAATTTTCTCTGATGTGATTTTAGTAGGTCCTATTAGTGAGTCTTATTATTGTGTTATCTTCAGTTCCATGATCAAGCACAGATTAAATCATTCTTAACAGTTTTATAAAGTACAGAGCAAACAAACATGACAGAACTTGATTCAGAGTATTTCCTCTCAAAGCCATTTTAGATAAAAAAATAAAGGCATGTAAAAATAAAAGATCAGATCTGGTTTCAGCATATGTCTATAAATCCAGCATAAGTACGCCAAAGGCAATGGAGTTACACGGATTTTTTTGCCACTAATGTTTAGTGTTTTACAGTATTGCTATTCTCTCACCAGAACCCTCCCAAATCAAGAAAGACATATTAAGGCAGCTACTTTAATATTCTGAGGGCAAAAGTTTTTGTAGAAATCCAAATTTGCTTGAATGTTTACAAGATTTTCTCTTTTTACAAGCATTCTGGTAAACACAAGTGTTTGTGGAATGCAGCTGAGTGGTTTAATGAATAGCAAGAAAGCCAGTCTTCAGTTTTTATTCAAAGGGATAGTGTTCTTATATTCTCGTTAAAGTATTCTTGAGCATTGGTTACTGCATCTAAGATCTTTTGGGGATGACTGGTTAGAAATAGAACCTCTACATTTTTTCAAGAATATAAAAGTTCTGTTTCTCAAACAGCTATGTGAAAGATCAAAAATTTCAACATTTGAGATGCTTATTGGCAAAATATCACCAAAAATGCTGGGTACCTTTGGTGAAAACCTGAAGCTGCAGATGGGTTTACATCCAACTGCCATAATTACACCTCCTCTCATGTAAGCTAAGGAGAAATCATACCCCAGCCCACGTGCCTGGTTTAAAGTCCCAAGCTCCCTATTGCAGAGCTGTCACACGTGACCCCTTGCAGGATGAGGGAACAGGAGCATCATTGGATAACGCACGCCAGTGTATGAAGACGTAGCAGGACTTGCTGGTGTAGCTGTGGCCTGTGATGTTAAAACTGCTGTGTGTGTAAATGAATCGGGTCAGAAAAGGCAACTGCGGGAATGCTTATGCCTTCAGGGTCTCCTAACTAGCAGGTGATGCTTGTACTTTAATGCCTGTCTGATGTCTGTGGAGGAGGAAGAGCTGTATGTGAAAAGGGGACCTACACCACACGTTACATTTTGATGGGGCCATTTGTGGTCTTCATGTTCTCAGAATCACAGCACTAAGGTTGGAAAAGTCCTATAAGATTATCTAGTCCAACTGTCAACCCAGCACTACCGTACCCACTAGATCATGTCCTCAAGTGCCACGTCTACATGTTCCTTGAATATCTCCAGGGATGGTGACCCCACCACTTCCCTGGGCAGCCTGTTCTAATGCCTGACCACTCTTTCAGTAAAGAAGTTTTTCCTAATATCTAATCTAAACCTCCCCTGACGCAACTTGAGGCTATTTCCTCTTGTCCTATCACCAGTTACCCGGGAGAACAGGCCAGCATCTGCCTCCCTACAGCCTCCTTTCAGGTGGCTGTAGAGAGTGATCAGGTCTCCCCTCAGCCATAGGTCTGCCTGAAGGAGCCCCATTCAGTAACTTCTGTAAGACCAGAGTGTTCACAGGCACTCTGGAGGGGCAGCTGAAGCTGTTGCTTTGCCTGCTTAGAAAGGAAAGGAAGAGAAAATAATCTCTACAGGAGAGAGCTGAGGATATTCCCCAATGGATCTATCCTATAAACACCTTGGACAGAAATACAAGAGAGACTGTGCCATGAGCCTGTGTGGGTCAGGTCTTACCGCAAGCAGTGGCTGCTTTGCACAATACTTTCCAAATAGCACAGGAAAAGTCCTCCATGGACCAGGGTAGTCTCTGAAAGGCAAAGGTATGGTTTAGCCATCTCCATGGGAATCACCTCCTCCCTGCCCTGTATCCACACTCAGAGAAGTGTGTTCCAGCCTTTGGTCTGTTCCAACCTGGTGTCGTTCAAGTTTCGGACTGAGGCTCCTGGGAGCTACACTGGGCATCGAAGCAGTCCCCAAGATGCCGTGAAGATAAATATACACATTTGGTGGTACACAGCCAGTTCTGAATCCCCAAGGGAGTTGCATCTCTTGCTTACTGCAGCATCCACAGCCTTTCAGCTGGGGTCACTGAGCTCCATGAGACAGGATTATTTTATAGAAGAAATAATTTTAAATGAAAACTATGGAATAGTCACACACAAATGCAACGTTGACTTCCAAGAATGAGTGTTCACACCAGAAACCAGGCTCTGTGGGACTTTAATCCATCCAGAAAATAGAAATAGCTTTTGTATAAAATTAAAGTGAATGAAACCCACTTGACTCTTAAGCATCGAGCAGCCACAATAAGCTGCTTGTCCATAGCTTGATGTATTTACTGAAAGCACATTCAAGAGAAACAGGAGCTGCTCAGAAGCAATTTACTAACAGGAAAACAGAGGAAATTGGCTGGGTAATTTATTCTCCAGGAAGTTTTTGCATGGTTGTGTAAGCAAGGCACCCAGCAGAAAGGCACTGGCATGTGATATCTGTTCATGACTTAAAACTGCAATTTTTAAGTTGCATTAGCAGGCACCCGGTACTAACACAATGAATACGCTAAAAGACACTGATACTTAAGTGCAAAGTGAAGATCTAATTTTAGGATTTGCTTTTCCTCGTGGAAGAAGACTGAAACCCCATTAAAGCCCAGGCAATTACTGTTTTGTTTCCTGGCATCTGAAACTTCATACACACACAAATACATAGGTAGAGCTGAGCTGCTTGTAGTAGCATGAGGGATTTTGGGACACTGGGACCAGATGTTAAGTTTTCATCTTTATGCAAGTGCCCAAAACTTTTCCCTCGTTACATTCCCATTTCTCCCTGTCATTCACTGCCTCTGCACTGAGAAACTGCTACACCCACCCCTATTTTGTTCTTTGCTGTTTTCTTTCTAATGCTGTCCCTGGCCAATGGAATGGGAAGCAGTCAGAAGGCAACATCTCTCTTCCTCATCCAGCAACAACCCACACTGAACTCTGCCTGCAGAGCTTCACTTGGAGATATGAAGTAGAAGATAAAGCAGAACAGAAGTCATGGACCAAAGCTAGCTCACCTTCTGGATCTCCCACCTTTCAGGCGCAGTCCTTTTCTGCATCTCTATCACTCATAACAGGGATAGAGATTGACTGCAGCTGGGATCTGTGTGGTCTGTCCCTGTTCATTGCCAGATCTCCAGCTTTCTCTATCCAGGACAAACATGGGCACAAAGGAGTTGAACTGCAATAATATCTACTGGGCAGAAACCCCAGCTGGATTGGGTCCCTTGGCTTTCTGCTTTTAATAACAACATACTTATTGGTGACCAATGACACTGTCCCAGCAGCCTGATAAGTGGAGATATGATCCAGCTGAAGGAGAGGGGGCAAGGAAAGGAACAAGAAATCAGCTCACCCAGTGAGATGCTTTCTGCTCCAGCTACTGAACCACACTCTCATTATGTTAGCCTTAAAACATGACTGAGAAGTAATTGTTCAGCACTACAGAAGAATGGCTGTGTATCCCACCATTAATGATTAGCTTAATTTTGCATGAATTAGTTAACTTTCTGCAATCACTTCTGCTCTTCCTCACCATGAGACCGTGGTGTTCTGCTTTCCAAGGGCGGCGAGTCTGTAGCTTTCTGACCCCAAATGCCTGTGAGCTACAAGGTGCTCATTCCATTTCCTGCACCAGTCGCTAGGCTGAGGCATCCAAATTCCAACAGACACAGGATGGTTTATGGTTTGCTGGCTGTACCAGGTGCTTAGCAGGAGGGACAAAGTGAAGGGAGAGCGTGGAAGAGAAGAATGCATTCGTCTTGCCAAGGTGACAGTCACCTGTAAAGCACTCTGTGCAGCTGTGGTCAGAAAAGTGACCCTGTAAAAAAAAACCCAAAACCAAACAACTTGGTGTTTTGTATTTCTTCTTTTTTCATACTCTTCATCTGCAGAGTACTCCATCTGACCAGGCAAAGCGCTCTACTAAATGCCAATTCATCCCTGCATCTGGAAAAGTAAATGGAGCACTCCTTGCTTTGCACTTCATTGATAAGAGCTGGAGCTGCCTGGCGCGTTTGCTGATACGCCAGGCAGTGCCTAGCGCAGCGTGCTGTGCTGCTGCCACCCCGCCTTGCCGGCTTGACTCCTCTGAGTGCTTTTATTTCCATTTAAACAGAGTGCTGTGACTCAGAAGGCAGGCAGGAAACATGTGAAAGCAGCAAGGTACTGTGTCCGTAGTCGTGGCTGTACTTTGCTTTTTGGCTCAGTGTGCCACCACTTACTCTACAGCGTAATCTGTGACCGTCGGGACTGACTGTTGTAGAGCAAGAATTTTGTGCTTGGATGCAGCTGAAACTGTGCTCTGACATTGCAAAATAAGAAACACAAGCGCTCTGGAATACAGGTTTGGACTTGGCAAGGCCCCCCATCCCGGCTCAGGTGTGGTCAGCAGTGCCAGTTGACACCTCGGAGCTGCTAGGCAAAGGACAGAAACACCCAGAGTGCACAGATGGGGTCACTGCTTCCACAGGAAATCCCATGTCAGGAGAGCGTATCCAAAGCCAATGCTTGAAAAGAGGATACTGGACCATGAAAGGAAAGGTGCCTGCAGGAAAACTGTGAACCTGCTGAAAGGAGGCTACCAAGGGATGACATGTTCATGGAAGAAAAACCAGAAGGTGCATAACTGTGCAAGGAGGAGCCATGACAGAAAGCTGTGATCCTCTCTTGGGTGGAGATCTGGACTTTTGACTCTGGACCTGGTCCCACGGAGAGGGGAAAGAGGGATCATTCATGTGTCTGTTTCTTCAAGGGAGGAGTTTTCTGTGACATTTTCCTACAGCGCATTAACTTCTGTTTGAAAACACCCTCTGAACATGGGGTGCCAGATGCTCTTGATTAGGCACCTCATGAGACTGAGCAGGTCTTTGGTAACATAGCTTTCTGTCTCCAGCTCCGACCACTTATGGAATAAGGTGAAGGCATCCAATACTCCACGTGCTGAAGACCGTCATCATAGGCGCACTGGGCAAGGGGTTTTGGAAACAGGGCAGTGCTACTGCTTATGGTGTTTGCACTCCCAAGCTGAGCTCCTGAAGAGCCATGACAGCAGTCTGCCAGATCAGGATCCTCCAAAGAGAACATATATTGGCAGTGAAGATGCTTGTGCTGGCATGGCTTTCTTGATCCTCCACACTGCTGTTGATGTTATCACTTCTGTGTCCTTTTCTGCGCTGTCTGTACTGAAGCGAGCCTTCTGTCCTGGCAAGAGTTGGGAGAGTCCACAGGGGCTGTGAATCCCAGAATGCAGAAAGAAAAGACCCCCTGAAACACATCCTGTCTCCTCCAGGCCCTTCGGGCCACCTCCAGAAAGCCATCAGTAGGTACTTGCCTGCCCTTGACATCCCAGATGCCTGGAGGGGGCTGATGCAGATTCACCAGTTTTCCACTGGCCTTCCCTGACTGCTGCCCGTGAATGCACAGACGCCTTCGCAAACTGAAGAATACTATTAAATAAGAAGTTAAAGCTGGGGTTTTGATGGCTCTGTCTGAGAGGCTAAAAGGAGGAAGGCTCAAAAAGATAATGTGCAAAGGGAAGAGGACGCATGTTTACTCTTTTAGAGTGTACCTACAAAGCGGCACCTCGCAGAATCCCAACACTGCACAGACCAAACTTTGAACGGGCAAGAAGCATGCCAAAGAAAGGCACTGTGAAGAAAATGCAATTTTGGCTCTCCAAAGCAGTATGGCTGCAGACTAAGCACTGAACCTGAAATAACAGACTGTCCCTCAGCTTTGGCACGTGCTGAGATTGCAATTTGGAGTATCGTGGTCTGCCGCCTGGCAAAGATAAGCGCTAAGATCCATAAGCCCAGATTCAAGAGTTTCACTTGCCGGCTTAACTGATTTTGGAGCTGGGCTGCTGGTGGCTGCCGCTGCAGCCGGTGTGGATAGGCGGCTGCACAAGGACATTCAGCCCTGAGTGTGCAGGACCTCCTGCTGCTCTGCTCTCAGCAGAGGCAGCCCAGGGAGCTCAGCTCCTAGCTCAGATCCACCAGCAAAACAGGTAGTAGTGAAAGTGTGGGTGAGTTTTAGGAGTGGGTAAGCTCTCAACTGAAAATGATTGCTGTGACGTTGGGGCTGCTCAAAACCTTTCGTAATGCAGGTCCTGTTGTACCTCTAGGAGTAAGGCACTTTCTGCTGGCACTAGGGAAAAATCCTTTTGCCACTGAAATGAATGGCTACAGGAAAAAAATAAAGGACTATTAATGAAAACTCCATGATACTAGGGAATACTCCATGATACTAGGGAAAATTCCAGCATAAGAGATCATGAAAACTTCCAGAGTTAGTGAAGCATGCACTCTGCTAGGGGTTGTGCTGGTATTGACCCTGGAGATGCATCACTTGTGCTTGCCTCCGTTCATACCTCCTGCCCTGGCCCCTTGGGCACAGACATGGGTCAGGGAGGTTGAGGGGACCTTTTTCTGTGCCCCAGTCTTGGGCTAGCATTTTCTCAGGCCTGACCCAAGAATTTACCAATGCACAGTCAGCCAGCAATGCTTCAAAAGCACCCCAAAAAGTATTCTGCTCCTCTGCTTCCTGCCCCCTCTCCACCAGCAAATTCTTTCAAGATTTATAGGGTGACAACTGGAAAAAAATGTTGTTGTAAATAACACTGAAGCTCAACATACCTTTGAGTGTGCAGTATTTCCTACATATACGTAGGAAATAGCTTGATTTTATATGCATGCATAAGTGTACTATTACATTTTCATTTTGGTATGTGCATGGAGGAAATGTATTTCAAATGCTCATCTAAGAATATACAGCAAATAAGAAATCTCTCAAAGAAATTTTCATGCAGAAACACTTACATACTTATATTAACAGAGGAAAGGCCCAGTACAATATTATTTATTGTCAGATTTATCTGACTCTGTTTGAAAATTTAAAATATTGAGTAAGCTGAGAGAATAGCAGTCCATTTATAGAATTAAACCTTGAGAAAGGCACACATTGAATGCTTGAAGACATTGAATATATTTGAGAAAATGAAATCCTATTAACAGAAATATTATGTTCACTAGAGATACCAATTATGAAATTACTGAGCTCTCCTGATTAAAATAATTTAAAAAATATATGATACACACAGAAAATAGAAATCCATCTTTAATTCAGTTATACTGGATGTATGATTCAGAAAAGATATCAGATCATTACATGTTACTACAGCTAGTCTTAAAAATCTATGGCTATTATAAACCATAGGAATATAGGACTTAGCGCATCCTCAACACTGCACAGCTTCACAGCACTGTTTTTCATTTGAGGCAATTCATCTGGTTGTAATGCAGTTCAAAATCTGAATCTCTTCATTACGAACCACTGCCTATTTCTGATAATCCCATAAACATTAAATCCTACTTAAAGCAGCCCTCATCTGAAAAGGGACTTTGTAAAACTGATGCCTTCTTATCAAACTTACTGGCTCCCCTGTGTACCTTCATAGTCATCCCTGTGAAAAATTGCACAGCAAAAAAGCTACACTGAAGGTAATGCATTTCAAATATGTACTTCTTATTTTTTCTTTGCTCTGGTATCAGAACAAGGAAATCTGGTATAAAGGAGCTTCAGGTTAAAAAACACAGTTACTGTCTGTTTAAGGACACAACCCATTTGTAGTGCAATTAGTCTCATTTAAGACGCTAAGCTCTCTAAATGGAAAGAAATATGCAAATACCATGTAGACACATGCATATATAAAATAATATCTCTGCCTAACTTAATTCCCTGGTCTCTGTGACTTCACATACTCCCGTGGCAGTCAAGGCTGCACTGGGAGTTGAAAGGGAGCAATGTGACTGAGCTACCACCGTGAAGATTTAGGAAAATCTGCTTTCTAATAAGCCAGTCGTGAAGTCTCCATCCCTGACTTCCCTTACACAGGATCGAGAGAAGCACTTTTACTCAAAATAACATACATAAAGGTGGTTCTGCTTTGGGAAGGAATCAACTGCATTATCTACCAGGGTCCTTCCCAGGTCTATGCCCATTTACTATCCCAATTACTGGAGACTTTTGCTCTAACTCTTACTTGCTAAGTAAGGCTGAACATTGTACAGCCAGACACTGAGAGAAGGGGGCTGTTATAAGCAGCTAGGGCTGGTGAGGACCTTGGAGATTTAAGGCTGGTGTGGAATTGAGCCTTAATGGTTGTTCATTAAAAAAGTTGGTGACAAAATGCTCTTAGTTATCTTTTTCATAACTAACAAGCTTGCTTTTGTTTTATCCTCAAGAGCCTGATGTTTCAGCTAAGAAATATACTTCTGAAGCATGGAGCTATCACTGTTCCTTATCTTCTTTTCACCTGGGCATCGTTGAGAAAGCAGAGAGTTCTCCATTTGTCCACTTCTACAGCTGCTAACAAGCATCAGAAATAATGAAGCTATTTTACCCAGCAACTAATCATTAAAAATTCTTTGAAAAACATGCTTAATTGAAAGGAACATCTTCATTTCCCCCCCCTATCTATTATGCCAAAGCCTCATTTTCTCTGCTTCATGCTGTAACATCCTTGCCCCTCTGTAGGTATGTTTTGCTGGCTGTCTAAGCTTTGGAAGGTGTGGGACTTCCAGGCAGCATCATAAGGAAAAAAAAAAATGGGCTCTGTAGAAAATATGTATAAAATATGCTTTTAATTCTGGTATGCCTAGAAAACTAAGAGCATAACATGAGTGGATTAGGTGACTCAAGCTGCTTGCAGAGATGTTCCACCCTGAGGGTTATAGATGAATTCCTGAAAAAAAAAATGTGCAATACATCAGGCTCTTTCTTGACAGCAGCATAGATGAGGACTGGGGAGAGTCTCATCTTCACACTCTGACAGCTCTTTCCTCCCCCCTGTTCTCTGTACATGCTCTGCTATTCTGCTTTTGCTAATGGCGGTCAGAAATGCAGTGAGACTTATAAAATACATATTGCACTTGCCACTCAAAATAGACATCAGGAAAATGAAGTAAACAGCATGATAATAATTGTTTTCATCTAGTCAAGACAGATGCTCAATATACCTTAGTGGCAGTCACTAACGAGGAATAGTCATGGGGGCAGGTTTAGACTTACAAGGCACTCTCTTTTCCTCGTTATTTATTAGGATGGAGAGAGCAACAGGCATGAATGACACAGAACGATGAGCACAAAGCCAGCCTTATGATCGAAGAGCCTCAAGCAAAAATAAAATCTTATCTCTGACTGCAGGAGGAAGAAATCCCACTGTAGCAATAAATCCAAAGGAACAGGACCAGGTTCTTAGTTAAATCCTTTGATTCAGCTGTAGGATGAGAGCAAGTGGCCTGTGCAGGAGCAGAAGGCCAAAAGATGAATCAGCTGGGGCTTTTTGGTTTTGTCTTATACAGGCACAACCTCTTCTTCTACAATTATCCTCCTGCCCAGGTGATCCCAGTTCTGTCCTGAAGGGTCTTGAAGCCTTGTTTGCTTGCCTGCATGACCTGAAACCATTGCTGCCTTGCTCACAGCATTATCATTATGTTTTTGCTATTTGTGCTCCTCTATGGACCCTGCAATTACAGTTGACTGTCCTAAGTTTCCTCAAAACAGTGATGTTTTGTGTTGTTGTTTCTAAAATAATAGTTTCCAGAAGCCATTTCCCACCACACAATAAGCATTTGAAAGCAGCATTGTGTTGGGAGGCAACCTAATTCCGCTGTGGCTCTTTCCAAGTCCCGGCACTGCTGTGTTACTGAGGATGCTTTCTCCCTCCTCCCAACCTTAAAATGCCAAATATATCCTGACTACAGATGTTGCAGATGATATAATGACATTGGATTGTAATTCAGATGATGATTTTATTGCCAAGTGGAATCTTAGCACTAACTACAAACCTAGCAATATTCTCCAGTGAGAAAACAATATTTACAGTAGGATTTCAGCCACACCAGCTCCATGGTGCATTCAAGCATCTGTTTACAAAAAGTTCAGAGGCTGAATTGGCTACTGCAAGAAGTGACCAATATACCACCTTATTATGACATACATCCATATATATTACCACCAAATATTACCTCCACTTAAATATTAGGATAAATTTTACAGACATAACACAGAAATAGCAACTTACGTAACCCTGAAGTTGTGGCGCACACCTTAATGGCAGAAAGAAACACCGAGGGGAAATCCATGGTCTTTGACGTAGTCAGGGTGGTGCTCTGCATTGTGTTGAGCAACCAGGACCCAAGCTGAGGTGGAGGCTTTAGCACCATCCTGACTTTTAACTTCCTGACACTCGCTGATTTGTATCACAGCCTTCATGTTTTTTAAACAGAGCGATTCCTGTATGTTTAATATGGAAGCTGCTATTTGCTGTGGGGTTTCCAAATTTTATATGCCTCCAGGATATTTAAAAATCTTTCCAAGTCAGCCTATCAAGGCAGGTTTTTCTCCTGTCAAGAGTGTTTATATAATAAAAACAAAGATCTCAACAAATGCTTCCCTTGTAACTTTGCCTGCATACAGATCTTGAGGTTTGTATAAAACAGGTGTCAGTTAGATACTGTTTCCCTGCACTGCTAAACATCTACCCCCGCTCTTTAAATTACCAGCTCCATATGCAAACACAGCAGGTTTGCAGAAAAATACACTGCAACTGATAAAATTCAGATTTAATCTACCGAAAAATAAGATTGCAAAACTACAGGGTATTGTACCCTTTTAATATCATCCCCTCCAGGGCTAAAACTTACTGTAGCCACCTTCTCCAGCACGATATGTGGACCCTGCAAGGAGGAAGAGATGCCTCATGGCAGGATGGGGTTTATGGTGGTTTTAATTTGGTTTTCATGGGGCACATGCGAGGCAGAAGCCACAAGGAAGAAAATATTTAGAGCTCCCCACAGCACAGTGCAACACTGAGCACGACTGGGGTTTGGTGGACAGGAGGTTTGGCAGCAGAAGGGGACGGAGCAGCCCCTGAGCCCCATGCCCTGTGTGGCTCCTGGGCAGAAGCAATCCTACAGCACCCAACTCCACCACTGCCTGACACAAGCCTGGAGACAAAATACACGTTTTAACGGAGGTTCACTCTCTGCTTTGAGATGACCCCATAGCAATCTCTCAATCAGGGGCTGCAAGTAGATGGCACGCAGCAGCAAGTGCATCGTGGGCCATGTAAGGGTGCTGGTGGCATGACCAGCCCTGGCACTTGGCTTGGCCCAGCATGGAGGCAGCACTGCCTGGAGACACCCCTTCCCTGCATGGATGGTGAAGGCAATGTTGGGTCTCTTTCCCAGTCGCAGAAGGAGTCATCAAGTGCCCTCATTCTGCCCTGCTGCTCCCAAGCTCCAGGTCGACTCATCTCACACAGTGGGAGTGGGTCAGGGTCATCCCACTTTTGAGAATGTTTCCAGTTCTTTAATGTTATGCTGCCATTCTGTGCTCCCCTTAGTGCTTCTTAATGCAGCATTCAGTGAAGTTACCGAGTCCTTCCAGATGACATTTTAGCTGGTTTTGTCTTCTACCGCTGCTTTCCCTAGCAGATGTTCTCCATCTGCAGTCTGAGATAAACCCCTCCTTGCTGTGGGGGTTTCTAAAGCTGCCCCTGCGCCAGAGGTCTCTCCTCCAGCAGCCACGTGGGTACTCGCCCCGCTTTCCTCTGGAGACACAGCTGAGAGCCTATTGCCCCACCACAATGCCACGAAGGGTCTTGACACCGAAGAGAAGCAGACTCAACTTTTCCTAACTACAACCAGCTTGTCTGCATGCAGAGAGGAACAAATAAATGGGAACAGTATTATTTAATAACTCAATAACTATTCGGGATGGACAAAAACACAAGGCAAGGCAAGGAAACGATTACGAAATGGGCAGCTTTAGAAAAACATGCTCACGTGAAATTTTCTTCCTTACTGGGGGAAGTTAGAAAAAAAGCATCCTCTCAGAAAAAACTGTAGTAGTTCCCTTCAGGAAGCTCTATTTCGGGATAACATAAACTATGTGCTGGTTGGATTAATATTTAACATGGCTGAAAAATAATATCACCATATTACAAGTTCCTCCCAAAAATGGGCACAGGCCAAATTCCATTCTAAAGTAATGCCTATAGGAATATAAACACCTCTCAGAAGGAAGGTACTATCATAAGTCAAAGTAAAATTTTAAATATTATGCTTATAATTAAGAAAATAAAACTAAGAAGTTAATGACAAAAGTGAAAAATACATATATCTGCATCTCAGTATTCAGTTGAACCACCTTTATTTATGTGGTTGATAAATCATCTGTTGATTTAGAATTGAAAAACATGGGGATTCTTTTCAAGAACTGGAATTTACTTGGGAAAAGAAGTGCAGTACTTCATGCCAAACTACACAGACACATACACATATTTTAAAAGCACTTTGTTAGTATGGAATCAAGCTCTTTTTTCACCAGTGTTTTGAATCTTTCTAGGAAGAAGGGAGTATTTCTCAACTTTCTTTATTAAACATACTTATTTTTTCTAGATATCACAAGTCCTCTTTTGGTAGCTGTGACAGTGAAATACCAGCCCTTTGGAGCCCGGCTCAAAGAGGTCCTACATCTTCCTCCTCTATTAGTTCTGAATGTTTTCTGTGGCTAAGATTCATGACTGTACAGATGGTCTATTCATCATGTTAGGCTCAATTACCTCTCAAAATATATGGGGGAAAGCATGTTTCCATTGAAGTCAGTGTTGAAATTCCTATTTCTGCAATGGGGCTACGATTTCACTTGCAGGGTTTCGATGGTACACTGACCTTTAGGAGGTCCTCTGGATCAGAGTGAAATTCAAAGTGTGTGTGTTGCTACATTTGATAGCAATGTTTATATACTGTTTCTGTAACATATATTATTGCAAAAAGTAGTCATGCTATTTGCCAAAGCAATCTTTCAAAGCCAAATTTGTTCAATGTTTTTCATAATTAATGGCATTATGGAGACTCTTAATTTAATTATTCAACAGTGTATTCTCTCTTTTGATGGATGTCATTGGTCATTAATCTTCTTGCTTCTTTTTCAGTTAGCCTAGATAGATTTTTGCCCTAACTGGTTAACCCTTAACATGCACCCAGCAGAGTGGGTGTAGCCCTAATCTGACACATGGCATGAGACAAGGATATGCATGTTGCACTCTGTCAGCAGTGCTAATGCTCATACACACAATTTACAATGATATATTGGCCTACAAATTTCTTTGTCAGCTTCTTAATTTTCCTTCTCTAGAAATGGTCTTAAAATCAGTTCTAAAATTCTAATTATCTTTGTGTCATTCTACCCTGAATTCAAAACACATAACTTCTTTTATTTATTAAATATAATTCTTGCAGAACTTCATAACAGTTTAGTAGACTCCAGTCCTCTCTTAGTGCATATTCAGGATTTCAAAGCAAACTCTTCTCAAGGTAGAAATAGTGAAAGATCACTCTATATGTTTCGTTTAACAAAATTACTCTTTTAAACACACTGGCATTTCTCCTGTGTAAAGACTTGGGGACTAGGAGCCTGTGTGGTAAGTGCCCAAAGAATGTCCTGATTATTAAATTGCACTTATAAAACAAAACTGTTAGTAACAGGTCAAAGCCCTAAAAGGATAGAACAATTTAATGCTTATATAATAAGAATACATGTGGCAAAGTGGTGTAGAAAGCTTTGGATAGCAAAACTGTTTGCAGATGGCAAAGCCATAAGTGAGTATACAAATCATGGCAATGAGAACTGTATCAGGAAAATACCTTTCAAAGGCAAAATGCAGGAAAGAAATATAAAAGATTATGTAAAAAGATTACTGAAATGTTTGCCTAATTTTTTTTTTCCAGGAATAGCAGAAATTACCTGAACACCATGTTACCTGACAGATGTTTCCTCACACTCACTGCTAAGAAAACACCTAGGAGAGCCACAGAATATTGCCTTAATGCACATTTCATTGACTTCCTCTTTGAATATGCCTTTTTGGTGTCTAACATCCCAAATGTGTGTCTCTGAGGGATGCTTAGGACCCCATGCTGAAGGCTTGGTTGACGTGTGTGGGTGCGCTGGCGGCTGGGTGGGTACTGCGGCGGTGACACATGGCGATCGTGCATGCCCATGGTTAGGAAAGGGGGACATGTGGTACCCACTGTGGTCAAGCCAGCTCAGAGCTCTTCAGAAAGACATCTCCTCTTTCCCAGAAGTGGTGTTCTGCTGTCCCATCACCTTGTCCTGAGATCTAGATGGGGCAGTGGTCGACACTTTCTTACGTACTTGGCCATATTGGAAAATTGAACGATATTCTTGAAATCTTCATTTCCTTCAGAGAAAAACTTTCCCTGGCTCACCTTCCCTTGGAGGAGCCCCTCCCCGAGTAGCCCAACATGGCTCTGTCAGCATGGCCCAGGAGATAAACCATGCAGCACAGCTCAAGAAAAGATTGACACAAACTACTGAAAGTTAATCTGGGCTCCCTTTTCCAACCAGATGAGAGGCCTGTCTGTAACATCAGCTGGGCTAGACCTCTAACACCACATAAGAGAAAATAACACTCTAATCTTGGAGGACAAATACCAGGAATCTGGCTGCCCTTTGTCTGTCCTTGTGCTGTGCTTCATCCTAGAGGTGGTGACATGAGACCTGCATGTTGAAAGCAAAGCTGTGGCAGAGTGACTTCCAGGTGGTGTATAAAGCTTGGGAGCTTTGAACTGTGCCCTTCCAAATTCCCGCGTAGGAAAGAAGCATGACCTGGATGTCCCAAAGCCTCAGAGAGCCTCCACCTGGCATGACCTCTGGGAGCATGCAGAAATGAGTGGCATTTAGAGAAACACAGAGGTTTCTCTAAAATGTGCCAAACCTCAGCGTTAACTCAAGGAATATGCAGATATTAAGATGATTCAAGGGAAAGATGTTTTCTCCATCCCATCAGATATTCTGGACTCATGGCTGAGGCTCTTGCCTGCAGAATTCCAAATCAGGGCAGTCAGCCCCCGGTCAGTGATTTATACCACTAAGGCAGCATACGTGCAATTAATAAAAACACCTTATTTACCTTTCACTGGAGCTACTGAGCTGCTGTAAAGATTACCAGACACAGCAATCATCCTAGATTTCTGATCTCTGTTCTCCAGTTTATGGGAAAATGTGGATTATGGGCGACTTTCTATTTCACAGAGAACTAAATCTTGGAGAAAAATCTGTGCGGCTGCGGTAAGTGTGGAGAGAAAAGAAACACTTAACTCTCTTCCAAATTTTAACCCAGCTCTCCCCTTTGGAGTCCTCACTTCTTGTTCCATCTGGAAGGAATGTGAGAGCTACATACTTAGGAGGCCGTAAGGAACTTTTTTCTCATAGGGCACAGCTTCTGGTACCATTGGGAAAGGAAACGTAATCACTGTCTTTAGGAAGTCTAATTAAACATGCTTCGTATCGACTACAGCACGAGAAGAAGCATCACAAGAACATGTGAAATAGAAAAAAAAAAAGACAGGGTCATTTAAGAGCACTTGATGCTAGAGTATGAAACTACTTGTTTAGTAGTCTTGATAGTATCAACTCCATTCTTGTAGTCTTAAAAAATATTTACTATCTGTTTTCCAAGGTCACTTTCCTTTAACAGTCCAATTTTTCCTGTTTGCTTTTCTTCTGTTTACAAGCAATTCCAATAATAATGAATGTATTTATATGTCATATGAAGCTTCAGAAAAAAAAATAGTGTTCCTTTGGTTCACTGATCATTCTGTGAAAAAATCTTGCCTACACTCCTACTGGCCAGTTAGTGGTGTAACAGAAACTCACCAGGGCCTTTATTTATTTTTTGCATCTGTTCACGGTGAAGATAAGTAAACGTTATATCCCCATTGGTAAACATTATATCCCCATTGATGAGCAAAGCCTGAAAGGGTTGAACATCTACTTTGGATAAACACTCAAATGTTTAGCATTTGTCCAGTATTAAACTCCCAGAAAAGAGAAAAATGAAGTGAAACATCTAAAAGCTGATACCTACTGTCCTTCCCCTGCTAGTCATTGGCTTGACCAGCAGCGTTGCCATAGACCACACTCTCCATTCCCTCTGGCCTCTTTACATCTGCTAAGGGGAGGGTTTTGCAGATGGGAGATTCTGTGTATGAGTCAGGGCTGGACTTAGACATGTTTGTCAGCAGCTCCAAAACCACACAGCCTTGAGCAACCCCTACTGCCTTGCCTTGCCTTGCCTTGCCTTAAGGTTTGCAAGGAAGCAGCAGGGAGCTGGGCAGAGGACAGGTCTAGGGACCTTTCATGCTGCTAATGGGAGGGCTGTGAAGGAAAAACTCCTGGAAGGTCCTGTATGTCCCAATTTCACATGTTTTTCTCTTAAATCATTCTTTCTGCCTTACAGATCTCCAGGTAAATGTCTGTTTACTCCTCTGGTTCTGCAACATGGGACCTTGACATGTGCTGAAGCTCAGCTTCACCAAAAAGGCATGTGTGATGCCTTCTATGCTGCCTCCATGCAGGGAGTCAGCTGTGGGAATGGGTCCTGCTCAGAAAATACCTTAGAGAGTAGTGCTTTGAGCTAGATCAGCTCCAGGAGTGCAGACTCTAGGGCAGGCAGAGGGGAGGAGTTGGAAACAACTGGCTTGCTGTAGAGGCCCAGACAACATCACTCACTTCTTTGGATAGAGGCTTATATTAAAATAATAGAAAAACTGCAGCCACATTTCAATCAGACTCTGTGTGTGACGCAGGGGATGCGTCTACACCTGAAATGCATATGGCCCCTTCTGTGCTGCATATTCAAAGAAAAAAATACCTGGTCATTTGCTGCTTTTCTTTCATAACAGCTGGTTTTATAGATGCTATTTCTTTTATAGCTGGATCATTCTTTTTCGAACTTGACTTCTTTGCACACATGAAATGTTTTTGATCAGATTATATTTATAGTGAAGGCAAATGCTAATTTAATATCTGTCACAAGATCTTGCAAGATTTCCCATGAGGTCTCATGATGGTGTATCAGCATGTAATTAAATAAGAGGGCCAAGTCAGTCTCTGGTGTAAGTCCTGGGAAGGCTGTGATATTACATCAAGGAAGTATTTAATCCTACTGCAGTCTACTCCAGCCTGCCTGACATCTTGTTATTTTAAATTTTTTGGCTTTCTCATCCCCCTCCCCCCAGTTCTCATTCAATTCTGCTTTTCATTTTCCTTTTTCCCATTTTCAATAATCCATGTGAAAGCGTGCCACTTGTCACAGATTCCTTTGATAAGGAATCGTTGGTTTCACTTTGTTTTATTCATGTACTGGTTATCTGCTTATCTATAAATTCATCCTCAAACAGATTGATGCTTACTGCCCTCCGATTTGAACAGCAAGAGGCTCGCAGTAGTGTAACACATGGTGTCATGAAAATGCTTAGACCGTTGGGTAGGTTTCATTCCTTTTCACATGTTTCCTTGAACTGTTCCCCAGGCTGTGTATTCATTCACAAAGAGAGGTTTCTATTTTCAGCCATTCTCCATTATGGCTGTCCACCCCACTGTGCTGCACCCCAGACTTGCTGAGCCCATCACACATCTTCAGGTGCCGCACATCACCTCTGGCATCTTCTCCATCAGTGTCCCTGGCTGTTGGAAACGGCTCCTTGGCCACTGAACACAGACACCTAGAGCAGCACAATGTCTCTGTGTCTGCAGGGAGGGTACATCTGTGGAGCCCAGTGCAACACTGTGCAGAGACACCTGCACTGCAAGCTACAGGTAGTACACATACATTACAGATGAACTTCTGCCCAGGTCGATCAGCTCTGCAGGGAGGTGGGATGCTGGAGCCAAGGCAAAGATGCTGCTGAAATGGCAAGCATTCCTTCAAGAGCCTCTGCAAGATGGCTCAAGGCTTGTCCAGTTTTCTCTGTATGCTGACGTGGTGCTGTGTGGACAGGCATAAAGTGCTGGAGCAATTCCTTCTTCTGCTGGAGTACATTGGTAAGTCATGAGGGGGTTTCTGCCCATGCTGGAGCTCTAAGGACGGCCACAGCAAGAGGGGATTCAGCTGGCATGTAGCATGGCCACAGATTTCTGGAGTGACTATAGCTACAGTACAAGAGGTGGGGGGAAAAGGGTTTTCTATGGGTTTTTTTTCCATCGAAAATTTTCAGCCAGAAGTGTTAAGGATTGGGAGAGTGAGTATGGTCTTGAAAATCAAAATTCCAGATCTGCTGAAGAAAGACATCCACGTGGCCAAACCACAGATTTCTATTTAAAATTATGCCAGTAGATGCTGGATCCTCTCACCAAGTCATTTAGCCTGTCCTGTGCTTCAGTCCCCTCTCTGTGGAAAATGGAGAGACTGCTCTATCCCACAGGAAGGAGTTGCCTCCACAAAGCCAAATATTGCCCATCCCACCCTTAGTAACCTTGGTTGCTTCATACAATCCTACCTTTGTCCAGAGCCGGTGGCAATATGCTTTCCTTTTATACTAGATTTGCTCTAATACAACCTTCTCTACAACATGTCCAGTTGCTGACTGCCAAAATCAGTTCCTATAGCACAGACCTTTCCAACCAGTAGTCTGGCTGTCCTCCAGGCTGTCTGCAGGACAGATATTCGAGGAAGAAGCTGAGGGAAGGAAGGCCTGGCACAGGATCCAGATTTTTCTTCTTTAAATAGAGCTGCAGAGAGCAGCAGTAATAAGTTTGGTGTTTGGGATCCCCACAGACATTGCTAATGGGAAGAGAACTGGGAGCCTCTACTGAAATTTTGGGAGGACTGACAGAGAAATTAAGAGCAAGTCAGTGATTTGCATAGTGTATTTATTTTCTAAAATGGAAATTAAGGTTCTAATTGAGCATTTTATGCAATTAAAATCTTTTACGTGGAAAAATGAAGTCTCTGCTACAGAGGTAATAGGAAGTACAAAAATACTTTGGACGTGCTAAAGATAGTGCAGATAATTAAATGTTCTCCATGCTTCGGTTCTCTCTCCAACCAGATCAGGTAATTAATGTTTGCTTGTGCCAGATGCTGGATTACTCCCGGATCCTGCTGTGCACAACATGATTCTCCCACAGTTTCCCATTTGTGTAGAGGTGAGTTGAGATAACCTTACTGCTGTTATGAGCCTCTGTGTTTTTTATGCAGCAAGATACATCCCTCGGAGAAGTTGAGAGTCCCACTGTGCTGGGTATCATGCAAACGAAGAGTGGATATCTGCTAGAGAGCATTTCTCAGCAGAGCACTTCAAAGCCTTTTGGACATTTGGGGATTGGGGATGAGAAAAGGGGTGCAGAGACCCCAAACACTTATCCTAGTGCTGGTAATTGTGCCTAGTGTGCAACAAGTGTGTCTTTGAGGGGAGCAGAAAAAGATGCCGAGCAGCGGGATGCTTTTCCTGGACCTGGCTAGTGAGAAAACTCTGTGAGATGACAGAGAACAGGAGAACCTCAGGAGGACTTTCCAATCTTTTTTCAATTTTTTCCAGCAATTTAGATTTGCTTTGGAGTTAAACCTGAGCATGCTACTTTGTCTTAATGGCAGCTTTGCATTTTCAGCATGAGCCCCACACAACTGCTTATGGGAACCTCCTGGTTTCCTGGCTCTGTGTGGATTTTCTGGAGGCAGAAGGGACTCGCACCTCTGTAAGAAACAAAAACTTCCCTTTTCGTGGTAACATTTTCTTCTGGGATGTGTAAATTCTCTCATTTCTTCCCACTATGTTTCTTGAGGCCACAGCAAATCAGCTACTGTCAGCCAAGCAAAAAAAGTGAAAAAAATCTCTTTGAGAAGGAATGGTCAGTGCCTGTAGGATACACAGTTTCAGTTATTCTTGTTCCTTGTGTGCTTAAACATCCCTGTGTAATTTCCATTTCTTTACACTACACCTTTCATTATTTCACATATACAAATGCACCTGACCATTGCAGAGGCAATAGGACAAACTAGGAGGTCCTTAGTCAGAATCTCCATTGATTTCAATACGGAATTTGATAAAGTGAAGACTATAGGATTTGAGTCAGCCAATTTCACCCAGATTAAGGGGAAAACATGCCTGAAATTGATTGATATGGAAGCAGCAAGCCCATGTCCATTGGGCACTCATAGCCTGTAGGCATCATGCATGCTGTATCAACACTAATATAAATTCAATAAGAGTACATGGTCCAGAAGCAGATTTGGCTTTGATAGATCTTTAAAAGCTGCACAAGGAAGTTCTGCCTCTGAAAGCATCGCAATCTTTCTTGTCAGCGGGATGCAGGCTCAGCCAGGGAATCAATACCACGGTCTCGCCTGGCTCACTGCTGGGTTAGGATACCCCTAAATAAGCAGCCCTTTCGTGACAGTTCTTCCTTTTTATCAGCACACAAACTCATGCTGCTGCTGTCAATGGCACTACCACAAATTTGAATGGTGTAGAGAAAGACAAGACCTATGAAGGTGAGAATGCTCCTGAATTAGAATTCAATCATATTTTGTTGAAGGCATCATGCCACCTAATCCTGTTCATAAATGTATCAAAATCTGTCTTATAATACGGAACAGCTCTGCACAGCTGCCTTCCTCTTTGAAAGCTGATTCAAAGGACAAATCCTAATATGATGCTAACGCATAACATTCCTTTGAAGCCTGTGGAGCCAACCACCTCTTTACAGTCAGCACTTCCATGCTCTTGCTTACTTAAATTTCTGCTGTAAACACTGTGCTGAAGCTTTGGTGATTGATGATTTGCATTCCTCTTGCACAGGGTCCCTGTGCAACACACCTCACACAGCCTGTCTAACCTCCTGGCTGGAGATGAGCCCATGCCACGGGCTGCTATGCCATGGAGCTTGGGAGCATCTTCCCTATATATCTTCTCCCTTGCCCTCGCGCTCATTGGCCGAGGAGTGAGCGACACAACCCTTTGAAACAAGCCCATAGACAAGCAGCTGAGTGAAACGGTTGTCCCTGGTTCATGTTGTAAAAGCTTTGTGGAAAGGGAGAGAAAGATTTCAATGAAAAATCCTCTCAGTTGGAAAAGGCAGTTCTTATCTACACTCCAGCAATTTCTAGCAAAATTTACAGTTTCTTTTATGTAGCAAATCCTCTGTAAAAATGATTATATACACAAACATTGAAAATTTCCAGGTCCCAGAGCACATAATAATATTTGCCACTTATAAAGCCCTTTTCATCTTCAAAGCACTCCGTAAGGACCAGCTAATGAATCCTCAAGTTATTCCTTTGAGGTTAAGTGATGTGCTCAAGGTCAAAGCTTGAAGCAGTCTCAGAGCCAGGATTAGATATGAGCTGATTTTTGCCTCTGTGTTCCCTACTTAACCCACGACCTTCATACCAGCAATCACTTGCCGTCCTTTCAGATATAGAAGCATAACAAATTCTTTAAGGGGAAAAAAAGAAAGATGGATGTTTCAGAAGTAATTTCTCACCTTTCATCCAAATTATAACTACCCTCTGTGCTTTAAAAATAGCAGTCCGATGTGTTTCGCAATTTGGCAAGAATGCTTGCCCACCTGCTTTGCAAGATGAGTCAATATGTTCCTTAACAGCCTCTGTCTTTTTCTTCTGTCAAGCCATCCCCAGATGATGACGCAGTCATCTTCCTAGCCAAATGATGCCAGCCCTAGTCCAACATTACCCCCCTGCTCCGTTTTCCCCAGCATTAAATGTGTTCACTTGCCCCCTGAACTACATGCAAAGAAGAAAGTCTTATCACAGAGATCCAAGCAGGATATAATTATATCACTGAGCACGTTTTGTTTGGGTCATGCAGAGAGTAAATTCAGAAAATCAGTGCAGTGTGCTTATCAGTACAAATTTAACAGGATACTTTCTTATCAGTACAAATCTTGTCAAGGTGGATTTTTTTTTAATTATTTTATTTTATTTTATTTTTTTAGCATTAAAGCAAGGGGGTTATAAATCACTGTAAACCTTAGAGAGGTTTTACTCTCTCAACACCTGGGACTCATTGCAAAATAGCTCCAGTTGCACACCGACCTTGGAGCATGTGGGTTTGCAGAGACTACACAGTACAATCTGAGCTACAGAAACTCGTCAGGAAGTCCCAGCCTGGCATGCCTGGGGTGCTGCCTCCCTCATCCTGCTCGAGCAGCCCTGCAGAGCTGCAAACAGCCTCTGTGCCTTCCTCCATTTGCTCCCAGCTCCGCTTCAGATGCACAGCACCTGCAAACCCAGCACCCATAGGAAAATCCATCCCAACAGCTCAGCGGTGCATGACTCAGCCTAAATGAAAAACAAGATGGTTTTTCATCATAGCTGGTTCTGATTCACTCTGATAACATGTGAATGTAATTTAGGTGGGTGGGGAGCACGGGAGAGGGAAGGGGACACCTTGCAGACAGCTTGAAATGTCCTAAAAGTTTCTGAATCAAGCCTTCAGTCTCTTTTTGGCTCTTGTAAATGTTAGTCAGAGCCCAGCATGTATTTATGATCTGAGGCTTACATCGACCACTTGACTCATGTCTTCCAGAGAGTGAACCACAGCTACGGCTCAGTCTTCCTGTGGTGCCCTCCACTGGCAGCCTCCAGCTGTTCAGCCAATAATGAAATGAGTATTTTTAAAGGCCTGTAAGTGCAATAAAAGTCTTTATCAGCCATAGTAGAAGTGTCCCAGAATGATAATAAGAATGTTGTGTTTACCAGTGCTATTCAGTAACAATTAAAAGACACTGTGATACAAAAGACACAACAATCCTGGGGAAGAGCAACCAGGTCTTGGGATTTTCCCTGTCTGCCCATCTAGTAGGACGTACTCATGCAAGTTTTTCTCTGATTTAACGAGGCTGAAATACCCTTCTGCATAATCAACCTCCTTCAAAAAAGGGATTCACCCTTTCCTGGCACATGGGACATTGAGACTTCAGTCCCACGCAACAGAAAATCATCAGGATCCTCCACATCCCATGATATTATTATCAAAGCTCTGTATCAAAGATGGCACAGACTAGCACTACCTCTCTCATAATTCTGAAGTTAAGTGGCAGCTGCTGCTTATTTTGTGTGGGACCTGGTCCCTTGCCTTGCATTAGACATTCTTCAAACACGGTTTTTACATCAAGGCCCTGGGGTACGCTGGATCAAACCTGGTCTGGGGTGGGAGGCAGCACTGTTCTGCTGGGACTGACACAGCCCTGGAGAACAAGGGAGACCTTGTCCCTGGTCTTATCGTGATTGGCGCTATGCAACCCAGGTGCTTCCAGCATCTGCAGTAGTCAGTTGGGATTTTTTGGATGTATTTCTGGATTTAAGCACTTAAAGTCCTCCTAAGTCCTTCTTTAGTCACTAATGCTTTACTGGATCTAACCCAAAGCATATAAGTAGGAAAAATGTCAAGTTTCTGCTCTCTCCATAAAGATGTCTAGCTGTCTTTTAAATTAATTCCTGTTATTTGCTTCAATAGCTTCACCTAGCAATAATTTATTCCACATGCTTATTACTTTTTGATTGAAATAGCTGTGCCTGAATTCTCCTTTCACTCTTAATTTCCTAGTTTTTAGACTGAGTCTCTTGTTTTTCCAGACTTCTCATCAGACTGAAGAGTTTATCTCATTCCAGTTGATCAAACCTTTTTACAAACTTAATATTTCTTCAGGTCTTCTTTTCTCTGATTTTTCTGACAAGAATAAATGCTTTCTTTTATAACAAATGTAGATTAAGTCTGCGTATACTTCCATCTCCAGAAAGGCAGAATGCTATGTGAGAAAGTAACGATGTCAAAAGCCTGTATTTCAGTCATGAGTACCCTACTTACTTAGTATTAACAACAGCAGTTTAGGGGTGAGAAACCAAACATCCTATATGCTAATTCCCATCTTCCATTACTTTGACAGCTCTAGGCTTTTTGAGCTGGCAGAGCAAGGTGTAGTTTCTTTCGTGGCTGAAAGTGTACAAATAACCTCATGAACAACAGGGACCGATTTGGGAAGAGTTTTTAACTCATTACATAGGTGGGTTTTTTTTTCCTACGTATCTCACAGTGCTGCAAAAACATACTTCATATAGCAAAAAATAGAAGGCTGTACATGGATATGTGTCCAGGAGTGTCTGTTTCACAGATTTCAGAGAAGACAGTTATAGAAACCGAAGCTTGTAATGACTTAGCTATGAAGATGCGTAATCAACTCTGAACAACAAAACACTGAATTTCTTTTCTTACAGTCATTTTTGCCTCTCAGTGTGTTTTCCTTTTTCAGCAAGACACCCATTGCAATTTCAGTGAAGGTTTTGGCCAAATGTCCCATGAGACACAGGA
The DNA here is from genome assembly GCA_027574665.1 of Rhynochetos jubatus. Taxonomy (NCBI): domain Eukaryota; kingdom Metazoa; phylum Chordata; class Aves; order Eurypygiformes; family Rhynochetidae; genus Rhynochetos; species Rhynochetos jubatus. The sequence continues at coordinate 24,930,561 of CM050648.1, forward strand.
CAGTTCCCAAGTCTTGAATTTATTGTTTTAGCAACCTTGTAGATTGTGGCACATTTCCATTCATCGGTACGTTTTCTGAAGGTTTTTACTTGCAGACAGAATGGTCCAAGGCGTTCTTTGGGACTGCTAGCTTGGTTTGGGGAACATGTGCCTTGAAAAGGAGAAGATTCCCCAGTAAACTGTGAAGCTGTGGATGGAGATGTGACTCCTGCCTGGCACTCATCAAACGACTGAGTTCAACGTTCCCCATAACCCTTGGGCTGGGGAACAAGAAAGCCAGTGGCAGAAAACCCCTGCATTTCAAACTGGTTCTGAGTGTGATGCTTTTGTTACTTGGTGACTCAAATCCTTGCTTGTAAGTCTGAACTGAACCTGGTCTGCAGAGGCTGAAATCTATCTCCATCCAATGGACAATTTGTGGTTGATAAGTATTGGTGGGCCTCCTCATCTCCCATAGCATGGCCACTGTGTCCAGCACACCCAGCAGGACTCTTGGAGATGCTTGGCCCTGCACTGGTGTTGAACATCATTGCTACTGGTACTCAGGTGACAAACAAGGGGAGAGGCAGGGTAGGGGAATGCTGGGTCTGTAACTGTTGCCCCGCTACAAGCCAGAGGACAGTAAGGTGGTAATGTGGTTCTGCTGGACTGTCACAAGAAGATTTTGCACACACACTGCCTTCTCCAGATGTTCACAGCCAACCTAAGAAATTACATAACTTTACACCTTCACATGTCTGCTCTTCCTTACCAAAAGTGACAGAGCAGGTGGAAGGGAAAGCAAGCTGCTGAAAGAAAGGAGCTAACCAAAATGGGTAAAAAGGAAAGGAGGGCAGAAACACGTGCAACTGCCCTCATCCGTAGTGTCAGTCTTGGCAAAAGGAGGATAAGGTGGCCAGAGGGAAACACTCTAGCAAGCCTGACACCATGGCTCAAAAACTCTGCCTGTGTTTTACAGGAGGAGGCTGGAACTGTCCTCGAGTGTTTTCCAGTTGTATTTCTGCTACTAGCAATGTCCATGCGACATATTAAATGGTATTTTCTCCAGTGGTGTCCAGAACTAAAAAGATTAATTAGTATTAACAACAGAGAAAAAATGATCTTGATTTTCAATAAATATCTTATTCACTGTTTCCCATTATTATCACTCCACGTGGTAAGTCAGAGCATTGTTTCTTTAAACATTCGACATCCTCTTCAGTGGTACAGGAAGACCAGTGAAGGTTCAGAGTAGTGAGCTATTTTAATTAAATTTTCAGGCCTTGAGTATGTAGATAAATTAAAAGGGGAGAAATGATTTAAGTAGGGAGTGGTTTGGGATCCAAAACACCGTGTTTTTTGTCAGGGAATGACTGTCCAGAATATATTTCTGTTTATCTCGACTATTTATCAGTGTATCAGGGAGAGGAAAATAAGGTATTGTCACTGCCAGATATGGAAATGAGAGCCTGGTGACTGAGTTTGCATCTCAACACATTCCTAGTTTGTCCTTCAAAAGGAGAGCTACAACACAAGACAATTCAGTACATCCTGAAAGGACACTAACTTTGGGAACTGTTTTTGTAAGGAGCTTTTACAGGAGCATAGAAACCCTTGAAAAATGTCAGATATATTGGAAAATATATATATATATGGTTGGCTTAGCAAGAAAGAAAATATTTTTCTTCCTTCTTCTTGGCTTTTTCTAGTTCTATAAAGAAGAAAGGACTCTTCTCCTGTTGAAAGGAATCCTGTAGCCTCCAGAAATATTTTCTGAACTGCTTTGTTGTCAGTAGATTGCAAAAAGAGTGAACCACCAATATGCAACTGCATAGGGATGTCCATTCCAGTTCAGATACAAATATCTGACTACAAAAAAACCTGAAGAACAAAAAGAGGATTTTTTGAAAGAAGAAAGTAAAGCGAGCATGGACCAATAAGAATTAAAAAGAAGACAGTTAAGACACAGTAAATAAAACAAAATGCCCAGAGACAAGTATTCCCTTTGAAAAGGAACATCAGAAGGAATGGAATTAGTGTTCAAAACATGCCTGACAATACCCCAGTGACAGCAGTGAGGTGGTGGTGGAAAGTTGCCTGGTGCACCAGCAGCAGTTACTGCTTCAAACAGAACTTTGTTCCTGGGCAGAATAGGCAAGATGTAGGAGCAGACTTTTCTCTTCGTTGGTGGCAATGAGTTTATCCAGTATTTCCTTTTGTTTTGATTAGCAATATGGGAAATAGTGGAAGGTCCTTGCCCATGGCAGGGGGTTGGAACTAGATGGTCTTTAAGGTCCCTTCCAACTCAAACCATTCTGTGATTCTATGAAATGTACAAGAAAAGCAGTGCTAATCACAAAAAGCGGTACACTGAATTATTTGTGGGAAAACATCTTGGGCTCACTGCAAGATTTTGGCACTGGAAGAAAGGTTTCTAACACCTACCAAGGAACTAATACTAACAGATGCAGAAGAAAAACCTCAAAGGAAAAGGCTCTCTGTACCAAAATGCTTGGTAGGGGGATGCTATATCTATATCAGAGATGCTATGTATATATCAGAAATTATATATATATATATACATTAGCAGTGAATATATCAAAAATGAAAGTATCAGTCAAACTTACAGTGATTTTGGGTCGAGTTAGTTTAGTGAAAGGTTTTTAAGCCAAGAAGTCTGGAGGAGGGAATAAAGCTGTCAATGCAGAACTATTCTGACATGAAGTGTTTACTTTTGGAACTGCTGTAACGTTTCACACAGCTGTTTTCCTAATGAAACTTTTCACCTTTTATTATGAAATACGAAAAGAAACTAACCTAACTTAAAAGGTAAAGCAAAATTAGAAAATTTGGTAACATAAGCAAATATTACAATTAGTTTCAGCAGTCATCCCCCAAAACATTGTTTTGAATCAACACAAATACAATATTTTTCCTGTTTCCTTTTTCTTATTTCAAGCATGAAACAAACAAACAAAAATATTCATATAGTTTAGCTGAATGTTCCTACTAGGTTTTTAAATATGTAACTTGAATAAAAAGATCTAGTGAATATAATCTCTAAGAACTGCATGCCTGTGAATTTGCTAGTTCACTGGGAAGCTGGATCACTGTCATAAAGCCATTCAGTAGTAGGGTCAGGCTGTCAACAGGCAGAAAAATGTACATCAAAAGCTACAAAGGACAAGGTGAAAATTAAATATATAGACTAATAGAAGATGCAGGTGCAGGTATATTGCAGTGAATTTATCTGCAGTGCTAGTAAGAGGCTTTGTGTTGATCCAAGGTACTTTCTCATACAAGAAAAAAGAACACGAGGGCAAAAAGAGAAAAGATTAACCCTAAACTGAGAAATTAATTACTCAGCTGAAGAAACACATGGACCTACACAACCTTGCAAGCTTTCACAAGAAGCTAACAGATTCTCTGGGAAATGTATGTTCCCAAATCCAAAAAAAAGTCCTGGTAGAAAAGCAGACAAGAGCTGCAGACCACCATGCAGCCAGCGACAAGCTGTCCTACCACACAGGCATGGGATGAGAAAGCAATTAGCACTGGCACTCAGCATATGCTATTAAATGGGGAACTGTAAATGGGAATAATTCAGCCTCATAATGTATGCAAAACCTGGCAAGAACAACCATTTTATTTGGCCAAGAGAACGTCTGGTCAACCTCTGGGGACAGACGTAGTCCCAGTTGTTCGAGCGTGCTGGAGACGGATTGATGTGACCTGTCAAAACGGTCATGCGAAAATCGCCCCAAAGCTGCGGGCCTCAAATGCTCGGTGCTTCTGACGGGCACGCTGGCCTTGCAAGTCTGCGTTTTCGCAGGATGCTCGCGGGCTGTGAAGTACCAGCCGTGCCCCGCGCCGGCCAGGGGTTGCTCTCAGCAGCCTCCGAGGGGAGCACGGGAGATGATCCCAGCCCTCTGCTGACCCCTCTTCCAAGCTCTTCAGTCACCTGCTTGTTGAGAGGAGACGTGCTCCTTCCGAAGCCAAATCCAGGGACTGAGAGGGCTATGTGCTGACAGTCTTGAGAGGATAGGAAGGAAGCAATTCTCAGGAAAACCTGAGGTTTGTTATCCAGCATTTTGTTGTCCGTGTTTCACATCACCCAAGTCCTAACTTACCTATCCTATTTTAAAAGAACCCACAAAACCACTACGCTTCAAAAAAATATGGTGATACCTTAAAAGACTCTTCAAGCAGCATCATTATAATGGACTTTGTAAATAAACAAAGTAGAATTCTGGAGAAATTTAGAAATAGGGACCTCTCCCTTTGTAACGAAAACAGTCAGTGTATCAGTAAGTCATCTTTAACAGATTAAACTGAAAGCGCAATTAAATGTTTGACATAACATTTTCCATTTTGTACTCATTCTAAAGCCACATTGTCCTTAAAAAAGCAACAAATGGGCAGCAACAACAACAACATAAACCCAAGAAACAAACAAACAAACAAACTTACAAAGCCAGATGAGCCAAAGGCATATTTTCAAACAGGCACAAGCAAATTCATACTGAGGGGCACTGGCCTATTGCTTGGTGACTTCAGCTTTTTGTTCTTCTTCAATAGTTTAACTAGCTGCAAGCTCTGCTCCAAACCCCAAGCTTTCACTAGAAAGCCGTAGTTCAGCTTGTGAAATGCATGCAGACCCATGCAATCTGGTCCACCTCTGCAGTCAGCATCTGGAATGAGCATCACCGATGTAAAACCGGCCCTGAAAGTTTTAGATGTCTCTAAGCTGAACTCTAGTCCTATCAGAGTCACAGATTTTTGTATCTGGGCTTTTATTCATTTGTTTACACTTAGCTGTACTAAGTAAAACTATTTTTACTGTTCACTATGTGGGGATTTACAGAGAAAAAATCAGCTGTTGACCCACAGGATCCATCTGCTCATCCTCAACACAGGTCCCAGCCCCTTGTCTGCTACCAGGAGCTGAGCTAGTTTGTAGCTGCAGCCCTCCAGGTGGAGGAGGGCTTTCAGTGGCACTTGGGTAGTGAAAAGCCTACACCATTTGTGACAAGGAATTCAGGTTTGGATCCCACCATGGAGGGCCCGGTCCCTCTGAAGGGGATCCATGTAAGACATGGTGCTGAGTCAATAGAATCCACGATGCTGCAAAATCAAACGGTCTTAGACAGCACTGCAAGGAGACATCGTCTCCACTCTGTACTTGCCCCCCTCCATCCTCTCCTGAGGGTAGGTACTCCAGGACTTTCTTTGAGAAAGTGAGCAGGGTCTCTTTCCAAACAGCTCTGGGGAAGTGGGAGCTGAGTGGTTGGGAAGCCAGGACTTGCCTCCAGCCTTCTGTGGGATATTTTGTTTTGTTTGGATTAACACAGCTTCAGAAATTCCTGCAGATTTGTTTTATGGTATGTATTTCCTGCATTGCTCAGGCCATACATTTTCTTTCAGTTAATTCTTAATAACACAACTAAACCCAATAACCTGATGTATAACCCGCTGCGTCTGTAGAGCAGCTCATGTCCAGTCCTTCCTGGGGCTTCAAGAAATTACCAGAGTAAAAGTTATAAGCACTGCTGGCACAGCTAGTAATACAGAGACAAAGGACAGAACACCCTGTGGCAGGGCAGCCAAATGCTCCTGGTTTGCTGACATGGGCACACTCGACACAGTTTGCTTGGTCTAACTCTGACTCTCCCAAAATATCATGCTCTTAGCCTCAGGCTGTAGGTTTCTTCTCCATGCACTGAACCCAACGCTTGCCTTCAGCCTAGCTTGAATTAGGGTAATAAGGGCACAGGGCTAAATAAGGGATAAAGGAGAACATAACAGAAACACAAGTAGGGGTGTGTGCCAAGGGGGCTGCCGCTGCAGCTGGCAGGACAATCTGGGTGGGAAGGGGAACTCCTCGGAGACAGAGGAATTGTTTTGTTCTTCCTGAGACAGAAGGCAAGACCACACTTGGCTTTGCCTGGCTCTGGAGCCATCTGTGTTCCCACCGTGCCCCGTGTAAGGGACAGAGGAACTGTACGTGGGTCTCTGCACCCCTTCATCTGCAGCATAGGAAGCTTTCAGAGGCAGTCTGTAGGTTCTTCTGCCCAAAGTCTTTTAAGGATTTTGCCAAAATATCCTATTTCTTAACTGCAAAATGGAAACAGAGTGTTGTTAGGGTAAATAAAATAAATACAGGAAATACTCATGCATCATCCTGAATATCATCAGGCATCATTCCTCTGCATTTGCGAGGAATGCAGAAAATGAAATGGCATCTATCCTGGCACAATAAAGAGCTTCTTAAACATGCGAGATTACAGTAAAGCATCTGTAGCACCACCTACCTCCACCACAGCTGAACCCTATTTTACACATAGCTTACAGACCCAAAGATGGCCAAGTGGCTGTGTTTTGATCTAGAATTCTGGGTTTGCTCCATTACTACATTTTCCATTTATGCAACAAAAAATCCAAATTAATGTTTACCAAGGAAAGGAAGCCTGGCAAACAAGAGAGGAAAAAAGCAAGTGAAAAAATATTTTCTCTTCTCTGATGTATGATGAACCTATTGCAGAAGCACAGGCCACTGCATTTTCTTTGGATGGAGGATACCTGGTGCCATAGCCTGACTGGCTCTGAGCTACAATCAATGGTTATCTCATCTGGGGAAAACAGAATCATTCGGAGCTATGAAAGAGGTATTGGAGTCTGGAAGGAGAGGCGCGTTCTGAGCATGGACACTGTGGCAGCATCTGGCACTCCTTTGATAGCTCTACACTAGGACTGGTGCCTATATAAACGTGGGAGCTTTTCTGCATGAAGCGTGCCTCCCTTGGAGCATTGCTTAAAATAATTGCTCTCAGTCATTTTACTGTCTGAGGTCTTCGTTGCTCTGGCTTTTTTTTTTTTTTTTTTTTTTAATGCGAGGTTACTTGTCCAAAAAAATAAAATAAAAAAAAAATTAAAATCCAAAGATACAATTTCATTCTATTTTGGGCTCCTTCTTGCCTCCCCGTCCTGGTTTTACCTTGCTGAAATGCTCTCCTGCCCTCAGTGGAAGCAACACAGTTTTAGCTCACAGAGTAGGTGGGAGCAGCCCCCTCCGTAGCTGCTGCTGATTCACTCTCCTGAATCATCTACTGGGATGCTGCTCCTCTGGCTGCGGGAGTGATGCAAGGAGCGTGGCCGCCTCCGTTTGGGTCTCCTTCCACCGTGCACTTCTGAGGCCGGCACACCCCGAGTGACACAGGCTGCTCGGGGGCCTGGGAAACTGCGGCGGTTCTCAGCAGCGTGGCTCCAGAAGGGCAGGCGCATCGCTCTACCACCAACATCCTCCCGCCAGCACGCCTGCGAATCCAAATAGCTGGGATGTTACCAAACGCATCCAAGAAAGCCAGACAGCGAGGAGTCAAGCCTCCCACCCTGCGCTGCCTTTATGTTGCTTGAGGTCAATTATTATAAACTATCAATTTTTCAGGAATGCCATTAATTTCACTGCTGTGTAAACTGAGTTTCTGTTTCTCAGCCATTATAATGCACAAGATCTCAAGCAGTAGTAATCCCTGAGTTTTTGCCTCCTTTTTCCTTTCCTTCCAGAGCTAACAGTTTCCAGCTGTGTATTCTTTGGATGTGTTTCCCCAACAGTTTTTTCCATAATATAGAGCCGGCCCATTTCCAAATCCCAGATATGCTATTTATTTACTCTGAAGCATCTGGGCCCTGACATGGTCTTGTCACTGCAACGTGGCAAACTTGTGAAAAACCAGAGTGGCAGGCAGTGAACAAGCTGTACTACACTGGCAAGCGGTGAGAACAGTTCAAAGGAAAGGGGAAGAGGGCGGGGTGGTGGAGTGGAAATGAAAAAAGAGCAGATTTCATGTTTTGCTACACTGTGCTTTCTAAGGTTACAAATGACTAGTGGCATTCAAATTGGAAACTGGGGATTTCAGCCTTTTGTGAACAGAGCCATAAAGACACTGAAGCCTGACAGAAGCCGACCGGGTGGCTGAGAGACGTTAAACACCCTCTCCCCAGGTGGATGCTCGGAAGAGTTCCAAGCTCAGGCATTATTACACAAGCTCATGCATCCTCCTTAAGATCCTTAAAACAACCACAGACCCTAGAATACACTGAGGAAGGTGTTTAGATTTGCCTCTGAATTTCCCTTCTCGGGAAGGGGCCAGCAGGAGGATTTTTTTTATGCCTGAGAAAAATATCCCTATAGCTGTCATGTTGTAATGACAAACCTATTTTAGTTTTAAAATGTAGATGATGAAAAGCAAGCATGCTCCGAAACAAAAACTGCAAGACTGCAGTGCAATAGAAAGATGGCAAGTTAAACTGCAACACCTCAGTTACAACTGGAGTCTTTGGCTTATGTGTAGCACTGCCTTCAAGCCAAGAATCTGGAATTGCTTTAGGGTTACTGAGCTTTCAGTCTTTATGTGCCCCAGGGGATACTGTTGTTGAAGCAGGTGTCAGCATTTGTTTTAAGAAATAGTGTCAGTTGGATGTGAAAGGCCAGAGAGTTCAAAAGCTGTTAAAGGCAGCAAGGGAGAATCAACCTACTCTGTGGAAACAGTGTTACCTAGTTCGAGTTTAATCATACTAATGTTTGATCACCCAGAAACAAAAGGGTTGCTCTACTCCTGTAGCTTCGCTGCCCTGTGTTCAGTGGGCCACCAAGCTATTATTTATGTTTTAGAGTTAGTAGGATATATATATTCTTCCTTTAATACTGAAGTAGAAGACCAGGTAGGAAAGATGAAAAAAATAATTAAAGAATATTGCATGAAAACAGAAGGGGTGAATGCAGGAAAAAGGGCTGGCAACACTGTTTTTTGCTAAGCTGATATGTTCCTTGCCTGGTCTTAGAAGAAATCCATATGTGACCCATGTCACACAGCAGATCTGTCCCTCTCTCCATGTCCATCACACTCTCCCAAGAGCATGTGAGTGAAGTAGGGGTATATATATGTCCATTCTGCAACACAGAAATCAATCTTTCTCAGGTCATTCCCTTCCCTGCATCCTGTTTACCATTCATATAGGCAGTAAGATATGCAACAGAACAAAAACTTCCCAGGAACTGAAGTAGTTCTGTCAAAAGCTGCTGGAAGATGATTAAAAACTTCACAGGAAATGTTTTCAGAATTTTATTCAGTGAGATTTTTCATCTTCAGATCTTCTTTTTACAGAACTCTTGGGAAGCAATTTTGGTACTAAAGCATATAAAAAGGTTACTGTCACTCAAAAGGTACATATGGAAGAGAAGGCACAAGGCAGATAAAGAAGACAAAGGGCTGAGCCACTACTGGTCATACAAAACCAAACGCAACACTGAGACACAGGCAATTTTGTCTGATCCCCTACATGGTTTTTTAACATTTATTTAAAAAAAAATCATACAGCAGTATCAAGAACCTTTTTAAAAGTGCCTAACTCATGAGAAGAAAATCCAGATGCATCTGCTTGGCAGACCTGAAGGCTGGGCAGAGCAGTTTCCATTGCTGTGGGAGCTTGCTCCATGTTAGACAGCTGGTGTCCTCTCTAGCATAGTGGGATTGTCTTGTGGCAAGGAGCAATGTGTGAGAGTGGTAGAGGTAATAGAGCTGACCATCCCTTTTATACCTTTTCAAGGAAAAAAAAGCATTTTCCTAGCCACGAGAAGCAGAGGGCATGGAGGAATGTGCAGTTCCAGCCTCAAGTACAGGCTGATCTTTTCCAAGTGTCACACTTTCCCCACCGTTATAAATACAAAGTGGAAAGCTTGCAACCAATGTAATTGGAGCACTGAAATGTATCTGACTTTTCATCATTTGCTATGGCAAGGTGCCATTTTCAAGCCAGTGGCTCATACAGTGCTCCAGCACCATTTGGGAGAGGCACACGTACCGCCCCCAGGAAAGTCTCCGCTGCACCCCTAATTTAAATGAGGTGTCATTACAAAGCCAGTGCAACGTGATGCCACCCCAGGCAGTGGCAATGACTACCACCGCTCTTAACAACACCTCCCTCAACTGTTTACACAGCAGCAAGATTAAAGCTCCCCATCACCTCAGTTCACTACTACTATCATTTCCTGAGATCACAGAATTACTGCAAAAATTAAACATGATCTTCCCCTGTTGTCAGAAAGCTTTAGGATGCCTTGCTTATCAAACCATCTGTTACATTCCCATGGGAAATGCAAATATCACTTGTGGGATTGCCACACATGGCCTTTTACTGTTAATGGACAAGAGCTATTTGGGGATCCTTTCACTCTGCCATATTGCTGCATACAATGGTATAGCATATCACATGCTATGCAGCAAAACACAATTACTGGTCTTTTAAGTCTTGAGAACTGAGCAATGAGCAGTGAAACTAGCAGGTCAGGCACCCTCCTGTTTTGGCCACTGGAAAGGCAGTCCTCCAACTACAGCCAGAGAATTAGCAAGTATATTTTATTTAAAAGGAAAAAAAAATTTGCAAGAGACGAGAGTCAAGCTGAAGGGTTTGTAACCTGAACAATTAAGCACAACCACTGTCATTCACAAAGAACATGTCAGTTGTTACTGATGGCAGATTGGGCAAATATCTTATGCTGTGAGTGGTATCTATAGTGGATTGAGTCCATTGTCTTTGTGATAAACCTGATACACCAAAATTTTTGAAGCCTGCTTTCAAAACCCAGGGGACAAGGTCTTGGACGCAAAAGAGAACTGCAGTGTTTCTGGGGCAGCGGGTGCTCTGTAGGTACCTTGCAGCATCTCTGGGTTTATCACTTTGAACACTCTTTAGAAAATCACCCTGGCCATTACTGCTCCTGTTTGGAAAGTGAAATGATAGATCACTACCAAACAACCGAATACACGGCAAATGTTAATCTGATTTTAGAACAGCACATAAACACTCTGCAGATTAGTACTTCTGCCATCATTCAAGGTCATCGCTCTGTTGTAGCCAAAAGGGTAATGTCTCATTACATTAAACCATGAGTACTTTGGCCCTGGGCCGGATTCAGCTCAGTGATGTAATGCTGAAGGCATAAGCTCTCATAAGATCCCCAACAGCAGAAAACCTGCTTGCAGATGGGTTGGGTTTGAGACGCTGCTGTGGTGGGTTGAAGGTGTCCATCATCCCTGCCCTTCCAAGAACATATCCCTGAATGATCCTTGCTCACCAGAGAGCCTGTGTAATCGCCATCCTTGGAGGACAACCCCTTCCAACGACTGCAGGGAAAGGGGGTGTGTGTGTCTTTAAAAGCTCCACCGGAGATCCTACCAAACCCTGGCTTCAAGGCAAAGCCACTGCCTTTTCACAGACCCTCTGGGATGTCAGCACTGCCTGCTCTCTAGGGCAGAAATTCCCTTGGGAAGTCACCAGCAAAGATGTGCCTTTCCAGCAAGGGACAATGACCCAGTAGACCAGAGACTGTACACATGGTCCCTTACAGCTTGTTTGGTGTCTAAATACAAGCCTATGTCAGAAAACCTGCCATTTCCTCTTCAGCAAGCAGAAAAGCAGTGCCTCTGCTGTGATAGGCTTAATTTCCCTTTTATTGCCCATGCCTCCAATGTTCCATGCTCAGAAGAACCCCTTCCCCTTCCTGAAGGCAGGTTTTTTGTGTTGTTGGATTTTTTTCTTTTTTTAATTACATGTGTAGGCCTTATATCTATGTCCCCTCTCTTCCTTCCAGAAAGGAACTTTAGTCTTACAGGCCACATGAACTTTTCCATAAATCAGCAGACTTGTTATTTAAAAAAATGATTAGGTAATTCTCATTCTAGCATATTAGGATACAGTAATCTTAAATAAACTCATTAAATATGATAAATTAGAGCATTTTTCCTGAGCCAGAGTAGCTGCCACAATATACGTCATCTTTCTCTAAGGTCTTTTGCTTTATTATTTTTTCCAGAGTCTGTGCACGTTAGAACCCAGCCGTTTTGTTTTGCACATAGCATCAGGAACCACGTTTACCCATGGAGTAATTCCACTTAAGCAGAGGGAATTACAGGAGGCTGAAACTGGTTCCAGCATGTTAGATGGTTAAAACATTCCTGGTGTTGATAGATTGGCACTTCTAGATTCCAGCATATCTGCATGGAAACGGTGGTCGCAGGAGTGTGGCTAGTCTCCATGCCTTTGGGTTTTATTTTCTGGCTGCTCTGAGCTCATTAGTAGAAAAGGGAATTGAGGAAAAATTTGTCAATCCCTTGAAAAAAAAGAAAGCAGAGCAACGCACCAGTCTAATTTACACTAATAAAAGCCTTGGTCTCCACAACCACTGACTATAGCTTCAGCTGGAGTGGAAAGAGAACAGTGGGTACTAAGAATCTCCACTGTAAATGAAGAGAAGCCATAGGACTTGGATATATTCATCAAAGGCATGGGGTGACCTAAGGCACGCAGAATTCATGCTAAAGGTCTGTTGGTTTTGCTACCACCAGGACATTCAGAGAAAGAAGTCTTAGAGCTGAAATGTGGTCACATACTTTTTGCATGGAAAACAACAAAAAATCTGGATTCGTAAGACGTCAGTAGCACTTTCAATATTTATCAGCCCCAGACATTGATTTCTTAAAATTGATTGCCATTTGGTAGTCTCAAGCCTAAATAATGATGTTACTATGCCAGCCCTGCCTCTATTATATGAGCAGAATATTTTTTTCCTGAATAAGAAATAAAGTACTGGATTCACAAGTAAGAGAGAAGTGGCTTTAATATATTTGTAATTCAGGCAAAACCAATTCCTCTTTCACAGCTAAAGGAGCTTATATCATGTCTGTTGAAGATGAGAGTTTAATGTAAGTTGTAAGTTACATCTGACAATTTCTCAGAAGAAAAACCAAAGCTATTTGGAAAACTGAGGTTCTCTCAGTGGAAATGTAAAGTGAAAAATGTCAAATAAAGCATCTCCTTTTTCTTCAGGAAGTTAAGAATGAATTCAAATGGAGGAAAAAATGTTTCAGCTATAGGGGTTTCTTTTATTTCTTTTCTCCTGAGCTGGAAATGCTCAATGCTGTAAATGTTTAAAATTAAGCTATTGTTTTAGAAATTTACCATAGAAAATCTGAATGTTTTCACCTGAATTAGCATTGTCCATTGAAGGAAAAAAAAAAAAAAGGGATATTTTAATTAGGAAAACTTTCTGTACAAGAAATGTCAGTCAGCTCTAGCTGGCAGCCATAGTAGCTGCAAAGAAGGAGCACCTAGACTAAGGCATAAAATCGGAGGAGAACTTGGGCTGGGCTTGGACAGGACATTCTCCTATAGCTGTCTATAGTCTTTGACTCTCGGCACCTTCCCCCGCACCAGTTTTGTCCATGTCACCCCACAGGCACTTTCCTGGCCCCTGTACAGTCATGACTCAGGGGATAGTGCATGCCACGGACCATTGCCAAAATGTCCCTGCCTTGGAGTGGAGGGTGTAGAGCTCACTCATGCTAATGAGCAGTGTCCTAGCCCCTGGTTGCAAGGCTACCAAGTGGATCCAGGCATCTCTGTTCAGAAGGACAGACATAGTCAACAAGTCTGGGGACTGCAGGGAGAAAAGATGCTATCAGACGTGGTTGGATATATATACAAAACTGACCTATAGCTTTCCTGGAGTAACACCATTTAAATGTGCTGACTTTTGTCAAAACACCCCCTTAAGCCTTTAACGTTTGCCTTCCTACAAGGAAAGTGTTTCCTGCTGATCCTCAGGAGCATGGTCAAGCAAATGTGACCCAGACTGTGCATCTGCCTTGTGGAATGAGGGATGCTGGGCTGGTTTACTGTGGTGTGTGCACTGCCTGCACCCAACACGCAGCTCTGGAGTGCTTCTAGGACCTGTCTGTCCAGTTCAGCTGGGGGTAGGAACACGAGATATATGGTGGAGGCTGGGGACACTGATGTCTGTCCTGTCCACATAGCAATGGCAACAGAACTGAAAATTTCCTGAGGTCTTCCTAAAATCCACTGGGCTGCAAGCCTGGGATACCGCAAATACACTCCAAACAGAACATGGATGCATCCTCCCTCCCTTCTCCCTCTGCTGACCTGTGCAGGGAGCTGTGACAAGGCTGGCAGAAGAGCAGGAGAGAGGCCAAAGGAGTTTGCAGCTGCTGGGGAAGCAGAGGTAGGTGCCTGTGATGGAGGAGACGAGCAGCAAAAGTTAGCCCTACATCCAGTTGCAAAGCTGTTTTGCTCCTGCCACTAAGGAAGGGGTTAGAGCAATGGGTACGGTATGAGGAGAGGGTCCTCCCAGGGCTGACCCTCTGCTTCCTTCGTATGCAGACTTTCAGCCCACCCCGCTAATTCCCACTAAGGCAGGTAAAACCCACGTGCTTCGCAGCACAACACTCCTAACAAACTTGATGGCTGAGTTTGTTGTGGGGTTTGTTGTTTGTGTTTGAGTTTGGTGTTTGTGTTTGAGTTTGGTGTTTGTGGGGCCTGTGGGACCTAGCCAGACCTGGTTAGTGAAGCTTAGGTTACAATAAGCAGCACCCAACCTCGGAAGCCTGAAATAACCATCCAAGAGAGGATGACAACTTCTTTTCAGGAACTGTCCAGATTGTTCCACTTCTGAGTTAATTCCCAGGCGAATCCAGGAGATGTCTGGAGTTTTCTGCCAAAAGCAGCCCTTACTGACATTGTCTCCCAAAGCACACCCTTGGGAAGAGAGAGATACAATGCACCGTGTCCCATGAGCACACGGAGAAAGCCAAGCACGCTGACAAACTACAGCATATGCCTTGTTTTGTTCACAGTCTTTTTTCCCCATCAGAAGTTTTGAATTATTGCAACTACACCAATCATTACTTAATAAATTAATAGATTTAGGATGTTGTAACTGTTAAATGGTCACTCATGCGGGATTTAACCTACTGTTGGTAGCAGTTCAAACAACTCAGGGCTGATGCTCAGTCCTACCTGCAAGTGAGGGAAGTAGGAGCACATATAGGGAGTGCAAATACATGTGCATTGTGCTGAAGATTCGTTGTGATTTCTACCAACAGGACTAATGCCAACAAAGGTCCAGATGCTCTCAAATTACTGGCATTGGGCATTCCCACATCTTGAGAGAGAATAGCAGAGGCCACTTTTTGCTTCTTCAGAGACTGGCTCAGTAGGAAGAATGTGACTTATTTTGTGACCTAGTCTCCTTAGCTCACATGAAACTTCCCCTTCAGCTGTTACAAGGCTCTAGCTTAGGTTTCATTAACCACAGAGAATAGTGCAGGAAGAGGAGCATGGGTTATAAAAAGAGGCAACTTAATCCATCAGTCAGGAGAAAGAGCTGTGTGTATGTACGGGCACGTACGTGATTTGCTAGGTGTAATCATATTTGCTAAAACAAAAGAAGAAAACCATGCTCATCTTTTCAGAAGTGTGGTCTGCTAGACACATATCGCCTAGCAACTGGACACTGATTTCTCCTCACGCCTTGAAACCTATCACTAGCCTCCCACTGGCTTTTCGACATTGTCAACATTTTTGCCTGTCACTAGGCAGAAGTCATCCATGACTGCTGAACCATGGAGTTATATCAAGAATTGATTCACACTCCAATCTGGGTCCTGTAAATTACATATTAACCCTCCTTTCCCCTTCCTCAAATAGCAAAGAAGGTGGCTTTCTGTTTAAATTTTCGTATGGTTATGTATTGACTTAACACAGATAAGGATCTCAGGAAAGTTTGGGGAAATCAGTTGAGCAAAGACGTGAAAATTGTTTTGCTGGGAGAAGGTAAGTAGGGAAAGATTAAAGCTGCAAGGCAACTGTACTGCTGATCATTGCCCATATCACTGCAGAATAAAAGTCTAATCTAGTAGCACAGGGCAACATGTCAACCACTATCTAACCACCTAGAAAACGTCGTCCTTTTAAGACCCTATGAGTAGGATGATTGTTTCCATACAGCTACTGAGCAATCCCACCAGCCCAAGTGACACTGAAGAAAAAAGCCAGGCAAAGCAGAGCTCATGTGTCATCCTGTTGTCGTTCCGCAAGCATGGTGTGAAGGTGTCACGTCCCATGTAGGAGGCAACTGTCTACTTGTACTACTGCTAAATAACTATTGCCCTTCTGCCCACAGTGCCAGGCTGCCAGACCTTCAGCTAGTCCTGGCAGCCAGCTCTGGCGAAGCAGGGGGGATTGGGGTGGGCTGCTCGGCATGGCAGATGGAGTTGCCATTGCTCCATCCATGCTGCTATTTAGGACTGACAAAACACCTTTGAGCAGTCAGACCCTACAAGGAAGTGCCCTTTCCTGTATGGTAACTCCAGGCTGATGCCTCGAAGGCAACACTGCCTGGGATGTACCTCAGGATCCTTTTCTGGTGTGAGAGAGAGGAATTCCCTGTGGGCTTCATCTCACCTTGCAAGCTTCACTCTGCTCATGGGCAGGGGGAAAGGGATGGGAGCACTGAACAGCACCCTGGGGAAGTGCAAGCTTTCTTCTGGCGTTCCCTACCACCTCCCAGAGTACTCTCTGACCCATGATGGGTAACAATGATTCTATCCCACCATTATGGATAGCAACTGGAGGTCACTGATGGGTCTCATCAGGGGAATTAATCATGACTGACAGACTCTGGAGTGAATAGCTGCCAAAGCAGAATCAAGAGACTGCAAATGATGGGGTATTTAATCACTGGGAATACATTTGTCCAAACCCTGTCTACATTATTTCAGTCTGGCAGAGTCAAAAAGCTACCTGAGTTGACCACTTCAGAGTTGGAGTCAGATTTATAACCACAGGAGTCCTGGATCCCCATCAGCTTTACCCATGACCTTAAATTAAGTTGTTTCTCCTAACCAGAACAGACAAAAATCATGTCTATTCAGTCCCTTTCCAGTCTCAGAACCCTCAGATTCAGGTCTTAATCAAAAGAAACATCACTTTTCTAAAATCTTGTTACAGCTTTCCATACGGGTTACTGTGGAGCTCATATCCCTTCGGGGAGCACATTATTCCTCCTCCTGCTCAGCCACCGTATCCAGCTGCTTTGTAAGCTACTTTTCAACCTAGGCAGAACTCACCGATTCCTTTTAACAGGCACCAAAACAACTTCTTCAGCTGAGACGGATAATAGAAGATTTCCATTTCCTGGTACACGCAGCTAGTCTTTAATCACTGATCTGGGACACGAACACTCAGGCTGACATATGTGATTCGCGGTTCCTGGAAATGCCAGGTAGGTTTTGCAGCAAAGGGGTGGAATTAGGCAGAAGGATGATTCCAGCACTGGCACCGCTCCTTTGCAGGGGATCCCTTGAGTACCTGCTGTCACGGAACATCACTCAGCTCTCTAGATGTGCCCTTTCAAACAGTGCTCTCAAGAAAGCATCAATAAAGCAAACACTTGTAATTGTTTTTAATAAGGAAAGACCATAACTGAAGGCTTTTTTTTTTTATTTTCATGTGAATTATATACCTCGTTTGTCACTGTCTATCTATATTGCTGCTGGTGACCTGCTCTTTCATCACCAGAAATAAATAAGTAGGTAGCTCAAGAGAAAGATTGAGATTTTAATTATGCAGTATAGTACATAGAAAGTATACCACATAGAAAGTATACTGGAAACAGCACGCAGAAATACAGAATTTGTTAATACACATCAGGAAAATTAACAAAAGATTAGGTCTTTGGTAAGTATCATCATTTGGTAAGCCCAGATGTATTAGGTTATATTTCTGCTACATAATCCTACTAAATTAAATTGATTTGCATCACTAGATAAATCTGAACTCTATAAAGTAGCTATTTTTAACTTCTGAAATAAATTTTATTCCCTTTTAGAATTTGGTTAGTCCTCTGCATTTTATTACGGATATTTCTTTGCTGCAAATAACATTTGGTGGTAAGGCTTATTACTAGGATTCTGTTTGCAAATAGATGCTGGTATTACAGAAGCCCTGGAGGGAAGAAGGTATTTGGAACATTTGAGAAATAGGATATTTGGATCATTGAGAAACGAGGACTTCAATCTGTTCTTTCCTTCAGTTAAGTGTATGATCAGGTAGTATGATGCTGAGGGTTAGGGCTGCTCTTTGTGCAATCAGAAGGTAGAGTACCAAGTTTACTTTAAAAATAAAAAGACCACAGTATGCTTGTCTGGTCATTCATCAGCTGTGTACTGTTAGACCGTTAACAGTCACCAGCCTGCTCACTTCAAATTAGATGTGGGTCTGTTCTAGAAATCCTTTTGCAAGAAATTCCAGTTTGAATTTTGGAATCAACAGCAGTCCCATAACTTCCAGGGTTCATGTCTATCGATCCAGATGTTAGTCTAGCAAGTTGTCCAATATTAATGTCAGCAGACTGAAAAGTTACATCCCTTCATGTGCCTCACAAACTCTTTCTGAACTCCTTTCTTTTCAGCCATACCCAAAAGCCAAGCACCACTCAAAGGCTTCACAGCGAAGAGAAGTGCGAGTGATAAAGCACAGAGTTGTTTTTCTTGCTTGGTGGCATTTCAGTCTATAGAAGATATATAGAACTAATACAGACAGATGTTAGCTGTCCTAGCAAGAACTATAAGGAGGACTTACAAGAAGCTTAAGCCTGAAGTAAAGATGTCAGAGATGCTCAGATCATGTTTGGGGTCAGGGCCTGCTTCATTCTAAAGAGGTCATGTAAATCACATTTGATACAGCCAGAAACTCAAAAGCTTTTGCAGCCTGTCCAGTAAACTCAGCTGCAATGATGTACATTTAACATCATCAGAAAGTTTCTATAGTTATTCTATAGAAGACCCCAAAGGAGATCTGAACTTTGTACCAAAACTGTTTCTGATTAGCCAGTAATTTACATATTGAGATGACAGGCATTTTGGCCAAGTACAGTTGGTCAAATTTTGGTGCAGAAAAAAGACATAGGATTTTAAATCACTCCAGATTATCTTTAGGTCAGCTAGAGAAACTGGCTTCCAAGCAGTGTGTAAGTTAAATGTGGTTTTCCTGTTTCAAGTGGAATAAAAAGCGAGTAGCAATATTTTAAAAACAAGTGCTATTCTTTAAAAATTGTTTGGTATTTTCCTTATACTATTATACTTTGGTTTTATTACAAATCTAGTACTGTTGATACCAGGACACTACAGGTTCTCCTTGGACAGCCACTTTCACCCTTCACAAAAGTATTCAGATAAGTCTACAAACCTTTTACATTATAGGACTTTGTTTTAATTCATCTGAATTAGAGAGCAATTACTCTCTTCTAAAGACAAGGAAAGACATTTTTGATTTTCGTATCTATTTGTGAAAGCAGTAACCACTGCCCAGAAATAAGCCAGGGTGTTTACAGTGGAGTGACTGCTATGTGTTTCTCATGGTTTTTGACCCCCAAGATTCAAGCCTAGAGTGAATTTCTTCCTTCTCATCCATGAAATATGCTCTTCACCCAGTATGCTTTTGGTACTACTTAAATTACTTTAGACCCTCCAATGCAATTAATTCACAGGAGTCAAAATAAAAAGACCAAAAAAGAAAAAAGACTTTCCTGTCCCCTGCCTCCTTGGGATCAAAACAATTATTTAAGGAATTAGAAATTTAAAATTAAATGTAATGAATTACCTGTTCTTGTAAGATGTGGTCTGCATACATAAATAGCCTTCACTGACCTTTTTCCCTTCTGAAAAATGGCAAAACAGAAGTTGACTCCCAGCCACCCAAGGTTTATGGAAAAGGAGGTGCTTATTCAAGATTTTACTCCAGCATGAGTTCTCAGGCTGTAAAATTTAGTTTCATTCCATAATTCATTATCCTCTTATTCTTCATTCAATTAATAAGTTGAAGCCTTTGATTAAATAGTGCTGAGCTGACTTCTGCAAAAACCCAAACAGTAAAGCTAAAGCTTTCTAGAGATCAGATGATTTTTCCCCATCACCACTGAGTTTGACTGAATGTAGAACTTGGCCAAGACAGTACACATGCATTGCAAACTCTGCTGTTTCCATTAACCACAACCCAAGGTCTTTGCAGAAAGGGTAGGGCTCTGGTTCGCTTGACTTCCTTACTCTGGGCCCCCCGAAGAATCAGATATCATAGCTTAAAACCTGTTAAAATATATCTTGGTTTCAGGGCTTAAAAACCGGTAATCCATAACTCTGGATCTGAAAGCACACTTGCTAGCAGAAAGGAGGGATCTGTAAAGATGACAGATGAATGATGAAAGGTATTTTATTTATGTGGGTCAGATCAGTTCACAGTCTCTTAAACTGCAATGTTCTCACCTCCGTGGGTAGGTCAGGGCTCTTTGCTTCTTTATGCACTCCGAATAAGATTCTAATACTTTCTTAAGACTGTGACAGAGCACTAAAAACGAATTTTTTTCACAGAAGCCCGTTATACCAACACACAGCAAAACAGCCACAACCCGTGCTGACATACAACTATCCATTGCCCTACACTAGTTCTTGATGAGGAAACGCTTTTCACTTCAGCAGTAAGCGTGTGTCTCATGGACAGAGAGACTAGTTTAAGGGTAGGGCCAAAACAAAAGCAAAAAAACCCACAAAGACTAGACAGCAGGGAGAGATCTTTCCCTCTGAGGCTTGGAGGGGTTGTTGCACGTGCACAAAGCAGCTCTTGGAGTTACTCGTGGACAGATCATTCGGTAAACCCTTCAAATTCTGTGGCAATGCTCAAGAGCCCAAATCCAAAGTATTCCTGGACTTTCTTAATGGTCATGTACTTGTGCTAACTAGGAAACCATTTTGCCATGCAGAAGAGTGACCTCACCTCTACTGCCACAGGTCTCCTGCAGAACCAGTGCACCACAGGAGCCTACACCCTGGGTGCAGGGGCATCACTTCCCAGGATGGGGTATTCACCCAGATCTGGGGTGGCAGGGGTGTGGAACAGGGCAGGATTGCACAGAGCTGGGGCACTCGCACATCCCAGTGCAGGGGTGTGTGGGAAAGGGGATCTTGCATGCCCAGACAAGGAGGGTGTGTGTGACCCCCACAGCCTGGGAGGGGGATGCGTGTGTACACACAAATCTGTGTGTGTGTGGCACACGTTGGGATCAGTTACAGAAGGGGGTGTAGAAATTTGTAGTTGCACGTTACCACTTGTGGCCGGTATTAGGGTTATCTGTTGTATGGCTGATAACAATCCTGAATACATTGTTCTGTGATTGCTAGTTCATTATATATCACTAATAAATCAATGCACCACTTCTTTGACCCTGATTTGGCTTGAACTGTGTGAACTGATGGGAATTTGCTACAGTATTTAATCAGTGAGAGAAACAAAGAGCTGAATTTTGTCTAATCCTCCTCAATTTGTCTGGATAACCCGGTTGATAAACACTGAGAAATAAGAGTTTCTAATGCAACCATGAGACCATGAGGAATAGCACCACATTTTTCCTCCTGTCTTTAATCCATGTGATCCATGTGATGCTGTAGCACAACCCTGAAGGCAACATTGCAGGGTTTCGCTGCACCAATACAACTGATCCCCTGCATTACCAGAGTGTGTGGATACTTCAGTCTGGGAGCAGTTGGCCAATTATCATGACAGCAATTAACCCAAACATCATTCTGCCAAAGCCACCGACGATGACACCTGGGCTCCCTTCTTTCGTCTTACTCAATTTCTCCGTTTTGTGCCATTTTCCACTTCTTTCCCCTCCGGTGGAACAGGGCAGAGTGCAGCAGTTGGGGTGCTGCTGCAGAGCTGGCAGTACACCACGCAGCACCCTGTGTGCACCCGCAAAGTGCCACTCGTTTGCAGTGGGGAAAAGCCATTTGTTTGCAGCGGTGGCTTTGAATACCATCTCTATCGAGCTGTGCCAGCAGGAGGGATGTAGAGGAAGTTCTTACTGCGCTATCAGCAATCCAACACCGATTGTAAGTTACCTGCAGTCGTTCCGCCCAGAAAAAGGGCCATTTTCATCTTATGCATATTTATGCTCAGCAGTAAGCATCTTACGGAGAAATGGGAAGCAGTTTAACTTTGATGGCTGATTTTAAGTTTTCCCACTCTACCCCCTGAAAATAAAGTTGGCAGCATACATTCTCAGAGAGCACATTAGCGCTGAATTCATTCAAACCTCCCCGCGCGGGCAGGAAAAGGACTGGAGCTACTCTTACATTATTCATGGCAAGCTTTGGCAACTTGCTTGGTGTCAGCATTCACAGCTTCTGCTCTGCAGAGTCTCCACTGTCCCACACGTCTCCCATGTTCAGGCTCAGCGTTTCCAACAGGAATAAAAATGTTACAGGCTTCCAGTGCTGTTTACGCAAAGGCAGGGAGGAAAGCACTAAGGCAGCCTGCAGGCCAAAAGGATGGGGAAGGCATCTCCTCCATGTCTGTCTTTTGCTGGTGATCCTGCAACTCTTTTTCAGATCCTTTTAGCAGGATCAGACATATTCAAACTCTTTCTCCACTTCTTTTACCTTCTTTCATGCCATTAAGCACTGGCCCTTGAACTTCTCTTGGTTGAAGAGGAGAAAGGAAAAGACTTGGGGCAGGGTAAGGAATGGCAACAAAGCTGCAGACCTGGCAGCAGTAAACAAACGTGTGTGAATGCCCATTTCAAAACTCTTCCATACTATGCTCCTTTTGTCAACTCATTATTAACCCAGATCACCCCCCATTCATCCCCCAACATGCATAATTCATAGTGTTACTCTTTCTATTGACATAGGTATGGTAACTGAAAACTCCTCCGCTAAGGAGATATAATAATATGTCAATCCACCAACAGTAACCAGCTGAAGCTGGAAGTTATTTAAAAATATGTTTATTTAGGAACATCCTTCCTGGGCTGTTGTGGCATTTCTGGAACCAGCTGGATTCCGCTGAAAATAAGGTTTCTATTGACTTTTGCAGAAAGGCCATGTTGGTAGGCGGTCTGAAGACTGCCTCACAGTTTTGGGTAAGATGTTGCCCCTCTCCTGGAGAAAAGGCATTTCCTTTGTTGCCTCCCACTCCCCCCTGCTAGCTCTGATGCTGTGTCCATCTTCAGGAGAGTTTTGTGAAGGCAATCTTCTCATTTTCCCTTAATATCTTCTAGTCTTGACTGATGGAGAAATATAAACACAAAATTATATGGTTAACATTTCCAGAAGTCACAAAGTGGCTGTAAAGGACAGGTCCCCAGCATGGTGTTGGACTCCAACGTAATTTTTTAGATGATTTTGAAAACGTTTCCTTTTGTATCACACAGCTTTCCTCGAAAGCACGTGATTGAACTGAACTTCAATGGCTTTGTCTGGGTCCCTGTTCACAAGTTTTCCTTGTACCATGCTTGAGATGAAATAAAACTGCTGAGGTTCCTTTAAAGTTGCAAAATGTGCTGTCTGAGATTGTTGCCCTGGGGTTTGGTGTGGAAGAAAGACAAATGGAAAATATAATTTTCCTTAAATCCCTGCTGTCCTTTGTTTGAGCATTTGACTCTAATCCTCCTTAGCCGTAAGTAGTTTATTATTTGGCTAATGTTCCTTTTGCGCCTCTGAAAATGACAAAATTAAGAGAAACATGATGATTTAGAGTCGCTCATGGAAATCATATAGTAAACTGGCAGTTTCCTTCAATCAGGCCAGCCATGCAAGGAGGTCGTGGGGACAGGGATGCTGTAAAGCGGTGATGCAGGGAGCCCATTCCCAGCACCAAGGCCTGTAGCTGCAGTGGTGGGGGCAACTGCAGCTCTCTGAGACCTGTGCTCTGACTCAGGCCTAATTTAGATTCGGGTCTCCAGCCAGGAGATCACTATTTCTTATTCTCGGGCAGGACTCAGGGCACAAGGCCAACGTTTCCCAAAACGAGGACACCGGGACCATCATCCGTGGAGATAATTTTATTTCACTTACTGCTGACTCTCGTCCAATTGGTTCAATGGCTGTCTGAGGTCTTCAGTGCAATGAAGCTAGTGGCCTGTGAAGGCACCTAAAAAGACATATTGCCGTCTTCTCTATGGCCACCAATCTACCAGCAAGTGCAATCCAGTTCTGTATTTAGTGAGTGTCCCAGAGGGAAAAAGAAGATCTAACAGGCTTCTTTCATTCCTAACTGCTCTAACACTGCTCCCTTTCTCCATATCCACTTGGAGAGCAAATGCAATTAAAACATCCCTGCCAATTTACAAAATTATTAACATGTTAATGCTTTTGCAGTTTTACAGAACGGGAACAAGGAGAGAGAAAATAGCTTAGCAAATCCACCCGCACTATGGTGACGAAGAATCATGAAGGGCTGTGGACACCAGGTTGCAATGAGAAATCCCAGCCCCAGGCCAGAGCATTCCCCTTGTGTGGGGCAGAACAGTCTCTTCCACCACCAAACCCAAAGCCAGGCAGGTTGGGGTGGCAAGGAGGTCACGAGGCAGATGGAAGTGAGGATAAACAAGCACAGGGTAATTCTTATCAGCAGATGGATAAGAAGAGCAAGTACAACGGTGCTACACCCAGAGCAGCTCAGTGAACCTTTCCTCCACAGCGAGAAGGACAAACATTTATTGCACTGCATCCAGCTGCGCTGCACTTGTTTGAAACCAGTATAAGTGAGAACTGGGATGGGCTGCAGTTTCTGCAGGCATTTCGGTGCCGCCTCACAGGCACAGCAGGACTCCAGCCCATTGCTGTGGGCGATAGTCCAGTACAGGCAAAGAGTGGGAGACTTGTTTCAGATTACACTGACTTCAGCAAACTATTAAAAACAAGCAGAAAAAGTAGCTCAAAGCCAAGGTCTGGTTGCTGCACAGCCCCACGGAATGGTCTGGGAGTGGCTGGACCCTCCTTAGAACCTTTAAGGTCTCGGTGGGAGGTTTCATCTCCCCCTGCACGATGGCTTTGCTTCTGGCACTCGGCAGCAAAGGGCCTAAAGTCATCTGGAGCACACCTCCAGGGGCTGCAGTTGTGGTGGTTGCTCCAAACATCACGGTTTTGGCTCAAAGTACTCAATGGCTCAGCAAGTAAAGCAGCAACTATCCCCTGATTTGGAAGAAGAAGGTTTCTTTTTTTTGTATTAACTCCTTTCTAGGTTTTCACTTCAACCCCAGTGGCGATAGCTGTCTTCCAAGAGGCGAGCTGTCATTTCCAAACCTTCCCCCTCGCTAACAGCCCTGACTGTCACCCAGGACAACGTTACACATTTGGGAACGGTGGGAGCATGCTGTTTACTTTTATTTTTTTTTAAAGGAAATATTAACAGTATTGCCAAACTTCAAATCTATCATGATATTTATGCCTTATGCAAGGAAAATTTAGGACAGTAAAGCTGGGAACAATGGCACCCTAACCCCCCACTTCGGCAGTGAAAGCAAGTTGAGTGAGGTTCTGCCTGGTATGTTTAGGTTGGGATGCAAGCAAATGAAAAGAAAAAAGGAAAGAAAAAATAAAAAAAAGAAGAAAGAAAATTAAATGAAGAAAGAAAATTCAAAGGAATTAAAAAGAGAAGCTTCTATAAAAAATGAAGTTGTGAAGACAAAAGGCATTAAGGTCCCTGCAGTGGGTAAGTGCCTGCACAATGTTGCTGATGATTGTGGCAGTGGGACACGTTATCAAACCTCCTTTTTGGAAGAGCTGTGGGAAGAAGGTCCAAGGGCCTTGGCTGAGCTCAGCTGCTTGGGATTTCATTGTGTCTTGGCTTTCCCTAGAGCTGCACAAGAGCACATTTGTACAAGCCTTGGTGCTTCACACCAGGGGCTCCTTGTGAAAAAAGTTTGAGTACTAACTATACATTAAACTGATAATTTTCCCCTGCTTAGGACCTCCTATGCAAATGTCTCACATATTTCAGATTGCATAGCTTGCATAAATTAATGGCAGCTGACGGATTAACCCGAAGGCCAGACTCTGCAAACTGACTGTAACACTAGACCGTAACTGCCCTGTAGATGACACTATATTCCAGCAGGTTTGGAAAAAAAAAGAGCAAGCACCCCCCCCCCCCCCCCCCCCCGCCATGCCCACACCATTTGTGAGCTTTGTAAAACTGCCTAATTAGAGTACATTTTACAAGGATTTTTGGCATCAGCGTCAACTTGCTAGCCAGATTAACGTGACAGAGCATGACAATGGCTGCTCTCTGAAGTTCGCTGGACCCCACAATGAGATAAGGGCTGCACTGTATATCTTGGACAGATGCAGCTTCAGCACCAGTAAAGCAGTTCAAAGAAGGAGGAGGTGACTCCAAAGCCATGGATGCCTAAGGATATTGATGGCAACGCTCGTCTGCTCCAGCTCACAAGCCTTCTTTGCGTGTCTCCAAAAGCTCTGCTCAGCATGGCTACGTTTTCCCTGTAAGACCTGACAAGCTTCAAATGGAGCTCTTTCCTTTGGTCACAGAAATTACTTGGGACATAAAGATGACACTTTCAACCCACTTGCCTGCTGGGATGCTGTTAGAGGCCACAGCTGAGGCTGCCACTAATTACACCATAAGCACGCATGGAGATAAGCAGCTCTTACCCCAACAGGTACATTTGTTGTGCTGGTCCTCATCTTTGTTTCTTTGTGATAGAAACCGTATTTTGAGCACAGCAGACCCAAAGCTTGGAGATTCTTGGAGAATTTGGGACAGCAGGCCTGGATATGGGCTGCTCCTCAAAAGGGCACAGGCAGGAAGGGACAGCTGAAGAGACTGGCTGGATATCGTTAGCAGGATGGTAGCAGAGGTGGGGTTTCTCCCCACCAGCGGAATATTCTTCTTCCTCTTTTCACATTGCAGGTGCTTTTTAGTTACTTAGTCCTTTAGCTATGTTTATTTATGAACAAGAAATAGAAATGCATGTCTGCCTTTGGGATTAATTCTGAATCACGCACCTGCAAGAGTGTGGAGTAAAGTAGGAAAAGAATGGTTCAATGAGTGGGGGTTTCCCCTGCACCAATCTTTCAAGTCAAAAGAGCTATGCTGTGAGATTTTGAAGAAGTCCCAGTCACCCCAGAGAGGTGATGGCAGCCTGGCCACATTCTCCAGGCGTTTTCCAAAATGGCCAGAAAGCAATCACCCTCTCGTGGTGTGCTCTGAGGGGTCAGTCTGCCTTGGGGACAAGGTGCCACTGGTGCTGTTTGCGTGAGCTGTGGTACACAGGGACAAGTCTTGCTGGGCGAAGGCTCGGGCGTGGCTTAACCATGGATCAGGAACACAAGACACAAAGCTTTGTTTTAAGACAGTGATTGTTTTTTCTGGCTTAAGTTACAAATTAAAATGTAGATGGTACATTGATGGGGAAGATGCTCATTCTTCAAATACCAGTGAGCTGACTACTTCTATGAATATTTTCTGAGCTTTCTGAACAAGTGGTGAGGAAAAAGAGAGAGGGAAAGAAAGAGAGAAAGGGAGAGAGAAAGAGAGAAAGAGAGAAAGAGAGAAAGAGAGAAAGAGAGAGAGAGAGAAAGAGAGAAAGAAAGAGAGAGAAAGAAAGAAAGAAAAAGAGAAAGAGAGAAAGAGAGGGAGGGAGGGAGGGAGGGAGGGAGGGAGGGAGGGAGGAAGGAAGGAAGGAAGGAAGGAAGGAAGGAAGGAAGGAAGGAAGGAAGGAAGGAAGGAAGGAAGGAAGGAAGGAAGGAAGGAAGGAAGGAAGGAAGGAAGGAAGGAAGGAAACCTACACTTAAAAAAGAGACTTTTCTGCCAGTAAAATGCATGTGACGAATGCAAGTAAAACACAACCAAAGAGGAAATTTTTCCCTATGAAAAGTTTTATATCAAAAGCAAATATAGGTCATTTCACTGGAAGAGTAGAATGAATGCATTAGTCATAGAATTCCTTTGTAAAATAATAGACTTCATTGCTTTCTGGTTTATTCCAAGTAAAACCTTGAATTTGGAGTGAGAATTGCCCTGGTAGCAGGCATACACATTTAACCAATGCCCCTTCAGCTTAAACAATGGATTCTCACATCAGATTTGACCTCCTGTCCCAGCATAACCTGCTCTTTCCCTGGAAGTCCATGCTGGATGACAGCCTTCAAGATTACTGGCATAACTCACTCGGCCATGGTTTCTTGCCTGCAGCCTGTTCAGTGACACACACGGGTCTGGCATTTGTGTCAAGAGAGATAAAAGATAGTTTGAACGATGTGAAATTACAGGTGCTGCTCAGTCCTGCAATTCGTAAGCTGAGCTGAATACTTCTACTGCCTTTTGCTGAGAACAGAGAGAAAAAGGGGACAAGAGGTAATCCTGGTGTCATCTACTGCAGAAACCTCATGCAGGACTTGAATTTAAATCACACTGATGTGAGGGACAGTGCTGTCTTTGTTTTACCTGAATGGGTGAATGTGGAAAAGAGACAGAGCTTCTGGTAACCCTCTCTTTCACGTGGATGCTTTCCTTCGGACAGCACGGAGGAACCTTCTCTTTCCCATGACCTATGATTCAGTACAAAACCACTCCAAAAAAACCAGCAAAGCTCCCGTCCCAAAACAAATGCCTCTCCTCACATCAAATGATATTTTGAAAGGTCAAGGTTGTTAAATAGCAAGGACGGACATCCTTCCCTTCCACCTCCTCCAGCACACACCATGGGCCCAGGCAAAACTCACCAAGGGAGCTGCTGCCCTGCTGCTGCGTTTGCTGCAGGAGCCAGGGGTGCGGGATTTCAGTGCTCTGCGGTCCAGCCAGTCAAGGCCACACACTGAACTCTGTGGATAAAAATAAATATCGAACAGCTGCTCTTCCAGGCAGCATTAGGCACCCTGCGCAGCCAAGGAGGCAGGGACCCAGGGGAGGGGCAGTCTGTGGTTGTGGTAGTAATGCAGAGAGGAGGCTGCAGGGGTGGAAAGGGAGGAGCTGTGGTTCCCAGTACCATCTTCTGGCTTTTCCTTACTTCAGGTGCTTGCGTCGTACCCTGAAAGTGTTCCGAATGTGAGGTGTGGTTGGTTCTGAAAAAACAAGTTATCTCTGGTGTGTCTTTGTCACTGCGAAAATAGAGCACAGCGCTGCTAAAAGCCGTGATTTCGTCACTCTGCCATTTCACATCAGCGTGCCACATTTTTCTTTCTGAGCTGTGTGACTGCGTTCTGTCTTCCCAGAGCTTGTGCTCATTTTGACATCTTATCCTATTGCACAGACCTCCGACTTAATCCTGTCCTTACCTGCTCGATGCTATCAGCCCTAGAAGACTTTTAAGTGCCTTGTTCCTTCATTACATTGAACTTTTCGAGCCATCCCTTTACAAACTCCTGCCGTGGGACGGGGTATGCCAGCACCTCTTGGGCATGTTGAAGCAAAGAGCAAAACAACCCTGGGATGGGGAAACCTTCAATCTACGCTTTCGCCATCCCGCTCACCCTTCTGCCGTATCAGAAGGGAAATGGGCCAAAGCTTGATGCTTCTTAATGTGAATGAGGCACTTTGATATTGCCAAAGAGGGAGCTGATCAGACAAGCTCTGCTATTCTTAGTCCTGGCAAACAACAGGGCAGTATGTTATCGACCTCTGCCTCAGGCAAGGCCAGCTTAGATCAAGCAGGAAACCAAATGTTGATATTTCAGAGATTTCTTAGCTCTGGGGTACTCTAACACACTGAAATACTTGTGCCGTAGAAATGAGATTCAATGCACTCCCTATTTTCTCACACTGCTTGAACACCCACGAGGGGTTCCCATGAATGCCTGCCTGAAAGCAGGCAGGGGGCTACTGATGCCATAATTATCTCGAAATGGTTGCATTGCTTTTTTATTGGATTAGCATTAAAAGCCCAAATACAAGCTTTCTGTGGGATGCTTCAGTGTAATTAGATGTTGGAAGACATGTACATGTGTATATGCCAGGGCAGAAACTAGCTCAATCCGTTGCTTGTGAGCAGACAACAGTGTCACTTTGTCACCTCTGGATTGTGTGGAGTCCCCGCACGAGCCCTAAGCTGGAGTTTGAGCTTGCCAGTGAGCACAGCTCTGTTTAAGGTCACTTAGGACAGGAGCTGAACAAAGGATTAATACGAGTCTGACAAAAATAATGTTTGAAAATCTATTTATTCTGTCAGATCTCATGAGTGGTAGCTATTGCGCCATTCAAGCTGAATGATAGCGTTCAGCACGCGCACTTACTCATCCTGACAGCTAACAAGATAAACATGTTAGCATGTGATTTGCCAAATATTTTCCTGTGCAATTCAGGCAGGAGTTGCCAATGGAACTGGCTTTGGAGCAGAGGAACCGAGTCATTCAACTACACAAACACGTGCCATGCACAGCGAGCAACACCCACACCAAACCTGTGAGGGGATTTGGCCACCTTTCCAGCCCAAACTTATGTGCAATGGTGCTCTTCAGCACCACTCCAGTAAATCTCCAAAAATCCTGGTTTTGCGGCACAGGATAACTGCGAGGGGCAGATCTGCTATTCATGCAGGCTCAATAGATGCCAGGAGCTGGGCAATGCTCATCAGGCCTTGGCAGCGGTGGATGCAAA
The DNA here is from genome assembly GCA_027574665.1 of Rhynochetos jubatus. Taxonomy (NCBI): domain Eukaryota; kingdom Metazoa; phylum Chordata; class Aves; order Eurypygiformes; family Rhynochetidae; genus Rhynochetos; species Rhynochetos jubatus. Next base: position 24,960,843 of record CM050648.1, read on the forward strand.
GGGCAGTACTGGCAGGCCCCAAATTGGCTTTGCCTTTCATTGCAGGGTAATTCTTTCTGGAGACTGAGCTCATGACCTTTATCATAGCAAGTTTTATTTACAGATTGGGAAATGGCAGGGTGTCCTTTAAGATGAAAGGAATCAAAACACAAGGGAAAAAGAAAGATTTTCACAGAAGCAAAAGATCTGACTGGAGAACTGTTTAGAGAAGTCTGTATAAACAGACCTGTTAGGCTGATATCTCACATTTTAGCAACAGCTTTTTGGAGCCTTTAAATAGATGAAGGGATTTTTAGGCTTTGGACTCCCCGGTGTGTCTGTCTTTTAATAACACCGCACCTATTTCCTCATGCGTTTGCCGCTGACTCCAGTGTAATTTCCCCTGCCTCCCCTGTTTTGTGTTCCTTCTCCATCCTCTCACTTGCTACCAGCAGGTAACAGCCACTGCTTTAACATTTTTTGTCTTGAAGATGCTTAAAAGTTTTTTGCAACCTCCTGGCCTCATCCACATGCCTATTCCCATTTATGAGAATGGATTATGATGTTGCTAATAATGGACCCTGTGTGATGGGAAGGGATCATGTCACACCACAAAAATTCATCCAGGTTCAGCTAGAGGCAGGTGATGGTCACAGGCACCGAGCAGAGTGCTAGTCCCAGCCCTGCTGCACAGTGCATGGCATGGAGCAAGGAGCAGTAAGGACCTCTATAGCTCAGACCATGGCCAGAAGTCTCCCTGGTAGCCCAAAGTGGGACCCTGGACTCCAGGCTGGGCATTACCATGCTGTAGCTTCTGGCAAAGCCCAGAGGGAAGGGTCCACTGCCTTCTGCTGCCAATTCAGGGGATGCTCAGGAGAGCAGGGTCCCCTCCCCTCCATCACCCAGGAGGGGCATCAGCATAAAGTTCATGGCAAAGGCCTAAATGGCTCCAGAAAAGCACAAGTCAAGGTCTGATATAAGGAGACAGGATCAGTCTACTGCATCGGGCTGTGCTAAAGGGGCTCTCCTCTCTCAAACTGCCTCCTAAGGACAGCACTGGGATGACTGGGAAACCACTGGCTTTCCCTCTTATGGCTTACCCTCACATCAGCTGGCTGTTTTAAGCCAAATTCAATTCACTGACAATTTTACTGAAAGAAATCTTTAAACAGCAACAAACAACTACGTAAACTACGTATTATACCAAAGAAGAAGTAGGAGGATAACTTATGATTTACCTAATGCTCAACTGTTCTCAAAGATGCAAATCTCTCATAAATACTGCTGATGGTTAATGACAAACCCACATTTCAGGCAGCACGATGTAGCCCCCCAATGGATTGTTCACAGAACAGTGAAGGTTCCTGCCATCCTATAGACATGAAATAAAAGTAGTTTGCATTTCTACAAGTAGGAAAGACTCGAGCCTGATGATACCTCTGCTGTGAGGTGGCCCCAGCTGAGGGAGGAGGGGATAGGAGGTGATCCAGGTTAACCACCTGCCCGCCACATAGAATCATGGAATCATAGAATGGTTAGTGTTGGAAGGGACCTTAAAGATCATCCAGTTCCAACCCCCCTGCCATGGGCAGGGACACCCTCCACTAGACCAGGGTGCCCAAAGCCTCATCCAGCCTGGCCTTGAAGACACCCAGGGACATAGGAAAGGATGGAGCAGAAGTGGCCAGGGCTCTGCTGGACACCTGGCTGAGCTTCCCATCTGCATCTCCCTCCAACTCCAGTGACCCATCCATATCCCACTATCCATCTGTCAAGAAAATATGAAATGTATGGGTACTAAAATCCTCAGTGAAATAAAAATGTAGGCTGTCCATAAGGGTCTCGTAGTTCCCTGTGTTTTTTGGCTTAGTTTGCTTCTGAAATACTTTATCAGCATTTTAGTGGAAGATGCCTTTCAAAGGAGCTCACCCTCTACAGCATTTGTAACAATCCTAAAAAGAAACGCTGCCCTTGTTCCTCGCTTGTACAGCTTCCCTCCAACACATGGTGCATCCCACCCGTCATTCCGTGTGCTCACCACCCTACCGTAAAGCCACGTCCCACACCCTGACCCAGCTTTGCTGTGGCTGTGCTGTAGGAGTGCCCCTGCAGTGCCACAGAGGCCAAACCCAACACATTGTCTTCACCACACTCTTGGGGGTGTCACGACAGACTTTGCCCTTTCAGCCTCCCCCCTGTAGAAAGTCTGAAAGAAAAATGCCCTGTCCAATACCACATTGGAGTTCCAGGTGATGCTGCACACAAGTGCAGTGTGAGCTACCCAACGGAGTTATGGCTGCAAACCAGAAAATGCTGGAACTGGACAGCTCCTAAAGACTGCCCACCATCCCTGAGTTTTGATCCTGATGCACCAGAAGACAGCATGCAGAAGGGCCTAACAGCAGCTAGGTTTGCACATGGGCCATCCACCTGGATGTAGTGACTGGCATCTCTGGCTCCTACTGATACATCCTGGACTCCTCTTCCCGTTTCTCTGACCACCTCAAGTGCTGATAACTGCAAAGGTGTGAGGGTATAAGGTCCCATGTAAACAAACAAAAATTGCTCCTATCTCAAAACCAGGCATTGGTTAGCCTGGTCTTCAGTACATGTTAGAAATCCAGCTCAGAACAGGTGGTATCCTCTCACATCTGTTCTCTCTGATGGACAGAGTGACCTCTCTGTGTGGCAGTAGTTTTTGGACATTTGGCGTACCCTTGTTCTACAGGTCTCCTTTGCCAGCCCTCCTGTGACTGACCACTGGTGAAGCCATCATGCTGTGGAGAAAGAGGCTTCTCCCACCTCCTCTTGGCCTGCTGATGGCTGGAGAGGAGTGAGGGCTAAAGCCCTGAGCATTGTCTTTGGTCAGGCAGGTGAAACCAAAGGCCCTAGGGATGATGGAGGCCCTCGGGCCCTGCCTTGGACCACCATAAGGCCCACCTCAGCAGAAACATGGCACGAGAGCCCAGTAACTCAAACAAAGGAAAGACCCTGGGGCATAGGCAGGGGCAAGGGACTTCCCTACAAGCCCTAAGGTATGTTTTGGATGTGCTTTTATTATGGTCTGTTCCTATTATTTGGGGATTACTTTATTTGGAAACTGACCTAGAAGACCCAAAAGGACTGTGGGAGAGCCCAGTGGGCCTGTGGATCTTGGGACCTTCTGGTGGCCACCAGCTATCCAGCTTGGCTCCCAGGGCTGGTGTCAGTGCCCTTCCTTTACACAGGAATGCACTGGGACATTTTGTTTGGTGGAGACTTTTGGGAAAACATTCAGGAACATGAGCTTAAGTGCAGACAGTGACAGGGACAGGGGTGCAGAGGCTCTTGACTGAGACAGGGTTTTGAGGTCTAGATAGAGGTGTGTGTTGCTGAGGCCCTGCTTCTGCTTCCTATGCCAAGACATCTTTGGGAAGGAGAGCGCTGTGGAGAAGGGCTTTGCAGGGAGGTTGGGAGCTCAGTGGTACCAAGAAGGGGCAATGTGGACACTGCATGCCCTCACTTGGGTGTGGCCCAGCTCAGTTTTCTATGCACGATCTCAGCTCTTAAATTTCCTCCTCAGCCTGCTCTAATAGTTGGCTACAAGGTGTCCGCTTCCCAGAGAAGCCACATCCGAAGGCTTTGCCTCTGCTGGTGGCAGTGGTGGACCAGAGTTTGGAGGAGAGAGGTTGTGCCCAGTACCTCTGCAGAGGACGGGAAGGCAGCCTGTGTCCCTTCCCTGTTTTTCCCATAGGATAAATCAACACTTAGCCTTTTCAGTTGATTCACTGGTATTTCTGAAGGAATTTACACAGCCTTTAAGGTGGGTGTTTTCTCCAAGTTAAACAGAAAAGAGCTATAAACTGAGGCTATGCTTATACCAGAAATCAATAAGTTGCAATGGAGATCTATCGAAATACACTGTGCTCTGTGCAAAGGGCACAGACTCTATCAAAAAAACCCCAACACCCTTGAATTGGTTTGTGCCAGCATGGTTTCGGTCTGCCCAGAGGGTGCAGATGTTTAGTCCCAGGACAGTGTAGGAGGGTGCAGGGCTTTACCTCAGTGCTGGTGCAGAAAGGGAGTCCCAGGGAGAGAAGGAAAGGAGAGAGGAGGAGAGGCCATGCAGGGTGTTTTGGTGTTTTTCGTCTGTTCATAATAGATGATGAATTGAATACTGAGCAAAGTTAACAGGAATAGAGTGAAGTCTGTGTCTGCTCAGCTGAACCAGTCATCAGCTCCCCTTGCAACGCGCTCAGATCCCACGGCTGAGTGAGGCAGACAGCAACGTACCTTGTAATTACAGGCTGCAAACAAGCAGTGCAAGATGACAAACAGGGAAAAGTATAGCCTATCAGAAGCAACTCAAATCACAGCTGTAAATATGATTGAAATGTAGTTTAAAATCCAGAGATTTGGTGTAACTGTAAATGCAGCGGTAATGTGCTGTATTACATTTGTAATTTACCATAATGTTATTTAATGCTAGGCTATTTTTCAATATTGCAAGACACTGTCAAAAGGATGAACTGAAAAAGGGATAAAACCAATATAGTGGGAAATTTCAAAGAAATGTAACATCTAAAAAGAAAATACCACACATCAATATAAAAAAACTCAGAAGTTGTTTGAAAATTAATTTGTAAGTTATCTCCTGAACACATTAGATAGATAATATCAGAGGAATTCACCCTTCCCTTCTACTTCCTCATTGTTTGAAAAGTTAGTGAGAGGGGAATAAAAGAGAGCAGAAATTCATAACCTAAAAATTTACTCTGTCACATTTAATGAGTGAAGAAAGATGGGAAAAAAACCAGGAAATAATAAAAACCATTTAAGTTTCAAATTTGGAAATACCTGAATATCTGTTTTGAGGGCTTCCTCTTCCCCTCCTAAACTTCAGAAAGGAATGAATTCTTTTCATAAATGTCACTCCTTCTTTGGGGAAAAAAAGAAAATGATTCATGCAGAAAATTCCCACTGGGTCCAGTTGTAACATCTTTGCTATTTGAAGTGGTATGTAATCAAACTGCATTCTTACACCCATTTATGGATATTTATGTCATACAGCGTATGCAGCCTTGAACTCAGCCATTCACATACAAGAATATGAGCTGATCTGAAGTTAATTTATTTTACATCATCTTGCAGGGATATTTCACTAACAGACCATTTGAAAAAAAAATCGTATCTTGACAAATAAAACTACAACTGGTTATGGAGACCCTGCTGAAACTACAAATTGAAAAGAATTCATGTGGGTGGAAAGCACCACAGCCCAGGAGGAGGAGCTGATGAATCTCCACAATGCGTGAAAATGGAGCTATTTTGCAGGAAAGTCATTCCACAGCAATTTCTCTTTATAGGCATGTACTGTGCAAGCCAGGAAGTACACAGTGTAAAGCTTGCATTGCAATTTTTTTTCACTCATCACTCCCAAAACAGTGTTCAGATCGATGGAATTTTAGATTTCTAATCAGTATTTCTTGTGTGTTAGTTGAAAAATACCAGTTAGTGGATGTTTAACTACATGCTTAATTATGGAGTTTCAGTTTTAAAAGCCAACACCTGCTGCTGAGGTTGTGCTGAGGTCCCACTGAACCAGAGAATTGCCTGGATTGGAAAAGACCATCTAGTCCAATCATTAACCTAAGGAAATGATTCCTAATGAAAAATCCCAGGGCTAGCTCTGGAGGCCAGGGGCACATGGGAAACTTAGATCACATCTACTTCCTTACAGGTAGGGCCAATACGCAATTCCTGCTTGGACAGGGAATTTTTTGATATAGCAAGCACACATAACACAGGTTCAGGATGATAACTTGAGTTTAAAGGATGTTTTCTTGCTTTCACAACTTTAATGCTGCTAGTGGTGGATTTTCTGCATAACGTTTACATACATACACAGACTTACTGTACCAGAGAACTCAAAATTTTACTGGTGACTCAGAGGAATCTACATGAATTATGGCTTATTATAATAATTAAGACCTGTGGATCTGCTCCAATTTTGAGTGCCGGTGTGGGAAGGAGATGAAAGTGTATTGTTTCAAATTAACTTTCAATGCATTTGGGCAGGAGGGGTATGAAAAGACAAGACTCAGTTAATTCTGGCAAGATTTTTAATACACTCCCTAATGCAATTAATAAGTTAGAGCTGTGAAAAACAAACAAACAACAAATGTTGTCAGAAGTTGGAGGGGGTGAGTGGGGAGAGAAACCTTTACCAGATCAGTCACTTGATATTCCTGACTGTGAAATAAGCCGGTCAACCAAAAATATTCACTCTGTACACCAGATTCCAGTTAATTTTTAACATTCTGCATTATTAACACACTCCCAGTCCATTTAATCAAAATTAATACTGCTTGTTCCTTTTTTGAAGAATTTATTATTCATTTGGCAGTTACTGCCTAGATTTGTGTGCAGATGTAAAAAAAATCACGTTTTATACATCTTGAAAAAAATCTGCCTGTATTTCCAGCTGCTACACAGGTCAGGTAAAGTTTTGCTGTAAGTTCAGCTACTTCTCAAATAAATCAAAACCTCGGCATTGGCAATCCAATAAATGAGACAAATATTGGATTTTGAGACAACCTGAATTCCAGGAGATTGCATTAAGGAAAGCTTCTTTGCTTGAGAATCATTATTGGTTGCTGACAATGCAATGGTTCTTAGAAGGCACAGTGAGATTCAGGCCTCTCTCAGTGGAGGGCAACAAAGCAGCATGGAGGGGTCTCTGTTCCATCTCTGCAAAAGAAACCGAAGAAAGTAAAAATCCAGGAATTTTCACAGCGTCTTTTAGGAGCAGGAACAATAAGATTGATAAATTGAGGCGTTACTTTTATTAAACGCAGTGATCAGGTCTCACTGCAGCCCGGTTTTCTGTTTGCTGGCAGTGAGGAATTGTTATTTAAGCTAATGCTTATATGTCCCTTAACGACTCTGAGAGGAGAAAAAGCCAATCACAGAAGGTGGAAGGGAAATGTTCTCTTTCTCACGTGTGTGAAAACCACCCAAACATGGTGCTGGTCCAGCTGCACGCGGGGATGCTGCTGATGGCTGTGCCATGCTCTGTGGCTCTTTCCTGCTTACACTGGGAGCAGCAAAGACTAAAAGTCTCCCAAACCACAGCTCTATTTACCCCAAAACTGGACTCTGTAGTTTGGGGGCACTAAATGAGCTAGACAAATAAACTCAGTTCTGTCTCCTCATTCAGACTCATTTTCACACTGCCTCTCCTCTCCATTTTGCTTTTTCCAAGAACCTACCCATTTTATACACTGTCTTTTACACATGGAAAAAAGTCTATTAGGTCAATCGAAACAGCTGCCACACATCTTCAACTGCTTCCCTCCCATATATTAGAAAAAGGATAACCCTATTTTGATGTGCTTAAAAAAAAAAAAAAAGTTTTTAATGCATTTAAATTAAAGCAAGCTGTGCAACTAGTGATTTCTAGAATGGCATGATCTTGTTTTTTTTATAGATGTTACATCCCCCCCAATAGATGTATCAGCAACTGTAAGTCAGGAATGTGCCTCCAGATACCTTCTTTGTACATCTAATGACTTTTATCACAGGATCAAAAACATGATAACCTTTGTAATATGCATTTGCAAGCAAAATCTGTGTTTTCCATGTAATACGTCTGATATAACAAACCCACATCTTACAACATCATCTTGCAGAGTATTTCATACTTCACAAATACTTCATTAAGACTGATGTAACAGTGTTAAGCAGATTTTCCTCTATGCGGCTCTCAGAACTGTCTCTTCTCTCAGCTCAGTATGACCTGTGAAATGCTTTCACATCCAGGTCTTTTTATTCTGGTGCCAAAGCAGCTTTATTTGCTTTAATATCATGAGAGTCATTCCTGAAGCCCACGTGCAACCGTGTTTCTATTTAAAAAGTGAAACAGTAAACAAAGATTAACCTGAAGTAACCGTTTCAACTTGCTTCCATTTCTCTGTGTACAAAACTGAGTCCCCTACCAGTGCTGGAGAAGAAACAATGCCAAGGAATAGCTCTCAGGTTACGAACGGGTAGATTGGGGCCGTCTGTCACATGATAATATGAAGCACTTTACGTTAACGCCTTACCGGCTGACCTGTCATGGTGATGACACAGGTTATCTCAGGGCTACGGGAAGCACCGACTGCTGCCACTACAACCTCGCGCAGAGCCAATGTAGCAGCAACAGCTCGCGGGCGGGAAAACAGGTCTCACGGCCAGAACCCTGTAAACTCCTACTCAGCAGCCTGGGTGTGTTACAGCAGTCGGCCCTCAGTGGCAAACCCCACCTCTGTGGGCTCTTTGGCGAGTTGCCACTTCCAGCACTGGCTGGCCTAGCAGGACAGTGCAAATGCCGGGTCTCTGCTTCACCACAGCTGGACCATCAAACAACCCACTTGGATGCTGCTGACATCCAGGATGCCCAGACAACACGCTTGGGAATGATCCCCTCTTGCCAACTGTTACTTCGTTTGTTCAGACTGAGGTTAGATGAATTGGGTGGAGAAATAATGTTGGAATTAACTTTTCTTCTTTCAGAAATGACCCAGGTCATGGGCACCCACATCAGTGGTCCTTTTTCAGCGCTGCCAAGGACAGTTTCAGATTACTTTTTGCTTGTGGTATAGCTGTTTCAAGGTGTAATAGCCTGTGAATTTGAATTTGGGAATGAGTGGAGCTAGCTTACCTGTGTCCGTTCAAGGTCTACATCTTGTTTTATCACATTGTCAGCTTTAGGCACTCCATAAAACACATTATAGGGTCTTCTCAATAAAAAGTGAAATCATATTGAGTGTAACTGGCTTTGTGCCTTAATATATATTTCATTATCAGGTTTCCCTAAGCTTCCTATGCTTTTACTCAAAGCTAGGTCTATATATAACAACAACTTACATATTGACTGAGGAATTTAGTTTTTCCATTGTATCTTCAACACGAAGCCAAGACAAATGGCAAGTTTATAACTGACTTTTCCTTGAGAGGTATGGAACTTCTTCAGACTCAAAATTCAGAGGAAAGTACAGCAGCAGAATAACTTCATGGAATCTCCTTCAGTCTGAGGACAAAAGCAGGGGAGTCACTGAGTCATGAGCTGTAATGCTGGTCCTTTCTGAACTTGTGAACCAATCTGTACTTGTGTAGCTCTGGTTCAGCACCCAAATGTAAGTCCAAGCATGTAGCACACTTGACTGTAAGTAAATCTCAAGGTATAGGCTCTTCTCTGTTGGGTGTTTTAATTCTTAATTTTGTTTCCTACGACACAGTTGTAGGAAACAGGGATGTTTGCAGGCTGTCACCATTCAGACCCAAAGGAATCAACATGGAGTGGAAAAAATTTGAAATAAAACTCTGTAAAAGGAAACTTCAAGAGTTTTGCCAGTTGGTAGTGAAACCATGCAATGGTGCACCAGAACAAAACATCACAAGGCTGCATAAATACATTATGGTTAATATCAAGTGTTCAGAAAGATCTACTGGAAAATAGGGGTGGAGAAAAGTCTCTTGATGTAAACAGCTTGAACCACAGAGACTGCCTTTGTTTGAAGGTAAATAGTTGTTTGAATGAGGAAAGAAAAATATTTTAATGTCTTAAAATCCAGTTGTGCTTTTGTTGTTGTTGTCTTAAATGCCTGTTCAGTGTGAGGACTGGTTGGGCTTTGGTAGCCACGTCTAGGAAATGGGGAGCAGTTGAAAAACGAAAAAGTTTTAACAAAAGAATGAAAAACAATCCATAGCATTCAGAGGAGGGCTGCTTTTTGTGCCAGTCACAGTCCTTTCATTTCACGTGTTACAAAGGAAAGACAGTGGGTTTTTCTCAAGACCAGATGAAACAGTCTGTCCCTCTGCAGCCAGTCAGGGAGACAATGCAACTTTGTGAAACGGTGATGACATAGTTACTTTGAGGGAATGATTTTCAGTGTCTTGTGAAAGCTCTTGTTTTGCAGAAATTAGAGTGCTGTAACACATTGCTTTGCTTCACAGTTTGGATCATCTTTTTTCCTCAGACAAAAAGTGCCCAGGACGTGAATGCTTGAATTCTTGCAGGCATACAAGACTGCATTATATTACTCCCATTTTAATGACTTCACACTGGCTTCCAGGAAAGTCATGTATTGATTCTGAAGTTCTCTTTATTAACTGCCATTAAGAGACTTTCAGAGGACTTGCTCCATCATAGCTCTCTGATCTTCTTTCTATTTATTAACCACATCATTATTTGAAATGCAGATTGGCTGGCTATTTAATTTGACCTGAATTTATGGATCCTCACAACATTAAGCGGGGTTTTGTTACAAGATGTATCTTCAGACAAATTCATTAGTAAGAAAACGCACATCTCCCTTTTATCTCTCAGAACCACACCTTCCTCCTGCTGGGAAACGTCTCACTTCATTTGTGAAGTATCTTTCGCTTCCATCATGTACAAAAACGTGCAATACATTTTATAAAGATTAAAGTGTAAAAACAATCTTTGTTGCACTTTTATTCCTGTTGTTCACATTAATGTATTAGATGATAGCAACCTACAGTATTAGATAGCAACCGTACATAAAACCCTTTGGGGGAAGGGAGGCAAGCCTGGACATTTCAGAACCTCCTTAATAAGGAAAGGTGAGGCGTAAATGTCCTTTGGACTTTACAAGCCTTCTCCGGATGTGGTACTGAGGTACTGGGTTTGTAGTGACATACAGAAGGAAAACAGCACAGCCCTGCCTATACTTGCCATGGGGCAGTTCTCATCTGTTATTCCCAGGCTGCTGTTGAGGTTCCACAAAGACACTGACCTCAAAGGGCTGGAGAAGCAGCGAAACAGTTGGGGTTTTCTTCTTCCTTCAATTAAGAATTACTGCATGTAGTATAAATAAATCATCATCATCTGCAGTCGCATGAACATCATTTTCTCCTAGAACACAAATTAAAGGGCAGGATATTTTGTGCCTGAAAATTGTGCAAACACACTGAATGCCAGCATTATCCTACTGGTAAGTTATAAGCTCCAAAGAAGTTTGTAGAGAAGATTCATTACAAAGAAAACTTGCTCAGGGGAAATTGTGGGAAGCCCATCAATTTCAAACTTCAAAGTAAACCTTGACAAAAACTCAGCATTGACTGCATGAAACAATCCTCAGGAAAGGGAAAAAGAAGGATGAAAAGCCCTGCTAGAGCAGTGTTACACACGGCAGTTTCCAACTACAGCTTCACACAACAATTCTTTTGGCATCGAGGATTGTTGTTCCAAATTTCCCTTGAACCAAAATTCTAATATAAGTGCACCGAGATCAGCCAATTTTCACCTACTAGGGTGATGAAGGATAATGAACCCATAAGTTATACATTCCTTCCATCCAGCTGGCTCAGGTTTGTTTAAGGCTACTTTAAACTTCCAAGCCTGCCATCAACCTGGCCCAAGTCTTGGTCCTGTAACAACATCTGAGGCAATTGCAGTGTTTCCTGGATTAAAAATTCCTTACTTTTTATATAGTTTTACTGAATATAGGCGTTCTACTCTTCAGTTTCTTCTTTATTTTTTCCAGCTTCTAGAATTGTCAAGGGCTTTGTGTGTCTTGGTACTACATCACCTTACACGGGCACATTAAGAATTTCATCTTTCCATTTGTACTTCTTCTATTTTATGTTAGACAACCCATTTCCCTAAAGAAGTTTAGTTTTCTTCCACCTTAAATACAAGACAAGAATATGCAGCATCTCAGACTTATTGTACGTAATTGCTGGTTCTACCTTTTAAGCACTACTTTTTGATTACCTTAGTGCTTGCAAGAAGAACAACTTCTCCCAGCGCTGCTTTCTTTCAGCTGTGTTAATTGTGAATATGCATTATTACTGGTGACAGAAATTGAAACTGGCTTTTTAAAAGAGCATTTGGAAAAACTGTTTAAGGGCAAGGAGACATTTTAACGACAGTTTTAGTTTCAATGTAAAGTACAAAGAAGAATAGTTTTTTACAACTAAGTTCTGTTCTAATTTTCTTCAGCAAAGAGATGCAGTTAATACCATGTATCAAATCTAGAGCTGTGGTTGGCAGGTGAAAAAGTGAATAAATGATGTATTCAGTTTGAAGACTGTGTTATCAGTAAATGGTCTTCTTAAGCCACTGGCATTATTTCAAATTTTAAATTTAATTTATACCCTGAGAAGTCTTCAGTGTCATTAATTGTATCCACTAAGAAGATGGAGAGGAAAGTGGATGAATTTACAATAAAACTGAACACGGAGGGAAATCTGACTCTTCACTAACATGTAAGTGGGATCACTCCCATTTACAATTAGGAGGGATCACTCCTAAATTTTTGTACTAAAGGCTCAGTAAGCACCAGGAACATAAGCCAAAAATGTGATATTCATGTAGATTTCTGTTCAGGATAATGAAGAAGGGTGGGACCTATTTCTGTTTGCTGAATTTTCTCTGAATTGACTCATGTAGGTCTTATTTCCTGCAGCTATAAGAAAATTACTTTGAATTAAGAATAAATTAGACACTTTCTTAAACTTACTCTTCAGTTTTATTATCCTAACTCTTATTCTTGAAAAATATAAATCCAAGACTTCTTTTTTTTTTAATATATTCCCCGTTTCCAGGCTCATGGTATTACTACGCATAACGGTTTTTGTACTAAATGTTTCTATTTTTTCCCCTGGATGTTATTTTCTAGAAGTTTGTGTGCAGAACTTTGAAGGGAATCATCTACAATTTCACATGTGGAGGGACCATTTTCTTTTTAACCAGCAGAAAATACTCCACAACTCCAAGTTTTCATCGGTTCTGAGGTCAAAAAACCCACCAAATTCTGATGTCTTTTCCATTCCAAGCTGTGAACCAGCCACAGTGAAGGAAACCACAATGGTATTCAGATTTCAGCCAAGCTGAGCTATTATTCAGCTACAAGGTTAATTCACCTACAGAGCATAAATTAGAAGATGCCCAAACCTCAGCTGTTTTCAGGTTAAGACCGAAGATAAATGCTATGTCATGAAAACAGTGTCCCACACCGCTGGCTGCATCCAGGCTAGGAAATTGAGCTTTTTTTAGCTTTTCAAAAATTAAATCTGCGTGGAAGACATACCTTTAGGGTGTGCCAAGACCACCCAGCAAGACGGTTACCGAGGCAGAATTAGAACTTGGGAGTTCCTGGTTTATTGTCTTAAGTTAAAACCACTAGACTGAGCTTATTCTAAGGGGGGAAAAGAAGTGGCCAGAAAGTAAACTTTTACAGCATAATAGTAAATTTAGAGCTTGCTAGAATGTTGGAGATTAATGGCAACAGGAAGATATTTTGTAAAAATCGGAATAACTTGGGGAAAAAGAGAGAGTCTAATGTAACTGCTTGCTCTGCTACAGTGCAGAACACCCGACGCCATCTGCCCACATTTGCAAATGTTTTTAAAGAAACTCCTACTGATTTGACCAATGCTTACCTGAAGCTGCAAGCTCTGTTTCTTCATATTTTAAGCTAGTGTAAATCAAAGGAACTCTGGGAGCATTTCCTACACTTACTTTAAACTGGGCTGGTGGTTTTTTTCCGTAGAAGAATCTAAAAGTGGTAAGTTAAAAAACCAGGTATTAATTTCACTTTGTTAGTTTACAACAATGAAGTAACAGAGGTCTTTCAAAGCTTTAGCTGGTCAGCAAAATGTTTCTGCAAATAGTGCAAAACTCTTGCACTTCTATTTTAAAGGATTGCTTACTACTGTGTGTATAAACACTGCGCAAGAAAACACGTTGCTACATTTGCAACTTCTCTGAAGTTTGCCAAATCCTGATGTCTCATATAATCTTACACCTCAAACCGATTTAGAAGTATTGTAGCAGCAACTCTAAGACTAACTGCGGCAGAAACACAGAGCAGTAATGTTTTCCCCATCCATCACTTCACAGATGAGGGAGGGAGGGATGAAGTTTTCATTGACACATAATAGGGCGCGCACAGCAAATGTTTACTCGGTTGTTCTGCTTTGAAGATACTGTCAAGCGCTCCGCTGACAGTCATTACTGTTCCTGCTTGTTTAAACACAGCTCTGAAATGCAGAGATATGGAACATGAGAAGTATTAGACTTTGGTGATTTCGCAGTGTGATGACAATGCTATATATTACAAATCCATTGCAAATCCAAGTCTAAAAGACATACAAGTACTGCAGTTTGAACTATAATTCAGGCTACTTGGGAGGATAAAAGCCTGTGACCCTGAGCTCTTCCCAAACTTCTAGCATTTGGAATGAAAAATATTCTCCTCCACATGGTCACCAAGCATGAAAGCTCCCTTCTCATTCTAGTTCTGTGGGAGCATGGATGCAAAGGACCTCTGCACCCAGGGGATGGATAAGCAGAACGTTTCTCCATGGCAATGCTACATGAGTTGTATAGAAAGATGCCAACCAAACACCTGGACTTTGGTCAGTGACCTGTAGTTCTCTTTTCTCTAGATGAAGCCTGGAGTGACCCTCCTTTCCACAGGACCACAGGGCAACCACCCGGGCTGAGGTTAGAGGCTGAGCTACCAGTGGCTGGAGTATTGTTTGCCTGTCACACAAAGACGTGGTGTCAAGAACAGCTGTGTCACACACTTCTTGCAGAACATTCTCAACAAACTCTTCTGGTCCTCACCCCATAAATTCAAGCTTATGTAGTTGTGGGAATATAGGACACCCAGTGTGTTATCAAACGCACAGGGGCTGGAGAACCCCCTAACCGGAGAGCCTCCTGCAGAGCAGCCCCTGCTGATAACAGCAAGCGCGGTTAGGATTTTGCTCTACAGAGAAGGATATGCACATTTTCTCTAAATTTGTTGAGTTCAAGCAAACACACAACCTGAAATGAGTTTTTTGCTCAGTGGGAAGTAAAAGTTTACACTTTCTTCTATCCCATCTGCTTCCTTTTAGCAACTTGGAACTGAATCCTCTCTTCATATTAAAAAATTTCTTCCTGTTGATAAATAGATTCATATTTTGTAACTTACATAGGCTGTTGTTTAATACACGTGGTACTTATACAAAGTTTACTGAATTGTTTCATTTGTTATCTTCTCGTACCTATGGAGAGGCTACTGTTTATTTCAGGAATGAAAAGAGGTTTCAACAACTGCATGTGCCCAAACCTAAGTTTGGCTATTTAACATGCTGAAGGTATTTGTGCATTAAAAAAAGAAACAAACAACTTTCATAGTTTTATGAAGATCTAACAAAACCAAATTGTTAAGTAATTTCTTCTGCTGATGATACTTATTCTTCCAATAAACTTGCCATATAGCCAGCAGGGACTCCTGCTCGGAGGCACAGCAACACTGAAGCTAGGCTGAGTTCCCAGTAAAGCTGTATCCTGTTTACCATAGCAAAAAAAGGCATATAGGAATTCACAACAACTAGTGTGTATTTGCTTCTCAGTGATTCATGTTAAAGGTCCAGGCTACATTATAAAGCTCAAAATAGCAACTCTGCAGAACTCAGCATTGGGAATCACTGCTGAAGAGAAGCATGCATCTTCTTGTAGATATTTATAGCGCTCTCTGCTTCTACAATGAGCAATTTGGAGGGCTAAAGCTGTCAACATTTTATTTCCATTCAGAAACTCTGCGGTGATTGATGCCTCTTAAACTTTCCACGATTGAATGTCTCATGACTCACTTTCTAGTAATTCATTTTATTAAACTCATCTTACTGATGAGCTAGAGCTTGATAATAGCCACAGAAAGACCAGCATAGCAGTGTTATTAAAAAAGTGGATATTTTGTTATCTGCTTGTGAACAATCATTAGCCTCTACGTAGTGTATCATATTGAAAGCTGTGATACCTTTCTGTCCTAGTGATAGCAATTTAAAGCAAAATAAAAAGTGATGACTTGAAGTGTAAAAGAACTGGGAAAGTTGTTTTTTAAGTACAGGCAATAATATGAATTCTCTGCAGCTGTACCACTGACATAATATCCCTGAAAAACCCAAAAGATATACACAATCTGGCAGGGGGGTTGGGCTAGATGATCTCTAGAGATCCCTTCCAACCCCTTCAACTCTGTGAGTCTGTGAATTTAGGATAAGTAACATACTGAATAAACACATTCACAAAGGTGAAGTCAAAATATTCCAGAGATTATAACACGAGTCACAAAGAAACTCAACAAAATCACAGCTTTGAAGACTTTCCCAAAGATTCAGTCCATGCACAGGTCATCATTTTTATTAAGATGGGTGCAGCACTATTAACTCCAGCTAAGACTAAAGAGTACTGTTGTCGCTCTGTAAATCCAAAACTTTTTTGGCAGCTTCTGCTTATAAAGTACATGCTTTGATAAAAAGCAGAAGTGAAGTAATCTTCAGGATAAGAAAGCTTTTCTGAATGATGGATAGAGAAAGAAATGTATGTAGGTATGTATTGGTATGTTTTAAGGTTCATATAAATGGTGTAAGCCTACTTGTTTTGCTTCCAGAAACCTTTAACTTGGTTAACTGAGAGAAAACACAAAAACTATTTTCTCATTTCTCTCTCTTGAATTTGCAGTCCCAAGTCAAAAACGTCACTTCTGCACAAAAGTTTACACTTCAGCTTCAAAATTATGTCAGTAGTATAAAAAGAAAGTAGCAACTCATTTATGGGTAGCACAGTTTGGCTGAAGTAGGAACTTCTGTATCCTAAACTTAACTTCAGGACTGACTAGCTGCAAGACTTTGGGAAAACCACTTGGCCTATACTTTTTTCCCATATTGCCCCACTGTATGGCCACTGATTTTATGAAAGACACTTAGTATGTGTGTGATGGTCCAAAGTTGTGAAATTATATATATAGATGGCATTGTGTGCAAACATTTCACAGACATAATTGCCTCACATCATTCACAGAATCACAGAATGGTTTGGGTTGGAAGGGACCTTAAAGCTCATCTAATTCCAACCCCCCTGCCACGGGCAGGGACACCCTCCACTATACCAGGTTGCTCCAAGCCTCATCCAGCCTGGCCTTGAACACTGCCAGGGATGGGGCACCCACAGCTTCTCTGGGCAACCTGTTCCAGTGCCTCACCACCCTCTCTGGGAAGAATTTCTTCCTGATATCCAATCTAAATCTCCCCACTTTCAGTTTAAACCCGTTACCCCTTGTCCTGTCACTACAGGCCCTTGTAAAAAGTCCCCCCCAGCTTCCTTGTAGCCCCTTCAGGTGCTGGAAGGCTTCAGTAAGGTCTCCCCAGAGCCTTCTCTTCTCCAGGCTGAACAAGCCCAACTCTCTCAGCCTGTCCCCATAGCAGAGGGGCTCCAGCCCTCTGATCACCTTCGTGGTCTCCTCTGGACTCACTCCAACAGGTCCATTCCAGGATGCAAAGTACTGTTAGTTTAAAACGGACATGCCAAATTGTATTTTGAAATGGCAGTATCTGGAGGAAGAATTTTAGTTTGGTTTGTCATAACAAATAGCAAATGCAAATAGTAATGCAAATATGAATAAGGCAAGCAATATAAATGCAAACAGTAATTACTAAAAGGCACATTTTACAGATGAATGCTCATGCAGCTAAAGGTGTTAACTTGTTATTCCTCTTCTCCAATTGAACCTCACCTCTGCTATGAACTTAGATTTTACATGCTTCTGTATTTTAACACAGTATGGTTAAATCAGGCCACAGCAAACACGAGCACCAAACACCACCACCACCATTTAACAGTGAAACTGAGGTATGTTTAGGTAGTGTTCCCCAGCTCAGCGCAGAGTAAAACATTGGTACTTGATGCCACTGATCCTGCCTCAGGGTTACCCTGCTCTAATTTTTGTGGTCCCCCTTCCAGAGCTTCCCTCTTTGGTTTCCATAGACCTGGTTTTCAAGTAGTTATACGGAAAATCATGCCCAGTGATGAAAACTCATTGCATTGATCACAGTCAGTAACATAGGCCAGTGATAATGCCAAGTGGCGGCCCTGATGGAGCTCTCACCCCTGGGCTTATGTGTTGCTCTTCAGGGTCATCTCAATCATCACGTCTTGCAGCTCCTGAGCCCCAACACACAAAATACACAGATTTTTTCAGTTGGTTAGTCATTCCTAATATCCATATCACAGTACAGATGATGAGAAAGACAGAGTGAAAGACTGAAAAATACCCAGAAAATAGAACCTTAACATAAAGGAGGTTGATCCGTCCTGAAGTGAAATCAAACTCCAAGCTAAACACAGAGCTGGGTATAAACTGTCATCGAGGTCCCTCCTCCAAGGGCGAAGAGGATTACTCAGAAAAGAGGCACCTAAGGGCCTTAATCAGGTGCTAGCACAATGTATTTTTCAACAATTGTAACTACAAAACGCAGCTCCGTAGCTGGCCAAACCTTTGTGCAAAAGGGCTGGAACTTCCAGAAGTAATGACCGCGAAAGACTAAGGCGTGCGTGTAGGCAGTGCTTCTGTGTGCTTCCTGTACACAGAAGGTTACAAAAGGTGTAAGTTAAAACATTGTCCTACGTGTGGCGCAGAGATAAAAGGGACCATGCACAAAGTAATGTTCCTGTCTTTTATGCATAATCAAGCTCTCATATCATTTAGCAGAAGCAGAAGGAAAAAAAGATGTTTCTCTTCCAGAAAGTCTTGAATTTTCCCATTCAAGAGCTGCGATGCATGCATCATTAATTTCTATGCAGAAAACATTGTTCACTTCAACCAGCAATTAGTGGTAACATTTCTATCCCGTTCAGTGATGAGATTTTTATGCTAATCATTACACAGCAGTAAATTAATCATTTGGGCACATTTAGCTGGCATGTATATTTCATGAGACAGATATAGATATCAAGATCTGTTTGATATTTCCTCATGGTAAATGGAAGTGTCTCAAATCGTTATGGGGGAAGCATACTAACTAAATATATAGCCAGAGATGTTTGCAGTGTAGCAGCAGCACAAGTAGCGCTTCATCTCTTGTTCCAGGAAATAGTTCTCTTTCTTTGTTTTTAATTATTTTAAGGGAGGTAAAAATCTTGTGGGATCACACAGAACTGAATCATGCAAAGGGACAGCGAAAGTCCAACAGTATCTTGACACATAAAGGACAAAAGCACCAACTTGGTTTCCTGTCCTGCAGTTTGTCTTTTCTTACTGGCAAAATTACCTGTGCTACATTATGCAGCATTGAAAAGAGACTTTTCATCAGCATTTTGTGCTACAGTCTAGTCGGGTAAATGAATTATGCATCCGACTCGTCCCTCTGTAACCACGTCTGAAAGCTTTGAGTTGTAGCAGAAAGGAAGGCTACCCAGGGGCCTCCCTTCTCAGCAGATGCAAGAGATGCGTAATACCTGGAGGAAAATGTTTATTTGAAATTTAAATTTTTGACATATACTTAAATACTACCATTGGTTTTTCAACTCTCAGCTCACAGATCTTTGGAGGCAAAAAGCAATCTGATCCAAAGCTGATAGTGTTGTATCAGAGGGCAATGTACCCACGGTCCCTTTATCTTAGAATGTCGTCAAAGTATGAAAAGCACAGATTTAGGGTAGCTGACCCTGACAATAACAGTAATATAAATAATACCTTCAACTTTCTCAACTGAAGTTGAGAAATATTCTGAAAGATCAAAGGCAGCATGTCAGTGGAAAGCAAAGTTATGTTGGCTTACCTGGAGCGCTTCAGATGTGCTCTTGAATTGAAAATTGACCAACTGATATATGTTTCATCGCCACCAATTGAAACAGCATAATTGCTAGACGGAGCAGGGATAAAGATGAGCTATTGCACAGACGGTACAAAATCTCACTGGGAAAGGAAAGAAATTTATTAACATCGGTTCGTTTGTGGAATTTTTTGGAGAAAAGTACAGGCAGGTTATCAGGACAGCACTGTGAACAGCTGAGCTTTTAGGTCTGAGAACTATTACAGATCAGACAAAAAAGGATCATGTGACTCAAAAAGACACTGTCTTATTTTAATGAAAATTGGTTTTACATGTAAAAAAACCTTTGTTTTTCCATTTGAGAGCTAAAATATTTTTAATTTCACTGTATCTATAAGAATAAGATTGCAAATTTGATTTTTGAACATTTTTTTCAAAATCCACTCTGCAAAGCTTCTCTCTAGAACTGTGTATCTGAAGTTGATGAGAAGGTTAAATTTTCTTCAGTGGCATCATGATCTTCATTTTTCTGGTCTATCTTATGTAGCTTAGAAGCCAACAAGCACATCTTGGGATGTGTTGTGACACCACATGCATACCACAGCATTATTCTCCTCTTCGGAGTATTGTTGACTCCAGAGATTCTCCATTTGACTTGAGGCAATGGAGGAAAATACAAATAAACCCCATTTCCAAGTGAGCACAGGTTAAGATTTGTAACAATAAATATAACCTAACAGAAAACCCTTCTGAATCTCTGATGTACAAAGTGGCATACCTTGAGGGAAAAAGATGAGGAACGTAGTTCAAGAAACAGTCAGTGATACTCTGTGAAGGTCAAAAGGCTGGATTTTGAGACAGCTGAGGATCCGCCACTGGTGAGCACCACGAGCGGTACTCTTGTCAAGCAAATCAGAGAAAAGCATAAGCATCATGCCTTGAAAGCAGAAGAATTTTTTCTAACTTTATTTCAACACTGTTTCTTTAAAAAAGAAAGAGCAGAGAGTCTCCAGGCAGCTTTTATGTTCCTGAAATGATGTGGAGGGAAAATTGAATTATTTAATAAATTTGATGTAAAACTGCTATTATCATGGTAAACAGATATCATGGTTATTAATTCTATAAAAATGAATGGCTCATCACACAGCTATTGCTCAACTACAGGACTGATTAACAGCACCAGGGACCGCCTGCCATTCAGTTTAATACCCTATGCTGTTCGCTGTGTTGGTTGTTTGGTGTTGATTATATTGCAGCAGTTATTCACATCAGTAAGTTTGCTTCTTGTAAAATTTAAAAGCGCAAACAAGGATCATGTCACAAAGAAATGAGCAGAAATCATATGCCTTAAGATATTCCCCAACACCAGTTCTATCTTCCCTACAGATACCCCTGAAACTCATCTGAATATTCATAATCTTTGAGTAGGAAAAAAACCCAAAAACCAAACCCAAAACCCAATGAAGTATACAAGAACCAAATTCCCAGATTAATTCCTCTATCAAAATGCACATGGACCAGCATCCTCTCGCCTGGCTTCCAGCAGGAGAGAGCATTCCTGCAAGAGAGGAGCAGCTGAGAATGGCTTCAGGAGCATGAATCAAACTCTGCTCTTACACTTCAATTGGATATCAGCTGGCAGGTAGTGAAGGTCACAAATCACGGTGTTGATGGTGTTTCTGAAACGTGATGGCATTTCAGAGAAAAACTGCCATATGAAATTCTCTGCTTGTCACTGTGGTGAGTCTTCCATCGGATAGAAAAGGAGGACATGCACAGCTTTCCACAGGGAGCTGCCCGAACTAATGCAGCAGTTCCGGGAGCCCCGTGGTTGGCTTCCTAACCTCTATGTCCTGGTTTATCTGAGTTTTGCGTCAAGCGACCTTTAGTAAGATTTAAAAGCAGGAGCTGAACGAACTATTAAAAGCCCTATTTTTTAGCATTTTGACCATTATTTGACTATTTTACCATAAATTACCATTAAAAGAGACGAGATTAATTTGTCTTATAGTCTGAAAACTTCATGGAAACTACAGTACTATCTTACGAGAGTAAAAAAGAACAAGGAGAGCTGTTTTATTAATAGTACATCATTCTAATGCATGGAGTGAACGAGAGAAAACAAACCCATAAACGTGTACACTAACTCAGTACATTCATTTTTCTGATGCAACAAATTTATTTGGTATATTCTTCCTGCTGCACAGGATCACTTTGCATGTAAATGGTTATTATATCATAGTCAAGGAGTTATCATACCTTCATCAGAAATTTAAAAAGTACTTGAAGAAATTTCAAGTGAAAATCACAAATTGAATATATCAAAACAGCAAAAAGAAACAGGCATGTGTAAAAGAGCATGTGTGTTGAGGAAAACGGACGTAATGCACAAAATCAGGGTGAAAAACAGAATTTCCCACAGCTGTAGACCACATGCATTAGTGGACTCACAATCTTTACTGAAGAACAGAAATCTTCTTTCTTGCTGTTTTATTACTTTGGCAACATCTCCTCCATGTCAGCAATTACATAGGAGACAACAGTCCAAACAGCAGCACAGAGATTCATCTGTTTTGGATCCTGGACTGTCATCATGTCCCCTTGAGAATGATGAAACCAGAAGTATTTACTGACGTCATCACGCAAGCTGGCACCTGCAGAGAAAGATGGGCAATATTCCATTATAGGAATACAAATATTTAAAGAGGAATATAAACTTGAATCCATTCCTGGGCTGTTTATGATTAAATCCACATGAACTTGGATAAAGTTCCAGAAAATAACCGTACAGAGCTGTGGCATGTGCAGCTTGTAGGTTTCAGGTTAATTGACTTGAGTGAGCATGAGGCAGCAAACCTTCACACTGGGAAAAAGCCAACCTTCCCCTGGGAGACTCGTTTCCACAGCAACAGTATACAACCCTTTTCCTCTAAGACTACTGGAGTCCGAGCAGGAAAATCCCTACAGTAACCCCACATGTAGTGGCGCTTTCTCCATTCTTCATCTCACCACTCTGATGATGAGTTATGGATCCTCTCCTTGCAGTGATTTGTGTTGGGGAATGCTTTGGAATTTGCTTCTGTTTTTGCACCTCTCTTCATTACAAGGATCCAGAGCAGTTTTCCAGATAACCTGGGGTAACCCAGATAGCCCAGGACTACATCACAGTCAGGAGCCCTCATCAGCTGGGGCAGAAGTAAATTGAGTGAAACCACAGTTCTTCCCCTTCAGGTACAACTGACTCCGTGTGGGGGCACATGGACAGGGAAAAGACTACTCCTCCCCATGCCAGCTGGACTCAGTGAGCACAGATAATGCTGGTGAGGCATCACTCAAGGTCCCAAGGCACACCAAAGCCAAGAGGAGCAGGAGAAGCTGCCGCCCCAGTGGGCACTGAGGCAGACATGCCGGCGGGGGATTTTGACCCTGGCCATTCTCTGCTTGATTCAGTCCCCACTGACCCTTCCTGACCCTCTGTCCTCTTGCAATTTCTTCTCTCCCAGTTCATCACATCTGTCTCTTCTCCAGTTTTATCAGCCTTTGTCTGCTTTGTTTTAATATCCACAACCCTTCCATCATTACCAGAATTACACCTCAGATTTTGAAAAGAAGTAAATGTCCTATTTTCCCCCAATACACTGATTCACTTCTTGCATTCCCTTGGCATCAATTCCCTTGGCCTGCCCGCTGATCAGGGCTAGGAGGGGCCAGCTCCCAGGGTAGGACCCACCTAGCACAACAGAACCCCTTCCTCGCCTGGTCATCAAACCCATAGAACAAGCACTGATGTGAATTCGTGAGTAAGAGCTATGGGCTTCAGGCAGAAACACAGACTGAGGCTACTCCTACCATGCCAAGTAAGACAGAATAAACCCAGGATTGTTTGATTATAAAGATGAAGCGAATAAATTATTCATATATTTATTTACATGCACTAGAAATCAGTATCAGATGATGAGGGCTTTGATAAACTCATATATGCTCATAAGACTTTCTGTTATGATTTTTCTTGGTTTCCCTGAGATGTCTGAAGCCTTTGAAGATAATGAAAGCAAAATTTCTCACAGCATAACTGTACATTCCTATAATACATATCTTTTGATCACTCGTATAGTCATTCAGGACAGAGTCCAGCTCTCACTGTGGTTAACAGGCATGTTTCTATTGCCGTAATGGGAACGGACCTGGACTGCTTGTTCCGCTGCTATTTTAGAGAGAAAGAAAAGAAAGGTAATGCATTTTATAATTCCATCCTAGATGAAGATCCCTTCATAAGAGAGATGATACGCAGAAAGACCAAATGCTGTGGTGTACGGTTATACAGTGTTGTGACTGATTTTATTTTAAGAGGATCTTCTTGCTGTCAGGAGACTTGTTTGCTACTGACTTGAAGCAATGCAGTCCCACAGAAGTCACTGGGTAGGTTACAGGTGCTGAATTACGTTCCAATAATTTTAGTACTGAATTTCCGTCAACTCATGTTCACTTTTAAAATTTAATTCTGAATTCTTTTAAATATATGCAACCATAGAAGGGATGAACTATGATAAATTCTTTAACTGATGGACTTCTGTGCTAGAGACACATTACAAGTTAATCCACTGAGGCAAACCCATTACAATTTTTGAGCACCTCTCTAAGATTCCAGACAAAAATTGGTTGCCTGGAATTTGTCATAGGCATTTCACTAAGCACAGTAACTGGATTTACAGAACAGCGTTTTATCTCTGTGAATGGGACAAGGATGAACACCCTTTGCTTTGTAATGTTTAACTCCCTGAAATGCTGAAACTGATTTGTTGCTTTAAATTGATTTTAAAAATTGGAAAATTATCTGCCTTTGGCACCAAGCAATTACTGCACAAGAAACATCAGAGTGTGTGAGCAGGGAGAATATTGAAGGGTTCCTAAACTGGCCATGCCGTCTCTTTCATGTCCTGGGCTAGCATTGAAGTCAGTGACCTGAAAACCTCTTGTGAGACTAAGGAAAAGACCCTAAGAAAGTAGCTTTATCCTACGTAATTAGAAACAAAAGCGAAAATCCATGTTCTTGGCTTTGAGCACAAGAACAGTTTACAGCCAAGGGCCCCACGCAAGCCTCCAGACATGAAATACCCTGGGGCACAGATATGACTGCAAGCACTTTTCATGTCTCCTGCTCCAAACTTGAGGCATCAACTCTCCATGTTGATGTTAGCTACCCGGAGATATTTATGGCTTCCAGAGGTCAACAGGCTGCAGGCAGACTCTGAATAGTGCCCTTTGGCCAGCAAGCACACCCAGGACTGAGATCAGCCCCTGCTGATGACCACGAAGAGGAAAGTTCTGCAGGGCTCCGCAGACTGCAGGCATGTTGGGTTATCTAAATAGAGTCCGTGGGATCCTACAGCCTCTTTTCTAAAGAACTAACGGAAGAAGGAATGCTGCGAGCACCAACAGCCATCCTACAGAAGGCAGGGAGAGAAGAACGCTGCGTAATGCTTCAAACAGTGAGGTCTGAACGTAGATCAGCTGGCTGACCAAATGGATCTTCGATAGTCACTGTATTATTTACCCTTCTCAAACAAAATTTGCTTGGAAGCCAAACATGCCACTTCCAGAATCTTGAAAGAAACTGGAAAAGTTCACCTAAACACAAGTTTTAAAACTCCAACTGCTAACCATTTTGTTCTTTCACCTAAAATTGATCTAAGTTGGTTTTTGTTGTTGTGGTTCTTATGTAACATTTCCCTGAGGAGCAACAGCCAGTAACAAATGGAGGTTTATTTTTGCCAGCTACATTAGCTAGCAGTCAAGTAAACCAGGTGAACAGACATGTCTTGTAGACCTGCTATAAATTATTCACTCGTCTCCACGCTAGCCACCTAGAAAAGGGGTAGTGTACAGCCTTACAGGAGTCTGAAAGGTCTAAGTGCTTAAAAATCCTCAGATGGGAGGTGTTATGTAGGTATGTATCACATTTAATTCCAATTTCTAGGCGGAAACTATACTCAAACACAAAAACAAGTGATGGTCTGGGTGCTCTGCTGTCACGTTTTATGTGTTTTGCTGCTTTACTGTGTTTGCAGAGCAAGAACACCCATGAAGAAAAAAGGGGTGTTTGCCAAACAACCTTCTTTAATTGTCCTTTTTCAGTCTGTTCACATTTACAGTGATGTGAATCACATGAGGAACACTGCTGGCCAATAAGGAATTCAGTGAGAAACTGCTTCAGTTGGATATTGTGGCATGGAAACACAGAATGTTAGAAACTGCTGCCAAAAATGCTGTACTTATTATTTGAACACATCAAAACCTACCGTAAATAATTAATCATTTACAGCTTCAGTAAGATAATATGCAGCTAATTCATCATTCCGTCACAAAGTGGCAGGAAACCCTCTTCAGTACAGTCGTCCCGTTCAGTTACCTAACAGCAACTACATAGTGGAACTTGTGATCCCTCAGCTGCCTGGTGGGACCCCTTGGCATGATGGAGCGGCCAGAGAAGACACAGCCCATGGTCCAGGCTCAAGCAGGAGCAAAGCAATCCACCAGTCGGTAGCACAACGTGTGTGTTTTGGGAAGTTAATGAAGGGTTCTCCTTGTTGCAGTGAGGCACCACCTTACTTGGCGTTTTTGGGAGATAGCTGCATAAGCAGGGTCAGAGGCAACCACTCAGCAGTGCCCCTAACTTCTCAGGTTGGGCTCTCTGGTTTCTTTGTTGTGGAGATTGTGAGTTTTCATCTTGTTTTGGTTTTCTGCTTTTGACTCCTTCTGAGTTTGTTTTCCTTATACTTGACCTACTAGCCAGTCCACATGCTGATGTAGACGAAAACTGATTTTGTCTTCAGTTAAAGCAGGGCAGCACTTGCCAAACACATCAACTTAACCCATAAATGTAATAATTTAAAAAATATGCACAACCAGCATATGGCCTTTTGTGACCAAATGCCTTGAAAACCCAAAATGCACTGGGGGGCTTGGGGTGATACTGGTCTCATCTGAGCTCACAAAATCATGATCACGGGAGTGCCCTTAGCACAGCCGACAGGTGTCCTGTGATTAAATCCAGCTCCTAGGAAACATATTGATCCTAGGTATCGCAGATGTGCTACACATAGTTCCAATATAAATGCTATTTACCCTTTCTCCCTTCCTCAAGTGCTGCACCTCCTTTTAAGACTTGCTTCCTTCCTTGTAAGGAACCTCTTTCATATGAATCACAGAATCATAGAATCTTTAGGTTGGAAAAGACCTTTAAGATAACCAAGTCCAACCTTAACTAACACTGCTGATGCCACGACTACACCATGTCTTTCAGCACCTCATCCACACTCTCTTAAATACCTCCAGGGATGGTGACTCAACCACCTGGGCAGCCCGTTCCAATGCCTTACAGCCCTTTCAGTGAAGAAATTTTTCCTAATATCCAATCTAAGTCTCCCCTGGCGTAACTTGAGGCCATTTCCTCTTGTTCTATCACTTGTTAGTAGGAGAAGAGACCAACCCTCACCTCACTACAACCTCCTTTCAGGTAGTTGTAGAGAGCGATAAGGTCTCCCCTGAGCCTCCTCCAGGATAAACAACCCCAGCTCCTCACAGGACTTGTCCTCTAGACCCTTCACCAGCTCCATTGCCTGGTACAGGGGGACAATCCCTGCTCTAGTCCTGCTGGCCACACTGTTCCTGATGCAGGCCAGGATGCCGTTGGCCTTCTTTGCTGTTGGCCTGAAGAAAGTCTGAGACTGCTGGGGCTGTTCAGACTGGAGAAGAGAAGGCTCAGGAGGTGTCGTATCCATGTGTATAAATACCAGATGGGAGGGAAAGAAGAAGAGGGAACCAGACACCCCTCTGCAATGCTGAGTGACAGGACAAGAGACAACAACCATAAAACAAAACACATGAAGTTCTATCTGAACACCAGAAAACACTCCTTTTACTGAGAAGGTGATCAAACAGTGGCACAGGTTGCCCAGTGAGGTTGTGGAGTCTCCATCCATGGAGATACTCAAAACCTGACTGGGGTATGGTCCTGGGCAACCTGCTGCAGCAAACCTTGCTTGAGCAGGGGGGTTGGATGAGATGATTTCAAGAGGTGCCTGCCAAACTCAACCCTTCTGTGGGGCTCTCCTCCATGGTGCCATTTTCTTGGCTCATTCAGACATCTCTTATAACTGACACACCATAATTAGATTCTTCAGGTCAAGCTCATTCATGTCTTGGACTCGTTTCATGAGTCTCTGCATAACCAGCTATTTGATACACATTTTGACGCACTGCATAAGGCAGGTAAAATCAGCTGCTTTGGTAATTGAGAGTGACAACGTGTTTTCAGTAATCAGCTGTGTAAGAGTATCTTGATGAAAACACACACACGCACGCTGAGGAATTCTGAGAAACAGCCCATCCCTTCTATCTTCTGATCTCAGCATGGAACGCACAATGTGAATATTAATTAGCTGGTGGCCAGAATATTTACCTGCCTTACAACATGTCCACATTAAACACCGACTCTTCACACATTAATAAACTGTCTGCCACATTTTTTACCTGCCAACTTAAAAAGATGTGATGCTGCTATTGAGGTAAAAGGATGAATGAACCACAAAATGAACGATGAGCACGTCATTGATGACCACTGCTTCTTATCAATCACTGTCAGGCATTTCTGCCTTCACATGCACTGGAGTGACAAGTCATCATTAGATTAAACTCTATTGCCAGATATTTAAGCATTAAAATCATTGTCATTTGTGCAAACAATGACTGGAAAATTAGTTATTGATTATCAGAATGATTAGAAAGGCGGTTTCGATAAAATGCATGCATCTTCAGGAGGAAAAATATGTAGCAACTACCTAGTATTTTTTCAGTGTAAAACATCTTGCATTCCATTCCTCTCTACATTTACTTTCTTTTCTTTTTTAAATACTAAATAGCTTTTAATCGACAAAGGAAGACAAATGTGATTCTTAAAGTTAGTATATGTGTGCTGTACAGCCCTATCAATGGCTTCTCAGTTGTCTTTGCTTTCCAGTAAACTTCTCAACACAACTATTCCATGAAACTTTTGAAGACGATGGGAAATTCTCCACTGTTTGTGTAACCCCTCTTGGGTGTGCTGGGTCTTCAGTGTTACAGTTAGATCCTTAGGACGCTGACCGCTACATGTACATTGCCATATATAGTGAATTTAATATGCTAATTCATTACTGTAACGTATCACTTGTTTAGGTTTCACTTTACAGTAGTCCCTAGAGGAGCCGACGGAATTGCCATTCCACTATTTTACACAGCATATACCTCTCCAAATAAAAAAGGCTCCAGCTCAAAAGAATGTACGCTCTAAACAGACAAGAGGGACTGCAGGATGAGAGAGGCGTGGAGAGCTGACATGGCACATTCATTTTCTCACAGCAGCTGAGAAAGGAATAGATGCCACACATCTGAGCCTAGGCCAGTGCCCAGTTGAGCAAGCTGTACTACCTCCTAAGAGCAAAGCTGGAAATGCCTTAACGAGGGATATTTTGCTCAATGTTTCCAAAAGAAACATGTTATTGCGAGATAATTTATACATGTATCTTTTGAATCTTCCAAGTACCTATGTGTTCGAGCTTCATCTCCGTGTCAAGATAAATCTGCATACTATCAAAGGTACTGCTTGTAGTAAGATGTCAACACAAACACCTGATCTGAAAACTTCTCTTTATTTCTGCAGTGGTTTTCCTGGCTACAAAAGACAGGTTCCTTTTTTCCCCATCTATTAAAGATTGCTTTTGTTTCCTGCTTTTTCCTTAAGAAACAAGACTCCTTTACTTCATTATCAAGTTTATTCCAACCTCAGACTTTTTTAGTGCCAATGACACTATTTGCAAATGTACTAAGAAACTACAATGCCTTGGAAATAAAGCAAGACCTGGTGAAATATATATGTCCTTTTCCTTTACAGTGAGTACTTGGAATTAGGAAAAAAAAGAGGCATCACAAACTTCCGTACAGTTAATAACTGCTATGTACCAGAAAAGCATAAAATCCTGAAGACATGAAGCATTCCCCTCCTCACACCAGAGTGCTAACTCAGAGTTGTGTTCCTGTGAAATGGGGGCGTGGTGTTACTGCATGTCCATACAGTAACAGAATCAATAGCTTCTCACTTCTCATAGCTGAAGCATTCCTGCCCTGGGCATTTTAAAATGTCAAAACTGCAGGGCAGAAGTGGGGAGACGCATGATTCTTCCTTCAAAGGATATGTGTCAAAGAGTTACTGTAGGAAAAGAAACAGATAAAAGCTATGAACAGGAATATAATTTAGTTCTACTTGTTGTTTTCTTTTTGTGTCTTTTTAAAACCCAGCAAAGTCATAAACCTTAAGTGGTCAGGCAGTGAGCCTGCTGCTACAGTAGTTCTGTTTGGGATGGGTTGGCTGGAGGGCTGCCCCCATGCCACAGCATCCTCGGTGCTGCAAGCCCCATGGAGCGCTTGGCTGCTTGCGTGGGGTGTCACACAGATGTTTTGTGAGCTGCCCTCCCTTAATGGCAATC
The DNA here is from genome assembly GCA_027574665.1 of Rhynochetos jubatus. Lineage (NCBI taxonomy): Eukaryota > Metazoa > Chordata > Aves > Eurypygiformes > Rhynochetidae > Rhynochetos > Rhynochetos jubatus. The sequence goes on from CM050648.1 coordinate 24,990,941, forward strand.
TTCAGAACTATTACTGTAATGAAAACCCAATTATTGTAGACACGTATTGCATGTATTTTGGTGCACGTATTAACCTCTTCTTTCATGGGATAACCCGTAGTTGATAGCTGGCTTTAATGCCAATTATTTCATTACCTATTTTTCAAGCAAGCCGAGGCAACGGAGAATGCTAATGCTGTTTAGTGCGGCGCTGACAGCATTAGTTCTCCTGTCATTTAGTCTCAAATGATGAAATTACAGGCTAAGTTGCTTGAGTTTCATGGCTGCAGACACTGAAATAGTTTCCAGTACAGAGCTTATAAATAACATCAGAAGTCCTGCTGTTTCACCTCCTGAGTCATTCTCTCAAAAGTCTTTAAAATTCATGATTCAAAAAACAAGGCAGAGGGAAAGCTTTCAGTCGGTTCTTTCAGTGGCTAATTAAATAAGACTACAGTGTAAGGGAGACAATATGAAGTGTGCATTATTTCTTGTTTTGCCTAATGCATTTGAGAATTAATCCTCTGGATACACTAAACAGACTAAATTACAGCTCAGGATTATCACAGTTACTTTTACAAGGCATTAACCTTTCACTCATTGCGGCAGAGGACCGGTGACAGCTGGGGATTCAATCTAAACTCGCATAAAATCCTGTGAAATGAGGTCTCAGGGAAGGAAGCCGTTCTACTCCATAGAGCACAGGTTGACTAGACTCTAAAATAATATCCTAAACAGCCCTTGACAGAAAAAAAAAAAAACAAAACCAAAAAAAAAACAACAAACAAAACCAACAAACAGATGAAGCTTCAACAGTAAGAGGAACTCTTCCTCCACTCATCCACCCTCTGTCTTACATCAGTCAGGCTCTTTTTGAAAAAAAGAATACAAAAGGGTGAGTCTTCCTAGCTGGATATTGAATGGCCAAGCAGTGTTCAAACGTGATCCCATGCTTCCAGGCTGGCTATCTCTGATGGAGAGATCCTCCACAGGCTCACTAGTCCCAGTTTGAACCTATTTACACCTCTGCCCATCACAGCTCCCTGAGAAAATGCACGTGGGCACACTGCGCTTCCCGCTTGGTGAGCTGCAGAAGGAGCACCCTGCTTTTTCCGTTCATGTTCTCCATACCATTGATGGTTGAATAACTTTTTATCACACCCTACCTTTTCCCAAGCTATTTCACTGGAAACTATTTAATATTTCTGAGGATGCAGACTGCTGATGACTCTTCTTCTCCCTTTTCTAATTCTCTTTCACCAAGCCCAAACTGCCAACAGTTGCCAGCATGTGAATGGACTCATGATGTGACTGCGGCGTACGCCAACACATTACCTTTCTGTTCTTTCTCTCTTCCTTCTCCGGAAGGGGAAGCAGTAATACACTGGTGGAAGCACCAAACACTGTGGGTTTTACCATCCCTGGTTACTGAGATGGCCATTTCAGACAATTACCCACAGAGATTTACAGTTCTTTCTTCTTGAGAATAACTCATCTGGATCCTGTTGTTGTGTATGCACAGCACATTACTGCATTACCCTGCATTTATTGACAACCAAATGATGCTGGCTGTTGTATTACTTAGACATTTTCTTCTATGAGATTTCTGTCCCATTTTCACTGTCAGCATCAGTTTTGATATGAAATATTTGAAGTAGTCATCAGGATAGTTTGCCAACTTGCCAGCAGCTAACGTTGAATTTGCTGAACATCCAAAGTCCCCCTGGGGCAGCCTAATAAAGCTTTTCTCCATTAGAAAGCTGACAATTTATTTCTACCTTATTTTAATCAGGTATTTCTCTGCAAGATGAAAATACCACATCTCACAGTAGTTTATTTCTCTAAAGGCCTTTGATCCAAGAGTTTTGAAGACTCAGCTGTACTTTGCTGACCAGGTCCAACTACAGAAATGGTTATAAACTCCTCTGAAAAAGCCCTGCTAGATTGATGAGGCATGAATTCTTTCTTCAGAAGCTACATGGACTCTTCTATTATTTTTGTATTTTCTGTTTTTGCAGCCCTTCTCCTGGCTCTGACACCACCCTAGTTCAATGATCCACAGATCTCTATTTAGGGGTTTCCCTGTTTAGGGCATTTCAATTTACAAGGGTTACATACCTGTTATTAGATGTCTGTATATGTATTTATATATTCTGTATATTTTAATATAGTTTATTTCATTTGTGCTTTCTTTAAAAAGAGGTTTATGGATACATATATTATGTAGAGACTACTTAAAACGAAGTTGATGATAATTTTAAAATTGGTTGTAGGACTGATAAACTCTACATTTTGCATTCTCTCAAACAACTTGCAAGAGGAGTGAGAGTCATTACAAACATGAAAATAGAGTCCTTCATGTGTTTGTTTATTCCTCAACTCAGCAAAGCAGTTAAACTTTAAGCATGTGATTTATTTTAATGCCATTAAGCTTTAAATGTCACAAGTGAGGGTCAAGTGAAGTACTTTGTAAGACTGGGACCCATGCAAACCATCTTTCCTAACCAAATGCATTTCTGTATGTCTCTATACTCTTCGTGTAACTTCATCCTGTAGCTGATGTTATAAACTTGTTTAGAAACCCAAAGTATTTAAGTGCTTTCTTCACCATCTTCTGCTAGCCAAAGAGCTTTCTGCTAATGCACAGCAGTAGACACTTGTTCCACCCCACTCCAACAGCTTTCAAACCACCCCAGAAATTCAGCGAAAACAGGCACCCCCTGGATGGTTTGAAGGTCAGATGGGAGAGGGAATGGTGAGAATGATGCACATAGTGGGGTTTTGAGCTGCATTTCAGTCTGCAGTAACTGCATTCACTTACATTTCAATCAGTTCAAGAAGCTTCCATGTATTTTACAATCAATGGAGCTACTTCCTAAGCCAAACTCACAATACAATCTAATGCATGCCTTTAGGTCTGCTTTCCCAGAGGATGCTGGAGATGGAGAGGAAATGGGCAGCTTTCCCTTGAAGTTCCCTTTGGTCTCTACCCTCCCCTCCCAGATGCGATCACAATGGGATGTTTAATCACAAGTTCCTGTAGGACCCTCCCCAGCAGGTAGCTGACTCCTAGAAATACCAATATTCACAAGACGTGACTAAGTAGAGCTCTCTTCTGCCTAGATGGTGTACAAAGCCTGTTAATGACCATCCTGGTGCTTAACTGGTTCTGCAAACACAAATTGTCACCCTACTGTAAGTAAAACACATCCTAAGCAAACTACGTCTGTTATATTTTATATCACATAAACACCAACTGTGCATTTATACAACCATACCAACAGGATGAGCAATGGTTTTTACTGTCTTTTTACTGTGTACTCCATCGAGATTATCAAACTCTTCAAGGTCGTGGTGGATTTTAGATGTAGGACCATTAGACAAAGCTGGAAGAATATGACTACGGTAATAAAATATCCTTCAAAAAATCTGTTGTTACTCTGATTAATGCATACTTGAGTTCTAAACCAATATATTTCCTAATGAATGTTAGATGCTCCAGATATTGGTGATTAAATACTTTTTTCATCTGATCTACAAATCAGTGTATATTTAGCTAGTTCATTATCAATAGAAAATCAAGAGGTACGTGAAACAAAGTTCAAATCTGATTTTATCGCGAGGTTCAGGGCTGTTCAGATCTGGAAGTTTTGAGCCATTTCTGAAACAAACCTGCAGCAATCCTTCCCATTCTGGTCTACAGATCATGTTGTCCCACAGGCTGTGACACAAAGTAGCAGGAAGGAAAATAAACACTTCTAACAATTCAATGTTCTTAAGCAATAAATTGCATATTTTTTGTCAGCAAAGCTGCAAAAAAAAACCATCCTTTAACCAAAAAAAAAAAAAAAGAATTAAGGTACAATGAAGACAACTGCTGCAACATAGTTGTCTGCAATCTCAGAATCTTTCTCTGTTTTAATGTTTCATAAAGTTACATGGAGCCACATTTGGAAAAGGAGAAATTAAAGGGATGGAAGGACAGAAATTCCTCACACCTGCTCAGACTCTGCAGTGTGTCACACACAGATTTACAGATTCACAGAGTGCTCGGGTTTGGAAGGGGCCTCTAGAGGTCATCTAGTCCAACCCCCCTGCCAAAGCAGGATCACCTAGAGCAGATCACACAGGAACAAGTCCAGGTGGCTTTGGAAAGTCTCCAGGGAAGGAGACTCCACCCCTCTCTGGGCAGCCTGTCCCAGTGCTCTGTCACCCTCACAGGGAAGAAGTATCACTACTTCAGTGCGTGGGCTCTGGCTAATCCACACAGCAGAACTCATCCTAGAAGACAACAGAGTAAATAAAGCCGTGTCCTTACCTAGCATGATTCTTCCAACCTGTATATTTGGGTTGCTGTGATAGCTGTTTTGCCACGGTGCAAACACAACGAGTGACTTGTCAACATACAAATACATTGAGCAGAACAGAAGTCATACAAGCTTAGAAAGAACACTAAGAGAAGCTGACAATTAATTTTAAGTTGAAAGGGTAACCTGCTCGTTTTCAGCAACAGAGCCTCAGTCATACCAGTCAGTGGAAAGAGCATTCACCTTAAAGGCAGGTTTCTGTATTGTTATATTTCTCTGTATTACTATGTACAGAACATGCTGTTTTCTTAGTAATTTGAGGCTTTTTTGTTTGTTTGTTTTCATTCAAATTAAATCTATATGGGTGAAGGCCCCATCTAAAGAGAAAGAAAAAAAAAGGCAAAAAAGACTGCTTGGGTGACACTTTACAAAAGCAGAACAAAGCTCCAGCGTGTCCAGCTGCCCCGAATGCCGAGCTGTGAGCATATCTTTGAAAATCCTCTTCCAGATGCCATCTGACTATCTCCATCGCAATCACATTATTGCACTAAACAAGAATCGATGCATATTTTTCACCATATGGGAATAAAAATGTCCAAGGGCCCATTTTAAATTATATGCTCGTGTTGCTCAGTGCAGCTTTTGCAGAAAATTCATGAGCAGCTCCAAATGGCACAACATTTTACATAAAATGCAACAAATGCATATAATGTCATAACAGTGACCAGACTCTACACAACACAGAGTAAACAAATGGCCATTAGTTTAAAACCCACTATGATCCTTCTGCTATATTGTGACCATGCTAGAACTCAGAGCAGTGCTTACAGCTGTATAAATAAAAGCCATTTCAACTTGGAGGTAGTTAAAAGTGCAAACACCTTCTTGTAAAGTTATTAATGGTGTTACAGGCAGACACCACCTATAGCCTAATGCAAAGGGGAAAAGAGCCAGTGATGACAACTGTCAGCAGCCTAGAACAAGTGATATGATCTACACAAGATTATTACTGGATGATTATGATGATTTTAATAGTGAAAAGCTAGAATTTAATAATTTCTTCCAAAAAAATCTAACCCTCTGCATTGATACACTTGCCTTTCATAGGAGGCTCCCCAAATGCAAGTTTTCATAACCAGAATCCAATCTGACAGGAACTTGGGACATTAAAACCAGATTAGATGGATTGAGATCTCTATCCTCCCCAACCTGTCTTTCATTTGATTACTGTACCAATATACACTTCTTAAATCAATTAAAATGCTTCTTATTCTATATTCATCATTAAGAGAAGTCTGAGAATTTAGACAGACATTATGGTCCATTATAAAGTTCAAAATACTCAGGTTTCATTACAAAACAATAGATACGACAATTGGTTCCTTACAAATACATACATTGAAGACTTTTTTCCCACAGCAAACACATACACGTATACCACCCCACATATATTTTAAAACTTTTCAGGAGCCAAATGTGCATTTGCTAAATAGAATGGCAGGCTGCAGAATTAAAAGGACTGCAGTGACTACTCAGCCAAACTCGAATTAAATATCTTACCTAAAAATAACATCTGAATGAAAAACTTTTACACTCTGGCCAATATTTATTTTACTTTTACATCCTCACTTTACTTTTACATCTTCACTTTAAAACTGACTGGCAGTCGAAGGTAAATAAAAAGATGCTGATTTTTCTCTCATTAAGAGCCATCATTGCAAAATAGTCTTGCGTGATTAGTGGTTGAATAGTTCCCATTTCCCACTCCTGCAAGGACTGACACAGAATAAAACTCAGCAGGTCTTATTAGTCCTGGGTAGCCCAAGCTCAGACTTAGCTAGTATCGGGCTCCTCAGAAGAGGCGAAAAAAAAGCACCATCTTTTCAGAAATGCAGCCATTGAAATCAGAATGCATTGAGTGAAGAAGGGAAAACTTTCCCCTGTCACATATTCTTTTCAGGGTCAAAAAACAGACAAGTGAGATTTTAAATAAGTAACTCATTCCAGGTAAGTACAGTCAAATCGTTCCCAGGTTGACAGATTGCCATCACACTGCACCGCTGCAAGCAGGGTCCACAGCTGTGACTCCAAAGGGGGCTCTGGGTTTGGAAAAACACAGTGTAGCAGAGGAGGCAATAATAATTACTTCAATAATTAGATTCTGTCTTATACTGCATATTGAGAGACCAAGACTTATCTGGAATTAGAAGAGGCACCCAGAGTACCTTTACAGCCATCTCTTTTAGCAAATGGAGCAGCCAAATATTCTCTTCTTGAAAGAGTGAAAAAGCAATCACACTTTTTCCTGTCTCAATGAATTTAAAATGCACTGCAAATAAAAAGGGAAAAGAGAATGACTGGAGAAAAGCAGCGAAAGGCGTGTAATGACGCTATCCATGACAGAGACATGTATTCAATACTCTCCTATTTTTTTGCCACAGAAAGGATGCTCTACACCTAAAAGGGGGAGGCAGATGTTTTTGCCCAGGTGACCCACAAGGAGGGGTGAGAGAGGGGCCCAAGCCATGATTCGTACAGCTGGGAGAGGTGAAGCCAAGACACAGTCGGCTGGGGAGGACCGACAAAAGACACGGGCAAAGCAGCGATCCTGACCGTTTCTGCAGGGGCAGGAGGGCTGGCACGGCAGGCAGGCACTCTCACGCCTGTTAAATTATTAGAGGAGTGTTTTGTAGCACTCTCTTAGCTCAGGCCCCAAGGACAATGCACAGTCCCTTCCCACTTGCTCTCTAATTAGAAACTTGAGCCATTTCTTGGGCCAAGGAAAGTGAAATTAAATTGTTCCTAGGCTGAGTATACCAAGTGAAAAAATTTTTACAGACAAGATAACGTTCTTAAAAACACTGCACCAATACTCAAAATTGTTTTACCTTTAGCAGATTTTCTAGCAGCTACTTATCTGACAGAAAGAGAGGGGCGGCACAGAAAAGAAGAAAGCAAGCAAATGACATACTGTGTGATGGTCTCTTCTTTCTTCCAAACATGCTGAAATAAAAGACATAAATGCAGAGCACTTGGAGACTTCAACAGCATCCACTGCATGTGCTTTTAATTGTGAATGCACATTAACAACTGCTCTAAAATATAGCCAGCAGGTTGTGGTGGACAGGAAAAGTACCCATAGTAATTAGGAACTAAAGGAATAGAAAGGCAGACTAATTAACTTTCCTCAATGCTTCCCATTTAGCACATCTTAGGGATTTAAAATTAAAGACCCATATAATTTGGGATGTTTGCAAGATTAAGTTGCCTAAAACACGTCAATTAGTTTTAGCTGCACAATGAAAGCTGTTTCTTAGCTAGAAGTTAGAAAGGCTAAAATTGTTCAGGCCAAGAAAACAAGTTGCCGCCACGGAGCATCAAAGCCCTGATATGTTCAGCCTGTGCTTCTCACACACACTCCAGCACAGCGAGAGAGCCAGATCTGCCCTGTCAGACCCCATCTTCTTCACGCTGCTGGCAGTTACGAGCTCCAGAGTTAAGGTGGTTGGAGAGCTAAGAACAACTTTCAAGGCTGGCAGTGACATTTGTGTGCAAACAGCTTAGGATCTTCCCGAGCCCTTTTGCATGGGGGGAAAAAAAATAACCCAAGAATTAACCTAGGCTTTGCCAAAACTAGGAATTTTAGCTATCAGCAGTCACCTTTTTCTGCAGCTGTGTATAGACCGTGAGCAGAGCCGACGAAATGAGGATGTATTGTGTCTTGCTTGACAGTGGTATAAACTGCGTAGGTACAAACTGCAGCCTACAAGACTGCTGCCTGGTTCTCCAGGGGCTGCTGTTAATGCAAGAGCCTGGTTCAGGCTGCGAGACGCACCGGTTAAAGCCCGAGTGCAAGAAAAGAGACTGCCCAGCCTTCAGTAGTATTTTTCTAAAGACCTCTTTTGGTGACATCTGTAGCACAGGGGGCCTTAATTCTGCTCTGAAATACAGCTGAAAAGACACTTAAGAACTTTTTTTTTTAATTGCAAACCCATTCAGCTTATTTCAGAGTTTCAGTGATTTGGGAGCGAAGGGCTGCTGCCACATCTCACCTGCTAGCAGATTTGTCAACATTTTCAAAGTATGGAACAGAAGTAATACATAGTCAATAACGATCACTGGTATAATTAATATTTCCTGTTTATCTCTAGCCTAAATCTGGAAACCAGCTAAACGATGCTTTCATTTCAGAGTAACTAGACCGGAATGCTGAAAGCCTAAGACTCTACACAGCCCTTCATCCTCCCTCTCCCCTTTCTCCTTCCCATCTGCATTAACACCCCCTTTCAGCTGGGGCCAAGTGCTGCAGCGGAAAGCTGTAGAACAAGGTCCTTGGATTTATGTTATACAGAGACAAAGGCTCAAAGGAAAGACTGCATCATGATTTACATCTAACCCTTTGAATAACATGCAGAACATTCCTGTACCTAAAAGGCCACTGACTATAGAGAGTACTGTGAGCCTGGTTACACAGATTATTTGGAACCATTAAGAATTATTTATTTTATGCAGACCACAGCCACTTAGAACATAAAACCCACCTGAACTGGGTAAAACCCAAAGGTTCAGCCAGCCTGCCCCCCCTCTCTGGTAGAAGTCAATGTTGTGAGAAAGAATGGGAGAAGTGGGGTCTCTTCCTTCAGTATACCTGTCCAAGCATCAGCAGCTTACAGAATTTCTGAATAGGAACTTGCATTCACATCACTGTGTTGTGCAGCCTTTGCTAGACCTTTCTCTCACGCAGTAGTGCAACCTTTTTAGATTTGATTCTGGTGTCCAAAACATCTTGTAGTGCTGATTTCCTCCATTCAATTATCCATCATCCAGGGAAGTGTGTCCTTTTGTCTTAAGACTGTTCTCTGGTTAGCATTGATGCTCTGATCCTCTGGTTATATTGTAAAAGCTGAATTGTTATTCTCCGTAATATAAGGGAGCATTACCTATAACATAATATTACAGAGGATAACTATTCCTCTATTCTGTGCTGTTCATATGTCTCTCATGTCCTTCTCATTTTTCTTTCCAGTGATGATGTTTTGTTGGTGGTTTGCACCTTAAGTCATGATGGGACAATCTGATAAAACCTGGAACTAACCTGGTTCATGTCTGAATCAAATTTCAGAGACTAGCTTGTACATTATAAGGATTGGTTTGCTTTGATTAAACGAATAATTTGTAACCCATATTAGCTTGCTGCAGTAATATACAATGCAAAGAACTGCAGTTTCAGTGAATCCTTAACACAGTCGAAAAAATAAAGGCAGGGGCTGGGAAGAGCTGGGCGTTTCATTTTGCAGAAAATAATACAGTTCTGCCTTTTTCTTTTCACAACTCAAATGGAAATAAAAGGCACCCCAAACTTTTCTCACAGAGTGAAATTAAATAGTAAAACCAAAAACTCTGATCATGCATATTTTCTTGACCTATGTGAAATAAAAACCTTAAAAAATTAGTTTATATTATTGCTCAGATTTTTAAATAAATGTTTATTATTAGTGGAACTCACCATTCTGTTATTTTCTGTTACAATTTCATCAAACAAGATCTTGTTTATACAAATCAATGCTTCTCAATATCTTTCCTTAAGGAGCTAGTCTACCTAAAAAACTACTTCTGCCATGCATTCTATGAAGAAACCCCAAGACATACATCTAGGATCAATGTTTTAATGCCAGTCACAAAAGCACTGTGATCACTAGATGCTAGTGGAATACAGTATGATCCAGCACCTTTGTCCCTGTCCTCAGTGTACATGATGGCTTCCTCTGAACAAACTTTCTGATCCCATAAGCCATGGATAAAAGCTTAGAGTTGTGTTAATCACTGCAACTGACAGAAGAGACAAAGAAAATTACGTATATTATAAGGTTGATCCAAATGGAAGAGATAGTGTACTTGGGGAGAGAAAAATGGAAATACGTATATGTAGCCCAGGAGTCTCAGGCTATTTGATATTTTCATTATAGACCAAAATGATGGAGTAGAGCCTTCCTATGCTAAGAGATGACATCAACCAGTGACATGCAGCAGGGACACTGAGGGCAAGATGAGAATTTGTTAAGCAATGTACACAAACTGGAGACATTTATAAAAAAACCCCAGGATATTGATCAGTAGGGGCAAATATAAACTATTACACCAAGAAAGGAAAAAATCAACTTCACATAAAAGCCTGCTGCAAGAGGAAAGAAACAACCATGTCTCTGCGTTCATAATGGAAAGAGAGCTAGTGCACTTAAATTGCAGCAGGAAAGACTTAGGTTAACCTCCCTCAGCACTAAGAATAGCACTGGAACAGACTGGCTGGTCTATAATGTTTCCATTATAGTAAGTCTTCACGAACAGCATAAACAAACGTGAAAGAACTGACACAGGCATTGGCGAGACCGTGTTGGAAAGGAGGATGTTTGGAGGCTCTCTAGAGACCTTCTTGCCAGCTCTGTGGTTCTTTGAAATCTCTTCTGTTTGTATGCATTTCTGAAATAGCTCCGTAACAGACCACAGGTCTTCTTTCTCTGGCGCCTGGCTTGACCCTACAGCCAAGTTTGGCCAGCGAGGCAGAGGGAAATTCAGGATCGCTAGTCCAAGTGGACCTTGCATGCAGCATTAACCTAGACACCAAACTTCTGGAGAAATCTCATTGCACTTTACGGTCTGGGAATAATAACTATGTATCAGAAAAATGTCCTGCTCCCAAACATTTCACATGAACTGCAATGCATGTGTGTGGAAAATAGTGCTAAAACTCCTATCTCAAGAAATTTCCCATTTAGGGAGTACAGGGCATGACATTATTGAAAATCACTTCTGTGATTTCACTGGTGCTAAGTTTGGTTTTCGTTTCTTCGCATCGGTCTGCTCAGAGATGGGCAACTAAGCACTGAGCCTGATCCTGGTGCTCTCCACTGTGTGTTGGTTGTTGTTGCTGTGTGTTTGGATCTGGGGAGGGGGGAAAGCAGGCAGGCAATCCAGACATCCCTTCTTAAGGTAAAACCACATTACTTTAGGATTCTTCACAATAAGCTCTGTCCTCAGATCATCTTTGTTTTTCTGTCTTGTATCTCTAATTTACTTTCGTAAGTTGCTTCCAGTAGCTTCCAGCCAGTGAGGTGTTTGTACATTACACATCCCAAAGGAATTCGGGATAGCTGCAACATGCTCTAGACCCTCACGTCTCTGCTTGTAGAGACGGAGAATCTACCCTTGGAGAAACCAAGCCGCTCAACTTCTTTCCCCTCCACAATGCCACATTAATGGTTTTCAACTGCTTCCAATATTAAAATCCTTAAACATTTTCATAGATGATTCCAACTGACGGATAATCAAGCCACTGCCAAGAAACTTGCTCTCTTCATGGCAGCAGATGAAGTTGTACATATTTAGGAGTAATCCACAATCCCTCAGGGGTCTGGAGACCAGAGTCTGAAAATCCCTACTTTCAGCTATTTCTTTACTTTAGCTTTCTTTAAAAACAGCAGCAACAACTACAAAAATTCTGCTGTCCCAGAAGGTCACTGCTCGGGTTTAATATAGTTAATAGAACTGAAATGTTTTAAAATCCAGTTTAGCCAGCTAAGCAACAGGAAAAGTGCCCATTTTCTTTGGTGGCTTTCCAAGCCCTACATGGTGATTGAGACAGCGCTCCATCACGGGCACTGCAAACAGTCGAGAGCTGTGGACAGACTGGCCCTGATGGATAATAATTCTTAATCAGGTTTTCTGGCTCTTTGGATGGAGAATTTGAATAAACTGCTGCTCATGTTGAGATGCATGCTTTGTCCTTGCAGACAGATTTGTTTATGTATCCCTAAAATACATTTGTAGAAGATCTTTCCACATACACTACTATTTTCTTTACACTAATCCACAATGTTTGATCAGGTAAAGCTGCTCTTGTGTTAACTAAATGCAAGGTCTGATGTTTCCAGCTGAAGATGGACCAAATTAATTAGGAAGGTATTGAAGACTCCTAACTCTTTATTGCACCTTAGAGACAAAATCTCCTCAGCACTCCTCAGGTAACTGCTATCACTAGGGAAACTGGGGAAGCATAGATCGTTGAGTAATGATGGCAGTTGATGTCAGAGCTGAAACAGTAACCCCATACCTTCTCTCTTGCATTCCTATGCAGCCCATGATCCATGAGGATTTGCTGCTATAAAATACAAATAGATATTAATTTTCTTTCCAACTTCAGTGTTTTTCTGTGGTCTGTTCCATGGCTGACTTGACTAGAATTATTGCATGAAAACATACAATGTCACTGGAAAGAGAAATATCTGGGAAAGAAAATGGTGCTCAATAAATTCTGCTCTTTGGAAATTCAGTAGCACTGTAGACCAAACCTGCAGAATCAGTTTTGAAGATGAACAGTTAGAAGGGTTCCCATTCTAGAGTTTATAAATGTTAACGATGTCCTGGAGAGACTGCCACTGAAATAGTTTTGAACTTGCTCCTTTGAGGAAGATGTCTCTATAAATGATTCGTGAGCTTTTTATTTGTTCAGCTAGGTCTACTATCAAAAGCGTTCTTCAGAAGCCTCAGACATTTACACCTAAAATGTCACCTGTGAATGAAAGTGTGATGTGTTTGCTGCTTAAGGAAGGGACGAGTTATCTGAGTGGTATCTAAAGCTCTGTCACTAAAAAGCTTTTTAATCCTGGATCAAAATCATGCTTGGTTCAAACCTCCAATGTTCCCTGCACAGTCTGGTAAGATGTTTGTACAGCTTCCTTTCCATGTAAAACTTTTAGATTGCTGGGGAAAAAATGCTGTGGAAATGCTGTATTACTTGCTATTTTAGATATAATGAGTAACAAAAGAATAGTCAGAAAGTTATTGCTGTGGTTTAAACTTCAAAGTAACTCTCAGGCCTCTGCCTGGCAGCAGAGTTGGGGAGAAGGGGGAACTGGTACTACCCATGGTACAGGAAGATGAAATTAGGGATTGTTTAAGGAAACAGGGACAATACAAGTTAATGGTACTGGGTCACCTGCATGAGGGATTTGGCCAATGCCACTGAGAGGCTGCTTTCTATCACCTCAGACAGTTGGGGCCATCACAGGGAGTCCCCAGTGACTAAAAAAAGGCAAATGGTATGTCCATTGTAAATAAAATCAGCAGGATCCAGAGAATTCAAAGCCAGACAAACTAAGCTCAGTCCCCCTGAAAATGATGGACTGCAGGGGTAGAATAAAAGTGGTGGAAAACTGACCAAACTGCTGAGTTCAAAGGGCAACCATCAACAATTCAAGGGGTAACTGGTGGCTGGTTATGAGTGGTGTGACCCTCAGGGGTCAATGCCAGGCCAGTACCTTTTGAAACTTCAGCAATGACCCAGACACAGGGATGGCCTACGTCTTAATTAAATTAGCCTAGTTGTGCACTCTGGAAGGCAGAGCTGCTGTTCAGAAAGCTCAAAATCCAGGAGTGGCCTAACAAGGACCTCAGAACATTCAGCAAAGACAAAACTGAAGTCCTGTACTGTGAGCAGGACAACCCACTGTGGCGGCATGGGCTAGAGGTACACTCGCAGGGTGGCAGCTCTGCCACACAGGACCTGCAGGCCCTGAAGGACATAAGGCACCAGTGAGACCTTAAGGCAAAGAAGGTAATGTATGGGCTGCATTAGCAACAGCGTGGCCAACAGGCCCAAGGAAGTGATTTTCTTCTAAATATTGCATCTTCTTTTGGGACTCCAGTACAGGAAAGATGTGAACAAAGGGAATGAAGCAGACTCACACTAACATAATCCCCCTGGCTGGCTGATCAGCTTGTTCTCATCATTCTTGATCATTCCAACAGCAGTTACATCAGCTGTGTTTTGTTGTAATTTTAAACTCGATTCCAAACACCAATGGAAACTCTGAATAGCGGAGGATGTACCAAGCCCTGAAGAATTCTATTAGAAACACTCATCATATGACTTCATATAGGAAAGTACTTGGAGAGCTGCAAACCAGACCTTAATCCATTTAACCTGTGTCCCTCCCATCAAGAGCAGCTTATGCGTGGTCTTCCTGGAATGCTAATGAATGGTATATTTTTTATTCAGTCTTCAAAACTTATGCCATTACAGTTTGTTTTCCAGAAATGAAATCCACAGCTGAATATTCTAGATCATTACACATTTGGTGAGAAATCTCCCAACGTTTCCCCACTAGGAATCTGTTTTATTTTTCGTACAGTCAAATTCTAAAAAGGTAAAAGAAAAAAAAAATGCAGAGAATTACATTCAGCTTTCACATTTTTCCATTGGCAAATGCTTTCCACCTCCAACTTCCTTAGAGAAAACAAATTAAGCCCCCGGCCCCCCTTTTTTTTTTCTATTTACTTCATTATTTGAATACGTTTCAGTGAAGTCAGGGACAGTTCTAGGAATAAGGCTTAACTAACTTGTACTTCCAAACTGCATATTTAACATGTTAACACTGAGTTCGGTGTGTTAATGTAGGACACTTGTTTTTTTAGGATCAACAAATGGCAAATGCTTCCATATGAAAAGAATATTCCCACCCACAGAAACAGAATTCAGCTTTCCTACAAACAATAGAGAATTAATATGCCTCTCAGAGGCACAGTCAGAATAAAAACAACCACACCCCAAATCCAAATGAGGTTCTCAGTTAGATATTTTCAGTGTTTCTTTTCTGAGACAGAGAATATTCTCCTATTAACAAGGTGAGCGGCAGGAACAAATTTATTGATGATTCTTGAAACGTTTAGGAATTTTGGGTGCTTACAGAAGGAACCTATTTAACAACAGGGTCTCACGTAATTTTTTGAAGAGTGGAGCATTTAAATATAAGGAAAAAATTCACCCTACTGATATCCACAGAAGCAACACTGACAAAACATCTTTAAGAGAAAGTCCACTAGCCAAAAAGTGCAAGAACTGTTCAATTTATAATTTTATTTGAAACACCTGAATTTAAGTTTTCATTACTAGATTAATGATCTTATTTAGTATTTATACAGTGTTTAATGCACTGGAACAATTTTACTTCTTCTAGGATTCGAAAAGCCAATCAGAGTGTTAGTGTTTCAAACGGATTCATTTTTAAGATTATTTTAAAGCTGCCTTTCCTCCATCTTTTGAAAGACAAATTCAAGTGCTATGTCATATCAACTGCTTAACCAATGTGTTGCAGTTCTGAGCTTGTGACCACCAAGAAAACTTTGTCAAGTAAACTGCATCACAGATACCGAAGAAAAGAGAATATCTAGAAACAAAATACAAAAAAAAAAAAAAAAAAGCCAAAACAAAATTTTTGAAAACAAAATTCAAACTGCTCAGCAATGTATGATAGAGTTTTGCAAAGATATTTGGTTTCCTGATTCAAATTTCCCCTGGGATTAGCAAATTAACAATAGCCTTATTTCTTAATGGTAATTAAGATCATCTAAATGTTATACAAATCAAAGACAAGAGCTTTAGATATTCAAAAAGCTAGTCTGCTTGAAATGAGTGAGGCTTGTGGGGAAGGAGGCATTTCATTATTGAAGATGCTTGTAAGATTTACTGGCAGATTCACAGATTATTTAAGGCCAGCAAGAGCCATTACCATCTAATCACACCTTCTGATAACACACAGTAAAGAACCTCACCTTGTAACTACTGCATCAAGCCCATTCCTTCTGCTTGAATTACCCTTTACTTTTGGAAGGACACCCAAGTCTTCTTTCACACTTTCAGAATGATGGAGAACTCACCAAGTCAGCAAGGTGCTTCTGTAACTCACTAACCTTATTAGAAGGTGTTTGCTTTCTTCCACTTGGAATTTGTTTAGACTCAGATAGACTGCACTGCTAACAGACTGTTTTCTAAAACAAGGGAGAAAGGTGCTGTAATTAGAAAAATTGCTTCCCAGCCTAATGTGTGCCGCAGTTGAGTCATCACGTAACATGGTTTTGCATAAGCGGAGAGAGATTTAACATCTCCCGTTTCTCACTGCAACGTACGATTTCTACTTTCAAGTCTTCCTGCAGTCCTTCTGTGATGTTGCTCTCACTAAAATGTCACTGATATTGAGTGAAGTACAACCACTAAGTACTACCTGCTAGCAACTGAAGCATTCACCCTTGTGTCAACCTTCCTCTTAGTATTTCTACCAGTCTCAAATTACTCTTAAAGCTGAACAGTGGGAGTTCATGGTCAAGATAGACTTCAGCAAGTTCATTCAGAAGTATCATCCTCACTGTTTTGAAAATAAGCGTGAATGAGCAGTTTTCAAAGATTTGCTATAGTCGTGAATGACACATTATTTTTGACTTGACAGCGATACAGGGCATCCTGACCTGCGGGACATGTCATTTGTCCATCCCTCTCTCCAGCAGTACTATCCCAGCTGAGTCCCAGCATGGTCTGTATCTAGTCTACATGAAGCAAACAAATTTGCAATTCCGATGCTTCCTGTTAATTATTAGTAGTCCCAGCCTTCAATATGCCAAAACAAGTCTCCAGCCCAAGCAGAATGAAAGTGGAATGGGTTGTATGTGAAGTATAGCCAAGCTTGTCTGGTAATCAAATAGCACAGCTAATATGAAAACATACCATAATCTACAGACTAGTCCTTTCATTAAATGATTATTCTCAAAGACTTTATTAACTTTATTAAAAGCAGAAAAGGTCATATGAAAGGCTAACATAACTGAGATATTATGTTAAACTATGAGCCTTTTAAGGTATACACCTTTGTAAAAAGTTGCAGCATATTAAATATATTTAATTACTCCAGAATAATTTCTAATTTCAAAGGCCCATTTTTATGGAACAATGATAAATTAGAGCACAGATGAATTATTTTACAGATTAATACACACAGTTCTTTCTGCAATCAAGACTTTAAACGGTTCTAATAGCTGTAGCACTTATAGTAGGTTCTTTAAGTGCCAAGCAATTATAATTGTTCTCTTAGCATACTGGTTTAATTTAATACCTCCCAAGTTGCAGAAAATTTGACTTCTGCAGTGGAACACATTCATTCACCATATTTCCTTCCAGAATGATAAAATATTTAAAAGGAAATGAATGACCTAGAAAAAGCAATACAATTTTGCTAATTACCACACAACATGCTGTTATAGCTCAGACTTCTTGAGATCAAGACTCAGGCAAGACATGGGTGTAGACCATAAGCCACTTATCCCTCATTTCCACTCAAGAATAAACTAGGCCCATAGTTGCTGGTGTTGGAAGTGTGCTTCACCACATGTCCAGAGCAGTGGGAACTCAGCAAGTACAAAAATGTAGCAACTGTGGAGTAACTAAATTTATCTCAGTACTTGTAATACTATGCGTAAAGCTAGTTTTCTGACTAGTGTTTAGGAGTTTTGTCCAACTTTTTGCTCCAAGAGCAAGCAGGAGACATTTCACTTGTGTTAGTCACTCGGTCAAATAACTGGAGTTCTCCACATGATACCCTATGCTGAACACCTCAGATCACAAATCATACAAATGCTACATATTAAAGTGAGAAAGTTAAGTTTAATGTCTATTTTTAAGGAAACCTCTCCCCCTTGTCTTATAGGTAGGTCTTCATCAAGTGGAATGTCCCTTACCTGTACACAGTTAAGCCAAAGGCTTTTTGGTATTGGCCTGTGAAGTCCTAGACTGTGAATCTGGTTTTCACTCTTTTTACTTACAGTTTTTATTCTTTTGGAAATAAAAAGAAGCTTAGAATACAGATCCAAAGAGTCTACTCAAGTCTGCAGAAAGTATGAAGCAGGTACACTGAGGAGCAATGCTTCATGCATCACAGTGGAGTACGACTTCCAAACAGTGATAATAGTCAAGAGTGAACAGAGTTTACCCACTTATTATTTGGGAAATAGGGAGTTTAGGCAATTCTTCATGCCTGGCTGGCAACTTCAGGTAAGGGAGTTTTCTCATTGCACCACTTTCTCAAACACACCTCTGGCTGACACCGAGCAGAGGAGCAGGCTTGCCTCAAGCATGTCGGCAGGCTCGTGCTGGAGTTTGGTGCTACGAGGGATGATGGGGACAGGGGACAGTGGGGCAGCATGCTCTGGAAGAGGGGTGGAACTGGAGGATTTGACTTCTTACATAATAAGAAAGGAAATATTGCATGTCAAAGTCTGGTGTCTAAGGCCAAAATACATCTTATTTTAGATTAAGGTAATAAAGAAGCACTATGAAAATATAAAAATTGGAGAAATGATATATGAGAGTATTTGTTTGCCACCTCTGAGAAAATGACTAATTGATTGGGTTAGCAATGAATTTTTGGTTTCTGAAGAAACATTAAAGTTAGATGAACTACTGGTTTATTAGTTTCTGGAAGAGTAATTCCTCCTCTTGTGTAATGTAACAAAAAAGCAAGACACTGTCACTGTGGAGACAGAGAGACATGAACAACCATCAAGGTTCAGAGCGACATTGTAAAAAGGAGTTTCACCTTTAGGTCACTGGTTGAATTTTAAATAGAGGAATTGCCACATGCTTCTGGGGAGTTGTTTGATGACCTGGGTCAGCTCGATCTCAAATACAGCTCAGTCCCTAACAGACAAGTGTTGCCATCATAAGCACTGCAGCAACAGATAACCTCCCCAATGAGCCTGACTGGAAGGAGCATCCTTAAACCAGCTCTCTTCGAAATACTGTGTTGCAACAGCCTTCCGTCTGCAAAAATGGAAGAGGACCTAGTTTCCTCTACCCTAACACCTAAAGCTGAACTAATACTGGCCTATCCAGGTCTTCCTGCAGGGTGGCTCTCCCTTCCGAAGTGTCCACTTCCCCACTCAGTTTGGTATCATCAGCAAACTTCCTCAGGGTAGACTTGACCCCTTCATCCAGATAACTTATGAAGATATTAAACAGCGTTGGGCCCCATATGTCTCCCTGGGGGACCCCACTTGTGACAGATTGCCAGATTGAAAAGGAGGTTCTGAAGGTTTGCAGGGAAGGCTGATTCAGCCCCTATTATCTTAGGAACTGGTCTAATTCACAGTTGAGGCATTCTTCTGATCATCAGACACCTTGCTTTTTCAACAAAAATGCCTGAGCACTGGTCTAGCAGGACTTGCTTAATGTTTTCTTTAACCCTTTCAGACACTGAAGAAGCCTGTTGTGAAAAAGCATGCAGAGAAACCAATCAAATAAATCCAAGCAACCCATTTCCCGATCTATATTTGCAAATTCTGGCCAAACTTAATAAGGACTTAGTGTTGGAAAGGAACAACTTTATGTGTCACAGTTTAGATGTATCTCTAACTAAAAATAAATATGTAATTGAACCCTTAAAAAGAAAGTTGAGGAAGATAATTGCATAATTAATACAGGAGTAGTCTTAGGACCAATGGTCACCTCAAACTGTAAAACCACAGCATAAAATACAACACCACAAAACCCCCATTTCATTTGATTTATGCTTCACGAAAAAGCAAAACAAATGTTATACAAATATTTTCAGTAGCTGAAAACTGACTATCACTAAAAAACCACAGCCACAGTCGTTCCTCATTGCTGGGCTGAACTGTTCTCAAAATAATCCAACGTAAAGGACAGTGACGGAAATATTTCCAGTACTCAGCAGTCCCAAAGCATTAAACTGCTGTGTTTGGTGCACATCGCCTTACTTGGTACTTAGCAGTATTAGTTAAGCTTCAGTCTACAGTTTACAAAGCACTCTGAACTCTCCTGGCCTCTCTCATCCTAAAATCTCAGAATTGTCACCGCTGTTTTCTTGCAAATACGTTTAAGTAACATTAAAAATGACATTTCATTGCATGCCCATTAAAATAAATATGTTGGAAACAGCAGAGAGCATGGAGCCAGAGTCACTTCTGTCTCAGAAGCAGCTATGAACAGCTCTGAAAAATACACATACTGTTGCTCTCTGCAGATCTTTCAGACCAAAAGAAGCAGGAGGAGCAGAACTTTAATAACATCTGAAAATGTGAATCCCAGAATCTATTTAACACAGAAAAGGAGAAAAATTCTAGAGAAATTATGTCAGAAACCATACTTACTGTTCAAGTAGTACACCATATTTTCCCTCACTGTTGCAGAAACAGTCACCAAGTGTATTTGCAAGAAAATATTTAAATAAAAATTGATGAAGTGTCAACACTTGACTGCTTATTTAAATTGGACAAAATTATAAAAGCTGCTACAGTGTGTTCAATTTGTTCCAATGTTATTATATACCATAAGGGCTCATTTGAGCAGTGAGAACACTGCAGACAAGGCGTTACGATTACAAGATGTCTTAGACTTCTCCCTAGTACAGTATGAAATACAATCTAAAGCAGCTGAAATTCTTTTAGTGGAGCTAATTCCTTCCCACCGGGGCTTGATTGGGAAAAAAAGAATGACTGTTCCTTTAGCTGCAAGAACACTTTGTTATTTGCTTAATGGGAAGTTAAATGAATCAAAGCTTCAGACAGCAAAAAAAAATCCACCATCAATTAAAGTGTCAAATTTTTAATAGGAAAGCAAATCAGATTTATTTAAAACCTGAGATCTCAGTTCTGGTGTATTTATATTTTCCCAAGATTGAGCTTATTGCTTATGATAATTTTCATAGTTGATGCTTTCTGAGGAGCATGGGTGACCATGGGAGAGGGCTCCCATTTCTGCCCTGCTCCTGCTCAGTGTAATTTACACGTCAACTATTTACACTGTATTAATTGACATTAGTAGCCCGGGTGACTAATGAAGAGGACCATGGTAAGCAGTAGCTGTTAATGCTCCAGGTGCACCTCAGCTGATGAAAAGTCTGTACAGGAGCTCAATGCACACTGTCATCCCAAGCACCACCCACATTATCAACTGAAAACAAGGCACTGGAGTGCTAACTTCTCTCTCCTTTCATACTCTGTCACCCTCAGAGGGGAAGCACAATGGAAGCCCCTGATGACTGTAATGTTCTCCACATTCTGTTCCAAACACATTCCCTAGGAAATCATTCCCATACACCTGCATTTTCTAAACACAGGCTGTATGGTGAGTTCTCATATTCCAACTACAGCACATGTCGGTCCGAATTTCTGGACCAGGCACCTTTGCACGGACACTTACAGGCTGTGGAGGATGATGCATGGTTACAGCCTCTCAGCAGTGCTTACAGTCTCTCAGTTCAGCACGTGGTTCTAACAACCAGGTAAGGCGCAGAGGCATCTTGCAGAGGCTTACAGAGCCTAGGAACCCGAGTGCATACCAGAGTCACTGCTGTATGACATTGCACCGGACAGCTTGTACCTCACCTGGAAACCAGCACACCAGCTGAATCCCTAGCTGTTTAACATTATCCATACTTCTTGCCCAGCAAAGATGTTTTGCTTGGAAAATTAGATATCCATACATTTTTCAACGCAGTCGACTCTATGGTAACTTTGTACACCCCAGATGAGTGAGAACCATAGGGTTCTGACCATAAATAAGAAGCACGTATTCCATGACCTGCTGTGTCTTCCACAAAACCAGGTAAAAGCACAAGGCAGTTAATCAAATATTAAGAGGTTCTAAGCATATAGTAGCAACCAGTAAAACTAGCATGAGAAATGCGCCAGCCTCCTTCAGTCATAAAACACTGGAGAAAAAGGACCTTAAAATTTTAAAACTGATCATAACTTTTAAAATATCAGCGTTATGAAACTTTTTTTCTGTGTACTATTATTCAAGTGTGGAAACTGCCATGGAAATAGACTAAGGCTTCACCCAGGATGGCTTCTAGTTGGGACTCTTGTGCTCTGCAAGCCCCCTTGCTAGTGTGGGGCGTCCTGCACGGGGTGGGGGGAGACCTGCCAGCACTAGATCTCTCTCACAGCTTGCAAGCCTCTTTACCAACAAGCTGTTCCTCACTGGGAGCCAGATATCATACTCCAAACAAACCCCTAAACCAGCTTAAACTTCACAGAATTTTACACCTTTAGCACACCTTAATGGCCCATAAACCTTTTAAAGGTCACATCTCGAAACTATTGTTTCTTCAGCATATACAACAAGGAGAAATAGCCTTGTGTTTCAAAGCCAAAATAAAAATAATAAAAAATTATCTGTTCTGCATTGGAGAATTCCCCTCTGCCTTAGTTTACTATTTATAAACCACCAGTCTGGGATTAATTATTATAAATCCTTAAAGCTGAAAAGAAGATTTCAGGCATGTTATGCTACGTATAATCTATACCATTATTAAACTGCAGCTGCAATGCACTTTATGTCCTATTTCTATTGGTCACCTTTTACATTCCTGCATTTCACCTATGGCAAATTTTGCTCCTTGAGAGAAAGCATTTCTTACTATTTTCAAAACACCAGAGCACCCATCCGATGTGCCACTGCACAACAGGAGCGGTGTCACCTGTAAAGCATACTCACCGGGCACCCCATCTCTCATCCAATAATTGATGTCTGTTCCATCTGCGTTGTTGTAAACATCCGTAACGTTGATGGGCCGCAGCAGAGTCATGATCTCTTTCACAATGTCCCGAGCTTTGGCATTGCCAGTAAAGCCCAGCCCAGATGGCTTGAAGGTGCCCTCATCAGACTCCATGACGATAACGAAGTTGGAGATATTTTCCTAAACATGTAAGGAAAGAGATATGGGTTTGTGATTGCTATTTTAACTCGCCTCATATACTGGATTCTAGCTGTCAGCGTAAGCATACCATAACACATTTGTTTAAGCAGTAGAGAAACGCTTCCTGTCACCGCATGTATCTAAGCAAAAATGAAGGGACCTAATCTTTCTGTATTCAAACACTGAAAGCGTTTAAGTTCAGTTCTGAGGCACCAATATTCTGTAGGAGCCTCAACACGGCTGGCCTGCTGTCCCCAGTTACTTGCTTTAAGACTTCTGAAGTGCCACCTAGAAAGATAAGCCATTATCACACTATTTGAGTTTTCATTTGCAGCTCTTAATTTCTTCTCAGACCTGAATCTCAGATATTTTGTTGCGGGGGGGGGGGGGGGGGGGGGGTGGGGAGGGGGATGCAGCCTGGTTGGCTTTGAAATTACATGCATTCAAAGCTTGCTTAGACTGTGAAGGACATCCCGTTAAAACAACAACAACAACAAAACAGCCTCTGTCTCTTCAGAAACACATGATTTTCAGTATATCATGTATCAACTCTGACTTGGGTTGGAGGACTGTGATGCCAAGGTTCCTCCTGACCTGAAGGAATACTGTCTGTTTTAAGGGAATTTTGTGCTTCCAAGGTAAGTCCTTATAGGAAACATGAAATTTTAAGATTTGTGTACAAATGGCATAATAACATTAGCCATTAGAGTGCACTTGGAAGACTCTTTTTAGCTAAAAGAACAAAAATTATCATCCAGAGCCATTTATTTTCTTCTCATACACATCAAACACCCAGTCACAAAGGTTTAATTAGAATAAAGTGCCTAGAACTTTATGTGAGGGAAGATCCCACTCTTTTCAGAGGCATGCCACTTCTTTTTTCAAAATAAAACAGTTTATAGCCAGGTTGGGCAGAAAAAAGCTATACTTCAGACTATCTTTGTGGTGACTAAAAGAACTTACTGCAGGTTTTACTCCTATGCCTAGATCTCATTTCAGAATTTTATGGCTGTCATGAATTATTACAAGAAAATCACTATAAGAGATATGTGATAGTGGTAACAGATCCATGTCATTAACAGCTTACATAAGTCCACAATTCAGTAAAGAATTCTTCCACGTTTTTCTGGATATAAAACCAGATATGAGCTACAGGTGGCTGTGAATGTGATAGTCACATGAGTTTTCAGAAGTTCTTTAGAGGATTTGGCAAGAACTGTATTTTATTCTCTCCTTTCCCAAAAAAACTATCTTCTGAGTGAAACAAGTTCTAACACAGCAGAGATATTCAATTCTAAATTAGAAATATATCCAGCAGTTAAAAAATTTAATACAAAATATTTGTATATGATGAAGTAACTGTAAATGTTATAATATCTTAAAATAACCCATCCAACTATTGGAAATCAAGGGGGAAATAACCAGTGTTGTCATAAAATTGGCAATCACTATTTTTATACACCAAAAAAAAGCTTCAGTTTCTAAAATACTGAATGTAAAGAATTAGGATATGTGTGGTGTCTAGGCTTATCATCAAATTCAGTATTACAGGGCATGAGTCTCCACCTGAAATCATCATTCACAGACCCTCTGAGCGCAGTGGGAGAGAAGCAGGCCAAGAAAAGCATGCTGCAGGGTAAAAGGGACCAATGATGCTCCAAATTCACAGATACAAAAGAATTAATGTCGCAAAATGTAAATCTCCTTTATATCACAAGCCCAAGGAGCAAGACGTAGGGAAGACAACACACATTTTGGTGTGTTGGTGAATTGCCAATGAAAGCTACTTTAATTATAGGCACAAATACCATGATAAAAAGTCATTCAGGAACGGCCTCTAAGTCTTCGCAGCAGGACTTCTGCTCATTTTTAGAGAAGCTGCAATGCGTAGAAGCAGTAAGGCAAGTGGTAGGGACTATTCAGGACAGGTGAGGTGAGGAGAAGAGCAAGCGTGGGAACAGCATAGACACTGAAATCTCACCTACCACTACACAGAATTCCTGAATTCCAAAACTTCATAAACTGCTAGTATAGCAGCATTACTGCAGTCTTTAGTTGTGTTTTCTCATATAGGATTTTGCATGTGCTTTGAATATGAAACTGAGAAAACAAACCACCCACAATACATTACACCATATTCTTGCTGTGTAAGAAAGCTGTTCTGAGAACATGCTGGAGTGGCACAAAACCAGGATGCCACTGGGGAGAGAAAGTAGCCTCATTGGGGGATAAAAAAGAAACAGGTCACAACTACTTGATGTACCATGTGTCCTTGAGAAAGCTTTTTTCTTATTTAGTCCACTAGAAGATAAAATTAATTCTAAAACTATCCACTGTTGAGTTTGAAAGCTGCAATCGTAAAAGAATGGTTTCACCATTCCCATTTTTGTACACGTGTATTGGCATTTCTACTTACATAGAGAGAATTACACGCTGGACAATATGTTGCAGGGAAGATGCTCCATTGCCCTTTGCCCTCTGGGGTGCAGGAATAACTGCCGCTTAGCAGAACGGGGTGAGACCGTACATCGCTTCCTTGACTCACTCAAGGGAACACCACAACAAACCAATAAGGTTTTATAAAATAGCTGCAGGGTCAGCTGTTTCCTTCATTTTCCCCCCATACTAACGTATCATTTAACTAAGCATTTTAGACTCCATGAAATTTTTTTTCCAGAAAGTAATCCCATTTGCTGCATCTTGATACTGTGCCACTTAGCACATACCAGAAGATTAAATCTTGTTGGTGTAACCTGCTGCCTAATTCTCTGAACATCAAAACAGACTTTTATCCTTTACCTTCTTATGACTCGGTCACAGAAGAAGTCACCCCTCTTTATTTTACCATGATTAGGTCTTCGACTGATTTTTTTAAATTAAATTTTACAATACATATTGGATGGGAAAAGTGGCTTTCTATAGCCTGTTGTTTTCATTGAATATGCAAATAGGCACGATTCTTGCCAATACTTCTCAGGGTTTTTTTATTTTATTTTATTTTATTTTATTTTATTTTATTTTATTTTATTTTATTTTATTTCATTTCATTTCATTTCATTTCATTTCATTTCATTTCATTTCATTTTATTCCTGCTTTCTCTATAAGCAATCTATTTTTATCTCTGTTAAGCAAAACTGAAAACATAAGTGCTTCTCATCTCTAAGGCAAACACTTGAAACCATGAAATTACAGTCAAATCTTTTCAATTAAGAAAACAAACCCTTGTCATATGCATAACTCGTACTTCTATCGGTAGGAAACATGTCCCATCTAGAGTAGACGCTGGCAATTGCAAGCATACAGGTAGCTGCTTATTCAGTCAAAATCCCAATTAATTCTTACCAAATGTTAAACTAGACTCAAACATCTCATGACTAATCTACTGTGTCACTGACGGCAATTCCTCTTATCCGGTTAAAGCAGTGAGATACCTGAAAGGATAAGAACAGCTGTCCTAAAAGCCTTCAGTAATTTGGGACTGTTTAAAATAGTGTTATTACTTGTCCAATAGCTCATTTACTGGTTTCCTTTCTCAATCCACTGAGAAAAATCACCACTTTGCAGGGAAAATACTAAAGTCTGTAATGGCAAAGCACAGTCCTTGACTAACGGTGAATTTCTTCCAGTAATAAGGGACATCAGTCAATCCGAGAGCGCATTTTCAGCTTTCTGCTATTGATTTACACTTAACTTTAGGGAACACCAACACTTGTATTCCTGAACGTCAGTATTTGACTCAGAGCGGTTGGGATACAAGTATAGCTTGGCAACAACCGTGTTGCAAAACTTAATGGTGAAATGATGGTCATCGCACTTGCAGTACTCAAAGTGTGTTGAAATCAACGCCCAGCTTTGTTAGGCTGGCAACTAAGACTACAGGAAAGACGAGAAAACACCGGAAACAGCTATGTGGATGTGACAGCTGGGAAAAAAAAAAAAAATCCTCTAACTATTTAATAACATATAAACATGGTGTAGTGTAATTTTGAGTCGTTGTTTAGAATCAAGATTATTTAATGAAGCAAAACAGCATAAATGGAACCTAGAGAAAAAACCCACCAGAACAGCTGTTAAGAAGCAGAGATATGCCAGCATCAAGGCATAATAACCACCAGTCACAAGCGTGATCATACCGCTCACATTCTTTTTGAATGAAGACAGGGAAAATGAGGGACACTGTGAGTTACAAATTTTTGTAAATTACCCCATCATTAAAAAAAAAAGCTTCTGTAATGCTGAAGATTAGTACAATTTTTGATAGCTGTCAAGTTATGAAGAAGGCTCGTACTTTTTTAAAAAGATGATATGTTTTTCTGCCACATTTTATGGGAAAGCAGTCTGTAAAAAAGTCCACAGATCAGAGTTACAGAGCTGTGACCTCCAAGAAGTCAGTGACAAAAGTCCCAGTAACTTCAACAGCCCTGGAGCAGGATTTGGCCATGTACTTATTAACATTTCACTCAGTAAAAACATATTACTAGCATGTCTTGCCTTGTACAATGCCGCTGCTGTTTCCCCTGCAGCCACTTGCCAGCACTCACAGAGATGACCATTCAGTATTGTGGGTTCTCTGGGACAACAAAAAAGCAGACAGCTCTGAAGACAGCAGCAGGCTATGTAAGGTATTAATCAGATCACCTGCAGCCTTGCCTTGGGAGGTGTTTTCTTTGATAAAGAGGCATATCAAAGAAAAGTGTTCTTCCTGGAAAACGTTCCTTGACTTGAGCCCTTTTATGGCTCAGATGCAAGGGTATCAAAACACTGTCTATGACTCTGAATGACTCTGTCCCACTGCTGTTCCTTTTTGAAAGGTATTATGAATTTGTTTGAAACTAGGCCACGCTGCCAGAATTAAAAAATGTGGTTTACATCTTTCAACCAAATACAACTTTTACTGCTTTCAATAAGCAAGTGAGTACTTCTGTAACTTTCAGAAACAGACTGATAACAATAAATCGGCAATACTTGAGAAATCCTCACAGCACACACATGGTTAATATTTCCTGGGTTTATGCAAAACGGTTTTAGGCTCTCATTTGGGTAAGAGGTTGTGCTGGAGTTAAACCACGACAGAGGTGCAATGTTAAAATGAAAATAAATCAATGAGGAGGAAGCTTATCACAAGTCAACAAGACGCAACAATTTGCTGTGTCGTGCACAGCTGCAGGGAATTTGGACAGAAGGAGCCCAGCTTTCCTACAGCAGGACATCCCGAAGTACCAAGGACCTGTGGTCAGGTGCATCTGCCTGGGGCATGAAAGGAGAGCAGCTCTCCCCATAATATGTTTCCACCATTTCACAATGTTCCAGATGGCAACTCTGCTAATTGCATGAGGGAAAGAAAATGAGGAAAGGTAGAAAGAAGTTCTCCTAACACTAGATGTGAATGAAATTTGCCCACATGGAATGAAGACTAGACAGCCAGGAGACCCACTGCCATGGCTGATTCCAGGTCTGTGGAATCCTTAGCCTGTTTCATGCAGGCTAAGGAATCAAACCCTTTTTGTGGTTTGGTAAAATCTGGTTTCCTCTGCAGCTTTCACTAGGATGGTGACACCTCAATATTAAGAATTATGAATTCCTACTAACCTAGAAGTGGTGTAACATACAACTGTAAGTATGCTAGCTTTATTATGCTTAGCACAATCAAAGGTACTTCTGGTTGTTAACAGTGATTCTGGAGAATCCAGTGCAATAATTCATATTTGGAGTTACGTAACTGAACATTTGTCTTTTTATTAATTTATTTCATTTGCCAGTGAAGGGATCAACAGGAAAGCAGTTATCGAAATAACAAGTAGCAATTTTGCAGCACTTTCGATTCCAGAGTGTATTTCCTGAGAACAGTCAATAGGCAAATGGTCAACACATTTCGCTGGGATAAAAGAACCCACATTGAGATTCTTGATGTGTTTGGTTCAAATCCCACACATATGCATGTCTCACATTTCACCAGAGTATTTGGTACCTTGGAAAATAAACAGGATGTTGAAAGACATGAGTTTTCTGAAAACTCTGATTTTGAAGAGCCAATATTTTCTGGGGAAGAATAATTTCACCTGAAAGTGGTGATTTTTTTATATGTGCTTCTGAGAGAAGGCAACTCATTAGCAAATCACAGTAGAAGCCTACTAGCATCAACAAATTGTACTTAACTTAGCAACCAGATACCAGCATCTCACAAAGTTCTGTTTTCATGTAGACCCAGTTTGGGCAAAATATCAAATCTTAGTAATAACCACAAAAAGGAAACCACATTAAGCACTGGTGATCGGTATTCTTCATAAAGTTAAACCTTTCCTAAAAAGTTAAGGCAGTGTATGGCATTTGCACCAGAAACTTAGGTAAGTACAGTAAACTGTACTTACTTACTTACTTACTTCTTCCTTAAGATAGGAAGAAAGGCACATCATTAAGACAGGAATAAAAGCATGCAGAAATATTTTAAGAATTCTTTCTCTAATGTAGTTTGAATTAAATTCATAAGGCATTAATGCCTCCAATGGTCACAACAGAGTTACTGAAGTCAATCTGAATGTGGACTAGGATCTCTTAGTCTTGTAATTACAAAATGTATTTTCTTTTCCAGGAGATTGTATGCAATACTTCTATTCCATAATAAATAATATCAGCCATTCGTAGACCCTTAATTCAGGTGGGTAGAGAACTGTAACTTTGTCTTCGTGGCACACAGATCTTTCACACAAACCAGTCCAAAGCAACAAAAGGAGGACAGACAGTTCATTACATACACTTCTTTTTCCCCTCATGAAGACAGCATAAGAGTAAACATACAACAAAAACCCTCCTGGAGGGCACTCAGATACCGTTGTTAAAGGCTGTAGGAGAATCTGTACTGAGTAGCTGCAACATGAGGTCCTCCAGAATTATTAAACCATGTTGCTCCTGCTTCTTCCATTCAACTGGGAAAGGAAAGCAGCAGTTGCAATGATGTTTCCCATTTCTGAAGATATTTACTGTATTGTCTGTATGTAAGAGACCTACTCAGCAACTGGGTCACACACCACTAAGCTCTGGGCAAAAACTTTCGATGTAGTGTTGAAACCCAAGATCTGGAACCTGATTTACCTTTAGATCCTTTAATTTTGTTACCTGCCATCAAGATAAAGGGTTTTTTATTGTAAAGGAAAATCGAGCCTCTTTCCAGTCTAGGATTAAATCTAATTACTGTCTCACAGTTAAAAGCAATGAGAACTTCAGCTCATATCTCCTTTGGGAGGGAAGCTGACAGTGATTCCCCTGGGAGGCTTCTACCCCATGGTCAAAACTGAGCAGGTGCTCTGCGATGGTGGGTGGCAGGTACCCCTGCACTAATGGAGGCACTGAAACTGCTGGAAGATAATTGGCTTTCAACTCCTGGAAAAATCATACAAAGGAAACGATGGATGAGGACCACGAGCTGCTCTCCAGAAAAACATGGTAAAATGAAAGCACAGTTGCATGAGTAATCTATGTGTTTGAGCTTATTCTGGCTGCAGTTGGGCAAGCATGCTTTTCCTAAGCATCTATTTACTGGATGCTGTCAGAAACAGGAGACAACACTAGACTGAGCTTCTGGTCAATCACTATGGCAGCTCTTACATTTTCTTACAAGCTCTGAACAGCCAATATACCCTATTGCTGGTTCTAATAACTAGAAATTATACTACTGGGCTCTACAGAAATACTGGAGTGATACAAATAATGCTATTATGCAGGGATATGAGTTAATTGCTGGCACAGTAGTAAAACCACTATGCTGCTGCTATCTTAGCTACAGTAACTTATCCACTTTCTAGTGGTGGCAACCTAAAATGACGGATGAAGAAGAAAGGCCTGAAATTAAATTGAAAGAAAAAAATAAACAAGCGAGGAAAGTAAGAGTATTTGTACTTGTCCAGTGCTATATTGTCCTCATTTCTTCTCCCTTGCCACATATCCGCTGACATGAGGAGGTAATTTACAATGTCAAGGAAATCCATGTCTGTCTGTGCTGAATTACTGCATTCATATTTCTACTTGTTTGTAGCGAACTGAAGTCATAATAAGCCCAGCTATGTAGATGAGTCATACAGGCCATCTTTCATTTAACAAGGCATCTTTAAATACCACTCTTAGTTAACTTGCACCCATTGCCATCAGCAAGCAATGTTTATGCCATACTATCCTAATTGCCAGAAATTTGCGCAAGTAAATCATTAAAAGGTTAAGTTATTTTTCATGCTAAATATAATGTACAGTATTAATCTGCTTTATTTTGTTATTATGAGTAATGTGATGTCCTATAGTTGTATCAATTTATAATTATGCCAGATCACATGGCAGGGGGGAAAACAAGAACAACAAACAACAGACGGATGTCATTTCTGCTTAAATTCTCCATGTAAATTACAAATTCATGTGAAGTTAGACTGGGCTTTCTTCACAGAGCACAACATCCAGATGGAATCGTCAGCAGCAGAGCAAAAATTGAGGCGCATCTTTGTTTCAATTGTTTTTTAAAAGTGAAGTAACCAAATAGCTTTCAAACAACATCCAGCCTGATTTATATTTCCCTATTTGATCCTTAAGCCTGCTTTTTAATATCCCATCTATATATAAATCCTAGAGACAACAGTGAAATGTAGAAATTTTGGCAAAAGATCAGATGTGCCTGAGAATTTCATGTGCTGCTGACACCACCACCATAGGATGGAGCTTATTTTCCTACACGGAAATCTACATTTCTCATAAGCAGTGTGCACTAGGCACACAGAATCCCTCCAGCTCCTCCAAAACAGCCTTCTCTACATGAGAAGCATCTTTTTCCTGTGCTATATATTCCAGAAAACTTCACTCTAGTTTAATTCTGCTGAACACCAGAGTACCAGGGGTAAATCCAGAGTCCTTAATACATATTAACTGCAAACGGTCACCTCCCTGAAGCTGAGAAAGAAAGCTCTTAGGTAACTTCTTCCCAATGAGAGAGCTGAACTATCCCTGTAATTTGGAGATATAAGGAGGAACTGCACTATATGGGTAGTTAAATACACTTCTTAGCAATGTTACACAAGTTAGTGGGAAATAACTGTTCATCAAAAAAACCCACACAACCACTGTAATGCTGTCTCCGACAACTCTATTGCAGATGGAATTTGATTTAACTTTGTTGATCACAATGAATTTGAAGTGAAATTTCCATTTATTTGCTCTGATAGTTTGCTTACCAATAAAAACATACTCTTAGGAATTGCTTGTCAGTCTGCTTTCATACAGTTGTACAGCAGGTGACTTCCTAAGCACATTTGCACTCATCGTGTCTCTGCTTTGCATATATTAACCACTGCTGAGAGTAATACTAGTAGATTAGGGAAAAGAATACAAGATAACCACTTCATCTTAGTTATATAAGTAAAGCATAATTTTTCTGGGAAAAATCCCCCCACAGAATCCATAGACTTATCTCCGAAATAGTTTTATGCAACTGCCCTTTATGTCAGGCTGCACTTTGAAAAGGCAGTTGTTGGTAGAAGAGAAAGATGTGATAATGCACAATATTTTTATCCTGATAACCAGTCATAGAGTTTGTGTGTTGCTTGCATCATCAGAAATCAACCATCTAAAATGTTCCACATCCCATAAAGTAGTAATTGGCAAACAGTATTTTAGACTACACACTATTATGATAAGATAGCAAAGATTTTTCTCTGTATCATTTTATGTTTTACATTGTAAAATATTATGGGAAAATGCAATAAAGCAGAAACATCTAAGATAAACAAAATTTACTTATATTGCCAACATATGTGGAACATTCGTCATTCATTCTCAGAAAGTCAGCTATGTTTGAAAATTATGGCAGATATCATCATGAAATATCTGTTTCAGAACAGTTTTGTGACAGAGTATCTTAGATCAAGCGGAACATGTATATGTGTGGTCACATCATTTTCTGTTAAATGTAAAACGAAGTTTACATTTGTGATTAAAACCAGAAAATACACTTTCAGGCAGAACTGGAATCACTGGTTTTGGTCAGATATTAAGCTGAACATTTTGACAAAAGCAAGTCACAAGACTAGGGAGAAAAATCGCTGCCAAGCAAATCATCTGAAGACATCATTTACCTTGTGCAACTGATAGTATTGCTGAGCTCCTATTCCTCCTTGTTCTTCTCCCGTCCATAGCACCAAGCGCAGAGTCCTTTTTGGGCGAAGTCCTAAAACGTAATTTTAAATATTGTTTGTAGTACTAAATATCCATGTATTCGGGCATTTTTTGAATTGGACTCTACCCTCCAGTGGATGAAAGACCTGAATTTCCATTCAGTCATCTCCACATTCACCAAACGCAACCTTTGTTATTCATCGTCCATAAACTTTTTGCTTTGGGGGAAGGACTGGGGCGCAGAGAGAAAACCCACGTGAGAAAGGAGTGGTGCTGCTACCAGTTGCTTTTGCTGCAGTAGCACAAGAGAAGCACATTTTGGGACGTAATTCAGGTGTCTGAAAACCATAACATAACTACCTCGATAGATTTCGGAGACTTACACTGTTGTGGTTGTGGTGGTCTGCAGTAATGTAAGTAAGATCCAGTTTCAGCAGATCCACAGCAAATTTTCATGACAAGTACCATTGCTTTGTCACGGTTAATTTATTCAAAATTAATTGAAAATGAGCTGCTGGATTTTTATGAGAAAGATTTTTCAAGAACTAGGGGGCTCTGCAATATTATTTTGCTTTTTATCAGGGAAATGAAAAGCAACAATCTGTGCTTTGGAATCTAAAATACAATCAGCTGCTGAATGTATGCACAGCTTTTTAAACAAGGCAAATACAAGCCCGTTCTGTACTTTGCTATGTTAGCTCAGTAAGAAAGATAAGCTCTCAGCTAAATTTTGAAACCATCTCTTCCACAGCAGATCTGAACAGATAGAAGTTGTTGCCCTTTATTTATCTGACTGATTCTATTCATAAACTAATACATTCAAGACATCAAAACTGAGAGCACAGAAGAACAAACAATAGTGTTCTCTGTATAGTGTAATGCTAATTATGTTAGAGCAAAAATAAACCCCCTAAAACTATTAAAAATAATAAAAAAAGAAAAGAAAAACCAGGGAGGAGATTATCACAAGCAATAAAGCATAAATTACCACACACAATTCTGTGCTGAGGAGAAATAATATCAATATCACTGTCAAAACTTATTTCATTTCCTAGCTGAAATGGATGAAGTTTACAAAGAGACCTGACCTTCATCATTATTTTTTCTCTTGACACAGTGAAAATCAACGGAAGATTTCTTTCTTGAAACTACATGCCTGCAATCCTCATACCTGAAGGCAGAGTATACAAGGAATACTCAAAATCTGAAGAAAACACCTTGGATTTTCCATTATTTCACAATGAAGGCAGTGCAAACAAAGGGTTTAAAGGTGTATTTTCTAAATGTTGATCTGCTGGCTATAAACGGTTGGCTGTGAAAGCAACTTTGGTAGGAGATGGTTGAGGGAGTGCAGCAGCATCTCCTACCTCCTCCCAGACAAAAATCAAGATGCTTTGGTCCGCCACTGCTGTCCAAAGGGGACTTGGGTCGGTGATCAGGGACATCACATTCGGTTCCAACAGGCTGTAACCCTGGCCGACCTCTCCTGCTCTGCAGGAGCTTGAGAAGCTCTCAGCTCCCTTGTGGGGAAGAAGTTTGAGCTTCTCTTGGCCCCCCACTAGCCCATCATTGCATCTTTCCATTAAAGCTGGGGAAAGAAAAAAACTCTGCTGAGCTTTGGTCTTTCCAGCCTCAGAGGTGCTATATTGGCTCTTCCAATGCCACAGATTAATGTCAGCAGATTCACCTGTGTGTTTTAATGAAATTAAATTGGCAAGTTAAAAAAAAATAAATGTACATATATAAGCTATGAAGGCAGTTTTTAAAAATACAAAACAATGTCTACAGAGGAAAATTTAATTTCCTCAATATCTTAGTCTGTGATAAGTATTTATCTATCTGTTATTAAAAACACAGCTATTATGACCAAAGAACATCAAACAAATCCAATATTCACAAGTAAAATTGCTAAGAATATTCTCAATGCATGTTCTGCTTAAAAAATAAGAAGTACTGTATTTAAGTTACCTTTTTTTTTTTAATGAAGCTTAACTATTTTGGCTTGCTTCTTAAAAAGTACTGGTTCCTAAGCAAGTTATCACCTCCGAAATATATATTGAAAAGGCATGATAAAATAGCACCTGGACTAGAAAACTGTGTACTGTGCAGAGGGGCAGGTAGCAAATTTTAAAATGAAGGAAACTATTTCACAAATAAAATAGCGCCTCTTCCTTTTTTAGCTATATAAATGATATATTACCCTCTCTTAAAAAAAAAAAAAAAAAGTCTGTCAGTAGTTACCCAGGCCATATAAATAGACCATTTTGGCTAAGTGCAGCAGGTTATAATGGCATGCATCGATGTCTCAGTGAAGGGATCCTGCTGTGTCCTCCCTGGGCCATCTGAGGTTTTGTAACTCAAATGAAAGTTGCAGAGCTCAGCACCTGCTCAAACCCACTGAAATCCCAGTCTCCATTCAAGAGCTGCATCCCAATAAAGAGAATAGCAGGGCTTTACATGAGGATAACATTTAAAAGGTGATATCTGGTACTCAAATAAATTGTTCTAAGCTCACATAACTAAAACCAAAACCAAAATAACTATAGATCCTCCTTCAGCTACAGAT
This sequence comes from Rhynochetos jubatus, assembly GCA_027574665.1. Classification (NCBI taxonomy): domain Eukaryota; kingdom Metazoa; phylum Chordata; class Aves; order Eurypygiformes; family Rhynochetidae; genus Rhynochetos; species Rhynochetos jubatus. Next base: position 25,026,482 of record CM050648.1, read on the forward strand.
TAATTTGCAAATCTCCAATGTTTTAGAAAAATGAGGTAGCATTTTTTTCCCTCTACCTTACCCTTACCTGCAAACTGTAGTCATAGTTGACCACAAAGATACATTTTACTGATCAACCTTTATATTGTTATAGTTTATCCCAAGCATGAAAAATACTTTAGGGCACCTAAGTTAAAGGATGAAATAAAAAAAACCAATATGGTCAATCTATTGACTAAGGAAACGGGTGTAGTAAGTACACCAGGACACTTGCTGTATTATACTCCCTCAGTGCTGGAGTGGCTGCTGGCCCTTTCGTTGTCCTTGGGTACCACAAACACCAGTCATACTAAGATGCAGCTCTTAGTGACTCTATTTTCTGTTTCTTTTCAATACAGAGCACTGACACTTGCAGATGTCAGCAGCAAGCCTAGATTAGCCAAACTACCAAATGCTTGAGAAAAAAATGTTTGTAACTAAGTGTTCTTAACTGATCAGTTTGACTTCAACCTCAAATATAATGACATATTTTGCCAAAAGCTTTTATCTTATACATATATACACACATTTTACATTAATTATATATCAAAAATGCGTATTTTCTAGATGTGACAGTGTTTATTAAATCCACACATATTCTTATACATGTGGATGATCTCCCTGTGATAAAATACTTACCAGAATGCTATAAAAGACTTGAATTTTATGTCCTACCTATCTTGCTCAAGCTTGATAGAATTTAGACATTCACACATAGTGAAACTGAAATGTATGGTTTGGTACAAGCACAGACAAATTATGCTCATTTGTCACATGTAATGTAAAGAAATAAACCCGCTTCACTCTCAAGATACAACATAAGTCTGCAGGGAGAACCCGAATTGTGTAATTTTCTAAATCAAAACAGAGATCAGTAGTGTAAATACTAAATTGCCTTCAGTAAATATTTTCCCACTCCATAAACATAAATCCTTACTGGTGGGGAGGATTAAGCACAAAGATACAGTATTTTCTAAGAAGGCAGTGTATGATGGCTAATCAGACTTCTTCAAGAGAAGTCATCATGTTGTTGTAAGAGTGATCAGCTCTTGAAAATACAAGAAGCATTACACCTTTGTGAAAAAGGACTTTCCCCCTGCAAGCCCAAGGCATTGGGATCACCCACAAACAAACAAACAAGCTGCTTGGCTTACATGAGGCTTATAAGCAAACTGCAAATGGATGTGAGTAGGTTAACAGGTAAAGTGTTTTAACTTGCATTCATAGTGGTAAAACACTATATTCTTGGTTTTAATTTATCATAGAATCATAGAATCACAGAATGGTTTGGGTTAGAAGGCTCTAGTTTCAACTCCCCTGCCATGGGCAGGGTCAACTTCCACTAGACCAGGTTGCTCCAAGCCTCATCCAGCCTGGCCTTGAACACTGCCAGGGATGGGGCAGCCACAGCTTCTCTGGGCAACCTGTTCCAGTGCCTCACCACCCTCTCTGGGAAGAATTTCTTCCTGATAACCAATCTAAATCTCCCCACTTTCAGTTTAAACCTGTTGCCCCTTGTCCTGTCACTACAGGCCCTTGTAAAAAGTCCCCCCCAGCTGCCTTGTAGCCCCTTCAGGTACTGGAAGATGCTATAAGGTCTCCCTGGAGCCTTCTCTTCTCCAGGCTGAACAAGCCCAACTCCACAGCTGGACACAGTACTCCAGGTGGGGTCTCACAAGAACAGTCTAAAGTCTACCTCTATTTCTTCAGTATGAAAGCTGCTTTTATTTCCCATCCCTCCTGCTTTTTAAGAACATTTGTGAGAAGTTTCTTTAGCTGAAGAGAGGAGAAACTCCTTAGCAGTACAAATATGGGGCTGAAGCTCCTCTTTATCCAATAAAAAGGAAAATGACTGCAGCCCCCCACCACGCACTCTGAAACTGTGAACACCATGAGGTTTCTTAGAGCTCTGCCAGCTTCACCCTCCCAAGACCCTGAATAAATAGCTCAGCAAAGCCTTGAATTGAGCATCAAAGTAGAAGAAATTACACTACTAGATCCCTTACCCTCTAATAGTGCGTAAGTCACTGCTGTATTTGCTGCAGGAGCTACTATGGAGAGGTATATACAGATATATCATCCTCAAGTCTTCTCCACCGCTGCATTTAACATCAGAAGCTACTAATTTGTCTGCATTATTACCCTGTGGCCTGGAATTTTTTAAAAAGGGTATTTATCCAAGAAGTAGTAAGTTACATGATGACGCTGCTGACAATCATTACATTCCTAATATACTCTTCACCTTTTTCCAGTCTGCAGCTGATTAGACAGGGGGTTTGCTGTGTGACATTACTTTGGATATTTCTATCATGCAAGCCCTTCTCATAAAATAACTGGAATTTCTAAAACCTCTGCCACAGCATAAAATAAAAATAAACCCAGTATTCCACATTTTGCTAAAGAAGACAGGAATTCATCATCAAACACAGTGGCACAATCAGCTTCCATTTCATGTATCACCATAGTTTTCTGTAAACAATAATGAAACAGTATATTTAATGAAATGTCTGTTAAGCCCCTGATATAACAGTAATAACGTGGAACACTTTCCTTCCTTTAGCTACCTTACAAAAAGGAAATTCCACCCGTGTAAGTGCCTCCTACCAGCTGAAATTACTCAAGCAAGACAATGACCGTACCAAGCTCAAACTGTGCTTCTAACAGCAGCAGATTATATTGTTCATGTCCCATCCACCACTTTTTGGAGCAAAACGTTTTAGCTGGACACCATTTATTTTGTCCAAGGCATATCACAAAACGCTGATGCTCTCACTTGATACTCTGTGCCACAAATTCATGTCTGAAATTGTTCTACGAACAATTTGAAGAGGGACCTGATGCACACCTAAGACACCAGTCACCCATGGCTCGTTCAGGTGATGGAATTCTGGTTTTAAAGGATTTCTTTGATGGCAAGCTGAGGCTTAGATTTTGAAGTTGGAAAACACTCAGCATTGACAAAGCGCCTTTTTAATGAGGTGCTTACACTTTTCTTCATTACTGTTCTCATCCTTTTTAATTTACTGCAGTGTTAACTGGGTTTGTCTGAAAACAGTGTCTTAGGAAACTGTGTCTGAGTCTTTGAGTTTACTCCGTGCTAGGCCTCCTGCTTTCCCCATCCTCCCTCCTGCCGTGTCTCCTTTGTTGAACTGTTTTCATGGAAATTTCCGAAGTCACAAGAGACTCTACTAGCAGCCTTCTCAAAAAAAAAAAAAAAAAAAAAGAGGACAATTTCTGGTGCACATTTTAGGGTCAAATTAGCTGTATCAATAGTCAGCCTTAATTGCTCTGTTTTGCATACAACAGACTAGCAGCCCCTTTATGCATCATTAAAATCCTCTTCAAACTTGCAATGCTCTGTTAATTTTTTTTAATCTGGCCAAATATTCAGAGGGTTTTTTTGATTTTCTTTTAGATTAGATCTGCTAAAGCAGAAACTGTTTCACTCATTAACAAATTGGGAAACCGGAGATTTTCTGAAATTTCCAGAATGGCAGTGAACACTTTATTTGCTGGTTTAATTAAACTGTTGGGCTTCACGGCAAGTTACATATTTTAGGTCTCATTGCATCCTCATTACACTGCCTATTTAGTTATAATATTCCCTATTCTGGTCCAGACCTCAAGTGAACTATCAAACAAGGCCACTTTCACCAAGCCACAATAACTTTTTAAGCCCTTTTTCTTTTTTTCTAATAGACTGTACACAGTTTTAGTCTTGCAGTCTTCTTTTCCATAGTATTTCCGGCGTAAGAGCCCACACTTACTCTGCAGTTTTGGCCTCTGCTAGAGGTTCCCATAAAGTGAATGTGCATAAATTCCTAACATTTGCTACCCATTTATATTGCTTTTCTGGCAGGGGTTTGATAGCTTTTGAAACAAAAGACAGGAAGATTTCAATATTCTAAAGCATTTTAAAGACTATTACCTAATTTATGTATTCTGTGGCATGGGCAATCACTGTTTTAGAGACAAAGCCTAGCATCCCATTTTTCTGGCTTTCAAAGAATATACATATAGCAATCAATGGCAATTTATAGGATGACATTAATAATGTAATTAATCAAGGATGTCCCGATCTTTTCCTCTGAAGACTAAGGCTCCATCCTAAAGACTAAGGCTCCATCCAAAACCAGCAGGATTTTGGCTTTCATTTTGTTATTAGAAATAAAATCCTCTGTGATTCAGACAACTTCTCTTCCTATTTGTGCAGTGTCTGTTTAGTTAGACATTTGTTTAAGAAGAAATGGTTTTTATATAAGTGAAAAATAATGATTTAACAGAGAAAATCTAATGCTATTAAAGTTACAAGCTTCCAAAAGAAAGGCAAAGCATACCTCAAAAAAACCCTTTTACTATTACTTAAACCCTGACTATGATATATTCCTAATTCTCTGGTTTTTTTTTTTTTTTGCTTGGGAAACTGTTTACCTCTTAAAATAGCCTAATGCAATGCAATCTCCTTGGTTTTTCTCTGTTGGTAGGGGTTCTGTTTGCAGCATGGAGGACAAAGTGCTTACACACGGTAGCGCTGGGAAGCGAGTAGACCTCTGACTCTTGAAGGTCTAGAGTAAAGAAAAAGGTCTCCTGGAGAGGAGACATTGCCTCGCAGGAAGAAGACAGAAAACAGGCAGGTCAGGGCCTGGAGAGTGGGAAATTAAAGCATGGGCAGGAGCCAATGCAGTTTAATTTTGCCTGAGGCTGGCAGCATGCTCAGAGACACGTTTTGGGGGCTAAGAGGACACAACTCTGCTGAAGGGGAGAAGAGTTTTGGACAGGCCCTGCAAATAGGGTGCAAGGGGGACAGCAAGGCCTGAGTTGAATCGGCCTAGGGAAGAATGCTCCAGTGACAGGCCAGTGGCGTTGATGGCAGTGCAGCGAGACACTGAGATTAACCCAAGCTATTGTATTTCCTGCTTGTAGGGAGGCTGATGAGTTTATGACAGAATAGGAAAGGCAGATTTACAGAAGAAGTTTGAAACATGAGAGGTTTTAGGTAGATTTATTTTAAGAAAGTGATAGAATATCCAAGAGGAAATGTGAAGGAAGGAACTGGGTATACAAGACTGGAGGGGAAAGCTGTGAATGATTTGTGAGTCTGGTAACTAAAAATAACACAGATTAAGCTTTTTTGACTGGGGAGATGGAGGGAAAAGAGGGAAGCCAAGCCCAGAACCTGGTGTGATGGGCTACAATCGAGCCAACAGCAATACTGCCAGAATGAGGGTCTCTCTGGGGACCACCTCCTTGCCACCCAGAAGCACAGCTTGGGGACAGCATGGATGAGACATGCTCTTCTGCACGTGGGGTTTTAAGCAAAGAGCTGGTTTGTATAAGGTCATGAAGTCAATACAAGACGTGTCCACAAAATAAAGGAAAGCCACTTCTTGACTGTGTAAACCAGCAAAGCCTGCAGTCAGCAGAGGACTCCTCCAGCCCCCCGCCCTGCTCTGATCCTACTGCCATGTTTTCCAAGTCCTGTGAAAGGAAGAGGACACTGCCCACTTTTCAAACACACATATCCCTCTTTAGGAAAATCTTAAAGGTATTTGGAGATCTCATCAAATTGTGGAGCAGAAAAGGCAATGCAGGTTCCCACTCCCTCACTCTGGTATCATAAGCAGCAGCCATGGTTTTACTGCATGGTGGCTCTGCCTTCTGCCTCTTGGATGAGAAAAACCCCAAATCTGTTAGAGCTGAAGAGTGAGAAAATGCACCAGCCACATTTGCCTCCACATATTGACAACATACACTTTAAAAGATGCCCTGGCTTCATCCAGGAAGGATTTCAGCATTTCACCAAGTCAGCTGCGTTACAGGTTTTAAAAAAATACCCACCTCACAATAGCCTCTGTCACCAGGTTTTAAAGATTTTTATAGACAAACAAAGCATACATTTTTATCTTGTGCTTCCTGGGTAAATTAAAGCTTGCAGAGAAGCAGCGGTCCTCAGGACAGAAGGCAACATGGGAATGGAGGGCTGTATGCCTGAATTTCCTGCTGGATTAACAACTTAGTATGTTTACAGTCACCCTTCTGCTATGCTAACCCAGTATGGAAATTGAAGATTGAAGTATTTGCCAAATACGCATTTAACCAAATGTTGAAATGAAGGAATAAATGCAGTTGTAGTGTAAAAGCACACGCAGATATATCATACTGAGTAGATTTAATAGATTTGTAAAAGGTGAAGGTCAGAACAAAATATGCAACTTTGGTGAAGTGGAAAGAATGTAAGAACAAGGAGTTAATATCAGCATATTTAATTAAAAAAAAACCCAAAACCTATAGTAAAAGCACTAATTTAGTCATGTTTCACATCTCCTAGACAGCAAACAAGTACACCACCAGAGCTATAGGAAACTCAGAAAAACATTTAACAGATTTTTTGGCAAGTAGGTTAAAATTGCAGTTATATGACTTCAATTAAACTAGCAGAAAAAGAATGACTCCAGTGATCATTTTTTTAATAAAACATATCTTCAGTCCTTATTTATTAGCCAGTGAGTGAATTTGGACTTGAGAAATGTAACTAACTGCATACAAAGACTACAGTGAACCACATAAAAATCTGTCTTACAGTTTTCCAGTCACATTAGTCACGGGTATAATTCAGATGAGAGTTACAGTTTCAATTTTAAATAAGTTTTAAGGGGAAAAACAGTCTAATCAACTCCTTATGAGTTACATAAAATGTAATTCCGGTAGTACCTTAAAATTCTTACGTGCATTGTTTTAAAACATTTCTGTAGTTTTCTGTGCCTTTATCCTATGAAACAGAGATTTGGTTGTACCAGACCCATGTCTTCATCTATAGGAAAGTCGACTTGTGAAACTCCATTTCCCATAACACTGGCCAAGAAGGCGAAGTACGCATAGCACCTATCACCATACATTTCTCCCTTTCTCGTCTGCCTATAGATCATCGTCTAGGAATGTAGGAAAGCCATGTAAAAGGTGTGATGGCTGGGATTAGACTTTGTTAACAATCATCCCTCCTTCATCAGGCTGCACTAGCAGCAATGGCATCTCCTGCCCAGGGTGTGGAAGAGGAAAATGTGCCCTGTTCATCTACTTGACGCTGGGTATTCGCTAGCTCTGGCAGCTCCCCATAGCAAATATTATTTTACGTGGAAGAACCAGGATTCCCAGAAGAACTTGAGGCACAGTCTGAGCAGAAGACTTCCTGGTCTCATGTGGCACGCAAACATGACTGAACATGAGCTCAGTGCACAGGAGAGGAGGAAAAGCGAGGAAACGTTTACTCTGTATCCCAACGCATCATAACAGCAGTCTTTGGAGTGCAGCCTTTCCTGAAGCCTGCACCGACTACTTCAATGCAGGCAGGAGTTCAGATAGCAATAACTGGCATGCCTTATGCTGCTGCATTTCAAGCAGTTGAAGGGAAAGAGGGTAAGTCTGTGATTTGGCAAATTCACAGCACAGCTGTGGGCTTCTGAAGACGCACCCCGTAAACACACAGACTGGGCAGTAGCTGGTGGACATGTCTGCACCCCTGGGCTTGGCCAGGCACCAATACCTGACTAGTGATGGAGCAAGTGAGACCCAAACACAGCCAGGGAAAGGCAAAAAACACATTTCTGAACAAGGAGAGAGAGCTTGTGGGTAAATGTTGCTGAAAGAAACCTGGGATGTGAACAAATAACCTGTTGACTATTTGATTCCTCCTGTGCTAGGAGAGATGAAACTCTGAAAATAAACTAGACTGTAGTGTCAAGTAGCAAACCCTGCCAGCTTCTCTTCTCAACAGGAAAAAAAAAATTGGCTCCAGCTCTCCAGCTGTTTTTATTAAAAAGAGACACAATGGTTATCATGTCTGAAGTTTTTCAGAAAAAAGCAGTAAAATTCATCCATCAAAATCAACTGCATCTCTAACTCCAGCGAGCGCACTACTGCAGTTAGGAGGCATAAAATATTATGCTTGGAAACATGACACTGCCCTACAGCCACCTTTAAAAGATCTTTCTCTGTTATTGTTGTTATTCAGTTCCCTCAAGCTCCCTTTAAGGATAACGTTTCTAGGTCCCACATTTTAAGGTCCCACGTTTTAAGGTCCCACATTTTTAGCGCTAGAGCACGAGGTGACTTTGGCAGGGCACTCCCCGGGGTGGGAGCAAGGCACACCGCCTGCGGCCTCGACTGGGAAATGTCCCTCGGCCAAGTGATGCCGAAACACAGCTGGGTCAGGAGGAAAGAGGCAGCAATGGCTAAAGCTCTGAAACCATCGGATTCATCCTACCTGCTTCTTGCTCAAATACATCATAAACAAGTATTAGTCCTGAGCAAAACCGGTGCAGCGGCAGCAAGAGACTTGAAATAGTGGGAGAGGAACTCAAAAACCTCCTTCACACTGGCAACCAACATCCAGAGCAGGATTGAGTCCCACAGGCTGTCTGTCCAACCTGTATAGCCAACTAAAGGCAAAATAGGGCACCAAAATACATTTGGGGCCATTTTATGGCAATTTTTTATAAACAGCTGCTTAACTAGTCTTTTATCTCACATGGAAAGGCAGTTTCTTTTTTAAACTTCATGTGAAATGGGGACAAGGGAAATTGTGTTTCAAATGGCACCGGAGCATTATCCAGACAAACATGAAAATGTTGAGGCGAATGGCATTGGCCATCTCCAGAGACACCATTTTTGCACACAAACTGACAAATGTAAAATTGGAGAATTATAAATGCAACCTGAAAACAAGCTGGGTTTGAGGTTTCTAGACTGCAATTAGCAGCACAGCTGTTGTTCTGCAAAACTAGAAAACCCCAATTTGCTTAAGTGTTGTCTCTCCTACAGCTTCCAAATGCCATCACACCACATTGCAGCTCATGCAACACCCCATGGATTCCCTTGGTTTAAAGATGGGAACCCCTCAGTCCTTCCTCCCAAAAAATAAACCCAGTGCCTTCCCATCATCTCTCTTCCCACGATCTCTCTTCCCATCAGTGAGAGTGTTGAGAGTTACCCCAAACAACACTCTCACTGCAGCTGTAGCAATATTTGCTACTTACTGCACAGAGCCTGCAGACAGAGCAAAAAGACTGAGGCTCTGGTGCTTACTCCAAAGCTACACATGTGCTGATTAACCAGGTCATCATCATCATAGAGAAAGGATAAAAGCAGAGTTTCTTCCTGCCTCTCTCTCAGATGGGACATAAATACACTCATCCATCTCTCCTCCACAACCCATTTGCAAAGAACATATCAGAACTTCATATTCTAAATATTTCTATGCCTCTATCAAGTTTAGTTAAAATTGATCAGAAGGTTAAAAACTGGGGAGGGCTGGGGAAGGCGGCAGCTGCCAGACACAGCTGCAGGCATACTGCACATTGCACAAACGTACTGCCTCGGACACCCTGCCTGCAGTTATGAAGGGTAATTTCTTAAGCATCAGAAATCCTTAGCTAATTGCAACATCCCCGGCTCCACTCGAAGAAGGGGAGTTTACCAGTTCAGACCAGCTCACGAACAGCCTCAGCGCCTCTAAAGATGTCTTTATTTACAGAAAAAGGCATAAAGAGGAATAACAAGCTGAAACTTTCATCTTTCTTCACATAAACAACTTCTGTGGAAACACTTCCAGTTCTTAATTTTTTAAGCACATAAGCCATGAAGTATCTCGCCAGAGATCTTGTAGATCAGCAGCGTATATAACCTTCAAAAGTTCCAGGAAAAGAAAACACCCATTTTCTTTCCTTTGTGCTTCATTAAACTTCGGCATTGATCAGGGGAAAAGACCCTTTTGGATAGCATCAGCCAATACAGTCACTAGTTGTTTATTTTTTCTGAGTTTAGCTACTGGCAAAGCAAGCAACCGTAAAAGTATAGTTGATACGGAGAAGTTGATACTGGTGACTATGGAAAGCACTTCTGTCCACTCAGGTCCCAGTATATCCATGACCTCTGCTGGTACCAACCTGTGCACAAGTCAGCGTTGACCTTTAACTGTACAGTGTTGAAGGGGATGTGTCAAGAGTGAAGCTTCAGCCGTGCAGAAGAGAAGACGTTCAGTTTTCTGCACAGGGTAGCTATGAGAAAGCCACGTTGAGCAAGATTCACCTTGCTGAAATGCAACCCTCTGGAAGTTGGGTTTTGTTCTGAATTTGGTACCTGCACTTCCTCCTTGAAGAAAGTGAAGAGGGAATGGCACCTTCAGTAGGTTCCCTCTTCCCATCACTCCAGTCTGGAAGATGGGCGGAGAGACATTACAGCTATTAAAAGCGAAGTATTCAGACAATCTCGAAACTTTCCACTTTTTAGCTCTTCTACTTTCCAGGGCTAACTGAATCGTTATAGCTCTAAACAATATTCAAAAATTACAGTAGTTGTCAATCTGGTCCTTTATTTTTAAGGTCTAACTATTTTGAATTGTATACATGGGATTTTACATTAATTAATTCTTTTTATTCCACTCTCTGGTAATATAATGCAAAATTATTTCAGTTCAGTCTGACCTTCATGTAGTTTCCGTTCTCTTCAAAAGCAACAGCATTCATGTGAAGTCAAAAAGTTCAATCGAAATAAAAAAATCCTACCAAAAGTTTGAAGTGTTGAAGACTCTGTAAAACTACTTCAGATTGTGCTACTGTTACGTGTCCTTATAGCGGATATGTAACTATTAAGGTGTCTGAAAATCTACAAAAACACCAGAAAGGAAAAAAAAAAAAATCAATATGGTATAGAAAGTGCAAGCTTAATTAAAAAGAAAAAGCTAACACTGAAGATTCAGGAAATATAAAGGCTAACACATTAAGTAACCGATCTACTTAGAAGTACAAGCAAAAACTGTTAAAAAAATTTAATTGAGGCAAGAAAACAATGCTGCAATGCTTAAAATAAAACATAACCATCTTAAACTCTAATTTTAAGGATTTTTCGATGAATTTCATGTATTTGGTCCTAAGCCAATAGCTATTAAATGCTTTGAGGAGGAGGTTATGTTGAAAGTATGGAATGGTATTTAAATCATTCCATAAGTACTACATGGAATTAGCAAAATTCTAATGAACTGGTATAACCTGTGTCCACCTGCCATGCCCAAGAGTCACAGTGATACCAGGATGAAGTGCTATTAGATCATCACTGAAAAAACCTGTTTAAATAGCGTAGTAATATCTTTGTTTCATGGAACCAGTGGACCATGGCAGAACTAATGGCAGTATTTCTCACTACACATACAAACTTCATATTCTAGAATTCATATTTCAGAATGTTTGCTTCAGCTTTAAGATCATATCACCATAGCTGTAAAATCAATTATCCTCTGGTAAACAGAGACACAGTTTTTATGGCTACTCAATGCACCATAGCTTTAAGACTCCCAGTACACAGTAAAAAAATTCTACACGTGCTTACAGACAAGCTAGTTGAGTTGGCTCATCCCCATGCCAAATATATTGGGTGGACTAGTCTAAGACTAAAACTATCAGCGTCCAAAAGGATATTAAATCAAGTCCATACAGTTCAGAATATAATGCTCAATGGAAGTTTTTTAAAATAAAACTCATTAATTCATTTCTCACACAATCTGCACATCTGTTATTTTGCTGTTCTTTTTTGCCAGATTGGATGTGCATAAAAGATATAAAATCTACATTAAGCACTCTGCTATGGAAGACAGTTTATGAAAGACTATTCCCCATGGCTATCTACAGGTTAGATGGGATGACCCAGAAGTCTTCTCCCAGCCTTACATTCCTGCAGAACACTGGTATCAGAAGAACTTAACACAACAGCTGCCCAGAACAAAGGGCATCAGCAAAAGCTCTGACATTTCCCACCTGAGAAAACATTTCACTACAGGTCGTACAGCAAACACCCAGGCTACTACCAGAGGAAATCAAATATCTGAACAAGCAGAGGGTGATGAATTTCAGTCATGCATGAAGAAAAACCCTGTGAATAAGAATTATACAATGCCACCATGAACTTGACTTTAAGAGGTACAAACCAGTTTATTCTGAATGACATAGCAAACACAGAAGCTTTTTTTTTTAATGACTTTTTTTTTTCTGAAGGGGAAGAGACTATAGACAGTTTTCCAAGAATTATAAAAGAAAGATTAAAAAACGTTAAAAGAAGGAGTAGACCTGGATTCTTCTGTAGAAGACTCCTCTCTAGTTTACTTTCAAAAGAACAAAAATTAAAACAGTTGCGCTTCGGTTTTGGTCACAGACTGCTATTCCAATCATTCTGCGGATGGGAAAATGAGAGATTAGAGGTTTAAATAACGCAAAATAAAGGAAAAGGAATTCACAGGGATGTCTGATGTTCAACACTGCAGTATAAGAGTGGCTCATGACATAACAGAGCTCGTCTACAAAGAGCTCTTCAAGAAACACTGAGACTGTTCAAGTGCACAGATCCTTCTGATTGGAAGTAGGGAAAGCTAGTTTCTTATTTAAACTGTGACAGAGCTAAGAGCAGGAGCAGCAGCTGATTTTAGTTTTTAATGAATACACAGTGCATTCCTCTTGACCACAGGTTACAGTTCTGGAAAAAGGGAATGATGTGAAAAAAAAATAGATTCCATCTGATGAAGGGGAAAAAAGCATCCTTGGATATCAACTTGACAATCTCAGAAGTTTGTTTTGAACTAGTTTTGAGGGGTATAGTGATAAAAGCCCATATGGAAGTAAAACTAGCAAAAAAACCCTACAGATCAAGCAGTAAGAGTGGAATTTGCAGTTTGGAGACCAGAAATCAGACTGGGAACAGCAAGACACCAGATCATACCTTGAGAGGCTGGCTGTCTGGATGACTCTGCAACCATAGCATCCCCCTTACACATACACTTACCCTATCTGATCTCACCTTGCAGACCATCTCTCCCTCCAAACACACCCTATGTAGGCATGTTGACCATATCCTTCTACAATAACACGCTGTCTGCAGCCCACTTCTACTCATAAGTCAGATGAAGCCCATGAGCTGAAGAAATTGGCCCCTCAGATGTCACACAGAGGGGCTATGCAAACTGGAAGGCAGTAGGCTGAGCAAGTCCACACCGGTATTTTATCCATAGCACTACTGAAACAGACAGATCCAGGCTAGAAGTTGCCTTTTCCTCTTTCTAACCTTCTTTATCTACATTCAGCACTGATGACTTGGGGTTTTAGTTCAAGCCTTCTGCCAAGCAGAAGTATGGAAGAGGGAGACCAGCACCTCCAGACTGTACTTGCAGCCTGTGTGCTACAATATCAATTTCAGAAGAGCCCAGCCCATCTGCAGACCAAATTCCAAAAGCCAGTCACCTTGTCACCCTGTTGATTGCCAAGTATGACTCAAAGAAGTGATCCCTGGAAAGAAAACATTGCTCTGCATCCCACAGATCTACTGTAGCAAAATACTACAGTGTGCCAGGCCTTAGTGTCAAACGTTGCTTGACAAGACATATGAGCCCACAACATCTGACAGGCCACCATAGTTAAGCCAAATTCGACAGAAGTATAACCTTGTAGCGACAAGACTCAAGTGTGTGCTTCCTGTGACCTGGATTACCTTTGCCAAGGATATCAGCTATCTCAGTCCAAAGCAGAGCCCAAGCACACAGCAACATAAAAGCAGCACAATCAGGAAATCAGTTCCTAAGTGAAAGCTGAGAACACACCAGCCTGCTGGCATAGATAAATCTATCAACATTTGGTGGAACAAGTCCAGTTCCACCAAATGTGGAATTTATTTAGGAAGAACATTCAAGGAAAAAACAAAACAACTGAAACATATTCACTGGAAATATGAACTTATGTAAAGCTTAGAATAATTTTTCCTGACTATCTTCACATGTAGATATAAGGGCAAAGACCAGAGACAAGGATTGGCAATTGGTCTATTGCCTGGATCCCATCCTGGTTACATGCTCTAGAGAGACATTTCAGATGAAATTGTCTTGAGAAGTTATCAAGAGCAAGTTAAGGGGTCAAGAACTAAATTAACTGAGCTGCTGCTCAGCTAATTATAGTAGCTGCTATAAAAGCAACATGTAAGACAGTGAAAGATTTAGGAATGTGTTGAATGACAATGTTTGCTTAAAAGGCAGAGAACAGTATCAGGCGGCTATCTGTGACTTCAGGAAGGTTCATCTTCAGTAATAGTGAGGAACTCATGAAGACAAAATGAAAAGGATTTACTTCCTTCTAAGGTACCTAGATATTACATATTACACTGAACTTCTATTCTGCAATGATGGTGACCATACAGGCGCAAAGCACTTTCCAGATCATTAACTGATGTGTTGCTTTTGGATGACCTCTGGGATGAAAGAAGGAGTTTAACAAACTTGCAAAATATTTATACTAAGTATTAATATTTGTGCTCAGAGGAATGGATAAAATAGAAAATCCAGTTTAGACAACACACAAAATGTCCTGGAAACTTAATGCATTACAAATATTTTAAAAATCAAATATTTACCCAGATCCTTAATGAGCGATAATGCTTCCCATGATATAAATGCTCCACCACCGTCATCCATAGCTCCCTGCCCAACGTCCCAGCTGTCCAGATGTCCACTGACCAATACAATCTGGAAAAGCAATTATGAGAAAACATCTACATGAAAACACCAAAACAGAAAAGTCAGTTCAGCATTTAAGCATTTTGATGATTTTGTCATTAATTTGGCTTTTTAGTTTAGAGCAGGAGGAAGGAAATATTTCAAATAAAACTCAGTTCTCAAGTCACTGAATATAAATCTGGGACCACCAAATGCATCCTACCTCTTCAAAACCACTGCATGAATCAAACTAGATATGCTGTGAGGAATGTTTAAAAGAAAGGGTTGTCTTGTACATTAACAAAGCGCATACTTTCCAGAGATACAGGACGGTTACATTGCCATATGGTGAAAATTTCTTTCATCTTCTGTTTAAGTCCTCAGACATTAAATTTGATTAACCCTATTTTTGGGTGCCTAAGGAATATAAACTTAGACTGAAGTGTTCTCAGGCAGAGGTGGTTGGTTTATTATATATCTATGGTACTTGCCACAGAGGACCTCTAATTTATTACTGGATCCCTTACGTGCTACAACAGTGACAAGGTATTTTATAGTTCCATTAGTCATAAGGATATTTTAAATTAAAAACTACATGGTAGCAAGTCCCAGATGGGTTTTCTTCACAGAAAATTTTTTCCTAAAGTAAAGTATATGTTTCTCCAGAAACACCCACTTCCAGATCTGAACTCTTCAAATGTCAATCAGCAGTATCAGACCAATATGAGAAGTGAGACAGTTGCCTAGGTGGACCCAAAGTTGAAGGGCTGATGGATCTGTGGTTGCAATGAAGAGGTCAAGGAGGGACAAGAACTCTGAGCCAAAGCAGGCAGTGCGGTAAAATGACGTAATAGGACAAAAACAAGAGCAGGGAGCTGCTACAGTGCCCCAGGAGTCTTTGCAAAACTGGTACCAGTAAAGAGTGCCCTTGAGATAGGGTGGAAGTGGAAGCATCGATGTCAACAACCTATAACAACTCAGTACTGGGGGAAAACTGAATGAGACCCTGAAGCATCTGCCTGTGTCCTGTCCAGAACTGGTCATACATGAAGGGATGCTCCAACTCTGTGGTTGGCTGATGTCCATCAGGTCTCAGAGTTGTGGAATCTAGAAGGTGAAAAATACTTGTTCCTCCTGCCACCTTCTTCTCCCTAAGGGATGAGAATGTCCTGGCACATCATCTCAGCTTTCACGCACTACAAGACAACTACTCTAGCACTGATAATGAGAACACAATTACTTCTTCCTATCATCACTCCTCTAAGGTGCAGCTAAGGTAAGGAACTAACTTGGGGACCAACCATGAAAACCTCTATTTTCCTCTTCACATAAGAGAAATATTTGTAAGTTTTCACTGATTATTAGAAACAAAACATTGTACAAACTGATTATGGCTATGGAGTGTAGTAAATACAAACAGGTAGCACAGCTAAAAGTCCCCTTTGCATTAAACAAGGACCATGATAAATTACTAGTCATATATATTGTGTTGCCAGATGTTCAATCAGAATGTACCGAAACCCTAAAATTGGAAAATACACTGTGAAACATTCATGAATGTGTGCATTATAAAAACAGAAGTGTCATGCTTTAGGAGCTGTGATCAAAATCTGAAGAGCGGCTTACTCTTGCCCTCTCAGATGTTTCAGCTCTTTTCTGCTTGCCCAGCTAACTAAACATGTGCTCGCTTTCCAGCACAGACTGATCTGGGTGGTGGACAGACACGCTGCAGCCTTTATTCCAAAACCTCCCCTCCTTTCAAAGCCCTTAAATTTGGCTGTCAGATCCCTCTGGAAAAGCCTCAGATTTACTCAGGAGGTATTCCTGCAATTTAATGTCATGATCCTTCCAGGCCCAGCGTGAAAGACCGCAAACAGCACGTTTTCCAGGGACGCCGCTCTGGAGTAGAAGCACTTAATCTGCGGCAGGTCTCTGCTACAACAGCAACGTAGCTTGAAGCCAGACGGTCTAAGAAAAGCCATGCCAGCTCTGGAGGTACAAAGCTTTCCGAAATGAGAGCAGAAAAGAAGTGCTCACTGCGGCACTCCTTGCTGGTTTTGTTTTCTTCTAAGGGAGGACTGAGCACGCACACGTGCGCAGAGACACTCTTGCAGGCGATGGATGAATGACCCTGCTTTGGGAGCTTGGGATGCACGTGCAGCCCCACTGCAACCTGCCCATGGCAGGCAGAGCTCAAACACCACCACGCTTTGCGGCCGACTGATGCAATAAGGAATTTGCAAACAATAGATTTTAAAAGAAAGAATAGGAAAGGCTCTGAGTGAAAACACAACTGTCTGTGCTATAAAGGACATCTATTACAAAATCACTGCGTGCTTTCTTTGTTCTTAAAGCAAGAGTTGGTTTTGAGAAGACAACTATTCACTCTCCTGGGAAACACAGCTTCAGGCTGAAGCGAATTATTTAGAAATTTGTAAACTCATTGAGAACAAAGTTTATGATAGAAACAACGCCTTGTCTTTAGCAGTGAAAGAATACCTCACTAGCGTTTTTCCCTGGCAGCAATCTCAAAATGAGCATCTGAGAGGGAATTACTCCTCATTTCTGTGAAACAACACGTATTGCAACAGCAGGAAACTCTGATTCAGAAGAAGGTGGTGTAATCCCGCTTGGGATTACAGACTCCAATCACAAAGCATCTTTATCAACTCCAGAACATTACATCAAAACAGATCAAGGTTCAAGTGGATTGAGAAAGTCAAATAATTTTATTGATGAACTTTAACTTAGATTTCCTAAACTGATGCCAAAAGCAATTACATAAATACAACCAATGTACTTCTATGTGAAAGTTTTTGTGGAACAGTTGGTTTTTTAGCTTTTTTTATGCTTCTGCAGGAGCAGCTAAAATGAAAGTTTCCATGATCCTGCTGATAGCTAGCCACAGACATTCTTAAAGTAAGACACAGTCATAAAATAACAAAAAATTATGTTTAGCTTGGTCTTTAAGTAGATATAGTGTCTAGTCAATGAAAGGAAATATTTCTGAAATTCACTCTAAACCACTATATTATTTAAAATAATATTATAAAGTAATAGTATTATAATTCTCTGCACAGATGGCTAATAACAAAGGCAGTTAAAGCTATCATGTAAGTATGATTATTGCATTTTCCACATCGCTTTCAAATCCGTTATGTGGCTCTCAGCTACAAATCTACACATTGACTAATCACTTACCTGGGCATAAAACGTCCCTATAGAAATGTCAGCACATGACAAAAAAATGTAAGCGTTTCAGAGCAATGTAAGTAAGTATATCTAAGTATTTGTTTTAAATACACAGAGAAACCACAAGCAACGGTGTAGGACAGTACAAATACAGCAATACACATTTGTCAAATAGACCAAAAATAAATTTAAGGTAAGACAGCTTGCACGCAACGCGACAACTCAAGATTCGGCTTTTCTGCAGTGACACAGGTCAGAGAATGCTACTTTAGACACAGTGAAGATACAAGAGAAGAATCTGCAGGAAACATTTCAAATACATGATGAATTCTCTCATTCTGCACCAGTATTATAATATATAAGTAAATATAAGTAAATATAATATAAGTAAATATAAGTAAATATAAGATAAGATAAGATATACTTATGTATTTATATATTTAAATTAAGAACATTAAGAAGAGGAATGACTTGTTCACATATTTTTGCATATGTCATGGAGTTATCCTTTTCTAAGCATGATGGGTTGTACCACTGAAAAATAATCTCCCATTCGATACATATTCACACATGCCTTGTGACTACATCAGTGGATGAGGGAAGAGGTATAGGTATCATCTACCTGGACTTCTGTAAGGCCTTTGACACGGTTCCCTACATCATCATTCTCTAAACTGGAGAGATACGGATTTGACAGGTGCATGAGGAATTGGTTGAATGGTTGCATCCAGAGGGTAGTGGTCAATGTCTCAATGTCCAGATGGAGATCAGTGACAAGTGATGTCCCTCAGGGGTCTGTACTGGGACCAGTACTGTTTAATACCTTTATCAGTGACATAGACAGTGGGATTGAGTGTACCCTCAGCAAGTTTGCTGACACCACCAAGCTGTGTAGTGCAGTTGACATCCCTGAGGGATGGAATGCCATACAGAGGGACCTTGACAGGCTTGAGAAGTGGGCCCATGTGAATCTCATGATGCAAGGTCCTGCACATGGGTCGGGGCAACCCCAGTATGAATACAGGCTAGGGGATGAAGGGAGCCCTGCCCTTGGCAGCTCTGCCAAGAAGGACACGAGGGAACTGATGGATGAAAAGCTGGACATGTGTGCTTGTCATTGCAAGCTGGCAGTGTGAGCTTGCAGCCCAGAAAGTCAACAGTTTCCTGGGCTGTATCCAGAGAATAATGACCAGCAAACTAAGGGAAGTGATTGTGTCTCTCTAGTCTGCTCCGGTGAGACCCGACCTGGAGTACTGCATCCAGCTGTGGAGTTCTCAGCACAGAAAAGACATGGACCTGTTGGAGCGAGTCCAGAGGAGGGCACAAAGATGATCAGACAGATGAAGCACCTCTCCTGTGGGGACAGGCTGAGAGAGTTGGGCTTGTACAGCCTGGAGAAGAGAAGGCTCTGGGGAGACCTTGTTCTTGCCTTTCAATGCTTAAAGGAGCTTATAAGAAAGAAGGGGATAAACTTTTTAGCAGGACCTGTTGCAATAACACAAGGGGTAATGGGTTTAAATTGAAAGTGGGTAGATTCAGATTAGATATCAGAAAGAAGTTCTTCACAAAGTAGGTAGTGAGGCACTGGAACACATTGCCAGAGAAGTTGTGGATGTCCCATCCCTGGAAACATTCAAGCTCAGGTTGGACAGGGCTCTGAGCAACCTGATCTAACTGAAGATGTCCCTGCTCACTGCACAGAGGTTGGACTAGATGACCTTTAAAGGTCCCTTCCAACTCAAACTAATCTGTGATTCTGTGTTCCAAACCCCAAGTGTCTGTATGTCAAAATTTCCAACTGGAACAGTGAAATGCTGTAGACTGTAACGAGTTCTTTTCAACTGCTTGTCCACAGTTTCAGCCAAATAATGCCACCAGTAGTCATTTACTGACTACTCTTTTTACTCACATAAACACCCTTGTACTTCACAATTTCTCATTTTCCCCAATCACAAACAAAATTTCTGACACTAACTAAACCATGACTGAAAAACTCTTAATCCCAGTTTCTCAGACAGAGGAAGACAGCACCAAATGAAGGCCTGTGTTTCTAAGCATAGGGAGTACATTTTGCATAATCTACCCATCTGGATAGCATGACAACTATGAACCCCCAGTTGGCTTCAGTTTATAAGTTTCTAAAGATTTTCTTCGTTTCACTATGTTAACAGCACGAGAACAAGAAAAAAGAGAAAGCCTACCATGTACCTAATGAGTGAGGAAATAAAACAGCTTATAGGACTAAATTTAAACCAATCATGCTTAATTTGTCTTCAAAACTATGATTAAGCAAATTCTTCGTACATACAGGTTTGGAAATTAAGAGTAATAAATCTGGCACTGCAGTTTTAGGATGTATTGGCATTGTCCATAGTAATGCTTGTAAATTTGTTCTGGAAAATGCTGGAAAAAACCCAAGAAATATGCTTTTAGGCTGCTTACTCGCACATTAAAGATGGAACTAGTATCTACAGTCACCTCCCTCTTTTAAAGTAATTCTTCGTCTGCAGACTGTATTTTCTTTCTCATTTTTAGGAAAAAACCAGTCACCTTATTGAATAAAATTTTGGTGTGTAATTAGTTTTTTTGCCCTGACCCATTCTCTTCCCTACTCCACCTCAAACCTTTCTCCCTTCAACCCACAAAAATGACAAATTAAAGAGTTATATCTGCTCTTCCTACTTGAAACTTCATGTCCAGACAGAACCACATTCCTGTATACAAACCAACATTCCTTAAGTTTAAAAATATTTACAGTACTTATCTATTTGTCTCATGCAGTAAGATTCTGTAAATCAGTCCCTTGTCTTTTCCATCCAAGGTCTTCCAAAATCTAAACAAATCAGAACTTGTAATCCTGTGTGCAGCACACAGACTGAGGCAAAGGCATCACACATCATTTTCCATTCTGGAATCCAACCCAGCTCTTCCAACAGCAGGATAGAGACTTGAAGGAAACTTCTCAAGCACTGAAGAATAAAGATAACCATTTAAGTAGTTCTTGCAGGGACACTGCTTTTTGTATCCATACTGCCATTATTTCAAGCTCAGCAGCTCAACATTTGGGGAAGACAAAACTGACCAAGCTGAGTGCACTTTGGCAGCGTAGCACTAAATGGTACGGGATTAGAATTAGAATTACAAGCAAGGTTAGATATACAAACACATAATATACATATATTTGAATATAAAATCTCCTGTAATTAAAAATGTGTGGTTCATTAGTACCAGAAACACATAGTGTGTCCAGTTATGTTTAACCACAGGCCTACTCTATCAAGTGTCATTCCATCAACTTCCACAGCTAACTTCAAGCACAGAGCTGTATCAGAAATATTCAGTTGTAAAAAGTGCTTACTTAGTAAAAACTCTTTGTGAAAGTCTACCCTGACCATTTCCCAAATATTTGTTTTGGGCTACAAATATGTGAAAAAAGATTTGTGAGTTTCTGCACTTGCCTTTAAGAAAACACTAACTTCCTCCAGTTAAACTGCAATTGGATTAAAACATGCCCTAAATGTAAATCAGAAACATTACCACATTTAATGGATTTTATTTTGTATATATAAGAATATTTCTTCCAATTAGTTTTTAGCTTTGGTGTCCAAATAATATGACTTCACTGTACAGCTCCTTTTATTAGATTTCATGCACATTAGGAATGGTTCTCAAATAATGAGTCTAGCTGTCTCAACTAATTTACAGTCCTAAAGATACAGTGAACTTCACAAAGAAAAAAATGATTAAAACAAAAACTGTCTTTTCTACTTAATATGCAGTGTAGTAAGCCTTAACTTCCGATTAAATGATAGATCTGCACATGAAACAGAAGTGACTCACTTAGTCACACAAGAATCCAACCCTATTATTGCTAAAGAGCTGATTAACCTTCAAAGAGCTTCTGTGTCACAATATACCATAAACTCGCTAAAGCTGAATCTCTACTTTGTAAAAGTGATTGAAAATAAAGTGTTCTCAGAAAGTATTGCAACCGAATCTCCCTGTTTGAAGTGAATCTCAAAACCACTGAGCAGTTAAATAGCATGGGCCGACATCATTTATGGCATGTAAGACAGTGGAGGAGAAATGAGTCTGAAAATCAGTTATTACTGATAAGGGAATTGTAGTAAAGGTAATGAGACATAGAAAGTATATGAGCATTCAGAAGATAACCAAGTATTGAAATGACTACCATTTTGCTATTAAATGTTGGATTTTAAGACAGCATTTCCATATTTAAGTTCCCTAGAATCTTTTATATCCTATTTCCTGAGCTGTAACTTTTCAGACATAATATTGCTCTTCATAATACTGTATTTCAAAAAGAAGGATTTTAATTTATAAATTTCAGTCTACTCTAGAGTTTTTAAGAGGAAAAAAAAAAATCTCTCCAAAGATGGAGATGCCACAACCTCTCTGGACAAACAAATATTTTCCTAATACCTATCATAACATAAGCCTTTTTTAAACGTGCCCTACTGAGCCCTCACTGCAGCCCACTGTCACCTCACAAGCCTACCTCATAATTTCACATTTTCAGAAGCTTTTACTGTATTAATCATCACTAGCTGAACACAATGGAAATCAAATTCTTGCCTTTTACCATGCCATTGTCACTCACCATTATACATTCCAAAAGGAGCACTGATCATGCAATCAGTTCTCCCAAAAGTGTCTCATCATCCCACTTCTACGGTCACAATGATCTCTCAGACTGGCAATGTCTCTTGTCCTCGCTACTCTACAGTGGGAGGTGGGTCCACACCTTGCTGCTGTGATGGCAAAAGCATCCTCCTCTCCAGCTTTAAGCATTGTCACGGTCACGGATTCCCAGGCCTGTGCTCACAGCTGCAACTCCAGCCTATGACAGAGCCTCTTCTGATGCTGTCCTTTTACTCCACAAATCCACACATAGGCCAGGTTCTTGCCATTTCTTCCTCTGGTACTTGAAGGATTTCATTGTATTGTATGCTAAAACACTCAATTAGTCCTGCATTTGATTAGTAACCCTTTTTTATTTCAGTGGCTTACCCTACATTCCTGGCACCTGCACAACTTTTCTCAGAATTTTGCTAAGATCCTCTTATTTGTCAGGGTTTTTTTAAAGATTATTCAGATTCCTTACTAATTTTTTTTTAATGTGTACATATAACATTTTTATTTCTCTTTCCCATACGCATGTTTCTTCTCTCTTAAACTGCACAACAAACTTATCAACGCAGCGCTAACCACACATTTCCAGAAGTGCAGTAACCCACTGTGGGGGTAGGAAGTTACTACAAGGTGATGACCAAAACGGGAGCACATCCCGCACGGGAGCGGGCAGGAGGAACAGCTGCAGGGCTGCCATCTCCTTGGGATCCCAGAGGAGTGGTGGGATGACTCGCATGATTGGAGGGCTGCAAATGATGGGCACAGGCTCTCTAGGAAGGACAGTCTGGGAGGGTGATGAGGGGGAGTTGCCCTGTTGTGTGAGAGCAGTGGGATCTCTTGGAGCTCTGCCTGGGGCTGGATGAAGAGCCAGCTGGGAGCTCCTGGGTCAGGATTAGCAGGCAGACCAATGTGGGTGGCACTGCAGTAATCTGTTATAGATAGACTGAAGAGGAAGAAATAGATGATGTTTTCTTCAGGCAAATGAAACAAGCCCCACATTTGCAGGCCCTGGTCCTCATGGGGCACTGCAACTACCCTGATATCTGTTGGAGGGACAGCACAGCAGGGCACAAGCAATCTAGGAGGCCTCTGGATGACAACTATCTCACAGAGGTGGTCAAGGGACCCATGAGGGAGATGCTCTGCTGGACCTCATAAGGAAGAACTGTGGGATGTGAAGGTCTGCAGTGAACATAAGATGGTGGAGTGCACGATCCTGAAAGGAAGGAGAAAGGAAAATGGCAGGATTTCAGCCCCAGACAGAAAATTAGAGGTTATCCTGTTCAAAGACCTTCTTGTAAGAAACCTATGGAGAGAAAAAGGGTCTGGGAGAACTGGCTGATTTTCAAGGATCAGGCTGGGGCTGACCAGCTGGAAAGAAGCTTGGCAGAGAGGAGCTTGGGATCCTCACGGACAACTAGTTGACCACGAGTCAGCAATGTGCCCATGCCATAAACAAGGCCAACAGCACCCCAGGCTGCATCAGGCAGAGTGCTGCCAGCAGGTCAGCAGAGGTCATCCTTCCTCTCCACTCGGCTCTGGAGAGACACATCTGGGTATTGTGTCCAGCTTTGAGCTCCCCACAACAAGAGAGAAATGAATATCCTGGAATACATCCAGCCAAGGGCCACCAGAGATGATGAGGGACTGGAGCCTCTGACAGAGCTGGGACTGGGGAAGAAAAGGCTCGGGGGATCTCATTGATGTGTATAAATACTTGATGGGGTACGTAAAGAAGAGGAAGTCAGGCTGTTAATAGTGATCGCTGACAGAATAAGAGGCATCAGCCACAAACTGAAACAGAAGAAATTCCCTTTAAAAACAAGAAAAAACTTTTTTACTACAAGGGTTGAAGAACATTGTAACTACTACCCAGAGAGGCTGTGGGGTCTCTATCTTTGGAGATATCCAAAAACCAAGCCCTACACAATCTGCTCTAGTTGACCGGCCTTTGAGCACAGGGTTGGACTACATGATCTCCAGAGGTATCTTTTTGTAATTATGACTGATTCCAGAATGAATAATTCATATTTTCTTCTGGCTCCATAAATAATCCACATTTCTTTTGGCTCTGAAAATTTCATTAAGGAGGCACAAAAAGCAGAACACATCTTGGAAATCAATTCTACCAAACCCAAGTATGTCCTTCAAGATCCAGACAGCTAAAGTACAACTGTAATCTTCACTATAGTACTTTGCTGGCACAAGACAGAAGACCTCTTTTCAACTTAGGGCAGTCAATATCATGGTAAAAATTAAAGTTGGTATGAAATCCATTTTATGGAATCATTTGCAAATATTTGTGTAATAGTTTTATGAACCGATGTAAGAACCCACAGAAACAGGATGATACTTGGCTTGCAGCATGAAAAAAAAAAGTCTTTATCTTTCACTGACCCTAAACGAATTGCTTTACATTTTGTATGAGACATGTCTTCAAAGTCTCAACATCATTTTCGGATTACAAGTCTTCTTTCACCAACTACAGTCCCTTCAGTTTCTTTTAGTTTCTGATAATTAAAACAGCACTTCTATTGAGGCTTAAATGTAAACTTAGAAAACCATTAATTTCTCATTTCTAAGTTCAGATTAGTTAATTATATTGTATTGATCCCTTTATCAGCAAAATGGGACTAAACAACTCTTTACTATGTAAGGATACAGTGAAAATTAACATTTATTCCTATGTTTATGACAGCGTTCATGGAAAATACTAAGAAGTGGAGACTCAAAGTCTTTGTCTTATGTTGAAATTACTGTAACTGTATTTCCTTACACAAAGAAAAATTCAGTCCACAGTTTCTAATGTCTGTCCATAATCCCACAGAAACAGGGGAGTCATACTCACGGAGACACAGCTAAGTACCTGTAACACTGACAGGTTTCCCTACTCAGTTCCTATTAGTGTATCTCAAAACCCCAAAGTTTTGATAGAAAGAGATAGCTCACCTTTCATGTTTATCTGTCCTTAATTTCTTTGTTTATAACTATTGTGAAACTTAAAGTGTTTGACACAAGTTTTCACCGAGATGCAGAAGAGGTTGATTTTTCAAACTCAAAACAATTTCTGTAAAAGACCAGATGAGACAAAACTGTTGTCAGGATGATTCCCAGGGTGGAATTTCTGCTCAAAGTTGAAAAGAGATTCAGTTTATTGGAACCAGAGCAAGGGCTCTGGATTGCACTTGGAGTGCAGGGGACTTGGGAAGTCCTGGCGCACAGTACAGCTGTGTCAAAGCAGGAAAAAACTGGCAACATGGACTTCAAGACGTTTGGCATACCAGAAGGCTGGAAAGCGGTTCAAGCGCAGGAGGCATCTGGGCAAAGTATGGCTACTGCTTGTTGCCATCTTTTAATATGTGCACGTCAGGCACGAACCAGGGATTCCCCTGCACAGAACAGACAGCAGACAGGTAACTCAGAGCTCCGGACAAACCCTGGAGAAAGGTGAAAAAAGTTAACTGCGGTAACAGTAAGGGCAGAGATACACAAGTCCCTTGTCCTGCCTCTTTCCAAAATCATGGTGTAATTACCACAGGTAAGGGTACCAGAAATGCTGTCTTGTTTGGGACTGGTCCAGCCTGTGTGAAACATTTGAGTATTCATTGCAAGGGACATGCAGAGTGAATATCGCACTCATCCTAGAAGTGGGAGAGGTGTCCTCACGGCTACACTCTGGAATCAAGCCGAGCATGCTTTGCATATTGGTCTCCATCTCCCCGCTCCCTATCAAGCACCTCAGGAATGGCTGCAAGTTGGTATCATCTCTGACATTTTCACAGGTGCAAATTTCTTCATGCCCTCCATAACATGGGTAAGTTTTTGAGCTTGTGAAAATGTTCACAGCAGATTTCTTCCCCCCCGCCCTGTGTACAGCTAAGGAGAGGAAAATGGAAAGAAAAGCACCAGAAACACCAGGTAGGTCCAAGTTATACAGATAGGTTTGTGTGATGTGGGTTTCTGTCTGCTTGGACTTATCTAATTTATATCACTAGGACTCTCAAAACCTGTCAGTGCTAACTAGTAGTCCCGGACACTTCACCTTAAATTTGAATCCCTGACCTTCATATGAAAGGTTGTGTGTCTCACTGCCAACGTCATCTCCATCTAGTTTCTCTTCCTCTGGCTGCAAGTTGAAATGTTATTTACTTAACTGTCCCTGCACTCCCAATTTCACACACGACAGAGGAATGTGTGCTCACAGAAATTCTGACACCTATACAGCACTGGCTAACCAGCTGGCAAGCACCGCTGAGTGCTCTTAGACACCAGTCTTCAATCACCTCCAAAATATGCATTAAAAAGACCCTATACTCATTCAGCCTCCACAACCCTGACACCAAATACAATAAAGGTTGTTGAATTTTTTAATGAAACCTTGTGCCACACTAAAATTATTACTGATGATCTATTTGTAATTCATTTCACACCTCTGTTGAAATTAATTCAATTTCTCCTTCGGGCATGGTTCTCAGAGGCTCCTATTAGGTTTTGTGCCTTTAACTTGCAAAATTAAACACAATGGTTATCGCAGTAGTACACAAAACTGATGATATGTCCCAGATTAATAAACTTGAAAGGCATTTTTAGTTAAGATTTTGTCAGGGCAGTACCCGCTTAAACCATTTTAATGGTTTAATGTTAAAAGAAACTTATTCAAGTCCTTAAATAAACCTCTGACAAGATTGTACACAGAGAATTGGAGGCATGAGAAACAAGATTCTCCTAATGCATCCACTCCAGTCCTTGTTATCAGAAGGACTGCATGAGCAATCTGGTTCATATGTGATCATTTGAGTGCATTCAGCAATTTTATTCCCATATTAATGGATTTAACAACACAACAATATCAGAATAACTGATAGGAATCTGTAGTTCTCCCTAAACTCTTCTCTTCCCAGTGATACCTTATAAAATTTACTACTGACTTTCTAAGCGATTCTTGGTTGCTTCGTTCCTGTTCAAAGAAGAAAAGATGCTTCAAGGTTGGCCAGCATGTCTTATCCCCACCTCGTTCTTCTCAAGAGACTGAAGCCTTTATGCAGACAGTTCCCTTTTTGCCCACACGATCCAAAGCAAATGTGAGCAACCAGTGGGTTCAAAGGTCATAACACTGGAGGACACTTTAATTACGATTTTGAAACATGTTGATAGCAAAATAAGGTCAGGAAAAGCAGTAAACTTGAACATTTATTAGACTTGTCTTCCTGAAAAACAATAAGCAGAAGTTTTTACCTGGATTTTGCAAAATCCCAGCTGCAGGACATCTGATACCAATGCTGCTACCCTAATTACACCATTATAATTGTAACTGAGCCACGCGTAAGGCAAAAAGACACAGAACTGAAACATTTCTAGGACTTTGCCTACAAACTTTGCAGTCTGACAAGCAACCTTCCAGCTACTTTCTATTCCACAACTGATACAGCGCTACATTTTCTAGTAAACATGCTTTTCCAAAAAACCCCTCGATAATGTTTCATTTCATAAGGGAGTAAGTTAGAAACAGTGAAGAAGTCAAACGAGGTCAAAACAAAGCTGCAGATAAAAAGTTTCTGCAGTGCTGTAGAAAGCGTTGACTCCAATTCAAGTATGCCACCAGAACGGACTTGTTGCCAGTATCATCACATCAGCGTAGGTTTGAGGGAAAGAAATTTGTATCAGCTGCTGCCTGGGTAGAGATATTCGCTGGTGGTGTTGTAATGTGTCATTGGCTCTGAGCACATCACCAGTGAGGTTCAGAAAACACACGCAAACACATACAAAACCTCTGCTAGATTGCCTCAACAGTGATCTGTGTCTATTGACCGACAGCAGATTCTTGTACTAAGGACACAGTCTCTCCAAACCACGCCAAAGAAACACCAAGAAACAATAAGAGGACTGTAGAGGTACTGCAGAAAATGATTTTAAGTGGTTATGAGGGACCTGAGTTTCCTCTGGGAAGAAGGACAAAGCACAGTGAAAGCTCAAGGTACATGGAACAGGATTGCACTGGCAAACAATGGGTGTTAAAACAGGTGTTTTATGCAATAAACAACAAAAGCTGTGCTAGAGATGATAATGATTTTCCATCACAGGGTTGTCTTGATGTCCCCACACACCACCTTCCCCATAGCTGCCATAACAGTGTCTGGAGACCTTCCTTTGCTTACCCTCCAGACAAGCTTGATGAGCAGTTGTACCCTATGTCCACGCTGGTTTTCATGAGCAAGAAAAGCTGAAGTAGCAGGTTGTAACTAAAATCTCCCTCCCACTCTCCCCACTCCTATCTCTTAAACTTCAAGTTGGAATCTGGACCCCAGCGCACCTGACAGGGATTCCCACAGAGGTGTGAGGGATTGGCTACCTTCAGTGGGTCACTGGCTACCAGGGAAATCAAGAGAGACATTTCTCTGCTCCAGTCATTCCTCTCCTCTCCCACTGCCCAACTAAGGCAGAATCAGAGCAACTTTGTCTGAAAGACAGGAAAATGGATACTCATGGAAGGACAGAGGGAAGAGGGCAACCTCCATTTGGCAACCAGAGACAGGGAAAATGAAACATGCAGGGATTTTACCACATTCCTGAAAAGCTACTTTATCATCTGATTTCCTCCTTTTCTCCTGCCTTTCCAATATTCAACCCCAATTTCCTCTCAATGAATTCAGGCCCTAGAGCCTATTTATTAACAGCTTGACCACCGTGGAAGAAACAGAGAAGAAAACCAGAAAACACTTCATAAAGCACCATTCATCTTCAAAACTTCATAATGGGCCATACATCTTCAGCTATGATGTGTGTACACATTCTAACCAGAACATGTAACATTTCAAATACCCTTAAATGTCCCACGAGTTATTAAATTCTTAGTTTTCAGAATCTAATCTCAGATCATCAAAGACTTAAATCAACAACAGTTTATATATAAAATGAGGTGCACATGTTTTTCAATATGAGAAAGCGCATGCACATGCAAAATACAATAGAGTGTTACAAGATTAAAGTTCATTTAGCATGACATTTGTAGCAAATTCCTTTTCTGAAGTAACACTGTGGAACCCAGAGTTATACCAAAATCAGAGAAGCACATTTTCTTATATTTAAAGGGAAATATTGATGGTGAGATTATCTAGGCCAGTAATAACAATGTGTGAAAGTCAAAGAAAGAGTCTGCCCTCAGTGCTTCTGCATTTTACTTTTGCGAAGTGTTTGCTTATTTTTTAACAATTTACTAGTTATTGAATCATATTTCTTGACTCCAGACTACTATTATATATTTTTAAAAGCATTTTCTTCATGCCAATCAGCCATACCAAGAAAACTGCTTTTCTGAGATTTTCAATAGAAGGGAATTTACTAAGTGTATTACTATCACATTAGGAATATTTACCAGTGACCATATGACCAGTGGTTGAAATTCCAGTGAACATATACCTGGGTTTTGTTTAGATGTAGGAGACAAAAGACCTTTTGAACACAAATGTTTTTAATCCATACAACACATGATGTCAGAGACATTCAAAGAAATTAATATGTGAGCAAAAAATATGTTAGTCCCAATCTTCCACATGCTCTGCAGGGTCTGCACTGTATTCTGAGTTTGTTGTTTTGGGGCATTTTTTCATTTTTTGCTCTAATTAAACTTAAACCCAAAGATTACTTTCTTTCACGGAGTTTCCCAGAATCCATCACAACATCTGAATAACTTCCATGGTGTTTAGTGATGTGCCCAGCATCCCTGTATATTCCCTCCCTCTCCCTATTACAGTGAGAAATCACTTGTTGATTAAAAAGTGCTGTTTGCATACATTACGCTGATTTTAGGCACTGTAAAAGATGTGTGCTTTACATCTGCAGGGAACAATGACTGGATTGGATGCACTATGGAGTTTGACTCATTCCCCAGAAAGCTGTTCCTTGCATATACAGACAACATGCTCATTTCTCTCAAAACAAAGATGCCTACCGCGACAGACTGCAAGCTTTTGCCAGAGAAGCATGGGTCTCTATAGAGAATGACGCCATGCAGTATTCTGTGGGCAGCAGGTTAGTACACAAAGAACATGGTCTGATGGTTTTTTTCTGCAAGGGTCACATTTTACTAATTAGGTTGAAATTTTTTTTAATTGTTTGTATATATTTACTGAAAAAAATTAGTTTCAGTGTCAAGGGCTTTGGCAGCACATCCTTTTAAATGAAAGTACTGGTTAGGTTTATCAGTTGGAATATGTTAACCAGAGGCACAAAGAAGCCATTGTGCATGCCTGGTGGTTGGGTCTGAAGTTTCTCCTCTCCCAGGGCTTGCTGGCAGGATGCTTCTCATACAGTATTTGGAGCAACTGAGCACCAGCCACATACCTAAATTGTGTTATAGATGCATGTTAAATGTTGTTAAACAACAAAACCAGAAAATATAAATTTTGATAGATTTTAAAAATAAACAAATAAAAGCACAAAGG
Organism: Rhynochetos jubatus; assembly: GCA_027574665.1. NCBI lineage: Eukaryota > Metazoa > Chordata > Aves > Eurypygiformes > Rhynochetidae > Rhynochetos > Rhynochetos jubatus. The sequence goes on from CM050648.1 coordinate 25,057,304, forward strand.
AAGCAAGGAACAGTTCTAACAGACTACAAAATTAAAATTTGAGTAAAAGATGTACAACAACCTAAAACATTTTTCTCCGGACTAGTGGGGCTAAGGCTGGGAGCCCCTTAATTTTTATGAAAGGGGATGCATAAGACAACTAGCTAACAATGCATGCAGGACATCAGTGCAAGTAATAACACTCATATCAACAGAGTGGGAAAGCAGAGAAGGGCACAGCTTTTTTTCTCATGGCTTTTATAGAAAGGAAGCATAAGGAAACTGACCCTTTGTAAAAGCCTTTGAAGCTGGATATAAGCCTTCTCTACAGCAGCCAAGAAACAATTTGTTGGATCTTGTCTAAACACTTACAGCTAACGCAGTTTAAATATAGTTTTGATTAGTCTGGCTGCATCCATCTGAACCAAGCAGTGTTTACAGCATTTATTACTTCTTTTGGTTTATATATCATGCTCTGTGCACTAGTTTTCTGTGTAAACAGCCAGCAATTAGGAGCAATGTCCAGAAAACATCCTTAAATTTCCAGTGTCCCCACGATGTAACACTTCTTAGACAGTAGATAGTCAATTCATCTCTCTTTTTCATGAGACACTTAGATGTAAATACAGCTAGATGCCACTTTATCCCCAGGTTGGACAAACTGTCTTTCAAAGAATTTCATTGTAGCTTTCACATAAATCAGCAAAATGCACCTAGTTTGGACATGTCACTGTTAATATTGCTTTAAAATCGCTCTAAAACCACCACAAAGCGTATGAAGGAGTCCAAAAAACATGTCACTACAATGTATACTGGGAGAAGATGGATTATTTCAGAAAGTAGAAGACATCATCTCCGGAAAACTGCTGAAAAGGCCCAGCTACTTTCAATTTCCATCAAAAAAGAAGAGATCAAAGGGTTGGATGAGCAAAGAGGAAAACATACTAACTACACATTGTGAATACCAAAGCGGCATCAAAGATGTACAAGGCTGCAAGTGCAAGGCCAGCAGAAGTTCAGCCAGTTCCAGAAGTGTCTTATAAAGACAACTGCACTGCAGTATTCTCCCGACAGCTGTGTAATTTCTGTCACTACTACCTCTGGCTCATTCACTCTCTACTACACGGATGGGCAATTATCAAAGATCATCATTCTTTTGCAGGCTGCACATGCAGATGTTGCAGCAGCTCCTTTGGTTTTCCTTTGTGCTTCTCTCTCAAACTTTCCAGGTCACAGAAAAAATCCCACACTAAAAATAAGTGAAAACCTCCCTCACTAGTTCTAACTGACATGCTGCTGTCATCTTCACTGACTGAACATAAACCAAAACCATTGGGGTTAAGGAAAAAAAGAAAACTCAGCTTGGAGCACAAGCAACAGTTCACAACTCCAAGCCTGGAGATTTGGACATGACAGCCCACAATCCAGTAGTCCTTTCTCCATTTTGGACTGGGCATATCCCAGTGCCGCTCCAGTAAGTAGACAGCTGAGCAAAGGTTATTTATTTATACATTGGAATTAGTTTTGTTTTTTTTAAGTAGAGGTTTGTTTAATAAGATAGTGGAACTAACCACAGACTAAAAACTAGTGGTAGAAGAGCTACAATATGACAGCAAACATTTCTCCTTTCTATTTTGCAGCATTTGAAATGTTTAAAACACAAACCAAGGAAACTTGGGGAGCTAAGTGACTGGCCATTCTGTAGACAGCTAACCATCTCTCTAAGAAGCTTTTCATGATATTCCATCTAAATATTCTTTGCTTAGTTTATCTCACGCAATTATTCACGCTATGTACAGACATTTTGTCTTCCTCTCCCACCAACCCACTCACTTCAGAAACAGGTAATTATTCCACAATCATTCTCCCCTGTCATTCCCCATCGTGTGCCAACTTTCTGTGTTCGTTCCACTGAAATCCTTTAAAGTAATCAATACCATTCCTTTGCAGGACTGAGAATTGGAAGTTAAAGACGGACTTCCAGATGAAGACACATCCTAAAATACCTAAATTGCAAGAAATCCTTGCAACTGCATTATGTGGTGGTATGGCAGCTCAAGGAAAATCTGCTTCAGAAAACCTCTGCATTAACTTGGAGAAAAAGTGATTAAAAAGAATTACCTGTTCTTGAATATATTAGTCATAGAAGGAGCAGAAAAAAATACTACATATGGAGAATTTAAATCTAGATGCAACCATCAAGAGCAAAATACCTGGAGAGTCTGTGAGAGCATGAGAAGGTCAACTAGCAGACACCTCTAGGACCTACATGAGATTGCAAGAAATGCTGGCTATGGGAACAGACTTCAGTTTCAGAAGAGCTGAACAGTTAAAAAGACACCGCAATTTATTATCGGCCATTTCTCATCTCTCTCTCTCTGTCAGGACTCAAAAAACTTGGGTCTCCTCTCTCTCACTATCTTCTGAAGTTGTCCTTTTAATTCCCTGTGCGCATGCCGTGATTCACACCTCTCTGTCCTTTTTCGTTACCTCCCCTTTGTAACCTCCTTTTCCCTGACATTCCTAATTCCTCAGTTAAACATGACAGAGTAAAAGGATTTCTCTTTCTACTGCCCAACCATGTCACTCCCCATGCCTCAAAATCCTCTTAGCGAGTTTAATCCCACAGCTTCCCCCACTCCTGTTAAACAGCTTTCTGTACTGGCTCTGAACTTCTGGAACTTTTATTTCAAAATCTGTACTCCCAAACTTTTTTAGAAAGCAGTATTTTAATTGCTCCCTATGTGTCATCCACGTAACTTCTTTCGTTCCTAGTTTCAACTGTAAAATCTTTGGGAGAGTGACTACCTGCCCTGCTACTGTGTTTAAATGTCCTGAAAACCTTGGATACCATGGGCACAACTATAGCTATCTGAATACAGCAAAATGAGGAGGGCAATCATACTATTAGTTCTAGATTAGAAAACCACTCAGCCTCCTCTTATTACTACTGGACCATAAGTTTAATGGGTACCAACTATTCACAGACGGTAACCGCATGTAGAGAACTGTATCTGGGTTGCCAGATTTGGATGCTTGACCCCAGAATTTTCAGTGCCTGTGAAATTCCACTCTTCCACCACTGCAGACGGTACCTTTTTAGCAACATGGACTACAGCCAAAGCAATTAACTCATTTCACTCATTCCTTTAGAACACCTACTCAGCTTCAGACTATAAGTCTTTATTGCAAGATGCTCAATGACCTAAAAGCCGGCAAGGATGGCGCAAAGCCAGCAGGCAGAGCTGTGACACAGCTGCGGCTGGTGTGGCATAGGAAACAACACAACCATCGAGGTCACGATTGTTGTCACCACCAACATTCAGCGTGACAGATCATTTACACAGCACTGGTTAAAATACAGCTAACTTCTGTTCCTTTTAAAAAGACCAAGTTAACAGGAACACTTTCAGAAAAGACAACATTCTCACAGAAGAGTGTAAGTGCCTGACCTCATGAATGCAAAGAGGTTTTGGTCCCCACATTTAATTTTAAAGCAGCAATGGGTACAAAGCTTGAAGTAGCTATTATTAACTACTGATACTAACACACTTTAAACATTTATCATAATGAACAGGCAAATAATGCAACTCTAAACCTCATCTACTAGCACTGCTCAAAATTTTTCTGTTCCAGTAAAAATCTGCATTACTCAAAAAATATTCATTGCCTGCTGAATTTCCAAAAGAAACAACTTTGAATTAATGAACACGGCAATTTCGCAAGGATACAGTTACATCGTATGTCTAGATACAGAGGTGGCATCCATCACATCTTTAAAGTTACAGATTTTTCACATCCCCTCCCTCAGCCCTGCTGTTGGCTAAATATCACATTTTGAAATGCCTTCTCAAAAACATTTTATACCCATCTAATAAAGCTATGTTAAATGTTCAAATCTATTTTGAATCCTACAGGACTCAGAGTATCAATATTCTCCAGCTTTTAACACTACAATTTAACCCAATAGTGTCAAAATGCTCTTCATTGATACTGATGAACTTACAAGTTCACTGCGTGTGCAACTGACCTGGTATTATGATGAAATTATAAAGATATCTAACTGGTTGATCTTCTGGAATCTCTTTACCAAAGGTTATACAGTGGCACAGCTCCTCATAAATTTCCCTTGTCATTATATAGCCTATTTAACTAGTTCAGTAGAACCTATCTTAAGTTCATAATCAAAGAATTAGTGACTTTTGTAGCTCAGCGGTGAGAATTCTGAGCTAACAATATTGACTATTTCAACCCATTTTTTAACATATTTTAACGATATTGAAAGCAACAGTTCATTCCTCTTTAAGTCTCCTACATAATTTTACAAGGAACTGCTAGAAATGATCCTGGGATGAGAAGTAGTTTTGCCAACAGTTATTTGTATGTCTGTTTGTTAATAATTCTGGGGAATCTAATGTTATATGCCATCACAATTCCTTTCAAATGCTCAGAAAACCAAAGAACAAAAAAAGGTTTTTCCCCTAAAATCATTCTGCTTTACCCACTTCATGTCATGTCATGGTCATCTGCATTTCTGTCACTTTGTTTTTAATTCTTTATAAACAATTTAGAGAAGCAGAGCAATTCCCATGATCAGATTTTTAGATATAGGTACACTCTTTTGCCCTCTGCTTAATCACTATATTATACAAACTGCAATCTTCTCACCCTATTTTTAAAGCATGATTATTGTCCATTACAACATCTAATAGAAAGAAGACAGTACAGTTCAAATGATAAAGTCCCTGCACAGAGGACACACTAAAAGCTAAGCCAGATTCTTCTGCCTGTTTTTTGCTTATAAAAATATCACAGTTAATTAAGGGGCTTTTTTTAATTTTCTGACTGAGCATAATATTGGCAAAACCAAATCAGGCACCAGTCAAAACAAATAATCCCTTTGATATACTTCTCTGACGACTCTTAACTGGTTGAGTGTAATTCATTCTTGAAAGAATTTCGCTCCCCAAATCCCACACTGTGAGTGGCTTTCAGCCCTGTGAACAAAGCGAAGTGGTCTCTGGTTTTCACGGGGAGGCTCAGTGATGTGGAGAACTTTGGCAGGGCTACAAAGGCTCGGCAGAATGGAGGCAGTCTAAACAGATATGGCTGTTTGGTTTCTCTGCCGGAACTGCTGAACACAGAAGTAAACTGTATGAACCCTGTTTGCTCGCTCCAAGTATCACAAAAAGCACAGTTCATGATTAAGTCCGCTTTCTACTGACAAAAACATGCTCAAAACCCCTGAACAACAAGCATGTACATAAAAAAGCCTTCCATGTGACAAACCTTAAGTACTCTGTACGTACAAAGGAACTTCAGCTGAGGTTGCTAAAAGCTTAGAGGAAACGTGACCAACACAAAGGACACAAACCAAGTCAGGAAATTAAACCTCAGAATGCCTCTGGTTGTTCTGCCTGGAAAATACAGTCAGAAAAGTCATTCTGCATTAGGCACTTAGTTGGAACCTTGAAACACTTGGCCTATATCCTTGTCTGAGAAACTTCACACTTTATTTTGGGGAGAAAAAATAAATCAGCATCAAAAGACTCTTTAAAACCAGGCTGATGGTCCAGGTATAAGACAGTATATCTCTGTCCTGGAGTCACCTAACTGATGCTTCCTCAGCATCTACCTCAGTTCTCCCAAATTCATGGAGACACTGCCAGTGCCACGGACTTCTACAGATGAAAACGTGAGCAAACTGGGTATAACTATACTGGTGCAACTGGGTCTTGACACATCTCCACTTGGCCTCATTCCCTGCGCTGGCTACCTTCACATGGTGCTGGTTCAACTTCACTGAGCTGATCCTGCAGACTCGCTTTCATGGCATGGCAGGGTGGGCAACAGCATACTACGGCAATGCCAGTACTAAAACCACATTGAAAAAGAATGAAGGGGATGCCTTTCTCCGGCACAATCACTTCTTAATAAATCTAGATCTCCACAATGTTCAAATTCTGTGTGATATCCCAAGTCTCCCCTTCTTAAGCTACAGTAAAATGATTTATTCCATAAAAAAGGGTACATTAGCTTGTCAAGTACAGAAAGAATCATTCAAAATATTTAATTTCACTGTAAAAACCTTTCATTGTTGTTGTGTGATTTTTTTTTTTTTTTAGTAATTCAGTTACAGCAAAAGCGATTCGCTCTAAGTTACCAAACCAGTAATTTATTAATCATTCTGTCTAGCCTAGTAACTGCTGCACAAAATGCACTAAATAAAAGTCACAAACTCTTTCTCCCTTGAGCAATTTTCCCTGGATACACAACAATCCATTTACAGTATGCAGAAATTAGCTAGTGAAAGGATTATATCAATTTCTTTTATCTTCAGAAGAGTTATAGTTCCTGGGTGCGGCATCACTGGGAACCTCTTCCACATACGCTTTTGAACAAGACAGTAAATCAAAAGCACCAAATCTACTTTCAATTGCAGTATTTTTCATTCTTATAAGACACAGCACAAAGCCAAAAGCAGTCACAAGTTTCAAAAGATGTCTCCGTACAGTTAAATATTGGGAGCATGTTCAGTTAACATAGAATAACGCAGAAAATACACTGCAAGGGCTACCAGTGGTAGAGAAAAAAATATGCCCCAACAAAGAGCAAGTAAATCTGTTGGATTTAGTCACTGCACTTTGCCCTTCACACAGCCTTTTGAATAAATAGATGTATAAGCCTTAATCAAAATAGAGTTTGCAGATATAATTTTGGTTATTAGACATAATTTAAACAAAAATCTCTACTAAGAAACTCAGACAGATTAGAATTTCAAGGAAAAGTGAGTTGTTCTTAAGTTATTGTTTTATAAATACGTGCTCTGGTCCCTTCCCAGCTCTGCCAACATTCACTGAATATCTTCCTGATTAGATCGCCAAGAACAGTGTAACTCCATACCCAAGTGTGTCAGATATATATTATTTGTGCGCTGTCACACCCAGAAACAAACCATCTTACACAGCAAAAAATTCTTCCAAAGTTTTCCAACTCTTCTTGGAATGAGCAGTTTTAAGTGAACAAAAATATTCCTATTTCAGTGTAGAACATGCATTTCCAGCCAAAGATTTTTCTCAAAAGTATGCAAGCCAGGCTGTGCAATACAAAACTTTCAGCAACCAAAAAGAGGATTCAGCACATACAGCTTTTTTAAAAAATAAAAATAAATATAGAATATATTTTCATTGATACACAAGATCCCCGTCATCGTTGCACCAACACATTCCCATGAATGTTAAACTAGAAATGTCTTCCTCCTAGACCTCTTTCTGAGACTGTGAGTAAAGAAATAACCTTATTCACTCAGAGACATGCTTGGTTGGGACAAGAAGGATGAAAGCAGAAGGGAAAGTTAAAATTCTAATAAAGGGATATAAAGTCTGATTTTTTTTCCTTGGGAGAATCCACTTCACCATGTATATTCATTTCCCCTGGCAGTTGTCTCCTACCTGTCCACTGGCAGGCAAACTAAGTGTAGAGATTTTGAAGAGTACATTTCAAAATGGACAGGAGTCATGTAGAGCATTATAATTAAGGTACTAACATCAGATCTTGATTCTGCATTCAGCAGGAAACTACTGCAGTCAGCAGAACGCGGGCATGGGAGCTCAGCACATAGACTGCTGCTATTTGGTATTTGCTGAGTCTCTGAAAAGCTGCTTCACTTCCAGCAAAAGAAAGAAAGGGGGGGGGGGGGAGGGGGGGGGGGGGGGAATATACAGATCATCATGAGTCATGGATCTGGCCTACTGCATCTTTTGCAAACAAAGTTTAAGCCAGTGTTTACTAGCATCATGAATATTTGGGCATCCACAAGAACTACAAAGTCCAAGAGAATCCCCAGGCAAAGGAATGACTTCATCCGAGAGCAGAATTCGCACATTCAGACTGGGACTTGGGTTTCATTTACGTGATGGGTTCTGTGTGTGAACCCTCACGGGGAGGGCTGCTCTGGGCTGTACTACCACCATGGACATGCATTTCTCTGCATGGGGAAATACAAATGCCAGACTACTCCCCAGTGATTTTTATTTTCAAGTGATTGATCAGTCCAGATGCTACTGGCAGAAAGACCACATCTCCTCAAATGCTTCTGCAGCCCAGATACAACCTGAGAAAACTTCAGCCAGATGCCATTTTCCTGCTTCACCTACCAGCCTATCTACTGGGGAGAGGCCCCAAATTTTCAGTAGAGATTTTCATGGGATTGGTGCCCTTTAATCAGGTAGAACTCCCTACTCCCAAAGCCCAATCTTTCCCTGCCATTTAAGACATAAATGGACTAAAATCTAATACTACATCTATACTTAGTTGTTGGGTTTTTTCCAAAGTAGATAGATAAAAATTCTTTATTCATCGCTGTAGTAGCAGAGTAGCCCTGGCTACCTACTAATCTCTGTAATGAGTACAAGTTAAATACCCACTGGCAGTGTATCATTCTGCAGGGTATGTATCTGTCATATACTGGTTTTCCTTCAACCTATTCCCAGAGGAGAGAAACATGTATTGGAATGTCTTCTAAACAGTTTTCTTTATTTTTGCTGGAGGAACAGGTTTTGCAGACGTACATGGTCCTGTATTTCTACGGCAGAGAATGTGGGGTCAAAGGAAGCTGCCTTTCTCTGGAACAGAAGGTCAGTGGAAGCCTTTATTTCCTAAGGAACTTAATTCTACAGGCTTGGGCCAACTTTAAGGAGTAACATCTCCTACAACAGCTTCGTCAGAATGTGGCCCATGATACAAGAAGAGCGTACCTATTGAGTGAAGTTTTCCTATCGTGTTTCTAGATAGCACAGGCCCATAAAATTGAAGAGCCCTAGAAAAGGATCAATAACCTCAATACAACTAAATCGAATTTAGCAATATAGGGTACATATCTTCACTAGAAGTCAGAAGTACCAGGTCTGTGGATTCTTCAGAATGTCTTTTTGTCCCACTAGAATTCTCTACTGTCAAGTTCACCTTCTTCCAGCTGTTCTTCATTCATGAACTGATCTCATCTAAGCACAAGTCTTGGTCCTATTACTATAGAAATACATGGTGAGGAAGAAAAAATGTGTAGATTTGTCTCAAGCATATACTGGTGCTTGAGTCCATGTTGTCATAACAGTTGACCCCACAATTCTCTGAGAATGCTGAAAAGCAGGTGGAGAGAACTGAACAACAGGAATTGGCACTGACTATGCCAATTCTAGGTTAAATTCTGTCAGACAAGCTTATAATAGGCCTTGCATAGTCCTTCTGCAGTTTTGCTTGGGTATGAGAGGTTCGGGACAGAACAGCAGCTGGTACATTCAGTTTCTTTGGAGTTGCTTTAACATGTAAATACCTGAGGAGGAAACAGCTCTCTGAATACTTCCCTCTCCCACTTCTTTTCAGTATATAAATCAGAAAAAAGGTAACAAGACTGGGCAGGAGAGGCAACCCTCTGCAGGTCACCTTGGACTCAGAGAGCCGTTACTCCAAATTTGTAATTGCAATAAACATGGCTTATATGGATAGCACTGCATGGATTACATCAAGTGGTCAACTGAAGAGGAAAAAGCTTTTTAGAAACAGTCAGTGGCAAACCCCCACCTCCAAGTGCCGTCAGTTTTCCCCAGGACCTGCCCCAGTCCAAACCAGCAAGGCGTGTTCACCACCCATGCAGGCACTCAGCAGGGGAAGAGCAGAGCAGGCGCACAGGTAAAGCATCACAAAAATAAATAAGGTTGACAGCAAGAAACAGAATGGGTATTTCAATACAGCTCTTCATCGGAAAACATGCTCCTGGACCACAACATGACATCCCGTTCACAGCTGAGCCAAAAAGCCACAGAGGTCACAGTCTCAAGACCTGTGTAGCACTTCTTCCTCTTCCCAAAACTGCAGCCTGCCCACCAGCTGACTCATTTTGTCGACCACCAAAAAGGTTTCCATCATTTGGTACGCTGCAGGCCACAGTGCGAGAATGTGGCTGTAGCACACAGCTAAACAATACCTCCTGCACTTAATTTCAAACAAATGGGAGAAGGAGGAAAGCTTATCCACACCACTTCAAAAAGGGACTGCAGTAAACCATATGGTGGGGATTACGGCTGGGGGAAGGCTGATGGTTTATGGTAGTAGGATGTGAAGGGAGGGGAGCTAGAAATTTAGCAGCCCCACCAAGGCAAACTTAGCACTGCAGTGCATTACCTGTTGTGTGGGTATTGTTCCAGTGGTGAAGGTTGTACCTCCAGGTCCAAGACTGAAACAGCAGGTCGCATTATGGTATCCCGAATTCACATTTGCTTTGGTTTTGTAAATGTGTGATAGGTAGGTTACCCATGGGGTTTTCTTATTCATCACAAATAAATATTTTTGTGCCATTTATGATGCATGTGAAAAAGTGAGATAGAATTATTTCATTCTTTTGTGCACAGTTTGAGTCAATTTTACTACCTATCTATGCTACCATTTTCCTTCATTTTTATTCTTTTTGAAAAGCATTAAAACAAAGGGTGTAAAAAAAATCTGAAAAAAAGGGCTAGCTATTTCATATTCCTTTTCCAAGCTTCAAAGAAGATTGTGATAAACATTTTAGATTTATCAGTTTTTGAAATATTGATTTTATGTACTGGCACACATATCCAACCAATTCCATTTCACCTGCAGAACAAAACCTTTAAAGATGCATGTTTGCTAAACCTGTACAAGATATGTTTTGGTTTTTTTCTTCTAGAGGCTAAGGTTTGATTAAATCTGAGACACTGCAGAGAAAATGATGAGAGCTCTGAAAAAGTGGAAGTTCTTCACAGGACTGTATAGAGAATCATAGATAATCTAAGGATATTTAATTATTAATTCAGTAGGTCAGCTTTAGGACAATTGCACAGCATTATGCTAATCATTTCACATAAATAATATTTGTGGATTATCATCTGATAGAGTTTATAACTGCAGCTGGTTCACCAAGGAAGGGGAGGACAAAGATGTCTTTTATTCTGCACCGCAAGTGATGGAGTTACATGATGGGAAAGACACCACATTACCTTCTGTCACTACACTCATATCCCAGGTCAGTGTTGCAGCCACACAGCAACACGCTGTATTTATTCAACACAGTGTGGATAATCCCTTGATCTCTGGTTCTGCTTGGTTTAACATCCCAGTTTTAAATTGGTATTAGCAATTATGATCCACATTACAATTAAATATGTGGTTTCAGATAAGGGAAAAGAAAAAAAAAAAAAAGAAAACCGGTTCTCTGCTTCAAAGATTCAACAAGAGATTTTAAAGCGCTCAAAGAAGCAAAATGAAGTTACTGAAAATATGCTAGAATCTTTTTGCACCACCCTGGGAGAAGAAACCCTTATAATCCTTATCTACTCCTACAAAGATACACATTTAAATGAAAATGCAATTATAGACAAAGAAAATTCCTTCAAACCACTAAAACTGTATTTACAGCAATTTGAACAGTTTCAGTGTCACTGGATTTAAACAGCTAAAATTACTGCAAGATAGCTGCTCTTTCTTCAGCTTCTTAGTGGCTTCAAAGATCGTCTTAATTAAATCCATTAAGTGATTCTCAGTTAAGCAGGGAAAGGTTTGGTTGGAATTTTTTGTTGTTTTTCCTTTAAACATACACAGCCTTTCCTAATTAGAGAAAAGTTTCCCTTCAGAAAACCAAACTGAAATTTCTTTGTGCTTTCAAGACAAACTTGGATTCCTTTAACAAAATTGAATTTAGCAGCAAGTGATTTAATTTGACAGACATGCACATTATGTATTTTCCCAACTTTACATTGTTGGCTGGATCTTAAATCGCTAACATTTGTGCTTTGTGATATTGCAGAATCCTATGCTGAAAGGTCACTAAAAAAGCCTTAAATGTGCTACACAGATAATTAGAAAAACAAAGTCATCTAGTGCAGAGGCTTTTGAAACACACTGCAGCAATTGCAGCATGCCAAACAGTCAGATGCTCACTCACACGGCAGCCTGAGCTTTTTGCACTCACAAGATTGTCTAGATGCCTCCACTTCTCTCTGTACAGACACGTTCAAGTGGGACCCTTCAACCCTCCAACTTGTGGATCTCTAAAACATGCTTGCTCACAGGTCAGGACAGCTTTTCCTTGGAATGTCATCTCATTACTTTTACGCCATAATCTGTACCATGCCTCCTAAGACCTAAGTACCTTACAACTGGTTTTAATGAACATGGCAGGGACCCTGTACAAGCCACACTTCCAGGGGTACACTGTACATTCAATTTCTGCTTCCTAAAGAAAAACAGATTGCCTTTCATCCTGGTAAGTATTGATGATTCCTATGAACTTGCCAAGATTATCCTAAACAGTTCTTCTCTCCTCCAGAGTAGTTAGTACTTTATCTTTGTGATCTTAGCAACACTTGCAATCACATTCTTCATTTCCTCGCCCTGGTGCAGACACCAGCAGATTCAGAAGGTCACACTGAAGTGTGACAGAGAACATCCCCTGACTTCTTAATTCACAGAAAAACCTGTTATGGATAAATGAAAATGGAAGCAATTTGAGTGTTATCCATTGCTGACACAGACTCACAGTGTTAGGGGTTGGAAAGGACCTCTAGAGATCATCTAGTCCAACCCCCCTGCCCAAGCAGGATCACCTAGAGCAGATCACACAGGAACAAGCCCAGGCGGCTTTGGAAAGTCTCCAGGGAAGGAGACTCCCCCACCTCTCTGGGCAGCCTGTTCAGTGCTCTGTCACCCTCACAGGGAAGAAGTGACTTTGGGCAACAAAAAATCTGAAGCACTCTGAGAGGCTCGCTGGGTATTTTGCAGGGGCAGGGAGGGCTGTTACGTTGATCTCTAGCAGGAAATTGTGTGCATAACAAAGTCCACAGATAAAAGAACATAAAGCTTATACATTTTCATATAATCTAGAATATTACCCTTATCAACCTTGTTGAAATTTAACCAACCTATCAAAGGCAGCTTATTTATATTTCTTTATACTTAGCTGTATCAGTTTCTTGAAATTCAGCATTTAAATTTATCTAAACAATTTTAAATTAAACTACCAAATTAATCAATGAAAAAGTAAATGCACCATACTCAGTGGGTAAGTGTGCAGTCCAATTATTTTGTCAAACTTAACTGAAGGTTGAAAACTGTAATGAATGAGAAAAAAAAATCATCAGACTTGGGTTTGCTATAAATAGGCTTATTAACTATAGCCTATTTATATGCACAGTATAACAGCTGCAGTCTCCCAGAAAGACTTGCAGAACAACTTGCAGAACGTGTTAAGAGACAGTCAAATAAAGTATGATCTGAACATTAATTCCAGTGAAGTGAACAGATCCCTCGAGCACTTCAGCATATAAACTCAGGTCAGCGGACTGCAGGCAGAAGTGGAGAACATAAATCCAAGACATCCCCAACTTCAGGTTTACAATGCCAAGAAACAAAATCATACAAGCCGGAAAGACCACGAGCTGTAGTATCTGCTCCTAAGATAAGACAGAGGAATATAACTTGTCAGCAGTTCAAGATCTTGATTTTCCTCTCTTTCACAAAGAATAATGTGATTCCAGGTCCTCTTCCTGATTATTTGAAAGGGAAAAGAAGGGAGGACATCATGTTTTAGAGCTCAGTAATCACTCTCCTGGCAAGAAGCTGGGTTACAGACGTTTCCCATTTGGAATGGTAGAATATGCTTTACTCTGCTGAGCAGCACGCCACAGAAGAAGGTGTCCTAAAACTGCTAAGTATACATACATACATAGCTTGCAGCAACAAATTCCATTAGAATGAAGGAATATTATTTCATGGAATACCTTCTCCCATAAGCAGCACATTAAATTTGGCACACGGAGAGGATGAGAAAAATCTTTGTCCTGTTAACATCACTGAAAGCAGCAGCTAAGCACAATGACTATTAGATCTGACACACTATTAAAAAATAAAGCCTCAAAAATTAACTGATACAGAAGTACTGAGACTGCATGAATATTCTTCCCTGCTGAGCTGAAATATTTAAAATGCAAGGAAACCCCCACCTGTATTTGCATTCTATGAAAGTAGAAGTTATATGCATTCTAGGAAAAAAACATCAATTTGGTGCAATTTCTAAAGCAGTATGGTTTACAGACTGTTTCGTTTTACATCATATTAGTCCATTCTCCACCCTATATATGATAATGTATGTATGATTAGATGAAATGGGACATAGGGATTTTTTCCAAGTAATTTATACCAGGACATTGAACGCTGTTCTTGAGACTAATATTTCAGAATGATGGTTGTAAATTCAAACACTGTGATAGAAATCAGATGTCAAGGGGCTATGTAACTACCAGAAGAATACACATTTTAGTCTATTTTTGTTCAAATTTGTAAACCAGCCCATGAAATAAATGACAGAAGAAAAACTAGTGTGAAAAGCAAACGCAGACTATGAGAAACACAATTTTCAGCATATATAAAGTAAACCTACAGAACCTGTGGTACAAAATACACTTTCTGTTAAAGATGCTGTAATGTGCTCTTTTTTAATTCACAACTTCAATAAAGAAGAAATGGGATCTCAGTCCTAAACACATAAACCAGTTTACTTTTCTGAGAAGTACTATTGAAAAAAGTCAACCACGTAAATCAGGTATTCGTCCAAAATTTCCATTTACCCGTTACAATGAATTAGAACTGTATTTGTGTACAATGAAATTCTAGATAAATTACATAGCACATCATGACATATTGTTGGTATAAGTACTGATAATATTTAAGAAACTCTACAGAACCATTCTAAAACTCATTCTTTGATTTAATTAAGACTTATGCCTGCCAGCCTCACAAGTTCTTTAACATTTTATTATCATTTTGGGCAAATTTAAGTGGTATAATGTGCTTTACAGTGTATTTTGCTTTGCCAAACCATAATACATACTTTTGCACCACTGTGACTACATTTGCAATAAAGCTACAGTGATGAAGTGCATGGCCTTTCAGGCCTCAGAAGCCCAGGGAACTCCTTCTAGGCCAATGAAACTGTATAAAACGGTATATAACAATGGTATAAAAACTCCAGAACAAATTGATATCAGCATTTTGAAGCACATACTAAAGAAGCACACCAAGGTCTTGAGACTAATTCTCTCACAGACCATGCCAACTGTGATCAGCTTACCGTTTTCACCATCTCTCCCCACTCCTTGTTCTCACAAAGCAGCAAGGAGATGCCTGAAACCCTAACAAGTCTACCCACAATTCTGCAGCTGGTTCAGTGTTTCTCAAGGATACTGTGCCCCTGCCCACCAAAACTACACATTCTGCTACAAACTCTGCTACATCCTTGCGTAACCATCTCTCTCAGCTGCTGCAACAACACATTTCTTAGCGCAACACCTCTACTGTCAGTACTTCAGTGTGATTGAGCAGACCAAGTTCTTTCCGCCTTTCACCTCAGTCCCAGCCTGAACGTTTTAAATTTCACTGCTTTTAGCATTTCCCCTCCACTCCATTATCAATGTTAGCTCTGTCCACCATCTAAAATTTCGCTGACAGGTCTTCTTCCACATGGGTCCCATGTGTCAGAACCTCTGAATCTGACAAACAGCTTTCTACATCCAACCCATATACTCTTAGATGTTCAATTTCCATTATACTTGCACAGAAAAAAATATATGTTTTTAGCACAGTATTCATCTTCTGGACTGCAGACTCACTGGGTCAAGAACTATCTTGGTAGTCTTCCTTCTGCTGTACAAGATCAAGGACACAGTCTGCACCTAACAAATACAAACGTACTACTACAGCTATTTGACTACTTCTGTAGTAAATAGCTATTCTTAAAGTAACCCTTGACACTTGGCACTAGCATTTCTGGCATCTACGTATTCATAATGATAACTACAATATAGTTTCTTTCCTCCTTCCTCCTCAATATTGTGGTTTCTTACTTCATGCCTCAGGCAAGTATCTGCCAAACCCATGACTCCCCTTTACTCTTGCATATTAGAATGCAAGAAGGATCCAGTGTAATTTTAGAAGATAACTTTTTCAATGCTGAGAAAAAACGCTTTCACAACCATCCTGTAAACCCTATGTGCATTTGTAAATTATTACTGAAATAAAATCCTACAGTAATTCTTTAAACTGCTGTGTGGGAGTAGACACAAAGGAATGGGTGGGAAGAAAAAATATTACAGTGTATCTGCTTATAGTGATAAGTGCTTATAGTCCCATCAAAAGGACTACAAAACTGTGCACTCAGATAAATTTGCTGGCCCATGAAACAAGCACCCTAAATGTTCATTTTTAACTTCTAGTTTCACAATTCAATTGGTTGCAGTTTCAAAAGCAGAGAAGTTAAAATCCAACCAAATGCTCCAAAGAGTAGTACACAGAGTAAAGGTCTAGTAAGTAGCTGTGGGCTGATACCAGATTGGATTCAGAAGGTTAAAGAGACTGGGGTAAGGAGCCAGATATCTATGTCCAAGCTCGGGTGAAAGGCAGAAAGCATGCTGTCTGAGCTTACATCAATGAGAATTCAAATGGAACATGTATAACAGAATGACAGCAGCACTCAACTCCTCCAAACTCCACTTGACTGCAGTGAGGAAGGCCACCTAGATGTCTCCATCCCCTGTCACTGTCACTCTGGTGCTGCAGTAACCTAGAATATCGTCAGTTGCGTGCCAGCAAGTTGAGTTAGCACACTCTAAGGTCCTGCTCCCTCTGGAGACCAGGCATTGATGGAAACTAAAGCAAATATATCTTTCCTTCATACTGCAATAGCTCATAGCTCATATGTACTGACGGTTACTGTGACTCAGCTGGCAAGAGAAGGACCCTTTCAAAGAGCTGCTGGCTTGCTTGTACCCAGTGGAGCACATCCCTTGGTTTAGGTGTCTCCAAGGTTAGCAGAGACTGCTAGCACCCCGGCCCTCTCCCACCCCCACTCCCAGTCACTCATTTATAGATATGGTCTAAGTAATTTTTAAAGCATCTGAACATGAGAAAAGTCAGATTACCCTGGGGAACCTGACCTGATGCCTTCCAGCAAAATTGTATCAGGAAAACCATTTTTAAAACATATGTAAGCTATTCTGAATCTTTCTACCACATATACAAATTCATTTGTTCCACCAGTATTTCAGACACACACTCTAAGCAGGACAATGCTTTTTAATTGTTGACCCTTAATGACATCAACCGCATACGTACAAAACACTTATCAGATGTATTTGTTGCATCCCCAGACACTGAGGTTTCCAAGAAACACGACTACTTTAGGACATATTGGTCATTCAGAGACAAGGCAAACTGTTGCCACGTTCTCCCCAGCAGAATTAGATGCTTTCAGTCAGCTTTTGGGTTCTAAATGGGCAATTCAGGTTTTAGAAGATTTGCCAAGCTCTACACCACAAAATTTAGCATTCACTTTAGACTTCAAATTTTGTTAGGCCTTTTGGCTGTTAAAAAAAAAAAAAAATTGGTCAAGTTACAAAGAAAAGATTTTCTCCATATCAGTTTCATGAATTTGACCATTTTTGTCATGACAAGCCCTCTGTTTAAGAACAAATTATGGTGGTATTGCCACTCCCACAAGGCACACTATAAAACCCCCTAATTAACCAATTAATAGTAGAAAGTCCTGTTACTAATAAAACACATACACACACACACAAAGGGTGCTACTTCTTTCAGTAAATATTGATACAAAAACTTCAGAGAATATAAAACATTTCCTAACAATGCCAATGTTCCTTCTTCACCCTTTCTCTTGTTTCTTTTCACCATTTCTCTTTCTTCTTCTTCTTTCCCACCACTTCGCTATCATGAAGTAATGGGTTGGCACTATCAAAACCCAATCTCCATAATCATCTCTTAAATTCTTTTAAATTCTCTTAAAGTCAAGCAGTGGCAGGCATCAGCTTACAGTCACAGGAGAGGGGCTCACAGAAGTGCGCTTACAAACCCTTCAACATTTTGGAATGAACAGCAAAACAACCCACATGGAGAAAATGCGATAATGGAGCCATAACGTGATGGCACCAGGCTCTTAAAACATTTCTACTCAAAGCTCTATTGTATGCATGATTTAGTTTGAGCATAGGGATATCTGGAAGCCACATCAAAGGGCTAATGGATAGACATTTTGTTAACATATGTAGAACTGATGCCAGGCCATAAAACAACATTGTACTGAGTATTACACGTCTTCAGAGAAGTATTTTTTTTTTTTTTCCTGGAGTTAGGGGTTTGGTTTTTTTTCTTTGCTCTACAAATTATTTCTTCCCTCATGTGTACGGAAGTCTAACAGGCTCTGAAGTCTGGACAATTTTCATGTTCTCTTGTTCCCTGGAGCTTTGCCCAGTATCACAAGGTCTGAGAGAGGGCTGATTTTTGGAATGGGGAAAGAAAGAAAGAAGAACAAAAAAGTAAATAAGATGATATTTCCTTTGTAGAACAGGTTCTGTTACACCTATCGCAGATTGGTAAAGAACTTCACAATCTATTGCCTTAGCATCTCTGTTTCTTGGGTCATTCCTAGGACTGCTACTTTCAAAGTGCTTGTCCAAACTTGGCTCAGAGCTACAGCATGTTCTTCAATGGTCTTTTATGCCTGTGGTGTTCAAAACAGAATCACTTTTCAAATGGTACATTTTGTAGAAATGGCACTCCATAAAACAGGAGGCAAAAAAGCAGTGCAAAGTGAATTCCTGGAACAGCTATTCAGGATTCCAAAAAAGCCACTTACGAGCCCCTCCATTTGTGCTCTACAGTATTTATGCTAGATCACAGAATAATGAGGAACCATTTAAATTTATATACAAAGGGCACTTAGGAAAATAGTTTTTCCATCACTTAGTGACTGTAAGATAAGTAAAACAGCACTGCACACCAAGAAATACGCAGTGTAGAAAGATACTGAAAGTCAGAATTACGGAAGAGTTATATCTTTATCCTCTTCGATTCCTTTTCAGTTAATCATGTATTTTGTGGTTCCGTGTTTGGCACATTAGGTACGCTGAAGCCAGACTAACAAGAAACAGCCACTATTTATAGCATTTCCCCAGAGATGGGAACGGTTGCTTCTGCACTTTAAGACCAATCATGTCACATCTGTATTAAAATGAGAAGACAAACATGTTTTACTGCCAGCTCTGCCTGAATTTCAAATGAAAACCACATTAGTAAACTTGTGAATTTCTCAGTCAGTCAGTCTCCAGTGTCAACTTAAATAGTTTAAATAAAACATCTCACCAATACACAACACAGTACAAAAGGATGTTATCAGCATTATCCCAGGTTCAACAGTGTGCTTCAAAAACTCCTTCTAGATAAAAGTCAGGAATGGATTGCAAATGTCTCTAACCTGCAACAGCATGGCCCTCAGCAGGTGCTTCTACCATACCTTTCTCATTTCCCACACTCTTTGGCTCAACTGTCACACAGGCTTAAATATGATAAGTGCCACAACCCACAGGTTTTCCACTCCCATTGCTGTCCTAAGCACCGTGAGAATGTGGTCCCAAGGTCAGAAAGGCTGCCAGGGCATCAAGTCACAGCATGTTTGGCCCCACTGCTTCCAACCTGCTTATATGAGGAAAAACTTGATCTTGAACTCATTATCTTTTGGGCACAGGCTCACCTCCTTTGGGCACTTACAGGGATTCAGACCTCAGCAGGCACTAAACGAGGACCTCGGGACTGACAGCAAGGACGGTGGATGTCTCTGCACAGAACATGCAGTCATGCTCACTCTGACTTTAGCAAGGGTCTTGTCTGGGGAGAGCAGCCCTTTCCTAATATAGAAGGGATAATACAAAGATAAACAGAACAGAGGCATTGGTGAGACACTGAGCTTTACTGACAGCATGACAAAATCCATTTCCTTTTTCTGTTCAGACGCTTTCTATGTCACCTGAAAACTTGGTAGTGCAAAGCTACAACTCACAGTAGGTTTCAACGTATGTTTTTCTTAGTCGGAGCAATTGATACTAAAGCATTTGTTTACTGCTACTGGATAGCTGACCAGAAAGGGGAAATCAGAACAGAAACCTAAAGTATCAGTGGGTTAACATTTCAAAGGTGCCTGTGTGCATTGGGTGTGGAGCTGCTTCAAAAAGCAGCAGGACTTCTGTACCCACAGAATCACGGAATGGTTTGGGTTGGAAGTGACCTTACAGATCCTCTAGTTTCAACTCCCCTGCCATGGACAGGGACACCCTCCACTAGACCAGGGTGCTCCAAGCCTCATCCAGCCTGGCCTTGAACACTGCCAGGGATGGGGCACCCACAGCTTCTCTGGGCAACCTGTTCCAGTGCCCCACCACCCTCTCTGTGAAGAATTTCTTCCTGATATCCAATCTAAATCTAACCACTTTCAGTTTAAAGTTATTACTCATTGTTTTGTCACTACAGGTCCACGTTAAAAGTCCCCCTCCAGCTTCCTTGTAGCCCTCTTCAAGTACTGGAAGGCTGCAATAAGATCTCCCTGGAGCCTTCTCTTCTCCAGGCTGGATGAGCCCAACCCTCTCTCAGCTTTTCTTCACAGGAGAGGTGCTCCAGCCCTCTGAGCATCTTCGTGGCCTCCTTTGGACTTGCTCCTACTGGTCAATATCCTTCTTATGTTGGGGTCCCCACAGCTGGACACAGCACTGCAGGTGGGGTCTTACAAGAATAGAGTAGAGGGGGAGAATCCCCTCCCTCAACCTGCTGGCCACACTTCTCTTGATACCGCCCAGGATACGGTTGGCTCTCTGGGCTGCCAGCGCACACTGCCGGCTCATGTCCAGTTTCTCATTCACAAGCACCCCCAAGTCCTTCTCCTCAGGGCTGCTCTCGATACATTCTCTACACAGCCTGTACTGGGATTTGGGATTGCCCTGACCCAGGTGCAGGACCCTGCACTTGGCCTTGTTGAACTCCATGAGGTTGGCATGGTCCCACCTCTCCAGCCTGTCCAGGTCCCTCTGGATGGCATCCTTTCCTCCAGCGTGTCGACTGCACCACACAGCTTGGTGTCGTTGGCAAACTTGCTGAGGGTGCACTAGATCAAACTGTCCATGTTGCTGACAAAGATGTTGAATAGCACCAGTCCCAATACTGACCTCTGAGGAATACCGCTCATCACTGGTCTCCACTCAGACATTGAGACATTGACCACAACTGTCTGAGTGTGACCATCAAGCCAGCTCCTTATGCACCGAGTGGTCCATTCCTCAAATCCATGTCTCTCCAATTTAGAGACCAGGATGTCATGCGGGACAGTGTCAAATGCTTTGCAAAAGTCCAGGTAGATGACGTCAGCTGCTCTTCCCTTATCCACCAACACTGTAACCCCATTGTAGAAGGCCACCAGATTTCTCAAGCATGAATTGGTCTTAGTGAGGCCATGTCAGCTGTTACCAATCAACTCCTTATTTTCCATGTGCCTCAGCACAGTTTCCAGGAAGATCTGTTTCATGATCTTGTCAGGGACAGGGGTAAAATTGACTGCATTAGAAAGACCCCCATGTCTTTCTTTTTTCCCCTTTTTAAAGATGGGGGTTATGTTTCCCCTTTTACAGTCAGTGGGAACTTCACTGGACTACCACAGCTTCTCAAATATGATGGATAGCAGCTTAGCAACTTCACCCACCAGTTCCCTCACGACCCATGGATGCATCTCATCAGGTCCCGTGGACTTGTGCACCTGAAGCTTCCTTAGATGCTCTCAAACCTTGTCTTCTTCTAAAGTGAGCGATTCTTCATCCTCCCAGTCCCTGCCTTTGCCAAGTCACATTGTCGCTTCTGAAGATGAATGCATTCCTGAGAGCTTGTTGTTTCACAAAGCATCAATTGTATTTCTTTTATTGCTTTAAGTTATTCACCAACATAAATGTGTTGAAGTTAAGCATAGGTGTATAAACAGAGGCTTGCAGGTTTGAAAATTCTGAGTATCGATTTTGATGATATAAAACATTTCTTGCAACAGCAAAACAAAGCATGTATTACAACACTTTAAGAACACTAAGTCTAAAATAAAGGAAAAATATATCAGAAGTATTTAATATTTTTCCTGTTTTGCTTACTGTTTTTATATTTTCACTTTTTTTTCTGCCCATTGCTATATGCAAGAATCCACATAAAACACTTGGAAAAATGACTTAAAAGGGAGGGACTGAACCAGACATGCTGCAAGAGTGGTCAAATAAAGCAAAAAAAAAACCAAAGCAAAACCCCAACAGGTAAGAAAAACCAACAAATCATTTTCCTCTTTCAAGGACTTCAGTTATAATATTCAACGTGCTTTGTAACAGATAAAATTTTCAGACAAATATGATTTCAGTTCTTGGTGATTATTTTTAATAAACATGCTAAAATCTCACCAGATTAATTAATTAATTATAAATCAAGCAGTATATTAAATTTTGGTCAATATCTAGGTGAGTACATACATGCCTAACATGCAGTTACATCTAGAACTGTATCACTTCTCACCAGACTTCTTCAGTATCCTACAGTGACCCTCACTTTCAATGAAGTTCCAGGTTTTTTTGAGTTATAATTCGCTGAAATACCTGTGGGCAGTTACATTTCACAGGCTTCAGCCTGATTTCCAACTATTTTGCTTTAGACCTTTGTAAGAGCGATACCCCCCGCTGCTGATTTCTCACCCAGAGTTCAGAGATCCAGATTTGCTTTTGTTTAAATTCAAAACTTAATTTGAAATTCTGGCCCGTGGAAATGGCACCTTTCTATTCCCCTAGATTTGTACTGCATTTTGAAACACTTGGGCATAAAAGGCCTTGTAAGAGTTTGGGTCTGCAATGTACTTTATTGCCTAAGTAGCTAGATGGTTCCCATTTGTACCGGAGTAACGCAGTGGAATGAGCATGGTGAAGCCCCCATTAAGGCTCCAAGAGGAACTGAGTACTAAAAAACCTAAACATTCACTTGTTTTATTTTTCTGTTTCTTGGTTACATTTTCAAAGTGTGTCTACTACCACTCCCATTAACATCAGCAGGGGGCTTGTAAATAAGTCTTTACCCAGTGTTTCAAAAAACTGAGCGTCTCAGTGGAAGAAATGAAGAGATCCCAATCCATCTCATTACTTAAAGAAACAGAGCAGGACAGCAAAGAGAAAATCAAGTACAGGCAAGCACCTCAACACATCTTTGAAGGTTACATTTGGACACCTAATAACCTGAAGTGAAACGCTGAATTCTGAAATACACCTAAAATGATTCAGGAAAGATAGCCTATCAGCTGGTTAGAAGCATAGCTAAAAATTCAGATGTCACAAAATTAAAGTAACAGAACCCTAATTCAGAAGCTGGGGGATTGTCTTTAACTTGGTGAATATGTGTTTCATGAAGCTGGACTCATAGGTGACAGTATGTATCAGCCTGAAGGGTAGTTACTTTTTCCTTGCCCACTGACCAAGCTTCTGAAAACTGTACATTCATGCTAACACTGAGATGTCTAGAGACCACAAGCCAGAGCAATGCAACTGCCATCTCAGAAAAGATAAAATCTTTTAAGAGCTATTCCTCATGCATGGACAAAGATAGTCATTCTTATTTTCCATTGAAGCTAGAAAACTACAATGTTTAAAAAAGAATTGTGGCTCAATAGATGTACCCTAGCAGCAATTTCTAGTGCTGCTGTAACTGAGATTGCATCAGCTTTTTCACAATAAACCACACTGCCAGAAAATTCATTCCACATTGTAAGCTGACATAGAAGACCTCATACCAGACAAATCCTTCAGCACCACGGATTTAGTTCGTACTGTTTTTGGCTAAGAAGTTGGAAGAAAAGAGAGAGCAAGAAGAAAATTTAGAATGGAAACCAACAATTTAGGATTAACTAGTATTCAAACAGAATTTACAGATACTTTTTAGCACAGATGGTTGATTCCTCCAAACTAACACACATACAACTCCTGTTAAACACAGCAATGGTTAGCACAACTTCAAAAACGTTAAACTGACATCCTGCATTCATTTTTACATTTGAGGAAAAACTCCGGCAAACAATTTTATTTCTGGACAGCAGAACCTTTCTTATTTCCCTGATCAAGAAAACACTTGAAGATTATTAACAGGACAATAAGCAAACCTCAAGTACAAACCATTATGGCAGCCTGCACATACTACTTGTTATTTAAAACAATAACAGTATTTGTTACAGTGATAGGATTTCACTTCTCACACACTTACAAAAGCCTATGCAGAAGGTACTATTTAAAGAGAGCTTTAAGCCAGGGAAACAAAAAGGAGGTGGCTAAATTGTTTATGGTTTAGTTGAAATTCCTGTTCTTAGAATGGTAATTCTTGTAGTTTTCTAAAATATATCCTGGTACATTGGAATTGAGCCCAGTGGTTTCAAACCTTTGACATGAAAAAGACTGAAAAACCAAGATGACTGAAATGTGTAAGAGTAGGTGACTAAGAGGTACTCATTTGAGGGATTTCTTAGGAAATGTTGCTATTTGGGTTTGGTTTTTCCGTATTTTTAAAGAACAAAATAAGTTTCTTTCTGTAGATTCTCACTCACCTGCTCTGGGTACTTCCTTCCAACTATCTCGGCCACGGTGTTAAAGGAAGGGGAGTCTGGATAGGTCTTAGCCCCCATCTTCAGGTGCACAACAATCTTAGTGCCCCGAAAAGACAACCGGGACATCATTTCAGCATCTTCCACAGATATGCAAGCGGTGGGAATCTGGGGCACATCAGGCTGATAATTCTGCCACCCAGTATGCGGGCTGTGAAAAGAAAAATAAAAACACAGTGTTAACAACTCAGGTCAGCTATTATCATTATCACAGAATTATTAAAAAGAATACTTTCCCTACCATCCCCAGAAGACTCTCAAAAAAGATAAATTTACTATTTGAAAATAAACCTTTCAATAAATACATCAAGTGTTTTCATACTAATCTGAATATATGACTGTCACCATTCCATATGTCTGGAAAACTCTTCTGTGTCAGCTCTATTTAGGTCATTGTCATGCTTTGACATTACAGTAGTAAATCCTCTTGATACCACACTTCACTGCTTTATCAGGAGGAAAAGCAATGAAAAGCCAGTAAGTGAACAGTTCATAAGAAGTGCATTTTTTTCCCTATGACAAAGTAATGAAATTAAAATTCACTGCTTCAGCTATTTCAACATCAAACTGGGGATTTATTTTGAAGAGCACTAATATGAGACACTTCAGGAAAAATAAGACAGTAAGGCCATTAAAAAAAAAAAGCACATTTATTTGTTCTCAATACACTTGAGATTTCAACCACTATCTGTAGATGAAAGAAAACTAAAAAAAACCCCAAACAATTAACTTTACACAAATTATGCAAAAAAGAAAAAAATGTGCGCCACTAATATGCACCACTAGATGTAAGGCTTCAGTGTAAGACTTCATTTAGGAACAGATATGCCTTGTGGAGATAAAAAAGGGAAAAAAATACAAAAACAATCACAGAGGTCCTCTGACATTCAGAGATTGTGATACGGAGTGATTGCTTTCCTCTCAGAAAGCTGCAGATGGTTTCATGACTATTTGAAGCAATTATATCCCTTCCAGAGGCTCCTTTTATCACCGCTGCATGCAGAGCTAATTGGAGTGAGTGATTCCACACCTGACATCACAGGAGCAGGAAAAGGTAATGGACAAGTTCCTTAACAAGTTCCTTCAATGTTTTCTCACAATGTTGGGGTTTTTTTCTTCATATTTGACCATTATTTACATATTTTTCATTTTCTAGTGCTTCTGTTGAGATCTTTGGTTCTGACTCGCAGAAGTATGGAGCATTACAGCTACAGCTGAAACCCACACTTCTAAATTGAAGTTGTAGATAAAGCCAGATACAGCAGAAAAAAACCACAGGTTGGAAAAAAGAGAAATCAGGATCTAGCTGTATGCCCAATTTCACAAATACTCCCAATATTAAATCATTCATTGCCTTCATTTCCCACTTGTAAAATGGGAATAAAAACGCTCTTTGTTTCACAGACAGGGGAGAAAAAAGGGAATAAAAATAGTCTTTGTTTCAAGAGAACAGACTCAATGAACACTTAAGAACCATTCTGATACTGCAATAATGATCGACTGGCTTACAATTACATGTCCTACATCCTAAAATAATCTTAGAACTGTGCATTGAAATATTAGGCTAAAACTCTGAATAAGTAGCTCTCCAGTATTGGCCATCCTCTGCAATAAATCTGTAAGATGAAATAATACATCTGCAACCCTTTATTTCAGGTCTACCTTGTAATTCTCACGTTTCAGTCACTACTCCAGGGGTGTTTTTAAAATACATAAAATATTCAGCCATCTAGAGGTTTCTTCAATATTTTTATGAATATGCTATTTGTGTCAGTTACTAAATTCTAACTTTATCAGCAAAATGCCATTGAATTAAATTTCCACAGAAAATCTCTAAAGCTAAACCGTATCTTCACCTACACATTACCTTCTAAAGCTACATCACACCTTTACTTATCCATTACCCTGTGAAGAAGGGCTAGAGTTCGTTTTCAAACCAGATTACAGATGTTCTTCACATCAACTGTTACAAATCTTAATACTACTTTTCCATATCAAGAGATTGAGGTTGGCAGGGATGTCTTCAGGTCCTATGCTCCAACTCCCCTGCACAAGCAAGATCATCCAGGGCCCACTGCCCAGGACCATGTCCAATATGTAAAAAATCTTCATCTGTGAGCTTACTTAGAGTAGCTGGCACACCTTTCTGTACATTTAAAGAAAGAAATTTAAAATTGGGGGGATTTTAAAGTTTTCTAAACTGGAAAAAAAACAATTCCTGGAGCAGATGTGATGAGGAGGAAGGGTGAAATCCACTATATAAAATCTAGATTAGGTAAAACTAGATCCATTCTACAAGTACAGACTGTGTAGAGAATGGAATGAGAGCAACCCAGAGGAGGAGGACTTGGGGGTACTGGTGGGTGAGAAGCTGAACATGAGCTGGCAGTGTGCGCTGGCAGCCCAGAAAGCCAACCGTACCCTGGGCTGTATCAGGAGAAGCGTGGCCAGCAGGGCGAGGGAGGGGATTCTCCCCCTCTACTCTATTCTTGTAAGAACCCCACCTGCAGTGCTGTGTCCAGCTGTGGAGCCCCCAACACAAGAAGGACATGGAACAGTTGGAACAAGTCCAGAGGAGGCCACGAAGATGCTCAGAGGGCTGGAGCACCTCTCCTATGGGGACAGGCTGAGAGAGTTGGGCTTGTTCAGCCTGGAGAAGAAAAGGCTCCAGGGAGGAGACCTTACTGCAGCCTTCCAGTACATGAAGGGGGCCTACAAGGAAGCTGGGGGGGGCATTTTACAAGGGCCTGTAGAGACAGGGAAAGGGGTAATGGGTTTAAAATGAAAGGAGGGAGATTTAGATAAGATATCAGGAAGAAATTCTTCCTGGAGAGGGTGGTGAGGCACTGGAACAGGTTGCCCAGAGAAGCTGTGGCTGCCCCATCCCTGGAAGTGTTCAAGGCCAGGCTGGATGAGGCTTGGAGCACCCTGGTCTAGTGGAGGGTGTCCCTGCCCATGGCAGGGGGGTTGGAACTGGATGGTCTATAAGGTCCCTTCCAACCCAAACCATTCTGTGATTCTATGATTCTAAAATGGGAGAGATTATTCAGTTCTATTTGTTTAGAAGAAAACAACCTTCTCCACAATAACAAGATATATTGTAATCAGTAACATAACCTGTAGATTAGATATGTAAAAAATATTTATTTGAAAATACTAAAAATCAGTTACAGAGGTCTTATGGGAGCTACTTCAGAGTGTAGACAGAACTGTTTATTAGGTGGCAACACTTTAGGAAATTATTGTTCCCAGTAGTTTATGGCTGATACGAAGGCCAGTGCTCCTTCTCCTCATCACCTTTGCAGGTCGGGTGACCTGTAGCTCACTTTTGAAATAAGAGTTACCCAGGTACTCAGAACCTCTTGTGCCACATAATCCTCTCTGAGTGGTATAAACCCATGTAGACTTAAAAGTTGAGATCTTACTTTTTCTTCCCTTTGTCCCTGTAAGAAAAAAACAGACGTCTCCCTCACCCTCACTTTTAAACTGTGACAATTTGCTGCTTATGTTTAATATTCCTTTGAGTGTTTGGGTATATACCCACTATGTTAACCAGGAGACATTCCAAAAAAAACATAAAATAAAAAACAGACTGAAAAACAAAGAGAGATGATAATTTCATATGTTAATGTTAAAAACACCACCAACTTGCATTCAACAGCTGAAACTGTTTCTGCTAATTTTAAATTAATCCATTCACCTGTGTCTTCTGGCAAGATTATGTCTTAGTACTAACATGCTGTATGCACTGAACTGCAGCAATTCAAGTTTTTTCACCACCTTTATTGATTTCACTCCCCTTGTTATTTCCCAGATGCTCAAGAAAAGAAAACCCTAAAACTGTTGTTTCTCCAATTTCTTTCTCCAATAGAAGTAGCAATTACGTTTCTTTTGGATGCTCGATCCCGATGCTCCACCACAACTGTGAATAAAACTCCTGACAACACACTGAGATGCACACATGCTTACACACCTCGAATGAATGTTTGCAGGTACAAAATTTACCCCAGACAGTCCAAAAAATAAACTTTGAAGTCTTACCATTTTTATGCTCAATCTACTATTTTGCCAAGATTACAAAGATAAACCCAACTATCCAAATTAAGACATTTTGGCACGGGCAGGCAGTGCCAGCAACTGTTCAGACAACACTAGTACCTGAAGGGAATGCAGGAGTGCCCAAATGATTGCTACAAAAAGGGAAATGGACCTGAAGCATTACCAGTACAAAGGCACCAGGCAATATGTTCCTAATTCTGCAAGATGAACTTGCCTAGAAAACATTTGTGGCAGACATTAAGCATCCTGGGATGCACCTGATTAAAGTTTACACGCAATGCAAAATGCCCTGTGTTAATCATATATACATAATCAAGTGTTTAATAAAGTATCAGAGAGTGCATCCAAAAAAATTTAAGTAAATTAAGCCCCTTTTATGCAGAGATAACCAAAAACTGGAAAGGCTGCTGATCATATGGCAAGAGCTGAGCAAGAATTATCTAAACAAAGTAGAAAAGAGATTGCTAGCAGACTCTGTGTGTAACAGATGAAGATGGAGAGAAGCAGTCCTGAGCTTGGATCAGAACAGGCAAAGAGGATGTGGGTCAGAAGGAAGAATTTTTGGTACTGGTGGGCAAGGAAGATGTGGGTTTTTTACTGAGTCTGAAAAAACACAACTTTGTAGCTATTCTTTCTAAAGAAAAAGCATTTTACTAACAAAAAAATAAAAATGTGTCTTATACTTACCATTGCCTACCCCTTGGAAAAGAAAAGAAAGAACAGCATCACATAAACCCTGCTAGGGAGATCACAGAGCAACCCTGACTCAGAATCAGCATTCATCTTTGCAACATGGGTACCCACAGGCAATCAAGGTGCACCTCTGGCATTCCCTGCTAACACCTGGGAGAGATGTCAGCTTCTGCTCCTTCAAACCCACACTCTCTCTGAAAATGCTGTCCTCCAGCAAAGCCTGAATTCCTTTTGCAAAACTTTAAGGGTAATTAAGCCCTTTAATATCGGACATACCCATACTCCAACACCATAATTTTGTGGTCAGTAGAGGAGAAGGGGTGGGGAATTTTTTATTATTTAACAAAAGCACCTGTTCTTCTGATTTTAAATCTACTGATTTTAAATCTCCATATTTGAACTACATAGAAACTGAACACATTTAGCTAAATTAATCCTTTATAAACCTATTAATGTTGATAAAAATTCATCATCATTCAGTCTCAACATTGCTCTTCAACAGTTGACAAGATTAAGACAAAGTAG
The DNA here is from genome assembly GCA_027574665.1 of Rhynochetos jubatus. Classification (NCBI taxonomy): domain Eukaryota; kingdom Metazoa; phylum Chordata; class Aves; order Eurypygiformes; family Rhynochetidae; genus Rhynochetos; species Rhynochetos jubatus. The sequence goes on from CM050648.1 coordinate 25,087,125, forward strand.
GTGGTTGGGGTTTGCTCTTGATAAACCCCTAGATTTCACATCTGGGAAAGCATTAAGAGAAGTGTCACAGTATGAATAAGAAAGCAGAGGAAAGACTCAAAAAAATAAAGCATTTTCTCTGTTAGAAGTGCACGTCAAGAGTACGAAACAGATGTGGCTTACATCTTACAGAAAAGTGCAAAGGAAGGATAAAAAAGTCAAGAGGCAGCTCATTAATTAGTTCCTTTTCTGAATAAAATAATCAAATGCAAAGAAACTAAAAGGCGTGGACAAAAAGATGTGCTGCTGGTGTCAGGTCAGTAGCTGACCTTGCATGCTTCATTACTTCATTCCTGGACTACCAAGCCTTATCTCTAAGATAAGCTAAAATGCCCAAGGACAAATAAAATGTGTAAGAACCCGTGCTTCGAGCTTAACTGGATGCTCTGGTGGAAAAGACATCTCAAGCTGAAGCCTCAGGCAAAGATAGCAATCTCCTAAAGGGAGAAGTAAGGAAGACATTACAAGAAGTCTAACAAACAAACAAAAAAAACCCCACCAAAAAAACCCAACCAAAACAAAAAAAAATCCCACTTTGATTATAGGAAAGCTTATAAAGATCTACTTCAGCCATAATGTGTATACACACCTCCCAGTGCACAGTTCTTCACACCCACATCATAAAGTGATCTAGGGTTGGGAAATACAAAACGAATGTTGCCTAAGCATTTTCCGTTTACTCCCTCATACGAACACGTGAGACTCTAATTACATACATGACCACCTATTTTCTACAGGGCCTGTGCCATATTCACTGTACCAACCACATGTAAACTAAACATTCATACTAGGTCAGCTAGTTTACTATCATTGATTGAAATAATAAAATAAATTCCATAATGGACTGTGACTGTATTAGTCACTAACTATACCCATAGCAAGATCACAGCCTGAACTTTGGGTAATAGGATCACATCCTCCTTATAGTTTGGTTCTGTTTTTTCACTTGTATATTCTACATATCACAGAAAAACCCCTCACATAAAAAGCTTTACACTTTAAAGGAGTGATGGAACATCCTGTAACAAAACAGAAGGAAAATGGTACATCTTGATCTCACGCGCAGTTAAAGAGAATAGCTACCAGAGTGCCTCGCTCCTGTACATTTCTCTTCATCAAGAGCAGCACAGCAAGAGCTGAACTCCATTCAAGTAAATCCCCTTTTCCAGCACCATAAACCAGAGAGCAGCAGAGTCCTTAGAAAACAAAACTTGTCCTTGTGTTTTCACACAACACAAGAAGACTGTTGTGTGAAAACAAGATTCAAGATTCTTGTTTTCAAGAATTCTCACCATTCTAGATAGAGATGGCAAACTGTAACAGAGTTAGTCAAAACATCAAATTCTTGTTAATCTTCTCAGAAGAATTAGGTCTTTAAAAATAAAATGATTTACAGACACTGACAAAATACATAAGAAATAAATTCTGCCTAATTTTGTGTTTCCGTCATCATTTGTCCCAAGAGTCTCTTGCTTTGTCTACTTCTTATATTGGCTTTGTAGAATTTGATTTGTTGGTTTACTATATGTTGAAATAATAGCAAGACTGCTAAATTTAAAACTAAATACAAATACGCACAGAAAATTTTCAGAAACTAAAGAGCAAAACCACAATGTGGTACAAATACAGAATTAAATAGTATAGCAGTCTGTTACCACGGATAGACTATTTGGATTCCAGTTATACAGTCTGTTCCAGATTACTTTGTACCAACCTTTAATTAATGTAGCATCTGCACAAGTGTAATGAAGTGTAAGAGAGACTTCAGAAACTAGTGGCCTTACCAAGGAAAACCCCATTTTTCAAAGAGTACAGCATTACTGTTACCACATGGACTCCATTTCAGTTAACATTTGGAAAATGGCATCTAATCAGTGCTAGGCACTCACTAAAACTAGGCTTTACCAAAGAAACATAATAGCCTAGCATGTATGTAATTATGGCAAAGCTACAGAATGCAACACATATATGTTTGTATTTCATTATAATATCCAGTACCTCATGCACTAAAGGAATTCTATGATAACCACAGAAGTTTTTTTAAAAATAGCATAGATTAGATATGGTTTGTCAAACAAGAAGCAGAAAACAACTGTGAATGGTAAAATGACCAAATGAAGCAAGTCCAATGAATACCACCCCGGGACTATTTGACTGCTGGGAAAGTAGAAGACTCTACACAACACTTTCCAAACGTCTGTAGGAAATGGAGGTTTGCATCAGCTGCTCTTCAACTGAAAAAGAAACTTTCTGCATCTTACAGACATGTGGACAACTCTCCAGCAGCTGACAATACCTTGGGGGAACCATTTAAGCCATACACCTGTTTGGCCTCCTCCTGCTCAGTATGAACAACCGAGCTCCCTCCTCCTGTGTTTACATCCCACCTCATGGGACCACAGCTGCCTGCTGCACGCTGCCATAGGTATGTTAGCAGAGGGATCCTGGAGGGAAAGCCAGTGACAATCCTAATTGCCAGCAGCTGCAAGGCTTCTGGCTTCAGGGGGGTTTGTTTTACTTTTTGTTGAACTCCTGGCTTCTCAGCCTTGAGCAGAAGCCATATTTGTATCTCCAGTGACCCCCCTGTCACCAGAGACCACTGACTACACAGGACAAATTAAAACAACCTCACTGGAAACAGATGTTATATTTTATATCTACAGGAAGGACATAAATAAATCCAAACAAAAAAACAACAAATAAAACTCATTTTTCTTTATTTGGAAAGCAGAGAATCAGACAAAGAGGCATCACAGGGCTAGCAATACATAAGCAAACTAAGTAAGAACTAGCTGTCTAGAACACTCATCTGCCCTTTGTACCTCCTCCATTTAATGACACTTGTTATTACAGATAATAAATTCTTACGTTAAATTATCAGGCACAAACATGTGTAACGAGGCACCAGAGCTTTCAGCGTAGGACCAATCACTCAGTGCTCCCAAGTCTCCGCTTCATTGCAGACAGTAAATAGCAGAAGTGGTCAGGCTCTCCTAATACACAGGCACATACAGCAAGTTACACCAAAAACTTGAGACGCCTCTGGTATGGAATACAATATATTGTGGGACAGTTTGTGGAGGTTCCTCCTCTTTTCAGAAGATGGTCATGGTAAAGGGTAATATGCAGCCAACACTTCAAGTGAGCTTAAGGACAAGGGTATGGATTGAGGATACTGGTCTTACCCACCATAAAACTACTTCCTTTTAATCAGCTAATCACACAGGTAAATAGAGCGAGATCAGGAAGGAGTCGGGAAAGTTGCAGACTCACAGAAGAGGGCATGGATGGAGCTTTTCTTCTTCCCTTCTCCACCCACACACCTTTCAGAGCAGTACACTCTTCGGACACTGTCCTCCATAGAAAAAACTGAAACACAAACCTGTCTTAAACTCAAATGTATTTAGGAACAGCTTTTCCCTACAGTAGGTTGGAGCAATGTGAACAAAGCCTCACGGAGATATATTTTGTAAGTGTGAGAAGTAAGGCTTAAGGGTCGACAGGAATACAAGGGCAGTCTAGAAGAAACCCACAAGGTAGGAAAGGGAATGACAGACAGGAAACACATCCCTGAAGACATCTGGAGAAAGAACATTATCTCAGCACCGAAGGCAACTATGTAGATGGACAAAAAGAGAACTTTTAAAAGTAAATTCTAGACAACAGAATAACTTAGGTATTATCACATAGACAGCATGGAAATAAATCCCAGGGGTGAAATAGAAGACAGGAAATGGAGGAATCTAGTGACCTTTTCTGCTCTTCGTGAGTATAACTCTGTTTCCACCAAAAATCAGTGGCAAATCTTCCATTAACTTCAATGGAAGGGGAAAAGGACTTTAAAAACTGACTGGACATGAGAAGAAAGAGCAAAGGGCCTGACTGGATTCAATCTTGAGCAGTGAGCAAACCAGAGGCCACTGCAAGACACTTCTCTGCATGAGCCCCTGTATTTTCTGAAGAAAACTGAAACTCTGAAACATCTTCTCTACATAAATGCATCTTGTACCTCTACAGATCTAGTTTCTATAGAATATTAAACTCCTTTTTGATGTTCTATTAAACAATTCAATTCTTCACTGTTAAAGTAAAAAAAAGAAATCATTTCAGGTCAAGAGAATAAAAAGTATGTTTCTAAAAATAATACAGAGGGGATAGCACTTATTTTCCCCTCAAGTGAGAGATTTTAGTAGTGCCACATGAAAGGAACTACTTTAACATCACCTATATTTGCCTATTTAGTTCACATATTATACAACAACACTCAAGCTACGTAAAATACAATGTAAATGTTTAAGTGACACAGACACTTTTTCTAATAGTGTCTTACACTGATGTGATAAACTCATTCTCCAATAAAATGCTATGTTTTTATTTTCAAAACTCAGGCAAGTCTTGCCTGTCATTCCAAAGTTACAGGTACACCCTGAATTTTTCAGTCTCAAACTTGAAATTCACTGTAAACAGAAAAGTTGCTTTCAGCAACAGAATATATTTTTAAAGGTTATTATAACATCATAATAACTCCTGTAAACTAGGACTAAATATTGAGCAGCACAGCACAATGTCACGCCAAGAGTGAGCATTCTTTCCCCAGCTGCGTTTGTTGATGGTGGCAGATTCTCCCAAAAGCTTCATAATCTGTATCAGATAAAATACGCAAAGTCCCAATAGGTATACATTTCCTCTCAACAGCTCCTTTCCTGGTAATTAGTGTTGTGTCTGGGAAACTAAGAGTTTCAGGCTGAAAACCAAAATTTCTTTCCAGTGCAAACCATGGTTGGGAGAATGATTGAATCAGTTCTGGGGATCTTCCCGTGCTGCTGGTTTCTTGGAAGCATGCAGGAAGAACACCTGGTACACAGCAGGTGCCATGAGAAAATGAATATAGGGGTTTCCCGAGAAAATAGTTGCGAATTCAAGTTATTTTCCTTCCCTCAAAAGGAAAAGACAAATTGCTGTCAAATGGCAACAGTTTCTCACTGTTTTGTTTTAGATATCAAGTATGTTGTGCTCTTCAGTACATACTATGTATTCGTGCTACTCTGTTCATTGTTCGAAGGTTGGTGCTTTTCCTATTTAATCCTGGAGAATCGCTGATTCCATCATCATCTGCTGACAGGGAGGGAAAAGATTCCAGAGGCCTGGAGCACCTCTCCTGTGGGGACAGGCTGAGAGAGTTGGGCTTGTTCAGCCTGGAGAAGAGAAGGCTCCAGGGAGACCTTATAGCACCTTCCAGTACCTAAAGGGGCTACAAGGAAGATGGGCCGGGGGGAGGGCGCTTTTTACAAGGGCCTGTAGTGACAGGACAAGGGCTAATGGGTTTAAACTGAAAGTGGGGAGATTTTGATTAGATATCAGGAAGAAATTCTTCACAGAGAGGGTGGTGAGGCACTGGAACAGGTTGCCCAGAGAAGCTGGGGATGCCCCATCCCTGGCAGTGTTCAAGGCCAGGCTGGATGAGGCTTGGAGCCACCTGGTCTAGTGGAGGGTGTCCCTGCCCATGGCAGGGGGGTTGGAACTAGATGGTCTTTAAGGTCCCTTCCAACCCAAACCATTCTGTGATCCTATGATTATTCTAAATCCCACTCTTAGATTTTATGGATTTTTTTAATATGTAATAAAGAGTGGAAAAAAATTCACAATTTTCTTTCCTTTTCACTAGTTGATCCATGTTGCTGAGGAAAATGTTGTTGGAAAAAAGGTAGTAGGCTGGAGGCTTTTGTTGGCTTGTATCATAATGATCATGACTTTTATAGCCTGCACATAAATTTAAATACACAAATGCTTTTGGACCTTAGCCAAGAGATGTGGGCACACAGCCAGTCAGATCAGATGAACTGTGGTGGTGGAAAAGGTGAACTGGATTTAGGGACATGACAAGATTCCAGGCTACCTGAGAAGCGATAGCCATGGGGATGCCACAGCTCTCCAAGCTCCCCCTTGGCAGCTTCAGAAGAAGAGGGCTGTCGGGGGGACCATGGGCTTCCCCGCTTGCTCCTCACCTGTCTGTCCAGGATGTCACCCTTCTGCTCAGACAGCGTCCACAAGAAAGGGCCTGTGCACACACCACAGCCTTAGAGCTCAAGATATGAAAACACTGAAAACTTGTGCAACATTGCAAGACACTAACAGAATAAAAAGTGGGAATTTTCTTCCCAGTGTTCAAATGGTAACTAGGAATGATTTCCCACCCTGAAGAACACTAGGCAGGACAATTAGCTTACTGATTGTTAATGTTGTTAACACTGAGACCACGAATATAACCTCATGAATAATATAAATAGAAAATCTGTTTAAAAACTGTATCTACTTAGAAAGAAGTGTATCATAATTTTAGAAGCAGAACTCTGTTTTACAAACTAATATGCACAGGTTGAATTAACACAGCTCTGAAGTAAAAATTTGTATCTGTAAAATACTCTGTACTACACTTCTGTGTAAGCATAGTGGAGTTAAATTATTCACTCAAAATGGTACTCATTTCAAATCTAGCTTGTCTATGAATAGATACTGAATTCCACAGAACAACTCTGAATGTGTGCAGCTCATAACTATTTATTGCAAAGTTTAAAGCTGTTGTTCTGTAAGTGCAGCCCAAAGACCACTTGCAGCTTCCAAAGCCTTTGTACACCCAGCCCTCAAAGTTGGCTTTTAATAGTTTCATCTGCGTGAAGATAAAGGTTCGCTGACCTGCAGGTGAATCTTGTGATCTAGCCCATACACTGATTAATACCAATATTAAGAAAACCCCCAGTTTAACATGACAGGGCTTGATCCACAACTTCACCCCTGAACTGTTCACCTGTGATGACCAGCTGACGGTTGACATGACCCATGTTACACTGCAAATCACACAGTTTACACTTCTTGCTGCCAGGGCTATGAAACTACAGAGTGGCCTGGCTGAAAAAAATATTGATAAAACATCCTCTTCCTTGGAAATTAGTGATTTGTCAAATATTTGGGAGAGATGGACCCATCTAGAAGTGTCCCTCTGAGACCCAAACAGCAAGGCAGTTCAGCTCATGAGCTCTGCTCCCTGCTAACTCTGTAATGTCCTTCTGAAAAACTCTGGTCAGGGTGGAAAAAATACTGTATTTGTGGTTACAACTTCTCAGCCATAAACACATACTTGGACTAAAAACCCCTTCAAGCCTCACAGATACTTCCTCTAATGCCCAGGAATCCATCACTGATTGTCAGTGAGAAGTACCATACAAAGATTTACATGACTGAAACCTAATTTTAGGCACTGAGAAATAGTTACGCTTCTAAAATCATAAACTGCAGCTGCACTTATTATTCCAAGTAGCTCTGCTAAAGTTTTCTCATGGGTATGCCTATTCACATTGCATTTCTGGCAAGACTGAAATGTTAGAATTCTCTCAGACACTGCAGCACACCATTTCTGTTTTCCTAGATTGTCAGTATTATAAACTAAGTGAAGGAAGAAGGGGAAAAGACACATAGGTTTGGGGAGTTACAGCCTTGGATGGTCTCTCAGATGAACCCAGCCGGTCAAGATTCTGGATTCCAGGTACTGGTTTGCATCTGGACAGAGCTGAATCCCTGTTCAACTTTTTTGGGCTTGAGCACAGATGTAGATCCCTCTAACACCTTTTCTGGAGATACAGAGTGTGTACTCAAGCTGCCTGGTCCCTCCACATACTTTCTGGCTCTCCCATGTCCCCCCAGCAGTAACTGCAGCCTTCTCAGAGCCTGAAACTGGGAGCCTTGAAAGTTGGTGTTCCCTTCTTTGGAGACTGCAAGGAGGGATACTTAGAGGGAGACATAGACTCTCCTCAAAGAAGGATCACAGTCTGCTCCCTGAAAAGGTGCAAGTAATACATGGATTATAGAAGAACAGCTAAAACCTTCCTTATGTCCTGCCTGCGAGCTCACTCTTTCCAAACTTCAGACTTTTGGCAAAATCACATTTGAATGCCAGGACCTGATTTCTGAAGTTCATGTTGTTCTTGATGAGAAAGAGCAGTTACTAAGAAAAAGCCTTGTACTTTTATGAAAGTCCAGCTCCTTCATGGTCTTTCCAGCAGCTTCAACTCTCCCATGGTGAGTTGTTACTGAACTGAACTCAGAATCCCAACCCTGTGAGCTACAGTCAACCGATTGTTTTAAAATATTTGTATTTGAAAGCACGCTATTCCAAGGTAATGTCCTGTATTCTCTGTCATTCACCTGCTGCCAGAGCCTTCACACAGACTTCTGTTAGGTCAACCTGAAACCTCAATCTAGCAGAAATTAACAATCAAATACACTACATTTTATTTAATAATAAAAATCCATGATTTTTATTATGGATTACTTATCAGCAGTAGTCCCCTGCTGTTATGTAATAATACGATTGTTACTTGGTTTTGACACAGACAAATCATTGAAGAATCTCCTATTGACTACCTAATCACAGTTCAGAAGAGTTGATTTGCACTGTTGTCTTCTTTACAGCAAACAATGTACAAATGTTACACTAAGTAAACATTCAAATAAATATTACCACTGCTTGCAAACAGGGAAAGAGAGAAATTGCTATGAGCTACTCAAGATTCCACTGGAATCAAGGCAGTGTGAGGCATGGAACTTCAGAGTCATAGGTTTTAGATAATTCACATGATTATTCTCCCTCGCCTGACAAAAGTATCTTTTGATGTCCTGTACACAAGTATCTAGAATCAATCTGGATTTTCCAGAGATAAACAGTAGAACAGTTTCAATACCTCTTGTTGAGGTATATTTTGTGTGTTTCACAGTCTGTAGCCAACTAATGTGATAAAATCCAAACAGAAATAAGTAAATCAGAAACTGTGTGGTTCCTTTCTCTTATTTTTAGAATAAATGCTCTTCTTTGGTGATCACAGCAGAATAAAAATCCAGGAACTGCAGTCACAAACAGCAAAAACAAAGCTCAATAATAAGGAACAGAAGCCTATCAAAGACAACCCCTCTCTGTTTCACAGAGTATTTGCAATATTCATATTAGACAGCCAATGCAGAAGCACTGCAGACAGTGATTAGGAAAGCAAGGTATGGGTGACACAGTTTAGCAGAAGTCGCAGGCCCTAGTCACCAACCCAGGTTGCACCATCCTCCTAAATATAGAAACAAAATGAGAGAAAGTATAAGGTGCCTGAAGGAGAGGACAACAGGCAAGTAATCAAAGCTGGCATCACTGGCAGAGCAGAGACAGGAGTTGGCACCCCTCATTTAATAAACCAGATGGAGAAGAATTTTCACCATTTAGCCCTAGCCTGCAGGCAAGACCAAAGGATTAGTATTTGATGCAATAAGATGGACACGATATGAGAGAGGCTCAGGTGACTGATTGGATTTGAAGGGGAAAACAAAGCTAGAGAAAAGGATTAAAGTAATTGAAATGGTTACACTTACAAGGCACAAGACATTACTTATACAGGGAAGAGCCCATTATTACTCTTGGCCATCAACATCAGGCTACATTTACAAAACAATTCTAAACAACAACTGTGGAATAATTGGTTCTGACATCCTAAAAACACAAGTCAAAAACTGTGTGCCATAAAGAAGGCGTTTCATCATACAAACAGGTCTAGCTCATCACACTTAAATGCCTGCCGTACATCATAGTAGAGCTAACACAGCAGGGTGAGGCCATCCTACGTGAAGACAACATTTAATGAAATAACACAGAAATACCCTGCCATATGGACAAGCCTCAACCAAGACTGTGGGAAGTGGAAGAACCAGCAAAAACGAGAGGCCCCCTACTCCCTGAAAAACAATGCAAGTATTCTTGTAAAAAGAAATCATAACATGTTGGAGCAAACCATACATGTTTGCTCATGTGTTTAAACAAACAAGGCCAAAAAAAAAAAAAAAAAAGAGGAATTAGCATTTCCAAATCCTCTGCATGCCTGTGGTATAAACCAGAGAGACTGTGGGTATTAACAGTTGACTAACACATTAGGTATATTTTTAAAATGGCACCTGTATTTGTCTGTCTGTTTGTCTTACATGACTTAAGTAAAAGGTTACATATCAAAATAAAACATTTTGCTGTATGCATGAGACAGATTCTGAAGCACACAAATCCAGCCAGACTGCCTACATAAACCTATGTTCACTTTGAAATCAGCATTAAACCTTGAAAGGAATACTTCAGAAGTTTTATAGCAGATACAACATGTTTCATAAATAAAACTTTAATATATACATGAGTTAAACCACGACAACATGTTAAAACTGCTCTGTACTATGTAGGTAATTTTTAGTAACACTGTCAGATTAGTAACAATACCAAAGAGATTCTGAAAAAAGTATCTTGAGTAATAGAGGAAGTAGAAACAATACACAGTGGGAAGTACAAACTGGAAAAACCAATTCTAAGGCATAAAAATAATACAATTGGGTAGGTAGATGAATCTATGCAGTAGACCTATGTACAAGTTGTTTCAGCATTGCCTGGACCAAAATCAAAAAGACAATGCTGTGTAACTTGGAATTAATGGAGTTAATCCTAGAATACATCAAGAAACAGAGCCTTTACTTTTTTTTTTTAATGAAAAAAGGAGAGTATTAGGATAGGCTACGTCAAACACTAATTCGGTACCATACCAGCACAACTATTCTGTACTATTTAATCTCTTCCAGTTGTCCAGAGCCATGTGCTAATGTGCTCTGGAGATGAACACTCCAGATAAAGTCCTCAGTGCTGCATTTACACAGAAAAAACACGGAGAAACACAGAGAAATGAAAGGACAGTCCACATACTTCTCAGATCTTATCAGCAGCTGACAATAAATACACCCCTTGTGAAAATAATTCATTGGCACTGTATTTCGCAGATCCCTCTCTGTAATCTTTATCTGCATTTTCATTGTCAGGTTTTCCTTCAATCCCCTACATTTACGGTCGGCACACACTAGCGAGACATTCATCAATGTAATCGAGCAAACTGAATATAGCTGGAACATTAAAGCAGAACCTCCAGTTGATGGATCAAGATATTACAATCATGTCGGATGGTTCCAAACTTGCTAACAGGGCTTTTGCAGGCACAGCAACTCATACAGACTCAGAAGGGGCTGGCAGCACTGAAGAAAGCCGGAGCTGATTAGCACAAAACAGGAAGTCACGAAAAACTGCTAAAGTTCCCAGTGCTCAACCCACAGCAAGCACAGCTGTAACTCCTTAAAGTTCAGCACAAGAAACCCAAAACTTGGCAGTTTTATATGCTCAACATCTTTATATACATGTGCCAGTAATGCAAAGGCAGAATAAAACTGTTCCATTGAATTCTACTAACTCCAGAATATTACCAAATCTAATCAGTGTGTGCTTATGGTACCCGAGAAAGACCAGAGTTAACACGTTATTCATGAGATGGGTGGCCATCTAGCCACCAGTAAAGTGTATGAGTCAGTAATGTTAGGAGAGTGGGTGGGCCAGAGGGGAAATAAAAAACCCCATACTTAAATTCTACCATTAATACAGGTTTGCCTTGGGAAGCTATCAGTAAGGAAGCGAGGATTTCAAAAGGATCTTTATCCTCACAGCATCTTTCTGGATAACAGAGTCTGTTGACAAAGATTTACTAGCTCTTCAACTGCCACCTCAGTTACAGGACACTGCTTATATTACTAAACACTAAATGGATGAAACTCTTCCCAATCAGACGAACATATTTCTGAACAGGAATAGCTAGAACTAGGAGGTAGAGAAAGCCCTTCTTAGTCTCATCAGCATTTTACTAACTTTGTAAGAAAATAAATATGCCAGATGTATGAAATTCACACAGATTCACAGAGTGGAAGAGGTTGGAAGGGACCTCTAGAAATCATCTAGTCCAACCTCAGAGGTTTCGGAAGTCACACCAAGCCCTGTCTACTGGGGAGAAAAAAAAAAAAAAAAGAGTCATGCAGTTAAAAGCCAAAAAAGGGAAAAAGTTTGGCAAAAGCCAAAGAGAGATTGGGACTTAAAAACATCATCTACAGATTTCTCACTATTATGAAGTTACCTGAAATTTGACTCCTTAATCACTGTTCAAATAGCAACAACCCACTGTACAACACAATCACCTCCTAAGGCACAGGCTCCATTTCTTCTAAGGACATCTAAGTTTTCTGCTGATGGCTAGGATTTGCCCAAAAGTGAGCACAAAGACTGCAGTACAGAATACAGTCTGGCATGCTGGCCTTCAGGGAACCTAGGAAGCAAAGTAAAAATTAATGAATTGTCAGTCAAGAAATACAGACATCCTGGAGGGAAAGCCCCAAAGTGCAGGGCAAGTAAATAAATCCCACAGCATACCACCAATTCATATCTCTATGGGCAGCAAAACAACATGCATAGCACTAGGAAACATAACTAGAATCTTCCACGAGCTCACCAGAGACTTATAAAACACGGTCTGCTCTTATTTCCTCTTGTTACACTGCAAACAAGGGGTTTATTCTTGTTTCCTGAGCCCTTAGTAGAACAGAAGAAAATATTGCTCTATCCTGTTGCCACAGGATATCACCTCAGAACAGTCGCTCATTGAGATGTTTCCTATGAACAACTCCTGCTGCTATACTAATCCCATAAGCGACAAGTGCTCACAAATAATCAGCGGTGCTTCCTGATTTCTCCAGTCATGTTACAGCATTACTCTTAGATCTCTACAGTTATCACCCAGCTTCCTGCTGCCTTCGTGCCTCACGCATTCCCCAAGCCTGCGCAAAGCGAACAGAAGATGCTGCTTGCTCAGAAGGAGACTATTTCTGTAACAATTCTGCAGTGTCAAAAGCGAGCACGCACAATATCAGGCAGGGGAGAATCAGGTTCATCAGTTTTCCAGTTCCCCCAGAGATCATTTCGAAACTAACTTGACCACAACTGCATTCTCCTCCCCACTGAAAGAAAATAACTCTTCAACACACACATTCACCACTTCACTCTCTGCGCATAAAACTCACACGCTAAGGAGGAGAAAAAACACTTAGAAAGCACAACAAGGCAATAATAAGAACAGGTACTCTGTCCCTGGAAGATGGTAATGAGCAAAGAAAGCTTCTCAAGCAATAAATGAAGGCATCAGATCCACACATAAGCTAGGCAAACGCTTTATTTTCTGTACTTTGAACAAGAGCTAGCTCCCTGGAAGCAGGAGTGGTGGCACTGCTCATAATAGCATGCACCAGGACAAAAGAACATAGTGTGACAAGCAATCAAGGAAAATTCCAGACACCAGCTTAGCACTGTCACATGAAATGGGGAAGGAAAAAAAAAAAAAGTAAATATAGTATATTTTTTTTTTCCTCAAGGAATATAGAAATAGTTTCTGTTAAGTGTAAAAGTAAATTTCTTGTGTCCCAGACATCCTTTGAAAAACATTATTTCTGGAAACTTAACCCAGTAACTTTCTCCCTTCAAAACAGATCTTTCTCAGTGATTTTTCTTGACAAAAAGGCAATCTGGTTTAGTATTTCTATCAAACAGTTTTCAATAACAATAACGTTTCATTTTACTTACATATCAGCATCAAGGAAAACTGCTAGGCTGACATGCAGTGAATGTCTAAGTTTGTCTTCCCTGACTTCTTGCCTCTGTCCCTGCACTCCCTCTTGGAATTGCCATTTGATAATCAAGAGCCACAACCTGCACTGATGAAGTGAATCATTGCATCACAGAGGGCTCATCTCTGGCCACTACTATAGAAATTACACCACAAACAGTTGAAATTATTATACAGATGATGTGACTTTCTTAAAGGTCTCACGTGGTATGTCCATATTAGCCTTTTAGTTTGAATAAAGAGTGAGCTTTTGAAGTGCACCAACCAAAATCCTTGGCTGCCTGATCACAGAGCAGTCTCTGAGCACCATTCATTCTGATGAAACCACACCAGAAGATTCATACAATAAGTGCACCTAGCACGGCCCAACTGCTAACACATGCTCAGTCTCAGCTGTTGCACCTAAATATTTAATTGCAGATTTTTTTTTTAAGTACTTTTTCCTTTAATTATATCATCAGATGGAAAAACTCCATTGCAACACAAGGATTTTTGTTTTGAAAGATGTACAAAGGATTTGCAATTAGAAGAGGAAAAAGCTTGGACAACCCGTAAAATATTTTTCTTAATGCCAAGAGAACAAGACTCAAGATGATTTCATTAACCAAAAAACAAGGAAACAAGTTTACAGATGGACGAAAATACATCCCAACCCTGCAAATTGAGAGCCCAAGGCCAGCTTAAGTAGAAGCAAGGAAAAATTGAGAAGACTGAACGGAACTGCAGGAAATTAACTCACATACCACGTGCGCTAACCAGCCAAAAGCCAGAATAACTGCAAATTCCAGCACTTGTGACACAAGGAACAAAATTCAAATGCACCCAGGGCACTGGCAGCTCATGTACACTAAGCCTGTACACACAGCTGGAGATGTTACGTGTAAGGTTCTCTCCAGCTACGCATCCTGCGAGCATCAGCCAGGTCATCCTCTGAACGTGGTCAGATATGCCAGTGAGGCTGCCCAGTTTCTGCAGCCCAGAAAATCACATCGTCACCAGGGTGCTATAGGCAGATCAGAAAAAGCTATGTAGGAATGTTGAGCAAAAAGAGGGAAATGAAGAAAAACTTACAAAAACTAATTGTACAAAAACTCCTACTTCATTTTGTCCATATAAACCAACTTCATTCTTTTCCTTCCAACAGGTGGCAGAAGCAGTGAACAACCTTAATTAAATTGAAATGCCTCAGGAAAGCTAATTTTTTTCAGTTGAGAAGCAGTCTGGATGACCAGTCCCATGCTACAACAGACGGTGTTACTGTAGAGAAAGTGGTGACAAACTTAACTCCTCTTCTGTGCTACCATGAGCTCACTTCTTCACCACAAACATTTTGTTTATTATACAACAAAAATTAAAGGAGACAGTAAAAATTAAGTGGTTAGCTGAAAAGCTCCTGAAATTATGTTAGGATGTAGGTTAAGTTTTAGAAATTTACACACAGGTCAAGATTTTTTGGCTGAAAATAACAGCTGGTGGGCCAGGCCATTTAGTGAGTAACAGGAGCACGTTTCCAGGACAAAGCGATGTGTCTCACCACCTCGACTCCCAGTCTATGACAGATGGAAGGGAACGCAGGCCTGCTTAGCTAGACCACGTTTACACAGAGCAATAGAGATGCTCAGAGACCTGACCTACGGGTCATGAGCAGACTTGGGCTCAGGTCATGTCAAATCCCATATTAACGAGAACTGCCCTCATGCTCACACACAAGGCTTAGCCAGTGCTTACCAGCTGAAATACAATCCCACATGGCGCTGCTCCTCCTCTATGGAAAGCAGAATGGGTCATGGGAAGAAAGACTCCTAACATGGTAGCAAAAAATTAGGTATACTGGCATGAAGAAGGTGCAGAACAGGAGGGAAAGGAGCCTTTGGGGCTTGTGACACAACCAGAGGATACAGTATTTCAAAGATAAAACATCAGTTTTGAACGCCAGATGAATCGCTTTGCTATTAAAAAAGAGAAATAGGCAAAAGAAATTCTACCACAACTACTGTACCACTGTAGATTTCAGAAAACTTGGCAGAATGAGCAGAAGTTGAGTGTTTCTGGCACTGTGAATAAGACCTTACTTTCCTTAGACATGGAGTTTTAGGGAAAGGATGAAGATCTCCTTAGCAGGCAAGTCTCACATCTGGAACCAAAGGCAGCAGCCCAAGCATTAGGAAGAGGGGATGAGGTAAGAAATCATTGTGCTAGCATCTGAGAGCTGAAAAATGACTCTAACTCAGATACTTTGTCAGTGAGATTGAGAAGGGAATGAACTGTTTACAAAGCAGCGAGGAATACAAGGGAAAACAGGAGTGGAAAAGAAAATGCGCTTTGAGAGTACAATGTATATACAAAAAGGTATACATGATTATACATGGCAGAAGAAAATAAATCAAGTGAGGTTACAAAAAGGGAAAATTAAGATAAAGGAAAAGCAACAGTTTTCAAATTCCCATATATTACATTCTAACCCATCACTTAATTGCATCAGATGCATCCACTTGGGTTATCCACACAATCTCTGCCATAAATCCCGAGTTGCACTGTTACCACTCATGAATTAAGCTTTCATCCAGACACAGCTTTTTGTTAGAGTTACTAGAGCTTTACAAACAGACTTTGTCTTGGCCACCTGTAGCCTGAAGGAGAGGAGAGAAAGTGGAAGAAATCACTTACTTCAGATAAGTATAAGATGCTGGATTCAGCCCAAAAAGATAAGAACTTGACCAAGTGTGTGTCCTTGTTAACAGTTTCCAGACTGGGTCAGAGTACTCCTTGGTCTATTTTGGCCTTGTAATAGGTTCCCTGATGGATTTCTTATACACTGGAGAGATTATTCTGCAGCATTTAGAAAGATAATAATTGGCCTCTTGGCATTTATCTCTGAAAATACTGGGGAACTTTCTCATTGAGCTCTTGAAAAACACTCAATTTCGGTTTTTCTAGAGCCCTTACAGGGGTTATTATTACAAGAGACAGTGTTATGACTCTATCTAATCTGTGGTTCTTGAGGAACAGAAGGATTTACTTATAGTTTTAGATTCATAAGAGTACATTCACCACAGGATAAATACTGGACCATTTCAATAGTTAAACACTTTTATCTATAAAAAGTTCTAAAAGCATATAGCTAGGAAGCAAAAAAGACTTATGGCTAGCTTATTAAAGCCACATTTTTAAACATTCCTTGGAAATTGAGTATTTTTGCCATAAAAGCATCCACTACAAAGTGGGAAATGCTCATCAGTTTATTGTATACAACAGTACACTTATGTATTACTTTAACTTGTACAAGACCACTAATCACAACACAGTCAATCTATTAAAGCAAAAAAAGTCAATATCCAGATTTCTCTAAAAAGTCAAATACTATGAATACTGTTGACTGACTGCAATAATATGTGTTACTTGAGCAGGTTTATTAAAAATAGTTCTGTTACTCAACTCCTGATATCAATGTTTAAATGTTTTCACCACAAAATTGCCAATGCTTCAGGAAATTGTTGCTGGGAAACAGGCTGTCATAAACACACCACTGGGGGGAGGATAAGGAAAACTACCTACCTGTCACAGTGACTTTCTCCTAAGCAACAAAATCTACTCTTACATGATACCTATAAAGTAACAAGAGAATTATTTGACTCTAGCACAACATGGGGACAATCCCATGACACGCAACGACCACACAACATGGTAATACCAGCCATATAACTAATCTTATTCCCTATTCACTTACCATTTCTGTCCTACATAAATTAATCCACCCCTTGAAAGCCAACAACAAATCCTTCAAGTCCTTCACTGTCACTGATGAGTTGGCGTGAGCCTTAGTGTAAACAGAGCGATGAATTTTCCTAAGTATATTCAAGTTCATCCCTTCCTGCTCTCATTCAGAGTTGGGATGCCTGAGTGCCCAGGTGGTTTCATTCACTCTATAGAGATATTATCATACCTTAAAGAAAAATAAACTGCCCACATAATCCCTGCTCAAAGGTTCCCTTTACACTTTTTGCTTTTGATGATGTGGCAGTCCTTTGCCACTTCTGGAACAAGGAACAGCCACCAAGTTGCCAGCAAGAGAACACTGATTTAATTCATGTTGTCGTTTTACCAATTCTGTCTTGTCAGTAAGCTTTAATAAATCAGCCTTAATAAGCCTAGTTTTAACTTATCAATGTTGTTCACATTGCAGGGTCACCTAGAAATCACACCACAAAGTGGCTTCTATCGTTCCAGCCAGCTTAATTCATTACACATAGAGTAAGCAAATAACAATATCAACCCCCTGTCCAAAAGGGGTTGAAATCCTAAAAAAAACCCCAACCAACCAACCAACGACACATCCAAGCTGATACAATTTAGGGAAAATTGTGAAGTTCCAACCTTCATTCAACTGAGGAAAGTGGAACAGTGCCATCTCAGGAGGGTACTTTCTTTCAAGACGTTTGCAGGATGTTTTGGAGAACTGCCACAATCCCATTGGCAGTTATCTGTATGATAGGTGCACATGTAAACACAGAGCCCAAGAAGTAAAGGTTCTGGTCAACAAAGCAGCAGTATACAAATTGCAAGAATGTTAAGACTTTCTTTCACAACACTTAGAAGTCTTTTATCAGCTTTTTACCTTTCATCTCTTACCCTTCTAATGCACTACTCCCTGCAGCAATGCTCTATTTCCCATCAGTCAACCAAAAAGACAAGCGAATTGAACAAACAGTGCCCCAGACACCAATTGACAAGAAGCACCTCATCCAGCACAGAGTCCATCCAGCACAGCACATCGGTAGGACAGACAAGGAGACACACAGCTGGTGATATAGAAAAAACATAGGAGAAGGTATGGAGATAAGAAAATCCCTCCTGCCTGCAGCAATACCTATTTTCTGTTAGAAACAAGACACCCATCTAGGCATCACGGAGTGGCAGTAGCAATGGACTGTACCTGAATACCTCCCTTAATATAGGAAAAAATAGATTAACCAATCCTTCCACTCACCCCCCCAAAAAAAACCCCTAAGTGAAGCTAAACAAAGAACAGAAAGTACAATTCATCAAAAAATGCTTCCTGGCAGCATCTAAATTTGAGTTTGCTCTTGGGAATGACACCTTAGCTCCCAACCCCAATTAAGGATACTTCAGTACTTCTAAACAAACATGCATTTGGCATCTGTTTCTTCTCTCTTTTCATTCAGTTCTGAAATAGCTGTAATGCCAGTACCCAGACCTAATAAACAATCTTTACCACCTTCAGTCTCCACCTCTGTTCCTCATGTCTAAATTTTCCCTTCCATGTTAAAATGCACTTCCATACATAGTCTGGCAAACAGTAGATACAAAGAGTCGCTTTCCAATGAACACCTCCGCAGGGCACCAGAAATAAGGACTGGGTAGGTCACTGTACAGATCATCCTCTCTTTTCCAAATAATA
Source organism: Rhynochetos jubatus (assembly GCA_027574665.1). NCBI lineage: Eukaryota > Metazoa > Chordata > Aves > Eurypygiformes > Rhynochetidae > Rhynochetos > Rhynochetos jubatus. The sequence goes on from CM050648.1 coordinate 25,106,133, forward strand.
AATAGCTTATAGATTGCAATATTTTTTGATGACATCAAATATGACTATTTTGAAAACATATAATTATTCATAAAACTGTTTCTGAAGCATAGTCTACTCTGTTCATTATTATTAAATTTATTGGAAAATTGTAGGTGTTAGAAAATATATTGTAAACATTGCTACATTTGTTGAGCATCAAGAAATATACTAGTATAGTTTGGATACTATCAAAAAGCTACTACAAAAGCACTTTACTTTTGAGAAAGCATTTTAAACAGGTTATGTTGGCATCTTTAGTGGGATATGGAGCATATAAAAATGCTATCAAGCAATAATCTTGATAGCAGAGCTGTCCTCTGCACACGATTCTGCACTTCTCAAACTTTCTGAAGCATCGCAAACTGCGATGCTTGCACACAACTCATTCTGCTGAGACAGTGGTGGAATCAAGTTTCCAAGTGCCTGTCCCAGCCACTTCCCAGTCCCAGCCTCAAGCAAGACCCAAAGCCATACCACCCCTTCCCACTTCCCAGCGTGGGCTTCTGTAGAAAGAAAACCTAGGCACACAGATCAGAAAGAAACCATGGTGTTATCCAAACAGACCACGATTCCAGGGTATGATGTGGCACACATGCAGGATCAGGTTAGCTACCGCTGATGACTCCTCTGTGGGTAGTCACTGGGCAACTAGGGAGGAGAATAAACTGCTTTGAATGTATATTGTCCAAAAAGAGAACGATATTATGAAATACACCACCTCACAGAAAACTAAAACTGCTGAAATACATTTCAGAAATGTAAAGCTATACGTAATAAGTAATGCTTTAAGACATCTAAACCCACTTAATTTTTAAGAAATAGTGATTTCAACCTACCTTACTTAAAAAGCAGAGTGAGAATCACAAACCCTACTGCTACAGCATTCAAAACAACTATGTGCAAAGCAGACTACTCCTTCATCTCATACAAGTCGCCATTGTACTAGGAAAATAACAAATAAAAACTGTACACTTACACTCTAGTCAAATATACAGAATGACCAGTTCATATCATCACTGACAGTCTGGTACATGTTTTCACCAAAGGCATTTGATGTTGGTTGATCTCAGAATATTTATGGTAGCCTTGAGAATGCAGGAAGTTCTTTAAAACAAATATCATTTGGGTGGGTAAAAAAAAAAAAAAAAGAAAAAGAAAACATTTTGAAAGAATGACAAAGCACAGGGGAAAAGAACTATTGTGCAGCCAATAATTTCCAAACTGAACACCCACTCGTAACTGGCAATATTTAAGTCATAGGGAACAAAAATGCCTGCCCAGAAATGACATGTGGACTAAAGGCTGAAATGTAAGTCACAGGGAGAAAAGAGAAAAATGCTTACCTATGAATAGAGAAAGAAGCAATGGATCTAATGAGGGATGCCACTGCTCCAACTTTAGCAGCTTCCACTGCTCCCTGTGATCTGTATTGCACCGTTTCACCATAACTGATGAAAGGTTCGTTGTAGACAACAATCTTCCCCTTGGCCTCCTGGGCTCTTTTGTGCAGTTCATCAAAAGAGGATACCACTATGACTTCCGCTGTAATTCCTGAAAGAAAGCATTACAGTGGCTTGAACACAACCCTCGTACAGCCAGTTTTAACAGACAGAAAAGCATGGACAGTGCAGAACACAAGAAATCAGATTTAACTTCTTACTGTAAAAGGAAGACTACGTGAAATGCTTCCTCAAGGACTGGTACTAAACAGCTGTAATAGCACCCCGAACCAAGTACACACAGTTCTGTAAACCATGCTATCAGGTTGGCATTAAAACGTAACTCGAAGGGCAAGAAGGATACATGGGGGCAAATTCCATTCTCTGCATGCTCTTTAATGCCTCACTACAATCATTTGTAGTACAAAAACATTGGCAAAAGCTGCCTATGGGATTAATAAAGATAGCAATCATTTCATGGAATTGTTTTGATATGTTGCTAAACAACTTAGCTTAACAAAAGACAACTGGAAGCATGTATTTTTAGACTGAAACACTTATAAAATTATTTAATCCATAAATGTAATTAAAGCTCTGCCATTTCAACCAATTTTTCAGTATGTTTATAAACCACAAAAAAAAAAAAAAAATAAAATCAATCTTCATATTTAACCCAGAGTACTACAGTTCTGATAGATCTCCTTCTGGGAGTTTTCCCAGGAACCCGTCTTTCCCAGCTATGATACTGAGAACACAGGCAGGTACTTCTGCGGAACTATTCATACATGGTAAATTAGATCCCAACCAGCTCTTTGGTTTTAATAGTTGGAATAGTTCAAAATTGCTATATTATCTTGCTTGAAAAAACAAAGGATTTTATAAATAAGTAGTTTTTCCCAAAGCCAGAGAATCCTTCTAACTTTTTAGTACATTAATTGAAGAACTATATTTCACAGTATTTAAGAAGTAATTCATTAAAATGACCACTATGCTTAAAATCCAATTTTGTTAATTGGTTACAGAGATAAGTAGAAACTGCTTAACAACATGGGCTGGTACTTTTTTTCCTAAATGTAGAAGCAATGGATACCTGAAATTTTAGTGCTGTATATTTCACTTAAAAGCCACAAAATACACCAGTGAACACTATAATGAGTAACAAGTATCTAGCAAGAATTTGTCAAAGAAGTCAACATATCATGTTTTTAAGAAGAAAATATTTCTCCTTGAAAGTCCTCTTCCTTCTTTTTTTTTTTTTTTTTTGTGGTATAAGAATTATTTGGAGGAGATTTCAAAGGCTTTTATTTGTGACTGTAATGCATTTCTGTGAAGAACTCACAGCAAAATAGGAAGATCATCTTTCCCAGCACCTGTGTATCCAGGCTCATGGCTTCTTTAAGATCAAACTACAGTATACTTCAAAACCTTAAAGAAACTGTTTCATACACACAAAAAAGTTTGGTTTCTTAAGAGGGCAAGAGGAATCTGCAGCTACAGCATAAGCTGGTGAGTTTTAGCTACAGAAATAACCTAGTGTGAGAGGTGTAAAAAATTTAACTGAAGAACTATTCAGATTCTTAGCTTTACAGAATGAGACACAGAGAGCCAAACCAGAGAATCACCTTCAAATTTTCCTAGCTGTTGTTGGCTGGTAGGTGAGCACGGTAACAGGCTCCAGCTGCTTTTAATGAACTGCAGGTTCAGCTGCCTACCTACAGAGCATCCCAGCCACAGGATTGTTCTGAGTATGGAACCGCGCCACCGGAAATAAAGCCAGGTATCTGCAAAATTTCATTTTCCACAAGAAAAGTCATGGTCTCAGTAGGTTGATACTGCAATCTGTATTTCATATTAGGTCTCCCCAATGTGCCACTTGGATCATGCAGCAGGCACTGGAAAGGCACAGGTTGTATTAGTGCCTGTTCATCAAGGAAAGCGGGGAGTAGAACTCTTCTTGGCATCACTTTACTGCATTAATGAACAAACACTAACTCTGGATGACATTTAAAGAATGCGACAGGCAGCTAACAACTACCTATAATCCACAAGAAATATAATGGGGAAGTACATTTATGGCCCTCCCCTAGACGACAGGCATTGGGAGTTTGTACAGTGAGCTTTGTGGGAATTAAAGTTAAGAAAAGAATGCAGAGCTGTGAACTCCAACCCAGTACCCTTACTTCTGAACATTTCCAATGAAGGTAAAGAAAGCCAACCTTTGACAAAACAGAACCACGGTTCTCTCTGCAAGTTTAACGTAATGGCAGCATGGTATACATGAAGCATTAATCACTGTGCTTTCTGAACAAACTAACACTACACTCCTCCATTACTTCTGACTAACTCAATGTCTCATCTACATTTTAGTCCCATTTTATATCATTTTGGTCTCATCTATTTACATGACAAGGGCAATGGTTATCTTAAATAAATATGTGGACACACGTACCAAACCACCCTAAGACCTAAGGCAGAAATGAAACAAAGTGCCCAACAGTTTATCAGTTCAAGGAAAATAACTTACTCCTTTTCAAAATGGGAAATACCTCACCTTACTGAGCCTTTAAGCATATTAAGTGACATCTACCCCTAGCATCTCCTGCCAATTCTGTGCCTCATGGTTCTGCTTCCCATGTTGAAAGCTGTTCTATCTTTTGCTTATTCCTATTACTATCTGATCCAGAGCTTGGCTGTGCATTATTGAACAGAAGTCTTCAGAAAACCCCTGTAAGGAGGGAGCCAGATTGCCTGCTTGCTTAAACAAGATATAAAGATTATATCCCATGCAGTCTGAAAAATGAATATGGAGCAGTTTGGGAATTAGCTAAGTAAAAGGCATGAAGCATAGAAGACAGAATTATGAACATGATAAACTTGGCTGACTATATGAAGCTGAAGACTATTTATTTGTTCTCACCATGTGAAACGTTATACATATTGCCATGTTGGGCCAGTGAGTAAAAGAATCTATGTACTACTACAGGTTTCCTCTCATTTTTCATATTAAATTGTAAATTGTACCCTGCCATTTCTAAAAATTAAGGCATAGGAAGGCAATGGTGGAAACAAGCAGGCAACTTTCAATTACCAACAAAATTATATATTACAACGTCCTCTGTACACACAAATGTATGTTTATATCTATATCTATAACACTTGGGTATGTCACAACTTTGATGATCGCACTGCCAGTTGAAATAAACGGCACAGTATGCATTAGCAAAGTCTGAAATCCATCACAGGCAGGATGAAGACAAGACTGATTACAGTTACTCTTTATTAGCTACAGAAAATCCAATTATACATAATATATATATAGAGAGAGAGAGAACAAAGGACCTGGGGATCAGCTGTCTGAAACACTGCCACACATCAGAAGTCTGATCCTTGGCTTGAATGATTCTGTCTGGAGTGTCACCTCCTAGTACCTGGTTACCTGCCAGCAATCATGCCAGAGGTATATTAGTTCAAAGGGAATTCCCCATGAGATAACTTATTCTCCCCAAGATTAAATGCAGCAAATGTTTAAGCCATTTTAGTATCTGGAGCTTTGCATCTGTCTGTTAGCAACAGGTTTTAGAGAAGAGTAAGGAAAAAAAAAAGAAGGGAAAAACTGCCCTATGATCAGATTTAAAAAACTGATGAATCTCTATGAAAACATCAAAGAAACTTCATACAGAATATTGTTGTTGTTCTTGGCCACACCAGGGCAAGACATGGCAAGATTTCAACATATCAAGTATCAGGAATTCCTGAGATTTGGGTAACCAGACTCTATTGTTTCTTATTTATTATTATCCTAGAAACACTCAGCTCAAACACACAAAAATTCAACTTACTGAATTACAATTAAATGCTGTATTAAAAAAATAAGTAAGTCAGAAAGAAATTCCATTTCCATACTGTTTAATCTTACTGGATGCTAATTTCCTGATTATTTAGTTATGAACTTATTTTCTTTTTTTCCCTACCCCTGCCCCCGGTCTCATTTTTGTCATCCAGCTAACAGCAACAATCCCTTGGAGATCTAGTTACAAAACCAAATGCAGACATCATTAATTTCACAATAATTTTTTTCAATAACAGCAAGTGAACAACTCACCCCTACATACCTTACAAACTTCATTTACTTCACACTGTGTTAACATAAGAATTATGATTTCTCTTACAAATCAATCACACTATGGAACAGCGATACCACTGATCCACATGCACTGAAGCTGCCACTATTAAATAAATAATCTGATAGGCAAGGCAATTTTTGCTTAAGACAACTAAAATATGGTATTTTTAGGTCTAGACACAACAAAGCTGGAAACTACATCAACTAAGTCTCCACTAAACTTCCCTGTGTGCTACATATTTACAATTTTTGCATCCTAAGCATAAAATACTGCCTGAAATACCAACACAAAATGTCAACAACACATCTGGTGGAGATTTTGAAACTGGGGAAGAATGTATGTGAAACATCCTGGCCTCTGGACTCATGAGAGCAAGAGGGAGACAGAGTGCTACCTCCCCATTAATCAGAACCAGGCATCAGGGCACCAGGAAATCAAGACATTTCTTCACAATAGGAAGAAGACAAAGAACAAGTAGAAGCTGCAACATACTGGGAGACCAGTGCATGAAGCCCACCAGATAATCACAGCCCTGCCTCACAGACCAGCGACATTGGACCATGTTGATTTCCTTGTTTCTTGTCTACTAGATGGCTGCCACTTCTCAGATTTCTCCATTTCCACCTTGGCTCTCCCACAAAGCTAATTTAGCCTGGAAGCTGCCACATCAAGGTATCCTGTATTCCATACCAACCCGAAGCACATGCAGGTTGACCTTAAACCCTAAGCACAGGCTTTTCTGACCTTAGCCTGGTCCATCCAGTTGTTTCCCCAGGAGAAAAGTCCCATGCCTCTACTTCTTTCAGAAATGGCCCCCATGCACACTCCTGTGCCTATTTGCATGGTAGCTTCCTTCACAGAGTTACAAAGAACCTAGAAAAGTTTTTGCATGGGTCACAGGAAAGAGGTGCACATGCCAAGTTATGATGTAGCAGCTGGGACATGCCGTTATTTCTCGTGTAAAAATAGTCTTGGACCCTGGATGCCACATCACCTTGCACTGAATGGGAGCATGTGCCAGGACCAAAACTCCTGGATGAGAATGCAAGAAGCAGCAGCATGTAAAAGGGTAAAACTAGATATATATCTTTGTCTGGAGATAGGGAAGAAAGGTAATTGCTGAGGCAGGTCATAGAAAAGAAGGTTTTGTGGAGTAGAGGGGAAAAGCAAATATATTCTTGAAAGCTAAGTATGATTAGGGACCTGAGATTATACTCTGTTCAGGTTCATCATCCTCTAAAATCAGCCCAGAAAACATTTTCCCCTCAATTTCTATCTTGCCCTTTTAAAAAACATATTGCTTTTAACAGAATCATAGAACAGTTTGGGTTGGAAGAGACTTTAAAGATCATCCAGTTCCAACCCCCCTGCCATGGGCAGGGACACCCACCACTAGACCAAGTTGCTCCAAGCCTCATCCAGCCTGGTCTTGAACACTTCCAGGGATGGGGCATCCACAGCTTCTCTGGGCAACCTGTCCCAGTGCCTCATCACCTTCTCTGTGAAGAATTTCTTCCTGATATCCAATCTAAATCTCCCTGCTTTCAATTTAAACCCTTTACCCCTTGTCCTGTCACTACAGTCCCTGGTAAAAAGATCCTCCCCAGCTTCCTTGTACCCCCTTCAGGTACTGGAAGGCTGCAATAAGATCTCCCCGAAGCCTTCTCTTCTCCAGGCTGAACAAGCACAATTCTCTCAGAAGAGAGTGCTCCAGCCCTCTGAGCATCTTCGTGGCCTCCTCTGGACTTGTTCCAACTGGTCTATATCCTTCTTGTGTTGGGGGCTCCACAGCTGGACACAGTACTCCAGGTGGGGTCTCATGAGAGCAGTAGAGGGGGAGTAGAGAGGTCAAGGCCAACCCCTTGCTTCTAGGATTTACTGCTGCTTAGTAAGCTACATGTTCTAGAAAACAAACCATTCTAATGAGACACAGCACTTGCTGGAAATTCTAAGACACATTTTTTAAAAAGGTAACCATTATATAGTGTTTATTTTTCTCTGTGTTTTTCTTAAAGAACAGAGTAATATGTTTAGTTTCTGTGCTATGCATCAGAGCTGAATAGCCTCATATCCTTTTGGGTAGCTCTCCTATGCAATTTTAGTTTCATGAAGTAATTCTCTTTGCTGTTCCACAGAGTAGGTGAGGTCACATTTTCCAGAAATATATTCAGATTTTACAAAATCTTTCTTCCTGATAAAAGCCCTCTTCTTTAGTTCCCCTGTAATATGTAATATTTTCTTCATAATTATAATTCTTATATCAATACATATAGATATGTGTTGACGGAGCAAATGCGTTTCTAAATGTTTAAGTATTTTAAATTTTCAGTACATGTTAACAATTTCTGAGAAAAAAGAAAAACAAAACCCAAAACAAAAAACAAAAAACAACAGTGGTGACATGAATCTTTCATTTGCTTCAGTCTTACACCAAGCCTCAATCTGATGAGTTAATTATGGACCTGCAGTTCAGGTCCTGCGCATGGGTCGGGGCAATCCCAAGCACAGGTACAGGCTGGGTGGAGAATGGATCGAGAGCAGCCCCGAGGAGAAGGACTTGGGGGTACTGGTGGGTGAAGAGCTGGACATGAGCCGGCAAGTGTGCGCTGGCAGCCCAGAACGCCAACTGTCAAGCCTTTCTGCATGTGCATTCCCCACGCATGCAGAAAATCATGTTAAATCCTGCTTACAATAGTGTGAGACAGGAGCTTCAGCCTGGGCTTACCATCCTTGAGGTAACCACCCTCAACTCAGCAACACTGAGAAGAGCCAAGACCTGAATATTCTTCTTTTTGCCATTGCCAATCCATACCATTCACTTGAGTATTCACTAAAGTGGTGACTGGAACCCATGTCCTTCCCAGACAGCATGTCCACCTCAAAGCCACACAGCTACTCCCACTCTCTAAATCTTTGAAATGCCACTGAACTAACTTTTGGCCCAGATGCTGGGCCACTGAACGCCACAACGTCTGAGGTCCTTCATGGACGTCATCTTTTATATTCCAAGAAAAACAGTAGCATAATTATCATACTGCAAGCAGCGCTGCTCTAAGTTATAATAAACAATCCAGGCATCCAATATTGAGACTCATGGTCTCAGATGTGAATCAGTAGCTCCTCGCACACAGAAAAAGAGGAATCCAGTGAAGACAAAAGGAGGCTTTGCTGTGCACTGAGCTCTCATGCCTGTAACTGTCTCCAAAGGGGGTACCCAAGTCCCTCCGGAAGGATCTCCTTCTCTCACAGCAGATCAGTGGTCATCCAAGATACTGGCAACTCAAGGGTAATTCCTCCGATACACATTAAAATTAACTTCTTTTGTTGACCTTTTGTGAATCTAGATGAACTCCCTAATCCACTTCACCACTGAGAAACAAAAAAGGAGGGTCAACACTAGGGGAAAATACATCATCCAGGACTGGGGCCAGACCACTTCTTCCAGCAGCATCCCTAGTGTAAAAAGGCTGTGAGCCTATGGTAACAGTACACACCTTCAACAGCTTCGAGACACGTATTATCCCCATTTTATAAATAACAGGCTGAAACTATTCTCATATTATCTAAGCGACAAAACTCCCGCCACCTTCTATAAGAGCAAGAATGGACCAAATGTTGTTGATAGTAAAAAAAAAAAAAAAAAAAAAATCCACGACTCAAACACAAAAATGAGGTAAAAGTCTGCCAATACATCATGTTCATATTTATATTATTTCAGATTCACTGCAATAAACAGTACATAAAAAACAGAGACTGTTCATTTTTTGAGGAGACATTTTGGGCTGGCTGCATTCTGGGGCTGGTTCTACTTGTCAGTATTTTTTTAAAATGAAAAGGGCAGGATCATCCATCAGGAAAAGAAAAAGTGCATTTTAACACACACGCAAAAAATACGATTTCTTTGATACTTTATGGTCAAACATCTGCTAAACTACTACTTTCCTTCAATTACGGGATTCTCAAAGCAACAATTATATCTATTTTCCTCAAAATTTGGGGGATATAATCAGTCCTACCAAAAATCAACACAGTCTCTCTATATATATCTGTATGTTTTGCCAATGTTGAAACACTGGAACTGAGACAAGGACATTGACTAAATATGGTAAACCTCCAGATTGCCAGCTCCCTGAACTGAGCACTTTCAAACATTCAATCCTGTTTGTTACCTAGTAATCCATTTCTTCAAGGTGGTGGTGACCATTTTCAATCTCTGCTGACTTCTGGAAATCCAGGACACATTGTGTTTCATGTTTCTCCTTTCCCTGTCACTAAGACAGGAATGAAAGTTACTCCCTCCTTGTAAGGAGATCAAAGAAAGCGAAAACTTTCTCTTTGACCCAACAGCTTCAAACCTTGGGATACACTGAAAGGGAAAATGTGGGGTTTTTTTTCCTCTCCAGTAAAAAAAAATCTAACCTTTTCTGTGCTGCTCCTTTTTGCCATGTAATGCATACTTAATTTGGAAACTTGACATCCTGGCATGTTGCTCAGCCCTGAAGAAGAAAATCAGGAAATGTGGATTTTATCCACAAGATCACAAGGTACCAAAAAGCCTCCTGAACATCATCAGAACTGTTCCAACCTCAAATGAGACAACCAACCCAATGCCAAATTCATATCTGAGCCAAAGTGGACAAATCACAGCAAATCCAATAAACAGGCAAAGCTCTGTCCACGTCCCATAAGGTTTTCAAACCCATAGGCACAGGTTAGATAGAAGACCTGCAGGAAGAGACACTCCTCGTATCCTGAAGTCAATCCTGGCTCGTACTCCATTGCTAAAATACTGCTACTATTTAGGGCTTCCTGTTTCTGCCCCAGAGGATGGGGAATATTTTTCCAGACACTTGCACAGCGTATGCCGAAATGGAAAGTGAGCAGCCTCAGCGTGTGCTCTGGCCATTGGGTCACTCTTAGGAAACCCTGGTTTGAATTTCCATGGACAGAAGGGAAAATAAACCCTGAATTTCCAACATCCAAAGCCAGGTTTCTAATGGCTGTTAAGCTATTGCCACGTTAATAAGAACCCTTCAGAGCACTAACTCGGGGAGCTGAGTCCAGGAGGAGCTCTGAGGGCACCAGGGCCAGAACCCAGCATGAAGCACTAAGCACATCCAGAGAGAAGCAACGTCTTAGGTTTTTGCCAATGCTTCCTATTTTCATAGCTCATTGGATCTCAAGCTTGGGGGTACATAATGGGAAGGGAGGAATACAGAACACAACTGAGGGGATGAGAAAGCAAGGTATGGTCTCCTGTACCTTCTGCTGGGATGGAGGAATCACGCCCTCTCATCTTAACGCCATCCCCAGACCTTAAAAGACAAGAAGTCCAGCCAGTGCTGTCCTCTGGCTCTAAGTAGGCATCAGTAATGTCAAGGAAAGGATCTGTGAGGGCTCTACAGAGACAGTGGTTTGTAAACTGAGGGGTCCGTAACGTATCCTAATAGGAAACTGATTGAAAGTGTGCAATAACTATCAAGATAATAGTGAACACCTTCTGGGATCACCTGCACAGTCCACTTTAGAAGCAAATCTGAAAGGTGCCTCTGCCCTTGGGCAGAACCCAGGCACCAATATCCAGATCATCGAGACAATGTCTGAAAGCCAGTCCTCCACCTTTAACACATCCCCCTGGCAAAGCTTGTCGTGGCAGCGGCAGATCTTCCTGGTTTGATCCCATGCAGAACCATGCCAGGAGAATCAGCATAAAGCATCTCTCATTGAGTTGTATTATTTTGATTACAGGATGACTCACACTCCCACAGCTTCTTGGCTAAAACAAGCCAAATCAGAGCTGCTGATATTCCCTCACTGAGGGAATTTGTTCAAATATTTCTGATGTGATTTAGGGCAGCCACCTATCCCTTTTTCTCAGGAACAGGGCATGGTGACAATTGCTGCTTAGAGCAGAGGGAGTGGATCTGGTAATGAATTCCTCAGAAGTGATGAAGCAGTGGTTTTATTACTCTAACCATACATGTTTTATCCCATGCTTGGGATGAGTGTGAGTTTTAGGGTAGGCATTTTTCTGAGCAGCACACCTTGAAATTCTCTTGCCCAGAGAGGCTGGTGACAAGTGGCTCTCACCAGGCATTTCCGTCAGCCAGGCAGCCAGTCCAGTGATCAAAAGAACAAGAGCCAAGAGCTCTCCAGTGACCAGTTACCCCAGATAACCTCCTCCAGCACGAAAACCTGTCACAGTTTGCAAAAAGCTGGATGAGACCAACAGAAATCATAACAGCCACAAACAGTAGGGTAGATTCTAAGTCAGAAGGTAAGTAATTTAACCAAAATGATTCCACCAAGTGTGAGAAACTGCCCACTCTTCTGTAAGAGACCTCATTGCCATGGCAGTCTTCTAGCACCAACACATCTACCTCTTCAGAAACAGGGCAGATCTCAGGGGAAAGTGAGGAAGAATAATGTGGGGATTTTAACATTACTCAGTATAAAACAGCACTGGATATTACAAATCTTATCTTCTACAATTTCACCAGTCACAGGTACTAGCTCGAACGCTCAGTCATCAGCTTAATAACATCTTTACAGATTAAAAAGGAGGACATGATTACCCTCTGTGAGCATTTTTAAACATGTAAATTCAATATCTCTCTAAATAAAATACAGCAAACCTAGGAGTAAGACCACTCAAGTGCAAACAACTACACAGCTAAGAAAGGGAAGCGAAAACCAGCCTTCTTGGTATGTGGAGATGTTCACCAAGATTAAATTGCAGGTTCTCTTTGCAGGTTCAGTAACACCTGCTCAGCACCAAAACTCCCATTTTAATTTCAGCTTTCTTTTTATGAAGCTTGTAATAGGACTGGAAAGGATATAAAATAAGTTGTAGGTTTAACCTTTGCTGTAAATATTCTCCTAACAAAGCACTAAGCCTTAGACATATCATGGGATAAACAGATATTATTAATGGGTTTAGTTTTGCATTTTAGGCATCTGTTTACCTCAATATGACAGAAATACCTCAGATGAAATTTACAGTAGCAGTTTCCCAAACCAAGTAAGATTTATTCCCAACATATCTTAAATTACCCAGTTTTACTTTGTTGTATTTTAAAGGGCTATATATTTTTTCTAAACAAAACAGCTTTTATACATTATTTGTTTCATTTCAAACACTATCAAAAAAAATTTACAGTTCTTAAAAAATTTACAAGTATCATGTTACCTTTTATTTCCTAAACTAAATTTATTTTCTCATAAAGGAATAAGAATGCTTTTGAAGTGGTCTAGGAAGAAGTCTATTGTTATTTATGGAGAGTAGTCACAGACGGAGGTTGTCATCCGGCCTTTAAATAACAGTCCTGAGAAAGCCCCACATACAAAACCATAATCTTATAAATCAGTTCATTTGCAAGCAAGCTAACATTTTGGGGATCAACACCCCTGAACTTTCCTGAGCCCAGCTAATGGTCACTCTTGTTCGTGAAGTAATATATCCCACATGATCCACTAAAAGGCAACACACAGTTCAGTATCAGGTAAGTGCCAAAGACTTTTCCAAGGTGAGCATGGGACAAAGTGGAGAGAAGAGGGAGGAGGCTGGGGGGAAGGGAAGGACAAACAGATACCAATTGCCACACTTAGCAAAGGGCTGGCACTTGCCAAGCTCAGCATGAGATTCTCCTCTTCTTCCTGCTGTCTTGTTGTTTTGCCAGAGTGAAGTGCTGAGCTTGGCAGGACAGGGCACAGCAGAAGAGCAGAAATCATGTGTCAACTCAACACCCCATGGAGAACTTCTCTGGCCAAAACGAAAAAGCAGGACTGGATGACAAGAACAAGTTGCCCACCAACCTCAGCGGAGGAGCAGAATCTTTGCAAATGAGGTTCAGCAGTGTCAAACAAAAGGGTATAGGTTTAATGTAGAATTCAGGAGTCAACTCTAATTTTACAAGCCAGTCCAATCAAACAATTAAACCAAACCGCATCGTTCAAAACCACGTCATACAGAAAAGTCTCAGAAAAACAGAATCTTGTCCTGCAGAACTATTATAGCAGGAAGAAAACTTCAGCTTGTCCATTGAGAGAAGTTGTTAGGGGTATAATACAGTTTGGCGCTAAAAAGCAAGTGATACTTAATTCCAAAAGGAAGAGTTACCTTCTGGAGGAGTTGCAATACTGTTCCCAAGTCCCAGAATAGCAATGCTGTGATTCCTTGGTTCCAGCATCATTGCAAACTCTTCTCCTCTTTCCCAGTGTGGTACTTTCACAGGCTCCAGATGCACATTTTCCAGCCCATCTTCCTGCAGGGCACTGAACATATACTTGATGGCTGCATCTAGATTTTTCGAACCACTGAGTCTAGGTCCTATGGTATCGGCAAAAACTGCTAATCTCTCGTAGGATCTGTTCTGAGCTTTTCCATGAACAGCAAGATCAATAATAGCTTTAGCAATATCAGTATAGCCAGCTATCTCCTTTTTAATGTCTTCAAATGTTTTTGGGTATCTGTCATCTCTTCTCAAAGATTTCCCAGCACACTGGGGTAATAAATTCATGAAAAATATTAAGAATACGTACTTCATTTTTTCCTCTTTTTTCTTTTCCACAGATGGCCTGATGAAGAGACAAAAAAAAAAAAAAAATCATACAGCTATCAGCAATACTTTTTGTTATTTGCATTGGCAGACAGACCAAAATGAAATAATGAAAATGCTTTGATCAGAACTGGCAGGAAAGTAAACTCAACTTGGAGACAAAATTATTGAAAGCAAATGAAAAAGATACTTAGACCACTGGACACAATCTTTGTTGTGGTCTTCAGAAACATCTTTGGAATGCTGCATCTCTTTAAACAATCACATCCTTCACTGAATCAAAACCTGGGGTTGCTCCCATCCAAGAGGAGCTTTGCATCTCCTTTCTGTTAGGAGCAGGATTTGCCATAAGTGTCAAATCAAATGTCTTCACACAAAACATCTGGACAAAAAAGTTTCATGAGTAAAAGTTCTTCTTAATCTTTACATTCATAATCAGGAAAGCAATTTCTATTGCACCAGAAAGATGTGAGAGCAATTTAGATCCAATGCCCCCAGGAAGAATGAATTTCTCCATTGCATAAATCCATGACTACCAGAAAGGCAATTTCTTATTAACTGGTGTATCTCTTAAGGACTGACTTCAGCAGGACTGTAGAGAGGTGCAGCACCAGAGGTGCTGATACTGTGTTGAATACCAAGAGTTATCTTTGTAAACACAGTTCATCCACCTTATCATTAAAATTTCCCATTTTCAAGATTTTACAGATTTTCAGACCCATAAAAGCAAGTTTGTCTATACTACTAACTGAACTGACCAAAAAAAATAAAACAAAACAAAAAAAAAAAAAAAACCAAACCAAAACCCTCTGGAATCAGTTGGAGTAGTACAAAGCTCTTTATAACACAAGAAGTATGATTATCCAAGCCCAAAATATAAAGATCTTTACTCATATACACAAAAGGAAATGTAATTGTTTCATTTTCCTTTGAATTTAAATCAGGCTGCAATTTGAAAGATAAAAATTAGCAATAAGAAATAAGGCCTTTAAATCAGCTCTTCTTCCACTGCAGCTAACAAGACTTAAAAAAAACCAGTGATTACTTACAGCCAAGTGAAGTGACAATTACTACTAGCCCAGGAAGATTTTGATTCAGCACTTTTTCCATTTGCATGGGCTTTCATGGAAAGAATAATATTTTTCAAAAAGAATGTAATTTGACTTAAAAAATAGCAATACTAAAGGCAAATGCTAGATTCTATTCTAGAAAATACATTTTTCTTGGAAACAATTGTTCTACAAATAGCAAAGGACTAATTAGTTGCCTAATGGATAAGATATGGGTAAATCAGACCTGCATGGCAGAAGTAATACCAAAAGCTTTTGCTGGTAAGTTTTCCACATTATCCTTCTTCCTTGCTTGTATTTATTTAGTGTTTATGAAGAGTTATACTCTTCATTTTATAATAATTGACCTGAGGAATCATGACAATATAGTCACCCTGTATTTTTGGTTCATGATGTTATATGCATACAGAGAACCAGTATAAAGGTAGGGGAGAGGCTATGAGTGTGCCTGTACATATGTACACATGTATTTGCATATTTTATATCCACATATGATAGTCACATGCAAAATACAAAAAATCCTCCTTTATTTTCAGACAAATGCAAACTACAGGAGCTTTAATTGAGCACTAATTCTCAGTCATTTTACAGAGGACACAAATTTCAGAATAACCAAATAGCTTTGTAAACCATAATGCCAGAAGGGACCTGAGTATCTACCTCATCTGACTGCCACAGAAAACTGACTGCAGGATATTCCTATATTAAAGCCCACCACTAGAAGCCACACAGTAAACCAGCAGTTTCCTGAGAGAGTGAAAGTGGGGTGACACCAGTTTTGTGCCTCTTGAAGTACATACAACAGTTGTATTTGAAGCTTTGCTGCCTATGCCTTCACAGAAGGCCTTCTCTTCACCTTGAAGCTGACATTCCTTGGCAGATTCAGCTCCAGGTGGGCTCTGGCTTTCCTAAACCCATCCTTGCACACTCAGAAAACATCTTTATATTCCCCCTCGATATACTATAGACGTTTCTCTACGTTCTAGGGACTGGTCACCTGTCCCTGCTTCCACATGCTGTACGCTTCCTTTTTATGTCTCAGTTTTGCCAGGAGCAACTTGTTCGTCCATGCAGGCCTCCTGGCATCTTCATTTGACGTCCTGCTTGTTGAAATGGACTATTCTTGAGCTTGAAGGAGGTGATGCTTGAATATTAATGAGCCTTCTTGGGATCCTCTTCTTTCTTCCAGGGCCTTATCCCACAGGACTCTTATCAAGCAGAATTTTGAAGAGGTCACAGTCTTCTCTCCCGAAGTCCAGCACTGCGATCTTGATTTTTGCCCAGATCCCTGCTCTCAGGATCCTAAACTTCACTCTCTCATGGTCACTGCTGCCAGGGCTGCCTTTTACTTTCATACCACAACAAGCACTTCCTTGTTTGTAAGGATGAGCTCCAGGAGAACACCTCTCCTTGCTGGTTCCCCTACTGCCTATGTCAGAAAGTTATCATCAGTGACGTCCAGGAACTTCTGAGGTTACTTATAACTGAGGTTACTCAAGAGTTGTGCTGCTTTTCTAGCAGATACTGGTATGGTTAAAGTGCCCCATGAGCACCAGGGCCTGTAAGTCTACTTCCAGCTGTCTACAGAAGGCCTCATCTACTCATTTTTCCTCATCAGGTGGCCTATAGCAGACACCTTTAATCCTTATCCATATGGTCTCATTTGGCTCATCATCCATCCCCAGGCAGAACTCCAAGCACTCCAGCTGCTCTCTCGCATAAAGGGCAATTTCACCTGCTTTTCTTCCCAGCTCGTCCCTCCTGAAGAGCATGTTTCTAACCATTGCAGCATTCCAGCCCTGTGAGCTATCCCACCATATCTCCATGATCCCAACCGGATCATAGCCCTACAACTGTACACAGATCTCTAATCCCTCATATTTATTCCCCATGTCATGTATATTAGTGTACAGGCACTTAGAAGCAGGTACTCCTCAACAGAAACAGAAGAGGCAACCCACAACACTTTTGTGAGAGCGGTCTGATCAGCTCCCAAGATGGGGGGATGAGCCACCAGGCATGCATTCATAAGATGCCATCTGAAACGCTGGCTGTGCAATGCAGAATTAAGACACAGAAAGAGTGAAAGGATTAAACTGTTTTTCTAGGATACATAAACCACCACAAGAAAAAAAAGAACAATAACAAACCCCCCAAAAATCACACGCACACAATTTTTTCAGTCACCAAGTCTAGCTCATATGATAACCAGTACAAACTGCCAGCCTTTCATAGGTCTTTATGGGTCTTTTCATAAATAGCAAGTTAAACAATAGCTTTAGCAATATAGGAATATTAAGCTATTCTCCTTAACTATTCAAATATTCCCTAAACTTGAGATCAAGGCAGTAACAAATTCTTCACAGTGAAGTGCCATTTTCCCAAAAGAACAACAAAAATCGTCTGTGATTCCATCTATGAATGACAAATCTATCACACAGATTTCCTCTCTCTCTGCGAGACAGACAGGGCAAAGGTCTTACACAACCAGGAGCAGAAGACTCTAGGGTTATCTCAGGACACTGACAGAGAACTGTAAAAAGCCTTTTATAGTCTGAGTTACTGTTTATTTGTGGTCATACTACACAGAGAGTATTGGTGTATTTTTATTGCTAAGCTCTGTACTTTCCCCCTGTTCCTTCCCTTTGGACCAGTTAATTACATGCTCATAGACATCCTCTGCTAGAGACATCAGTAATTTTCTCAGGGTGACCACGCTCATTCCCTGACTTTTGCCAAGATCATCATCCACAGAGAAGCAAGCAAGATAATCTGATTTCTGCCATAAGACAAATTCTTGCTGAGTGGAGTAAGACAACAACTTTGTATTGTTAGTTTTAAAAACCTAAGGGTTTGGGTTTTGTTTGCTTAAGGGTTTGCAAAATCTAGCAGACAAAGCTGATACATTTTGTTATTAAACAGAAAACACAGGGGGATTGTTTAATTAGCATTGGCAACCTCAAAAAGCCCCCAGCTACCAACTTGATGCATTTTATTCAATGGGGAAAAAAAAAAAAAAAGTTATCACATTTCCCTTAAGTAAGAAATGCTTCCTTTCTTCTTTCTGGACTCATTCAAAACTAGCAACATCCTCACTCCAAAGGCTGCTCCGGAGGAGCTGCATGTAAGAGCTGCACTTTTTCCAGGAATTTCCCACTGAACACCGAGAACAGATATGTTTCCACAGCTTCCTTGGATGTAACATACTCCCACCACGCAGCGTTTCACTGTCACTGTGTTGTAAGAGAAGCATAACTAAATTCAAACCCTGAGCAAGGACACAAGAATGGTTAACATAATTTATGTGCTTTCCTTGAATAGTCCAGTATAATCTAGCCAAAAGCCAGCAGCGTTCAGAAATAATTCGCTGCTAGGTAAAGAAACATCACACTCACTTGGACTGCAATACAGGAATCACTCTACTGCTAATTTAGGGACAGAACAGCACATCTGTTGTCCCAGCCTCTGCAACATTAAGTTTATCCCCCAAGTGAATCATCTGGGAAAAGAGTCCACTGATTTTTGCACATCTCACTAGTTACTTAGCAAATGAACACTGCAGTGCCAGCCACATTAGGGAAAAAAAAAAAAGTCACAATTGTTGATGCATTTAACTATCCACTGAATTTCTTCAGAAGAAGTTTAGAGCAAAATGAGATGGTAAGAAAACACACTTCAGGAAGTAGAGGCCATTCTCCCAGCGGTATTAATGCATCTCATTCCATGGCTCTTTAGTAAAAAGTAACTATTTCCTAAACGAGGGATAAAGATCTAGGATTCCCCTTGTCCTTCCAGGAGGCAAGAATGCTTGTCAGAAGGTGACAGTCCTATTTTATTCCTCTGACCCTATAAATCTTGCATGCATGGAAAGGACACAGAATGGTCCTGTTCCAGCCTTGCCTGCAGCTTCATGTTTAGGAATTCTCCTAAAAATTGAAGCTCTCAAGACTATGTAAAAACCCACAACTTCCACCTTTCACTTCTTCAAAGGGATTTCTAATCACAAGCATATCAAGGAAAAGGTGGGAGCCACCACTGCTCCTCTTCCCCTTTGGAGCAGAACTGGAAGCCATTCACATATTAAACACTGCATGTTTAGGCCAGAGTAATTTGGTCTCTTCAGAAACTTAGCAGGGCTCAGGGCTTAATCATCTTCAGCATAAAGGGTTACATAGGCGCTCAGCTTTCCGAAGACTATGCTTAGGAACCATGGAAACTCTGTGGTCCAAAATGAATACAAAGCTGAAGGGCAGTAATGTAAAAAGAACTGGAACTGTTTAGCATCAGATGAAGTGGACAGAAGACATCCAGCCAAGGCAGTACCTGGATCCGTCTACAGAAGGAAGGACAGTGTCTGAACATAGTCCACAGAAGAGAGAGATTCCTTCCTGCAGAATCCTAGCAGAACGTTTCAGAGGGAAAGTCTGGAACATTCTCCCCCTCTACTCCACTCTCATGAGACCCCACCTGCAGTACGGCCATGAAGACGTTTATTTAAGGAGTAGAGTCCCTCTTGTGAGGAGAGGCTGAGAGACCTGCGACTGTTCAGCCTGGAGAAGAAATGACTCAGGGGGGCTGTCATCAATTGGTTTAAATACCTAATGAGAGGAATGAAGATGGAGCCAGGCTCTTTTCAGTAGTGGCCAGTGACAGAATAAGAGGCAATGGGCACAAACTGAAACACATGAAATTCCATGTGAACACAACAACACGCTTTTTTCTGAGAGGGTGGTCAAACACTGGAACAAGTTGCCCAGAGAGGTTGTGTAGTGTCCATATGGGGAGATATTCAACGGCCTGGGCAATCTGCTGCAACTGACCCTGCTTAAGCAGATGTTTGGACTAGATGACTCCAAAAGATGTCTTCCAAGCTAAATCTGTGATTCAGAATACGAAAGGAAGCCATAAACACAAGGTGAAGGAATGTTTAAAAAAATCAAAGGAGAAAGGTCCTACATATGCAGCAGAAAGAGAAATTAAGGACAGGAAATTAGTCTTTTCCAGCTCTGATGAATAGTATAAGAGAATGAAATGTAAAGCACAATGCTGCATTGGTAGTGCAGATGTGTCATCAGAAGATACGTTTCGTAGCAGCTACTTTATGGATTCTTCCACCTATCGTCTGATCCATTTGTCCTTAGCTAACTTCAGCCTTCGACACTAAAGGGCAAGATCATTGGGATCTTCAACTTTTCAGGTGCCCTTATATAAAAGGCCTTTAGCACACACAGTCTGTAACCAGGCTAACTGGTGTTACCACCATTAAAATCACCACAATGTACTTTACTTAAACGTAACAGATGGAAAATAATGAGAGAAAGAGGATTAGAAAAAACCTTCTCAGATGAGAACACTGTCTACAGCAATCAGATAACTGAAATAGGAGCAGAGGGAACAGAAAAAGGATAAACAAAGCTAAAGCAATGCTGCTTCTCCAGTGTGGCAAAGTTTTCCCAAAATCCCAGTTGAAAATAGACAAAAGGATACCAGAGAGTTCACAAGAGTCATGGTTATGGGAAATGAGGAAAGAAAACAATAAATTTAGGATGTTAACCCCTTAACTGCTGGAGGTCTGCTAAATCTGCAGCGTATCTATCAGTTTCCTAACCATGTATCATTTGATTTTCCTCCAAGGAATGTAGGAAACCTTGAAATCACACAGTGGTTTTGATAACATTAGAATAGACTGAAAAACCTCAGGGAAACTCACTCACATGCTGCAGAGTGATGTCTGATACACTTAATAGCATCTGAAAGAAAGTTTGTTGTGACAGCTGTGGAGTAGGATGGCTGGAAGGCTAGGTGGACTTGCAAAATGAGGAGGAAATTTCTGCCTAAAAATAAAGTCACAGAGTTCTTCCATCACTTAGAAAGATAAGGGGGGAGGGCGGAGAGGAAAGCTTTATGATCTTGAAGAGTGAAGCAGAAAAGCAGACATTCCTCAAAGACTGCTTTTCCAGAATTGTCAAGATTCCTCATCTGGGAGAATATTTATCAGTTAGAAAATGTTGGCTTTGGGAATACTTATAGTCAAAGTTTTCATTTACATTACAAAGTTCTTAAAATTAACCTTTTTACATCTAAAGCTAAGGAAAGGAAGAGTACAGCACAATATGGATACAAGACTGAGTACAATAAAAAAATCTTATTACTAAAGTCTAAAACTTTAGAGGAAACACCAAATCATGAGCATTTTACCTTTACCAACCTCAGAAGAACGCTCTTTATTTGCTACAACTGAACATATGCCCTGAAATCCTTGAAAAGATAAGTGTGACCTGGTAGTGTCCATATATGCTTATGTAGTGATACTAACTTACATGGACAGAATAGGAAGCAAAATGTTTAAACAAGGCTAACGATTCAAACAGAGAAAGTCCAAATGTGCCCAGAGAAACTCCAGTCATAGCTCCTTGTTCGGCAAAAGAAAATGTTCACATGCTATTTATACTCCGTATTATGGAAGTACTACAGTTTACCATAGGAAGGAAGCAGTAAAAGGATTACAATAGGTTACCTTGATCTAATTTTATTCAGTAGCTGTTGCTAAAATGGATGGCAGTAATCCTGAAGAATCACACCGTAATTCCACGTGCAGAGTACATGGATTATCAGCGAAGCTACAGAAACATCAGCCGGCTACTTTGCATTACCACCAAACAATGCCTAGGCCACACAGCAGCTGACATTACTGAACGTTCAAAATACTACAGTTTTCGAAAGAGGGTACATTATCTTTTCAGAGGCAAGAGATGGGAATTCAGGGGAATTTTTGGACGAGAACAACTGAACAGAACAGAAATATTCAATGAAAGGAAGGCAGTTAGAAAACAATGACACCAAAATACGCAATGCTGTTCACATTACAGAGAATGCCAAAGTACACAGCTAATGCCAGCTGATGGCGTTGAAAGACAACTGGGGGTTGAGGGCGGGAAAGATGATTTTGGACAATTAAATCAAAATATAACAGAATAGGGCTGGAATTATATTTTCTGGTATTTTGATGCTCAACTTTGGTGACACTTCCTTCAAGTCCCTAACTATTGATTGCTATAGGTTAAAAATCAAAACAGGTTGCCTTCAGACATAGAAAGACTGGCTTATGAAAAAAAAATATATATTCACACACATCCATTCTGAAACAAAATATTAGTGGCCTCTTACTAATTTAAGGAACCTTTTTTGATTGTAGAGGCCCTTGGGAAAGACACACATCTTGTATCTCTTAATGAAATTCATACAGAGTTGAGACACAAACTCTTCAGAACCATATATTGTTCTTCCAGGCTTTCCTACAGGAGAAAAGCACGGCCTTTTTACTGAGGCAATATAACCACAGAAATCTTCTTCCACAACCTCTTCTGTATTTTCTTATTTGAGGAGATGAATTAGGCTATGGAAAAGGATGAAGTACCCAAGAAAGAGAAGCAAGAGGCCACAAATTAAGGAGCACCAAAGACAAGAAATGCCAGTAAGGTCCCATCCTTAAACACCTATAACCCTAAATTCTAAACCAAGTTTCTTTTTCAAAACAGTTCAAGTAGACATCTTATATCCTGTACTTAAATTATTCCGACAGTTCTGATGCTAAATATTGTATTTCTGAGTTTTTACTGCAAGTCTAGCAGATCGCATCTGGCTCAAGGATGAAGCCTATCTTCGTACCAGGACAAATACTACAATAGAAGGGCAGAGCTATGAGTAAATGATCAGTCCATATCTCCAAATACCAAAGCTGCTAAAGCTGATGGATGGACACTGTAACAGGAGCAAAGCACGTTTTGTTAACAGAAGTCAGTACGTGCCTGTCACTGTCACAAATTAGTTTGCCACGCCTATGAAGCTGAAAGCCTTCCAAATGCCAAGTATGTGGCACTTGTGGGCACTTCTCGGCGCTCCAAGCAGCGTTCTAGCAGAAGGCTGTTCAGCTGGACAAAACACATGTAGGCTTTACATTGCTCCAGATTTTGGCCATACCTTGAGTGACTCCTTCCAACAATTAAATCTCAGTTTTGAAGGTGACTATACACTACCAAGGGTTGGGATATTTGCCAAAATGAACCACCAAACTAAGTAACCTTAGTTACTAATTATATAACAGAATGTCACAGGCCAAGTTGGCTGATGAAGTGACCTCTCCACTTTAACAAAAATTATGCCAGATAATAATCTCACCTCCACACATCATATACCACTCTAGAATTACAAACTCCTAAGTTAAATTCTTAGCTGCATACGACAAGAATAATATTCCTCTATGACCACACACCTACAAAGCATTTTTTTGCTTTGTATATGGAACACAATCTTTCATTTTAAGTCAACAAGTTCAGAGAAAAGTTACACACATTATTAAATGCTTCAAAGGAAAAGACCAAAAAAGGCAAGACCAGCATTTTCAAAAGGATCCAACCATTTCGGCTATTTCACTCTACATCTGTAATCTAATTTTACAGACTATAAGTATCACCACAATTCTAAATTAAATCAAGAATTATGCAGCATTGCTGAATATGATATTTAAAAATATTAATAAGTAAAATTTCCAGATTAAAATAATTACCTTCCCTGAACATCTTTTTTATTTGTTACTTTCTTTCATATAGTCTTTCTCCACAGTCACAAGGAAAGGTATGTTCCTCATACTGCACTTGTATCAACATCCAAGTGGTTTCCTGAAGCAGAGATATCTGGTGAACATATTGATAGACTTGTTAATAAAACGGATATTTTAGTCTTTTGCCTCCTTACTGTAAAATATGCCTACAGAGCTTTCCCTTTCCTAAGCAACAAAGGATGAATTTGTAAATAAAACTATATGAAAAAGGCACAGCAGCAAGAATTTCTCCTTCCAATTGACAGAAAAATTATCCTTATGATGCACACATTTCTTGACTTATATTAAGGGCGGGAAACGATATTCATTTCCATGAGATATGTTATGAAGTATGTAATTTACAATTTCGTCATGGTCACTAGGGCATAATACCAGTACTCAAATATCATGTTGTATTCCAACATATCGGCATCAGAAACAAAGCGCTATAGCTCAGTGGCAGTGTACAACTGGGGCCACCATCCCACTGCCAAGAGCACTACAACGTACAAACAAAAGCACGCTGAAGAAGTTTAAACATAAAGAAGCAAGGCACAGAGCAGACTGTAAACAAGATAAATACACTTTATGCATTTGATAGAAAAGTGGTTTTCAGCCAACTTTGAGAAATTAATTAGCAATATCAGACCTCTTTCTGATGTTGAGGAAAGCTCCAACACCATTTCTTCATCAAAGCTACTCCCCAGTGCAGCACTCATTCGATCATGGAGCACTACAGCCATGTGCTGCTTTTGGCTGGGGTGGAGTTACTTTTCTTCACAGCAGCAGGTATGGGGCTATGTCTTGGATCTGTGCTGAACACAGTGTTGATAATAGAGATGTTTTAGCTACCACTGAGCAGTGCTGACACAGTGTCAAGGCCTTTTCTGCTTCTCACCTCACCCCACCAGCAATGAGGCTGGGGCTGCACAAGAAGTTGGGAGGGGACATAGCTGGAACAGCTGACCCCAACTGACCAAAGGGATATTCCAGACCATAAGACATCATGCTCAGACTACAAAGCTGGGGAAAGGAAGAAGGGGGAGGACATTTGAAGTTACAGCATTTGTCTTCCCAAGTAACCATTACATGTGATGGAGCCTGACTTTCCTGAAGATGGCTGAACACCTGCCTGCCGATGGGAAGTGGTGAATGAATTCCTTGTTTTGCTTTACCTGTTAAACTCTTATCTCAGCCCCCGAGATTTCTCACTTTTATCCTTCCAGTTCTGTCCCCCATCCCACTGAGCAAAGAGTGAGCAAGCAGCTGTGTGGTGCTTAGTTGCTGGCTGGGCTTAAACCACAGCAAGCTACCATGTATAAGACTGTTCTGATTCTGCATTTACTTCTAATTACTTTTTACTGCCATTTAAGAGACAAAAATTTGCAAACAATTTTGCTATTGCAGTACAAAAAAAGTCAGTTAAGACAGCAGACATCTATAAGTATTAATATTAATGTTCCGTTTTTTAATTTCAAGTGGTATTCAACAGTCCCAGTTAAGATTAGGGTCCACAGTGCTACCCCTGCACAGATACACTGAGACAAACATGCCTTTAGGGCCTTACAACTACAGACAAACAAAAAAAATGGATGAATAATTGGCAGAGGAGGAACCCAGAATTGACATGTCCAAAGAATTCAGTTGCCACATGAAAGACATTTCAATTAACATTGCCACTTAGCCCCTTTCTCCTGACACTACCCAGAGAAGCCAGTCAAAACCTTGCTACAGCAAATCAAACGTTCATATTACAAAAAGTCAACTGAATATCAAAGTGGGAAAATTAAAAAACAACAACAACAAAATAAAAACCCCAAATAACACACCAAAGAGTAAACAAAACAATTATATAGAGAGGGCAGTGACAAATGCTGACACCTGTGAGTCTGGGTAAGACAATTCCTATTTTTCTGAGCCATGAAATTCTCCTTTCAAAGTGAATTTTTAAAGCTGTGTTTAAGTTGTGTTGGGTTTTTTTTAATAGAGGATAGCAAAATAGTTATAAATGTAAACAATTACTGTATCTGGCATACTAGTAATAAATATCTGAACATGTCTGTTCTCAATTTATTTTTGTTCATACACTTACACAGCTGATGTTTCTATCCAGAATTCTCATGCAGTGACTCAGAAGGTCCATCATGCAGCTAACTTGTGAAATAGCCTACACTGAGTTGCTGTACGTTAGCAAACCTTAGATAAGTATCGACAATTTTTCTGTGTAGACAAAATTTCTGCTTGGGAAAATACATACAGGGAAGCCCAGATGTATAACATTTTCATGTGAAAGCACCTCAATGCAAAACTTAAAGTTCATTTTGAATACTTTGTTCTTAAACGTGCACCTTGCTACTACCAGTCTTACAGGTCTTTTGGTTTTTAACAGGAAAGAAAGGTACACACTGCTCAGAACTACACAATAACTGATACCAGAATGAACACCAATTTCTTAATACCTTTCAGTGAATTACTGTTCTAAGCAGATGGCTGAAAGAGAAGAAACTTCTCTCTGAAGGAGCAAAAAATTGACACCATAAACCTGAGCGGATGTTCAAAGTGGACTAGAGTCTGAAGTACCTTTTAGTGGACTGTGTGTATTTTTTAGTATCAGCGTCACAGAAGTATCACCAGGAAAAGTAGCTGTATTAGCAATTTATATTTTCTAATCCCATTCATGTGCTGAAATTAAAATATTTAATTGAGTGCAGTAGCACTGGACTAATGGCATCACAGATTATAAACTACATTTTCTATTTAGTAAGATGCTTACACAGAGAATTATCTACAAAGCTAAATGTAGAATATGCCTACAGTACAGTTTTGAGGTTCAGGTGTATTAGCCACTGCCCTTGATCCATATTGTTCAAGAGACCTGAAGCCAACAGTTTCCAGAAAGTAATCTTTTTTTTCCTCAATTTTTTTTTTTTTTTTCAAGGGAAAGTTGAGAAGAGGAAGAGGAAGAGATTTTAGATAATGTTGTTAATATAGATAACTGTCCAAGCAAAAATAAATGCCTTGTTCTTGCAAAGCTACACCTTCAGAGATACGCTAGAACATACATGCAAAAATACCAACAGCACCTCTGCCAAAATATATTCAGGAGCTACACTGAAGATAGCTTTCCAAAATGGAAAAAAAAAACCCAAAACACTTGAGTACTTGAGTGTCATGTTACAGGAAGATACTGGCTTTGGCAAACATAAACTGACTAGGTACATGTGCATGTCATTTTCTGGCATACATTTTACCACACCTGGCACACATTTTACAGCACCTACAACACTGTTAAAGACAGAATGTGATCAATCCTCTCTCAGCAAATATTATGTTAAGGCATCTCCCTGTCTTCGCACTGACATGATTCTGGTGCTGCACCTGACCAGCACTATTCATAGATTATATATGTTATGCCAAGAAAGTACAAGAGAAAATAAAACAGCCAGAAGTTTCCTTATAGGTCTTAAGCAATTCTGCACAGTTCAGACTGTATAAGTCAAAGCTGACACACACGTGTCAGCTCCCCAGTTCCAGAGTTTTTACACTGACCATCTTTGAGAAAAACAGCTCACCACCGCTGCCACGAACACACCAGACCCAGTGAGTGACTGCAGCCAAGCTCAGAACTCACACCAGAACTTTAGCCAAGCAGAGCCCAGAGCACCCACAGCTCAGTTTCCAGACCCCACTTGTTCACCACCCTACCCTTCTGCTACTGCATGTGACAGTCACAAGCTCCTTCCAGGTCTGTTGAAGGAGTCATGCCTAGAATACAATAAAAAGTGAAGCTATTCAGATGTTCTTTAAACTGCTATTTGGGTACAGCGTTATCAAACTCGGCAGGGAACCCTTATATTATGACACCTCTGGCTTCTATCTACTGCTAAATAGCCCTCTGCAAGCACAGCTTTGGGAACACCACCTTTTAAGTGTTTCTAGTCACAAGACCAACCATTAAGGAGACAAAAGGTGGCAGAATTAACCCACATAGAACACTTAACTTTGATTTAGCTGTAAACGGTGAATTTCAAAACCACATATTTGCCCTGTCATAATTGCATAAAATTCAGCGGACTTTATCCACAGCGTAAGTGGAGAGAGTATTTAACATTTGGGACTCTGGTGTTACCAGTGTGACAAAAAAATGGACCTCCTGCCTCCTTCAGTGAATCCAGATGTTGCAAATGTCAGTCTCTTCATTAATTAAATGCAATTCAAAATTAAAATGAAACTGGTATGCAATAAAATGAAATGTGGAATTCATGAGACCCCACCTGCAGTACTGCGTCCAGCTCTGGGGCCCCCAACATAAGAAGGGCACAGACCTGTTGGAACATGTCCAGAGGAGGCCACAAAGATGCTCAGAGGACTGGAGCACCTCTGCTATGAAGAAAGGCTGAGAGAGTTGGGCTTGTTCAGCCTGGAGAAGAGAAGGCTCCGGGGAGACCTTATAGCACCTTCCAGTACTTGAAGGGGCTACAAGGAAGCTGGGGGGGAACTTTCACCAGGGCCTGTAGTGACAGGACAAGGGGTAATAGGTTTAAACTGAAAGCGGGAAGATTTAGATTGGATATCAGGAAGAAATTCTTCACAGAGAGGTTGCATAGAGAAGCTGTGGGTGCCCCATCCCTGGAAGTGTTCAAGGCCAGGCTGGATGAGGCTTGGAGCACCCTGCTCTAGTGGAGGGTGTCCCTGCCCATGGCAGGGGGGTTGGAACTAGATGTCTGCTGAAAGTTCCTTTCCAACTCAAATCACTGTACGATTCTATGGTATTGGAGGATCACTTACACTTGGTGTTGCAAGCAGGGGCAACTGATGAGGTAGAGTTCACATAAAATTACAATTGCTCCTTCATTCAGAAGCAGCCAAAAAGTCATCTTTGACTTTACAATAAAGCGCTGTTGCTTTCAGGATAATGGTCTCACCAGATGTGCCCACAATTCTATGAGTTCCGTATTAGGGTCACTCCTCAGAAAGCTCTTCTTTGTTTGAAACCATTTGGAAGTCAGTCTGGGACATAAATGGTGGTTTGGGCAATGAACTACATATCAGTCCTACTCCCTGATGACAGCTACTTCCCAGTTATCCACCCGAACACATTTGATGGCCACACATCCTACACCTCTCACTTCATGTTTAGCAACAAGTCCTACTTGTTGAGTATGAAGTACTTAGATAAAAAACCCTGGAGAGCGGGCAAGGTCAGCAAGAAGCCTTCATTTCTTTAAGTTTATTACCACACTTAATTCCTAGATTAAGCCTTTTCCTATAGCAAAGTTACCTTATGCTTTCAGAAGAGCAGCTGAGCTTGCACAGACCAGCCCTCGCAGTTGCAGCGATGCTTGCAGCTAACAGCCCAGCTGTTACCTCACCCCAGCTGAAAACGTTTTCCAGGAGAAAAGCTAGCATTAGCTGACTTTCATCCTTCCTGTGCCACTGTCTGTAGGGACAGAAGACATTAGACAGCATGTTTCATTTTGATCATTTGGGGAGGTTGCATTAGACAGATGCCTACTCTAGTTATTATTATTTATCCAGTGTGCATCTGGGTTTTTATACACAGTTCACATACTGATAAGCTCCTAATAGTTATTTTTATAGAACATTCTTCAAAGGAACTTTCCCATGCTCCCATTCCTGCTTGCATGCCGCCCAACCCGGCTGCGTGTTCTGGATTTTCAAAAAACAGTTGTCTGAATACATTTAATTCTAATACCAACGTAATGAGAACAGAATCAATGGAGAAGTGCCATGTCTTCCAGCATTACAACAATGAGGAAAAACCAAAGGAGCTAAAGCAGCATGTGAAAGGATAACAAAAAATAGAAAATTGCATTACCACTCCTTTGAAACATAACTGCTCTGACTTTGGTAAACCCTTGAGACCTGCAAAAGCATGACAGAAGGACCTACAAGAGTGTGGTGTGTAATGCAATGATGAGATAGCTGAGAGGGCTGCATCAGAATCACAAGAAAATGGCTTAAAAAAACCCCAACCAAAATCAAACCAACAAAAAGCATATCTGATGTTTACATGCTCATTTACAGACACATATATCGTGCAGTTTGTAACTCCTGAGTTCATCTCCTGACTTAAAGTCAGGGTCAGCAAAACAGGATTCACTTTTTATAGAGGGTTTTTATGCTTCTACTTATAAAAAAAAAACTGTCATATGATCTGGATTCAAGAAACATGGGATGTATCACTACTGATAATGATAGCTCCTCAAATAAAGCTTAAAACATGCATTGACTTCTTTCAGCCTAAAAGCTTATATCATAAAGCATTTTGCACAAATTTGTTTTGCAAACAACATCAGCTGGGAAAGTATGATGAGGAGGGAAAAAAAATACATTTCTAGCTGTGCCAAAATTCCCCTACCAGAGAAAGCATAAAGTCTTGTTCACTTACGCACACAACATAACTCACGTTGTGGCATCAGGATTACCTTTACTCAAAACCAATATCCTGGGCCAAAACATCAGATCTTTGAGCAATGAGAGGCCTGCTAACAGAAACACCACTTCGCACAGGGAAATACATTTTCCTCTACGGAAAAAGACTTGCAACTAAGTTTGCAGCTCACCTACTGCCAGATGTAAACACAGAAAGATACTATTCCAGCCACCCCTTTTTCCAATTAAACAAAAAATTCATTGTCCCAGTCAAAATTTACATGTGTGGCTGAAGAAACTGTTGTCACCTGCTACTAGCAGCAAATTTTAAGAGATGTTTGGACATTCAGCATAAACTGTTCTCTCCAAGTTTCTTCCAGTTTGACCACTTTCTCCTCTCTCATCACCAGATTTGCTGGAACAGTCCAAACTCAGACAACTACCAAAAAGTCCCGTATTGAATAGCCTGGGTTTGGCTATTGCAGGACATTTTAATAATCACAGCTAGTGTACACCAGATAGCACTGCAAAGCAAGATATATATGCTGACCTGGGTGGCATCACTGGCTGGAAACAAGCACATCTGTCCACATTTGGTTACACTTTGAAGGGCAGCCAGAGAGATATTCCTGCTCACTACCACCCTTTCTGCAAGTTTTCTCTTCAGCTAAGAGGTAAGTCCAAAATGACGCATGACTCTCAGACCTTAGCTGCAGTAGTAATGTACACTAAAATCAGTGTAGGTGTATTTTACCAGCCTATGGACCGGGCAACGGAAGATTTGGATCAGTAGTGGCTTAAGTCCATCTAGGTGCCAGCTACAGCGGCTCTGCCCTCCAAATTGCCATTCACTTGCACCAGAACCTCGTCCACATAGTCAGGCAGCAAGTTGGTTCTGGGAACCAATTCCATGAAAAACTGGATTGCTGCAGAAAAGCTGGATGTTTGCAGAAATTATTCATGGGCATTAGTATCAACAGGTTACTGCAAAAGAGAAAATGGGGATGAACTACCTGAAGGCTGTTTGGACTGCAGCAGTGCCTACAGACTGAAGAGCAGAGAGCTCTGCTCCTTCCACACCTCTGCTACCTAGGTGAGAACCACTGGCCAAGAGGCAAGCAGGTGGCTGGGGAGGAAACCTCTGCACCAGGTAAATTAGACAAGGGCAGTAACTCAGAGCCTGCGCAGAATTTTCCAAACCTATTCCTGAGACGTTTTTGCTTCTGAAAACCCTCTAGGGATTCCTTACCCAACAGTTATTTCAAGACAACCAAACTGAACAAGTAATTAAAATCAAGTTGACTTTGTTTTCCTTCTAGGGTATCTCACAGTGCATCACTGAGGTAGAAATTGTCTGCACTGTGTATTTTTCAGCAGCACTGAATACATTACCTGAGATTAGTAATGTACTTTTCTGCCTTATCTAGTTGTCATAACAGAAAATACTAATAGCCCCTTGCAGGATATGATCAATCTTAAAGAAATTAGTCACAGTTCTCTTTGCTTTCAAAGTAATAAAGAATTTCATTAAACTAAAACTCCAAGAAGTGTTTTCACAGGCTGCCACGGAAGAGCACTCACATTTTGTATGGGAGACCATGAGCAGAGAGAGCACTAGAAGGTGAGCCCTGTGATTCAGAACAGTAAAAATCAACAAGATCAGAAAAGCTAATCTCACAACCTGTGGAGAGCAGAAGGGGAAACTATTACAGATAAATCAAATTTATGCTTTGGTCTTCAAAAGTTACAGATAAAAAAAAAAAAAGTGGATCCTTTCCCAGTGGAGTCTATTGGCTTAGATCTCATTTTAAGGTCTCAAAAAAGCACATTTCTTTCTCAAACGTCTATTGGCACATGCATAATATTACGTAAGCTCCTTTTGTGGGGCTACTTGAAACACAAAATTACTTTCGACTCACTTGTCTTATGTAAATTCAGTCAAGAGGCTCCTCTGAAAAAAACTAACACAAAAATTAAAGACACAGGCTATCAGTATACATGTAGCAGATGAAAGCTAGAAAAATTGGGGGAGGGCGGAAGAGTGATCTCATACAAAGTGTTCTAGCAGGAAATGTACTACTGCTACATTTGAGTAGAAGATCAGACACCACAACCAGCAACTGGAGGGGACAAAAAAAAAAACAACAAACAAACCCAAACCAACCCCACACATATACTTAAAACCAGAGCTGTTTTCTCACATCAGTACTAAAACAGGCTTCACAAGGCTGACAACAATTCTCAGTTGCACAAGATGCTACATCGGTGGGGGTCACAAAACAGGTTTGGGCAAATCCTGAGCTGGGGGAAACTGTCACTGTGGTACTGAATGCAGGCTGGTCACTCAGGCAAGTTTAAAATGAACCTCAGTTGTCTATATTTCCTACGATGTAAGAAATATCTATGATAGGTTACAGGAAATTAACCTCCTCTCACACTATAACATAAAGATCATTGATTTAAAATTTATTTTAGACAACAATTGAGATAAATGTGACTGGAATTTTTCTTTTCTAAAACAGCCTTAGTATCTTTTAAAGTCAGGTTTTAAGATCACAGGTCTTCTACCGTACTTCTGACTGCAATGGGGAGTACAGAGAAACGCTTGGCCAAAATATATAAACAACTTCCTAGAGATGTATTTTAATCCCTATGTCTGTTCACTACTTACTTCTACCGAATCCCTCTCTGGCAGCAACACCACCAAAAGGATTTTCACATTCTTCTCTCACACCCACTGTGGAGAAAATTCATCAAACACATCTATGTTAATTAGATTTAAAAGACTCTGAGAAAATATTCCTATTATTAATACCAAGACAGAAAAAAAGAACCCAAATGTGCTGGGTGTCTCAATGCCCACCATTAAAAAAAATAAAATAAAATAAAACACCATACACACATTAAAAAAAAAAGAATAAGCAAGCCTCATGTATGATCAAGGCACCCAAAGCATCCTTTTCAAAACTACAGCCTAACAAGGTTAACGTTTTTTCTCAAGCTGACATGCAATTTTTTCTTCTATTGTAAAACCAAAACAGAAAGGAGCCAAGCATTCTCCACAGATTCTGTCAGAAATACTGCCTTGATTAAGTCAAGATCAAGTAATTGGCACTTAGGAGATTACAAAGCAGAGCTAAAAAAATCACTATTGCCATCACAGTGAAAATGTAAGCAATTGGGGGTCAACTGAAGAAAGAACTGATGTTTATTTCAGTACTTGGAGATTATTGCAGACATTTGGTAACAAAAACGTGAAAGATTACTGCAATGCAGTTTTTGACAGATAATATTTCCTGTCGAGACAGAACAGAAAGAACTGCAGCGCTTCAAGACTGTAATCGTTTCGTACATCTCTACACACACAGTACTTTTTTAAGCAAAATTTTCACCCCTGCAGCTGCTATCTCTTAGATGTACTGCCATCCTTCATCTTCATCCTCCCACAACTGGAAAGGATGGAAGAAATGACAAGACAAAGTTTTCAATCTTAAAACAAGAAAGTTTCATACACCCTAGTAGGAATAGATAAAAGAATCCCATGTGCATTATGAGTCCATGCAATTATATCAACAACAAGAGACTGTTTAAGTTGCTTCCTTTCCCAATTTCGCATTTGCAAAACCATGCTATAGGACAAATAAGAATTTATATGAGCTTTTACTGACAGATGTCTCCCAACAGGGGTCAATGCCAGGTTGTTCTTCCCCAGCCCGGATTTGCAATCTGTTCTTATCTGATTTAGTATCTTATTGTTCTGC
Source organism: Rhynochetos jubatus (assembly GCA_027574665.1). Lineage (NCBI taxonomy): Eukaryota > Metazoa > Chordata > Aves > Eurypygiformes > Rhynochetidae > Rhynochetos > Rhynochetos jubatus. The sequence continues at coordinate 25,140,101 of CM050648.1, forward strand.
TGTTCAAAAGAATTATATATATTTTAAACACCAGAAACAAGACTGGGTAAGACAAAAGCTTAGTGTGAAGCTCTAAGGCTGCAGTGGCTCTGATCCAAGTTTATCTGCACAGACTTCATCTGAAAGATTGAAGTTTGGGTAAAGTAAAACTGATTGTAAGGCACAACTGATAGATGCTATCCAAGACAGAGTGGATGTCTGAAGAAACGAGTCAAAGTTTACAAGGAAACAAGGGATGTAAGAATTCTCACAGATATGGCAGGCTTTGTAGGGTTTCTTTGGGGAAAGAAGCATTTGAGGTTTTATTCAAAATAATAATCTAACAGAGGGAGCACCAGACAAGAATAGAAGGTGATTTTAAGGAGTGACAGTAGGTAAGCACGAGAAAGACTTTTAATAAAATCTTTCATCCTTGCAGAAAAATAACCAGAGCAAAATCACGGTCAACTTTTGTCACCCTAGCTTAAATCTTAGGAATTTCCCAATATAGAGAGATATATTCTAGATTGACGCAGATGTAAGCAGTCCTTCCATTCCCACACAGGAAATCTGTTCTACAGTCACACCAAGGACTGCTTTGTAAGACGAAGGACCCACATGCTCCACTTTCACCAACAGATTAGAACACTCCGAAAGACTGTTGTTACAAAAGGGTGAGCAGATGTGGAATAATCTCCAGAAACAGTAAAAATTAATCTAATTTTGAACAGAGTGAAAATCACAGTCAAAATTTTGAAGACTACAGTTTACAAAATGAGAAATCGGGATTTCAGGTGTTGCATGCATATGGCCCTCTCTGAGCGGGCACTTTGGGTGCTCATACAGCACTTCAGGAAGTCAGGTCCCAAAAATTCTGCAGTTTAAAGGAAGAAACAAGTAACCAACAAGCAAACAGAAATCCAGCACTTGTATTTTTAATTTTCCCTTCAGTCATTCTGAGCAGACTTATTAATTATCAGACACAACCACTAGATTGAAAAGGCTCCCACGTATCTGATGCTTCCTCAGTAAAGTCTGATTCAGCTTGCAGAACTTACATTTTTTCATGTTTTTTATATCTCACTTTTCGCTCCCTCATATATATTTTAGTACTTCTATAAAATATGGATACGCATATACACTTATATAAAAGTTGTATATACATATATCAAAAAGCTTCTCATATACTTTTCCCTTTTTGCATCAATTTGAACGAGGTAGTCTTTGAAGAATAAAGCCCTGTCACATCTAACAGGTACCAGTTACTACAATTTCCTACTCAGAAGCATTTTACATGCTGGGACCTCTTCACTATGAAGTGTGCCATAAAATGTAATTAAGTATCTAATGTACCCATCTGGTACTCATGGGTTACACACCTTTGCAGAGGCATTGCTTTCGGAGCCACGCTGTTTGTGTTGACCGCTGGCAACAGCTGGTTTCAAGATCTGGGCAGAGCACCGTGCCTCGCCTAACACTCACCATGCATCCCCCAAGCCAACTACAACTTAGGGTCGATATCTGGGTTTAAATTAAGAGGAACCAGAGGGTAAACAGGCATTTCTTGTCACGCCATGGAGCACCCGTGATCCTAAGCAGTAACTAAGCTGGTGTCTGTCCCCCTCCGGAGAAGATGCAGGGTGAGCCCGATGCCCCCGCTGCCAGGCCAGCGGGATACAGCCCACCGACCCAAGGCAGGGCAGGCGCGGCGACACCCAAGGCCCCACGTCGAGGGGGGGAATCCCAGCACATCCTGACAGGGCGTTAAAGCCAGCCCTCGGCAAGAGGAGACGGGGCTGAGATCCGCCGAGGCCCCGCCGATGGCGGCCTGCGAGCCCCTTCCCGCCCCCAGCGCCGGAGCCGGGCCCGGTGGGAAAAGCCCACCTTCCCGCGCGGGAGCCCCCGGCCGCCTGCGAGGAGGAGGAGGAGGAGAAGAGGAGGAGGAGAGGAGGAGGAGGAGAGGAAGCAGAACAAACACGCACCTTCCCCCTGCGGATCGGGCGGCGCCAGCGCAGCCCCCACCTCCGCCCGGCCGGCTGCAAACGAGGAGGAGGAGCCGCCGCGGGGGGCGGGCCGCGGCCCGGGTGTGCCTGGTGCTGGTCGTGCCGAGGCCGCCTGAAGCCGCCTCAGGGCCCGGTCTTATGCCGGGCGGCCCCCCCTTCCTTGGCGGTGGGTCGGGTCGTGGCGCCTCGTAGGCCCCTCTGAGGGCAGGCCCGTGGGGGAGGAGGCCCAAAACCTCCCATCCACGCACCATCACCAGCCCTTCCGGGGGATAAACCCTCTTGGCGTGAGGCGGCCATCAGCTACACGGGACCTCATTTCTGTGGTGGGGGTGTGAAGGGCGTACAGCAAACGGACGAAGCATGAGGAGGCTTCCCTGGCTTCCCTGCTGCCTGTGCGTAGGCCGCGGCCTTCTCCGTGGGCAGCACCCAGCCCTTCGCGGATGGCTTCCAGCGTGCTGAGAGCCGTCGCTGCCTTCATGCTGCTGAGAATGGAGGTAGGGCCACTGCTCATCGCACGGCAACCTCCTCAGTTAAATAAAGGCGTGTTTATAAAAACACTTAGGTAAATGAGTGCAATTTCTTCTGTAGATAAGATCTTACAATATTGAAGCGCTCGATTGGTGCCGTTTAAGTCAACAGGACTGCCCAGGGCTCACAGGTAAGCGTTCTCAGGATCAAAGCCCTTGGTGCATTTCCAAAAAAACTGCTGTAGCAGGAAGACAGTGAAAAATTTCCCTCTACCATTCAACGCAGTATTCCAATATTCATGAACATTCTGCCTAAGTGAGAAGACTGTTAAACTAATGAGCTTCACGGGCGTGTACCTCGAGGAGGGATTTGAAACACACCTTATTATAAGATAATGGCTGTCCCTGCCAACCTGACTCCTCCACCCATTTCTTGAGGTGCCTTATTAGTATTTTTGTACTTGTATCTTGCAGTGAGCAATCTGGATGGTACATTTTTGCAGCTGGGGCTGTGTCCTCTGCTATACGGATCAGGTAGCATGGCAGTGAGATGCAACAATGAGTTGCTCAAACTGTGGCAGTCCTTGAGAGCTCTGAGAGAAACAAAATAACTATTTAAATAAAAGTGGTACACAAGTAAAGGTCTGTTAAGAGATCTGGCTGACTACCCGCCTCTTTCCTGTGCATTCTGTGTATTCTTTACATACTGTGTCCTCCAAGCTCTAAGTGTCCATCTGGGACAGTATCTCTGGAAAGGGATTATACACAGTGATCGAGTAGTTACAAAGGTGTCACTGTAAGTCATGCAAGAAAATATTCCATCCTCAAAGGTTGACTATTGCACTCTCATCATCTTGAACTTCACCAATGTATGGCTTTCCTTTTTGCTTTCAGCGAGAGACAGAACATAGGACAGGTCTGCATGAAAGAGCCCATGTGAAACTGCACTTGAAATATTCAAATTTAGGATTTGGGCTGATTTCTGAGAGGAATTCTTTCTCCCTTCATGTGCTTCCTTTACAATTAAATCACCCGGTTTCCCACTGTTGTTTTTTTGGGGTTTTTTTTCCTGAATTAGCTTCCTGTATTACAAATTCTTCCACAGTCAAGGAATCAGACGGATGAGTGATAATGAACCATCTTTTTTCCCCAACACCAAATAGTCAGAAGGATAAAGAAATCTTGGCACTGCTGTCATTAATCCCAGGGAAGAGAAAAGCACACTGCTCATGTCTTCTGTTGTCCTTGCCTAAAAGGCAGTAAGTAAGAGTAAGTAAAGAGACATAACAACAAAACACAGAGCTCCACCCCCAAACCTCTTCAGCCAGCAACATGCAGAAATATGTTTATGCGTTTGAAACACAGCAATACCCACTTAGCCTTGGGAAAGGTATTTCCATCACACCCATGCCTTACATTATTTTCTCCTATTTTGATTATTCACTAAATGCATAGTTTTGTTTTCCTTTAGTTTGCAGCTTCAAGACTTTCAGAATGCTGTTCTTCCCTTCTCCGGATTGTAATTGTAAATCAGGGAGAGGCTGGAGCTGAGGAGACCTTGTGCTCAGTTTTTCAGACTTCATAGGCTACACTGGGCAAAATCCTATCATCTCCCTCCCCTCCTTCCTTCCCTCTTCAGAAATCAGCCATGTGATCCATCTTGCATACTTTTGAACTCATTAGGCCTATTCAGGTGTTTGAAGGCCCCCATATGGACGTATCTTGACAACACTGCTATTACATTGGTAGGGCCAATGTCAGAGTCAAGAACTTAATATTCAAGAAAGGAGTGGGATAGATGTAAAAGATAATGGAAATGATCTGATCGTAACGTTGTGCTTCAGGGAGTAACAGTATCTAACTCCCAGAAAGGAGAATGAGATCTAATGTGAGAACAGATCTCACTTCTTACCGCTGGACTTTTTCACCTTCTCTTATACAGTATATGAAGCGACTGGTGGAGTCTGCTGTTGGGCACAGGGAACTGACTGAATGGATCCTGAATCCCTTCACTTGCTACCATGCTTCTCCCTGCTCAAAATGTGTATGATGCTACTTCGCTGCGCTTCAGTTTTCCACTCCATTCAGGCTGCATGGTTTCTGGAGAGAGGACTGCTTTGGTGGAGCTCCAAACTTCACTGAAGCCTCTAAAAAGTAGCAGTATTACAAGAAGAAGAAGAAATCACAAGCATATTCACATACTAATTATTATGCAAAGTGAGGAGGGGGAGGGAAGAAAGTACGAGATTCCTTTGAAAAGCTGCCAGCACAGGTCCAAACACAAAAGGTGTTTGAAGTGGGAGCACGCTGTACCAGCCTGAAGGAATTACCAATATACCAGCTACCTTTGTTTCGAAGCATGCTCTCAATTTTCATTTTATGACATTTATTTACCAAAACACTTTCCACTTTTTGTCTCCCAAAAGTCTTCTCTAGGTCCATATTGTATTTCAGTACCACTAGAAGGTGTTTTCTTCATTTAATGTTTTCCTTTGTCGCTTTGCACTGTAGGCAGGTAAGTTGGACTGCTATTTAATGCAAACTTCGGCTTTTATTTTCTGTTCTTTTTCAGTTAAAGGAGCTGAAAAGAAATATTCCTGTTTCCAAGAAGCACTGCTTTTCAGTTCTTCCTAGGAAGAAGTGTTCAAGCTTGATCCTGATGTGTACATCTTTCCATTTATGCAGCCTGGCAGCCAATAAATATATCCTAATAATGCACAGAATGGAGAAAAAGGTAGAGACATTGCGAAAGAAAAACGGGAAGCACCTCTTAGCATTAATTTTCTACACAGTTCTGCTAGCTTCTCTGCCACTGTGGTAGTTTTCCTCTTGTTTTCTGACAGCACGAGAGCAGCATGTCCACCACCAGTTGGGTTGGCAGGGTGTGCTTGCTTGGGACACAGCTTAGCTATGGCCCATCCAGGGCTATACAGGTGTATTGTCAGAAGTCGACATTAGTTGCCCCAGGTTTCTATACATTCTCATACTAAGTTGATGTAAGCCAACAAAATTCAGCCTCTCCTGCTGAAATGAAATCTCTCTGAACAACACAAGCCAACATACAGCTACTAGCAAAATGCCGCTGTATATATGCTCCAAGAAGACAGCGATGCTGGCAGCTTCAAGTCCTGGGTCCTTACCCAGCATGTAGCAGCCCTTCTGCTGTTACAGAGAGGGCAATGCAGCACCTCAAAAGAGCAATGATGAAAACACATGCTCCAGGAACATAAAAATGTCAGCAAGTCATGACCCCACAAAAGTTCTGGCAGCAAAACTTCCAGGTAAGGCATGGCCTGGCAGTGTAGTTTCTCCCACAGATTACTACACGTTTACTTACAGGAGCAATGGTTTTGCCATGCCACTGAAAGGTTTTTGTCAAGCACTGGTAGAAAGTGTTCCTACTTCAATCTCCTTATAAACGGTGTGACTTGTGCTGCCATGGGTAGAGAGCATAGTGTGGGCACCTGATGTAAAACCAGAGGTGCAAGGAGCCCTCTCTGCGTTCCTATGGGTCTCCAGCCTTCAGGTAGCAATTGGTCCAGCTATATACGAGTCCTCCTCCACTCCTGTGTTTACAAAGTAAAGGCATTTGGATGTCTAACATCAATTATTATATATTTGCATTAAAAATAAATTAAATACTGCTGTAAACTTTCCCTATGATGAAGGAATTAAATTACAACTAGTTTCTCTCAGCAACTCTCACCACTACAGCTAGGTACCTTTATTCATCTCCTCATTTTTGTGAGGATAAAATCTGGGTTCAAGTTACTCCAAATCCAGGTTCAACTTATTCTATCCATATTTGTCCCAAAGAAGTTTAAATCCATAGATGCTTTTAAAAAAGCAGATAAAAGACATCTTTTCTTTCTGGATATATGGACTTAGGGTAAAGCTAATCCTCTAGCCTGCCGCATACCAAAGCAGCCCTTTTTTCACAACACATCAACAGTAAAGGTGAGTTGCAGGTTCAAAGGACACCCAGCGCAACCCCGCCGCCCTGCATGAAAATGCAGTTACTCCCCTAGCACAGCCTGGGCTGGGTTGAACCCTGCTGAGCAGGTTACAGACTGCCTTCCTACAGGATGAGCCAATAAAATATCCATCCAACAGGCAGATGGGAGGCTGAGCAGGAGTGCGACGATGCTTCAGCCAGCCGTCGTGCTGGGACGGGGAGGATTCTTGGAGCGGCAGATACTAGACAGATGGACAGAAACATGGTGCCAAAATAGCTTGTTACCAACTGAACAGGCCCAGAAGTGAGAGGTGCTTTATTTTGTGATGAGTTTTGAATACAAACAGACACCACTCCCCACTCGGCGTGTGGACGCATGCTTCGAGACCCAGCTTTACCGCTATCTCATTCTAGTTTAACTACAAGACTCTGAACAGCCTGCTCAAGTCAAGCAGAGACAATATAGCATTAATCATCCCAACTTAAAAAAAAAAAGGTGATTCTGCAAGAGTCAATGTGTTACTATGAAAACTAACTAAAGTTTTGGAGTCCTCCTCTGATCCTCTACAGTATTTATTTAGAAGATGGTATGATTGATTTGCAAATTCTGTCTGATCAGTTTGAAAGCTTTACTATGCATGCTGAAAAGTGAAAAGCTGATATGCTAAGAGCTTGTGTGAAAGAATATATTGCTTAACAGTATTTCTTAGAAATGATGAACCCGAGTTGAACAAGTCTATGGAGTTTCAAAATCTGCATTAGAAGTCCCATCAGGCAAGGCTGAAGTAAAATTCCACTTAGCTTTTAGTGGCTGGATGTGTTATAAAAAGCATAGAGTGGCAGAGCAAAATTGATGATTTCTACTGCCAGAGCTGTTAGAAGAATCAAACCATGAATTGGGAGAGAGAAGTCACATGCCTGAGTACCTGTAACCAGTACTTGAGAAGATGAAAAAAAATTTTAGACTCTCTGACAGCTCTTCTGTAGGTATAAAATTCTTTTATATTTCCTATTATTTTCTTAAATTTTTATTTTCGGGCTTTTTTTTTAAAGCCACTTAGAAGCTGAAAAGGCAGGAAAGCTTGTACTCTTCCAACCTACAGGAAAAAAGGAAGAAAGATTGGGACTTCCTGGTTTTAATACCTTAACAGACATTGTGATTGGAAGTACTCAATAACTAGCAAAAATGCTTTTGCCTAATAAATAAGTTACTTCCAATAATTACATATGCTTTAAAGTGAATATGTTTTGCTGATCTTTGTTCTGATGTGCTTAATACACATTTTACTTGATAAGAATTGCTAATTTTATGCATTTTTAATGAAATCTCTATTTCCATTGAAAAGCACATTGAAACAAATAAAAGCCATAAAGCGAATCAGCTGGTAAGTAAATATTTATTTACCATTTTTAACATAACAGAATGGAAAAACTAGAATATGAAAATGGAAGTTAAGCTTTTTAATGGCATAAATATGTAAATAGTGTGAGCTCCTGTAGAGCTAAAAGAAGTACAAAATTTATTGTAAAGATTAAACTAAATTGCAAGTTGACAAGTCATCTTGTTTACCAGCCAATGAAAACCAGTTTTCTTCAGAAAAATATCTGAGCATATGCAAAACAAGGTGAAAGCTGGTGATTTAAAGATAGGTTTCTTGCTGCTGCTTTGATTCTAGCCAGTAATTTAAACTGTGATTCTCAGGGAAGGTTTTCCTACAGGATGACGCTCAGATAATGAAGGTTTACTGGAACTGTCCCTGCAGCCTTGCCTCACCAGCAGGAAGGTGGGGGAGCCGCTAGCCTGGCAGCAAGGCACCGGGTCAAGGCAGGGTCCTTCATTCCAACATTTTGGCCTGAGGAGGGGTTAAGCTGTGCCCTCAGCCATCTGAGACTTGGCCCTAGAAGCTGTTCCTTCCCAAGAAAAGGTTTTTCCCCAAGTCAGCATTAACTCAGCTGGCACTGTGGGCTGATCCAGAAGGAAGCACATGCTCGGCTCCTCTTCCTTTCGCAAGAGACCCTTCTGTTAGCTCTGCGGTAAGGAAAATGATAGGGACGAATGATGAAAACTGAACTTTGGACCGTTGTACAGTCTTTCAGTACTGTTCAGTGTGATGGTTGTTGACTTCTCCCCCGCCACTATATTTAGAAAAGGGAGTAGGAAGGAGATGAGCATTTGTATTATGGGTTATGACACAAAAAACATCAAAAAGTACGTCTGTTCCCAGTTCTCATTGGTATCCTCTGGGGAGCTGCAGAGTTTAGAGAAAGCTCCTGTTCCCCCACAGGAGCTCAGGAAAATGGGCACCAAACTTTGTTTAGACTCTGGGACTACACATGGCTGTACAAGGTGCGTGGGTAACTAGGACACAGAACTCCACTGAGCTTAATTTCCCACCACTAGATAAGCTTCAAATAGGTTGTCCGGTAGAATTACTGTTCCTTACACGTCACTGCTTGGTTCATTTTTAGGATTAAAAATAGAAAAAAAATCAGAAGCTTCCTCTGCATTCAACAAATCAACAAGATCCATGGGAAAAAAATTGCATAATGCCCCAGAAGAAATCTAAATGAATTAAAGTCACCCCCTACAGAGAACTTGGGCTCTGTTTATTTTCAACAAACTATTACAGGTTTTGCAATATTTTTCTGGAGGTTTTCCACAAGCATTCCTACTTCCTCTCACTCCAGGCTGGGGCTGAACTGCCAAGGCTGGAGGAATTCTTCGGACCTGACCTTCAGCCATGAGAGACAGAGGCCCTCAGCCCCAGCCCAACGACAGCACGGTTCTTAATCTGCAATGTGAATTAAAAAACTCAAGGGCTCTACAGGTTATGCCATAAACATATAGAATGAATCACAGAAGGGTTTGGGTTGGAAGGGACCTTAAAGATCATCTAGTTCCAACCCCCCTGCCAAGGGCAGGGACACCTTCCACATTTGGAGTTAGGGGTAGTGAAACCTTGACTTTTCCCAAGCATGGACAAGAAGTGGCAAGTTGTTTCACTACACAACAGCACATCTCAACTGCAACGCCCCGGTTGCATGTGTCACCCATTTCTTCCCCCCTCCCGTGGACACAAGACAACCCGGACCCTTCCGAGCACAACGCAACACCCTAATCGTTGCCTCCTGCCACCCTCCCAGCAGTCCCTGTGGGCAGCAGCAGGCGTGCAGGGTCAGCCCTGCACATCCTCCACCCGTTTTGCTGTGGCAGTTCATCTGCAAACGCAGGGAGCGAGCAGCCAGCAGGAGCTGCGACTGGCAACATCTGCAACAGGTAGCACAGATCTCCGACGTGCTGGATAGCTGTGTGCAACCAGGAACCTCCCTCGGGGTATGACACCAACGTCCGCCCACCCTCCTGCCTACAGATTCTCTCTGTTAAGAGCAAATTCATTGTGATGGTAACAATCAAGAAAACAAAATGCCTTGCAAGTTCCAGTGGAAAAGGTAGGCTGTCAGGAGAGTTTCTCTTCCTGTCTTCTTTCCACTCACCCCAAATTAACGCCTGTAGTTCTACACGGTCCCTGTCCCCTCTGCCCTCCATCCCCACTAGAAACCGAGCTCAGATACTGCAAACACTCTCAGTGTTTTTCAGATTTCCACCCACGCAAGCAGCTACTCTGCACATCCGATACACATGTGAAATTGGTTCACAGGGGTCAGAGCAGGAGCCCGCATTTCCATTTCTAGCTCTAGTGAGCTTAAGTTTTATCATCTGTTTGTTTTCAAAGCAAAAAATATACAATATACTTCACAGGGGAAGAAATCTCTGCAAAGCATCTTTTCCACTGGCAGGGTTGGGTTACAGCTCCCCCACTCCCACCCACGCAGCTGAACCCAGCGCCTGGTCAGCCCAGGAGTCAGGAGGAAATGAAACGCACGTGTCAGCATCCCCCCTCTCCCGCTCCAGTTGCTTAGCAAAACCGCTCTTCTGCTCCAGCCACGAACCACCCCACAACGAAAAGACATGCCAGGGAGGGGGATACTTGCTATATCTTTTATCAGACAAACTCTACAGCAAAGTCATGCTTCCTCAACCCGAAGAAAGTTTGGAAAGGCAATGCTCCAAAAGTACACAGAGCTTTTACGCCAAGGTTCAAAGCTCTGTGATATATAGGCAAGAGGTTACCTGTAACAAAATTCATATTAAAGCGCAGTAAAACTGGACAACAATATTGCAAATTCCTTAAAGGAAATAATGCCAGTCTGATTTAGCAAGTGCTAATAACGGTTTGCAAGGTTTTTAAAACAGCTTTATTATTTCCATCTGTAAGAATAATAGTTTCCTTAGAGAACTTTTTCCCCTCAGATTCCTTTTTCCTTCTCCTCGTTTTCTTACTTGAGCAAAGAATAATATTCAGCATACAACCACCATCTCCCTCACACCAACAGAATTTAATGTTTATCTGGATACTTCTTTCCTTACAACAGCTTCCTGTATTCCATGTGCTGCCTAAAAATAGTGTCTGTCATTTAAGACTGCACTCCACTATCATTTCAATACACAGCTCCAATGGGAAAAAAAAAAAAGAGCAACAACTACCCAAAGTTACAAATATGCTATTCTCTTCTTCGGAGCTACAAGAGGACAAAATTTGGAGTTTAATTACTGTAATGAAGGGCAGCGCTCAAAGTGAAGAAAAAGCTAGCTATGTAGCCTAGAAACATGAGTTACAATTCACTTTTAGAGCTGGCAAGCAGAGGAACCGGCAAGTCAACTTCTGAAGTTATTTTTCCATGAATAAAGCGAAGGCGAGAGACTTCCTCTAACATAAGCTTTACGTTACTTGCATTGGGCTTCATCTGTGAAGAATTTAAGAGGAAGTAACCATTTACAACCCAGAGTAAATCAAAGCAAAATGGCATTTTGATAAACACTAGAGCCTATCAATCACAAGGAGACACCGTATCAGGTTGCTGAGGAATTTCTGAGCTGCTACAGCAGCTCCGGCAGAGAAGCTGCAGCCAGGGGTCTCTAGGAAAAGCCACCCCAGAGGTAGAGATGCCGCTGCTAGATGCGGGCAGGCGGTGCAGCATCCACAGCCTGGCACTGGGACTCCCAGCTGCCCAGCAACATCCATGAGTAGCCAGAGCATTGCTAGAAACACATCCAGGAAGGGGAGAACAAAAGGGAAGCAAAACCAAAGACCAACTCGTGCTAAGAAGGCTCAGTGTAAGAGACGCGCATTCAGCTACCCATTTCTTACCAACAGCGTTGCTGGAAGCCGGGTGTCTGGATCAGCCTGGTTGTCAGGCTGATGAAAACTGAACCCATGTTTATAATCGAGATAGCTCTGTTAGAATTTTTCCCTAATAGCATGGCTTGGCACTGAAAAGAGAAAGGCAAAGAGACTGCAAGATGATAAACGCTACTATCGTGCCTATTGCATGTTAAAGAATCTCCAAGTTTTTGTTTGGGAGGGTGGGAGGACTGCAGTTCTTTAAGTTTGTGTACACAGCTGAAGCATTAAACCTCTTCAGCATATGACAGAGCGGATAATGGATATGTAGGGGGAAAAAAGGCGAGTGGTGAAATAGAGCCCAAACTTTACCATTGCTTCTGCTTGTAAGCAGATGCAGGAGGAACCCGAGAAGCATAATATTTGGTACCCTGCATAATTACATCAGATATTTATGTTGGATAAAGTGTCCTGTGCATTAGGTCTACAAGCAGAGTCTAACATTATAAATAAAAACAAACTTAATATCAATTTGCTTATGAAGAAGGGAGACGATTTATCTGGTGTTTAATATTAATAGCTATGCTTACAGCGATAGTCTTTGCACCCTTAAAGAAAACTCAGATCTACTACCTTAAGCAAAATGGGCTTCAAAAAAACTGGATGTCAGACTATACAAATAAAGTATTAGTTTAGGCATGGTAGACTTTATTTTGGCACTTTAACAAATGCTTTATTTTACAGCAGTGGCACAGCATTTGCCAGAAATTTTCTTTTCTTGGCACAGTTATTTCAAGCAGTTATTTTACTAATTGAATTTCACTAAATATTGCACAATAAGATATACCTGTTAAATTCTTACCCTGTTTTTACTTGTTGAACTTGTATGGCTTTGAAAAACTTGCCAGTAAGTATAAGTAATTTCAAAAGCAATATATTAAATATTTTAGCACAGGATAGCGTTCGTTTGTTCCTAAATGACCACTGAACTTGGGACAGCAACAAATACAAGTTACGCAACTCTTATTTGAAGAGCCACCAGATCTTATTTACAATACATTGCCATTTCTGAGAAGCAGTTCAGCTCGACGTCCTGAACACCTGTATTTTGGAAATCTCAAAAATAAAAAATAAGGACGTTAACAGAGCAGAAGACGAAGCCGTTTGTCTGTTACAAAGCATAATATAAGGAGGCAGACTATCGTCTTCTCCATGTGCCCCTCTATCCAACACCTATCTGTGGTCTAAGCAACAGAGCCTTTTCTCTTCTACTTGGACTATTTCTTTCTTCTCTTACGAAGATATTCCACTTGTCTCAACTCTTCTGCTGGAGTCCGAGCAGAATAAACCAAAATCCTCCAAAAGGCCGGGGTAAAAACAAGCCAGAACAACAAATCAAAACCCGATATACACAATAAATGAAACCAGGAACTCCTTCGAATTTTACAGTACGGAAAACAACATTTGCTGGAAGAACAGGTCTGTGTCAACACTGCCATTCAATATAATGCAAAGGTCGAATGACTCATAACTCATACACCAGACGCAAGACTTCAACTTTCCCACTTTTCTCAGCAAAAAGTCTGGTCCGAGGACCAGCCTGATCAACAGCCTTGGGTTGTTTTTTGGTCTGGATTTTTACGATGTACTCGACGTAGTCTGTGACATTAAAACATAAGCAGTAGACATAGGATGGGAAGCGTACAAAAGTATATCACAATGGAATTCTCAGTATTAGGCCACGATTTATTCAGTAGTGTTTATGTTCCCAAATTACAATTATGTCTATCCATGTAAGACTACAAAAGTTACCATTAGAATTGTCTGTGCTTATAAAATACCAACATTTTCTTTTACTGTTATATACTCATTAACACCAGTCTGCGACAAGTTACATATAATCATAGGCACTTCAAAGGCTTTAAAAGACGTTTACAACTTAAATGCATTTTTAAAGAACAAAAATTTAAACCCCTACTTGTACTTTCAAATTGCAAATAATTAACAAATACAGTGGCCATAGAAATCTGCAGCAACTTCTCAAAATACTGTTAAGAGTCTTTGGGTTTGCTTAGGTTTGTCAGTAGCTTACTACAAATCTTCCGTACGGGAGATTTGTTTAGTAAGAATACGACTATACAGTTTGTAGTAATAATCCAATTTTACACATTAATTTGCTGTTACAAATCTCACGGAAGCTACAGGTACGCTGAGAAACAATGCAAAGTGTAAAATTGATATTCTGACACTTAAATTTATACAAAGTGGAGGTTAAAGTTTACATAGCTGAAAAATTACATTTACACTAAAAGTTACTGTTATCTGAATTATCCGAAGACAAATTGCACCATGACAACTACAAAAAGGCTTTTTTTTTTTTGGAAACAGATAAATTAATGAAATAAAAACTAACTTGTAAGATCAATCTGAGACATGCCGACAAAAATTAAACAACTTTCATTGAACCATAGGATAAAACAATCATTTTCATTATTTTATATTTATGCATAAAGTTTTAAAAATGATTCAGTGAACATCAATGGTTTTATAAAATAATGCTTTGCCACTGTTATTCACAGAACACTGCAAATGTTAAGTTTTAATTTTACATTTTTAAAGGAATACATGAAAAGTTTTAAATACAATGGGATTTTATCATAAAGGTGCCGTAATGGCTCTTTAATGAAAAAAAAAAATCTTCATTATTCTATGCAAAAGCTTTATTTAAAAAAGTTCAGTGATCTCATAAATAGAGACACTAAATAGGAATTTTATGCATAAAACTCCTTAGTAGGTGCCTTTTGATAGGCAGCACAGGATGGTTTACGTTCACCAAGGTCGTAACTGCCTTCATCCTTCTTTCTCATGCGATACACCAGCAGCAGGATAAGGAAGATTGCGAATAGAAAACCGATAACTCCGCCAGCAATAACAGCTGTAATCAAAGAAAGAGAGATTCACAATATGCCGGAGAAACAAGCTTAGCACCACAGGTGGGGTTTTTTTTCATCTCACACAATGAGTTTGCCATTACTTTCAAATTAAAAAAAAAAAAGAGCTCCCATTATGCAACTGTCGTGATTATTAGTAGCTTGAAATACATTGTCAGAAAGCCTGTTTGTGTTTATGAATGCAATCACTTCAAAGGACGTTCCACCTACAAGTGAGCGATCCAACAACCCACAGTACTAAAAAAGTTATTAAATTTTTTCCAAAACCTCAGTTGAGAAAGCCACCCATACTGCCAGAGCATAAAGTTGTCTTCATTTGTAAGAATATTTATATTTCTTTCAGACTCATTTTTCAACAGTTAACATTTTCAGCCTTAAGAGAATTATTTTGTTGCACTAGCTAAGAAATGGGTTTTCCCTTTTTTCCATCAGTTTTCACTGACTCTAGACGGAAACGAATTTCCTATGGATGAGAGAACCTTTGATGGAGCTGGAGGAACAGAAACACTGCATTCATCATGCACTTGGGAGTGTGGAGAAACTATCAACTCCAACTAGACTTGCAGAGCAAACCCGCATGCTTCCACCAAAGTGGATATTAAGGCTATTATTTCACATTTCAGTGCTCAGAGGAAGATGTGGTTCAACCTGTGTGATCTTCATGGCTCCCAACACGGACACAGGGGAGAAGTGTACCTGTAAACACTGTTCTTATGCCAAAACACCCTCACACGTAGGAAAGTCACGTGAAAACACTGGTGGCGAGCCTGTGCCTCCCTGGGTTATGCGTCAAACAGACCCTCCGTATCGTAAGGATAGCACTCATCCATCCCTCTCCATCCACCCACCCACCCCTGCCAGGGGCTCCTCCCAGGCTGTGCCCACCTGCACCAGATGGATCAGACAGCGATGTGCTCTCGGGAGCGCGGGTGGGAAATACATTTCTGCACTGCAAGCACCAATCCCAACTGCAACTCCCTTTCGGGGCTGTGGAAGCTCCAGATACTCAGCAGGCAGTATTCAACCCGCGGGCATCAGATCAATTAGCAAGACTTCACTATTCAGTGACTCCAGAAGATGCCCAACCCATGCTCATCAGATCAACCACTGGCTCCCCCCCCGGAATGCGTTTAATCCATCGAGAAAACACAAACGCTGAGTTTGCATCATTTGATACAGACCCCCTGTGTTTTCTGGCAAGACAGACCTTGCCAAACGACACCTCACCTGCCAGAACTTCTGTTCTCTGGAAGAGGTTTTCTGAATGCTTCTCGGTGAACACATCGGTGTCATCCCCTGGCTCATCGCTCTTTTTCTTGGCATCCGTCTCGGGCCTGTCCTCTTTATCGATCGCTTCAGGTGACTGTGGCACAAAAAGGGAAACAGAGCACGGCTTACAGACAGGGCACACCGCAAATCGGCACAGGCACTGCCCGTCACGGGCAGCCGCGAAGCAGTGGTTCCACCTGCCTACTCCCCGACACCCACAAACCCAACACAAGGGAAGCTTTTTCACCGCAGAAAGCTGCGCTAGACATCGTAACCGGATCTACTTGTCGTCACTATGTCGGAATGAAAAACACAAGTTGAAAACCCTCAGAAGTATAATTAGCAAACAGCTGTTAAATATTGCCTGTGTTTATCAGAATAACGGCCTCTGAATGAAATAACAATTCTGAAAGTCACACATCAGGTGTGTTAAATTCAGAACACCTTTGAGGGTAACTTAGGAAATACTGAAATAGTAAATGGAAGCTGGCAAATGTCCAAACTACAGCCAAACCACACACATTCTCCTTTGAGAAGGGAATTTTCATGTAGAAATTTTGAAGACCTCCTTGAGAGATGTAAAAAAGGTACAGCTTGGAGTCAAAGGTACCATGAGCAACTGTCTTGTGCATCATGTGATATCCTTTCTTGTGTGCCTCTCTTCTTCCATGTGAAATCCAGACATCCCTACGCAGACTTCCTAGTAGGAATGAAACTGAGCAGCTCTGTATTCATTTAACAGGCTGCAGTAGGATTAAGTAAAGTTTGGGGGGGCTTTTTAATCCATATAAATCAAAGTTACATCAAGCCATCGGTGGGGTACAGCAGAACCATTTTAAATGGTGTTGCTCTCCAGCCACGCACCTTTGTTTGTGCAGGCACCTTGGTCTGCATTTTCACCGTGGTGGTCTCAGCCCTAGATGCATCACTAGTTGTCGGTAACTTTGGAAGTGTTCTGGATGTTGTTATCACTGCACTATCCTCATCTTCTTCAGCACCTGGAGACCAAAAAAGGTAACATTTCATTGACATAGGATATTATTCCAGAACAATTACATGTTTTATTATGACACCAAAGTAGGGGTGCTTGCACAGCCCACCCTGGGCAAAAGGCCTAGACGAGAATCCCTGCTATGATAAAGACGTGAGTGCAAACAGTGTGCCCCAGTCTGTCAGGGGGATATCTGCCCCAAGTGATGCCAAGAAAGAGAAAAGGGGGCCATCAGCTGGATTAAGCAGTAACCAGGAAATTAAAATTGTATTTTTGAAACACAAGGAATCTGCCTGAAAAGAAGCAAGAAGAAAGCATAAACACTTGTAACAGGGGGAGAAAGCCTGGAGTGAAAGCAGCAGCTGTGAGAACCGGTATGACCCTGTCTGATGTGGCACCAGGGACTCTGCTGGGGCTTGGCAGTGCCACTCCACCCCCTACCACAGGGGCACCCCTGGAACCCACACTCCAGGGCTGCAGGGTGACCTCCTGGGGGTGGCGGAAGGCAGAGGGACGAGTCTTGGGATGACATAGGGCTGGGGGCTCCTGCATCTTCCACAGCCGGGGTGTGTGGGCAGAGGATCCTGCAGACCCAGGTGTGGGGAGCTTGCACACCCCAGGCCAGGTGGCACATACTGGGATCAGTTACAGAAGTGAGGTCGGAAATTTGCAGTTGCAAGTTACCATTTTTTAAGGGGCTTATCTGTTCTATTGCTGATATTAAGCCCAGAAGTATAGTTCAATGATTGCCAGTTAATTGCATATCATAAATCAAACTTCTTTATCCTGACTTGACAAACCCCATGAACTGAACAGCTTTTCCCTTTAACACACTGCTTCAACAAAGTCTCTACAGCAAATCTGTTAAACCTTCAAACATAAAAAAATCATTTCTATCTACAGGATGATTGCTATTACTTTATGTTTCAGTCACTAGGAATGCACATGCTTTTAAACTCCACATAATTCAGAAGCCTTTTTATTTTGAAATTACAGAGTAAGAGGACAGAAAACTCCTAAAGATGAACTTAAATTTAATTTCCTCCGCATTCAAAGCCCTGCTGGAATATGAAGGCTCCTTTAGAATAAGATAATGGACGGGTCTAATAAATATCCTTTAGTGATACTGGAAGGAAGAAGACACAGACAAGAAACTAAATTATTGCAAGGCCTGAAAGAGGAAAAGAATCAACCTATTCTTGGACCACTCCTTCGGAATCTCAATGTGTTCTGCTCATTACAGACACCGGTTACCCAAGTAACCATTGGGTAATAAACCCAGCAAATGGGCATAACAGTAATTCCTAACAAATAAAAATATATCCTCTTACAACAGAATAGTATGACTCATTTATTCCAAACTGACTCTTTGTCTTATTTTTGTAGATAAAGAAAACAGGCTGAAAATACAAGTGCAATAACGAAGTTTTTAACTCAGAATCAAGAATTTACATTTGGCATTGAAAGGAAGATCATTAACAAGACTCAAACAACTTCTGTACTGTAGAAAAGAAAATTTGGAATCATTAAAGAAAGTACTACATTAAAGCTGCCGGCACAGAATAATACTGGCAAAACCTTCACACATACCAAAATAACAGTGCAACCTCTAGAATTAGGCCTCACAACAAGAATCAGGTATTTTCCTGAAATGCTGTTCAAAGATAAAAAACCCAACATCCTGCTTCAAAACAGAGGTGAGGAAAGGCATCCAACAGGAAAATTTTTCTGGCTTTGCCTCAAGAGTTTTCTTTGAGAAATCAGGGCCCAATGGATAGCTCAGCCTGATTTACCTTCTAAAGTTCCTCCAAATTACACAAGACCTTCACAGTCAAGGAAATTAAAATTGATGATCAGATTAGAGATCTGATAAAACACACTTTGAAAGTACAGAACTTTATTTTCTTCTTTTTATGAAATGATAAACCCCATTTAATCACAACTGCTCCTCCAAATCCTTAAACGCCACCTTCGCTTCAGGCAATAGTGGTGTCTGCCAGATAAAATGGTGTTAGAGGTCTGAACCTCTCTGGCTACAGAGGATGCAGATTTCCAGCCTCTCAAATGGGTAATTTATCTAACTCCTGGACTAGTCACTAGATTTGCACCAAAGGTACCCAACCCTTCTTCCGTAAGGCCTCAGTGGAATGCTGACAATCCCCAAAACATTGGGGCACCTATTGTTTAGGCCCGACTCAGGTACTGGCTCAGACCCCATGGTTCCTGCTTTCTAATTAGCTTTATTAGACAGGTCTCTGCTTGGCATGGAGTAGCTCTAAACAAGGGGAAGGCATTTCCCTTGCTGAACTGACATTTGTGTTTCTCCGAATTATCCACAAATAGGACTGAGGGATCCCAAAACCCTCTCTAATGCCATCTAGAACAAAGCAATAGCATTTTACAGTTTCATGTTCCCTAAAAGGCAATGAAGAGAAAATTAGCCCCCTCCTTAAATCTAAATATGATTGGAAAGAAAAACCTACAGTGTCATGAGCATAACTTCCAACTAGGTTGTTAAGAAGAATACTGTAAAATGGTTGGAGTGTAAGAGTTTACTTTTTCCTCTTGAAAATAACACTGTCTCTTTAGATGGTTTCTGGATCTGGCCAGGTTGGGTGACGGTGTTGGGCATTATCTGCCTTGAATCCTTCTACAAATAGATGCTGCCCTCTTAGTGAGGGCACTGCAAAAACCCTGCAGTGATTAAACCTATAGCCACCCCTGTGATAGAGTTGAGAGTTCTTGACCATCATGCACTGACTTTTATCCACTGCAGCTTCTTCAGGATGCCCAACTGCTGTCTTCACAGTGGTCAAAATAGCTCTAAGTTCTGCTATAGTACTGGAAATATCCCCTTAGATGAAGGGAACACAAATGCGCTTTCATACTCTTGGTGCTTGAGGAAACTTGTCAGGAAATCAAGACTGTGCCAGCCTAAATCATTGTATACTACAAAAAGCCCACAATAGTTTGCACTCTCACTTCCAAAGCAGCCAGTGATTAACTCTTCCTACCAAATCCAATCATTTCACCCTATCTTTTGGCATCACGTTCGTTTGCTGTTGCACATCACGCTCTGGGAGTACTACCACCACAAGCAAACCTGCCATAGGGTGGGCACACACATACCCACCATCTCTTCACACCTTCCATCTCTATCATCAATGTGGCACGTACCAGAATGACATATTTTTAGCTGGCTTATCTCACCCCCATCCACATGAGAAGCCCTCAACCCAGTCCTTAACATTAGGCAGCCGGAGATGACACTGCAAACATAATACTAGTGCCCTGTGACGGAACGGCAGCTGAAATAAATGGGGACAGTGCAAGGATATTGTGTCTCTGGTAATTCTCATCTGAGGAGAAAAAAACCCAATAAAACTTGAAGAAAAAGTAAAAGCATATTGAAGTATACTGAAGATTCTGTCCAGCACAACAAAAACACACTTTCCAGTGGGTTTTTACACTAAAGGATCTGGAGAACCAGGCAGTCAGTGTCATGCTTGGGGCTGGTGTAGCAGGAGGACAGAAGAACTTCTTGCTCCAATCCAATCTGAAAGGCACATATGAGTGGGATCTTGGGAAACAGAAAAAAGAATACTTGTTGTGTTGCCTTTGTCAGGGTAGGGGAAGTACACCAGGACAGGATGTGTCACCCCACCTGGAGTGGCTGATGGGCTAACTGCCACCAGGGCCAGGAGCATCCAGCATTGGCCATGGCCCCTGTGCCAGCCTCTGATCAGCATCTGGAAGAGCACCCCTGCCTCTCCCACCTAGAACCATGGTCCCCAGCCCCACCATCACCCCACCCCACACTGCCACCGACTCCTAAACTGCATTCCAGCCTGGGAGCTGGGTTTCAGCTTCCCCTTAGGTCAAGAGCCAAAGCAGATCTGCTCTTGGGTTGCTTGGAGGAGCTCCAGTCCCACCACCATAACTTTCTTCCAAGAATAGTCCCCAGTCACAAGGTCAGTTTAGTTCATCCTGAGCTAACCTCCCCAACTCAAGCTGCTATCGACTGAGAAATATGAGGTTGGGTGAAGAGAAGAAAGGGGAGGAAAATCTGCACCAGATTCTGATATATATTGCACAGACTTGTCTACCAGGAATAACTTAAGACACCAGAACCAGTTTTCCAAAGAATGTGCAGATAAATCTAATAGAGATGGTGGCTTTTCTTAACATAAGGGTAGTCATGCTGCTGAGCAGCTACTTCCAGGTACCTGCAACTCCAGGGCTCAGTTAAGATCTTTTATGCCAGAGGAAAAAGCAACAGTAGTTATAAAACTATTTTAAGTTGTATATGGGCAGGAAAACTTATTTTCACTCTTTTATTATGTGATATACAAACACCTAGACTAAAAATAGTGATAGCAGACTGAGGCACCTCCTCAGAGATGGAGACTGCGAGAAGGAAACACCGGACTAATGAATTCACTACGGACTTTCTGCTGCAGATACAGGACACTCAAGGAGCAGGCATGACTCCTTCAGAAACTGCTGACCGATGGATTCAGACTGAACACTTGGGCAAACGTGCAACAGTAGCTGAATGTACATGAAAACTAAAGAGGTCATGAAAGGAAAGGAAAAAAGCAGAACACCATCACCTTATTTTCTCCTCAGAAAAAGCCTGGAGCCAGTTTCTAGTTTGAAATGTGTCATGCTTACAGTGACATTTGTCCATGTTAATGCTGCTTGCAGACCTGCAAGGGCATTAATGGTGGTGCTGACAATTCCTGTTTATCTCCATAGGCCTGGTGGCAGCTAACAATTTTCATACCAAAGAAAGGAGTCAGCATGTTGTCATCTTGGATCTGTTTGCTTGGAGTGGAACTACATAGCAAGAAACCACTCCTGAGTGGGAAGGCTCTTCCTGCTAGGAACACTACATCACTGAGTATCAAATAAAGAGAGACACATTTAACGTAATATGAGGAAAATTGATCATTGGTATATCTGCAGGACACTTTCTATTTCATAAAACGGAGATAGCAGTAAGTACAGGATGAGTAGGGTGGAAGGGATGCTAATTTGCTTCCCTCTTGAAACTTTTTCTTAAGTGAATAGAGCTGGGCTCACAGACTGCTTGGAACATTATTTGAACTAAGAGTTCTCCCTTTGTTCAAAAGTATTAGATTTTGGTGCTGTCACACGAGCTCTCTGGAGCGGCATCCAGCTAGTCTCAGTTTACAATGAGACTTTTCCTGTTTTCTTGTAGGAAAGAAACAGATTGCCAGAGGTAGCAGGAGCGCATGTTACATACTTCCATCTTCCACCCATGGCTCAAGGCTGAGCACAGGGAAGGAGAAGAGAAAGCAGAAGTGTTACTGTTGGTGAACTCTAGAGGTAGTTTCTGTCTTTCTGGCTCCACTTATACCACTGAGATGGGTTAATAAAATCTGAAGCCAGTTCTTGTATAGTCCTTTCCACTTCAAAAGCAGGGCTGCATTTCGAATCATCCATATTAGACACAGCCAAACTCCTCAGAGGAATGAAAAAAAAAATATCCCAGAACAGTCCATTCTCCATACCGTTTACTGTCAACCTATCTCCTTTTCTGAAGCTTAAGTCACCAGACATGACAGCATGGGATGCTGACTGAAAGGGCAATTTTGTCAGAGACCAGAATACTCCTTAGACAGTCCTGCGAACTGGATGAAATCACTGATTTGTCAATTTAATTATTTTTTTCAAATGAAATGTTAAATTTCCCTTCAAACAAGTCTACAGCAAAGATGCTTGATTAAGCCTCTGATCACATTGGAACGTCAAATTGCCCCTGTGGAGGACTCCAAAAATGCAGGGTATTACCCAGGTACCCATGATGTATGGGCTGAATTTGCCTGGCAGCACAATCAGACCTCTGCAGACTTCATTTTAACATATCTTTGAACCTACAAAAGAAAGGAAAACCAAAAATCCATCTGAAAAGTCTCAGCTGTGGCTTACAAAGTAACAAAGGTAAAGTGCTACAAGAAGGGCTCACCCTTTAAAAATTCACAAGTACACATGAACACCAAAAGTCAGGTTACAAAAAGTGCAAGAGCAAACAAATAAGTAAACCACTTGGAAAATAAATGGGATTTCTGCAACCACTCAGCAAATGCTCACAACAATCGGGAAACCTATCTTACAGAACTACCATAAAGTCCTGCACTTAACTTTTAATGGCTGGAGCCTCCCAGCTAGTCTAGAAGATGCTCCACAAAGAGGCTTTCTAAGAGAAATGATTAATGAGGTTTCACTGACAGTTTTTTGAAAAATGATGAGCTAGCTACATGACTCTAATGAGTGTTTAAGTCTGAGAACTCAGTGTGTTATGTTTATGAATTTCTTTATTCACTATATGGATGTAATTACCTCAGAGAAAACTGGCATGTTTTTGGCAGTATCTAGACTTCTAAATTTAAAAGAACAACAACAAAAAAAGGAATGGACACCATGTTTACGTGAACCTGAATGTATCTAAGAGAAAACAAGTTTGTTGCTGCTATGTTTTCTTACAGACTACTAAATTAGCATTATGCTGTGGGAGAACTAAGCCTTCCCTAATCCTTATTTCTAAACTCCAGAGAGACCTACACAGAAACCAGAGGGCCAGCAGAGAGATGCAGTGAAATGATGCAACTAAGGAGTAAGAGAAAAGAGCAGAAAGTTAATATTTAAAACCTAGCCCGCAGGGATGCTCAGTTCTCTGTAAATAGCCAAGCACTCACAGTAGTCACCGAAAGGGTCATCTCCAGCTTAGAAAGGAAAACTGCACAGCTTTTCCTCAAAAAATTGCATTACTTCTTACACTTTTTAAAAGTAAATTGTGACATGTTGTCTCACCTGAACCTGACCCAGAAGAATAATCATCATCATCAATTGGATAGACGCCTGATGCTTCTTCAACAGAGCTGTTGTCAAGGTATAAATCTTTATCAGAGGTCAAATCAGCTCTCTGGAAAACAGATAAGAGGGAATGGTTAAAAAGATAACAGTTCTCCAGCATAGCAAGCATAGCAGTCTCTTAACCTTCGCTCCTATTTCTGAAGCTGATGATGGCACACGGCACAGTTTATACTTTCAGTTTATGCAACACATTCATCTAAGATGTTAAAGAAATTGTTAAATAACAGCATTAAAAAAAAAATCCAAGGTTGCACAATGAAAACTAAGAAACCACCCAATCTTTAGGAAGCAAGCCCCCTTCGAATCACACCATCTCATTAAATGCGTGAATGAATGAATAGGATTTGCAATACCCTTTGCAGAGCTTCTAAAACAAGGAAGAAGCAATTCCCAGGACTGAAACCCTCTGTCAAGATCTCAGATATACAAGTCTATAAACCGTCATGTGAAGTCTGCCATTTGATCTCAAATGGAAAGCAAAAAAGGCACATATCAAAAACCATCTCAGAGGAATATCGAGCCAAACCTCATGAAACTCTTCACAGGCTAGAACAAACAGCTGGGAGTACAAGACAAATGTTTCCAAGACAGGGCAGTTGATTAAGGATTATGACATTTCCAGCCAGATCAGACAGCGTATCACCAAAATTCTGGTCAGGCACGATGTTCCAACTCCTAAATGAATGCATCTCTCCTAAAATTTAGCTGTATCTTCAAAAGGC
Source organism: Rhynochetos jubatus (assembly GCA_027574665.1). NCBI lineage: Eukaryota > Metazoa > Chordata > Aves > Eurypygiformes > Rhynochetidae > Rhynochetos > Rhynochetos jubatus. Next base: position 25,164,521 of record CM050648.1, read on the forward strand.
TAAGAATTGGCTTCCTGTGACTTTCACTACATTTTTAGGCCTGCAAGTCTTTCCCCACATAAGACAGATTCTGCTAAAATGAGCTGATAACAGAACAAGATATCAGTCCTCCTTTTAGACTGACAATTCAGGTTTTGAAAGACTAGAAATTGTCTTCCTCCACAGCAGCCTGTGCTTTCTCAACAGAACATAAACCACCTGGCAGGAGCCACGAGTCTCTGGTGACTGAGAAGGTACCTGCTGCTATTACTACTATTATTTTACCAGCATTTCTGTGAACGCCCGTTTGCCACAACTTGTTGAAAAACAGTATGACAGTTGCAAATGGAGTTTTAAGTCGAAAACCCAAATACCAAAATGCTATACCAAAATGCATCTGTTCTGTATCTCATAAGCACCCAAACCTGCTGCTCCAAGTCCAAAGTTTTTCCACCTTACTTTTTACTGCATGGCATTGATCTCCCATTTTATTCTGCCAACATTCACTGTAGCTTTCCCAAAGGGTACCAAACTTTTAAAGGGGTAACTCTTGTATGGAAAGACCTACATCTGACTTTTCAAGGTAAGTTTTTTCCCAGAGGTCTAAAAAAATGACTTCTTTTTTCAGCAGGTTTTTGGTAACAGATTCCTGTTCTAAGCTTCTTCACAGCAGAAAACTGCTCTTCAGTTTGATCTACAATAAAAAAAATGATTCTTCACGGAAAGCAGAAAGGCCGTCCTGATTATTAGAATATTTCAGAGTAAAAGAACTTTGCACTGAGGGAACCTAACACTTCTCTGAACTAAAACAGAATTAGACGGGTTTTCTTCTACGGAGGAAAATAAATATACCATGATACTTGGTCAAAGCCTACTCTTGCTACAGCAGCTTTTACCTGTGGGATATGTGGGGGGGGGGGAAAGCCGTTTCTAAGATAGGTTTATAAAAGGCCTGCTCTCATCTGCTGCTGCCAGTTCACACGGTCTGCCTGGAACTGGCTGCCATCCAAAGCAGAAATTCAAGACGATGTCTGGTCACCATCAAATGACTTAATCCCTTTAAAAGATGTCTCCAAAGGAAGGCCTGAAGTACCTCAGTAGGTGTATAGGTGGTATTGTAATTAAGGCGCAGCTGAGACTGTTTCCGTATAGGAAAACAACTCCCTGTCACGGGACAAATATCCTGCTGTTGATCATGCTGCCACAATGGACCAAGCCACTTTGCCCCACTTTACTGTCGGCCACAATCGCAGTACAAAACAGCACACTCTTCAATATCAGGCAGGAAAAAACAAAACATATTTAAAAGGAAATGCAGGTGGCTGACCATGAGTATAGAAAAGGCATACAATATTCAAAAGGTATCAGAGGTAGTAAATGTTACCCAATGCCAAGCTGGGAAAAAAATTTGAAGACTTATCTGGATAAATATCCTAACAATGGAAATTTTCAATAGCATTTGGCAACAGCTGAGAAACAGCCCAAGTTTGCAAATGTTAGTGAATGAAAACTAGTCTTCATAAGAACAGAAACATCACACTCCCATGCCCAGAATTTTGAAGTGTTGAATAAAAATATGAATTTACCAATCAATTGATTCCCTAGGCCATTTCCCACTTCTGTCTATACTGGAAGGAAACATAGTAGAATTCAAAGAAACAAACAAACACCCAAAACTCCCCCTCCTCCGAAACAACCCTTTTTTCTTGCTCTTTCCAGCCTCACAGGAGTCATAGAATCATAGAATCACAGCATGGTTTGGGTTGGAAGGGACCTTAAAGACCATCCAGTTCCAACCCCCCTGCCATGGGCAGGGACACCCTCCACTAGACCAGGTTGCTCCAAGCCTCATCCAGCCTGGCCTGGAACACTGCCAGGGATGGGGCATCCACAGCTTCTCTGGGCAACCTGTCCCAGTGCTTCGAAGTTAGACATGACCCCTGACGGTTCTTCTAAATATTCAGTTTTTGTAAGGCAGCTGAGCAGCTAACCCAATTCAGCCCAAGCTGCAAGCGCCTGGTCAGCCAGGCTCTCCACCATCATATTCACTCCCTTTCTTTCTCTGAATTATGGCTTTTCAGATGACAAAAGCTTTCATTTCTAGCTATGCTGAGATGTTCCTAAGATTTAAACCAGATGAAAACAGAGTAACAGAAATAGAAGAAAAGCCTGGGTAGTTTTCATCAGCAATTTAAGCATCCATTGTATTTTATTCTGGGAATGCAAAGGAAACAATGTGAAACATTGTTAATATCTAGTATTGTGGATGGCAGAAATCCATCAGAATGGGAAAACTATTCCCTACAGTCTTACACATCCAGTACAGTATTAACTACAGGGAGAAATATGTGGTACAGCGAACCCCAAATGCACACAGATCAGACATCAAGCTCCATCTGAGGAAGACACTGCAGCTTTTCTGGCCAGAGCCCCTTGCTTCAGCCTGTTTCCAGCACAAATGATTCTCATCCTGACTGAGTTCCACGAGACATGAGCACCCTCTCAAACCAAAGGCACAAAGAAGCATATTGTAGCTTAAAAATCCTCCGGCATTTGCATAGGTAAATGCATTGCACTGTCCCCCAACAGACTCCCTTTGCATGCTGGCTGGTATACTTGGGGTAGGGACACCCCCTCTACACTCACAGCTTGCACCTCTTTTCCCAGGTGCCTTAGGCCACTTGGAATGAAAACTGCCTTCAGGTTAAGAATAAAAAGAAAAGACCAACAGTTAACCAAAAATGCAGAGCCATTAAAACTAATTCTGTGAAGATAACACTTAGGAAAATGAGAGCCGGGTAATGAAAATAATAGTTCATGGTGCTTAAGTGGGTATCGAGCACTGAAGCCATGCTTTGTAATTTTATGCTACGTAAAAATAAATTTGATTTAATATTTGCTCTAGGAATGTTTTCTCGCTTGTCAGCTGGGAATTCGTGGGGGCCCGTGGACTACTTCCAGGGTGTTCATAACAGATAAATTGGAAAAACAAGTCTGTCGGCAGTAGGCTTGGACAGAGAAAGGTCTGTACTAGCACTTCAATATGCTTAGGAAGAAAAATAAAAAAGTTTGCAAATTCTACCTCCAAAAATCTATTTTTAGTTATTATGAAGGCCAAATACTTAAGGGACTATTTCCTATGGCGAACAATTGAAATGAGGGCCCTCATGTCACTTTTATGTAACAGCCTTATTTTCAGAGCTATGAAAGCAGCAGGAACACCAGGCAAGGATGTCTCTGTTATCAGTCCTTTAATCTGGCCCTGAAGCCACAAAAACTGCTCATTACCTCTTGACAGAAATTGCATTCTCGTCCATCATTGTTATCCCACTTACGTTTTTATTCCAAGAATATAATGCTGCAAAATCCTGTGACCTAAATACTTCACATGCTACATGCCAATGATTCCTGTCTGGTTATTGACTACACTGGCATAAATCTAAATCTCATGAATGTAGTGTAGATTAGCACCCATTAAGTACTAGATAAAAGATACTCCTATACCAGTTATATGTTGCATTTGAAATCTCAGTATTTTATTAGAGCTTACATTTTAAATTATTTTGAATTTAAGAAATTTAGATGATCCAGGACATACTTAAAAAAAACCAAACTCATTTTGACACTAGATGAGAGAGGAAACAAAGCAAAAACACCTTTCTGACTCATAATCTCATGAAAGGCATAAATAATTCATCAACATTACAATGGCAAAAAATTGGAAACAATCTTCAGACAATAGGAGGGTTGGGAAAGGGTGGCATATAAAAACCAAAGCTATCAAGTGCCACGTCATAGCCATTCCCTCTTCCAGTGCTGCTGTTGCAGTCAGTCCTCCCATTACGTGAGGATGACTTAAGAGTAAAACATGAAAGATTTTTATGCCACGTGGATGAAGCAAAGAAAGCTGGTGTGAGGAGCAGCGAACAAATAACATCTACCATGGTTGCTGTGGCTGTTTGCAACTCAGATGGAAGAGCGATGAGTAACTGACATATGGAAGGAAACATTTTATTACTTGCAGATGCAGTCAAATTTCTGTTCTCTGCCTTTCTGGGTATATGTATGGGACAAAGAATTTGAGGTTTGCAGCTGGGTTATTAATGGTACATTGCCTCCCTTTTTCCCCAGATGGAAGTCTTTTAGATGTAACTCATTTAGTATGCACAGACCCAGAGATTAATATTTTAAAAGTGATGTTATATCCCAAATATCTAAGCCAGAAAGCTCTGAAAATTTGCAAGCATTACAGCTGTTGATTATGTGGAGATCTTATATGTAATAAGGAGAAAGAAAACAGATCTTCCTCTTCTATTAACAGATCATGCTGTTCTCTGAGTGCTTGTATAAAAGCATGTTCAGCTGGTGAATCTGAGTTTACCGAAGTGATGCATTCTTCATACACTCTACATTTTTTGGAATGCTAACTACCTGAATGCATTCACCTGAAGCCTGAGGGCCATTGCAGAGATTCCCATTTGGCAGGAGAAAAGGCAGTGGTGTGTAGGAAAAGCTGTATTTCCCCCTAGGCTTCCTGCAGCAGGAACTATGATCTGCCACCCAACAGGAGCTAGCCCTGACAGACCCCAGCGCTGCTGACCCCAAAGCTGGCAGGTGTCTTGCTATCATTGTTCACCAGTACTTTGTTTTCCCTCATCACACCAGGAAAGCTGTTTCACCAGTGAGACTGTTCTAGTAAGAGTTCATTAGCCTTGCCCAAGAGCTACAGTCCTGATTTGAAACAAAAATCTCTACAGCACAAAACTTGAAAATCAGATTTACAACTCAAAGCACTAGGTCTTCCCAGAGAAACGTACTAACCAGAGGAGCATCCACCTTCCATTTCTCATCATATTAGTGGTTCTCAGAGATGAGCCTCTGCCAGCTCTGAGTGCTCATGGACTTCCTTCAGCCTCCACATCCCTACGCTGCCCACGTGTACGCTGTTACAAACGTGCAGTTTTGAAGGAGGATTTTATGTTACAAAGCATGTTTACCACTAATGGTATTACTACAGGTGCCTTTCTTTCCTTTCACTGATACATCCTGCAGCTGGGCACAGAAAAAACGGGAAGGAAAGCAGTCCCTATTATTTCCTTTCAATGTCGTGGTGGCCACTTTTAAGGACTCAAAGGCCAAACTCTTCCCAGCAAACCCCACCTTGGTGCACTGTGCCAACTGTGGTGAGGCCTTTCACAGCAGTGGTGGCAAGACGCATGGTGGTGGGCAGTTTTGGGATTTTTTTGAGAAATACATTCAAATTCTTCCCAGAGAGGGTAGTGAGGCACTGGCACAGGTTGCCCAGAGAAGCTGTGGGTGCCCCATCCCTGGCAGTGTTCAAGGCCAGGCTGGATGAGGCTTGGAGCAACCTGGTCTAGTGGAGGGTGTCCCTGCCCCTGGCAGGGGGGTTGGAACTAGATGGTCTTTGGGGTCCCTTCCAACCCAAACCATGCTGTGATTCTGTGATCCTAATAATTAGGATCATAATTTAAGCACAACACTCTAAGGACTCCCCATTTTCTTCCTTGGAGAAACCGTACTGCCTGCACAATGGCGATGTTAGTGGAGTGGGTATTGGCTGTAGGAAAGCTGCCCTACACCATGGCCTGGGTAACTGTAATCACAGCAAAAATATTCTTTCCATAACAATGGGTCCCAGATTGAGTTTTGCAAATCTGAGAGCAAGGGTTTCAGAAGCCAACATCTGCATTGTTCATTTCCTCCAAATCATTTTGACACGGTTACCATCTCCCAGTTTTACCTCAGAACAGCTTAAAACCATCCAAGCACTCCCCACGGCTGCTGCCTTTCCGTGCCAGTCCTCCCACTCACCCGCATGCCCAATGTGAAAATCTGCCTTGAAAATGGAACTGCCTGGACCAAATCTGCAAAAGCCACTGCCTCCCCCACCACTGGTTTTGGCCAATTAAATAACAAGATTGATTGTTGAGACTCATTCTGGAGGGCCAGTTTCCAAAGGTATTCTTAACAACACCTTAGAAGACATTTGCTGCCCTTCTTCAGGTAAGGGTGGAAGAGGAAACCAGCTTTGTATAGGTGCCCCCACTAGCGTTCTAAGTCGGGTGTTTGCTGGTGGGGATGGCGCTGGTGCCATCAGCGGCGCAGCAGGCTGAGACCCTGTCTGGTGCAGCACAGAGCCGCTGCTGCGGCTGGAGCACATGCCAGAAAGATTATTCACGCTCCTTGTACCTCATGCAGAAGAACTTCCTGATGCTGCACAAAACCATAGCTTTAGGCATCCAATCTCTCGACAGATAAAGAAAGGGTTTGACCGCTCGTGGCTGCTGAGGAAAGGTGAAGAGCCCAAAATAAACACAAGCACAGCAAACTGCTTCTACTACTGCTAGCATTCAACAATAGAGGATTCTAGCAAAAGAGCTGATTTACAGAGATTGCCTCATGTCAGAGCCAAGAGTCAAAATATGCTGGCTTTTAAGATGCGCACAGTCTGTTACGCCAGACTAATTACCAAAACAGAGGCGTATTTGACAGGGATGGCATTAATAAAACAACTCTTGCCCCTGTCAGACATTTCAGCAGTCTATGTCATGGCTCACACTAAAGAAAATACACTGCAGCCACGGTGCTTACAGGGAAACGCCCCAAGGCAAAGAGCCCCCCCGGGGTAAGGAGACACCAACAAGCCACCCCCATGTCAGCTACTGCTCACTTAACGGCCATGCACCGAAGAAATTACTGTGCTGCAGCTGACAGATTTAAGTTCACACTCTTCACGAAGTCAGAGCAAGTTGTGTGCCTGTTTTCTAAGTCATCTGTGCCTTTAGAAATATCCCCTAATATGTAATTACATGCCATATGGTACGTTATGCGATATAACAGAAATTAAAACTAGAATAGGAGAACTTGTTCAAGCCTATTTGAAAATGTTTTTCTTCCCATTATAAAGGCTCACAGATCTGTGTAGTGGGTCTTTGGCCTGCTTACAGTTTTGGAGCTGAGGCTTGTGCTGCCTTGAGGAGAAAGATAAACATCCTCTAAAGTTCTTGCCTGTTTGAGGTAAGCTATCTTTCCATTTCTTTTCAGAGTCTGATTTCCAGCTGTGCATCATTTATGTAACAGATGTACACAGAGGCCAAACTTCAGTCCATTAACCTAATCCTTTGGCCAAAAACTGTGATGTCCAGGGTGGGACACGGGTTGCTGTATGAAGATGCAGGAGAGAGGTGAGCAAGTACGGCAGCAAGATCAGGTAGAGTTTTCTATCCTTATGTGCAAGTGCCAATGACACAACTTATCTTGAAGGACAGATCAAAGAACTTGCTCCATGCTCTCCAGCAACAACAGATATTTAGTTGATGAACAAAAAGAGCTCCTTATCAGTTACCCAATAGCCCTCCTAGGCTATCCAACTAGACTCAATATTGCATGAAATAGTGTTAAAGAACTGCTAGCTGAGCAAGACCATAGTTGGGTCTGCCCCTACAAAAGATGCCTTCATCTTCTACCCTGCAGAAGGTACCTACATCTTCATTCAGTTACACAGAACTTTCTGGAAGAACAAACCTTTACCTCTGTGGATCTCTGCCACTGCTATACCCCAGTGAAGAGCAGTTATTCAACTGGGAAGAGTCTCCTCAGAAGTCCCCCAGCCTCATCTCACAACTCAGTGAGTAAAAGTTACCTGCAACACAGGATATGAAACTGCAGCATTTTATTTTCCTTCTCCAGCAATGAAAGTTTCCTGCGTTTCTACAGCAATTCACGCTGAAGGTCTACACATTAAGAGGAGAACAGCCCCATTGGTCCTTCCCCAGACCTACAGCTGGGGAGCTGTGTGGTCAGATTACCTCCACAGGCTACGTGTTAGCACCAAAGGACCTTCCTAACCCAAAGGCCATATAAACTTACTCCAACTCAAAACCGGTGACTTAGGAATGACAGAGGGGCAGGGCAAACCTGATACACCAACCCAAGACAACAGTGCTGCTGTCCTGCTTAGGGGAACCCCCTGATTTGACACGGTATCACATTCTCTGACTCCACACCGACAGGTCTTTCTCTCCTTGTACGTAAAACCCAGAACTGAACATAGCAGTTTAGTTGTCTCCTTTACCTTGAAAACCTCAAGACTCCTAAACAGTCAGGGTACAGTATACAACATCCTCGTTTCCCATGTAAAAGCAATAGTTTAATACCAAAGTTTCTCTGGGAATCCCAAAATTAAAAGATTCAAAGCCCTTTCAGCTTTCACGCCAAGCCATCAATCGGTGCAAAGAACAGTTTATTCTTCAACTTTGCCTTTGACGTAGGCACGATACAACAGCGAAACTATTTTTGAAGGGCTACAGCTGAATCAGCTTTCGAAGCGCAACACCAGACTGAAATATTAAAGGGCAATGTGCAGGCGAAACAGCATCAGAAGCCAGCAGCCAGCAATGTGCATCACGGACTGATCTATCTCAATTAGCATAGCAATTTTCTGCACGTTTTCCAAAAAGCACCCATTGGTTTCACCAAAAATAGGATCAAAACCACCATGCAAATCGCTGTCACAGCTCAAAACGCTAAGCAGTTTTTTATGGACACACCAGCCCATGTGCAGACAGGTTAAATTTAAGGCACAGCCGTGACCAAGAAGCTAAATGTGCTCCTTTGAAAATGCTGAATGAAAAGGTTAGCTTGTCTTTGAATCACCAGTCGCAAGCCTGACAGCGACGGGAGATGCAGGTAGCTTTTGGTATACAGGTCATAACTACACATACCTGCCCTAGTCAGTGCTTTAAATCTAACACGCACTGGCTAATCCATGCACACCTCCCCTCTCCTTTCATGCTTTACTGATCCTTTTTCCTAATCAATCAGAAGAACTAACACTTATATTTTCCTCCCTCCTCTTGAGAATGTGGATGAATGATTAAAGCTGCCAGGGTAACCTCTTTGGCATGCATGCCAATAACTCCCCACCTAATAGCCTTTCCTCTGCCTCGCTGCCCTGGCCCACTGGTGATTACTGCAATCCCTTGAAGTGGTCAAATTGCAGGGCAGCCCCCATGGAAACCTATTTGGAGCTGTTCAAGCTCATACCAAAGAATGATGTTTTTAATACAGATTGTTCTTTTTAAAGCCCTACAAAAGCAGCTGTAATCAATCGTAGTGGGAGCACTGCAAACCTCCACCAGTTTCTAAAGTCTCATATTGATTCCGTTCCAGTCCATGGATTTCAACAAAATAACCCCATGTGAGGAACCAGAATCAACTAACGTGAAATCATTTAAATTAAGATATTTTTGCCATTAGTAGCAAGAATTGGCAATAAACTGTCTCAATCAATTACATTCCTTTTGCATACACAGGAAAATTACATCTAAGACAACTATATTATTAAAGGTACATTAAGCACCAATTAAATATTAATAGCAAATATTATATACGGCAACTGAAGTGTGTCACAGGTGAGGAGGAATTCGACTTCACAGCTTAAGGAGTGAGCATTTCCAATTCTTGAATGCATAATCTAATATTCAGTAGGGACTTACTCCTTGAACAGAACTGTCCACTGAGAGATTTGTGGGTCGTCTTGTTTGCCAACTGCAGACAGCAGACTCTTGGTGACATCTCACCAAAGCTCCCCACAGATGGAAAAAAGGCCACTGGTAGATCTGAAATCTGTTTGTCCTTTCTAAAACTGTGTGCTATTGTAGCAATTAGCTGGAGAAACTTCCCTCCCTTCCACAAGCACATGCAACCTCTTTCAGAAGATGGTCATAAACTGGTCACAAAAAGTAATCCTGGATGCTATAAAATCGAGATGAATGTTGGCGGCAACACAGTCATCTCTCATGTTTACTAGATTCTTACTTAAGGAAAGTAAAACTCAAATAAGTTTTAGGTATGCTGAAATGAATCACCTTTGTACCAAGACTCTCAGCTTCATTACAACAGAATATGCGGGCTGTGCACTCAGCACAAGAGGAAGAATCACCCTTTAAACAAATACCTTTAAAAACCCCAACAAACAAACAAACAACCCCAAATCATCACCTTTATACTACTTTGGGGGCTGACTGAGAAGATTTTCTGCTCAAAACTGGTACCGTCTAATGATGCAAAATGCAAATTGAACTGCAGATCAATGTGAACTTTGCGTTAGCCAGCAGAATGTGCTACACATGCTGACTTCTTTCTCCAGTCCATGAGAATGATCACAACTTCATTTACTCAGGTAACTACCTCCAACTTGTTGAGTGGTGACTGGAAGCACAGAGCTAGGGGATCAGTTTGTCCGCTGGCAGGAAAAGCATTGGTAAATCCAAAACTTGGGTTATATTAGGCCAGAAGTCATCGTCTCTGCAGCCAAAAGGGTAAATGGTACCACTACTACTCTTTCCACTGGTCTAGTCTTCTCAGAGAGAGACAAGAAACACAGAAAGCCTTGAGAGACCAGGTACATCCTTGTGAGATACCTCTTCGTATCCCAGATCCTCAAACAGTAAGACAACAAAGACAACTTTATTGCTGTTCCCAGGTGCCAACTAGTCTAACACCCACTCTCCTCTTACTGGTCTACAAGATTAAGTTGTTGGATTCGGCACTCTGATCCCATCTTACTTAACTGATTTTTTGCTACAAAGGCTTGGTGTTCATATCCTCTTTGATGCATACAAAGATAAGGAATGAGTTTACTTCAGATGGGCTAAAACATCACTCTAATAACTTCTACCATAAAAGCAGTTGAGTGAAATCAGAGATACGGCAGCTTGTACAGGCTACGAGGCTTGAGGAGCAGTCTTCTGTCTGGTATGCTGCCCTTCAGGCATGACTCCCCTCCTTCCCCTAGACAGAAGGAAGTGGTGCATCACCGACACGAGCCCGCCTGACTCGCCAGATAAAGGCAACAGACAGGCTGGGCTGGGGGGAACACAGAGTACCCTGCCTGCAGTGCCAGCCAACTTCCTAGTCAACTGGGGCCGAGGCAAGAAGAAAGAATTTTCCCTCCTGCCCCCCCTTAATCTTTGACTACCCTGGCAATCGCTGGGGCTTGCAGTGCGCCATCAGGCTGGGCAAGGGAACCAAGGGGACAATTGCTTCTGAAGACAAACATAGACCAGGGTTGCATTCAGAAACTAGGTGGAGATACTGAACAGAACCAATAAAAGAATTTGAACTATACTGTTCGGAATTTCTCCCCACGTTTTGCAGCGGGTTGACCCCATATCAACTGCACAGCAAGAGAAAAAGAGGTAGAGCCTTGGTGAGGCCGTCTGTTGTGAGCCTCCATACCTGCTGTAAAGCACTTCCGCACACCGTAACGATTAACGTACGTTCACATTCCTGAGAAGAACCATCTAACATACGTCTGCTCTTAAAAAACACCCACAGATATACATAGAAAGAATCGAGCTGAAACCGCATTGTACGAGGTATGTTAAAATTAAGAGTTACTCCATGAGCAGTGGAAAAACTGGCACCTGATTTCCTACAGCGCTTCCCCTCCTGACCACAACCCCACCTCCTGCCCCTTTCCCGCATGCTATTCCCACCCTGAGCTGTGCACGTGGATGTGGCAGAACACGGATCAAACAAGCCTGAAGATGAACATATAAGAATGTCTCAAAATAAAAGCTTCAAGTGAAATTACATAAGGGACCACCTTCAAGCAGCACGTTACAATTTCTTGGTTTAAAGTACGGTAACGAAAGCTGCTGCTTTCACTGAAGGATTAGTTAACTGATAACATAATCTCTCCCAGTTATCGTGAGTGCCTACCTTTAATGAAAACTGACTAAAACAAGCTTCACATTGACTACCTTCAGCTGATGTGTTAAAAATAATGCTACATAAAACTAGAACTAAAAGAATTACATTCATAAGGAAGGTAGAGATAAATTACACTGTCTTTGATAAATTAGCTTCCCTTGATTTAAAGGGAAGCAAACCAGGCAAGTTGTTTGACAGTGTTTTTAACAGTCATAGATCTGACTGACGAGTAAAATACAACAAAGACTATTAATGGTATTAAATATCTGTTAACAAAGAACAACCTTTTCTTTCTAGCATTCATACTTTAAATCAGAGTGCTGCTGAAAGGAACAAAGAGTTCAGTATTTCTATAGCCAAACTCTGAACCTTCATAAAACCGTCCCAGCACTATCAATGCAAGGTTAGGCGCACTCTACAATCTTTACAGCCTTATCAATGGTCTAAAGCTTTTCAAAATCCATATGCCTACAAAATCTCCTGGAGCTGTTGCACATTGAGGATTTCACAGCATTATTGACCTGGGCAGCCTCTTTATCCTCAGTAAGTTATTTTAAGCAACTTTCTGCCAGCAAGCAAGTCTCTCTGTTAGCCTTTGTCTGTGTTATTGCTAAAGCACTGCTTACAATACAGCACAAAATGAGGAGGTACTGAGCAGAAACCAGAAAGAGGTCTGTCATGTTCCCTTTTTATTTCTTTTTTTCTCTATTTTCCTGATATGCTTCTAATATCCTACAGATCACTGCCCTGCTCTCAGGAATCTGGCTACGCACCTAAACCACCTCGTGAGAGGGAGCAACGTGAATGCACCGCAGACAAAACAGACCAAATCCACATTTTTTGTGATGATTCTATTTAACTTGCACCCTTTCTTTTGCCTTGTTAGCACTTTTATATATATATCATAGAGAAACAGAAGCTAGCAAGTGCATTTACCTACTGAGTAAGAAAACACATCACATGGCTTGGGAGGTGAGGAAGGGGAGAAGAAAAAGAAAGGTAAATATCTCATACTTCAAACTCAAAAACCAAACACACTGCTTTAATCTTAAATCCCGTATCAGATACAGGTCTCCAGCTCAAGGGCTGTATTTCTGTGGCATGATAAGACAAGCAAGCCTGAACCTGACACGTATCACCACATATCAAAAAGCAATCGCGTGGTCTTCCGCAGGCTTGTGCCTGGAGGTGTCAACCCATAAGGAAGTCTTCCTTGGATTGCAACTTGTGAGTAGCCACATCTGTGCTGCTTCAACTTTCCCACCTATAAAAATATATATGGAGTGATCCTGTTTGGGGAAGCAACTCTTGCTTGTCCTTCTACTTTCAAAGTTTCATAACTTGAAAGCTTGTGTGGCCAGTGACCCATAATACTCCTTGGTGTCATCAGAACTACTAAGACCTACCCTGTTTTAATCCAAGGTCACGCTATAAAATATACTAACAGTTTGCACAGGCAGAGAGAAATTTAGATTTGATACCAACTTCTGTATCACACTCGATAACTAGGCGCTCAGCTGAAGGCCAAGACATACAGAGGAAGCTGTCCAGGGAGAAGGGCAAAAGAAAGAGATTTAAAGTGATATAAATTGAGTCCACAAAATCTCTGCCAGTGATATTTTATTTCTGGATGTTAGATCAACTTTCCTATTTCCTTGTTAAACCTGTACCTTGCAGAGTGAATGGAAAGAACAGATGTTTTCTAAGTTATCAGTTCAGTAAGGTTTTCAAGTATCACAAAAACACATTTTAAGTAATGTTTTACGGAAGCAACTAATTCAGCACTGGCACCTCTATGCTACTTAACACGGTTAAGTGTTGGCAAAAATAGTGACCACAATGAATAAGTAACCTGTCAACCTGAGATATTCCAGATAAAGCACGAATGTATTCCAATTATCTACACCTAATTTCCGACAGTTTTGCTTCAAAAATACAGCACATAATCTGCTCCATATAGCTGTCAATCAAATAGACAAATTCTCCTAAGGTTTCATGGCAGTTATGTCCAAAGCAATTGCACTTTACAAGGCTAACCCCAGATTAATAACAAAAGTTTAATTCAAGCCACAGGTTTTTCTCTGCAAGCAACAAAAAACGGTTGCTACACTGATGGCATTAGAAAGCTTCTTCATTTCTGTTTGCTTCAGTAAAAGGGGCACTCGGAAATGGAACGAACCAAAAGGGGTTTCATCAGCCTAAGTGTTACGGATGTTGGCTGCTTAACAGACCTGACCTCGCACAAACCTGCTCACCTCCCTAGGTCCTGGGAGCTGGAAAAAAAGTAAATATCTGAGGACAAAGAGGGGAGATGTAAAGACTCTGCTTAGGGACAGCACAGGGCAAGACATTCAGACCTGCCAGAGCAAGACAACACAGAATAGTTTTGCAACACACAGTTGGAAGTGTAGTAGTAATGTCTAAGAAAATAGAGTGGTCAGGGACTGTGTTTCAGATGGGAGCAATGCAACACAAAGGAACATTTTTACGTAAGCATCTATACATCTAAGTAGAAGAATGCGCCTGTAATGTGGTTTTAGTGGAAAGCACAGAGGAGTTTTCTATCACTCAATAGTATATTTAAGTTCTTCTCAAAGGAGACACTTTGATGAAGAATAAACCTTTTCATGGGGCAGGCATGAAGTGTGTAAACAAGGTTTTCTGATAAACATATACAAGCAAATTAGATCAAGAACTTGTCAATTAATGCAATTCTTCAAATAATGTCAACAGGGGCTGCTTTTTATGGCATGTTGGCGAAGACAACTGCAAGGAGGCAACTGCAACATGTTACATCACAGCAAGCAGCATTTGTTTACTCACTTGGAACAGACAGAAGAGATTTTCTAGAAAAATATTTTCATACGCCACTTTCGGCGACAATAATTGAACGAAGGCAGACAATGGCCAGAAAGCATTTGAGGAAGGAGAAGGTGAAGATCATTTCTGCTGAAATGTCAATTCGTGTCTTTGTAAAAGTCATTCAGAAGTTCATTCGACTTCATAACGATATGATAAACAAAGACCATTAGGTAGAAGAATGCAACAGCTCCTGGCATTTTGGTAAAGCGGTCTTCAGGCCACTTAATTTCTTTAAAAAAAAAAAAAAAAAGAGTCCATAGCAGACACATCCCATGAAAACTGACACTCGTCCAGTGAAGCACAACTTGCAGGAAAACTGGCTTATGGAGATAAACTGGCACCCCAAGAGTTTGCTGTGCTGAAACTGCTCGTTTAACAGCCTGACAGAGCACGGGGCCTTCGGGAGACTGAAGGCCCTGGTCCAGCTCCTGGCAGGGCCTGACTTTCTTCCATTAATTACATGTGTGCACACGTCGGCCCGTAGCGCAGTCCCCCAGAGAAGCCTCTGATGGGCTGGGAGAGCAGATTACTACTGGCTTACGGCTCAGATACAGCACGTTATGCAACCGAAAGGCTTAACAAGCCTCCATTTCATTCTTTTAAAATTAGTTTGGAGGGGAAAAAATGACCGGTCATGAGGAAGAACACCAAAAAAGCGTCATAACCTCCTCCCCAAAAAAACACAGTGCAAAGCTGACAGATAAGGCCTCAGTTTTCGATTACCGGGGTGAGGGCAGGGTCAGGAGGCTCTGCCAACTGCCCCATCCACCACAAAGCCTAATGGGAAGCCAGGACTCGCTCCTTATTTTCTGCTCAGGCACTGTTTCCTTCATGAGCTTCTTTACAGTTTTTAAAAAGAAAGACAAGACCATGCTCTGCAAGCCTAGTATTCTTGAAGTCTGCCTTGGAGATCACTCCATCTTCCACCGCAGACCGCGGAGAGGCAGAGAGGTCTGTGCCACCTGCCTCACCGCCCATGATGCCAGCAGCCACCGGGCCCTGAGGATGCTGCCACTCACCACATGCAAGGCCTCGGCAAGCCCCGGCTTCGGGCAGGCAGCAAACGGCGCCAGGAGCCAAAGGTGACCCTCCAGGCAAGCTGCAGCCTGATTTTACAGACAATGCACAGTTTTCTTCATTACTTTCCCCGTACGGGCCGGTTTGAAGCAGCACACCATTTGCATTCAGAGTGAGAAACCTCATTTTGTCATCAGAAAGCCGAGGAAAAGTTTCCAGCAAGCTGTCCCCAGGCACGCACCCACCGGACGTCAACCTCTCCCAGCCCGCTTTGTGCTGGCTCTGCAGCAAGTCCAGCTAGCACTGAATACCCAAAGAGGCCTTGCTTTTTGAAACCCATTTTGGGTGCTGTGCTATTTCCCTCTCTGTGCTCATTACAGCTGCGATTCAGGGGTCACACAAAATGGACAGTGCTTGGGTTTGTAACAGCCAACTGCAGTCCTTCGGCATGCGCTGAAGCAAAGTATAAAAGTGGCACTTAAAGATTTGACCAGAAAAACCAATAGTACTGCTTTTTTGTCTTTTTCTTTTTTAAACCAGTATGCAAGATTCAAACATGGGACAGTTTAGGATACGTCACATCACTTCTCCATCTTACAGTATCTTAAGTAATCAACTTAATATCCTATTATTGATTTATAATCAGGATATATAGTACCCTATATATCCTAGGATATATCATATCCTACTATCAATTTATAATCAGCCCTATCACCTGAAAGTTACAACTCTCATTCACCAAAGGAGCCACTAAGAGGAGTAAGCTTCTCCCTCACTCCCAAGCCTGCTCCACTGGATCACGCAGCTGAAGGGTTCCATTTTGCTGACAAAGGTTGTCATTCATGACATTATGCAGTGCTGAAGGAGCCAAACAGATTAAATGGACATCTGCCTTTCCAGTCTGCTATAAAAGTGGTTTAATACCAAGCACTGTTTAAACAGTAAAACTGTCTGCAGTTGCTGCTCTATAATCTGTGAGCAATCAATCAATCTCAATGCCGAGCTTCCATTACTGCTTCTCTGCAAGCAGCTGGAAAAATTTCCAGGGCGCATACTCCTTGTTTACACCCCAATGGTAAAGAAGAATTAAACATAGATTCAGTCTGCATTCACAGCAATCCTGGCACATGTCAAGTCTCAGGCTTATGTTGTCAAAGCAAAGCACAGAAGATACCATGAAACCTCCAGTTCTGGCAGCTATTTGCCATGTTACTTCCCCTCTGAATGCATTATGGCAATAAAGACGCCAAGGGCTTGCCGAAAGAAAACAGAGCAACCCGTCAGAGCCCTCATCCTGCCACTCTTTGCAACCTCAGCACCTCAGAAGAGAGCACAGGACGCAGCTGTGGTCCCACGCCACCCATGGGGCTCAGCTGCTCCGGGCTGAAGCCCTCCCAAGCAACAGCATCAAAGTCGACATCTTTTTCAGACTTGTTGCTTGATGTTGTAATGACGGTGGGATTACAACTGTCGTGCTGGGGATTCAAAGGCTTACTTCTTTTAACAACGTAATCTGCATTGACACGTTTTGGTTAAGATGTTAAGTGTTCCTCACTCTCAAAGCTACGCGGACACTGCCAGCTGAAGCTACACACACCAGCAGCTGACGTCCCTGCTCAAGAAAACTAAAGGCGTTACCATTTAAGCTGGGGAAGGCTGAGGAGATGTGGCACTCCAGATCAGCCGTGGAATTCGGGTTGGAGTGAGGTCAGAGCTAAAGACAGGTAGATCCCAGAGGCTCGGTGTACCTTGTGACAGGGTCACACATGGATTACCCACTTCCCCAGCTGGATGGCGACAGGCCCAGGCCATCCCTCTCATGCAAGAGGTAGCTTCCAGAGTGGATTAACGATGAACCTTTTCGTGTTCCTTTATTCTGTTGCACATAGATTGTTGCACAGTGCTGTCTGACATGTATAACTAATATCCATTACCTGTTCATCCCTTCATTCCCTCCCCAAAGCCAGGATTTCAGGTGGCAGAGCCCCTTGCTTTACCTGCAGTGGGCAGACACATTATCTCACAAATGCACAAGTTAATATCATTCAATTTAGATGCAACAAAAGTGAAATCAGTTCACCATAACAGGGATATCAGCCACTGATTTCACACATTTCAGCTGACAACTAGTTCAAAGGCAGCTCCTGCCCCACGTATTTATTCATCAATAAATTCAGAGTTTCCAGCAAGCACTCAGCACAGCGGTCGGTCAGGACAAGGAGCCAGCAGAAGGGCACGGCTCCACGCAGTGCTGGTGCTCAGCTCTGCTGTTGACTGCAGCCACCCAAGCTCGATGGTGCCTCCTGCATGGGCTGGGGCTTTCCACTGGCCTGGTGAAATGTCCTATGGCCCGAACTGCAACATCCGCCACATACCAAACCTAAAGTATTTTTCCAACGTTATCTGCATCTACTCCTACTCTTTGTAGCCCTCTGTCACAGGGAGGCAAAGGATCAAAGCGAGTCCCCAAAGTCACATGCACATTCCTTTCCCTCTCAGTATCTCTATACAATTAGCATAATCACTACAAATAGACTTCTCTTGTAATTTTGAACCCACTGGCCTGACACTGGATTATCCAATTCAGTGCTTTAATACAGCGGCACTCTCAGATGAAACTACAGAGAAGGGGAGACAGAAAGTCACAGTGTATTTCAGGCACATAAGTTGACTTCAATTCAGAGTAGCTAAATTTAGGACCAAAAGGTCCTTCTACAGATCAATGGAGAGAGGTGTGCTTCTCCAGAAGGCTGGAGACAGTCCTGATTTTATATGTCTGAATTCAGACCGCCCAGTTAACAGCTGAACAGTCCTTCCAACACATTTTAAGCAAAGAAAGTCAATCTTTGACTGAAATAGCAACTATAACATCAGGTTCCAGTAGGTCTGAATGAGTTTTGGAATAACACAGTGGAGAGGCACATTGCAAAGCCAGCAGATCTTCTGCATTTTCCAAGGGAACAATTACTGTGACAACAGCACATTTACAAGACTCGGAAAGAAACCTCAGTATCTCAGTGCTGCCATATGATGCACTGAAAAAAAAACCCAAACCCCAGGACTTCAGGCTGCAGACCCATACTTTTGCAGCTGAGGGTTCCAATAAGAGACCTCTGTTTATCTGTAATGACACAGTGTAACCCAACCAAGTAGGTGACTTCCCCGGACTGGGACAGTGGGTACTCATTTCTCTGGATGCTTTATAAGGAAGGGGGAAAAAAGCAACCACAGCATAATTCCTGACTGCAGAGTTCTTGCAGCAAGAAGCTGTATTTCTCTGGCCATACACAACAGCAGCTATTTCAGCTCTGAAGTACACAAGCACCCAGACATCACTGTCATGCAACTAAATGTGACCCAGCTGTATAGAAAACCAATTCCGCTGGCTAATTAGCACAGCAATGTGCCAAAAAAAAATTCTTTCAGGTAAACTTTTTATCTCTTCTTATGCTACTTATAGTCATTTGATGACTGCTATGAAAGTTATATTGTTCCACAGCTGGAGCACTGCAAGTATCCTCCAGCTGTTAATTCTACCCTGTCCAGCCATTAAATGAATGGTAACATATATCAGATCCTTTCTCAATGCCACCCAGTGTGTACAGGAGAATGCACACTGAACATAATGCTTTAGAAATAAGATTTTCCACGTGCCACTTGGAGGAATGGAAACCAAAGGAATAGCTGCATTGCGATACAGTAATCAAAATCTAGAAGACAGACAGCTATTCAGACTTGCGCTATCTCACAATGGTTTGTAAAACCTGCAGACTGTGTATTTTACTTTATTTTCTCATGCACAGTAAGAATGAAGTGTAATCTATTAAGGCTTAAAATTAAACATGTCATATTGATCATACAGTGAGACAGGAACCAGTGAAACCAGTTCAAA
The DNA here is from genome assembly GCA_027574665.1 of Rhynochetos jubatus. Lineage (NCBI taxonomy): Eukaryota > Metazoa > Chordata > Aves > Eurypygiformes > Rhynochetidae > Rhynochetos > Rhynochetos jubatus. The sequence continues at coordinate 25,184,010 of CM050648.1, forward strand.
ATTCACGGTTCCTTTCTATGTAAATTTAGCTTAATTCCTAAAATCAACAGAGGCAGTAAGACCAGCCTTCAAACACAACTGAGACAGCCTCTTGAAATTCTGCAATACAGTTAGCATCAGAAATCTCCCAGGTGTGAAATGAGAAACTAATGGAGTTTGCTAGCGGTGAAAAGAATCAACCCCAAATTGCACAGCAGGAAACTGCTCCCGTTAAACATGTTGATTATCATTTAGCGACATTTTACCTAGTAAATCCTTCATGTACCATAAGCATGTCTTATCTTTGATAAGAGCATTGTATACCTATCAATTACAAAACAGCAGAAATATTGACCTAAGGCCAACCTGTAAATGAGAGATGTGCTTGTGCTGAAAAGTGCTTGAAGCTTCTGGTAATCTGTGCTACCTGTGGACAATAAGGACTTACTCCCTCAGCACAAGACAGCACTACAGTTCCTATTCCTGTGTCACCTTCTTCTCTTTCGAGCCAGGCTATTGGTAAATGCTCACACAGTATGAAAACCCCCTAAGGATACCTGCCTATAATGCACTTACAGACAATGGTGTCCTGGTCAGCAAGATGAAATTACCTTACAGCGGCTTAGAAAGCCTTCCGAGAGGGACACATTGTCCTAATGTAATAGGAGGCTGTGGGAACAAACAAGCTGAGAACAAAACAAGACAATTATACAAAAGCAACTTCCCAGCTAACATCATAGAGGCAATTACAGGATATCGGCGTGCTTCCTGGCCCCAAGCTGAAGTACCGTCCCTGTTTGTCAGCAATAGGGGAAAAGAGAAAAAGCACAAACAAGTATGGAGAATTTAAAGCCCATTCCTGGAGAGCTCCAGCTGCCCAGAAGGCCTGGCTTAAACAGAGGGATTCAGCTCCAAAGACGCCTACTTTTAGGCAGGCATTTACCTTGAGCTCAGTGTTCAAAATCTTATTTTAATCCATGGAAATCTAGTCACTGCAGCCGGGGTGCCCTCTTCAGCTTCCTAAACACAGGCACGTAGCACTACTCAGGATGCTGCAGGTGCCCGGCTCCAGAAGGACATCTGCCTTCTGCAGGTCCTGTGGCACCTTCCAAGGCTCTGCAGACCCCCACAGTGGCAGGCTTTGGAGAGCACCCCAGGGTGTCACCCAACAGGTCTTCTAGAGCCTATTTACACCACCTGGAAAATCCTCGGATTACAAGGTCCAGGCCACGCACCCAGGTGCTCCTCACAACAGCAGATGTCAACACAGACTTCTGTATCCCATGTGAGCAAGACGATTACACACGATACAAGAACTACACTCAAGATTTTTCATTAAGGTTGCCTTTTTTAACTAAAAATGCCATGCACAAAAAAGAATGTTTCCAAACCTTCAAAGCTAATTTAAATAACCTGTGGTTTATAGAAGTGAGAGGAACACTAACGTCTTTGTAACGCAAATCTGTTAGACAATTTTTCCAATAACTAGAAAACCAAGAACCCCAATCTTTGCCTTCCTCACCACAACTTGGAGTTGCTTAAACTGGTTCCCCTTGCTGCTGTGGGAAAGACCCTGAGAACCAGCAGTAGCTCCTGCACCAGGGAAGGAGCACGTCTAAGCTGTGCAGCAACTTGTTGAGCTCTCCTACACATCACCAAGTTCCTCTCTACCCCTGACTCCTCCAGCACATCCCCATCAGAGGCTACAGCAGCCACAGCTTCTTCTGGAAGGAACAATCCTCCTCTCCTCTTTGCCATGGTGAAAAGCCAACAAGGGCACGGTGGGAAAGAAGAGAGCTCCCTTCTCACCAGTCTTGCACTGTCCTGGCTTTGCAGTGAATTGTTTTCACCAGCCCTGAGCTCCACAACTACACAGAAAATAATTTTCTGTAGACACATGCATAGGATTAGAAATTGCCACATTAGTCATACCTACAACCTAAGAGCTGGAGAATATATTCTGATTTGGAGCAAGCTTTACTATCATTTCAGTGCACATAGCGACGAGGTGATTTGCAAAGATTTACATGATTTACATGCAGCTTTTCAGCAGTTCTCAGCCACATGGTCCCTTTGCAAAACCAAGACAAGTCTTCAAAGGACTTTGTATAAAAAGACTTGCGGCTTGCAATCCTGAACAGGATCCTGCGTTAGATGGGCAGCTCAAGACAACAAAGTGAAACACTACCAGCTGGGTTTGTTAAAATACCTGTAAGATCTTTAACTTCCAGTGTTTCTCGTTGTACAGATCACCAGCAATATCTATACAGAGACTAGTAGAAAATCTTGGTGAACATCTCATTCCTTCTTCAAGGCCAGAAAGACAGGTCCAGGCAGGATTTGCAAAGGCTGATGCATTATTAATGATGTTTCGCTCTCTGCTGGATTAAGCCACAATTTGGCCAGGCAGGGGGGTTGATGGTAGCTCTCCCCTCTTCATCAAGATGTTGATGAAAGCTCCAAATACAGCTTCCAAAACAAATGCTATTACAACATTTTTAGGGTGTAGGCACACCCCAAAACCTCATAAACCAACAAGAGGGTTTTTCTTCTCTTGACTGAAGGCCAAGCATTTCCTTCCTTCCCAGGCTCTCAAAAACACTAGCAAAGGTATTTTTCTTCAACCATAAATCAGACTCTGCCTACTAATGTACTGCAGCATGGTATGTAGAGTGTAATTTGTACAGACAGTCAGAAGAAAAATGCATGGCTGTGCTCCATACTGCACTCACCTCTATTAAAAACAGGCATTTTGCTTTATTGCAATAATTCTAAAAGGGATAAAAGGACAATTTTAGAAAAAAGATAAAGCTCAATACATAAGACATATAAACAAAAGTCCTTCACAAAATCCAGACAGAACCAAGGAAGAACAAGTCCTAGATTTTAATTCCTTTATATGCTTGAGGTCTGTGATTAAGTTAAACATAGGAGCAATTAACTTGTGTGCAAGTAACACGTAAGCTTTACTGCATATACAATGAGAAAGCCTTGACAGCTTCCTACAGAACAGGCATTCCCACAGGGGCTTTTAATTTCTTTTAAATACAAGTACCTCTTGTGAGGAACAGAAAACAATACACAAACTCCTCATGACAGCTTGAAGATCGGAACACCGCCTGTGGGGGACAGAGGACTTGTTTTATCTTTACCTGTTTTAGAAAGCTTGCATATACTTCTAAATTTCCTTGATTTTCACATGAGGCATAGCTGCTGCAATAACAACAGCCACAGCTAACTAGAATTCCTCAGCAAGCTGCATACTCTATGTATGTTCTGTCTTTTTAAAGCAGAAAACATGTTTCCAGTTTAAACTTCCTCAATTAACTCCATTTTCCAGAACTAAAGTTTTTCCTGTGTGAAGCCAGACACCATCTAAATATTTCTACTCCTCTTAAATACACAGGCAGGGTTTGTCTGTGTCTTGCTGATACATACAACATACTTTGAACCAGTAGTATTAAAACAAATGTCTCTTACTTTGGGAAGGAACAAGCATTATTTTCAAAGTTGATACAGCATAAGCATAAATTTAGACTTACTTACTTTGGGGTAACTTTCTCCAAAAGCAAAATCCTAGGGCTGCTTCTGACAACAGGAAAAAAAAGACCATTGTTTTGTTGAACCTACTGACTGAGAGATGTTCCCTCTTCAGCATCTGTAATGAAACCCTCCTTGCGTGGGTCGAACCCACAGCACAGGTAATACTACGGCCCTTGAAAAAAGCCTTAAGTTATGGAAACCTGTTCCTGGCCATTACTGATGAAAGAGGAAAAAGAAAAGTTTAGCCAAATTCAGGCTTTAGCATATTCCTCTAAGACTATAGGTTGCTGAAACACTGAAGTCAAACCACAGCGCGTTGTTTTCCCCCTCCAGAAATAATTAAATCACATTAGAGAGAAAAAAAAAATAGACCAGAGGTAGCCTACAAAATCTTTTATATTGACACTAATTGAAAAAGATACAAAACCGAATAAGTTTAGGAAAACATTAACCTTAATTATACTGTGAAAATCCATGCCTGTTAAACAATCATCCATATCTGATACTTACCTTATTATGTGCCTGAATTAAAACTGAGTACCTAGCTCAAGGGAATCCCTGCTTAAAAATTAAATGTAAGTAAACCGAAGCACAATAAGCTTCCATGATTTAAAGGCAATACTCTTAAGTACAGTCATGAAACAAAAGTCGTACTACAGCATCTCATTTGAGATCACGTTTAGAAAGACAGACCATTAGAGGACCGAATCTATTAGCTGAGAATGCTGCAATTCCTGCCAAGATGTTTGATAGAAACCAGGCACTGATATAACCTAATCTGTACAACTTCCCATTAGCAATACCACTTCCTAAAAGGAAGGCATTAAGGCTGAAGGGCTCTCGCAGCAGCAACCGCAATTCACTATACAGAGCAAAGCAAATCTAGCAGAATTACTTTTGTAAAAGTTAAAATGGTCATCCCAAGATGTCTTGGCAAATCAGAATTATTTAGCATTCCTTACCAGAGACGGACTTGCAGCATACTATAGAATTTGCAAGTAATTTAGTTACGTACTTTATATAGGCACTCAGCAGGGACTTGTTACTCAGTCACCCTCCTTCTACCTTAGCTCTTGGCCACACTGAAGGCAACGCTGCTGTCACTTCTGGTTTAGATAAAGAGACCTTAGTGCTCACCCTGTGCTGTGGTGAGAAATACTCTGACACAGCACAGATCTGTATTTTTATCTCTCTGCAATCTCATTGAAGACTACAGCTTTCTTTTAAACAGCTGAAGTATCAAGTTTTAGCAAGAGGGCCACAACACTGAGCTCTTAGTACTCACCTCTCCTGAAACTCAGATTACCAGGAAAAAATGCTCCCTTCTTATTAACTTCTTATTATGAAATAGCTATTCATAGATTCCTGAAATACCTGCAATTCTTTTCATTCACTATGAAGAAACTCTTATAAAGCTTAATGAATTGCAGAAACATTATACACTAACAAAGGCAAGATGCTTCAAGAAACAGGAGGAATGTTCATTCAGTATCACACAACACTGAAGAAAATTACATAGGAAGGTAAGGACATAAAAAAGTATATTTTTATTAAAATTTCCCACAGAATATATGTAAAAGATAAAAACAGAAAAAAATAACTTTATAATGCCTACACTTTCTAAAACTGAGCAGTTCAAAGTGAGTTATGGGAAGGGAGTGAAAAATATGGGTCTGTGGTAAAGTACTGTTATTTCCCTATAAACATGTCAGAAACCATAAATTATACTTTCCTCATCAAGTTCTTCAAAGGATGGGCAAAGCAGGGTGTGGTGACATGCTAGCAGAAACCCCACACTGCAGATCACACTGTGCTTTCAGACTCAAACAACACCTTACATGAGGTGTACTCATGTACCCTCCGGAGGAGCTCAGCCCTCCATCACAAACAGAGCTGCTCACTGGAGAGGTCAGGGTTTGCCGCGCAACATGTGAACATCCAGGTGTTGGTCGCTGCCTGCGACTACTCAAACAGGTGGAAGGCCTCACTAACACAGCAAAAAACTCATCACCTGAGCTCTGAGGCTGAAGTGGTATGCGAAAGATGGAGAGAGAAAGAAAGGAAGGAAAGGACATATTAGGGCAGGCGTAATAAAGGTCTAATTTTGCAGTATAGCTTCAAATTTTATGGTAGCAAAAGCCACCTACTAGTAAAGATGAGTGACATAAAAGCTGAGCAACTGCAGAAACAAAACATGATGAATAAAACCGTGACTGTAGAAAGGCAGCTTTTCATCGTTAATAACACCCCAAGTGGATAAATTATGGTGAAAGTCCTATTACATGGAAATTCAGCCACCTGGGAATTCGAATAGTTAGCAGCCAGGTCTATTTTTAAACACATTCATCTGCCAGGCCTAACAGCCGAGCGGGAAGGATCTGGCAAAGCCAAACCCTCTGGAACAGAGCAGAACTTACTATGGGCTTCGGAGGGACAACCTCACTGCACTCACCACAGAGTATGTGCCTATAAATCCTGCCGGCTCCCCAGTCCAGGAGCAGAGCAACCAGCTTCAGAGGGACACAGGAGTCAGCAGAGTTTCAAGCGCTCTACCCCACCCCAGTAAACTAGACCTCATCTCTGCCTGATCTGTGTGGGACACGACACCAAAGCTGCTCTGGCAGGAAACAAAGAACAGCATCAGAAATATAAACAACTTCCACAAATGGTGAGTATTTAAGAGCAGAATTAAGGCCTTAGTCCATGTGTGACAGGTGACATCAACTTTGGAGTACCCAACTCTGTAATGTCACTGAGGTCCACGTGCACAACCTCTTCTAGACCAGTGTCTATACCTGGTATGAGCTGGCCAACTCAGGGCTAGACCAAAGCCTACACCTGCAGATTCCCTGGCATTACAGTGCAATTCCAACCCTTGCAAACATCCACTGCTCGTGTCATGCAGAGTAGGAGGAGCAAGGTGGTAGCCATCCAAGAGTCTGGGCTTTAGCCAGGCCTGAGCTGCAGCTCCAGAGACAGGCAAGATGCCATGGGTTTATCTCTACACTGCTTAGTAGTTTGAGCTTGGGGTGGGTGGAGCATTTGGGAGGGGAGAAGAGCAGGCAACTGCCAGTTACCAAGTAAGCAAAACAAGAGTGCTTCACAAATAAATCTGCAAGGAGACCTTGGGATGGAAAGTATTACTTAACTGAAACAGGGACATTGCACATGTTGTGTTTCCGCCACATGCAGGAATGTCAGGTAACAGAATTACAGAGGCAATGACAACCACTGCTTTCCTTCACGTGAGGCACAGAAGAAACACCCTTTCTTCCAGTTAGCATGGTGGAAACTTGTCAAGACTCACAGGCTTCTGCCATTTCAATTCCCTCTCTGAAGGGTTGACCAAAACAAGTGAGCCACTTGCACAGGACTCTGTTCTGGAGTTACCCATCTTTTCCGCCGAGACAATTCCATGACCATCTGCAGTGACCTGCATCCCCCCTCTCAGCTGCATTCTGAACTTTAATTGTCAAACACAGCTCATACACTGACTTCGGTATATATACATCATTTGATCCGTTTTTTTATTTTTTAAAAGAAGCAACAGTTCCTAGGACAAACCTGCAAGGCAGCCAGCTGCCTCTTCTCCGTGTCTGTCAGCTTCTCTTGCTCAGCTGGGCTATGCAGGCTGCTCCTCCCAACACAACAATTGCTGGGGTTTGCTTCCCTCACAGTCTTTTCATGGAGACACGTACGGTACTGAATAAAGCAACCTGTGCAGTGTTAGTCTAACTGCTCATGCCATTCGGTGCTTATACTGAATTTCGTACCATTCTCTCCTCCCTTCAGAGAACTAAAATCAACTACACATTATTTTGTAAATTCATAAATAAACAAACAGATCTCCAGCAGACAAGAGCATGCTCTGGCCTGTCTTGGCTCAATCCAAACTAACGAAACCACTTTGTGGAGCATTTTAACAGAGCCAACAAACCCTCCAAAGGAACACACCGGGTCAGTTTTGGCCCAGTGCCCTGCTAGGGCTTGCCCACAACCTGTGACTCTGTGCTTGGACCTCCAGTAGATGCCCGCGCGCATGCCTCACTTTATGCACAAGGAGTCCCACCAGGGACCCCATCTGGGCTTCCTTAATGTGCTTAACATGGAGCATGTGCTTAAGTAGTGGATTGCATCTGATTTTCTCTTTTTTTAGTCTTTTTTTTTAATGTTGTATTTTCAGAGCAGTCCTTTACAAGTTCTCTTCATTTTTTGTTTTATTTACAACTCCAAAATGCTTTAGGATGCCATACAAGTATGTGCTGGTACTTTAAATCCCTATGATCTTCTCATTTGGCACTATTAACAATGAAGAGTTCCTAGAAAATGATGTAGATGCAAGAATAACAAAGAACAACATGTGGGATCCATCTAACCTGAACATCACCACCAGTTTCCCCAGACAGCATCCATTGCACATATCTAACACGAGGCCCAGCCGGAGCCCAGCTTATAGCTGTCACAACCCAAACTGTCACAGTCACACGAAGTTTTATTTAAAGACTGACAATCACCAGGAGCTGAAGAGAGCCAAGTGGGGCGGTGGATCAACCACTGTTTGCTGTTATGCAACCAAAGCTCTTCAGCAGCATCTAGTCATAAGTGAAATAGAGACTGGGGTTGTCCTAAATCCCAGTAAAATAAAGACCATCATCCAGCAGAGCAAAGCACATGCACTAACTGATGTTGACTCCTGCAACAAGGAATCACTGCCAGCTTGACCTCTCTCCCTTGATGACTGGAATCCTCCAGCCTCCTGATTCAGTTTGGCTTCAGCTACCAAGGCCACGTGACCAAGCCGTGGCCCCTGGCCCACAGGCAGATCCCAGGCAGCACTCATCCCACAGGACCATCACCTGCCAATGGCAGGACAGCCCAGACCCTCAACTACAGGAGTAGAAAAGGGTCAGTGGGTCAACCGAGCAGGGACATGTTCCCACACGGCAGCATGGGGGTCCCAGGTGTGTGTCCAGCATATCTGTTCCACAGCAAGGGCATAGATGGCAGAGGAGCCAGCCCAGCTCTCCTTCACCTCCGCAGAGATGCCACAGGGGGCTTGGGGCACCTGCCCACCCCACTGCCAGCACTAGGGACATACCTGGGAAATTAAGATGGCCACAGTTCTCTGAACACCATTCTCCCACCGGTTCAAGCATCCACTTAATTTGGGGATTAATTTCCTCAAGCCGTACCCGTGAAACATTCGACACTTCCCTGTGTCCATCAGAGTCACTGATGGATACCTAGCATGACCAAAGCACGTACATAAATGAAGTTCTGCCAAATCTACGTTCTATGTGCACACAGATAGAACAACAAAAATAGCTTGTAAGAGGGGTGAAGAGAGCTGCGAGCAAGTAAGGAACTATTTATTTTTTAATTTTTTTTTTAGGGATCATTTTGGTTAAGCCTATTAAAAAAAAGTCTCTTTTGAAAGGCGTAACAAATGAAAAGTTTTGCGTGCTTGTCACTGTGCACCTGTACAGTGCAGACTTCCAAGCATCTCCTCTTTGCTGAGAAGCCACCAAAACTTCCACCTTTCTCTGACATACCCTATTTATTTTCATTGCTCAGTGTTTATTCCTCTAAAAATCAAAGTAGTAGAGAGATAGATGTGTATGTATCTATTATCAAAACAAGTAGCAGGTTGGCTATCTTTGTCGTGCTTTCACTCTGTAAGAAAAACACCACCACCTTTCTGTATTCCCCTTTCTACCTGAGATTATTCCATCCTTCAGTGTCTCCAAAACTATAGGTTTGGGGTTTTTTTTTTTTCGTATGCTAGAGTAAGAACGCTGGGAGTAAGAACTCCAATTACCATAACTTGAACTTCACTCAAGTCGATGGCATTCACTCAAGTCGATACAACCACAAGTAAAAGCAAGAGCATCCCACATTTCTTAAGGGAAATTAAGAAATGCTCTAGAAAATTTTGCTCAGAAGCAGACAAGGAAAAGTTTGCCATTAACATTAGCTGCTTTGTGCTGCAGTTCTTTAACACCCAACAGTGAACACATCTTGATCCCAACTCTCCATATTTGGTGGCAGTAACAAGTAACATTGATGCAACAGACAGAAATAAGTAAGTACTGGTTTGTGGTAATGAGGAAAGGAAGAAAAAGACATCACACAGCAGTTACACAGTTTAGAGAAGTGCTTTTTGCTATACAAATTCAAAGCGTAATCATTTCCTGTAAAGCTTAAAGCAATAGATTTTCATCCAAAGGTTACCAACAAAGTTGAGTCATGTTCACTTCTACAACTCCTTGCTTTGAATTCAACCAACATCAGGTCAAGTTCCCCCATAACTTAGGTGGCTGCAAGGTCAGCCTCTACTTCACCAAAAGTAGAGGGGTCCCCGGCATCCCAAGATGCCCACATCATCCTTAGGGCACCCTTCCCACCAGGCGCAGGATGAGAGAGACTGAGCCAGGAACAGGCACACGAGCGCAGGCACCACAGCCCCGGTGCCACCGTTTACCTGCGGCATGTTCAAAGGACCCATCGCCATGTACTGTATTGCATGAACGCCTGCTAGCTATGGGATGAATTATGCATTTGGGATAGCACTGGGTTCTATTTTGGTGGCACTGAGATGGCCATGTGCAGCTGGAGGACTGAACTCTATTTTCTTCCAAGCAAGAGACTTTTAAGTTTGCTGCCTGAGGGTGGGAAAGCAGCTCATGCTATAAAACAAGAACCTTTTCACTTTGTTACCGGAGTTTCTAATTTAATGTAACTGGGGTAATGGGTAGCCAATTTTAGGCGGGTGGTTTGGTTTAAATATTAACTCTGGTGGTACATAAGGCTTCATTCAAAGGGTAAATTCAGCTGCATAGCAACAGTTTACAAAACAAGTGTAATGCAGGGGAGAACTGCAGTGTAATTACACCCTTGAAAGTTACTTTTAATCCACAAAGTTTCATGTGCTGTGGGCACTTTAAAATAAATAAATAATCCCTCAAACACAACACACTGACTGAAAAGAAAATTAATACAGTATCTAGTGTTCCTTACACAAAATTGCTAAGAAGCGTTGACATTTTTAAATGGTAAAAGCATATAACTAAATCCGGCTCCATAATCCGGGCAGATCATGCTGAGGGTGGAAATCCCTGAACTGCTAGGCAATAGGAACTTTACATTTGAAAAAGTCAAGTCCCTAACTTGTTTTGATTCCCCATGGCAATTCTGCAGCAAACCGCCACTTAATGCATCAGCAAAATACCCCTTACCAATCATTCCTGTTTAAAAGACCCAGCAGCAGAGCCCAAGCTGTTGTTTGAGGCTAACGCCGCCGCTGATCATGGTAAATCAGCTCAGCTTTGGGGTGGATATTTTCTTCTGGTGTGTTTGTACCTAGCCTTTTGTTTCTTAACAAACAAACCTATACAATTCTGGTCAGTTCTTTTTAGCTCCCTCCTTGTCCTGCCTTTTTTCCCCCTTGTAACATCCGATGCTTTCACTTACACATGTTCTGCCGTTGCCATCAAACAGCCATAAAGCATACAGATGAATTACTGTTTTCCTGTCTTGTAGAAATTCCTGACGCCTCCACCCCAAACTCTACACACACTCACATGGTCCACATCCTGGAAAATGGCAACTGTAGTACAGCCAGACTAGTCATCCCCTGATACTAAAGCTGAACCAGCAATCTCAAATAGACAAATGGTTTATTTTAGTACTGCCTTCCTACACGCCTCTCCACAAAGACTCTCTAGTCCTTACAAAACACGTGTCAGTTCTGGATGCTTAAGCTTCAGAGATGAGTATATTGACGCTTAGAAGCGGAATTAAAAAGAAAAATGTGTTCAGAAACATAGCTGTGTGACATTCGTAACATCTACCTAAATTCCCAAGGAGAAATCACAGCATCGTTTGAATAGATCCATTTCAATCCTCCCTGAGAAGCAAACCAATTCACAGCTCTGAGAGGTTTAGTCCTGGAGAACTGGCCCCTTTACAAGTTCTGGGAAGTGCAAGACACCCACATCTCCATCCAGGCTTGGTGACAAGCACTGAAAAGGGACATTCCCACCACAGCAAAAAGCAGCAGGTGGGAAAGACGTTGCTTAGTGTAGAATGGTGCAGAGAGCAGGAGAGAGATGCCTTTCCAGCTGAAGCTGCCTCCTGGAGAACCCAATTTATCAGGCATGAATGACTGATATTTAGCAGTTAATAAATATTTATTAGATAAAAGCTAAGTAAGTTTTAATAGCTCATATAAAACATTAGCTAATTTTCAACATGTAAGAGCATTATAACTGCATTCACTGTGATGCATAACCCTTAACTTGGTTAATTTGTATGCCGAAAGCCTTGAATCACATAGATTTCCAATAACAGCTGATAAAACACAGGTACTGTACTTTGTACATAAGCAGAACAAAGTAGTAACTGATCTGTTGGTGTTGCAATAGGAGCTAGAAATTTCTTAAGTTATGCTGTAAGTACTGACATTACAGCCATATTGGTTTATTTTCACATCAGTTCAGATGTGAAATTCCATAACGGGGTATTTGGTTTTTTTCCATCTAAATACTCAGCTCCAACCTGCTGCTCTATCACGCTTCTCCTAGTGAAAGCAGTCCTCTGCTTTCACACGAGTAGCTACAGTAGCAGACACACCTCCACGTCCCCACAGCATCTTTGAGGAGTCTCACAGATAAATCCACCATCACCTTTGCTCTCACCTCTCATGTTACTTGCAACACTCTCATGCTTCCCTGACGAAGCGCCAGCTTGGTTTGGAGAAGGTGAGCGGCTCAGGGACTAGTGAGATCATGCTACTTCACCTCCCAGCACCTCTGCTGGGAGCAACAGTGCCGAGTACCCGCTCCCTCTCCATCAGCGCTTCCTTGGCTCTTGGGCAGAGCACAGAGAGGAACTGACTGTAGTCACATCCTCCACATAATGAAAGAAACCCAAAAACCAACGAAAACAAAAGTAGAACGAATCAAAAGTTACAGCAAGTGGGTTTTCTTGGGGTTTTTTCCTCCTTTTCAGGGAAAGCTGCCTCTCTCCCGTCCGTTGCTGCAGCCACTTTCAAAGCACGCATAATTTTCTGGAACGGCATTGGTTGGTTGGGAGCAGTCACAGGATGATTTTCACACCGTGGCTCTCCACTTTCTTTCCCTGTGTCTCTTACATAATGCTCTGACATTATGTCCTCTGCACTCACAAGAGACCAGCAGCATTACTCTTCCCCCTCTACCAAACTTTCAGCAGAGGGAAGTTTGACATTTTTCATTAGTTGAGGGCAGGTCCCTCCAGATCGGAAACAGAAACTCCATTAGCAACAGTTTCAGCTGAGAGATAAAAAAAGGAACAGAAGTTGGTACTCAGCTTACCTTTTCCTCTACAGAAAGTGCTGAGACACCACTACTGGAGTTCTGGGCTACTTCGTCCGTAACTTGTGCTACTTATACTAGAAATCCAGAGTATTTACTGTGCAGCAATCCAGACCTTTATCACGGAATTAAAAAGTAATTTTAAAGGCATGACATGAAAAAAAAATCAATCAGAAATACTTGGTTTTGACATCTGTGGTGTTTTCAAGACTGCCTGGAATTACAAACACCCTAAAGAAGGTATGATGGGACAGACCCATAGATGTTTTCAAAATTAGGCTCTTTACCAAAACACATATTTACTTGTTTGACCATGATGCTGCCAAAAGAGACACACTGTCCTTTTGGAAAATGTCATCCATTTCACAACTTTCCCGAAAATAAACTTTCTGATACTTTTGTGAACACCTTAGTATAAAAACACAAGCATCAAAAATACAAGAAAACAAACTAAGAGTCACAAACCGCCAGAGTTTCTTAATCATGAGCTGCTTCTCCCACCATCAGAAAAAAGTAAATCCTGCTCTGCTTGGCATGCCAGCTTATTATTTTAAATAAGTAGAAGGGCTGAAAGAAAGTCCCCCTTCATCTCTCAAACCCCAAGAGAAAACGAAGGAGTTATTTCCAGAGCATGTATTCAATGACCATCCAACGAAGCCTATTCATTTTGGTCAGGCTTCACAAGTCCTGCACCACACCTAACGAACACACTGCCGCCTTCTGATGCCTCTTACACTGCCAGGGGGAGAGGATTAAAAATAATTCTGGAAGAAGAAAACAAAATACCCCTAAAAAATTCTTATTGCAACACTTCTCCCTTTAATTTCCTTGGTGTTTGTTCCTTCTCCCTTAGAAGAAGCTGTCACCTCATGCAAGAGGTCAGCCTGACAGATTCAGCCTCTACTTGTATTGTAAGAAAAAAAAAAAACAACCTCACATTTTGAAAATGGAGCCATGCTGCATGAGCAGGGACTTGGCACACCCCAGCCATCCTCTTGCAAGGGTTCAGGTTAACTAGTCCCGCTGGGAAAGCCTGGATGCAGCCGTGGCTATCATGACCTACACCGCTTGGTGTTCTGCTCATGGGATAAGTTGTGGATGTCCCATCCCTGGAAGTGTTCAAGGCCAGGCTGGATGAGGCTTGGAGCAACCTGGTCTAGTGGAGGGTGTCCCTGCCCATGGCAGGGGGGTTGGAACTAGATGGTCTGTAAGGTCCCTTCCAACCCAAACCATTCTATGATGTGTTATTGGGGCTCCTGGTGCTCCAGACCTTCAAAGAGTAAAAATCACGAAGGACAAAAGCTGTTTGTCAGATATTCATGCTTCCTCACTACTGATAAGTTTCTCGGCTTCAAAATGCACATCTTCCAACACAGTCTCCGCACAGCATGGGATTCACCCCAGTTAGGTGCGACTGAGAAACAATAAAAGGCTAGAGTAGGGACTTTGAAATACCCAAGCAGCTGCAAGCCAGGAAATATGGAGTTCATGCTCTACCAACACCCTAACTCCCACCCTGTTTCCTTACCCTGACGCGAGTAACAGCACAGCTCAGAGCATACTCTCAACTCTGGGAAAATGTCACATCACTGAGAGCAAATGAAGTGATACAGATGTGCTTTTCCATAAGCTGGAGAAGGCTCTGTGGCCAGGGAAAGGGCAGGTTTCCACTCTCACTGGCAGAACGGTGGAATAAGCGGGCTGGTGTTGGGGAAGGAGCCTCCTGCAAACCCTGCAGCAGGAGACTGCCCACCTTCCATCCTGCTGCAGCTCACCCAGCTCAGGCTCTTATAGCCATCTCCTTACACATGAAATTCCTGGTGCATTTTATCAGACCCACATGAGTCAAGTTTGACCAAGTTGATTTTCTCAGAGTCCTTTAACTTCTTGTTCTTGGCCTTTCCTAACCAGAAAGGGGATGTGGCAGTTGGCACCTAACAGCTAAAGCTGCACTTGCCATACAGTAAGGCTTGGCAATTAGAGGATTACTCCACCCCCGCAATTTATAAGTCTCTCATCCCTACTGTCTTTACAGATTCAGGCTTCCCAGTTGAACCTTCTGTTTTCTGATGTTTGTTGCAGCAGTCCCTTCCAAATGGGCCTGGGAAGAAAGGGCCCTCTGCCTTGAAGGAAACCAGGGCTTACAGCCCTCTGACTGCTCAGGGAGCAAGCCTCTGACAATCCAAAAACTAAGCTCAAGACTGGTTTTCTCTTAAAAGAAGCCTATTAAGAAAAGGCTTTGTACCAGAGAATGCATCCCAAAAACTTCAGCCACAATAAAGCTCAGGACTACTAATTTCTTGTGGTCTCCATTTATCTTATTCTTTCACATAAACCTCTTCCCCACCCATTTGCCCTTCATCACTGGAAACAAACTGCACCCAAAACCCAGCAAGGTATTTTTGTGGTGGGTGGGTTTTTTTTTTCTGTGGCTAGGACACCCACAGGAGTTTTTGTTCAAAATAAAATAAAATCAACTGGTGTTATTAAAAGGGAGGTATAAATAGAGCTCAGAGAGGACTCTCATATCCTGCTCCTCAAGCACACTTCTCCTGAGCAGCACATCAACACTATTTCCAGCAGCACCTCCCATTTTTCACTCCTGAGCATCTCAAAGTGTGTCAGCTTAAGTAGCCAAAGAAAGAAATGGTTACTTAAGGGCAAGTGCAAATACCTCGGAAGGGGTGGGAGGGAGAAAGGGTTGTGTTAACAGGTCGCTCACCATGCAGGGTATGGAGAAGCAAGCATCCAGACAGCAGCTGCTGAGCCACAGATAATCCCCCCGAGCGCGCTGGAGCCCACTCTTCCTCTTCCCCCTGTGCCACGCTCAGCACCTACTACGGGTACACAAGCACCCCTGGGAGAGACCCCTCCCCTCCCTGCACCGCCTGTCTCCAAACGTTCTTTGGTGCAAGCATACGCCCGTGCTCTCGGGGTAGCGACACAACATTTTCCCCTCCCGTGTCCATGGAAAGAGATCAGCACTCCAACATTTCATTAGCCAACAGTGCTAAGTATTCCACCAACCTGTGGAAAGAGTAAAAGCACTGAGCTTAATGTACTTGGTAAGGCTCTGTGGAAGGGTTTGGGATATTTTGTTTCAGTATAGGGTAAGGAAAGCAGCTGTCACCTTGATTTCAGTGCTCAGAAACTTGATACTTCAACTAATCCGAACTTCAGCCGGCTCCCCCTCCATTTGAGCGAGCACAGTTACTGATCACTTCCACAGTCAAATGGTGATCTGCACAAAAGTAAGTTTTGAAGTGACGCCGCAGGTCAGAGGAGGAGCACCGGCTTCATCGGCACCTTGTACCCCTCCTTCCCACCCTTACGCAGTCCGAGAGGAGGATACAAAGGCTTCCAAGAAAACCCGAAGAACAGAGAGAAACGCCAAGCTGCAAAGTTTGGCTCCACAAGCTCACTTTCCAAAGACCAAAGGGGATGAAGGATGTGGTGCTCAAATCATCCACGTCTGCTTAAACACTTGGTTCGTGTGCTCCAGTGCCGTCAGACACAGCTGACGAGTCAAAGATGGAGCTAGTATTCCCTGCTACAGGGACCCTTATCCACCCCAGACCAGTCACCTCCAGGTTTTCCCTTGAATTATGGTCTGGCCCAGACGTGTCAGCAGTCCAGCATTCCCTTCCACCAAGTTCTGCCAGTATTTCGGTCACTCCCAACCATCCCCTCCACACTCCCTCCTTTCCACTGCTGCGAGCTGA
Source organism: Rhynochetos jubatus (assembly GCA_027574665.1). Classification (NCBI taxonomy): domain Eukaryota; kingdom Metazoa; phylum Chordata; class Aves; order Eurypygiformes; family Rhynochetidae; genus Rhynochetos; species Rhynochetos jubatus. The sequence continues at coordinate 25,200,607 of CM050648.1, forward strand.
GCGAGCAGAAGGATTCCTGGGGGTGGGCAAAGGACCAGAGCAGGCCCAGTTTTTCATCTACTTTTTCTTCTGCTCTTGGATCTTGGACTTGTAACATGAGACAGAAGAACAGTGACAATGCTAACAGCTACCTGGCTTGCCTGACAGCACAAAAGCAGCAGGGAAGGGGGGGAGAAATTTCAGTCTAAGGAGGTGGGAAGCACAGGAGATTGCAGAGAAAAAGAACAAATAAAGAACTCAAGATACAAATTACAATTAAGTGCATTAGAGTTACCATGTACTGCGCAGTATCGCTCAGAAATACCATTAGCACAAGTCAAAAAACCCACACTGAACAAAAAGTGATATTTCTGGTAGGAAACCGGTAGTCTTACACCACCACTGCAGTGATAATGGCATGAGAAAATGTACAAGTGACAGGTTAGACAGAATTTAAAAGCTCTCCGATCAGGTAGCTTTGTTTGTTTTTATCATCTGATAAAAACAGCCTACACCTACACAGACAGTAACACGGAGCACTACCCATCGCTGCAGCACGCTCTATCTACCACTGCTGCAAAATACACTCCCTCATTTTCTTTTGAGGACAAAAGCCCATTAAAACATAATATCGTTACATCTGCCTGGATTTATCCAAAGGAAAGTCAAAGCACTGATGCTATATCCTTTAACTAATAAATTTACATAGCTCCGGGGACAATATTTTACAATTAAATGACTTATTTCTCTGGAAAAGAAAGCGAACTTTTATTTACAAGCTGTTTCACATCTTTTGAGATGTACACTGAAACAGGAGATCAGCATAACACAAAGTTTTTCCTTGCACGCTCAGAGCCAGCACTGCACTTCCAGGCTTTGCAATTAGCCACAAAAAGACCCAGCAAATGAAAATGAAAAAAAAAAAACGGGTCTTAAGGAAAGCTAATTGACAACTGCAAAGCACAGGAGAAGGGCCCGCCTCTGCTTAATTGAAGGTCATTTCTGTTAAGCTGCATGCTATATTTAACACCTGGCTTGTAACGGCTGCTTTTATTCAAATGCTCTGTGGTAAAACACATGCACGTGTAGGGAATGAAGACTTCATCACGGAAACCTTCTGCAAGAAATCAGGGGAGTGAGGAAGGCTCGCACACTTCCGCAGCAAAATTAGGTCAGGATGCCTTTGAACGGCTCCATCTGAAGGCTGTGCCAGACTTCAGATCAAATACTTTTTAGTGCATTAGACCCAACGGCTTAAGAGATGAACTTCTATACTGCTGATAATTATTACTAGTCCTGTGCATTGCTGTCTCCCTCCCCACCTGTGGATAATTATAAATAGCCTACATTTTCCAGTTCCTGACATACGCCACTCGGTTAATAACATTTCCAAAAACCATCCTTTATAACAATGGGTCACACATTTTAAATGTAACGACCACATAATTCCACGCAAATTGGGAAACTGTGACTTGCCCTGCACGTATCCTAACTAAACGCTCCCTGCATATACATGTATGGCTAAACGGCATTAGCATCACGGTCATTAATCACATGAAGCTGGAAAGAGCCAAGCTGGCAATTCAAATGCCAACCCACTGCCCACATACAGCCCTGAACCGTGCAGCCAGGGAGCATCACTGCCACCGGCTCCGTCACCTCCTGCCTGCTGGAGCACAGTCAGCCTCAGGGCTGATGCTCACCTCCACGCCAGCTCCTGCTCTTAATGGGCTTCAGGGATAGCCCCAAAGAAAGCACACTCCAGTAGCCAAGCTGGAAGGGCCAAACACAGGTCAAAGAACTGTCCCCAGATACATAAAGCAGTCAATTATACACCTCTTCCCACACAACTTGACTGCTTACACCCTGAGGAATGGCCAATAGAGCCCACCAGCACCCGCATCCAGTTATTTTTGCGTAAGATTTCATTAATAAATTGAACTGTAAATTAATTACAACAATGCCCAAACCCCCAAACTGCATGCTTCAAGGAGTAGGAGAGGGTTACATAGCCAAAAACACTAAGCCTGGAGTCAAATACACCTTTTGTGGAGCTTCACAGCTGGTGGTAAGAAAATCAAGGCATTCAGAATTTTATGTCTTTAAAAATTCAACTTTTCTTCTTTTTTTTTTTTTTTTTTAAAGCTCTTAAAATTCACAGCTGAGTTCACTCTAGCAAGCTTGGCTGTTGGGAGGGTTGTTAAGACACACAGAAACATCCACCTCCAGTTTCCTACCTCCCCTTGTTTTGCTCTCCCGTTAGGTGACACTACTAATTGTACAGCTGCTACAGCTAGCTGCCAGAGACTGCTCTAAGGAGGTCTTCCAATTAGGTTAGCTGAATTAAATAACGAGAGAGAGAGAGATATTAGTTTTTCCTGTGCATCTCTAGGAAGCCACAAAGAAATTCCAAAAAATACTCTTGCTAATCCTCCCTTAGGACCCCTTCATCTCTGATCGCAAATGCAGAAATGCCATGTGAGCTACTCTACTACACAGGAACTGTGCCAGCTCTGACCGTACAGCCACAATCTTCGTAACAAGGGATCCTATCTACTTTTCTTGAGACTGACAGCGTCTGCCAGAAGTTTTCTCCTCAGTCTTCCTCAGGTTCCTCCAGTCAAATACATTTACACATTTAAACCAGGGGAGATAAGACGCTCAGATGTTATGTGAAACAGCAAGAAGTAATGTGGTAAAAAGAAGTATCACAGAGACTCCTACCTGTATACTACAGAAGCATCACGTTTCCCAAACTAAGAACTTTTCTGTCATAACCCAAAGCTGGCAAATTCTTCCAGTGCATATAGAGAAGGTAAAAAAACAAAGATAGGCGCATGACCTCGGTAGCATTATTAAATATTCACAAGCCCAGAAGAATTCTTTAACCCACAGACATGATTCATGGTTCTCAAAAAAAGTATCAGGAAACTTTCATCATTATCATCTGGCTATCGGTACATGACAATTTATGCCACCAGGCAGAACATCAATTACAAGTGTTCACTAGAAGAGACCTACATCAAGATACCAAGTCACCAGTTCTTCGTTACGTGGGAGAGATACAGTCAAAAAAAATGCATTATTGAAAGCACAAAACCCCACAACCAGCCAAGGGTAGAATAAGCTTTTCAGGATTTGAATCACACTAAGAACAGGAACAAAAGGAAAGAAAGGTCATTTCCCCTTTCTAATGCCCTACAGTTACAAAGCAAACAAGAAGTGGCATTTTCAGCACAGCAATACCATTAAGAGTACCGTCTCAAACCATTTCAGACCCAATGCTCTCGCCTGATCAGGAGCTCGAAGTTCCCTCCACCCGCTGAGCCCCAGCACGGTGGCACAGGCACACTTCTGCCTCCCCACCCCTGACCGAGCCTGAGCCTTGACAAAGGCACAGAGATCCCCCTCCTGCAGAACACAGCCCCGCTCTTCGGCCGGGCATGGCTGCTTGGGCTAAACGCCGCCAGAGAGAAAAGCACTGCTGATATGCAACTCAGCCGGAGACACAGCCAGTCAAACTCAATTTTAACGCCCCGTCCCCTCCAGTAACTATCGTACCTGCCATAGTACCTCCTTTGAGGAGGTAAGTCTGTGTTTAACAGGTGGCCATGGTACGTGCCTTCCTCACCCCTCAAACCCTGCACAGCCAGGCCATTAAGCTGCAATGAGGTTTCCAACCATTAATAGGTCAGAGAGAAGGCTGTTAAATGGTATCAACATATCCTTAGAGTGGCCACTTCTTCGATGCCCTCATGTCACCCCTTCCCACCGCACCCCAACCGATGCTCTATGCTGCTCTGCAGGGAGGACCACAGCTCCTACCAGGAGAGCAAGAACTATCCCATGGTTTGCCACAGGGCTTCCTCACCCACCTCCCGCTCATTGCCAAGTTCTCCAGAAGCTTCTGGAGACCTCTGCCATGTCTTCATGCAGCAGACAGACGTGGCCACCAAAGTGTTTTGGTCAAAAGGGATGAAAAGACAAATTGAATCTTCCCAAGATGCAACACAGACAGACAATTTCAGCTGCACCAGGACCCCTTTGGGCCACAACAGTTCTGCTGCGACCACCCAGCCCAGCCCGGTCACGCACAGACCCGTGCAAACGTTATTTCCAGTTTTTCTCTTTAGAACAATATATTTCCAACTCATTTTGCAGTGATGAACATGCCTGTCCCCTAAGCAGGGCTTTGAGGGCAGAGGGAAGGCTGTGCTGGAGATTCAAACCAAAAGCAGCTGTGGGAGCTACAGAGGATCAAATCATACTTACGGAGGAAAACTGTTACGAAATTGCTGTATTAAATCACAAGTGAAGAAACATGAGGAAAGCCATTTGTAAAGACCGCCTTCAGTTTAAGGCTTTTTTTCCTAATAAGTAAGGTCAGAGAAGCTGCTCCTCCTATTCTAGTTCAGGAGAATTAAGACAATTTCTAGAGTAATTTTCTTTTTCTGTTTATTTAACTGGAAGTCCTCCTCGTGTTCTGTGGGGCATTGCTTTTCCTGACACTTGAAAGACACACTGCTTTTTGTAAAAGATACACACACAAAACTATATAAAATAAAAATATATGTAAAATAGAGATCTGTGTAGAGTAAAGATCTATATAAAGTACACACTCAGACAAAGTTTCAAAGACTTCCCAACCAGAACTGCAACAGCTGCAGAGCTCAGTGCTGAATGCTCTATGGAAGAGAGTCTCTGTGAACTTAAGTACGTCATTTCAAATGTACTCCAAGAAGTTTCATTTCTTGACATTTTAGAGGTTGCATTCAAAAAAATCAGCCTTCACAGATGAGAAATGATCAAAGTGCACATGACTGGAAAGCTATAAGCAACTCTACCAAGGACAAGAATTTAGAACACGCTTTAACTTCTCCTACCTACAGGACTAGGCATCTTTCTTGTTCTACCATGGAGGAGACTTGCAAGTTCCACATGCTACTGATGCTTAAGTCACTAATGATCCTAAAGCATTAATCTTCTAACATCATATGCTGCCACAGCAGTTCTGGAGAACTTTTCACCTTCCGACAATGAGACTTATGCAAGCCAGTTACTAACATAACCAAATTTCACGCACCCTGCTTGCGGACGCTCCTTCTCCTTGCTGGACACAGGCCTCCATTGCATTGCCACCAGTGGCAAGTACCAAGCGCCCCTGAGCTCCTGACTAGGAGGAGATGCAGTCCCATGGCCAGGACAGGACCTGGATGTTCTGCAACCCGCCTGCCACAGAAAACTCAGAATCTTGCTTCTCAGCAACATTATTTTATGCACATCCTTGCTGCAGGAATTATACACTGTTATTTACAGGGTTAAGCCATACCTATTTCTATTTATGCAATGTCACTAATACATATTCAACGGAAGCTCAATTTTCGGGTGTCCCAATGATGATGCATTTCCATTACTTTGAACTAGCTTCACCTTTCTGCTTTGCTTCCCTTGCAGGTTTCCATTTGAAACAATAAGAACACCCTCAATGTCACACCTCCGAGCCTGCAGATTTGAATGCAGAACTGCACAACACTTGAAAGGGATACAAAAGGAAAGGCTTTGTGGAGGCTTTCACCTGGTAACCAGTTTGAGTGACACACTGATTTTGGGATCTCCACATCCAAAGTGAGCATGGATAAACACCCAGCAAAGGACGAGCCTGTCTCCTAGACATCCCTCCTCTATGCAGCCTGCAAGATATGCCCCGGATTCAAATCTATTATTAACTTTCCCCTGCAGACCCCAGTCCAAAAAGCAAACACGACTCTTAAAGCCAGAAGAGATCAAATGCACGGGGCTTGGCTGGTCATAGCTGTGCCCAGCCAGCTGTTCCTGCAGGTACTGCAGAGTCACCACAGCTGGAATTAATGCAGCTCAGCCCAGAGAAAACGGAAAGCTTGCTTCTATTTGTGTAACTAATGGAGGCACATGAGCAGACATACCTAAAAGGATCCTGGGGAAGGTAGGAGAGATGGAAGACCTAGTTAAGTTATCCATTCATGTGGCAGCAAGCACATTACATTTTTTTTCTCTCTCAAAACATCCTTAGTCTTGAGGTCACACCAGTCACGCACACAACTGCTTCCCGAGAAGTTCTTCATCTCCCAGACCGCATTGCTTTAGCAGCACTGTTTTCTGCTGCTCTGCAAGACCATTACAGTTGCAGCGCTGAAATACACTTCAGAAAGTAAGGATGGGCCACTTCACACCGATCTGAAAAGTGACAAGCGACCTCCATTAGCGTGGAAGCACCTCTAGAGAAAATTATGCTTTATTATGGTTAATCAAGCAGGAACAACACATGCCTGACAACATAGTCTTTAAATACAGACAATACATTCTGGTTGTTAACCACAGTGCTGGTTTCTAACATTTTGATTCAGTTCCTGCATACACCATAGGCTCTTTGACCTTCTGCAAGTCCCCTTGCCTCCTCACCTTTAATAAGAGTACAAAGTATGTATTTATCTTCACGCTCACAACTCAAACACAGCCAAACAGGTTTTTATTTGAGCTTTCCCAAATCAATTCACCTTTGGAACAAAACAGTTTTGTTTAGAAGGGAGATTTCTGAAGAAATTGTTTATATATAAACTAAATATAGTCATTTCAGATGAAATGTCCAGCTCAGGCTTTAGCTAAGCATGGCTTAAGTGACACACTAATAGCCTGTCTACAGACAGAGCCAAGTTCTGCAGATTCATCACCACCCTATTAGTCATTATTTCACTTTAAATGAAGCCCCTACTTGAGAAGTCAACAAAAATCATTTGTTCAGCACAAAAGTACTTGTTGCAAATAGTTGTTAAACGTTATTTTTTTCCTACTGCAATCAGTTTTCCAATACTTTTGAGGATTACATGTATTTTGTATTTCTGCCTAAATATCTAGTACGCTTTTGAAAGCATCCCTCAGGGCTGAGCTAATCAAGAAAACAACATACATACAGAGAATTGTCATTATTACAGGGTCAAACACTAATGCAGTCTTTACTCAAGAGATTGCAAATTATACTTCAATGTGAGCAAGAGAAATCTTGTTCCCAAATCACTGAATACTGCCATGTAACCTATGAATAAATTACTAGTCCTGAAAAGATTACAGATAGCAGTTTATTATCGTCTTGTAAGCATGAACCAAAGATAACCAAACAACAAGCCGTGTGCAGAACAGCCTAAAGTAATTCTCTCACAGTTGCTACAATACGGAGAGCAATGCAACTCGAACGTGGACCAAACTGCTTGCTCATGACTCGTGCATCCTCTCTCCAATGCTGCAGCACAGAGGGCAGGCATCTTTATGGCTTACATTCAAGCAGGGTCTTACGTGGGGCCTCGAATAAGCTTGCCAGTCTCAAACACAACATTTCTGTTAAAAATCGTAGTCGGTCAAATCTACTGAGAAGACAAAGAGTGCTTTTCCGTAGTTAGACAAGTGCCCTTTGTTCAGCCGCTGAGCCTCACTAAAGCCTGTAATTCTTTGCCATAAGGAAACTGTTTAAACTGGTCAGTGGCAAAAGTCAATTTGGTGAGATAATGTAATTAATAAATGCCATCCATATGCCTCTGCTTGACGTTTTATAAAGACAATTGGCCATGAAGAGCAGGGCAAACGGAGAGCTCTGCAAACGACCGGTTGCTCTGCGGGGAGCTCAGCTGCTGCAGGGAGCAACAACCTCTTCACCAGGCTCAGGATTCCCTGCCAAAACACCACGTTCCTCACCAAGGAGAGCAGGTAGCTCTCCACCACCCTCTCTGGAGGTATTAGATTGTAGCTGTGTGTTTGAAATGGGGCTTTTCATAACTTGCACCTCTGCTAGTCAAGAAATTAGACCAGACCAGACCTCTCGATCTGGTCATCCTGAGATTACATTTAAGATTAGGACCACAGAGACTTAGATCCATCACAACTTCAAACCAACCCAAGGCTTATGGCTCATTCTCCAAAGTCCACCCTCTTTATCCCATTAGCTGCAGCAATTGCCTCAAACCTACCACACAGGTATCTGCCCAAGAACCACAATCCTAGCACCTAACTTCAAACCCTGAGATACTTGTCTCAACTTGCTCCTGGAGACGAGGCTGTCATCTACTGCTCCGATAAGTATCTAGAAAAAATTGCAGAGAAAACATCCCTGCACTTTAGGCCTGAATATTAAGTCCGTTCCAATGCAGACCTCGGGGCTAAGATATTAAAAAGAGAAACTGCTTCAGTGTTTGATCTCGGGTCAAGAATCATCTGTTCTATAATTTTTAAAAGATAAGCTAACCTGGGAGGGAAACCTATTCCCAGAAAGTGGCTCCTGAGAACATCCAAATAAGGGGTGGCCTCATTGCAGCACCAGAATCATAATACCAGACTGGTGGCGAAACCCAGAGCTCGCCTGAATTTCCAGTGCACAGCAGTAAGTGCAGGCAGCTGCTGGATGGGAGCACCCAGATGTTCAGCCAGAGCAAGGGAAGCAGCCATAGCAGATGCTGCTGGCTGATCCCAGGCGCTGCCAAGCCACACGAAGGAATGGACGGACATTTATAAATTCTACAGTGAGAAGAAAAAGCTCACGTGAGTTGGGGAATGGTGGAAATAATTCAAGGCTAAAAAATTTCCTACCTTTCTTTGGAACTCACTTGGCAATGCAGATTTAACATGCTTAGGAGAGACACACATAGCATATAAATCTGAAACGCCACCTACCTCTTCAACCCTTCTTCTCTTTTCTCCAATTACTATCTCCAAAGTCTAGCTGTATTAAAAAAAAAAAAAAGAAAAAACCCACAACATTCCTCCTCTCCAACACACTATTAATTTTCCAAATTACAAAAGCAAAGTAACCATTAGAAACAAATGCAGGAAAATTACAGCGTTGTGCTTCTGAAATACGAAATATTTCTGAAAAATATACCAGTATGATCTATCATCTTCCAATAACTACATCTGTGCCAACAAATCAGCGCTCAGATGCTTACAGAAGGAAACAGAAAGACCACCCAGTTGATGTTGATGCCCCAGTATTCTATTTTACTGAAAGCCTAAAAACCAACGCCACACATGCATTGCTGACATAAAGGAGAGTCTCCAGAAACTTCACTGAGGAAGAGGAGAGCCACGATTAACCTTTTGTTAGGAGAACAGTAGGGTAACGCTGCGGTACACAGCACAACCTGCTAGCCAGCAAAGTTTCCCAACACACGTTTGGGCTTGCGGAGAGGATTAGACCGTTGAACAAGCTCTGGAAAACCATTTGTCCCACTGCTGTGAACCAGGATGAAATGGAAAGGTTTATCAGCCTCTTCCGAATGGGAGCTGACAAGTACAGCTGGATACTTGGCGCTGCTCTCTGGTGCTATTAAAATCAGCAAGAGCTGACTCCCGCTATCATTAGGACCGGACCCAACCTTCTAAAGGCACATCAGGCCTCTCAGAGTTTGTCTTTTCCTTCCAGTGGTTTTGAGGCTCTCTTTTTCCCTCTCCTAAAAGCAGACCAGAAAACCTTGTAGGTACCTAAAAAGCACATTTTTTGCCATTCAGCCAAGTCTGGGGTTACTGGTCCCCACTCTAATCTGGCATCTCACCGCGGCCTGCGCTGACGGCAGCAAACCACCCTGCAAGCCCCGGCTGCGATCCACCAGCTTTGATGTGGGCAACGCTTGCCACCACGCAAAGGTTGGCATGGATAGGTCGGGCTCCCCCTCACCCTCCGTGTCCCCACCGTGTCCCCAAAGGCCTGCTCCCCCCGGGGAGCTGGCACGGAGCAGCCGAGCGCATCCGCGGCACGACAGTCCAGCTCAGGGCACGGCACCCAGCACGGACACACTGCTCCCAGGTTCGGTGGCGGGTCTCATTTCTAGTACATTTTTAACACAGCTCTGACACCTACGTGGCCCACCACAACAAAGAGTTTTGTTAGTGACATGGAGCAAACGCAGGCAACTTGCTGCTTTAGGAACCAAAGTCTCCCGCTGTCTTGCCCTCTCCTGCTCAAAAAACTCCTGGATATTCACTTTATCAGAAATGAGATTTTTACCTTACAGCTTTGCCTAGACAATAATAGTAAATGGCAGAATCAAACAAAGGGGAAGAAACGTAGAGCTAAAAATCACTTGGCAGTGCTCTGGAGAGCCAGCAGGTTTTTTAAGCACCCATATAAAATTCCTCTCATGACCAGGACAGTTTTCTATAGAAAGGACAGATTTGGTACCTATCTTTTCCCAGAGACAGGTCTACAAAATGCTGCCTTAAGCGACCATGTAGCTGCTGCATAAGGAGAGGGGAAAAAAAGAAAAAAGGAGGGGGAAAAAAAAAAAAAGGAAAATCCCCACCCTCTCTTTACTTTTCCAATCTCTCCGCAACTTTCTGGCAGCAGCGAGGGCGCTGCACCAAGGCCAAACAAGGCTCCCCCCAACCCCGCCTCGTTCTGTCCCCCAAACCACGCTGCCCCAGTACGCCCCAACACCCCCCCTCACGCTGCCGCAACGCTTTCATCCTAAGGCGAAAAAAAGGTAAAACTTAATGCTTTACTAATTACTGTGGCAGTTTAATAGTTACTACACCATCAGAGAACTTCGTAATAACAGCGTTTCTATAAAATTAAAGTACACTGTGCCTCATTAGCCGAGGGTGTTTCGGCAGCGCAGTCAGACTTAGCGGAAACAGGAGTCGGTCTTCCACACAACCCTTTTTTTAATTAGTCCTTAAGAAAAGCGTTTTGCAATTGTATCCTTAGAAATCCCGAATGATGAGCCAGATTTCACGAAGGCTGTGACTGGGCTAATTTATACACTAACTAGACAACTTCAAAAGTTAACCCAAGCTAGTGACATTATTTAGTTCAGCGGAGCAGCTCATTTTAATTGGATTAAATTATTATGGGTTGGGGTTTTTTTTTTAATTTCATATTGAAACCTCAATTTCTTATTCCCTAATATTTACCCAAACACGGCAACCGTGTCATTTGCACGCCCCCTTCCCTCAAAACGATCTCAGATCCAGCGATGGAAAAGCTTAAAAAACCCTGCGGCCGGCTTTCCCCGGCTCCGTGCCGCGAAAGGATGGGGAGCGCTTCGCCGGGAGAGCGGCTTTTCCAGAGGCACAAATCCCGGCAACCGAGTTAATTGCATTACGCAGAGGTCCCCGGTCAGCACATACACTTCGTGGCTCGGAAAAGCGTAAACAGCGGCATTATCCCCAGCTCGCAGGGGAAGGGCTGGCGGGGCCAGCCGCAGGTTCGGGCTCCGCGGAGCCGGCGTCGGCGGCACCGCGGCCGGGACAGGGGAGCAGCGCTGCGCACCCGCGCAGGTTGCACGGCGTACGCGCAGGTTCTGGGGAGTGCTGAGCTGCGCAGCCAAGCCTACTTACAACTCTTTTTGCCTTTATTTGTTTGTTTTTTCCCCCCTTTCTCTGTTTAGTTACCGGCCGGGGTGGGTTGATTTGGCAAACAGACTCTCCCGCCTCACCGCCCGCGGACCGGGGGGAGGCGGCTCGGACACGGTGCGACCCGGCGGCTCCCAGAGCCGGGCCGGGTACAAAGCCCCGCGGGACGCAGCGCTCCCGGACCCAACCCCGTGCCGCCGCCGCCCCTCGGGGACCCCGCGACCGCCGGGTAGCTCCCCCCTTCTCCGGGGCGGCTTGGAAAGAGGCACCGGGGGAGTGCTCCGGGGCCGGCAGGCGGCTGGGTCGTCGCGGCAAACTTCGGTGGGGCTCGCTGGAGGGGGGCAGGATGCTCGGCGCGTTTTTCTAAGGGGGTCTCCTGGGGACACACACATACCCCCCGTCTGGTGTTTGCAGACCGCTCCGCGATCAACACATGCCCCGGCGGGCAGCGATGCTGCAGGGCAGGGCCGGGGCTGCGCGCCCCGCGCTCGGCAAACGGACCCGAGGCGGCCGCCCCCGTCCCGTCCCGCCGCGCGCCGTGATGCTGCCGCCCCCACCCCCTTACCCCGCGACCCCCCTCCGCTCGACCCCGGCACTCACCGGCTGCCCGGAGGCGCAGGCCACGAAGCTGACGGTGAGCGCTAGCCACAAGCCCCGCATTATTCCCGCGGAGCCGGCGCGGCGGCGGCGGCCGTCTGGGGCCGGGCACAAAGGAGAAACCGGGGAGGGGGGGGGGCGCGGCGGCGCTGGGTAGCGCCCGGGGAGGGGGGGCGCGGAGCAGGGCCGCGGGCGCCCTCCCGCCCGCCGCGCTCCTTGCGCTCCTCTCCGCCGCCGCCCGGCGGGCCCGATGCTGCGCGGCGCTGGGGCGCCCGGGCTGCAGGCTGCGCGCTGCCGGCTCCGCCGCCCTCCCTCCGCCCCGAGTGCGCGGCGGCGGCGGCGCGGCTCCCAGTTAAACCCCGCAGAAATTCCTGCAGGATTACAACACAGATTGGCAGCTCCCCCAGCCAGTGGAAGGAGGCGGCGCCCCGCCGCCGCCGGCTCTCGCCCCTCGCAAATTCAAGCAACTTTACCTCCCCCCCCCGCTCCTCCTCCTCCTCCTCCGCCTCGGTAGAAAACATGAGCAGCGCCGCGGGCCTGCCCGGTATAAAAGCCGGGATGTGGAAGGGCTCCCTCTTTCCAAGGGAAATCTGGCCGCGTGTTCCCGGCGCTCTGCCGCCGAGTTTTGCGCGGCTGCGCCGCGCCACCCCCCCGATTTACCGCGGGTACCCCGAGTTACCCCAGCACCGAGCGTCGGAACAAACAGGACGGAGGGGTTAAAAATCACGGGGAGGGGGGCACAGCCCAAAATGCCAGCCCATTTTGGATCTCCACTTGGCTTTCTGCCCCCAAAATTCAGGGTTTTGGGGATTTTCTCCCTCAGCAAGACAACTAGAAACTTTTAGGGTTTGAGGGGGTGGCAAGTAAGAGACAGCTGCGATTTGCACCTCATTGCAAGGATCCAGCCGCTTTGTCTTCAAAGTAAATACTGCAGGAGTTGACAGCCCGCTCCAGAAGCCGAAACAAGAAGTCTTGCTATGACTAGTCCATGGTATTTCTCAACTGGGGAAAATGGTGGTATTGCAGGGCTCAGGATCCACTCGCCTCTGCCAGCGCGTTTCCAACCGCTGAACGTGTCCATGTATTACATCAGTCGTTGGACATGGGAAAGGAGCAATAAGCAGGAAAGCAGAATGTATCCGTCTCGCTTACAAACTACCGGTTGTGATTTAATTCAGAAGGCTGCATGCAGCATTTTGTAGCCTGACTCAAACCATCGCAAAGACCGTAACGGTCTCGTTTGCTTTAGCAAACCCCATTCCTCTTAGAGGACCCCGGCCCTGGAGGGGGCAAGAGGAGCCCAGGGAGATTCCCCGGCGCAGATATTTTTCCCGGGCAGATGTTTTTCCATGCCCTTTGCCTCACTTGCCCTGTCCTCTGTGGAGCGCTTTGGCGGACGGGTGGTATTGAAATCCCAACCGCCTTCGGTTCCCGCTGTGGCCGCTTTCCTATCAAAACAGGAATGCCATGTAAGAAAATAAAGATAATTTGGCACAAGCAGTCTCTCGCCCCACTCATCACTTTCCCAGCCTCTCCCAGGCAAACACGCAGTGTCCGTACGCAATGTGGGTGCAGCGACTGGCTCTGTGCTGGGAAGTGGCAGGACCCTTGTCCGCAGAGGGGTAGGTGGCCATGCCTGCAGTGCTCTCGCTGCATGGACCCCGTCCCAGGAACGTGATACCTCTCAACAGTTACCACGCTTGCTCTTTCTAGATCCACCTTCCGGACGTGCCATGTCATCATTGATTTTTAGGCTGCGTTCCCCAGATTTTCAATGGTCTGCTCTTTGTGGGTGTCACGCACAGATTGTTTAATATATTAAACAGGTGGTTTAATATAATCCTTTTCCTTCCAAGTACATTGCAAACACCTAGGGCCCAATTCTGTCTTTCCTCTTCCTTGACAGACAGCAGGATTGCGAAACAACTTCAGCAACAATTCCAGCCCTGTTTGATGCGGGTGAGTGAAGTGCAGTGAAGCAAAGGGAGGAAAACTCCAGTTGGGCCAAATCCGTAGGACCTCACATAGGCACAGGGTCTTACAGGCAACCCCATCTGCAGGGATGGGAGAGATAAAGAGGTTGCAACTTGCCCCAAGTCAAAGCGGAAACCAGAAATAGCATTCCTCGTGCTGGCAGGATCCTTAACAGCAGGAAAACAGAACACCACATAAGAAACAAATAACATAAAAGGGCGAATGTGAAGGCAGAGAAGCTGAGCACAGGAAGCATCCTAAGGGTTGTCAGACACCAAGGGCAGGTGATTTACAACAGGAGGGTGTTTTTTTAGCATTCAGACCTTTCAGGCACGTCTTTAACAAATAAACCAAGCTCACCTTCTCTTTCATGTTACAATCCATAATTATCAGGGATTTACGTACTCGGTAGAATCTATCAAAGACCAAAATATCGTCTGCAACCAGCAAAGGGAAGGCCTTCCTCAGGCAAAGACAACAGCAGCTAATGGGCTCCTCATGGACCATGAGCATCCATACGGCAGTGCCCATGCAGGACTCGGGGCTAAGACCTGCAAAACCTCCAAACCCCGGCTCACGTCCTTGAACCTGTGCCGGGGCAATCTCTGATGCCAGGCATGAAGCTAAGTACACGCATTGATAGTACAAGGAGCAGAACTGAAGACCAGAAGCCAGACAGATGACTTGGAAAGATAGAAATGAGCATGAGGAGGAAAGAAGAGAAAAGAAATAACCCTGGTAGGTCACAGAAATAACAAAATATTGTCTTGGGACCTACTTCCTGCCTCCCCACACTCCGGAGCCCTCCATCTGGGAGCACTGTACTGCAGTAGAAGCATTTCCATACATGTTCTCCCATGGAGAACAGCTGTGATACCTTAACACAGCCAAGTGCTCCTGTGCCTGCTCCTCTTGTCACCCTTATTTTATAGGGACAGAGGCAAGTGGGAGGCCCAGCATGAGTCTGAAACCTAGTGGTTTTAACCAGAAAGAATTATGTAATGAGAACTGCAAAGAGAGGTAATGGGAGCCAAGGAGATGAGACAGAGCTGCCAAGAGAGAGCTGCAGGCCTGGATGTTTCTGATGGAGACCGTCAGGCAGCGATCACCTCACTGCATTAGTGCCAGCCCGAGCCTCCCTAGTCCTCCAACAGGCACCAGCCACCCCATCACAACCCCAACATCAAGACAAACCAGGCTGGAGTGGGAATAAGATGGAATTGAGAGACAAACTGCACCAAAGGCTATTATTTTTTACAAAATGTATTATGTGCTGGAAGGATGCAAGAGGACATTGCATTTCACACGTTCAGTGTGGCTATGAACCACAGAAAAACCCCAACTATAACCCAAATGTCCACCTAGTTTGAAAATTCAGTTCTGGGTCTCTCCTAGGGGGAAGTAAACCTCCTGAATTTGTAGCCTGTGTTCCTGGATGTGGCTCATTTGCAGTGGCACAGGGGAACTTAACATAAATGCAAACATTTCTAAAGCTAGGAGTACTGCAAAGCACAGACAGGGTGTTTTGGGACCCTTTTGGTGGGATGTGCCATGGAGTTACTGGCATTTTAAGGAAGAGTTGAGGTTAGAAAGAGATGGGAGCTCTGCAAAAGGCAAGTTTGGAAATCTTGGGAAAAAGATTTCCAGCCTGTGGCTGCCAAGGCACCATTAAGGATAAATATGCTTAAATTCCCAAGCACTCATCCCTGTGTGGCCAAGTCCTCCAGGTGACTTGCACAACCTGCAGAGCTAAGGTAGGAGATCTACGTGAGGAGTAGCTAATAATGCAGTTTCTCCATTAAGATTTGGCCAATAATACAAGGCATGATTGAGAACGCTTGGCCCAGAGCACCAGCGAACACAGCAAAACCCTAAGCCTCACGCTGCAGTCGAGCGGGCGATGAGGTGGCAGTGGCTGGAGCTGATGTTTGTTGTATAAATGATTGGTGGCTGTATTTGTGCCCAGGATGGGATAGCCTTGGCATCACATTTGAAGATCATAAGAGGTGGAAAGTTTCCCCAATTAACTTACTCACAGAGGAGCAGAACCTGTGAGAAGGAATAAAGCAGCTGACATTAAATCTGTTTGAATTCATGCCGACAATGATCTGAAATAAACTTGCTAAAATATGTGGGTAGGACAGTTCAGAGTGAGATTTATTACTACATTCCCAAACTCCCAAATTTTATGCTTCTAATTTAACTACAATAAAACTAGCCATGTCTTCTATAAAAATGTCTCACTAAATATTTGCAAGTGCAGTCGGGTTCAATTCTGTATTATAATCTGAATTCAGGGGTGTGGTAGGATGGGACTGGTGCTCATGGGACCACTGAACCACAGGAGACGTGGCAGCAGTTTTTGGTAACATGTCACTGAATGGTTCTTTTCTGCATCAGTGCTGAACAGTGTAATTATATGAACATGCATCCTTTTTCAACAGGCCCTCCGTCCAAGGTACCTCTTCTAAGCATCCTCAAAATACCCTGGGACATCTTTCTCTTTGATTCAAAGGTCCCTTCTGCTATGCAGCTTCTGAATCATAGGTTTATGCAGTGTTATTTATTTCTTATTCCATCTGTTTATGTTGGTTAGATATGAAATACAAAATATGTCTGCGCACAACCAGGCGCTCCCCGATAGCTGGAACAGCAGCATGGTGGGAGCTAAGGGCACCATTAAGCAACCAGCACTTGTTGCGTCTGCTGTGGCACCGTCGGGGCCATACAGTAGGTCTATATGTAGTTCATGATGCTGGACTCTATATGAGCACGACAGAAAGTCTGAGCTTGGCCTGCAGCTTAGCTGAGCAACGACTGACCACAGAAAACTGGCAAACAAGACCTTTTTGTTCATTTTCCGTGGTAAAGAGTAGTGGTGAGGAGGGAGGTGAGGGAGGATAGCGAACACCGGAAAATAAAAGGTTGGCATTGCAGGTAGAGCGCAAGCAGCCGCCTCCTGAGGGATGTTGAGCAGGGGGAAGCAGGCCAGGAGCAGCCTGGATGTGGAGCTGATTTGTGTTTGTTGCTGTGGAACAAAAGGAGTGAATATGGATGGAAAGGGACACAAATAAACCGAGGCTGGGGGCTTTGCTCCAGTGATGGGCACAGAGGGGGATGCTGTAGGCAGGGGGGATCTGGAGTAATCTGCTCGGCGGGAGTGGCCTTAGCCAGCTTTCCAGAAGAGTTACATTTGTCAAGCCGTGACCCCTGCCTAGAGGGGGACATCTGAACCAGTCACTCATCCACATTCAAAGGTGTTAACACCTGGTGTTAAAGCCCGGCTTTGGCAGTGCTCCTAGAGCAGGTCCAATTCCCTGCTCTTCAGCAAATCGCTGGAACTTTTAAATGTAAAATACATGCCTTGCTGATCTGGGGGCTCACTTTTGCAGGAGAGAAGCCTACGAAGCACCAAAAGCAAAGCGAAGGACAGAATACTGACAGTGAGGGCCACCAAAAAATTATGAAACCTGGCCAAAGAAAAATTATATCCCCAGCTTTCAGATTTAAACATTAAACATTTAAAGTAATAACTTCCCAGGATATTAACTGCCATAAGAAATTTGGTGTCAGTTCGTGCTGGCCTCCTGAACAGGGTAAATTTTACCAGCCTGCCGTTCCAGCCAACACTATTACACTTTCTTCCTTTTTTTTTTTTTTTAATTAGGACAAAATGTGCCTTTAAAATACAAAAGGTATTTCTTTATCTCTGAAAGTTTCATTTAGAGCCGTGGCTCAATATTTGCCTGAGACATTTGCATACCTGGAAGCATCTCATACGTGATGATCCCCACGAATGAAATGCATTGTTGTTTCAGTTTATTAACCCAAAAGATGGTATCGTGGTTAAGGTTTGTACGCGGTACATCAGGAGAAAAATACGGAAGGGTTGAATTGAAATAGATTTTAATTCTGCCCAGTATACTGCTGAAGTTAATGAAAGTCAGTTAGACATACATTTGGCTGCTGTTGCTAACTGAATAATACAAGTAATAACAGAGACATCTATTCAATTCCTGATGAACGAGTAATTTCCATTATCTTAAAACGTGTAGGAGTTATGAATTATAGGTGCAGAGATTGCCCAACACTTTTTCATTATTATAACTTGTTGTCAGTTGCTTACACATTTGCCAAAGTTTAATGCTGGCGGACTTTATTTGTTTCGTTTTATTTTTGTTTTGCAAGTTTTATCAAGAATGGTGCATCTATATCCAAGAGCAAGGTTAGGAGCAAGTATGTTATTTTGTCTACAGTAAGCCAAATTCCTTCAAACATTTCTCTGAGAAGATGTTTTACCTCCATGCCTGGAAGCAAAGAGCAAACATGTGGCAAAAGGAATCAACCAAACACCAGAAATTTACTTTTCAACACATTTGGGAAATTATTCCCAAATTTGGTCCATGTCTAAGCGTTACTGTCTTTGCAGTTTGTACATGCTCGGTAGGGACTTGTTAAATTCTGACATCTAGAAATCCCATCTAGGCCGGGCATGTTCCAGCTCAGAGCCACAGAAATGTCTCTGTGGTTGGTCTCCAAATAAAAGGGCTGGCTGTAGATTTCCTCTCGGCGTTTGCGAGACAAGGTCTGCAGTGTGTGCCTGTGCAGCGTGGGGAAAGAGCAGGGAATTTGATTTACTCCTGAAGGAATAAAGAGAGGGGCAGTGGTTGTAAGAGTTGCAGAGTGAGGAGGAAAAGGGGGGAAATGGGGAGGGAGCAGCACAGTGGGAGAAGGACAAGAGCGTGTGTGGAGGAAGGCGTTGACGGAGAGGGGCATCAGCCCCACGGTAGGTGATACCTGCAGGGGCAGTGAGGGAGGAGAGCAGGGCAATGCAGTGCCTGGGGTGACTGGGAGAAGAAGGGAAAGGACCTTTGGTCCTACCAAAGACAAGATAATAACTGCCCATCGTTGGGCAACTGCGTTCTCCTCCAGACCTCGAAATGACACCGTTGGACTAAAGGCTCCACGTTTCTCCACTGTCAGCAAATCACGATGGGAAGATGTCTATCTGCCCTACCACTCTGCATAGGCTGATCAGCATAAATCACAGGCTGTGTAGTGAGAGCTAATGTTGTCCGTAAGATCCATGCAGCGTTTTGATGCAGAAGTTGAAAGCTACGGAGACAATGACAAAGACGACTGTAATTAAAGATGGTATCATAAGGCATTAGCTGCAAGGACAACCTTCATTCTGATGTTTCTCAACTCTGAGCACTCTGCTTTGTAGCTTCAATGTTTTTATGACAAAGGTTTTCTTACTGTTACTCTTAAAATATAATGCACAACATGTCACGCTTAGCTTAACTGAGTTCTGTCGTCTGGCCCTGGAAATCTGTACCCATAAGGAGTTACGCTCACACACGTGAAAAACCCACTGGAATTAACTGACACCACTTGTCACCTCCTAACTTAAGTGAATAAACAGATACTGCGGGACTTGCCCATATAATATACTGAGCGTGCTAAAGTTAGTCCAGATTTGTGTATAATTGATGAAAGTATTTTAAAACAGTATCTGCTACCTCTTGGTTGCTCATACTTTATTGTCCTGATATAAATATAGAATTATATTTAAAATAAACATATATTCTAAGGGCAAGTGAGTATCTGTCTGTGTCAAGCCTTATCACAGCTATTTGGGTTTTCTGTCTCTCTCCCCATTGGTGTTGTTTTTTACCTTCTCAGGATGGAACTGGATCCAGAGCCAAAAGAAAAAAATAAAGATGTGTCCAGGTCCTACATGTTCCAGCATATTTATTCCAATCTCAGGATATACATCCTGTGAGCATCAAAACAAACTAGTCTGCAGTACAAGGAGAGGCTACGGTCTGACTGTTTCTAAGAGAAAATGCAGCTGGACTCCTCGTGCAAGAGGAAAAGCTTCGTTTTCATGTTACAAGCTTTTCTTTCTTCGAGTGTTATTGCGAACTCATCAGGTATGTAGAAGAGGCTGGTTATAAGGGGTGAAATGACATAATGGCCAATGTCCCTCAGTGCCTGTGGCACAGTCCCTGAGGGAAGTCTCACACCCAGGAGAGGAGAAGAGCCACCATCTACCACCCTGAGAGATGCGGTGTGGGACTTTCCCTGGCTGGAGCATCCCTCGCTGGGGGGTTCTGAAATCAAAGGGTAGTACGTTCATTCTCGATAATGACCACCTTCCTAATGATAGTAAAATGGGAATTATGCAGGGCTGCAAGCAAAGGACAAATTCTGAATGGGACAAAATGTGTTTAAAGCATGTGATTAAATAGTGGCAAGCTTAAGGTCTTAATTCCCCTCTCCCACTATGCAAAGCAGGAGTAAGTCATTTGTAGTCAGTGAAGCTACAGAGATGTAAAATGGCATCGGATGAGAATCAGGCCATTGTTCTCTGCAAAACTCACTGATAAGACATTAATTACTAAAGAGAAAATGCCATCAAAAGGATTTTAAATGCTTTGCAGAACTCAGGAGACAAACTCATTAAATGCTGTGTCGTACAGGGAATTAGTTCCAAATTTGTGAAAGCAGAGAAGGCGAATGCTGCACTACAGATAAATGAACGATCGTTTTGAAAGCCTTCTTCGGAAGGCCCACTTTCTTTCAGAGGGGGAGCCAACCCCACACGTTACATCCAGAGATGTGAAACAATTCCAGATAAAATAAATCACCCTCAACCTTGGTCCATCTCACACGCTGAATCCCAGCCAACTGCAGTTGTTTAAGGTTTGTAAAAGTTCACTGGACTCTGTTTCCTGCACAGCCTGTCTCCCCTTCCTCCCCTCCACTCCCAGCTCTTGTCTTAGGTCAAGCCAGGCTTGGAAACAGAAAAGCTAAACACCAGTCCGAGAGCATCATGTGCGGTCTGTCTAACTGAACACCCGGTTAAAGTGCTAGAAATCTCGCTGAGAGAAAAATCCCAGCATCAGGGTTCTGATAAAATCTATGATAACATTCTCATCTGACCTCTCCAAGGGCAAGATTCTACCCTCATCCTCAGGATAATCCCCAGATAGATTGGCAGACCCTGGTTGCTGGGATAAGGTGACCAAGTACTTGAAGCTTCTGATGTCTTTTTGAACAAGAGTCCTGAGCAGTTAACCTTCCATTAAATGCACCACGCAGGAGATGGAGCTTATGAAAATACAAGAAAGGACAGCAGAGGAGTTATCAGTGAGAAGGGAAAACATGACCACATCACAGGGGATGGTGCTGCATGCCCCGGCCATTTCATGTGCCGTGTCCTGACAGGGGGCCCAGGATGCTGAGGCTCCCAGTCCGTCTTCCTAGAGATCATGAAGGCACATTATTGCCCCAGGTTTTAGCAGTAATGAACAGGATGAATAATTGCCCCATCTGGCATGAACAAAAGCCCTGCAGCAAGGCTCCAGGAGCCAGGCTTCTCAAGGCTGAGTTCTGCATCCAGCTGTGTGATGGGACAAGGGAAGCAGGACAAGAAGACCTGATTGTCACATGAGCCAGGGGCAAGCTGGGGTTGCCAGGACAATACGTCCCTAACACATGACTATGCAACACTGTGGTGTGGTCTGATGGGATGACTGCGTTCCTGTCACAGGATCCATGTGAAGGACAGAGCCCTTTCGAATGTCCCCTACATCCCAGCTTTTTCTTGTCACTGTCGTTCAAACCCAGCCACTCGGAGCGGGAGAAGGTTCAGACTATGTCACTGGCATCACTGTGTACTGATTACACTTTGGGACTGGTGGCAGGAGCTCAAAAGGATTATTCACAGTCCCTCAAGCTGCCAAAGAGGCTGTCCACTGCAGAGCAGCAGGAGTGGTTCCCTGGCTTAGGGGAGGACGTGTCAGCCAGGACAGCAATGTCCTCAGCTGCAGGACTTGCCTTGTCATCCACATCCACACCTGGGCACCTGCAGTTCAGATACCTGGGTGCCAAGAAGATCGACAGGTACCTAGCCGTGGGCAAAGTGCTCATGATAACACAGTCTCACTCCTCAAAACAGGGACATCTTGTGCATTGGCCAGAGACTGCCCGGACTGTGCCTCTCAGTGGATGGTGCTGCAGCCTCACAGATGTCATTTCCAGCTTGAGTGACACAGCGAGGCTGTCACCTTTCCCTTGCACATTGGGATGGATGCTCTTCTGCTACCAGACAGTTCAGACTTCTCTTGCCCCGTGCAGTCTTTGCATTTCCACGGTTTGACTGTGCTTGGTTGGCGTGTTGTGGCTGCCAATCCTGTGGTGTGTTTCTGGGAGAAATCAGCTCGTACACCCACACCCTTTTTAGATCTTTCCTCCCACGGTCAAGGAGATCCAATCTGATCAAGTGAGTGTGACCACAGAGGAGTGTGGGCAGAGTCACCAGACGTGCAACGTCTTAGGCACAAAACGGGGAATGACCTGGTGGTACGTACATAAGCTGGCTGACTGCAGGTGGTTGAGACCATGGGTGACAGGGAGGTGTGTGCCATTGGCTAGAGAGATGCACAGCATGAGGTCCCTCAATGCAGGTAGCCACTGGCTACCTGGGGCACATCTGACCTGCCCTGTGCTGTGTGTGATCCCCTGGATGCAGCAAGAATAGGTGGCCATGGGTCAGGGAAGAACCCAGAGAAGGTGTGAGCCAGAGGAACCAACCCATGGTTCTGGGTGGGACCGGAAGTCAAGACATATATCAAAGGTCAGGAAAAGGCTTAGAAGCAGCCTCCATGGGTTTAATTTAACAGGTGGATTAGTTGCAAGCACTGCCTGTAGCAGCCAATTATTGTGCTAAGGGGCATCTCCAAGGCTAGCCAGACCCCCTCTCCAGCAACAGGTCACAGTTGGGGGGAGCCCTAGCAGGAGGAGAGGGTTTTTTCATGAGTGATGTATTTTGAATCCAAATCTACATGGGACCTCTTTTAGTAATAAATTTATACTAAATTGGGGGAAATCTTGGAGATCTCCTTTTACTGTGTTTGCAAAGGCATCTTTTCAAAGCGGGCCAAAAAGTGGATTAATAGTATGAAATAAAGAAGAATTAAAACAGACAACATCAAAGTCATGGCTGCACTGCTGCAGTGTCCCATCACCGGGCATCATCTTGCTGGAACAGTGTCCGTTCCAGTGTTATGTTAAAATACTGCATTGGGAACAGTAATTAAACAGATTCTGATGATGGTTTTCAACACATGCCAGCTGGATCCCAGCCAGTGTCAAAGCAGAAACATTGTGCAAACTCATGGTCAATGATGACTTTGATCTGCAAAGGGCTTTGTAGTGGCGGAAGGAAATGGGAGGATAGGAG
Organism: Rhynochetos jubatus; assembly: GCA_027574665.1. Lineage (NCBI taxonomy): Eukaryota > Metazoa > Chordata > Aves > Eurypygiformes > Rhynochetidae > Rhynochetos > Rhynochetos jubatus. The sequence continues at coordinate 25,223,777 of CM050648.1, forward strand.
GGAGGGAGAAGGGTGTGAGCAGTGGGGAGAAAAAAGAGTAACATGCACCAGAGTGGGAATTATCTCCTGCACCTTGACAAAGGAGGTGGGTGCTTTTCTTCCTTCCCTCTTTCTTCCTGTGGGGCAGTAGGCACAGACATAAACATGATCATAAAGGCCCAGTTCTGTTAATGGCAACCCATGTGAGTAACAGAAGTGTCTTGAATATTCCCATGTGTATGCCACTGGGATTGCTCTGTGAGTGACTGTGCAAACTGGCTTGCAGTAGCTGGCCCTGCCAGCACCGTAATGTGCGATGGGCACTGGGCAGTGTGGGAGTCCTTCAGGACAGAACCTGGGACAAGGGTGATGAAGAGGTGTTTTGTGGCCAAGAAAATCGGAAAGACGTGCTATTCAAATTATCTGCATAGGCATTGCCTGAAATGCTACAACTGCTCTTCGGGCACAAGGAAAATGGACCGTACAAGCTGAAATACTTCTATAGTAGCACAGGAAATCTGAAAAACCTTGCAAATATCTTCACATTGAAAAAAAAAATCTTCATTTCCCTTCCAAATTATTCACTAATGTTAGATGATGCCACTCATGATTTTTCCCTCTTTCTTCTTTTCTGTAACGAATGACATTTTAAAATCATTAACTTCCAGCTCTGGAAGGACACATTTAGCAGCCAAGGGGTTTTGGTGTTACTCCTAAGAATTTCAAAGAATAAAGTCCTTAATGAGTCCTCCTGTGCTTTTGCATGCACAAGAGATGCTGTCAGTGAGAATAACCTTTATTTTAGTTCAAGGGCTCCAGCAGACATCTGAGTTAAGTAACTAACCTTGCATCAGCGGAGCTCCCTTAGATGTCAATAATCATCTCTGTGCACTCCTCACCTGCCCTAATTGCAAGGTGAGGCAACTCAGCATGAACTCTAGTGGGAGAGTTTAAAGCTAAAACATTTCCTCTGCAACTGAATGATGGTAGTTCAGTTTTGTATCCGAGCCACAAGAAAACAAGAAGCTGGAAAAGATAAGCATGTTGTTTACAGGATAGCGTCTGGCCCCACTGCAAGGAGACCTTGAACTGCAATGTAAGTACAGGCAAACTGAATCAGACGCGTTTTATACCAGTACGGTCCTCTGTGTGGACATATTTAATTGATTTACAATTGATTTACAACTGACTAATAGCAAATAAATTGATGTAAATCAGTTCTAAAACAATTTAAGTGTCCACAGCGTAGCTCATCCTCTTAATTAAAATCCTATTAATTAATGCAGGTTTTGTCTTTATACAGAACATATTGCAAAGTCCCTCAGATAGTACAGCTTGAGCTCTAACAGCAAAAAAATGACATGGCATTGAATCCCCCAGCAATATGCAGAAGTACAAATGCTATGCCCAGAAAAAAAGATCCTGGCAACTGTGTCCACCGTGGACTTAAGATGATTTCCCCTGTGCTTCTACAATGTGCCTACATAATTTGAGCATCCTTGCTTTCTGAGTTTCTTCGAAGGCTGAGGCAGGCTTGCAAAGATGTGCTAAAGGAGGGCAGCAGGAACTCAGAGGATCTCCCACATTGTGGTGGACATCTTCCTGCACATACCCACTTGGTCTCCCTGGGGCTTGCAGGAAAGAAACCTGAAATCACAGCAGGCCTAACCGAAATGCACAGTGGCTTGGTCATTATTTTAGTGCTACGACAAAATCCTTGTTCAAAAACCCTGGAAATGGAGGACAGCCCTTGCTGCTCTGGCAGGAAGGTCCAAAGTGGGTCAGGCAGCCAACTGCTGGAGGGGCCACCTCTTCCCACACATCTGAATTGTCCCTACCCCAGGAGGAGCCAGGACTCCAGCCTGCAGCCCAACCAAAGGCGTAACTGCTCAGAGGGTGCCTGCTCCTGGGGTGCTGCTCCCAGCATGGTGGGGAGCCGCTGGCACTGCAAGGCTGCCTTGCAGCTAAAATATTTGCCACCTGCATTTTTAACTGGATTTTTCCCAGATGGATAGACACATGTACACACACACAGATGATAACACTAAATAACCACCTTATAGGTCATTGATTAACCTTGCCTTTCACAGAAACATGTAGAACTTACAGCTTTTACAGTAACAGCAGGAGCCGATAATAAATGGTACGTTCCATGATGGGCACCTGCTCTAACTGCAGTGACACAGCTGCCATCATCGGTACTTACTGCACAGGCTCTTTTGGGAATGACTCTCCGCCTAAATGAAAGAGATCACATCCTGTGCCTAGATGGCAACTTCATTCTCTTGGGAATGCAAGCAGCTTGGTCACAGAGTGGAGAAGCAGAAGTGCCTAACTTGAGTCTGAGCCGCTGGGTAGCTCAGCTGCAGGTGGGAGAAGGTATGGCACAACTCCTTCACTGCATGGGAAGAAATTGGGATCAGTTAAAGACTGGGAGCAGGAGCAAGTCAGACACAGTAAATATAGCCATGCTCAGGCTTTGCTGTAGGGCCCAACACTCAGGGCACTTGAAACTGTTGTCCTGTAAAGTTAGGGACTCACCTCTGCATCCCATTGGAGAGCTAGACAAGGCCCAATAAGAGTAGCATTTCATTATGAGCTTTCCTTAGTTAAGTATTATTTTCCAGAATACACAATGAAACTAGAGTCATCATTTTCCTTGGAAAATCGAATTACCTTATTCTCTGAAGTGCCGTGCTGCCCATGGGAAGGGTTAAAGGGAGTTCCTAGGAGCTATTTAGTCACAGTTTAAACAGGCCTTGCTTTTTGAGTTGAGTTTGATGGCTCACATAAAGTTACTCCTCCCCTAATGAGCCCCTGGGGATCCAGTTGTGTATTTTTTCAAGATCTGTGATGCACATATGTATCTATCTGGCATCCTCCCAAATATTTTCAAAGATAAAATGTGAGATGAACATCTGGTTCACACTATTACAATCTTTATTAAACACTAATTTCTTCTTCAGAAAAGCACCATCTGCCACAGCTCCATCCCTTGTTTTCTAACATGGATTTTTCTTCAGATGTATGCAATGGAATAAATCTTCACCAGTTATAGTACCCTGAATTTCCTGAGATGAAAAAACACAGTGACAGGAGTAGGCTCCAAGACTTGATTTGCTTCAAAAATCCTACGTTATTATTTAGCTTGGTAAGAAACTATGTTCTCAAAGATACTAGATCCACTTCACATTACGAAGAGTTCACTTAAGCATTTTGATAAATCCATTGCTGAAGGATTTGATACTTTTTCAGCAGCTTAGAGCAATATGTCTTCAAGCCTTGATAGTCAAGGTACGGATTTTGCAAGATCCCCCTTGCTTCCCACAGAATTTTTGGAAAAGAGAGAGAGATTTTTAGAGATATGTAGAAAGTCAGTTTTCATGCCAGTTAAGTCCCTGCCTTTATGAACCCTGTTCTTAAGCCCTGTAGTACCCAAAAGCCAGGGAAGGAAACAGCTCTGAGCCATCATCAGAAGCCTTCTTCAGAAGCAACAGGACTCCCCATGTTTCCCATGGTCAGGGCACAGTCCCAAGTTACTAATTTCTTTTACATTACATTTGGAGTTTCACCTCATTCTGCTCAAGAGCTTGAGTGTCTAAAAGGATTATAGTCTCCTGGGCATTTAGGCCCTTATTCTTGCCCATTACTAAAGCAAATCTAAATTTAAGAGGCTAAATTCAATTTGCTGTCTCTCGGTGTTGCAACATCGCATCAATAAGAAGTTGCGTGCACATCGCTCTGTGCCTGAGGAGCACCGTGTAACTGGTGCCTTCAAAGGGCTTCATAAAGTGCTGAGTCCTTAATGTTGTGGCATTGAGCAGCAGCAGTGCACGGCTCCAACCCCTGCAGTCAGCCCTGCCTGCAGAAGACAAGGCTGAATGAGCACATTCAACCAAATTTCAAACTCCCTCAGGTGCTGGCAGCTGAAGAGCTTTGCACAGAATGAGCTGCTGCCAGGATCAATGTTGGGTTTAGGCTACAGGAAAGGAGGGACACCAACCTCACGGTCACAAACCCTGGTCCTCATGGGGGACTTCAACCACCCTGATATCCGTTGGAGGGACAACACGGCAGGGCACAAGCAAACCAGGAGGTTCCTGGAACGTGTTGATGACAACTTCCTTGTCCAAGTGATAGAGGAGCCGACAAGGAGGGGTGCCATGATGATGGATCTTGTTCTCACCGACAGGGACGGGCTGGTGGCGAATGTGAAGCTCGAGGGCAGCCTTGGCTGCAGTGACCACGAAATGGTGGATTTTGAGATCCTTATGGAGGCGAAGAGGGTGTGCAGCAAGCTCACTACCCTGGACTTCAGGAGAGCAAACTTCAGCCTCTTCAGGGAACTGATTGGAAAGGTTCCATGGGAAGAAGCCCTGGAGGGAAGAGGGGCCCAAGAAAGCTGGTGAGTATTCAAGGACCTTCTCCTCCAAGCTCAGGAGCGATGCATCTCAACGAAGAGGAAGTTGGGTAAAAGTATCTGGAGGCCTGCGTGGATGGACAAGCAGCTCCTGGACAAACTGGGGTGCAAAAAGGAAGCCTACAGAGGGTGGAAACAAGGACAGGTAGCCTGGAAAGATTACAGGGAAGTTGTCCGACAAGTCAGGGATCAGGTTAGGAAAGCCAAAGCCCTGACAGAATTAAACCTGGCCAGGGACATCAAGGCCAGCAGGAAGGGTTTCTATAGGTACATTGGGGATAAAAAGAAAAACAGGGAAAATGTGGGCCCTCTGTGGAAGGAAACGGGAGAGCTGGTTTGCCAGGACATGGACATGGCCGAGGTACTCAATGCTTTTTTTACCTCGGTCTTCACTGGCAAGGGCGCAACCCGTACCCCCAGAGTCATGGAAGACAAGGGCAAGAACTGGGAGAATGGAAGGCCACCCGTGGTCAGTGAGGATCAGGTTCAGGAACACCTCAGGAACCTGAAGGTGCACAAGTCCATGGGAGCTGATGGAATACATCCACGGGTCCTGAAAGAACTGGCGGATGAGGCTGCGAAACCTCTATCCATCATATTTGAAAAGTCGTGGCAGTCTGGTGAAGTTCCCGCTGACTTCAAAAGGGGAAACATAACCCTCATCTTTAGAAAGGGGAAAAAAGGAGGACCCGGGAAACTACAGGCCAGTCAGTCTCACCTCTGTGCCTGGCAAGATCATGGAGCAGGTTCTCCTGGAAATCATGCTAAGGCACGTGGAGAATGAGGAGATGATTGGCGACAGCCAACATGGCTTCACCAAGGGCAGATCATGCCTGACAAATTTGGTGGCTTTCTATGATGGGGTCACAACCTTGGTGGATAGAGGACAGCCAACTGACGTCATCTACCTGGACTTGTGCAAAGCCTTCAGTACTGTCCCACACGACATCCTTGTCTCTAGACTGGAGAGGCATGGATTTGATGGATGGACCCCTTGATGGATAAAGAACTGGCTGGCTGGTCGCACTCAGAGAGTTGTGGTCAATGGTTCAATGTCTGAGTGGAGACTGGTGACGAGCGGCGTTCCTCAGGGATTGGTGTTGGGACCGGTCCTGTTTAACATCTTTGTCAGTGACATGGACGATGGCATCGAACACACCCTCAGCAGGTTTGCTGACAGCACCGAGCTGTGTGGTGCGGTCGACACGCTGGAGGGAAGGGATGTCATCCAGAGGGACCTGGACAGGCTGGAGAGGTGGGACCATGCCAACCACATGGAGTTCAACAAGGCCAAGTGCAGGGTCCTGCACCTGGGTCGGGACAATCCCAAACACAAGTACAGGCTGGGTGGAGAATGGATCGAGAGCAGCCCTGAGGAGAAGGACCTGGGAGTACTGGTGGGTGAGAAGCTGGACATGAGCCGGCAGTGTGTGCTGGCAGCCCAGAAGGCCAACTGGATCCTGGGCTGTATCAGGAGAAGCATGGCCAGCAGCAGGTCGAGGGAGGGGATTCTCCCCCTCTACTCTGCTCTTGTAAGACCTCACTTGGAGTGCTGTGTCCAGCTGTGGGGCCCTCAGCATAAGAAGGATATTGACCAGTTGGAGCGAGTCCAGAGGAAGCCACGAATTTGCTCAGAGGGCTGGAGCACATCTGCTATGGGGACAGGCTGAGAGGGTTGGGCTTGTTCAGCCTGGAGAAGAGAAGGCTCTGGGGAGACCTTATAGCACCTTCCAGTGCCTGAAGGGGCTACAAGGAAGCTGGGGGGGACTTTTTACAAGGGTCTGTAGTGACAGGACAAGGGGTAATGGGTTTAAATTGAAAGGGGGGAGATTTAAGATTGGATATCAGGAAAATGTTCTTCCCGGAGAGGGTGGTGAGGCACTGGAACAGGTTGCCCAGAGAAGCTGTGGGTGCCCCATCCCTAGAAGTGTTCAAGGCCAGGCTGGATGAGGCTTTGAGCAACCTGGTCTAGTGGAGGGTGTCCCTGCCCATGGCAGGGGGGGTTGGAATTAGATGAGCTTTAAGGTCCCTTCCAACCCAAACCATTCCATGATTCTATGATATTGCTAGCCTGGACCAGCTCTTTGAAGAGTATTACAAAGATGTACCGAGTAATGACAATAAAAGATAAAAGAGTATGCCTTTTCAGTGAAAATCTGAAATTGATCCCCAACGTGCAGCTGGCAAGAGCACTTAAAGAAAAACCCTTGGGGGCTATAAATAGTGTAGGGATTTTCATCAGGTATGACCTCGTGGGTGGAGGTTTACACTTGTGTCAATTTCGCAGTAAGTATCCCAAAAGTGAGGGATAAACCGGTAGAGACTGAGATTAGAGAGAGTGGGTGAGCATCATTTGGAGCCAGAAATGCCTGCTGTCACCATGGCGGACATGGGGAAGGTGTGAGTGATGGCACGCTGACCTGAGGGAAACTGGAGGTTTTCCTGGAGAGAGAGAAAGGTTCAGCCTCCTGTGGAAATGGACACCAGCAAGAAGGGTTCAAAGAATCACAGAATCACAGCATCACTAAGGTTGGAAAAGACCTATAAGATCATCTAGTTCAACCAACAACCCAACACTACCATACCCAGAAGAAGACCTGGGCAGCCCATGGACACATCTATTCCAGGGCAGAATCACCTTTTCCCAGGGATTTCTGGATTTCAGTAGTGTTCCAGCTCAGGTAGTCCTCACTCACCCTCTAGTACCGACACCAGAACCCAAGTGTCTTCAAGGAAGCAGCTGAAACCACTGCACCACTCCTATGGAGCATTCCCCTGCCCTCCAGACACTGCACCAGTCCAGAGCATTCCTAGAACCTCTGTTATTTATTCCAGCTGGAAATGGGGCTGAAACCACAGTGAGCACGGTGCAGGGGCATCTTCTCCAACTGTGCCCACTGCATGGAAGTCTTTCTGTTGCTCCTCTGGTGATACATCCTGATTAAACTGCTGGGAACCTCTGGCAGCTCCAGGGGCAATGGCCGGCCAGCATCAGTGTATCTGCTGCTACAACTGAAGCATGGGTGAGTGGGAAAATCTGCTTCAAGAAAATTTGTGCTTGAGGGCAGCTCTCACAGAGCATCACAGGGCTAGCGGGTCACTGCTCTGACCGCCACCCAGCTGGGCCCTTTGGAGGAAGGGAGGTCAGAAGTGGAGGTCACCTCTGTGTTGCCCTCCAGGTCAGAGATCAATCCCATGGCATCCCTTTAAAAAGAAGAGTGAACGTGTAACCCCAGCAATGTCGCCAAAATTCTTTCTGAACCTTAAACAAGCTGAAATGCGCATCCAGAGCCACCGGAGCTGCCACGCCTGGGAATTACCCATGCAATGTGGTTGTATGGTTGTGACCAACTGATGAGTTTTCATCACAGTTTTCCATACCCCGTGTGAAAAATGCAATAAAAGCCAAATTCCTCAGGACTTATTTCACAGCAATTTTATTTTTAAACACCTCCTGCAGGCAGGCAGGGCAGATGCAGAAGGTAAACTCAAGGAACAGGGCATGCAGCCACACTAACAAGACTTCCAACCAGCAGTGTTTGTCCAGGATCGATGCCTATTGCCAAGCCCATGCACAGGCTGATGAAACCCAAAGTGACAAACTCTAAACGTGTGCATTGAGTCGGTTGTGTGAGCCGCTTCCATGCACTGAGCCAGGAGATTACGGGAACTTGCTGCACTGGATAATTCCAGCGGGGTACGAGGAGTTTCATCCTGTTGCCCAAGGGCGGTTTGATTACTCTGTACAGCGTGTTGCAATCCTCAATCAAAACTTTTCACTACGTTCAGTACACCGCATGGGAACATCTGGCAATTTACAGCAGAACGTCTTGTAGCATTTAATGCCTGAGTATCTCTTTCCTACAACCTATTTTCATTTCACTGAATAGAGGCCCAATTTCCTGAATTTTTAAACAGTCTTGCTAACATAATCAAATTACCGTGATTACTCGGCAACGATTTTAAAAAGTCCTAAAAGCGCTGTTCCAACTTTGCAGTGAATTCCTATTACATATAGAAGATTTTGTAAACACTTTAAATAAAATGCTTTTAATTCAATCAAAAGAGTAAACAGTGTTTGTTTTTAGCTATTCCATGTATTTGAGCCACAAGCATTTTTCCAAGTGAGTGGCTATGGGAGTTTGTAATGCAACGCAAAGCAAACACTGAGAATATAAAATCACACTTGTTCAAACAGGATTAGAGAGTTTATTCTAGCAGAGTTTCCAAGGATTTCAAAGAGAAAATAGCAAGTTGGTTTTTTTTCTTTTGGTTGGGGAGGTAGAAAATATGCGATGCCTAGTCAGTGATTGTACTTTGTAGGATGCCGGTGGTACTGTGCAGCCTGCGCTCCCGCTGGGTAGCGGGGCAGGGATGCCATTCATTTTTCACAGCCTCCCAGCCCTCTGTGGCTTGCTCCTGTCCTGCGTTTGCTCAGCAATCGCTTTCACTGTGTTTCGTTGACACCAGTTGGAAGCCAGCAGAGAACTAAAGCCTATTGCTGGCGTGCATTTGATGAAAAACGGAACTGCTCCATGCTTCTTCACGCATGCTTTTCACAGGCCGTGGCTAAGACACGGTGGTAGGAAAGGGAATGGTTTCCTTGCCCTGGAGTGTGGGTTAGAGGCAGGGGCACATTGGGGAGGTATCAGAGCTTCGTGGGAGATGGCTGCAAAAAGCCTTGCCCAATTCAAAATACTCGCCTGTAAGTATTTCCAGGTACTACACTCCGATTTTTCCATGATAATAATGGATTTGTTGCTGGCGGCTGTGAATGTTTCTCCCTAGATGCTGGCCATCAAGTCAATTTGTGAGCAGCGCCCCCATTTCTTCAAATGTATTTGTTGTTTAGAGTCAGCTACCGAATCACTTGGACAGGTGATTTGCAGGTTGCGGGTTGCGCACAAACTCTTTTTTGTTTGTTTCAGCCTCTCCCTATTCAGGACTTGTTTTGTGGGACTGGCGATTTAAGTGACATGGTGTCATTTCTGATCCCAGATTAGATGGCTGAAGTATTGTAGAGTAGAGGCGAGAACGGCAGACAGAAAGCAATGCCGTTCTGCTGCGAAGACACATTTCTTCTACAGCTCATCAAACTTCCACGGGATTTTTGTAGGCATTGACAAGGGTTCAAATACTGTTGAAAAGTCAGTGAGATGATAATTCCACAGTTTGTAGAAAACTGAACCCAGGGCATTAGAAAATATATTAAAAGAAGTAGATTTCTTTCACCAGCCGGCCTTGTGTGTGTGCATATACATGTGCACGTTTGCGTAGGGGCGCATGTGGGCTCACAAAGAGAAAAAGAAAATATTAACCTTGTGCAAATACTGCATGCACACACAGCTTCTAGGCTTTTACCGTGAAAATACCTCGTTTTGCAACCCCTCTGCAAAGCTTGAAGAAACGCTTAGTGTCGCCCATCGCGGTACACCATCTCTGAATGCCGCTTCGACGTAGCAACTTGTTCGCAGTCCAAAACCCTCAGCAGAAAATATCAGCCGAATTTTTATTTGTCATTGTTTTCCTTAAAGTCAGTGTTCAAAATCATATAACATTTAGACACTGCAATGGTAGCTAAGTATTTCTGCTTTAATTCAGGACATTGGGGTGGTCTAGAGAGCCTGGATAATAAGAGTGAAAACTTATGATGTCATTTCAAGTTATTACCATCAAGCGCAGCCCCGATAAACATAAATCCAGCCATCCACATAGATATTTCAAAAAAAGGGTGATACCGATCCCAGGCATTTTGGGCCAGGGCAGTGACACATCCTGCCCCTTTCCTGTTCCATGACTCTTCCCGTGGAGGGCTGGGCAGCAGCGGTGCCCAGCAGGATTTCGAGGCTGCGGGAAAGAAAAGCTTGGCACCCCATCCTCCCTGCAGAAGCCCCCAGCATGTTTCATGCCACCAGCATGTTTCAGGGCTAACAAAAAGTGAGGGGTTTGGTGTGTTTTCTTTTCAGCTTTCCTTTTCACCTCGTTGATGATCTAACGGTCCCATTCATTTGACCAAACTAGGAAGGTTGTGTTTAAAATAGGAAAAGTGAATGCTTCCACTGGAAAATTTAGGTTCTGAAGAGTTATCAAATATTTTTGTCACACGGGTGGGAGGATTTCCCCATAAAGTTTGCAAGATGCTATTGCACAAAGACTACATATAAGGGTAATATTAAGCAATAGTCATATTTTTAGCAACCTTTCAAGTAGTTGAGCAGCTGAAAGTAAGGAGAGAGAATCACTCCCATGTGATTCATGCTATAGGATCTGCTTTGTAGGCCAGAGTTTGGGATGTTCTCTGCTAACAGTAGCTATTTCTGCAACAGGTCCCAGTGTGACACCGTGAATCATTCGGCACCAGTGTGTAGTGCTTTCTCAGCAGCACGTATCGTTGTCACAACTTCCTTCCAAACCCAACTGCAATAGCAAAGCTACCACTATAGGATCTTGTGACATGAGATTGTGCCTCAACCTGGAAATATCCTTGTCCATAAATCTAATGGCAAGGAATTCCTTAACAGCATCTATTTCTCAACTGGCTGCGTGGCATTCCCGTGGCACTGGGGTGACATGAGAAAAGCTATGGCCCTAACAACGATGACAGAGTGGGATAAACAGATTATTTCTCCCGCTGGAAGCCTTCTTGCAGTTTTTCAATCCCTCTTGCTTGGCTGTTATTATTTAAGTAAATGCAATCTAAATTAACAAACAAATTACTGAGCATTTTGGAAACAGATTTCAAAAGTTTATGACCAGCTGATATAATCTGTTATTTACAAAATATTGAAGCAATGAGATTCTTGCTGCATTTGTTGAGAAATGGAAGGCTAGGGTATTTATGGAATTTATTTTTGTCTTACCAAAACTGTAAGTCCTCAATGGCAGCTGCTCACAGTGCCACCTCACAGACTGTCCTCACCGTACTGGGCTGTGAGCACAAGCTGCAGATGAGGCCATGAGCCGAATTCAGCTCTTCTCCCATTAGACCCATACCCTGACTGCATCCAGGTCCTGTCTCTGCTGCTTCCCATGCATTCCCCTTGACAACTTTCCAGCCCGAGGCTGGAAGGTCCAGTCTGCTGTTATGACGTTGTGAATTACCACCCCAGGTACTGTTTTTAACGTGCAAATATTACACCCCTTGCATTCAGCTGTTGCTCATGTATGTTTTTTTCAGAGGAAAGCCCTGGGACGGTAGGAATTATACTATATCAAGAGCACAACCAGTAAATTAAGCCCTCCTTTCCCACAGCTGGATGTTACAGCATACGTGGTGCCCACCGCTGGGGCCTCCAGCCAAGCCCAGCAATTCACTGACACAATAGATTCGTTGTGGACACTGGCAGCTAGTTAGGCACAGCGTGAAAGCTTCTAATTCCTGCCTGTTATCATTTTATCTCATCACCTTGACATCACTGAGGCATCATTTTATTGGTAAGCTTTAGAAGCTGGTAAATAACACCGTGTAGGAAAGCGGTATGAGTTAAGCGCTGATAATGGGAGTGGGCTGGGATTTCAAATACCTCTGCAGACAGTGGATAGAGGCGGGAGATGGAGACTGGGATGTCTGCTTTTTTTTTTTTTTGGTTGGGTTTTTTTCATTTTGTTTAAACTGCTGCAGGTTGTGTAGTTCATTTGCAATTAAAATACCAAAGACCGAGCGGCCCCTGGAATACAGTCATTTTCGACTGTGGCAGTGAAAGACAAGAATGTCGAAATTTCAGTGAGTGTTATTCACATCCTCGTACTTATGAAAAGAACCATGCTATTTAAAGGTAACTAATGGATAAAATATGAATAAAGATTAAACTACAAAGTCTAAAAAGGATTATTTAAAGCACTTGCATTATGCAGAGTCCTGACATTAATATTTAGACACTCATGAACACTTACATAACTGCAGCTTATTTTTAATGGTCTTCTATCTTGCTTTGTTAACAGGCTGACAAAATGTAATTTAGAACTATAAGCTGTGAGCCCCACATGGAGAAGAAAAGCCTATAATTCACATCATGCTCTGGCTTTTAAGACTTAAGAGACGATGGCGATTGTATGGCAGAATGCAGCTTGCAGAGCAATATCCATTTACATGCCATTCGAGACCCTCAGGCTACACGAAGCACTGCAGAGTGCATCATAAAAAAATAGGAAGAAAAGAAGCCGGTTTAGTTACAATTGAACTGACATGATGGCAAATTAATTCATAAGGTAAGGGGAAGAAAAGAAGTCCCGATTCCGTCGGTGCGGCCATGTACCCACTGACTCGGGCACATCTCCGCCTTCACTTTGCATCATTGATTCATCACTCCAGATTTTCTGTCCTTCCCTCGGTATAAAATGGCAGAAAGGGGGCAAAGCATCAGATTGGCATTTCCCAAGCAAATAGAAAGTCAAATGGAGCCAATATTTTAAAAAAAAAAAAAAAAAAAAAAAAGTGGCTTTGTGGGTACTAGAAAATCAAGGTTATTAGTTAACATCTGTTTTCTCTTCATCCAGCCTGAAGTTAATAATTATTAAGTCTGTTTTGAGAAAGGCAGGGCTAGGGCTAGACCAGTATTAAGCACAGATGTCACCAGTAATTAGCTAGGACTCTACCTGACGTGCTCCCTGGGGACTCGGTGTGGGTGACAAGTCCCAGGGGTGCAGCTGCAGCCCCTGAGTGGATGGTCTGCCTCTGATTGGCATCACTGCAGCTATTTTCCACTTGGAGGCACCTGTTAATACCGTTAGCGGTTCCCCAAGGGAGACCCTCCACATCACAGGTGTGCTCAAGCTCTGAAGGGTGAAGGCAATGTGCTGCTCCTGCTGCCCACGTTCAGGTGCGAGGAGCCGGGCACACGGGGCTGAGGACACTGCGGCTGGGTTGCTGCTGAAAAATGAGGAGCCCCAACCACCCTGGGGTGAGGGCTGCTGCTGGGGCACATACGGAGGGTGGCTGGAGGGACATATGACCTCCCTCTTGGTTAGTCACCTAGGGAGCCAGTGGCCTCTGAGGACTTGTCTTGTCTCCCATGTCTTCGCCTATGACAGTTTGTCCTGTTTGTCTCCGATTTTATGGTCACGTGCTTTGGCCTTGGATTTATATGCATAAAAATATGCGTTTATATTCTCAGTCTAGCAAAGGTTGGCTCTATTCAGGGATTAAAAGCAGGAAAGAGTAAATGTAAAAGTAAGATAAAGACAGAAGAGGTGACCACACTTCATGCACAGTCAACATCAGTGTCAGCATCTATCGCTGCACCATGTTTCCAAACTCCTCAGCTGAACTGCCTGTGGAGACTCATGCATGTAGGTCTGACTCTTGGATACCATCTCTGGGGTAGACCTCAGACATTGCTCCTCTCATTCTCCTCCTGGAGCTCTTCAGGGAACAAAACAAGGCTCTGGTTCAGTACCAGCCTCTCCATAGCTGAGCCCCGAGCCCAGGCTGCTGGGACAGCCTCTGCTGCACAGACCACCCATGGCCAGCACCTTCTACTCCTCAGCCCATTTCACAGGTGCTCTCAGATGGGCAGTTCGCTTTCTGTTGCCTTTGCAATTACTGCTTTAGTCAACAGCTTCACCCACTGTGACTCGTTCCAAGGAGGTGACAGGCATGATTATAAGCCCTCTGTGTGATCTCCCAGGCCTGCCTACCACCTAGAACCTCCTGGCCAGGCATAGATGTCCTGAGCCTGGCTGAGGCCTGGCTGCATCCTTCCTGGATGGAGCCTTTCTTAGGAAAACAGCCCTCTAGAAGGTGTTTTGTGGTCCCACAGCTTTGCCAAATCAGTAACTGAGAAGGTACAGCCCATCTCCTTAGGTAAAAGAAGTCTGCTAGCAGTGGTGGCATGTTAAAAATAGAGGGTGGTGGTCTCAGTGTCCAGGTGAACTGGGGGGATTCAGGAAAATCTTGGTGGTTTAGCTGGGAGAGGAATGAGCACCTATGCTGTCTGCTGGAGTTGCTGGAGAATACCCTTCCTCTGAAAATATACTTGAGATTTTCTTAGGATTATCTCAACTGGGTCATCCTAAACCTTGTCTAAGTGTTTGCTCTTAAGAGGCAGTGTGGGTTTCCAGGCTGCCTCCTTTAGCAGGTAACACTGGCATTTCCTGAAAGACTGACGCTCCCACTGATCCACCTCTGCTCCAGAGAAGACTGAGGGCTGGTGGCTCTTTGGTGGTGTTAATGGATGGTGCAGTGCTGCAACCACAGGGGTCTCACCACGTCATTGCGTTAGTGTATAAAAATGGCTGTGAAAAAAGGCCACTGAAGCTCTGACAATCATAATGTTTTTCTTCAGCCCTTCCTATAAAGATAAAACCTACCTCTCCTGGCTTTTTCTGACCTTCATCTTTACCGAGAGGACCTGTGTCTTGAAGACTTTTGTAATAGGGATCTGGAAGCCCCAGGTTTAACCTCTGACAGGCAAAGGAAGCCATTCAGTGCAGAATTCACTTTGCAGAGGACAGGCATTGCCCTGGTCCTACAGCCATGACTGTCAGAAAAGAGGCACCCCAGAAAAGACTGGAGATCCTGAATTAGAATTACACAGATCGATTGCAACACTCCAGGAAAATCCACATCGCTCTAAAGGGAGCGGTAGGAAACAGAAGGGACACAACAGGTTCTTCACAGATCAAGGGCATGACATGAGCCTGGAGGGTGGCTGTCGTGTGCCTGCTCAGATGGCTGCTGGCCTGAAGCAACAGAGAATGATGCAAGACAGGACGAACAAACCATCAGCTGGAAAGAAGATGGATATCTCCTTCACTGAAGATGGAGAAAGTGCTTGGGGGAACTTGCTCGGACTGTATGAGGATGTCACCTTGGGTGGGCAAAGTGTCAACTTCTGCAGACTGCCAGAGCGGGAGGCAGTGCTGCTGAGACAGCCACTCTGCCTGAGAAGGCTTCAGAGGCAGCTGTGGCCACTGGTGTCCTTGTGTGTGGGAACATGATGCGATGTGACACGGCAGAACTGAGCTAATGAACTCCCTCCCCGATGACACCACGCAGGTCCTAGCCGTGACAGTGGGCTGCAGATGGCAGCAACGCTGCCATAGGACTGGGGCAGCTGCTGCCTGTACTTGGACCAGGAGCCTGAATCCCACCAGGAATGCTGATTTTGGGGGTGGGAGAGGCAAAAAACTCCTGAGCCTGCACTGACATCTTGGGCAAATATGGCAAATTTTAATGTTTTTCATATGGGCTAGGACTTGTGCTGACAGCAATGTTAGCGGCCTTTTGGTTAGGTTGGGCAGGGAAGAGGTTCATGACAGCCCTACAAGAGTCACACCAGAACTAGTTGCTGGCTTGTGCAGGTGGCTCCTGTTAGCCCTGGTGAAGTAGTTACGACCCAGACTCAGCAGAAGCAGATCTCTGCCAATTCTGTTGCTAAACCAGGTTTCCAAGCAATGCTTCTACAACCTGCCTGTGTTTTTATTTATGTAAATACATACACCTATCACTCCAACTCAGGACAAACTATGCAAAATCACAGGGATAGCAACTGCTAGCCCAAGTGCTTCGACAAACTTGGAAAAGTGATGTGACAGGAGATGCTGGGGACTCCACTCACTTTGCACAGGCTCTTAGGAAGCTGGTTGTTGGTGCTGTTTGTGAAGACAAGCTTGCTCATTAAAAGCTTGATGCTGAAGTTAATGGGTAAAACTAAAATTTCTTTCTAATCTACTGATGTCCCAAGAAGCAGCATGGGTTAGATGATGTGGTGATGCCATACTTTTCACATGGCAATATCCTCTCCTCGTCTCATAAATTCAGCTGAGGAATCCTCTAAGCAATGCTGCACAAGATGATACATATTCCTGTTACTGAACATTTCTGTTGTTTGGGTATATTCAACAGGAGAATTGTTTAGGCTTTGTAAAGAAACAGTTATGAAGAACAACAAAAAAAACCCTGCTGCAGCTCTTCTGTAGTTTTCAGGGGCTCTTGAAATCCATAGTAAATAATAATATATATTAATTATATTTAACATTTACTGCTTGGTAAATAAGAGCAATGAGTTAGGCATGCTGTTCAATAATGTTCTGCTGCTGCTTTGAATTCTCATAACGCAGAGTGCTTCCGGAGCTTTGCAGTAACATCGTTTTAAAGAAATGCCTGCTAGTGCCATGGATGGAGGCTTTGCTGTGCCACCCTGTGCCAAGGCCAGCAGATGACAACGGAATCAACCCTGTGTGCTGGCTAATGGAATTTGGAACTTCCAAGGCATGGCTGGAACAGGCACCTTTGGTCAGAGCAAAGACTAATTCTGTCCCGGTAGCAGGCACTGGCCAGTGTCGTTCCCTTAATTTCACTTTTTGTCTCCATATTCTCAATGCAAGGTAGTCTGATAACTGTCAGATGACAAATCAATGATTTGGAAATGCTGTGTACTGCAGAGAGACTTCTGCTCATTTCCTGTGTGAAGCTGTTTATTTATTTCCTACGAAACCTGTAGACTGACAATTCAGGCTTTTAAATTGAACATAATTCTTCCAACACAGCAGGATAGCCATCATATTCCACACGAAACCATCTGTAGTGATAAAAAAACAGCATAAACCCCAGACCTCACAGTGAAAAAGTCCTCTTATTTTCATGTTTTAAACCTCCTTCTTTGCAATACTGATACTCTTCACTTTCCTCTTGCTTACTGGTAATGCGATCCCAGATGGGTCTGCCACTGGTTTAATTTCCTTTTTAGAATGTGAAAAAAAATAAATCACTACCAGGGATATGTTGTTATCAACCTGCCAAAGAAGGACCCTTCCCATGGTGCGATGGCGGCTGCTTTCTGCCGTCAATCTGAGTGTTTAACCCCTCTCTCTGTGACGGACTGGGCACCAAAGGATGGGCATTATTTTGGAGTGTTGAAGAGTAAGAGGTTTCAAGGATATTTGGTTTTAAGTATTGCTTTATTTCATGACTCCTCAGCTCCCAGGCCACAGGGCAGCATGAGGAGCAAGGAAACCCCCCATGACTCTTGTCCACACAGTGGACTGCCGAGCAGCCCAAGCGGCTGCTCGAAGGTGAGAGCCCGCACTGCCCACAGGCAGCCCAAATGACTGACACCCCACTCTTCCTAAGGTCTTGAACCCAGCTGGAGCATCCTCACAGCACAGGCTTGAAGCTTCACTGAGTGTCAATGGGAAGTGAGTCTTCTTCGGGAATGAAAAACTTGGGTTTGGGTCCATGAACATGCCCTGAACCCAGTTCTTTAGGCTTCTGATAGGCAATTCTGCCTTCAGTTTCATCAGAGATTAGTCTTGATGCTCTCCAGGTCATTTCCTTGGCTTTACCCGCTGGCGTCAGGACTGTGGCTAGAGGCAAATTGATTCTCTGATGTCTTTGCAAATGAATTAAAAAATCATTTCAAATACAGTTGAGAAAGAAAAGTTTTTCAGGCTCCTGTGAACAGCCACCTTTCAGTGCTAGATGATTCTGGCTCCAGAACTTTTTCTTGAAAACAGACGTGCAGAATCCTGTGAAATCGGTAAACTTGAGTAAGACTGAAGACATAGTTGTTGTTCATGATAAATGATCAATCTAATGAAGGAAATTTTAGCATTAGCTCTGTTTTAATTTCCAAAATAGAGAATTAAAGAAGGGAATGGAATGCCTTTTCTAACACAGAAATTGCAGGAATGGATTTCCCTCTCCTCTCAGACATGGAGTTCCCCCAGGTGAGCACGATATCAATAAGAGGAGAGCCTAACTCACAGATTTGGGTGCAACCAAGCCCAGGACTGCTGCAGTCAGTAGGACATTGCCAGTTGGTTCAGGATGTGTAAACTCTGAGTTTTAGATGCACGTTTTGCTTTAAAGTAATCGCACACCAGTTAATTGTTTGTGTGTGTATGTATGTGTATGTGGACCAGATGCACAGATTTGTGGACCCCAGAGAATTTCAGTGCTTTCAAAGGATGTGATGTAAAATTCTGTACACTAAATTTATTTCTTCCCATGCAACTGTGTACAATCAGTTCTAATAGGAACTAGACACTTCCTGCACGTCTGTTTTTTAATGGAATCTGCTAAGTTTTATAAGAGCCATATTTAGCTGTACATCCTCTCAACTGTTAACTGCATTATCCTTTAAAGGAAGTCATTAACCGTTCACTAAACACTCTTCCTATAGTGGTTTTACAATGCATGCACATTGAAATGTGGTCCTCTTTGGGCTAAATAGCTCCTCACAGTGAAAGAATCAGTGTGTATGTATGTGACTAGAATAAATGAGGACAACCTCTGGCACGATTAGTAAATGATTTCTTCTTGTCTGCCCTCCAACACCTCCTAACACAAACTTCATATATTTAACCAATATCCTTCTTTTTTACAACTGATCCTGGGACTATTGGTCATGCCACCCAGAAATTATATTTTCAGTTATGTTTTTGTTTCAGCTTGGAGGAGGGAAACTATTTTCACATCCTGACTGGTTCAGCATTTGAAGCTGAAGCTGTTTTCTTCCTTGCATCATTCTGGACTAGCTCCTACATTTCATCTCACACTGTTCTGTTTGCCATGTACAAAGTGGAACCATCAACTTTCCCCCTGAAAGGTCTATTTTAAGATGAAGGGGAAATAAAATGAGGAAGATCGTAAGAGAAGTCTCCACGAAGAAGTTCACTGCACTTCCTCTTTAGGAGAACAAACTGGAGGCTGCCCCTTGGCAAATATGAGGTTTGTTTTATTGTAACTGTACAGTAAAGACCTTAATCCTTGAACCTGCCACAGTCCTGCTCTGTGAAGTCTGCATAAAGTTTACATGGGGGTTATAAAGCAGAGATAGCACTGAAATAAACGGTCTGAACTTCCTATGGGATAATGGTATTGTGCTCTGCCAAGCTGCAGGTTAGTTTTTTGCTGTACCCCTTATTCACTTGAATAATCAGATGCCAAACAATTAGAAACTGCATTCCGTTCTTCACTTACCTGCATCCACCTCCTTTGCAAAAGTAAAAAAGAAACCAAAACAAAACACCGAAACTACAGCAATTCTTACTTTCCAATGTATATGTTTTCTTCCTGTGGTTTGTGGTTCTTTCTCCCCCAAACCAAGAGTTGTGGAAGTATGTCAGCAGGTGCCCAAACAATTTCAGGCATTCCCACATCAGGAAAACTTCCCTTTCCGACTCCGTGGGCCTGACTCTGCAGGCCCCGGCGGTGGGTTGGTAGTAATGGCAACTACTCATAGGCTCCAATAACCCACCTACTCTGCTCTCCACTTCCACAGGCTTCTCCCGCCACGGCGGTGGGAGGCTGGAAACAAAAATAAATGGCAGGAAAATAACTATTTAACCTTATATTTCTGAGAATTTTGATTTTGGGCTCTTTTCTCCTGCTGGTTCTGTCATGGGGAAGGCAAGAATCGATGGGGCCGCAGCCCCGTTGCAGATGCAAAATGCCGAGGTATGGACACACAGTTAAGACCCACTATGCCAGCCGGCCGGCAACACGTATTTGAAGAGAAAGAAACAATGAGGTGGCCAGGGAGGATGAAACCTTGGCAATGTGTGCGCTCAGAACAGGCTGGTAATGAGCCTTGGGAAAGTATTTGCATGTATCTACATATGGCGGAGGAAGAGAAACATGAGCAACCGCATCAGCTGAGACCAGCCCAGCAGGACCACATGCCCCATCCCAGGCACATGGGTACTTACAGCCAGGGTCTCTTGGCTCATCCCAGGACGCTGGTGGCATAGTGACCTCAGCCTGACTTGCGATCGCTCTGCCAAGCTGTGCCCAGCAGAGGGGATGGGGGAGTGGTGGGACTTTTCTTCAGTCTGCCAAAAGGAGACCTCATGCGCTCTCAGGCTCTGCCAAGCCAAGGGGCCATACCACATCCTTCTTCCCAAAACTGCAAATCCCAGGAGTCTGATAACTGGAAAAATCCAAAGTAAAACATGGAGAAACTTCTTAGAAAGCTTTCCCTTCTTCTGCATTTGTAGGAGGCGTGACCAAGCTCCCAAGGTTGTTAGCCTAACATTTGGCATCCATTTAAAAAGCACTTATTTTCAGTGTCCACATAAACAACACCTTTTTTTTGCTCCCTTCTGAAAGAAAAAAATATTGGCTGATAAATCTGTAGGAAGTGAACGGAGTGATGGTGCGTACAAAGCTGTACATGTCCGCTCCAAATAAAGCTCTGCCGTGCTCAGGCGTTTGTAGGACTTGGCCCTTTATGAATGAAAACAACAGAAATTCATTGAACTCAGCATGCCTCAAAACACAGATTCCTGGAGGAATAATGTAAGAACAATGAAAAGAAAATATTTAAATTTTTACAGAAATTAACGGAAAAATCTACTTTTCCAAAAAATTTCCAACCTGCTTTTCTAGCAATAGTTGGAGCTTAATTTGTCAAAAATTCTCCCACATTTTGTTTTGCTAGTTGGGGACTACATCCTCCGATGGAGCAAGGAAAATGTCAGGATGGCAATGTGTGCAGCAGACACGATCTGAGTCGCACAAAAGGGCTGTCATCCGCACGTTAGGCTTTCAGCGGGATCCCAGAGGCCTCACTCACAGCTTGGACCCCGCTGAACAAGGCCCTGCTAAACTCCCTGAGACATGCCCAGCCAATTTACTTTTAAGAGGAGAAATATACGACGAGTCCTTGTTATTATGCAATAGGAAATGGATGCAGAGGGTACGGTTTTGGTTAAGGAACAATGTCTACCTCTATTACGTGCAGGAATAAAGGACCACGCAGAGAGTGAGGCAATGGGGAAAACAGTCGGTTTGATGGAGAACTTCAGTCTAAAAGCCAAAAATGTGGTGTTTGGGGTACAGGCACATCCCTACATTGTGGATCTGGCGGTGGAACCGCTGCGCTCAGTCAGACCGCCTTGCCGGGGCTCCTTGACCAAAGGCTTCTGACAGAACTCCTCACCAGAGCCCTGGGGAAACTTTAGGCTTGGTTACAAGGGAGGAAACAACACATAACTTTTTCCAATGGGGAAGGGTGACCAAGAGGCTTTTGCAATTCATGCCGGGACCTGCTGTTAGACTCGTAAATGACGTAGACAACAAGGTGGGCAGCCAGGTGAGAGCATTTTCTGGTGATAGCAAGTATTCAGGGTAGCAAGGCACCCTGCATTCCCCAGGACAGAGTTATTGAGTTCAACCTGATGCACAAAACACATGAGAGAAACTCCTAAACGTGTATCTCTCAGTGGCAATGCTGGTAGCTCTAGACTGCCGATGGCGTGTCGTATGTGTAACTGCACTGTCAATAGATCTATTTCAGTTTACCTTTTAATTAAACTCATGTGTGTAAGCTGCAAAATAAACCAAACACTTCCTGGGAACTGAGAAGAGCTGCGCCGGATGGAATGATGTTCTTGGGCTTTGAATCAGACCTCGTGGCTAGTGAGAAAGATTAAAACATCTGGAAAACAGCTGATGATGATGTCCCCCCAAGGGACATAATCAAAATATCCTGAAAGAATATTTTTGTGGCAGAAGCATGGCCAATATTACACACAGAGAAGTAATTTTTCTTGGGAAAATAAATAAGTGCCCTTGTCCAAAAGGCACTTTTTTTCCTGTCCCCATTAAAATTTAGGAAAAAAGTGGAAACAGTAATTCCTCCTTTTTCGGACAATGAAAATAAATGCTTACTAATATCTCCATATTTAGACAGGCCAGCATACTTGGGGGATATAGTCACTCATCTGGTATCAAGGGCTCCTTTGTTTGCAGAAGCAAAAATAGCATTTGAAAAAGCCTCGTGGACACTTCTGCCTTCAAGCATAATGTGGCTGTAACACAAAATTGCAAGTGATTTAAGCCCCCTTCGAAATCAACGTCAAGAACCAGCTCTTTAAACAGTTGCTGGAGAGGCTGGCTCCAGAGGAGTTTGCAGGGTGTTTAGGTGAACGTCAGTCCAGTCCCATTGGGTTCATCCCCAGAGCTGCGGTTTTGGGCTGTGCAGCAGCTCAGGCAACGGCCAGAAGCCTTCTGACAGGACAGCCCTTATTAGCCTCGCTTCTTAATTGGACAGAGAGATAGCTGCTCGTCAAAGCTCCTTTCCTTGAAGGGTGACCTGCCACTGTTGTCTTTAAGGCCTGAACTCATTTCCTCCCACCAGAGCCAGAGACCTGCTCTTGTCTGGCGACCCAGAGGTCATCCCTGCCCGCCATGGCCATGTGCTGCATTGGACAGTGCAGAGCTGGGCGCATCAGCCTCCCACACAGCTCAGCCCAGGACAACAAGCAGAGGCGACGGATGCTTGAATGCTCTTGGCCGGCTCCCTGCCATCCTGACTGAGCCATGCTCTTTCCCACCTTCTCCGTGCTTTGTCTTTTCCCTGCAGGGTGTAGACACACCTCCAAGACGCTCAGTCAATCCACCTTTTGCATCATTTATCCACCCACGTTATCATCAAACACTGTGATGTATCGGGGAGAAGCAATGCCCAGATGGCTCAGTCTGCTCAAGTTTTCCCCCAGACCTGCTCTGCGAAAGTGAAGACTTGATAGTGATGAGTTGTAGTAAATCCTTCACATCAGGAACAACACTGGAAAGCTTGAGAATTATGAAAATGAAAGTCCTCTATTTAAAAAGGGATCAGTGTGGAAAATAATCAAGGTAAACCCCAGACTATGTCCCTAACCGCCACAAAGTCAAGGTCTACATGGCACTGTGCAATTTAAAATTCATTTTTTGTGGGGAAAGTTATTTACAAGGGTGGAGGTAACAGGAAAATGGGTTAAATGGTAGAAGTAGAGATTCTTCTTCAATAAGGAGCTGATGGTATGGGTGATGGAAATTTTACGGATCTCACCTGTCTTGACTTCAGTGAACCAATGGATGGGAGGACACAAGGGGAATTATTTGTCGAAATGGGGAAGAGGGGATCTCAATGAGAAATCTCAATGAGAAAGAAAAAGAAATAGGTAGTGGGAAAGTATGAATGGTGAATTAAGACATTAGACTGAGAACAGATTCTTTTTTTAATATCTTCATAAATGGTCTTGACACAAAACATAGAATTGGCTTTAAAAAGTCTGGTGGTGACATAGAGCTGCAGAATATTGCCAGGTTGGAATGAGATATTGGATGGGGAGAACACGGTGACTCTTCTGAAGGCACAGGTAACAGATGGGACTTAAAGAAGTGGAATAAAAAGCAGAAATTCCAGGTTTCAGGGATAACAAATGAGTATTCCTACAATAAGCCAGGAATTAAAAGGATTAGAGAAAGGGAAAGATATAGGTGTCACAGTTATTGTCAGGCCATAAATCACCAATGCAGTATGACAGACCACGCAGTAAGTCACTCTGATTTCCAGTAAAAATGGCAATTGTTGATACTATTTTTCAAGCCACTGGTAAGATGTAACCCAGACGTATGTGTCCAGTTCTGGCTACCAGTCGGAAAGGATGAACTAAGGCTGGAAAAAGTGCAAGGAAGGAGAAGAATGCCATGTCTAACTAGTACTGGTAAATCAGGAGGACCAGTTCCCAGGCCTCAGTGCACGTGCCAGGCACATCCGGACCTGCAGCAAGGCAGGAGCTGGCAGCATGCCCCCTTCCTGCAGTTTGTGAGGACTGAAACCCAGCAGCATGGTCGAGGCAGATGCAGCACAGCTGGGCAGCTCCTTGACTTGGGCAATGAGGGGAATGACACCTCAAGAGCTTCCTTAAGGGCATTCCCACCCCTCTGGCTTTCTAGTTGCCTCAGTGTCCCCTTATTAGACATAAAGGCATGGGGCTGGCTCCTCCAACCTACCAAAGCAGGGCCTGGGCAACTGCGGGTCCCTTTTTAGCCATCCAAGGATGTGGAGGGTGTGGGTCAGCTCCCTAGTCAGAGCAGTGAGGACAAAATAAGCTGCTGAGTTTTAAGATGGAGCTTGATCCATTTAGTAAAGAATTTCAGTAAGTCTTTGGACCACTTCTCAGTGACCCGGGAGCTCCAAGTTCCTAGGAAGATATAAGCTCTGTGTTTTTCCATCCAGACAGTACCAGCTGTGCTTCCAGAGGACCGCTGGCAACATCAAACACCCGACTCCTGAAGCGGTGTGGAGAGCTACAGAAATGCCGGCCAGTACCGTTTTCAGACATTAACATTTGATGATGGCATTTAGTCAATCGTTGCCCACACTATGGCAGCAAAAGGTTCCTTCTTATTCCTGAACGTGAGTATTGCCCAGTTCTGTTCTATTTCTAGGGTATTTTTCTCCACTTCTTTAACATTTCCAAGGAGGAAACCAATGAATCAAATGGCATTAAAACAACATTTTTTCAGCATGATATTTTTCCAATATGTCTTGTGCGCAGCAGTTGCTATTACCAGCTGCTTGTGCCTGACTCCCTGGGATTCATTTTTCCCCTCATGGCAGTATTAATACAATCCTGCCATTACCTGCAGTGTCTCCAAGGTGAGTCAAGTCATTTCGGTGGGACCTCAGGTGCAGGCATGCTCGGCTGCAGCAATTTCTGGCACAGGACAAGTACCATATTCCGATTTGCCAGCAGCAATTAGCTCCGCAGCGTGAAGTGAGCCTCCATTACAAGGTAAGGGAAGTGAGAAAATGGCAAGGAAATGGGAAAGCTGCAATCCAAAATTTTGGGTAGTCAGAGCCATCTGAGATCCCACGCTGTGAAAGTTGGGCAAGATATCTATTACTAAGGCTGCATGACTCAACGTTTCGGTCCCTCTTCACATCCCCATGCAGCTGTGCCGAAGTCAGGGACAGTCCACGTGACTCCAGCTACTTGGAGTTTCAGGATTTTTGCCTGAGTTTCAAACAGTTACCAGACTGTAATGGGAAATGTGATCACAAGGAGTCTGGGCTTGGTAGCTTTCCTATTTAGTTCATAAGCCCGTTTATTTAGACTTAGCAATTTCCTGTGGTCTACAGTGTATTTCCAGAGAGGAAACTCAAGTGCTGCTGTACAACTGCTCTCTAGAAGTGCCACCAAAGAAAGACAATACACAAGGCACTTTCATTTACTTCATAATTCAGAAGTAATCACCCTCCTTTGTAGTCATGTGCCTTTTACTCATAGCTCTCCATGTACTTCCCCTTAACACAAAGTCACTTTCTGTTGCTAAAATTAATGCTTTCTAGATAGTAAGCTGATGCCAGAAGAACCAGTAACACCACTGATGCAGTGCCACCCCCATACGTCGCCGTCTCCAGCCAACACCTTGCCAGAAGGATTCAAACCTGCCCCTGGGTGCAAGCTGTCCCAGCAGAGTCCATTCCCCAGCAACTCCTAATGACCTGCTTTGCTTCCAACTCCCTAGTGTTGCGCTCGTGCTGTCTTATTCCACACAGAAATACCCAAAAGAAGAACCAACTCAGCCTGTCCAGGCAAGCTGGGTGTAGGACTAACGGCCCCTTAATTACCAACCATGAGTTAAATTCCCATCTGGCACTACAGTGACGTTTATTAAAAACAATAACAAACTCTGAAGACCGTGTAGCATCCTGTTGCTGTCCAAACCCAATCCACTTATGAATAAAAGCATCATCACTCCACACTACGAAAATAAATACAAAAAGGAAAATTAAGTGGGGTACGTTACAACTGGTTCCAGGCTCCAGGCAGTTCACAGTATGACATCAGACCCTCTCAGAGTTCATCCCTGTAACACCAATTAAACCAGTTGTCAGTAGTGTGGCTAAAGATGGACTGTGGGGCCCAGTTAAAACAGAGGAAAGAAAATCACAGCAATAAAGGAGAGTGAATCCAAGCATAACAGCAAACAGTAAGAAAACCTGACTCCTCTTTTCAGCACCTTCAGTGGTTATTAAATTTCTATACAAACATTACAGGTGTGTGTGTATAGGATGCATCAAACACTTGTAATCCAAGTTCTTGCAGAAGGTTTCAGCTGTTAACAGAGGGACTGGTGAGAGTAACCCAAACTGCTGTGCTGCCTTCCCACGCCGCTGGCCCGGCATGAGCCTACACCCTCTAAAGTACTGGTTGGTTTGGTGGTGGGTAGGTCTGGGAAGAGATCTGGAAAACATGTTCACAAAGATGTTATTTAAGGGACAGAAATTCTAACCACCAAATCTGTGGTCAGGTTTTATCTTAACATGTGTATTTATTGTTTACCCAGAAAATTGACTAATTAACTGTTCTTCTTATAGCCACAGCAACTGAAAGCATTTCTACTTCCTAGGGTATGCACAGTCAAGCTACAGTTTGCATTTCTAGCCAAGGCTCTTTGCCAAATCCTTTGCCAATGGGGCTTTTGGAGTGGAACAAGCTCCCCATCCTTCCTTTGGAAAGACTGCCTCATAAACCCTCAAAATCCCATACTCTCTCCTCTTCCCTTTAATTCCCACACCATATCTGCACATGCTGCCACCAAGACCACTGCTCCCCTGTCTGTGGCAGGCAGTGCTGAGGGGGAACTGTTGGGGGCGAGTGGAGCACCTGAAATACTGCCCAGGTCCAAGCACTTGAGGCCAGCCCCAACCTTCCCACGCCACTATAAACAAACCAGATGACTCATTCAGGTTCGTTAACAGTAGGGTAGGAGCAGTGAAGCCACCTAGAAACTTCATCAGGCTGGTGAGGATGGTGCCCAGCCCAGCAGCTCCTGCCTCCATCCATCCCGGCAGCCGCACACAGCGTGTGCTTGCCCACAGCGGCTGGCGTGGCTCAGAGCTAGGGCCAGTGGCCTAGAAATTAAGGAAATATTGACAGATGGATGGACTTTAATTTGTGGAGGCAAACTCTAATGTCGCTGTATTGAGGGTGATTGCGTACTGTTCCCCCGCTTCCCGTTAGTTTGAGGTCATTTCTTTGGAAAGTGCTTGTTTCCTCACGTGGTTTTTTTGGGTTTTCTTTGAGGCCTGGACCAGGGTGAGTTTTAACGGGTTTTTGAGGCTTTCCCAAGGGGAGCTCCATGGGCAGAGAGTCCAAAGGCTGTTGAATGGCGCTGTACAGATGCTGTTTTATACACACGTGATGTCAGCAATGTTATCCCACCACACACACAAGAGCGGGCTGTCTTTCATCTGCCCTTCCAAGCCATCACGGCATTTTATTTCTGCTTTTAGCCAAGGAAAAGACTGGAATAGTTTCTTCTGGAGCAGCCAGTGGGCCTGGAAGCTGGGCTACAGATCTAAAGCTTCATCTGGTGCAGAAGTCCAACCAAAAGAGAAGTGGCATGAGAAGAAACTTGTCCTGATATTATCATTGCTGTCTCCTTTTCCTCCCAGGCAAAGGACTTGTATTTAAATTAACTCTATATTTCTAACTGCCTTTTTGATTTAACAGGGTTGGTGGGGAAGGGAAAAACTGTCATAAATTGTTTCCCCATCCCATTATTTTTAATATGAAATTCTGGAGGAAATAATTTTATGAACAAAAAATAATCTCCAATGAAACTTGGAGACCCATCTAGTCCCAGTTTCCCACCGATTTCTGGAGCAATCACTCACACACATAAAAATATGGGTGTAAAATGCTGCAGAGAATCTGGTTCTGGAAAGCTTCATCTAACATATATCAGGAAAAGTATGTTTATATTAGGGATGCTAAATATATATTATATTTATATATTATATATCTTAGATATATAAGATTTTCAGGCCAATATTAATGCCCAGAACATTGAAAGGTGGCTCACTGTGTCCATTTTATGCAACAGCAAAACTGATCAGTGACTGCTACCAGCTTCCTCACGCTTAGGTCTGCAGTCGCCTCCTCTCTGTTTGCGAATGCCTCGGGTGACATGACTTGGAAGAGAAGACATGAAGCAAAACCCAGCTTGTAAGACGTTAGCACATATTGGCTCCAGAAGAGAAACTACAGTGACAATTAGATTTGGCTATTGACAACGGAGCAGCTAATCACCAAAGCTAAAATCAGATTACCCGAAATGAAAGTCTGTTGCCTGGCTGCAGCCGAGTTTCAGATGTTCTTATTGTAAGCGTACCGAGAGGAACTGCAATTCCGTTATCCAAACAAGGACCAAAAGCCCAAATCAAATGCCAGACAGATTAAACAGTGACATCCCGCGTCCCCTCCGCCACGTGTGCGCGTCTCGCTGCAGAGCCCAGAGCGGGGCACTGCCCTCCTTGGACACCTCCTGCCGGGTGCTGCCTTTGGCTCTCTGCCACCAGTGTCTCGGTCAATCCACAGCACCCAAACTTCAGCTCCAGTTTGAAAGACGATGTAGACGTAAAATGAAAAGTCTTGGTGTCTTGTCTCATCAGTCTTTTCCACTCTTGGCTTTCAGACGCTGGTTGCAGGATTGCACTTAAATTCAACAACAAACTTCATCCTCTGCTGGACACCCGAGCCACGGTCAGAGGCGGCGCAATATCATGTTGTCAAACGTTTGGGCTTCTTGGTATTTTTGCAAATTTACTAATATTCAGATGAAGTTTGCAGAAGGGTTGAACTGAAAGGTCAATGAAAGAATATCTGCATATTGTAAATCTAACAATTGGGAGAGCTGTAATTTGTTTAAATTAGGGAAAAGCCAAAGTAAACTCTTTAAAGAAATTGCTCATATATTTGAGGCTAGCAGTGGGGTAATAAAAATAGAAATTATGTACATAGGACCTATTGTGGTATAGAAACTTAACCTCAACATATTGACTGAGGCAGTTCTTGTCCCTGAATTAATATACGCCTACGAGTGAGTATTTGTTTTAGGAAAGTTAAATAGGAAGGCCATGAATAAATATAAAGGCTGAGATGAAATAGCCATCTGGACTACATTAGACCAAAATGCGTAATTGAAGCAAAGAGAGCGTACATCCTTTGATCCAGTCACGCACAACCGAAATGAAAGTAAATGGGCAATTCCTCTTATCTAATCATCGGAGGAGAGTTTGTAGCACATGTGAGCGAGAAGGACGGCTGGAGGGCTGCAGCTGGGACCACCTCTGCAGCATGAGGACCCCAAGTGTGCCAGCTACAGGTATCCTCGCCTTGGCTGCTATTTCAGGGACAGAACTTCAGCATAAATCCTAACTGGGCTTAAGTTTAAACTGCAAAAACCGTGTGTCCAGCCTCCGCATCTCTGCTGTTTCCATGGGATTATCACAGAGCCATATGTCAGGCAAAGCTTGAGCTCGACTCTTTGTGCAGCTGGAAGAGACTGAGTGTCTTCGTGGTGATCTGCTCTGCCACGGCAGGGATGCTTGTGCAGCGAGCCACGGTGGGCGGCCAACCGGGAAAATACCGGTCCCTTTTAATCCAGGTCAGTCTTGCAAGTAGTGGCACAGAGAGGGGACATGGATTGTTGTCCCTCTGCCTTGAAGTGTTCTCCATTTCACTAAAGATGAGGAAGTGGGGATGGATTTGTCAGAAACTGCCAGCCAGAGTGAAAGCCCATATTTAAGAACCTGAACTCTTAAATGTGAATAGCCTTTGAACCCAGGCTGCCTTGGGGTTGTCGCTGATGTTTGGGGTGTGCAACTGTACCAAACACTAAGGCAAAATGGAGGTCTTCAGCATAGCTTTTGTAACCTACTGTTGAAATCCCAGCCAGCTCTTAAAGGAGCTAAAAACTAATCAGAAACTGCCTTCAGCAAGCTCTGCTTTCCTGAGAACCCGTGTCTCCTCGCCCAGGCAACACAATGCCTGTCATCAGTTCAAAGTCTGGAGCGAGTGGCTCTGCCTCCTGGTCTCTTCTTCAAGGACGTCAGCCAGCCGTGACTGTCGGCCAGGTCTGCAGACAGGTCCTAGGTCAGTAGCGCTGTGCTGGAAGAAAGCTGGTGGGTAAGGCGAGGAACATCAGAAACATCTCCCTGGTGTAGCTGATGTGGCTCATGTTCATGTTACTAGCCTAGTAGACCACTGAGCTTTTCCAATAGAGGTGTACCAACATCAGGAGAGCTTCCCTGGCTGCATAAAAGTGCCCTTGGAGAGACACTGTCAGATGAGTCCTCTTCAGCTTTTCAGCTGAGCTCCTCATGCCTGTGGTGCTTTTGAAAATGGTGCCCTAGCCCTGACGTGCATGCTAAAGACACTCTGCTGCAACTGAGCCTCAAGGGTTGACCTGCTGGAGCCTTAAAATGCTGACAGCACCCATCCCCAACATCCCTTGATCATCATCCCATCTCAAATAGGACTCATCAAACTAGTAGGGGTGATTCTACCAGCGTTGTAAAATCCCCGTGCTAAGGGACAATGACATTTGGAGGCATGGGGTGCCATTAAATAAGTACCAAGTGGTCTTGCAATAAGGGCATAGCATGGGGCCAGGAGACAGAGGCACCTGCTTGAGGCCTGAGCAAGAATAAGCTGCCTGATGATTTGGTGGTGGGCAGCACGTTGCCTGGGCGAGGAGACGGCGGTGCTTAGGAAAGCAGAGATTGCTGAAGGCAGCTTCTGATTAGCTTTTCTCTCACTTGGGAGCTGGTTGGGATTTCAACAGCTGGTTCAACCACAGTGGCCCAAACTGTCTCCTAACAGAGCCCTGTCTGGAGCAGGGGAAGAAGAAATTCTGTTGATTCCAAGGAAATAATTTTTCAAGATCCCGTTGTCAACTGCCAGCTTCTTGAATAGCTTTTCCATTTCACCCGTGCTCCTCAGTTCTGTGCCTGTGGTTTAGTCCCGTGTTTAACATGATGGGTTTGGGAACAGGCAGAATGTAAAGTCAGCTCTTTTGTGCCGGGGGCAACAGGCTGGATAATAAACTCAAAACACCTCTGTAGCCAGCAGCATAATATTATCTAATAATTTTCTTTGTTATTTTCTCAGCTCACAGAGCAAGGGAAATTATTTGGAAAAAAAAAAAAAAAAAATATATATATATATATATATATATATATATATACACACACAGGTATATATGTATTTTCTGGCATTGCAACATAAAATATTCACATGGAGAGTTTTTCCATTATTTCCCAAGCAGAAATTTCTTAGAACAGTTTGTCTGACTGACATTATGTAGGTCATTTAATAGTTTTTTGCAGGACAGAGATGATAATTCCAGAAAAAGAAGGTGCCAGCGCCTCACAATTTTGGGAGAGAGTGGGAAGGTTTTAAAAATTGACTTTTCAAATCCTTGAAAAATTCTTCACGGAGTGACTTGCAGAATGAGACAGTGGCAAAGCTGGCTGAGTAACTGAAAGATGTGTCTGATACGCCTCCCTTAAGGCTACCAGAAATTGTACGATGAATCCTGTGACATGCTGGGCATGATGGATGCTCTTTGCTAACATCCATCACTCGAGTGAAGCTAGGTGCTTCCTTCCAGCTAGGAAAGTCTGTACAGCAGGCCCCTACATCCAGAGCAAAGACACAGCAATACAAGGAGGGCAGCTGAAAAAATACATTACGCCTTTGAATAACAGCTCTGAGTCCTAAGAGCTTCCTTATTTAAGTCCAGTCTCCAAGCTGAAAACCGACTTGAAACAGCTTTTCTATCACGGGCTGTATCTATCACTGTCCTGTCCATCCTCACACTGGAGGATGTCTTCCCTTTGTGCTCAACAGTTTGGAAGAACTTTCTTCTTTTTCCCATTTGCATTTCACCAACTTACCCAAACTTGCAGACAAGTTCAGAGGAAAAGAGGATACCCCATATCCCGGTCACTCACTCTTTCCCACACAGCCAGGCCACCCTCCTGCATTGTCCATTTGCCAAGCAAAACTCTGCATCGCAGAGACAAATGGCAAGGGGAAAGGTTTTGCATGAGAAATGGTGAATTTTCAGAGCAAATACCATATTCGTATTTGTCAGGAACAAAAAGTACAGTTTATGGCCACGTGCAGTGGAATATAAATTAGTTTGCACAGCTGAGTTAACCTTTATCCCTGCTGGGGAGGAAAAGATTTAGCTTAACTGGGAAGCCCCAGGTCAGATTTCTCCAGGTAGCCTCACGCACGGCCATACTGGCCCTTTCAGTCACACCACTGCAACCTGCCACCAGACACAACTGTAATGGAACGATCTGTAAAGAAAACACCATAGTCCAGGACCAGGGGAAAGAAATACAGTGGAGGACTTTTTCCATCACATTTGTTCTCCAGACACGAATCCAAGCCCGCCTGAATTTGCAAACCTACCCTCAGTGATCTCACTTATCCAGACTTCATCGTGGCCCTGTGAAATCCAAAAATATTGTCTGAAAATTAGGTCAGGGTGACCCATCAGAAACAGGAAGGGTGAAGTCAGAGGGTGAGGCAGATCTTTACAACGATAAACACACACAATTGCTACCTTTTGTCCCATTTCCCAGTCAGACTCTCAAGGTCTGTAGTTTCTTGTCTGGAGACATGGCTTCAAGTTCCTGTTGTCCCGGCGGTCCATGTCAGCGTTTCCGATGGAGCTGGTGTCCTCTTTGGCTGCTCTTAGCTGTGCCTATCCAGCACTCACAGCATCACTGCCCACCCCTGGAGGTAGCTGGCTTTGGCTTGGTGAACACAAGACCCTGTTTCTTTCCTGCAGGGTCTGGGAGGTTTGGAGAATAACTCAAACCTGGTTTGGGGCTCCCTGGTAGGACTCGCCATCGCTGATGTGGTGCTGTGTGCCAGGCTGGGGAGAGCCTGTCTCCCTGCGACAGCAGCTGAGCGTGTCACCCGCCGCCACCCTCCCCTCATGGGGGAGCCCGGGGGTCTCTCTGATGAGGTCCAAGCTCCACAACTTCCTTCTCCATGTGGTGAGGACTAGCTGGAGATACTCAGGGCACACTGTGAGGGCGGATTAGCTGATGCAGACTTGCTAGCGGTCAAACACAGGCTGCTAGAGGAAAGATTAGGGGGTAGAAAAGTGGGGGAATGCCATATGTCTGGGATTTGTCCTCCTTACATCCCTGTTGCCTGAGTCAAGCTTGAAGGCCATGTGTATGTGTGTCTGGCCACCAGCTGAGGGCAGAAGTGGCAGCCAGGCTGGGACATGCCGCAGTGCCAGTGGCATGCAAGCTCCACGGCAGCATGAAAAGAGCAGATCCCATGCTTTCCTGGCATTTTCTGCAAGGAAAAGGTGTTTACATGGCTGTGGGCAGGGGGAGCTGATATGGTCATCCCTGTTGAGGTGGTAGGTTTGACGTTGCTTGAGACACTGAGCTGTGGTGTTAGTCAAGTGTCACAAGGTCCAGGTGCTAGCCCTGCATTAAATAATTCCACCGCAGTGAGAAATTGGGGTTTAAAAGCGTTGGGTACCCAGACTGTCTGCAGTGTAAGGCAATGTTGTAGTTCATTGCTTGAACGTAAGATGTCAGAATTAAAAGGTATCAGAAGATAAAGGACATCCTTTCTTCACTCCTCATCTGCCTGCATAGAAACAACTTGAATAAATCTTGTGCACATGCGTGCACATAGGCATGGATTACATGCAGGATTAAAATCTGAAAGCCCTGGAATAAAATAATCAAACCTAGTAAATCATGGGCATAAATAGGTAACCTGAGCAACTTGGCCTTCAATTCACTTAAATGGACAGACAGATCCACCCCTGGTAAAACTCCCCCAGCTTTGGTGGCCTTATCCTAGACCAGCAGCTCCCCGCATCTTGTTCCAGCAAGGTGACAGCGGGAAAGGCTGAAGCGGGCCATGATGGAGAAGCTTCTCAGGATCCTCAGTCTGTCCAAGGCCACCTGAACACCAACTGGTTGCTGAAAGTCCGTGTGGTTCCTGGAAGGAAGGGCCCTGAGCTCAGCAGGGGAGCTGGCAGGCAGGTTTCAGTCCTCGGTCCCTAAGCCAGACTGTAAATACAGGAAGGCAAAGAAAAGTTTTCCAGGGGAAAAAAAAAAGGGGAAGAAAGTCAGCTCACACACATGATTTTTATATTGAGATACACTTGTCAGGATCCATGAAACCAACACTTCACTAAAAAAGCAGAAGCCATGGAGGGCTCATTTGCTGACAGGCTCAGTCTCCTGTGGCTGTTGAACTTGAGACCTACAGGGAAGTACAATCATTTATATTGTGCTAAAAACCACTGGGCTTTATCATAGCCTGCCACGGGAATACAGATGCCTACAGATCCAGGGCTGTAGCTCTGATCAGCGGGCAAGACTAGAAAGGCGGGAAAACTTCCCTGGGGGAACTGAAAGCAGAACAACCCCCCAACCTTCAAAGGCAGCTTAGCAAGAGAAACAGATCCCACAAGCTGATTTCTGTAGGCACTGCTTATCATACTGGAGGTTTCACACTTTAAAGGCTCACTTCCTCTACAGTGCTCACAAAACACCAGTATATTGATATTTCCCCCTCCTCCCTGGTGTCAGTCATTATATTCCAGTTTCCCACATGTCTTATCCAGATTGTAAACACTAACCATTTGCGGGCTCTTCTGCAGTCACCCATTCACACATAACATCCAAACAATACATAATTGCAAATCATTCCCAAAAGGGTTTTTTTTCCCCAGTGCTGTTAGTTTTTTTAAGACACTTCAAAAAAAGCCCAAGCCAAATGAAAGGTCTTGACCCATGGGCAGCGATGCCTACAACTCATGGTGAGGGAGCTGTTAACTGCAGCCTGTGCCTGCTGTTCTCTCTCCTTCCGTCTGCTCGGGCCTCTGTCTGTCTATCCTACCATGGTGTCGTAGTTTAAACCCAGCCAGCAACTAAGTGCCATGCAGCCATTCACTCACCTCCCCCCCCCCCCCCCAGTTCTGTGGAGGAGGACAATTGGAGGAAAAGACAAGGGAGCTCATGGATTGAGATAAGAACAACTTAATAAATTAATATAAATGAATAAAATAGTGATACTAATAATACTAACAATACCAATAGTACTAATAATACTAAGACTAAATAATACTACCACTAAAAATATGTAATGAAAATAATGGAGAATAAACAAATTATACAACCGCTCACCACCTGCTGACTGATGCCCAGCCAGGTCAACAAGATCCAGACCTGGAGAGCCCGAGCCCGAGAGCCCAAGAGCCAGGTTAAGCCTAAGAGTGAGAGATTGCACCAGAGTCAGAGCAAGCCCCACCAACCAAGAGAGAGAGAGTGACTGAGAAAGCCAACCAGCATGGCCCCCAGCCCATCCCCAACTTATATACTGCGCATCAAGTTTTATGGAATGAAAAACTCCGGGACAGTTGTCTTGACTGTGCCATCTCCCAGCTTCTCGTAGCAAAGAAGTTGGGAACACAGGCCTTGACGTGGTACAAATGTACCTCAGCAACAACTGACAACACCAGCGTTATCAACACTCTTCTCAGCACAAACCCAAACACAGCCTCATACTAGCTACTGCGAAGGAAATTAACTGTGTCCCAACTAAAACCAGCACGCACCGTTCGCCAGCCCCCATCCTCTGGCTTTCGGGTAGCCAGCGGGCTGGCAGAGGTGGCATGGGAAGCCAGGTCAAAATCCTGCTCTTCACCCCTCCACAGCCATCCCTGTGCATGTGCACAAGCAGAATGGGACCAAACACAAATAGTAAGCAAACCCTCATAATTTAAGGTGTTTTTTTATCTGGTGATGCATGTAGTAGCCCTGATATGTTTCGGGGAGACCTTATTGCAGCCTTCCAGTACCTGAAGGGGCTGCAAGGAAGCTGAGGGGGGGCTTTTTACAAGGGCCTGTAGTGACAGGAAAAGGGGTAATGGGTTTAAATTGAAAGCAGGGAGATTTAGATTAGGTATCAGGAAAAAGTTCTTCCCGGAGAGGGTGGTGAGGCACTGGCACAGGTTACCCAGAGAAGCTGTGGGTGCCCCACCCCTGGCAGTGTTCAAGGCCAGGCTGGATGAGGCTTGGAGCACCCTGGTCTAGTGGAGGGTGTCCCTGCCCATGGCAGGGGGGTTGGAATTAGATGAGCTTTAAGGTCCCTTCCAACCCAAACCATTCTGTGATCCTATGTTCCCTCTTTTCAAAATGCCCATGTGCTCCGGGCATGCACAGCTCTGCATGTTTCTAAGTCATCCTTCCATTACAGAAAGTAGAGATCCCAGTGCTTTGTATGCTACGTGCAGAGACGGGCAGAGCAGACTGGGTCCTCTGCGGAAGAAAAACAGCACAAGAAAAATAGTAACGTTGGGGTGATTTTACCCAAACTATTAAGAACTATACTTCTGACAAAAGATACATTGCCAGTATTTGCAGATGGCCTACCAAAAAGGACCTGAAATGTCCTATATTACCATGCATGTTGGCTCAGTAAATTATCTTCTTTCTCTTTCTCTACCTTTGGTCCCTGCCTATCAACTGCGTTACCTTATGCAACAACAAAATGTTTGCCAAATAAAGCTCCAAGCCCAAAGACCCCACACAGGATAAATTAACTGAAGTAAACAAGCAAGCAGCTAGCTGGAGCTAATTTTATAACTGCCAGCAGCCTTGCTTTTAAGCACCTTAAAGGTGAACATTTTAATTACTTAATGTGCTCTATTGTTCTCAAATTAGATATGAGAAAAATAACGTTGATCCAATCCTTCTTTTATTTTTACACGCTGGGGTTGGAAGGCAAGTGGCTTTGTAAGGGTATTATGCATGCGTTAACCCTCCTTAGCTATGGGAAAGTTCTCTGCTTCCTAGTGAGATTGTTTAACCCTCTTGTAACAGCTGCTGCGAGTTCCTAAAGAAAGAAGCTGAGGAATATGAGTTACAGTCTGGGAGATTTGAGGGAAGGAGGGAGGGAGGGAGGGAAGGAAGGAGGGAGGGAGGGAGGGAGGGAGGGAGGGAGGGAGGGAGGGAGGGAGGGAGGGAGGGAGGGAGGGAGGGAGGGAGGGAGGGAGGGAGGGAGGGAGGGAGGGAGGGAGGGAGGGAGGGAGGGAGGGAGGGAGGGAGGGAGGGAGGGAGGAAGGAAGGAAGGAAGGAAGGAAGGAAGGAAGGAAGGAAGGAAGGAAGGAAGGAAGGAAGGAAGGAAGGAAGGAAGGAAGGAAGGAAGGAAGGAAGGAAGGAAGGAAGGAAGGAAGGAAGGAAGGAAGGAAGGAAGGAAGGAAGGAAGGAAGGAAGGAAGGAAGGAAGGAAGGAAGGAAGGAAGGAAGGAAGGAAGGAAGGAAGGAAGGAAGGAAGGAAGGAAGGAAGGAAGGAAGGAAGGAAGGAAGGAAGGAAGGAAGGAAGGAAGGAAGGAAGGAAGGAAGGAAGGAAGGAAGGAAGGAAGGAAGGAAGGAAGGAAGGAAGGAAGGAAGGAAGGAAGGAAGGAAGGAAGGAAGGAAGGAAGGAAGGAAGGAAGGAAGGAAGGAAGGAAGGAAGGAAGGAAGGAAGGAAGGAAGGAAGGAAGGAAGGAAGGAAGGAAGGAAGGAAGGAAGGAAGGAAGGAAGGAAGGAAGGAAGGAAGGAAGGAAGGAAGGAAGGAAGGAAGGAAGGAAGGAAGGAAGGAAGGAAGGAAGGAAGGAAGGAAGGAAGGAAGGAAGGAAGGAAGGAAGGAAGGAAGGAAGGAAGGAAGGAAGGAAGGAAGGAAGGAAGGAAGGAAGGAAGGAAGGAAGGAAGGAAGGAAGGAAGGAAGGAAGGAAGGAAGGAAGGAAGGAAGGAAGGAAGGAAGGAAGGAAGGAAGGAAGAAGGAAGGAAGGAAGGAAGGAAGGAAGGAAGGAAGGAAGGAAGGAAGGAAGGAAGGAA
Organism: Rhynochetos jubatus; assembly: GCA_027574665.1. Lineage (NCBI taxonomy): Eukaryota > Metazoa > Chordata > Aves > Eurypygiformes > Rhynochetidae > Rhynochetos > Rhynochetos jubatus. The sequence continues at coordinate 25,261,621 of CM050648.1, forward strand.
GGAAGGAAGGAAGGAAGGAAGGAAGGAAGGAAGGAAGGAAGGAAGGAAGGAAGGAAGGAAGGAAGGAAGGAAGGAAGGAAGGAAGGAAGGAAGGAAGGAAGGAAGGAAGGAAGGAAGGAAGGAAGGAAGGAAGGAAGGAAGGAAGGAAGGAAGGAAGGAAGGAAGGAAGGAAGGAAGGAAGGAAGGAAGGAAGGAAGGAAGGAAGGAAGGAAGGAAGGAAGGAAGGAAGGAAGGAAGGAAGGAAGGAAGGAAGGAAGGAAGGAAGGAAGGAAGGAAGGAAGGAAGGAAGGAAGGAAGGAAGGAAGGAAGGAAGGAAGGAAGGAAGGAAGGAAGGAAGGAAGGAAGGAAGGAAGGAAGGAAGGAAGGAAGGAAGGAAGGAAGGAAGGAAGGAAGGTTTTTCTCTTAGCTTTTCCCATGCAGACTGTCACTTATCATACTAGCAGGAAAACAGCCTCAGATTTAGGGGGTCCTGTAAGAAAGCAGGTGAATTTGAGCCATGGATCCCATAATTTCCTTTTCAACACTATAACAGGCCCAGATTATCAGCAGCATCCTAAAAGGAAACAGTGCCATCGGGAAAAGAGGTGATTGAAATAATTCCCAGGGGATTATCCACTGCTGGAGTACAGTATTTCTGCATTTGGAAAACAGCATCGCACTGTGAGGACCAGCAGGGAAAAGAGACAGATGGCTCAAACCAATGGAGCAACACAGACAAGAGTCTGGACTCATCACCCCTTATCATTTAGTGGTTCCAGGAGGTGCTGCAATGAGAAGGCTGGTGTAGCTACACACCTGCTGCTCACAGTGGAGGCTCCTTCCGAGGTCACCTGCAACTCCAGAGGGTGACTAAACCACCTACGACCTGTCTTGCTCTTTGAAAGTGCCTACTGAATATCCTTGACCAGCAAGGAAGCCTATGGGGACCGTGCACCTCAATTAGGCTCTTCCGTCAGTTGTCCCAGGTGGAGACAAAATCCGGGCATCTGGTCCCACTGTTGGAAGGGGAGAGGCTGGCTTCTGTGCGAGGGAAATACAGCTGCTGAGAGAGACGGGTAAAAAATAACTGTGAATGAAGCAGCGCAGAGGCTGAACCAGACTGTCACGGTGACACCGCTGTCACCCACTGAAAGCTGAAGCCTTGCAGGATCACATTAGATGGAAGGATAGAGATGAGCCAGGAACCCAGCTCCGAAACAAAAGCTGCATTTTGGTTCCCTTTTCTTTTCACTTTAAAATTGTCAGCATCCTCCTATCAAGTACAAAAAGTAATTAGTCCTTGATGAAAGATCTCTGACATGTCAAGGCAGAAGAGCGTGGCTGATGGAAGCAAATACCAGGGCCTGGACAGATTTGAGAACAGTATTTAAAGAGCAGAAATTGAAGCTTTTTTAGCCTGCTACAAACTCACTTGGATCACCATCTCCTTTACTCTTGCTGTAACAAAACAGGGAAAACAGCTTGATGAAAAGGAGATCAGCTCACACAGCAATTTTGATAAAACCAAAGCCATGAGGGCCTTAAGGTCCTGGCATTCGTAGCAGAATTCTGCCAAATCACCCACTTCTACAAATCACGGCGTTTGCTCACGCAGGTGCAAGCAGACAATGTTCGCCTGGGCACACACAAGTCCTCAGCAAACAGGTTTCTCTGCAACAATGTGGAGTTGTTCATCAAGTGTTTCAGTGCTTGGCGCTGCAAGTGATTTATAGCAGTGTAGTTTTGGTCAGCAGTTGCTGGGAAATACTGTGGTTATTTGGCATGGAGTCATTGCCCATGCCAGTTTTAACAGCCAGTGGCACACGAGGAGTATTCATAGCCATCCCATAAGCAAGCTAACAAGAGCTAAATCTGAAAGATTCACTGTTGTGAGAGAAACAGCAGGACTGTGTTATCAGCTTTTCTCCAAAAGGTCCTCTGGACCCTTGGTAGGGGTCAGGTGGTCAGAGAGCAACAAGTGAGTGACGGTCACTGTGGAGGCCCACAATAAGGACAACCTTGCAGTCATCTGAGACACAAAACTGATTCTGGCCTGTGAGAAACGGACACACCCAAGAGAAGCAAGAGGTCCGAAATAATCTCAAAGCCTGGGACAGATGTGGAGCATCTCATGGAGAGTGCAGCTCTGCAGGGAGAACGGGTACAGCACCTGCATGTGCCCAAACAAGCAGCCAGGACACCGTGAGACCAACACACTGTTTGTCATGTCATTTATTTTAGAACAGTTCCAGCTGCTATTTTTGCATGTACATGGGGGAACAGTCTTCCAAAGGACTAAGGTTTCCCTTTGAAATCAGTTTTGATTGAAACACGGGACGAGAACGCTGCTCCCGACCTCTGGCTCCTGTCCCTGCTGCAGCCCTGGTTCAACCAGGATCGCTGGACTTGGTCAACTGTGAAGAAAACAAACCGACTACCAAAACGGTGAAGAAGACAAAAAGCACAGAGCTGCTGCGTTGATTCAGCACCACGTTTCTCCAGCGTGTCTTGGGAGATCTGGACATCTCCTGCTTTGCTTTGTCAACATGTGTTGACCTACCTGGAGCAAACAGTGATTTTAAATCAACAGCTGAGGTATTGGTCATGAAAGTTCACTGAACAAGGCAGGTAAATTGAAGTAAGCCAGCAAAATGTAATGAAGACCAGAATATATGAAGGGGGATGGTGCGTCATCTTAATCCTGTTCCCTCTTTAAGTTGCACAGTATGTTTTCATATTTAGGGATTAAGAGATGCAGGTAACATTCTTGGATTTACTATGGAAGCCCTTTTTTAGCATTTCCATGATAAACAGCACAGGAACGGAAAGTCTAGGATCTTACTCTTCTCTTTGCCTTCAGCTTCCTAAGGAAATGTAGACAAGTCACTTACCCTTTGTGCCCATCTCTAATCTTTAACACGAATTTACTGTCCGCCCCCTCATCAAGTTTGTCATGTCCTCTGCATTGTTTCAACGAAATTCCTTCAACATGGAAGTGAGAAGAAAGCTCTACAGCATGAAAGGTCATTACTGGTAATCATATTCCCATCCCTGTGAGAAGCACCGGGGCTGAATGAACAGCATGTGCTGCCGAAACCTGAAGAGGAACGCTTCACCCTGAGAGATTTCTTGGGATGTTTAGAGAACATGTCACCAGGAAATTGCAATTCAGCTCTATCTGGTTTCTCCGCCCCAATCTCTGTCCTGCTATTCCAAATGCGTTTTAAATGTGGGCAAACGGAACGTGCAGATCCAGATTTGGGATCCAAATATGGCAAAGTCAGCAAATGGGCAGAAATAAGAATATTTTAAAAGCTGTAAGCATCATTATGTATCACCTATTACTCTTACAGCACATACCCAGGGAACAAACCCAAACTGAAATGTCTCAGCCAATTTAATAAAAGGTCTTGATTTTTTTCCAGATTATTTATTTGATTAATGGAAATATGTTTCCTTTAGTGGTATTTTTCACTGGTTTGGGTTTTTTCCTTCCAGTAATAGTTTTGTGAGGGCAAGTCTGAAGTCGGGCTACAAAACCAATACAGGTTTCTATTGGTGGTGACCCTGTACAGAATCGGGTTGAGGAAAGCAAGGACACTGTTTCCTCCTGCAAGGAATGAGGGCTGCAACTTCTCTCTCAGCTGGACACAGGCAAATTAAATGATCTGGAGGGTTTTTTCCTAAGCCAATAGGAACACCTCAGTGGTAACAGATGGAAGTTACAGTAATCAGTACAGGTTGGATGCCCTGTTGAGTTTTGTGACCAACAGGATTTTCCAAATCTTAAAAATAAAACATGCTCAGTGGCTCTTATTGGAAAAATGGGAATTTCCTGAAGATGATATGAAGTTCTGAACTCTAACTGAAACATACTGAACCATCCTGAGCCACATACAGGCATGAAGCAATAACAATCTGCGCACAGTGGCTTCCCTATCCCAAACAGGACTGCAAGGATGAGGGATGGGCTCATCCAAGCAAACGAATAAACTCACAGCTTCATTGCTACAGTCAGAAACTCAGGCAAGCCGGCAGCACTGGAGACCAGCTGAGTTCCTGGGAGCAAAATCCACATCAGCGTTTCAAACAGCGGTCACCCTGTCCCACCCCGATGCCCTACACAAAGGGCAGTGGGAACAGGAGGAAAGCCAGAAGAACCCTGCCCAGAGCTTCATCCCCAGGATCCTCCGGAGAGAGTAGCGCTCCCTTCAAACGGGGAAGGTACTTAGACAACAAATTGGTAGCCTGTGTGTTTGGTAGAAACCAAAATAGAAGTCTTTCGCCCTCGCTTTCCAAAGACTCAAGCTATCATTTAACATTTTAATTAAAAGCCTCCTCAAAGCTACTCATTTGATTTTATTTTGCTTTGGTTGTTCTGCAGCAAGTTTGACAACACGGGCACTTTGCAGGCCTGTGTGTACGGCACATGTAATTACAGTCAACAGGAGTTACAAAGTCTTTTAAAACCGAGCCAGGGTGGCTAAAGCCAGTAGCCCCGAATTAGAAGCTCTATTTGAAGAGCCAGGTCACGTTCTCCGTGCGTTTGTGTTACAGCATCACCTAGGGGCTGCGGCTGAGATTGATGCCCAATTGTCCTGACGTTATAGAAGTGCGTACGTACAGGCTCGGGTGCTTCCAAATGTCACAGCATTGTCACAGAGACTACACTCAACCAGGCCCTGGGCACGATGATGAGAAAGTTTATCTGGTAGGTTTGTATGTGTATATACATACACACAAGTATTTAATGTATTTTTTTAAGTAAGAACCACCGAAATACTGAACTGGAAGGCACAGCAGTTGCAGAACATACTTTGGATAACAGCCACGGGAATGCTACTGCTGTAAATTCCCCTACTCCAAAAAAATCCATTAAATAAGCCATCCAGTTATTTTGTGATCATCTGCAAACCGAGATCCATGAAAACTATGAAAATTAAACCCATGTGTATGCTTAGTATAGTCTGGCACTTACGCTGTTGCTGATTATAGGAATTCAATGTTTACCATTATTCTTTCCCAGACTTTCTTCTTTTTCTGAACTGAAGTTAAAATTCACCCACTCTTACCATAATATAATTTAATCTGTCGAGGGCAGCAGGGTTGCTCCTTTGCAAGGCACATGCACAGCTACAGCATCGACAGAGGAGCGGGCGGGCGTACAGGTAACAGACCATGCATCTTGCCGGCCGTAAGCTAGCAGCCTGGTTGTCCTTGCGCTTTCAGCCCGGTGTATGAAGAGCTTGTGGCTTCCCAGTCGCGCTTTCTTTGAATAACAAAGTCAGGTGGTGACAACGGGGAGATAAGAAGGCAGAGCAGACCTGGAGGAGAGGGAGACAGAATATTGCAGGAGGTATTTTGAGCATATGAGGCTTAATATCAGCTCAGAAGCCGCTGGTTAAACCTCAGCCCATGATTGGGTAGTCGTTAGTGCTCCAGCATAATCAGATGGAGAAATGCCAGTGGGAAAACAGCAGCACGGGAGAGGGAGAGCAGTGCCTCGGCCTGTGTTATCAGGATGTAGCTGAATGTGGGTACCCAGACCTCTGAAAAAAAGAGCACTCTGCTCCTCTCCCTTTTCCAAGGGAAGAAGTAAGCCGAAGCAGCAGTGCATCAAGCACACCGTATAGGGATGGGCTGGTTTAGCACTTCCAGGGTAAATTCCCATGCCAGTGACAAAAACTGAACAAACTGCAGATATCAAAGCAGGCATGAACACCAACACCTATTTCAATCAGTACCATGCCAGCTTTCTGCTCCAGCTCCCAATCTGTGCCAAATCACATTATCCAAAGAGCATGCAAGCTGCACAACGGGACGACGGAGCAGAAATGTAGCCGGCCACATTGCCTGACCCTACCCTGGCACTGCTCGTTACAGCTGAACCCACAACAGCAACTACCAAGACACAAAATAAGGAGTGATCCTTCAAAAGTAGCAGAGCCCCATGCTACAAAGGAGCACGTTTTTCAAGTGTGGCTTCTTAGAGGATGTTTCTTCCAATGCTTCTTTTTTTCCCCAGTGTTTTTAACTATAACTCAGAATTGATGAGCTCTCTAAAAATTAGTATTCAAAAAGATAAGTCATGCTGAATAAAAGCCCTTCCCAGCAAGGCAGAAAGTCCTAGTATTTGCTGCCTGTAGAGAGAAGGAACTGAGGAAAAAAGGGAAAGCCATGCTGCTTTACACACCAGACATCAGGCTGCTGCCAACAGCAGAGGAGCCATCAACAGCTCACAAGCAGGTTTGAGTATAAAAGCAACCGGAAACTGCCACTGTGGAAACGAGAGCAGCAGTGGAGCCAAAGAAAAGTGTTTCTAACACTCAGTGACACCTTTATACAGGCAGATGTTCACTTCCTAATAGTCTGTCTTGCCTGTGATGAGACCATCTTGCAACTCAGGGTATTGGGTTTGCACAGCAAGGTTTCAGTAGCTGGACGATCCACAGGGATGGCTTCTGTGAGAAGCTGCTGGAAGCCTCCCCTATCTCCAGTACAGCCAAGGCCAGCCAACTCCTAGATGGAGCCACTGCTGGCTGAGGCCAAGCCCATCAGCAACTGCGGTAGCACCTCTGGGATAACGTATTTGAGAAGAGGGAAAAAACTGTGCAGTGGCAAATGCAACCAGAGACACAAGCGACAGTATGTGAGAGGAACAGCCCTGCAGACCCCCAGATCAGTGGAGGAAGGGGAGGAGGTGCTCCAGGCCCAGAGCAGAGATTCCCCAGCAGCCCATGGTGCAGCCCATGGTGCAGCCCATGGTGAGGCCGGCTGTGCCCCTGCAGCCATGGAGGGTCACGGGGGAGCAGAGACCCACCTGCAGACCAGGAAGGACCCCACGCCGGAGCAGGGGGATGCCCAAAGGAGGTTGTGACCCTGTGGGAAGGCCTTGTTGGAGCAGGCTCCTGGCAGGAGCTGTGGCCCCATGGAGAGAGGAGCCCAGGCTGGAGCAGGTTTGCTGGCAGGACTGGTGACCCCGGGGGATCCAGGCTGGAGCAGGCTGCTCCTGAAGGATGGCACGCTGCAGGGGGGACCCACACTGGAGCAGTTCATGAAGAACTGCAGCCCATGGGAAGGACTCGTGGTGGAGTAGTTCATGGAGGACTGTCTCCCAGCAGAGGGACACCAGGCTGGAGCAGGGGCAGAGCGTGAGAATCCTCCCCTGAGGAGGAAGGAGCAGCAGAGACAACGTGGGATGGACTGACCACAACCCTCATTCCCTGTCCCCCTGTGCTGTAAGGGGGGAGGAGGGAGAGAATGGAGGAGTAAAACTGAGCCCAGGAAGAAAAGGGTAGGGGGAAGGTGTTTTTAAGATTTGGGGGTTTTTTCCTCATTATCCTACTCTGATTTGATTGGTAATTATCTAATTTACCCAAGCTGAGTCTGTCTTGTCCTTGACATAACTGGTGAGTGGTCCCTCCCTGCCCTGATCTCAACCCACGAGCCTTTCCTCATATTCTCTCTCCCCTGCCCAATTGAGGAGGGCAGTGACAGAGGGACTTTGGGGGGCACCTGGCCTCCAGCCAGGGTCAACCCACCACACACCACTCTCCCATCCAATAGTAAAACAAACCCAAAAAGAACAATTAAGTTTAAAACACACCTTATCCTGTATACCAGAGAAACATCAGAAGGCACAATATAACCGTTCATATTACCAGATCTGCTGCTCCAAGATAATAAATTACAGCAGAACCCTAGGGCGTGCCGTAGGCTGCTCATGCACCACTGCATTCCTCAGCACGCAATGACATAGAACAAAACGTAACGGCTTCTAAAGGCAGTCTGTAATCGTTTCCTCTGCCTGGCAGGTACAGACAAACACACATGGTGGTGACATGGGTTGATTTACTGAGTCATTGCAAAATACAATACTTTGCAATCAATACAGAGCAAGTCTATTCAAAAACTATTAAATACATGGTAACATCTGTGTCCTCTTGCGATAGCAAAGTAAAAATTGTTGAAGTTTTAACAGCTGGAACATCAAAGGATGGTCTTCACAGAAGAGTAACAAAAGCACTGGTTGAAATCACGCTCCAAGTATTTTAATTAGACGCGGTGTATGATCTACGCAGCAACTTTAATACTGGACTCCAGTACTCAAGGATAGCTCTGGTTCACTGTACACCTGCATTTTAAAACTTTCCATTTTTATTTAATCCACTACTTAAAGTTCTTGCCACTACCCTCTGCTTACACCACGCTGCCCCGAATTAGCCTCCCTTCAATGACTGACATCACTGACGGCCAGTCTCTGGAGGGCCAATTCAGATCTCCCCATAGGAGCAGGGGAGATCACTAGAGGACAGAGGAAGGTCAGAACATCAGAAGCAGGAAAGCAGGAATGAAAGGCTGTGACAGAACAAGTATTTAAACAGCACAGCGCATCTGTGACCCCTACAAAATACTGTTCAAGCAGCAGAATTCATACATTCATCCAACGAGTGGACGCTTGTTGCCGCACAGCTCAGTGATTTGTCACTGCAGGTGTTACACACATACAGAATTCAGCAATAGCGCAGTAAATGATAAACTTGGGATCACTAATTTTACAGCAGTGATCAAAAGCACCTTTCCAATGCCTGCCAGTGCAAAGCTCACGTCCAAAGACGACGGGGCTGAAGATACAGTTGTCAGTCAGCACAGGACTTGTGAGAACACATGTGAATTCCAGCCAGGACTGCTGACAGAGGACACACAGTGCCATTTCCCAAGCAGCACTTGGAGAGTTTACTTCAGTTTCCCCTCTCCCTAGCCATCCCTCTTTTAAAGTAGTAAAAACAAACAAACAAACCCAAAATCAACCCAAACAAACACACAAAAAAAAAGTAAAAAGACTTCATGGGAAATATTTCTAAAGGTGTTGTCAAACAACATTTCTTCAAGGCCAAACTGTTGTAATAGCATACAGAAGTCAGCTCCCAACAAGATGACACTTCATATTTGCCTTTCCAATATTTTTAGGGTGCAATTCAGCAGTGTGAGCACCAGGTCTGCATTTACAAAATGTGTGGTTGTCCCCACAGGCAAGAAGATCTTGTACTCCAGCATCTGCTTCCGTACGTAAGCTCTGTACACATAGTTGGTGTGTATACACCTCGAGAGTACAAAACAGGCTCTCACCTTTGAAAACCACAGTACTTAAAATATCTAAACTATTAGACTTCCAACCTCTTGCTTTGGTATTGAATCAATAGCAAATTTACAGTGCCATTCTTCAGCCTTACACAGACTGAGTTATTAACCAAGAAAACAAAAAAGTAACAAGTCTGAGCATCCAAAAAAATCTAGAGATACATTCATCAGCATGTAGTACATTAGGAATAAGGAGGCAATACGTGGAGTTGCTACAGTGTGAATGAAAACCGAGTAGTTGTAAGAAAGCCTGAAAGCCTTCCTAACATTTTTCTCCTCACTTAACGTTTAATGTCACTGTAGCAATGATGATGTAACAGCTTCTACTACGTTACTTCCCACAGCTGTACACTTTATATCTGACTGAAAAGGCGAGTGGGAAATGAAGGGCCTCTGAGGAGTTCAGCAGCAACACTTAAGTGCATTGAAAACATTGATAATCTGTGGCACATGAAGTAAGGGATTACAAAGGATATTTTTTTCTATTTACAGTATCACACACTTGTCTGAAGTCTCTACAGCTTTTTTTAGTACTTAGTCTGTGGCAACAGTAACTGTATTAATAGAAAAAGGAAATCCCATTATTTTATGAAGGCTAAGTATCTAATGGGTATTACCTCTTGCTTAAGCTATCTACCCCTCTGAACCCCGTGAATCCCAAAATGTAATTGGCACAAAAACATTTTGATAACTTAATACAGGAACTGATTGCTCTTGATTGTTTACCTCTTGACTTAATCATTACATTCACTGCTGGAGAATTATTGACTTCGCTAGATGTCAGAATTAATACATTAAAAAACAAACAAACCAAAACCAAAAAACCCCCACACTCCAAGAAAGAGCGACTTTGCTGTTGGGTATCTGACTGCGTGATAGGAAATACAAAAGCAATGGGGTATATCACGGTAATATCATGCTGCTGCTCAGACACCAAAGGCTACAGCAAGTCTTCACAAATAATTTTTATGCAAGTAGCAAGCAACTCAACTTCAGCAAAAAAACCTGCCTTATCACCAGGCTTAGTAGGGCATCAGAGCCTTCAAAGGAGTTCCTGCTATCAGTCTGAAGATGCTGGGGTTTCTGGTTCCGACAGAGGCAAATTACAGGGGTGTGGGAAGGAACATTGTACAGGATGTGACACAGCTGAAAGAATGACATATTTGCGCTTGAAAATGCAAATGACACCGCAGTAAAGGAGGAAAAACAACTAAGTGACATGACATCTGGCTCTGAGGGCAGGAGACATGGCCCTCTACTTTCTATAGAAGTATATAGAACACTTGAAAGAAATAGAATGTGGAACAATCAAGCAGAAGGACAATGCAGAACAAAAGAACAGTGTTAGAAAGTCAATTTCACATCCTTTACAAGAAATATGGATGCACTTCTTCGTTTGTAAAACTGTCACCAGGTCTAAAGAGCCTTTACATAAGAACAAGCAGCTGGATACAAGCACGGAAATTTTAAATATTTACTAACAGTTGTTTAGCTGTGAGACTGAGAAAGAAAGGCAGTGTTGTTTTTAGTCAAAGGACTGCATACTTTTCTAGAAAACAACAAAAAGTAAACCAAAATAATCCAGCCAATTTATCAGCGGACTAACCTTTGTGTTTAAGTCCTCAACTAAGATATTGAAAACGCACTTGCAACACCTGAACACAGAACAGGGTGTACCTGCTATGACAAAATTACTTTTCTGTCCAGCACACTCTTCATTAGCTTTTGGTGCCACATGCTGAAGAAACTAGCTGTAAGTCAGTGAATGGCGAGTGTCAGCAGGCAATGATTTGCACTACACCGGTGGCTCCGTCATGATCACCCTTTCCTTCAACACCTCCTTTTTTTAACTTTTAAATTTAAAAATCAATCTTCCATTTGGAAATTCAGAGCCAGGTCTGATCTTCTTCGTCACCTCTGGTCACACTGTAGGACATCTTCACAGATGATTCTTATTTCTTGCCGATTCCATTCGTTACTTTTGATTTGGAGTGCCGATTCCTCCTCCTAGATGAATGACTTTCACTATTGACTGAATGTTTTGGTGGACTATTGTCAGCACCTGCTGAGAAATAAATATTTTTTGATTACAGACATTGCCAAGCTCTTGTCTAAGGCTTTCTAGAGCTATGATGTTTACAGTATGGATTATTTCAGGCTAATACAAACTGGTTGATACTCGTACTCCATCTAGTGGCCTATTTTTTATTTTAAAGCAACTCTTGAAGACTTCTATAAATTCTTCCTCCTCCAAAAAAACCCCAAAAGTTTGCTATAGCAGAATATAGTGGTGAAACAGCCTCCATTTTTAATGACATTAATAACTAGATCTCCACATTTTTATTACCGGCAGGTACTACTACCAGATATCAAGAACTACAGAAGCGAGGTTGCAGATCCTTGGAAGGGTACATTGCTTTTTTGCAGTCTTTCACACGAGAGACCATTTTTAACTCTGAGAAAGCAGAGGGAGACAGTGGGGACTGAAACAAGAATTCAAGAGCAAAACATGAAAGAAGGTGAAGTTCATAATTAATGAAGTAACACATAGTCAGAGAAATATTTGTTTAGCCAGATTTCTCCAGCATATATAAATGGGAAAAATATTTAGAGTGCAAGCCATTTTTCTCCAAAATGTAAAAAGCCACAAACTTACTAAACTGCGAATGAATCAATATCAGCATCCAGAAAAATCACGCATGAAATACAAAGCAGCTCCGCTGTGGGTGCTTTTAAAGCATATGATAAATCAGAAATATTTTTAACGCCACAAACACCTGGGGCACAAACTCTGACACAGAAAACTTCCAGGTGTGAATCCTGGTATTTGTTTAATAAGCAAGACCATAAAGAGTGAACGGAGAAGGCAGGTAACTTAACTGACCTCTAGTGTAGGGAAAAGAGAAGGAGGCTGCCTTTGCATAGGATAGAGAAAGCTGTTTAAGACCATCAGCACTGTATTGACTAGGCAAGTGTCAGGAAGAACACAAGCTCCAGAGCACATCCTTGACTGTTTCTTAACAAACAGGAATAAAAGCACAATTTGCAATCATGTTTCAAATCAAACATGCAAGGTTCAGAGATAAAACCTGTCCACAACAGTTATGAAATGCATAATGCCCTGAACCTACAAGAATGGCCTGGAATAATGGCATAAAAATTCAGTTGCTTCATTAAAAAATAAATACATTTTCAAGACTTAGAAGAGGAAAAGGCAATAAAGTGAAATAGCTTTGCAGATGATTTATCTGTGTAGTTCCTGCAGGGCTGTTTAAATAATCCAGTTGTCTCCAAGGGAAGTTTCTCAAGCCTCATTTCCTAGTGCTGAGCCGTAATGCTACCATTTCAAGAACAGAGGTGTAAAAGTGGCAATACCTCTACTGAATTTAGAATGAAGCCAGGAAGCATCTGGACTGTATGGGCTGTCTTCACTTTCTGATAAGGTCTGCAAAAACAAGGACACATGTCACTGGGATGCTGGTGGTTCTTGTGATGGCACTTCTCTTTGCAATTAGACTTGTAAATGTAAACTCTGGCAGAATTCCTCGTAAAACATTCAGCCAGCACTTAGGACTCTTTCCTTCCCTAGTTAGAGGGTACAACACAGATGATAACAATAACAACTTACCACTTGCCACGTGATGTGTTGTGTAACCAAGTATTCTTAATATTCCCCTAGCGTTCCACCTGTACAATGGGAACATTAGCTAACCATTCATCCCTGAATGCTTTCCTAAAATTACAGCCTCATTTTGAGTAACTAAGAGGACAGCATTCTTTAGAAACCACAGTGTAATTTGGGATCTGTCCAAGGCCTGCTGAATTCAGAGTTCTGTCTATTGACTTCAGTCAGACTCTGGGCCGTCCCCCCTCGCCCCCATTTACACTAGCTCTGGTAAAGAATTCTAATATCTAGGAGCTTTGCAGTTTTAACTCTGGTATGAAATGAAAACAGGCTTCCTAATAAAGTACCTTTTCTCGGTGTCCGTAGTATTCTGCATACCAAACCATTCCATATAAACACAGGAAAGTTGTAAAGGCCTAAACAAGAGAGGAAAAGAAAAAGAAATAAGAATCTATTAAAACTTTTTCCAAATTCCTTACTGGTTCAAGGTCTTTGGAGTCCCTGCATGCAGAACAATTCTCAGTGGGAGCATGAGAATACATACAGATCACCCACACACACGCAGGATACACTGCCAGTATGATTTTTGTCCTCACCCTCTATAGTCATCCTACAAAGGCAGTTGGTAGGTACTTGTAGGTATATTATCAGGAACAACCAGTCTGAGAGCAAAACCTTCTCCCTGTCCCATGCTTAAGGCTGGGTTACATGTTTGGTTTTGTAGTGCTCTGATCCAGGAAGCAATTCAATAGTTTTCGCCCCTGAAGTTTCAGGAAAAAAAAATCATCGTGCTAAATAAAAGAACAATAAATTGTGACTCCATATCCCCTGTTCAAATTGTGTTCCCAACTAGAAGGGAGAAGCATTTATCTGTCAGCCCATTATAAATGCCTTAATTTTCACTGACCATTAAAAATGTGTTTGGCGTTGGAGTTACAAGTCTGGCAAGGCACACATCCATTTACTGTTACAAAACGGGCATTTCATGCTGCATTTGCAGCAATCACACCCAAGCAGAGAAAGTTGCAGGCTGAGTGAAAGCGATTTGCCTGATAAAGCAGGGTTGTTTAAGTAGTTGTAAGACTCCAGCATGAAACAACATGCATTACTTATTATCGCTGTCCATTAACTCCTGTTCCTTTCCAGCGGGCACTATACGAAGCACCTCCAAAGTTAGCCCCAGTCAAACTGACATTTTCTCTCATAAAGATAAAAAACCCTATAACTAGTGTTTGTTTCATTGTTAAGCACTGGTGAAGTGGCTGTATTCTGCTGTATCAAGAAATCATTAAAAAAAGAGTTTCTCTGGTTCCTTCAAAGTGTGTTCTAAACAATCTTGCATTTGCTTTTCCTAGGGCGCACACAAGGCTCTTTACCGGCATTCCCCACAACGCTCCCCTGCTGCCAGTGTTCCAGAGAGGAAGCTATTTAGATGCTTTCAATGCTTTTGCCATGCTTTATGTTTCACATGAGAAACCTCACTTACCACACAGAGAAGCCAAAACACAACATACAGTATTTGTGTTTTGGAAAAAAGATCCTGTCCAAACTTTATGCACACAATGGCTTCAAGGAAAGCAATAACCCTGCGGGTAAATGAAAGAGAGAGGGGGGAAAGAAGTTGTTACAAACACCAAGGATTTGACTCACATGTACACAACCCAGACCCCAGACTGTCAGCTCTAGACAAGCATCACTCTCTAGGGAGCGCGTGCCTCCCCAGCACCACCACTAACCGGAATTTGCTGGGAAATTTACTTTCCTTTCTGTACTTCTCTTTAGTATAAACAGCATACAGAAAGTGGTAACTGACACTTTACAATTCCATGTGCCTCTGTTTGTCCAGGGACAACAGTGCCAGTAGCAGAGAATTTCTGTTTAAACCTACCACTGTGCCTCAGCCCTCATCAGATATAAATTTATTTTCCACACTGAACAACCAGTAAACTCCCTGTTGGGTGAGCTAGAGCTGTGCTTTGGGTATTTCTCTACTGGATGTAAATTTACTACAACCCCAAATAGGCTGGTTTGCTCACTTCAGATGGATTTTAATGAGAAAATTAGCATGAAAGAACATTTCAAATTCTTTGAGAATCCACACATTTGTTCTGGTTTACGTAAAGCCAGCTCCACACTATAGTATCAGAGGATTTGGTAGAACTGCAATATTTACTTTCCTCTCTGGCATTCTAAGAATCAACACAAGATTTTCAGATCTCTCCTTGTTACCAGATGTTTATGTCTCTTCCAGCTCAAAGCTATGGAGGCTTGTCCACCACCTGGTGGGGAACAAGGGGTTATGAATTCAAAGCTTCCATTCAAAACTCCCCCTCTACTCTGCTCTTATAAGACTCCACCTGGAGTGCTGTGAAAGATATACACCAGTTGGAGCAAGTCCAGAGGAGGCCACGAAGATGCTCAGAGGGCTGGAGCCCCTCTGCTATGGGGACAGGCTGAGAGAGTTGGGCTTGTTCAGCCTGGAGAAGGGAAGGCTCCAGGGAGATCTTACAGCACCTTCCAGTACCTGAAGGGGCTGCAAGGAAGCTGGGGTGGGGGTGGGGCTTTTTACAAGGGCCTGTAGTGACAGGACAAGGGGTGATGGGATTAAATTGAAAGTGGGGAGATTCAGATTAGGTATCAGGAAGAAGTTCTTCCCAGAGAGGGTGGTGAGGCACTGGCACAGGTTGCCCAGAGAAGCTGTGGCTGCCCCATCCCTGGCAGTGTTCAAGGCCTGGCTGGATGAGGCTTGGAGCAGCCTGGTCTAGTGGAGGGTGTCCCTGCCCATGGCAGGGGGGTTGGAACTGGATGGTCTTTAAGGTCCCTTCCAACCCAAACCATTCTATGATTCTATGATCATTTGCCATGGAAATTTATTTGGTTTGTGTAGGTCCTGGGTACAAAATTACTTCTTTTTAACAAATACAAGTGTAGAAATGTGACTGGTGCAGCAAAAGTACAGAAAATTGAGTCTTCTCAACCTGACACAAATCACGAAGAAAACTATTACATTTATAAGTTTAATACTTAACTCATTCAATAGTGACTATGAGGCTGTATATGAGCACACTCCTCCTCAAACATGTGCAGGCACACTTAACACCAGGTCAAGCGTTCCAGTCTCCCAAACTTGACACTGCAGGATACAGTCCCTTCCAGTACTCTCCACAGCCAGGGAGCTGCTAAAAATAGCTCTACTGCTTTGCAGACAGGACCCAGTTCCCTCCATGAAAGAGAGAGGAAAGATGTGTGCATCTTTCCTGTAATATCCACGTATTACATAAACCACTGGTATTACAGAGACGGTCCTGGTGCAAATAATAAATTACAGCTTTCTCTGTACCATCTAATGGGTCCTGCAGCATGATGAGTGGGCCCTAAACTTAGAATTATGGGAGTAGCACTTATTTGACCAATACCGCAAATTAATGAGGTGCCTATTAGTAAAAACTTGAGAGCAGCGTTACTCTGTTAGGTCACCAACTATTTTTCTTTCTTGGTTTTATATTATTCTTACTGATCCAGCTGTAGATTAAAAAAAAAACAGTTAAAGTGAACTACAGCAGTGGGAACAGAAAGACCACCATCAGGAAACAAACATACGAGGGCATAATATACTCAAGGGTATAAACAAAACAATAGGCTTCTTTCAACAGGGACTCAAAATGATACAGCTGTCTGTGCTGCATTTATACCTTCTTTCCATTATTCTTGTTAAGAATACTGGCTTAAGCACACTGTACAACAGGACAGCTAATACAGTTAAAGAAGTGATAAATCAAAAGATAGAAGAATGCTGGCCGTGAAAGACATTAGTGTCCTACTGAAGGGTGATGAGAATACTCAATAAAACTGAAGACACTACGTTTTTGTTCAATCAAAATGGTCTTGTAATATCCTAAGATATTCCTTTTCCAGCAGACACTGGCCTTGTTCATGGCTAACATCACTTACTGTCCATCTGTTGAGAGTGAGGCTACAGTATATGTTACAGAGAATACGGTTCCATACTAATGGAAGACACTAATTTTAATTATTCTCATGGTTAGGCTGTTAGAAATTTGATTTGTGTCTTTAGAAGTGTGTCAATCACCACAGATGTGAATATTCTATATATTTGCTTTTAATTGCTTCAGAAATTATATTCTGGATAGTTAAATTCCTGGAAGAGTGCTGCTTTTCCAACAAACAACAGGAGCTCCTAGTGTTGCTCTGTTTTTTCTAGCAGATTACAGTGGCAAGTAGTATCAAGAAGAATACTTACTCCATACCCACTTCCCATGATCAGATGGGATGGTAGATGAATATTCTTTTACATTTCTTGTCATGCAAACATAAAGGGATATTTGGGCTTCTATTTATTGATATATATTACATTAATGTGTTCAGTGAGAGCTCTGAACCAAGGATGGTGGTTTCCATAATCCATAACTATTGTTCAGATCCAGAAGGCAAACATCCAGCATCATATTCCCCTTCAGTTTCCAAAAGCATGCATTTATATTGTCTCCTGGATGAAACAGAGTTCATCTTTCTTCCTTCATAACACGTAACTTCTTATAATTTGGGGGGAAAAATGTTTAATTGTGTAAAACCCGTCTTCAATAAGACTCTAAAATTATCATCTATAGTTGAGAAGACTTCCTTCTTCATATAAACATCTCAATTCCTAAATCATTTAAATACAGATTTCAGCAACATTTCCATACTCAAATGCCTACCTCCAAAATATTAATACAGTTGACCTGTAATTACCAAGATGTTTATGCATAAACAGAGCAAGGTTATTTGATTCTAGCCGTAAATTAAGTAGTCCTATTAACTGCGTGATTAATTAGTTATCTTCAGCACTAAAGCACCATCCATACCAAACCCACGAACCCTACCATGATAACTTAAAAAATCCAATGCCTTTCTAAGGACTGCATATGTTACAGACTCTCTTTGGGAATCACAACACATGTTGTGAGGAAGGGGATCCTCCCTAAGGAAGGAGGTTTAGGCTTACAGAAAATATTATCAACTCCTACTCAGTACCAGTAAAACGAAGCAAGAACAGAGTAACTACCTTTTGTACATCCATTGCATGTTACAGTCACGAGTTGAAGACCATAATAAATCCATCCAGAAAAGCAGTAAGTCAGTGAAAGAAGTGAATGTTTAAGGCCAGCCAAACCCAAGGAGACATGTATCATGTTCTCCAGGGTACGTTTAAAGCAAGATTAGAGATCCCTTCAATTACGGTGCAACATGCTCTGCTCTAATCTCAATTAAATGTTGAGAAAGGGGTATTCCTTACAGGCGTGTAGTGCACCTGGAAAAATATCTGCCAGCCCAGCACTGTTCCCAGAACTGTAACATCCTCGAGACTAACAATAAAGGTGAGATAAGTTTGTCTGAGCACTGTCTCTAAATTAGATCTGAGCATTTTATGGTCCGTTGAAATGCTACTCCAATTTAAAACAGTAATAGATTCTTCTATTAAACATGAAAATGGTGCAGACAATTCTGGAAATAAGACTCTTGACAAAGAGAATGGAATGGCTGGTTTACTTTAAAATCACTACCATCAGAAATTAGCTTCTTGAATAGTTTCTTAAAATCCTGGCGTTTTTTTAAATTTAAGATGTGATTTAGGATTTTTTCCTCTTTTCTCATGTGTAAGCTTCCAAGTCATAAATCAAAAGGGACACTACTAGGCTGCTCTTTTACAAGAAGTTTTTACAACGCCACAGTAGCATATGCTTTAGGTTTCCAGAACAGTATATTTTAGTCAGGCCGCCTAGAGAAGGAAGTTCTCACCAGAAGCAAACATGCAAACTCTTCATTTAAAGGTCTCCTCCAAGAGACATGCTCAAAGAAAATGTAGGCAATGTAACAACCATTCATAGCATTATTCTTTTCCCTCTTTGAGAGCAGAATACAGTTGAGAGCCGTGGTTTGTTCCACTGTCTTCTGCTGTGACTCCGCTAACAGCGGCACTGCCCACCCTGACAGCCAGGTAAACATTGCTCCAGCGACAGGCACGTGGCAGAAGCAAAAGCTTTACCCTTCTCACCTGGCTGAGAACATGGGCAGTAAGGGCAATGCTACTTTGAAGGAGCCTAGCTTTATCCAGCAGTTTCTGGTTCTTCCTTCTGTTCTTCTCCTTACTCATTCCATCACTTCCAATATTCTACCTATAAATCCAGAATTTTCCTTTCCTCTGAACTTGCAGAAAGGAAGAAAATCTCTCCATACTGTTCTTTACGCTAAAAACAACACAAGACAGGGACTGGCTTCACGTAAAGCCTGTTCCTGTGCTGGACTCATACTTAACACTTGTGCAAGTGCTCCAAGAATGTAGCAAGAACACTTACCCGAACACCCAGCACTGAGTTCCCACCCTCTTGCACTGCGTATCCGTGAGGTAGGCATAGTATTGCCTGAGAAGGGAAACAAGAGGATTCGACAGTGAAGCCCAAGGTCTCCAGAGTGTTTACATTTAGAAAACAAGTTTGTGTTACAAATGTATCTGTACAGAAAATGAAGTGCTGATGGTTAAAATCACAGGCAATTGCTCGGGATGTCTCCCAGATGGCTTCAATTCTAGTAGGACAGATTATCACATAGATCGAATAGCTTGAAACAACACAGAAAACAATCCTGAGCGCGAGGACTGGGAAAGTACCCAAACTAGTAGGCTAACAAAGCTACATATTTGTCTACTGCCTCTTCACTGAATCTCCAATTCTTTTAGGCAAAGTGCAACAGCTTCAAAAGAACTAGAGTCCCCCACTTTTTCCACAGTTTGCCTTCAATTTATTAACTATTTCATTTTCTTGAGAGATGTGGGTTTGACTCTTGAAAGAAACCAAATACGGCTATTCCGTATCCTGGGTAAGTACTCTAACCACTGGCATGTTTTCCTCCAAGAACAGAGTAGAATTCTTCACTATTTTGACAACAGTCTGGAGACCATTTTGCACTGTACTTTATGGTCTTTATGCTTCTAAATGTTAAGAGTTTACAGAGGAGAATTCCAAAGTAGTGGGACCAAAGTTCCTTTTCTCAGTGTCTGTCTCTGATTTCCACAGACAGATGGGAAAGACAAGTGCTGTTAATCCAACAATACAAGGACTGTTTAAGAATAGAGTCTTCTACAGGTTGGTAAGTGCCATAAAAATACTTACAAGCTCACCTACACAGGAACTTAAAGGATGTCCCAGCCCTTGGCAAGGGGGTTGGAACTAGATGACCTTTAAGGTCGCTTCAAACCCAAACCATTCTGTGATACTATGTTTAAGGTTATTTAGTTACCTGTGAAATCACTGCTCCTCATTTGAGACACTAGCAGCTGTATTTTAGGAATAAACCAATGCACTGCTGCCATTTAACTGTCCAAGGTAATGTCACTCTACCCATGAATGGGAAGCTCTCTGCCTCTAACTTCAAAAGCATGTGCATTCTGTCTACCTCCAGCTATGTCACAGAACAAAAAATAATTAGAGAGACTCTAAGGACATGAAATACTGTGCACGACAAAAAGCAGGTTAGTGTTTCTTTTCTACACAACTGTTAACACCACATATATACTGTTTTGCTGCTCAGAATACGGTAATGCTCTATCTTTTCTTATAACATGCTAACATTTCCTGTAAACAAACAGAATAAGGAGCTCAGTTACAAAAAACCAGCAGCTCTGTTTTTCCTCATCCTCACTTTTATGAGCATCTGACTCATCAGCTTGGATGCTTTCACATGCAGTCCTCAAGGATAACATATGCAGCTAACTCACAACACAGGCAGATGCTATACAAATAGAAATAGGAACAGACTGGTTCTGCATCCTTATGGAAACACAGATGTTTATATACGTTTTACCTTATTAGTTTACTTGGCAGTAACTACACTTTATTGAAAACTGATAATAGTTTTGCTTTTCATGCTGGCAAAAGCATACATTTCTTGAAATGTACTTATTCACCATGTGCAGTTCTTGGATGCCTAGAAGCCAAGCTACTTTAAAAACAAATAAAAACACCATGGCAACAAAATTACCTTACAGTGGGTGCTGTAATGATCCCTATGAAGAGAATTCTCCCCCAGCTTAAAGGGTGGCTTGCTTGGAACACAAAGATATGTTTCAAAAAGAATGTGTTCAACTCAGTCAGCTTAAAAAAAAAAAAAGTTAGTTAATAGCATTCAGCTTGTGTAACTCTTAATGAGTTACTACAGAAAATGTATGGAGATTAATACAGGAACTAAAACACAGAAGGAAAACTATTTACATTCTACTATAGCCCTGTTGCTTAGATTGAGGATTTACAGAGTCCACAACTCCTGCTCTAGGAGAAGCAAGGAATATACTAGTAAAACAAATAATTCTCCCCTAGACACCTCTACGAAAGTATTTGCTCGCCTTCCAGAAAACCATTAAGGGACCAGACATTAACTGACACCGCAGAGATCTTCTGATAACTTTCATACCCTAAAAATCAAGTGTGAATAACTAAGGCAAATTTGGTAGAGGAGCAGAAGAGACCATTTTAAAAAAAACACCAACCAAACAAAAAACCCACAAACATTTCTGGTTCTCCTTTTGGAGACTAAATCCAGCAAATAAAAACCAAACAAACAATCTCAAAAAAAGGGTTAGGTTTTAGTGAAGTCTGCTAGCATTTACATGACAAAGTATCAAAGTAGATGGGACATATCATGGAGTCTTGCTGGATCAAGGCCAGAATTCTGAGTGCCAGTGATCCACCCAACAGTCAATGGGAAAGAAAAAGAAACCCCACAAAACCAACAAAACCAAAACAAACAAGCAAACCCCCACCCCAAACCCCACTGTCTAGCAGATTTTAAAACTCAATCAACTGCAAGGAGCAATTTGACGGCCAGTACAGCGATCTGCAACATTCGGGGGTTTTCCCCACAGATTCTGTAATTACACTCCTGAGCTATCATGTAACTCCCGTGAACAATGCCCTGACCAATTCTGTATTATCCATTCGTGTAAGTGTGTATTTCAATGACCGACAACACTGCATTAGGATATCTTCTAGCCAAACACAGCCAATAAGTAACTGAGCTGATGGCAGCTTTGATTTCATGGAATTTATTTCTTACCTGCCAAATGATCATGAAAAGGTAGATTCCAGCCACTCTTTGAAATGAAGACTTAGGGTCAAACCAGCGGACATAGGTCCAGCTGGCTGGGGTGAACTGTAACACAGCTCTTTTGATTTTCCCTGTGGTCGTGTGAATGTCCCTAGAGGAAGAGAATGGCTGGATTAAATACAAGGAATATGCAAGGTAAAAAAAAAAAATAGCAATAGCCATGTTACTGATGTTTCAGAACAATCACACTTGTTTGCTGGGCAGCAAAGATCTTCACAGACACAACTATGTACAAGGCAAGGGTGAATTAAGAAATAGGATCTATTAAGTATTTGGGCAAGGGTGCATTCTGCTATGAAAGGTCAGTCAGTAACTAACTACAAAACACATCTATCCTTCTCTCCATGAAGGAAGGAAACAAGGATTGAGATTCTGCAACCCCCCCTGGAAAACCTAGAGGATATTTCTTCCCAGTGTATGCTGCCACTGCTGTTATCCCAAAGATTCCTTGTTCTAGAGCTCGCTGACATCAACCCTTCAAGAATCTGTCAGATTCACTATTCATTAATTGGAGAAGGGGCTGGCTCCACAGGTTTGAAAATACTGCACTTAGAGCATATACAACCCCTGCTGTTCTGAGATTAGATGCATTCAAACCTTCTGGAGAGGTGAGATAGCACTGTTAAAAGCTAGCAGGCTTTTAAATTCCCTTTTGAAATGGGGTGTGAATGGAGGTTCATCTGACAGATGCGTTACTTGCGTTTGACAACGTTAATTCAGGTGAGCAACAGTATCCAAAAGAAAGGGAATTAAGAAAAATTCAAGAATTTCCTTTTCTGAAGGAGGCCTAGAAGCAGTTCTCACTCCGTTATTTCCCTGGCCCTTCTGGACAAAAAAGGAAATTCAGATTTGATATTTCTGATACTGCTGTTCTTTTAGGCTAGTGGGATGTTCAGGTTTGGGAGAACCTTCTGTTCTTTAAGATCCGTGTTTACTCAACGAAAAAAGAACAAGAAAACAAAAGAGCACAAGCAAAAGCTGAGCATTCGATGCAGCTCCTCTTCATATTAAAGGCCCAAAAATCTACCCATGCATTTAAAAGAACATGAGGAAAAATTACTCCACAAAGACAGTAACGTCTAGTCCTGCCATAGCTATTCTGCTGTTTCAACTTTCAGTGAACTCTCTAAAAACAGAGGGACCACCAGCTCTATAATGCTCATTATTCCTCTTGAACTGAAATGCAGGAAAATTGAATTGAGACTAATGGCCGGATGGTTCTCTGAGCAATTAACAAATCTGTGAGTAGGAAGCACAGAAATTCATGTAGGGTATAAGTTTAAGTCAAGATTTGAGCTCCCTTTCCATCTCTCAAGATGATTTGGCAATTCATTTCACTGTACTTGAGCCCGTTTCATCTATACCATTGGTCACATGCAGATAACCATGCTTGCCACCAACTGGCAGGGAAGAAGGCAGGAGAGGAGCAAAATACTATGGTATAAACCGTGTCTGGACAGCTAGGAACTGAGATTTACTAGGCCACAAGCTGTTGCCCTTTTTACACAACAAATGTTATTTTATTTTGCAATTACTCAATTTATTTTAGAGGGTCAGTAATGGGGTAAGGCAATTCCCAGCACAGGTACAAAGTCTGATTCCTCTTCTGCAATTACCAGCGTTGACAGATTGCCACACTAATGCCTCATCAAGGTGAGCCCAAATCTAGTTTAAGAACACTGTATAATGAGAAAACAATTACAATTCATTTTGTTCACTGCCTTCTTCAAAGTTTAAATTGTATAAAATAAACCAAACAGCTTTAATACTTTGTATTTTTGTTTGGCATCAAAGCTTGTAACTTAGATTGAAAAGGAAAATTATACATCATCATATTTACAAATATATGCTGTACAGTACAAAATATATGCATTACTAAGAGAGGGACTTTTGGCATTTTAAATAAATTTACAGTATCGTTACCACGTGCAGTTTGCATACTATTTCTATACCACATGCATTTTACATATGCGAAGGTCTAGTTTCCAAGGAAATTAATAGCATCAAATAATGTTTATCAATCTTTAATTTAGACCTACTTGAAGCTTGCCCAGTGATAGGTCCTCATCTCCAAGAAACGACAAACTACCATGCCCAACCAGATGCCACCCCCGTTACACAGCAGGATGTCCAAAATGACTTGATCCCACCAGCATTCAGCAAAATTAGGCAGAAGGTGCATGAAGAAGAGCTACAGAATACAGCAAAAAGATTCTGGGTGAGGAATGGCACAGAATTCATACAAACTCACTTTTTAAGTACACATTCCAAAAATCAGCTTTTCAGTACATGTCATACTTGAAGGACATGAGCCACAATCACTGTAATTTGATGGGCTTCCTTCCATCAACTTCAGAAGGCCTTGAATAAAACCACACAAGACAGAAGTTTCCTTCTCACCGTTCCCTGTTGGGGCTATGCTGTAGATAAGGATGTCACACAGCTCTTGGCCTCTCAGACATGGTACACAGAACATTCATAGACATGTGTGCTACAAGCAAAACTACCGCATTTCTTGGAGGAATGAGGTGGTTTGTGTTTTAAAAAAAATAAATTGAAGAGAATCTTATGTTTATTTTTACTAAACAGTTTTAAGAAGTATGATTTCTAAACCAGCAATGAGATGCAGTAAGTAGAATGGATGCATTTGTAACTACTGTCAGTACTAAGCATGTCGGAGTTCAGAACTTACTACTTGTTCCATTTCAGAACACTGTCTTACATTTACTACTTTTAGTGACTGTAAAAAGATCACAGGTATTTCAGACACTACAAGCTTTGCTGCTATACTTGATCCAGAAAGGCTCAAGAAGATATTCCACTGTCCCTCCCTACTTGGTGTCTTGTAAGCACTAATGAGGAAACTACGTTTACAGTGAGAATAGGCCAGAAACAAACCAACATCAGACTGAAAACCTGACACCATCTGCATATATCAAAACATATTCAGTCCCTTAAAGATTTCCCCTGGAAAGCGTACAAATCATTTACCTCTGAAGCAATCTGTTCCTTTCTGGATCCTCAACTGAAGACCACTGTGAGGCATTAGTAAGGCAATCAAATGTGTTTATAGATACATTTGGCGAGTTTACACATTTGACAGAGTGAAGGAGGACAACTGGCGAGAGTTAAGGCAAGATACAAACACAATTTACTGAGAGCTAGAAATGGATTCAGCACCTCTCTTTCTCCTTTAAGAGAAAATAATTGTATTCTTTATTCTAGAAGAAAAAAAATCACAGCAACCCAAAAAAGGGACTGAAAAAGTAAGCTGTCGACTGGAAACTGAGACAGCCGTGTGTTACACCGTCCCTTTGAAATACTGAAGAAGGTGCTTAATACAACACATAGCAAACTAAATAATATTCTTGCCACTACAGAAACAGTACAATATGTCAGTTAATGTACATACACTGTGTCTGTGGCAGATTATTGGTATGATTTGGTAAAGTATCTTTTTTTAACAAATATATTAAAAAAAAATCATGTGGGAAAAGGACCAAGAAGAATGTTTTCTGTATACAGCAAGAATGAATATTGGTCCACTTATAATAAATTACAGTGACTGATATTTTCCTTTGAAAGCTCTTGTGAAAGTGTATCAAAGCAACTTGGTTTTCTTCGACAAGGCTATGGGAATTTCCACCTGTAGAAAACTTGGGATTTCTCTTCAGGACCCAACCTACACAATGTTGCTCATTATCCTGGTACAAACTCCCTTTCATGATTTTAATTAATTTAACCTGAAAGGGGCACTAGGCTATGAATCTCAATCTGCAATAATCCAGCCAAAGACACCTAAAGTTACAAAAACTAAGGCTGGAAAAACCAGAGCACAGGTGCTAGACCAAGGTCTGCCTGCATCCCAACTTTAATCCGATAGCGTGGAGCAAGAGCCAAGTGTTCCATTTCAGAATGGGGAGCCAGCTGAAATCCATTAACGCTAACAGGAGATGCACACCTAAATCCCTGTGTAACTGCCCTGATAACTTCTGTAGGTTTCTAATGTCTCTCCTGAATTAACCAACTCATTAAAAATCCATTTGAGTGGTGATAACCCCTCTATATGTTGAACCTTATCCAACACATTGTCTGTTCTAATAATCTGCCTTTCAACAACAGGGAATGCTAGACACACCATGTGGTGTCAAATTGAAGACGATGGTTGTGTGATAATCAACTGAACGATAAGAGTGCATGTGAAACAAAACTGAATTTATTCTTTTCCATAAGGAAAAAAATAACTACAGTAACTAGTAAAGTTTTTTGTGGATGGATACTTGTGAAATACCAATCTTAAGCAATTTCGAAATAGCTTAGAAAACAGCATATCCTTGCCACAGAAGAAAAACGCATTTTGAAAAGGAACCCATGGCACCACTATTTTCAGAGAAGTTTAACTTTAGACAACGAAATCCTTATCTATGTTTCAGAATTATAAATGCCTTGTCAGATGAGCCAAACATTCTCAAGACAGCAAGCTCTACAGAAAACTGATTTTATAGACTAAATGCAGGTGTTTAGATCTCTGCTTAGTATCTTAAGTGTGACAGGTTAGACTATGCTGTCCTAAAAGCTGATCAAAATTAGACATTTCTTTCTTTGCTCCAAATTGTCCAAAGATTATAATGAAATTGAACTAATTTTTATAAAAACGCATCCTTGGATTTAGGTGACACATATTCTACTATTCAAGCTCTAGGCTACATGCAAATTAAAATATTTAGAATACCAATTAATCATCTTGAATTATTAAAATAGATTTAACATTAAAGCCCAATAGTCCAAGCAATAGTCAACTGACTGAATCAAGTTAAGTATCTGCATTTTTTTTTAGCCAAAATAGGATTTGAAAGTGCCAATAGTCAAATGACTTACGCATGCGCTTGGGAGAACTGTGGTAAAGCTGGGTAACAAAAATAAATCAGTGGTCCTCCAAACCACGAAGCAGGGGACTACACTGCATGTGAACTAGCTTAGATCCAGGTCTAATTAAAAATCACATTTTTATGTCAGTGAGCATGAATAAACTAGGTTTGTGTGGTAAGATTTACAGAAGTGGCTATGCATTCAGGCCTCACAACAGAAAACAACACACTGAATGGTGTTTTGCCGTTCTGTGTAGACTTCTCCTCATAGGTCCTCACACCTTGCTCGAGGATCCCTCAACTCCACTTCACTGTACAGCATGCATGACTGTGCACAATGTGTAATACTGTCGTATGTGGGTAAGGGGATCATGACAGTAGATCACGGATATTGAAAGTGAAAAAGGAGAAGAATTGCTTGGAATAGGGAATATTAGTCAACATCTGAAGTAGCATGAGTGTTAGCTCCCATAACAGCAGGGGAAAAAAAAAAAAGTATGGATGGCACCAGCAGGCTGGCCTAGACTTCCCTTCCATTCCACTTACCTAAACCCCAGCTTGCTGTTGTCCACTAATGCAACTGTACCAATTGCTCAGCATCTGGGTTATACAGCTTCAAATGTAAATCTATACTGAGAACTACTGAGTCATCCTTCCCCCAAGAATAACTCAAGTCTCATGCATTTGCTTATAATTAAGACAAACAGGCAACTTACCTCAGTGAGCTCCCAGGTGATGCTAATAGTCCAGCACAGCCCGTAGCTGCGGATCAGCAAAGCCTTCATAGCCCAGCCCCAAAAATGCCCAAAAGCAAATATGTCAAAGTGGCTGAGGATTCTCTCCCAGGTGATAACATGACAATTCACAGCATATTCCTGTTAATAGAAAAAAAAAAAAACAACACCAACCTCAAAAAACATGCAACTTCAGAAACACTAGAATGAACACATTTCTTTCTATCCAGTAAGACAAGCCTGAAATTTTAAGGGTAATTAAAATTTTAAAAGGTAATGAAAATATTTATTATCCTGCTTTCTTGCCCTTCTAAACTCCACAGGAAAACTTTCAGTATTAGGACTCAGTGTCATCACAGTACAGCTCTAATTTAGAGGGAGATAGAATAGACCTTGGTGCCTGCATGTATTTATGTGACAGAGGAACAGAAGGAGAAATAAAATCAATAACAATAAAACCAGCAAACAATACTCCAGAAAATAGTTATTTTTGCAGGGCTCTTAACTTGAAATAAACTTGCATCTGTTCTGTCACAGATGAGTGGCAGATTCCTTAAGAAAATTAATTAATATTCTAGTCATCAATAACAAAGGAAATGTGTTCTCTCATCATGTTGTAAAGCAAGTTCTAGAAATCACTGCCCAACTGGAGGAAAGAAAGAAAAAAAAAAAAAAAAGGCGTTTCCCATCAGGAGGCTGCACCTGTGGGGTGCTGTTTCATCACCGGGCACAAACCAAACTATTCCCAACTGGAAACAGATTTAAAAAACCTCAGCTCTGCAACCCTCCTAAAATATACATTGCCACCTGCAGGTGACAACACAGCACTGCTCAGTGCTGTTGAATTGGGAAAAGATTCTCTTGCAGGCCAGAACTAGTGCTAATCCTGCACAAACGAACCACAGTCAAGTTGAAAAGGGGCTGGCAGAGAGCGATTTAAATTCTGGTCTCCATAAAGAGAAGAATGCACAATTTCACACAAATACTTCAGTCAGAAGGCAGTCAAGTCCCACTATGAACCTGCAAATAACACTCACTGCTGGTGCTCCCTGAAGTGAAAGCATGGCATTGCTTCCCCAGTCTGCTGGTCAGAGAAGGACCCACCGCCTGTCCTAAGGATGGCAAAACTGCAGCTTTAGTGCACGTACCCAAAGAGATCTGAAACCGGCTCATTTGCCAGCATGAGAGGCACTGTATGCACAATGGAAGGGACAGGCTCCTAGCTAACACCATGATACCTGAAATTCTGTGATGAATGAACACAATGAGGTTACTCCAAAAGTAACCTTTTTTTATGGGGCTCTTGCCTTTTGCATTTATTTTTACTGGGGCTTTTTCCCCTCTTTCTCATCTTTCCAGCTGCAGCTCTGCCAGTCACACAGTGAAATGTGTTGGACTGTCTTTTATACTAAAGCAACTTTGCCAGCCCTGTGCAAGAGCCTGACCTGCAGCCTTCGTTATCAGTGCACTTCAAAAATTTACTCCAACTTTCAGTGACAGTATCAGGATTGCAAAGGAGTAGAGTAGGTTTCTGCTGACTGCTACAGTCAGGGAATCTGCTATACTGCAGTTCTGTGCCAGTAGTAATAGCAGTCCTCCCCGACACGAATCTATTTATTTCCACCTTAAATGTCAGGAGAGCCAGGTGAATCTGACTTACCAACAGACTCCTGCCTCAGCTCCACTGCTGCTCAGCAACACCACCAACCCCCATGCTGCTCATGCTCCATTTAGCAACGTGTCCTCCCACCACCACCCTAACGGCAGGCTGCCCACGCCTCACCATCACCGCAGGGCTCCTGCAGAACAGAAAGTCACAGCCCTACTCTGGATGCTGGGGTTGCACAACACGTTCTGCTGACCAGCTGAGGTGCGACACCTGAAGCATCCAGAGTTTTCCGGATAAGAAGCCTGTATGCAGCCCTCACAATCGATCAGTTAACGTAAGCTTACTGCACTGTAAAAGTTTCCATTCCCTCATGCGCTACAGGGCAGGAGTGTGCAGCCACTGCTGCATATGCAGTAAATTGCTATTTGCCAAAGACAATCCTGGTGTATTTCCTTGCTCGAGGCATGAGTCCGGTAACAGCATCTACTATACAACAGGCAGCCATGGCATGCTCATGAGCAAACCCAAGGGCAAGGAGGCATGCTGGTCAGGTGGCAGGCAGTAATTCGATGCAATAGTGAAGAGGAGAAAACTGGCAATTCTTGCCTCTCCATGCAGGAACCCTCTTCTGCTCGGTGTTCAACTGCTCACACCCTCTTCTTCCTGCTTCCCAACATACCTCACATACTTGTCCCAGGCCTCCTTCTGCTAGCTTAACCCCTTGTGCTAGTGTGAAGGGGAATGTTCTCAGTGTCGAAAACTTTGCAAGCTGCTCGACAGGCAGAAGCAGCTTGGCTTTCCACACCACTCCAGATCATGGTCTGCAGAAGTAAATTCCCAATGGTAACAGCACCAGTGCTTAGCTGGGTGACTGGAAGGCAGCAGAACCCTGCAGTTGCTGGACCTGGATTTCCACACACTCAGTAGCATGCCAGTCATGTACTCAGCTGAGAGCAACAAGGCAAGACCAAAGTTCTTCGAGTGTAGCACTGTGGCATCAGACACTGATGCGGGGAAGACACACCATCCAAGCCTCATTTAGGTACTCCCTTGCTAAGTCTATTTTCAGTATTCAGGCTCATCTCTATTATTTAAAGGAATCCAAAGCTACCCCAGTGCAAACAAATCTCACACTCCCAAATGCACACCCATTTGAACATCTGCATGAGAAAAGATACAGAGAAGACTGCTTTTCACACCAGTTGATTTCAGCATTAAGAAATAGCAGTTGATACAAAAGGGTCGGTGAGTCTGTCAAATACTGGCACAAATTTGCACTGCTCATGCCTGCAAATTCAGATTTATCCCTTCCCATTCACGTAAAACATGCCTAAAGTAGTCAAAATGGCCAATGACGTGCCATGTACCATACATACCATAATATCTGCTTCCCTTGTGGCATATCGAAGATTAGGATCCAGCCAGTACATCACTGCTTTCACCTGCTCAAAGTTAAGGAAGAGCACGAACACCAGGAACAGAAAATAGAGCACACTGAGACCTGCAAAAAGACTCAGCTTTAAAATCACAGTCACTTGCAAACCTCCTTGGGACACAGACAGTTCAAAAAGCTGCTTTCATACTATGGCTCTATACATGCCCAGTTTGCAGAAACGAGCTTACAGTGCCTACATGCAAAAAGCTTATGTCTCTTAAGTCAGATGGTGATCTCTGAGCACTCGGCCCGCCATATCACCTCCTGTTTCAAGTGATTAGGATGTGCTCAACCACATGAACCCAATCAAAACAAAATCAGTCTAATTGGTTTAGACACGAGTAGTACGAGGCCGTGATCAGGAAGCTTTTAAATATGAGGTACATTAGGACCCCTGGACTGGATTAGCTCTAACCCTTTGCTTTAAGTATTCTTAGTGTCACTAATGCAGGTCCCTAAGCCTACATACAAATTTCAATACAAAGATCGATTTAATAATATCACCTGGCATATTCGAGCTATGCTGGCAATAAAGAGTAGGAATAAATATAAACTAATGCATGCTTCAGTTCCTTTTGAGAGCTGGACTATTTGTGGTTTGAAGCTTTTTAAGATAAAGAAGATTATGATTTGTTTTCCTGCCATTATAAATTATGAAAGAGTATTGCATTTGGCACTACAGCCTCTCTCCTCCCAATGTCTGAATACAGATTATTTAAAAAAAAAAAGAAAGAACTTGTGAGAAGTTAGCGTCCTAGGTGTAGATCTGTGTGTGGATGAAGGTGCTGTTGGGAGCATATCTTTACGTTATCCACAAGCTCACAGATATCAAAGACCACATTTGGAAGAGGCATGTAAATACTAACACCACTTGCACAGTCTAGGACTCAAGCATACTTGTGTCCTGCAGCAATGTCATGGAATCAGAAAGATTAATGTGAGAAAACTCGATATCTGCCATCAAAATAAACTAGAGCAATCCTAAAAAGATATTTCAAACTGTGACTAGAACTCATGTGTTATTAATCCCCAGGGTATGCTAGAGAACAACTTCCGTTCAAGCACACACACGGAAAGTATACATACTGTCCTCTGCGGTACCTCCTAAAAGCACATCAGGTGAACAGATGCCCAACCGCTACATGAAGTACAGCCTACAGGCCAGGGTGCATCCTGAAACGTTGAGTACACACTACTCCTGCCCTTCATTTACTTGAACAGGTCTGAGACCTCAAGAGTAGCTAAATAAGCCACGCCAGAAGCAGAATTACACGGGGGAAAAATGTTGTTCCTGGTTTTGCATACAGCCTTTTCCCTAAAGTACAGGGGGTCAAGCACTGACAGTACCAACGCTGAGAATGACCATTTAAATTGTATTTGCTGAAACCTGAAATGAGCAGTAGGACCCGCATTTCCCAAACTTCACAAGGAGCAGGATTCTTTAACAAGTAGTATCCATGCAGCAGTCTTCTCTCAATGTCAACAGATGAGTAACTGGCTACTTCGGGCGGCTACTTATTTTTAGCTATGTAAGGTGGCGGGAGAGTGAAACATTCAGTCCCCTTAAAAAGAAACAGATCAACTTTTAAAATCAAATGTGCCTGTTTTTCTGCAAATGTGCTTAAAGTCTAGGATACCTTCTGTGAAGCCTGAATGATCTCAAAATAAAATTCCGTATGTGTTTGCCATGTAATTCAGATGTTTAAGTAGCAGGATTTCACTAAGTTCTATAGGGAATAGAATTATTTTCCAAACAATGAATGCAACTAATGTTTACAGGTTGTTTTGCTGAACTGTAAGGTATTAATATATACATGTTAAGAATATAAATAAATGTATGTTAAGCTATACAATGATACAATTTAATAAAAAGTAATAGCATATTTTGCAAATAATGAAAAGAAGCAACGTACTAAACTGGGTTCAGCTAGAAGTTAGATAGCACATGCAGGAGCTATAAAAAACCCAAACCTTTTTGGGGTGGGAAGAGATGGCAGTAGGAAGGGTATGAAAGAAGGAGATTTGGAAGCACAAACACAAAACAGGATTAAAAGAGAGTATCAGAATGAATGATCCCTTTCAGGTGATGTGATTTAATTTACAGCGTCCCGACACAAAAGTAACTACAATGACATTCCCAGGAATAATTAAGAACAGATTATAAACAACTGCTCAGAAGTGGGAAAGAAGTGACATTCACACAAGTTTGATGCACAATTATGTTTCATGACAACTCCATTCATCTGAAAATTAAAACTAACAGTTCTACAGAAGCACTGAAAAAGTCAGAAATGCAACTTAAACTTACCAAAAACCATTCTCCATATTGCAGGGTGAGGACGTGTAAATGGTCCTGTGGACAATAAACAAAGCCTGTTAGAAGACATGTGAGTAAGAACTACATAATTGATTTTTTAGTATATCTCATATGCAGATTTGGCATAAGCACATATACTTCTCCATCAAATTATAGAATACACACAAATGTCGGGGCTCTGTTTAAAAACAAAAATAATTTAAAAAATGGTAACAACAGATTTCAGAGAGGAAAAGGAGATGGCCAATTAGTAGGGTGTAGACAAAATTTAAAGTTATTTTTATGGAGTTGTTTCCAGAACAGTAATATCATGTTTACTGAGCAAACGGTATATCTCAGGTGTCACCTGAGGATCTCTTGATCTGGTTTCTAGACCACAGGTCACCCAAGACTTATTCCAAATGAAGTTATCAAATACAAATGTCTGTGTGTTAGCAAAGAAACACAGTGCTCAGCCTCGAGATGACCATGGAATGTTAGCGAACAGGCCTACTAAAACTTCCAAACTGAGCATCATGTATCTGACAAGAAGTAAGATACCTATGCTCTTTACCAGTGTCAACATTATTTACTTTAGAGACAGTGATTAAACCAACTTTATCAGATTAAAAACCTCTCGTTTAATGTGAAAAGCAGAGAAGGTAAGTCTAGTGAAACTGGAAAACCTCCACACACGAACCATGCATTGAGGTAGCAAGAAATGGCTGAACAAGTATTTTCAGCACACACTGCAGACTGCTCTTCCAACATTATATGCATAAAGCTCATTTTTCTCTGGCACTCAGTTTTTCAGGGAGTGTTTTGTGAAAGGCATGGATTAATGATTTTTAAAATACATCCCTACCCTGAACTACAAAGCTGCCCTTAGTACAATCACTGTTTTTTTCTGAACACTGTCAATCCTAAAACAGTTTAGACTTGACCCAAGAACAATGTTCTTGCTGACAGCAATAAGTAAAAATTCTAAATAAATAAATAAATAAATAAAACCCCAACAATAAAAAACACTGAACAGGAAGACAGTATTTCCTCCACAGAATTAAATGTCACACAAACATTTTTATCTTTTTGTACTTTCTGCTCCTTGCACAATTAGGAAAACTTCTGTCCAACTTAAATTTCTACAGTGCAACTGTGGGTTTACATTGTAATGTGACAGATTATTTCTAACTATCACTATCTTCCGGTAAGGTGATTTATGTAAGGTGCTATATCTCTGAGAATTTGTAGAACGATGCTTCTATTAAAACATATTGAGGCAGACTCCTTCTAAACATTATTTAAGGAGCTGGCAGCATCATCACTTAGCAATCTGAGCTGCAACTGCACACCTGAAAATAGAGACACTGATTTTGAAAACCTGACTTCCTTGTTAGATACAGACAAGCTATAAATAACTTGCATTTTACCGTTATCTCCGCTCAGTATGACTGCAACCCATTTTTACACTGTTCCTTAGCATAAAGGAAACCAAAAGTAAAGACAAAAAAAAAATTTTAAAATGGTACTTTAAAAAAAATAAATAAATATAGTGGCAATAAAGAGAAATTCACATGTCACAAGAAGTATAAACAGTATAAACCTTACTCACCATTAGGAAAAGCTAGAACACTGATGATTAGAAAGAAGAAAATCACAGAGAGGATACCCCTCCAAATATTATCCTCTGGGACAGAATCATCCCTGAAGAGACAGACAACATCAAAGTGTTAAAGCACATTCTAAGGATGAAGTTGAAAGGCTTTGAAGATATCATATTATTTCAATAAAGGCTACATAGAAATAAGTGTAAGAGATAAGCATGCAGGTTATATAATAAGTCAAGACAGTAACTGCACTGAATGACTTTCACTCCACACTTCTGGGTATCCCTTTCTTACAAGAGTTAAACACACAACACATGCAACATAAGCACTGACAGAATTCAGTGCAGAAGCAATGACTAAATTTAATACATGGTGAAAAAAGTCTTCCTGCTTTAACGGTCACAGAAACAACATCACAAGTACTTTTCACAGCAGAGACCTAAACCAAAAACTCTGGAAGTCTGGATGCAATTCTAGGTTTCCCTCTGCTGTTTTGGTGCTGCTTGCAAACCCTTTCTCTTCCCTCGGCCTGTTCCCAATGCCAAATGCCTGAGGTGAGCGCAGAGAGGGAGGAAATAATGATTATACAGCTTAGAATCCGTGAATAAGAGAGAGACAGCAAAACTTGAAAGAACCAGGGAGAAATATGTTTGCTAACAGATCTAATGAAGCTAAAGCTCTGAATAAAACACGAGGTATTATTTGTGCTACTGTCATATTATGGACAAAAAAGAGATCCAAGAATTCAGTTTGGAATGCCAAGGCAAACTTGACTGAGCCCCTCTTTCTTTTAGGCAGGTAGAATACAGTGTGCAGCAGTGACATTAACAAACAACAATGCAAATTAAAGTTTTACTATTGGGGTAATTTCGTGTACTTTGGATCACTTTGTTTATTTAAATATAGTCCTTTATTTATTCCCAACCAATGATACCAGAAAATTCCCAACAAACTTTAGAGGGTAAAGCTCTCCCTGGCAGAGCATCTGTCACACTTCTGGATGGTTCAGTAAAGAATCTGTAACAGCGTAAGTGCACTCCACGTTAGATATTTGCTGCAGTTATAAAACATTTCTCACTCTGCCAAATTATTTCCCTTTCCCTCAGAATTGAGCCTTAAGAGCTCCACAGCAGACTTTTGTCATTGAGAGCCATTCAAGCACTGTGTTAGTTTAACTAAATGGCAGGGGAAAGTACATTAAGCACGAATGGTTTCTCTGCAGGCCTCAGGGACTCCCCACAGCAATTTTTTTAGACCAGCTCAGTACAGATTTACCAGCCACTTTCCAGCAGCCATGCTGCACAGGCTGATGCTTTACACCAGCTATGTTCCAAGTTCAAAGTCCAAGTCCCAGAGTTTAATGCTGGCTCCCTCGGCAATCTCAAGAGCCTTGTGCCATCCAGTGCACTTCCCAGCCAGAGCCTCAGGCTCCTGATGGCTCAGACAGCAAAGCCATATTCCTGCTTTAACATATGCAAATAACACACACATATATGCTGTCCCGGGTGCCACAAAGTTGGGGAAATTTGGCTTTTTCTTTTTTGAAGAGAGAACAGATTACGAGTGTCACATCACTTCATCGAGGCCAAGATAGAAGTGAAAGACACTGTGATGGCATCACTTAATCGTCACGCCAGCTGGGCTGAAGGGTCCTCACCTTCGTATAGCAGAAGCTGAGTACTACGCAGCTTCAGGAAAGCTGTGCTAGTCACGCTGGCACCACCTCCCCCAAAAAGATGCTGCATTTCATTCCGAGTGAGGGGTAGAGGCATTGCACCTTGGCTTGCAGATACCTTTCAAAAGGGATAGACATCCAATCTTCTTGCCAGAAGGAAGTAAAAACAGGTGGGAGCCAGAGACTCGCTACTGTGCACAAGTCAGGGTAAGAATTACAGCGTTTGCCTGGAAGAACTATTTTGGGGAAAGCCAAAAGAAACAGGGAAGCAAAATAATTGTTGGAGGAAAGACACAATCACAACAAGCTGCAATCAGGCAAATGTGCTAAATCATCTCCTCACTTAGCCTGAGGAACTTTGATGCTGACTTTGAAATATAAGCACTCATGCAGCAAAAACAAGATTTCTAACGCTCGCGTGGGAGGACAGATGGATATTCTCCTGATTTAAACCCACTTTGCCAGCGCATTTTTCAATTCATGTGTCTTTTTGGAGAAGAAATAATAAAAAGATAAAGCATATAATAACTGCATAACCTTTTTCTCTCCCTTGCTCTTCTCCCTGCTCCAGAGCACTGCATTAACACTGGCACATTACAAAAATGCAAACTAGTAAGTTATTACATCATGAATTCAAAAAAAATGAGGATACTCAACTGAGGAAAAAGAAAGCTAGGACCCTAAATTTAGAGTGTGTTTGGGAAAAAAATAAAATCTTCCATGAACTCCCCAAATCAAACCTAAATGTACAATAATCCAGTTTAATAAACTCCATTAATCAAGGGATGTAAAAGACAACAACCCTGCAGCCTCACAGGTCTTACTCCTGCTTCCATAAACCACCACAACTTCACATGAGAAGCTACCAATCTGTCACCTTCCTGCTGTTGTCCTCCACAAAATAGTCCCTCCAACACCCACCTGGCCCTCCTGCTGCTTGCCTCCGGGCTCTGAGAAAGCCACATCCCTCTCTCTAGGGAGGAAGAGGCCAGGGAAAGCTAGAGCCGCTCCACACCACCACTCCCGGGCGCAGCCTGCAAGCAGAAAAGCCTGTGTCTGGCTCATTCCGCAGGAAATAACCAAGGCAGCCGCAGCCATTGTCAGAAGCACTAGAAGGATGTATTTAAAAAGAGAATACCCTCTACTTCCCACTTTAACATGGAAAAGCTGAAGACATTTCTTCTTCTGGATTATTATTGCTGCCTGAAGTTCAGCTTCACCTTTACCTGTCAGCCCCAAGACAGTATCAACTGCTTTCTGTGATCCCAAGGAAGACCCCACGTTATGGCTTGGGACATCCAAAGGATTTGCTAAGTTCGTCTGAACTTCCACGTACTTCTGACATAAAGCAATTATAGAAGAGGCAAGAAAGACTTTAAGGGAAGTTGAACTTCCTCTGCTTATGCTCAAGTTCCTGAAAAAAAAGAAATTTTACTTAACAACATCACTATGAGCGTATCTTAGCAAATCCCCTGCTCAATAAATTGTCCAGAGAGCTACAGAACAATTGACAGCACAAGGGAAGCAAAGAACCACTTGTCACACCTTACTGGGAAGCCTACAGCACCCTGTGCCCAGGAGGTGGAAATACACACACAGGTACTGGAGACTCAATGCAATAAGCTGATGGGAACAGAAAAGCCAGGTCTGGGAGCACATACTGTAAGCATATGGGGAATCATCTCCTCCCTGCTCCAGTTTCTCAAAGAGCACATATGGTTTGGGTAGTGTCCCAAGTAGGGCAACAAAGGCAGCACTCTGGTATCACCCAGGAGATTTAAGAAACTCCTGTGATAGCTGGAAACAGCAGAAGAGGAGGGGGATGGGAAGGAAATCAGAGTAGCTTCCACAACCTGAGGAGAAACAGAAGAGTTAGGAAGAAGTCAATGGATATTTAAACACTGGAAGTGAGGCAGAACAGAGACAGACAGACAGGGGAAAGAATGAAATTGAAGTAGTCAGAAAGCTAGCAAGGCAAATGGAAACATAGGATAGCAATCCTCTTGGAAAAATGCAAACAAACATCCCAGAAGTGAAGCAATATTCCTTGGGCCTAGAAGACTCCATAGCTCTGAAACTGCTGCTTGGCTCATCATCTGCTTGAAAGAATAAACGGCAAAATTCCTCTCCTCCCCAAAACGTGAGCCATCAATTCCATTAATCCCTCAGAATAAAGTCTGGATAAGAATCCCTTAGTAACTCACAAATTGGATCTAAATTAACCCTATAGTGAGAAAAGTGATTGGGCAGGGGGAGACAAGAGAAGGACTCCTAGCAAAGGTCTCCTATTAGACACTGTACTAAAGCACAGAAATATGTCACTGATTTAAGAGTTAAGAAGGGATCCCTGGGACATTATACTTGGGTAACAAGAGCTAAGCCAAGGTAGAAGAAGAGATGTGTTCACAAAAAATATCTTCCTTGGGGCCATATGCAAGCTGAAACAAGAAAAGGCACATCTTAGACCATCTGCAGCTACACTATTTTACATTTCCTTATGCTCCTTTTGTAGCTCAACCCAGACTTGACCATTATTTTCACAGCTGACAATGACCATACGCTTGGATTCTTAGAATAAAAGAAAAGATTACATGCTGAGTTTGTACACCAGGCCTAGGGATAAATAATGATGTTCTGTCAAATGCAACAAGGCCACTGAAACCTGTGATTGTGTACCTACAACATCACAAAAGCATAAAGAAGCCCAAGACACAATGCACAACTCGGCCAGACCTCTCAGCAAACACTGCACACAGACTGCACCATTTAGGCTAAAGGAGGATTAGGTTATCATCTTCACAGCCCCATTCAGTAGCAGGCAATAAAAAGTAAGTCCAACTTAGAAAAATACTGCAAGATAACCCTTCGGACCGCACTGCTATACCCTTGGTTTACAAATAAGGCTCCTGGAAATAACTGTATCCATTCGCAGCATAATTTCCATGAATGACTGCAGCAAGGAAGTCCACAGAACTGTTCCTGTGGTGGGGAAAGGATGTGGCTAAGCATATCACTACTGGGGCCTCTGCCAACGTGTGACTGGCCCCGAAGCGTGTTCTGTAAGAACGATGGCACAAAACGGTCACTCCTGTCCACTGCACGCTTGGCAAATTAACTACTAGAGTGATGTCACCGCTAGGCTTCTTGATAGGCTAATAAAAGCCATTTTTGGCAACTGCTTAAAACACACGCTCGTTTCGGTTAAAGACTTCAACGGAGATCTACAAAAGGATCAACAAGTTCTCAGGAAACCCAGCAGAGGAGAGCACCCGCTCCCCGAGAGCGGGGCCTCCCGAGCAGGGCGCGCTCCGGCCGGCGATGACACCCCTGCCTGCACAGCAGACGGCAAGCCGCGGCCCGACACCGAGTCTTCCCGTTAACCCGTCCCCAGCAAGGAACCACGGCCAGCCCTCGGCCCCGGGGGACCGGCCCCAGCCCCTCTCCCCCGCTACCGGCACCCAGGGGCGGGGCCGGGGGGGGGGCCGGGGGGGCACGCGCACCTGGTGAAGGCGAAGGCCATGAGGCTGAGGATGGTGAAGCTGAGGAGGGTGATGGTGTGAGGCCGATAGAAGAACTCCAGCGTGATGTCCTCCACCTGCTGCTCGTTGATCATGCGGAAGTGCAGGCGGTAGTTCACATCGTCCTTGCTCAGGGTCCGGCTCCCCACGCACGACGCCATCTCGGCC
Organism: Rhynochetos jubatus; assembly: GCA_027574665.1. Lineage (NCBI taxonomy): Eukaryota > Metazoa > Chordata > Aves > Eurypygiformes > Rhynochetidae > Rhynochetos > Rhynochetos jubatus. The sequence continues at coordinate 25,301,435 of CM050648.1, forward strand.
CCCCCTTCCCCTCGCCTGGATCTCCCGGGCCGGCGCGGTGCAGCGCAGCGCAGCGGGGCCCGAACCGGCCCGGCCGCTCCCGCCGCTGCCCGCTGAGGAGGAGAAGCGCCGCGCCCGCCCGGCCGCGGGGCGGAGCTCGCCCGGCCGCTCCAGCGGCGCCCCGCGCCCACGCGGTGAGGGAGGAAGGCACGAACGAACGGAGCGCGGGGGAAGAGGGGTGGGGGGCGGGGCGGAGTTACACCGCCCCCTTCGAGCAAGCGATGGGGAGGAACCTTCTCTGCTCGCCCTCCCTCCCTCCCTACTCCCGAATGGTCTCGCCCGAGTTGGGACGGGGTCGGGGGGCACGCACGTGGACTGGGCCGCGCGCGGGAGCGGGGCCAGGGGCAGGTGAGGCGTCAGCGGGTTCCACCGGCCGCGTACGGAGCGGCAACCGCCTCACGGAGGCTGGGCGTAAAGGCTGGCGGCCTGGGGAGGCCTGCAAAGGGTGGCGAGAGCGGCCCGGTTTTCCCCGCCCTGCGGCGGGGTGTGAGGTGACGGCTGTGCGTGGAGGGTCCCGGTGGGGCCTCCGCCGCGCTCCCGAGGGAGTAGCTGTCCTACAGGGCTGTGGCGTTCAGAGCCGGCCCCTCTGGTACGCTCCCTCCGTTTGCCACTCTGAGGCGCTTAAAGCCTCAAAGCATCTGCTAAACGCTTTCTAGCGAGTAAATTCCTGCTCCAGCGCGCAGGGAATGCCCGCTCGCGCTCCCAGCCCTGCGGGCGGGGCGAGGCACCGCCTGTGTTCCTCCTCAGCCCTTTTTCTCCCAGCAGGATGCAGCGCTGAGGTGGAAGATGGCTTTGTGGGCTCGGCAGCTCTCCCGCTGGCGGTGCCTGCTGCTAACGGCCCCTGCTGCCCAGGCGCCTCGGAGGCCGAGGGCCCGCGGCAGCACCGCCGCACAGGCGTGTCGTGGGCGCATCCCTCTGGCTCTGCTGCCCTCTAGAAATGACGTGCTTCCCTGGAGATGGCAGGCATGCAGGCTTGGGGCTGTGGGAAGCTGTTCGCCGCCTGACAGTGCCGACGATGGATCCTTTGCTTCTACCGAAAGTAGCTTGCCTGCACCAGTAAAACAGGAACCAGCTAAAGCAGAAACATTACCTGATTTGAATGCAGAAATACTGTGTGAAGGTAAGAGGCCTTAGGGGTACCATTTCTCCTGAATCTCAAATCATGCTTTTAGTATTACCCTTGGTTCTCCTTTTTTGGCCTGTTTGTCTAACACATTTATCTGAAACTCCTGATTTTCACACGGTTTTAGCCTCATAGTTAACACAGAATTCCTGTGGCCAGTCTAGCATATAAAGAATACCTTTAAGCCCAGATAAAGGTACAATGTTTTGGGAAGAAATGTTGATCTGGAGCTGCTGTTGGCAGAGATTTTCTTTCCTAAATCTACATGCAACAGCTGAGCATTTGCCTTTCCCCTCATAGTTACGCTGGTACAAAGCAAAGGGGGTTTTTGTTGGGGTTGGGGGTTTTTGGGTGTGGGTTTTTTCTGGTTTGGGGTTTTTTTTTGTTTTGGTTTGTTGGGTTTTTTTGAGCAGCAGTACAGCCGTTTGAATGGTCAGGGATGAACAACAGGAGGCAGCAGTGCAGAGCCTGCTTTTAGGCACTGCCCTGATGAGAAATGCTCAGGAGACTGTCTCCTGAGGAAAGAAAGATACAAGGTCTTCTGGATGTTGTTGCTCTGGGGAAATTGCCTCTCTTTTCTCTACTTTTGTATCTGAGTGAGGATTAAAGAAAATACCACCCTGTAAAAATAATTCTAATATGCCAAGGAAACTTGCTCTGGATTACTAAGCAGTCTTGTATGTTCAGATTCAGCTTTGAGCCCAGCCAACTTGGATCCCACAGAGCTTATTTTTGGGGTGGTTCAGAGCTGCAACTGAGATCTTTGTGTTTGTGCAGCTGGTTCTGGAAACAGTGCCACACCAGAACTGACGTGTCAGCCAGTTCCTATGTGTCTGCACCTGCGGTGCAGATTTTACGTGCCAGATTTTTATCTACTGGCCGACCTGCTGGTGTATGTGTGTTGTAGCATCATATTTTGTATATGATGGAATAACTTTTTTTTTTTTTGTTGGTAACTTGAGGTATATTCCCTGATAGGAGGTTTAAAGAACTTAGGATGACAAAAAGAGTGCATCTATGTTTCCAGAGTGGATGTTGGTGTATACTGGTTCGGTCCTCAACAAGTTGAAAGGAAATGCTTGATATTGATATAGATTCCTACAGAGTTCTTATTCCCATTCAAGGTGTAAATGTTGCTAAAAACGTTATATTGTGCTTTTGTTACTTTGGCTTTGAGGAAAAAGAAGAGGCAAGGCCTTCAACAGCTATTGAGCTAGTTGTGTAACTCTTTGTGGAACAATCAGATCTTCCTATGTATTTTGGAACCTGTCTTGGTAGTTCTGGTGTGGCTTTGTTTTCTTGACATGGAAGAGTGTTACCCTAGTCTCTAGGAATTCCTTGTGCAAAGGTACAGGGCACAGAAAATCCCCTTCCTGAAGAGTTTACAGTTAGGGCTGTTGATCTGTAATCAGTTTGATAACTCAGGTGGCTGCTAGCAGCCAGCCTGCAGAACCGTAATCTTGATCTAGCTGCTGTGAGCTCCTGTCAGTGGAAAAATAGATCAGTTTAGAGAAATATTTTTTAAAAACACACTGAGCTCTGTGACTTGGAACGTTTGAGGGGAAACAAGCGTAATGATGTTCACTTGGAAACCTTAATGAGTAGGAAAAGGAGCTTGATTTCTTTAGCTGTTAGAGGTGGTGGCAGTCAGCAGCCATTCTGTAATGGGCAAGACGTGACAGCTTGGTTGGAGTTGGCTGTGAAATACCTTGAAAGTTAAAACAACTGCAGTCCAGGCATCAGGTTCAGAAGAGGTTATGAAAAATAATCTTTGCAATAGCCTTTGATCTGGATGTGATCAGGCAAGAATGCATTTGGGAAGACATGAAAGCAAATTCTTTTTCAAGAAGGTGATGTGATCTGTTGCCTGCAGTGATCGAGGCAGCAGAGTGCTGGGTACTACGCTCAGATTTGGCCACGTGAATGAGTTGATGGGCAGTGACAAGGAGATGGAACAGAGACAAAACTGGGAATAGCATCTGTGTTTTCAAATAATAGTAGGTTGGCTGTTCATCTCCCGCACAGCGTTCTTGCATTATGAAATGGATTTTAAGAGATCTGTGTAGCATTTGGTGGGAGCAGCTTTGTTTTTCACAAAATGCATTTGGGTCTTCTATATTTGTTTCTTAGACTGGGATGACATTCCACCTCCATCTGCTTTGGATAAGATTTCTGAGGAAGAAGCCTTACAGATCATTGCGGAACCGCTTCTTCCCCTTCAGTCTTCCACGCTCCGAGATTATGTTGATCACTCAGAAACCCTGGCAAAACTTGTCCACCTAGGTATGTGTGATTTTGTTTGTGGTTTGTCTAAGACCTGCAGCTTTGGAGAGTCTATAATTTGTGTTTTGATCTTACGGGCTGCCTTGTAAACTGGACAAGAGGAACAGTGACCAGTGGCTAAGGGCAGCAGAACATTTTGCAGGGTAAATGGAAAAAGAGGGGGCTGCACGACTCGCTAGCAATGCTGTATTAGTTGAAGACAAGGCTGGCTAGCTTTAGTCCGTTGATGCTCTGGATGCTAGAAGGAGACATCTCCCACAGCTTCTGGAGGCGGGGAGCACTTTGTGTAACTTGATTGGTCTCTCCTCTTTTGGGCTGGTTAAGGATGTTTTAATTTGCTGCAAAGGAAATTGCAGGTCTCCATCCTTAGAAGGAAGGAGAGTGGTTGCTGTGCAGAACCTCTGAAGTGAGGCACAGTACACAGGAGAGGCAAGGAAGAGAACTTTGGTTCTCATCAAAAAGCACTTGGATTGTGCAAGGATAGTTGAATTCAAGGTTGCTGACCGCCTCCTTGTTTCCCAAAAGTGTAAGGAACATTAGAAGGAGTTAAGAGAAATAAATATTTGAGAGGTGGAGATCTGTCTCCATGCAGTAACAAATTGCTGTGTGTGAGCCAGTATCCAAAGGCGCTTCAGTGCAAAATTACCCCCTTCCCTTGTGTAATGGATGGGAATTCCTTGCACACATACCTCTGTGCAACAAGAAGGTCTCCGCCTGTGGTGTGTGTTAGCGTACTTGATTCCTCACATGCAGGATTCACTGCAAATGTCTTCCCTCAAAAAATAAACTTAGCAAAAGCATCTAAAATGACTGCTTGTTTCATCTGGAATCTTTCTGCAGTATACAAGGTGGTGTGACTTTGCTGTGTTGAACAATCAAAGTATGCTAAAATCAGTGCAAAAAAGGAGTAGTTCTGTAAGTTTCAACATGCCTTCCCAAAACCATTATAGGAAGTAGGGTTTGTGTTTAAGTAAAACAATATCTAATTTTCTTTGTTGTAGGAGTTGACTTATCCCAGGTGGAGAAACGTCAAAAGGCAGGTCAACTCTTACTGACCTTGGACTTTGAAAAAGATATAAGAAAAATACTTCTGTTTCTTAAGGATGTGGGTGTAGAAGACAATCAGCTGGGACCATTCCTGACCAAAAATCCATACATCCTTGCTGAAGATCTGGAAGCTTTAGAAACCAGGTAAGCCTTTCAAATAGCAGCAGGGTGTTAATCCCCTTGCCTTGAAGATCTAGTTTCCCAAATGACTGAACCTGCTCTGAGCCCGTGTTGTTGCTGCTGCTGCTTCCTGTCTCACTTGATCCCTGGCTCTGTGTTTCTGTCCCTTCCCATCAGTCAGGATTAACATGTGGTAGTGGTATCACAAATTGAGTCAACACCCTGATCAACTGAAAAACGACTGTTAACGTATTTTACTGCTCATCCCTGTTGCTGCCACAGAGGAAGCAGCCTGCCATCCTAGACCACTTGCTTTATCAGTGTCAGCTTAGACTGCAAAATGTTGCTCCCTGAGGTTTTACCTAAATTTGTAGAACATTAACCTCTTCAGTCATGCTTTGAAACCACTCTTCTACATAATATGTCTACCCATACCTAGTTATCTCTGCAGTAAAAGAAGCAGACCAGATCTCTTCTGCGTTTACTTCTAATAGCAGCAGAAGGTTTTGGTGACTCTTTTCCTGTTGTCCAGCTCAAACTGCACAAGACTACAATGAACTAATTTGTGGGTGTGTCATACTTGTATGGCCTTAAACTGTTCCTTGGTGTCATCCAGCTTGTCTGGGCATAAGGGTACATATCAGTCTTGTCAGAAGATTTTTATTTCTTAGACCAAAGCTTATTCAGTTTGCTGCTCTGTGGAGTTTGTCGGGGTTTTTTTAAGCTTATTCGTGTGCGTACCAAAACCACCAAGAGTGGATTTTTTTTTTTTAAGAAAAGTCATTGTGTTTATGGGTCATTCTTCTGTACTGAAGAAATAACTACATACACGTACTTCTTTTCTCCAGCAACATTACTTGGAAATTGATGAGATTTGTGTTGGAAGTTGACTGAAGTCTGCTGATTTCAGTAATTCTGAGTGCTGTCTGAATCAAACTGTGTAATTGTGTTTCTTGTTCTCTGCCAACAGTGGGACTTGTTATTTCATTAACAATTCTTTTGTCTGGTCAGCTTTAGAGATACTGTGGGATAATACTGGGTATTTAAAGTAGCTTTTAAAACCTGCAGCTGAGTTAAAGGGATGAAGGTTGTTAAAACAATGATATTGAGGAGCTGTGGCAGGTTTACCCAGCATTGTCTAAGAGGTTACTGATAGCAGCTGTCCATTCTGCCTGTATTAGAATCAACCATCATTGCACTGCTTGGTCACACAGGTGTGTACCTTGGCTGCACGAGTGCAGGTTTCAACTGTTCCTTCAATGGGTAAAGCTAGTATGCTGGACTTCATCCTGCAGTAACAGATACCAGCTGATGTTGGTCAGGTTGAGATATTAATGGCCATAATGGTAAATATCTATTCCCAGAAACCTGTCCTTAGTGGTTTTGCATTGTTAACTTTGGAGGACTCTTTCTAGAGCTTTAACAATGAGGTTTGAGGCCACATTGTTGTGAATCCACAGTTACTTTTTGCAAAGGTTCTTTGCCCTAGGGATGGTATGGTGGCTTGTAACTGCTTCTACTCTTTCTCCTTGTATGTTGATGGATACAAACAGCTTCTCTATTCCTTTGCTTTAGTACTTCCTATGAGATTTTCACAGGAGGGATTGCATTAAGACATGAGAGACTCAGAGTACCAGCACCAGGCTCTATGGGGTTGTACATTTTTTTTTCCTTTTGACTTCTCTGTATCTTGCAGTGGCAGAGATCCTAGCTTTGTGTTCTCAGCTGTATTTGTTTGGTGTGTACCTATGACGTTAGATTCTGAAATGGACTTCACTTACTCTTCTGATTGATACTTCCATTAGGTGTCTTGATTATAGGAAAAAAAAAAGGCAGGAAAATGGACTTCTAGTCTTAAAATTACTCCAGACAGGCTTGCTTTAATTCAGTACTCCTTTACAGAGTAACTTGCGTGTGCGCACGCTGTGTAATGAACTCAGAACGACTTGGTATTAAATTCGAGCAAAGAAAGTCTGTCTGCTTGGCTTTTGCAGATAGTAGCTGTCCAAGACAGACATCTGAAAATACAGCTTTTTGGAAACGGGCATGTTAGTAGACTCATGTCTAACGTGCCTGACTTTTCTTCCTTCCCCTCTGTTCTGTTCTTCTGTCCTTCTGTTCGTTAAGTGGCTTTTCAGAACCAGTATTGTTGTGATTTAACCCATCCAGTGACCAAGCCCCACACAGCCACTCGCTCACTCCTCCCCCTGCTGGGATGGGGGAGAGAATCAGAAGGGTAAAAGTGTGAAAACTTATGGGTTGGGATAAAGACAGTTTAACAGTTAAAGCAAAAGCTGTGCACGCAAGCAAAGCAAAACAAGGAATTAATTTAGCACTTCCCATCGGTAGGCAGGTATTCAGCCATTCCCAGGAAAGCAGGACTCCATCACATGTGATGGTTACTTGGGAAGACAAATGATATAACTCCGAACATTCCCCCCTTCCTCCTTCTTCCCCCAGCTTTGTGTTGAGCATGACATCGTATGGTCTGGAACATCCCTTTGGTCTGTTGGGGTAAGCTGTCCCAGCTGTGTCCCCTCCCAGCTTCTTGTGCACCCCCAGCCTCCTCGCTGGTGGGGTGGTATGAGGAGCAGAAAAGGCCTTGACTGTATGTCAGCACTGCTCAGCAATGACTAAAACACCCCTGTATTATCAACAGTTCTCAACACAAATCCAAAACAGCCCCACACTAGCTACTATGAAGAAAATTAACTATACCCCAGCCAAATCCAGTGCAAGTATCCAAAAAGAACCTGGTTTATTTTTCAGCAGTAGATTTAAGTCTGAATTTTCTGAGTTGCTTTTACTTTGAAGGGAATATTTTTTGTTATGATAAACACTCCTACTTTCCTGTGAAGTCAGATTTGCTTTTCAGAGACTGTCATGTGGTACTGCCCAGTTAGTGAAGTAGGGGCTGAACAGGGCAAGCCTATTTCTTCTTTTTCTGCAGTTTGCTTTTTCAGTAAGTTTATCTCTGGCACTGGTGAATGCTTTCCTGCAAGCTTTAAAGTGTGCTGCGGAGGGTGTATGGCAGGCTGTGAAGTGAATATGTCTCAGATAGCTGTCTTCTGAAAGCTGAGTATCACCTTTGCATAAACACTTCAGTGCAGATGGACATGGTATTGGTTACATCACTCTGGAATGTTTTATTGCTATGGATTCTAGGTTGCCAGGAAACAAAACACAAATTTCAATAGATTTGGCATTTGACTTCAGATAAACACTGTAAAAGTCAAAACATTCCATAATTCATAACAATTCTGACAGTTGCAAATCAGTGTCTGTGCTGCAGCTGCACCAGATGCTTTGTTTTACGGTATTGTTAACGATGGCTTGAAACTGTTAATATGGTCCATAGACCTGCTGACCCCTGTGGCAGAAGGAGGGCTAGCCTGAGTGCCAACGCTCACAAAGCTGTCTCAAACCTTGGCCAGGTTGGGTGATTGTGCTTCTTTCAATATAACACTTCCTAGAGTCAGGTTGTTACAATCTTGCCGTCATGCTCTTAAGCTTCCTGCCTTTCCAGGATGTGACGAAATGCTTCAGGTGTGAGTCTTATGGCTTGTTAACAGAAAACAAGTGGAGAGGAGTCACGACAACCAAAAGGTTTTATTTTTAATCTGCTCATTTAGCTGTGTGTTTAGGATGCTTGGAAGTTGTGCCCTTAAAAAATTGAATCAAGAGGTATAGTGCAGCCAAGCTGCAGCAGTCAAGACATAATGGGAGAATTTTTTAAGGGCAGATTGTTCATTGTTGTGTTCTGCATTTCTCCCCCTCTTAACGTCTCCTTGTCGCTGAGGTTCCTGCAGCCAGTTCCATCAGCGGTATCTGCAGCCTCGGCTGCTACCGAGGTGCTGGGGTGCCAGCTCAGTTAGCGATTGGCGCTCTAAAGCTTCTTCTTAGATCTCCTGTCTAGAGGTTTTTGGCTTGCGATGATTTCATTTTTGAGGGTTTGTGGAAAGAGAGGGAGGTTGTAGAGACTAGCAGATTTTTTGGTGTTTTTTTTTTCTCCACAAGACGTGATTTAACACACAGCTCATCTTTGCAGAATATTCTGCAGAAGCAGATATTCAGCAAATCTATTTAATATCTCAATTACTGCCAAATAAGTTCAGTTTTTGTATACTCTAAGTTCACCTGACAGCAGATACTTGTGGGTATGCTTACCAAAGGGAACTTCTTCAAATGGTAGTTCAGGTTTTTTTGTAAATGGTGACACCTGGGTTAATCATGTCTCTTTTGTGAGCTGTTTTCCACCCCCCATTCATTTTTCTGGGTGCTATGGTAATAATCTACTGCAAGTAGTACTTGAAACAGGATTTCACTTTCACAGAATTCAACAAAGTTTGGAAAAAGTTTTGAGTTAAAAAGAAAGAAACCTCTCTTTAAACATAAAAAATTTAGTCAGTTCCTTACCCTTTCTGACAACCAGATGTTTTGTAACGAAATCTTTGGACCAGTGACTGAAAGTAGGGACCTATTGTAACAAAAGTAACTTCAGCTGATTTAGAAATGTCTTTTTGGACAATGTGTCTACAGATAGCATTGTTGTATGATATTTCTACTCCAGTGCTATTGGCAAAACAGGGATGTATGAGGTATAGTGCTCTGTTCTTTCAGCAGTAGAAATGGAATTCATTAAAATAGCAAAAGGCTGTATATATCTCCTTGTCCATACCCTATGATGATCTATTAATGTGTTTGCAATCTAGGAGACAGGCTGGTAGTTAAACGTAGGTTAACATAGTTATCTGCTTAAGTACAGCTGGAAGGAATTAAAATCTGTCTTCAGAATTGACATTCTGCTCTGAGGTTTATTTTACTTCTAATTAATTGGAAGGGATGGTATTTTGCTTTTATGATAACTGCAGATTTCCCCCTAATTATTTTTGGCAGGGTTGCATGTTAATGCTAGAACATCTGTCCGTTTGTAAGATATCACTGAGGAATTTAAGCAAGTACTGAATAAATGGAGGCAATAAAATTTTCATCACTGGATTTTATTTTGTTTTTGTTCTCGTTCTAGAGTGGCTTACCTAAAATCAAAAAAATTTGCTAAGGCAGAAATTGCTCAGATGGTCTCAAGAGCTCCATATTTGCTGTTGTTTTCAGTGGAAAGACTGGACAACAGACTGGGCTTCTTCAAAACCGAACTCGGTCTCAGTGTTAAAAAGGTAAAGACTAGACACTGAAGTCTTTAGGTACTTTGTCAGTGCCAACTGTAAGGCCTTGCAATGTGAATACTTAGTGTCTGGGGGCTATCCACAAACCCTAGTGACCTTACCGAGGGTAACACAGAGTTACAGGAAGACGACGTGACTTTAACTGCCTATAGGAGTAATGCGGAAACCTAACAATCAAAGGTGCTGAAGTACAGTCCTTAAGGATGATCTGCTGCAGGCTGCTGTCAAACGAGTGTGTTTTATTATCTGAGGTGGGTCACAGGACTGAATCCATTGCTGAAACAGCAAGCAGCTTTTTTAACTTCTAGATAATTATTTGGCTCTCTTCATCTCTTCAAGATACTGCAACATGTTTAACTCATCAGTGAAATACAGTCTAATCTGTGAATATCCTATCAAACTAAATGCCAAATCGTATGCTCAGCTCACCAAGAGTAACCCCTTGGTTTGCTCCTGAGTGCTTACCGCATTTCGTGCTTAGCAGGTATTTAGCACCATGCTTTGGGATCTTCAGAGAAGCCAGTAGCTGAGTTTTCTGGAATAAGTGGGCAGGCTTAGTTGTTTCCTGCAGTAGCTGGGGATTGCAATAAATGTCAAGTTCCAAGTGGAATCTGGTGTCCTTCTATTGGCTTCTATTTGCTGAACAGTCATAGCTGTCACGGTGCCTGTTCCTGGCCTTTCCATGCTTGAGGTAAGAGATCCTCTTGGAACAGTGTTCAGTCACCACCTTGCACTCAGGGTGGATAACAAGTAATCACGTAGTTTAGAGGATGCAGAGTAATGTCTTGTATTGCTGTAATACTATGGTCTAAACAGATCCTGAGGTAGATAAATTCCACTGCAGCTGAAAAATCCTTTAATAGCCTCTATCAGGTAGTGTTTTGTTTACTTCTTTTCAAAAGGGTGGGAAGAAACAACTTGAGCACTGAGAGATTAGGCACTTTAGCATGCTTTCTACTTTTAGAGTATGCTTTTACTCCCTCTTCCTGTCTGTTTTACAACAGCTATGAGGTTTTTTGTTTTCCAAACAAACATATACAAGTAACTTTTTCCATCTTAATATATTGCTGCTTCATGCAAACGCATCTTTAAGGTAGAGATAAAATGAAATGCAAGTGTGAGTGCATCATCCTTCTTCCAACTGGGGAGGGAAAAAAAAAAGAGTTTATATGAGATCTCTATCTTTCTTTCACAAACAAGCTTTCAGTAATAATCTTTCCTTTGTATGTTTTCCTTAATTGTAGACAAAGGATCTGGTAATTCGTCTTCCAAGGCTACTGACTGGCAAACTAGAGCCTGTAAAAGAAAATCTTCAGGTGAGCTTATTAGTAGATATTCAGTGTACTGTGTATCCACGCAGTTTAAGAGTTGACAGAAGATAAAATTCTCGGAGGAGAATCCTGCACAGAAAGAATGTAATGAAATCATTTTAGTGAACATGTAAAATAATTGAGGATTTCATTAAACAATTTCTTTTCCCCTGTACCTTGCAAGCTTACAGCATACGTGGAGCAGTATTTTCTTCTGCCTTCTGTTAGAGGTTAGAAACTTCATCTGGGTCCCTTTCCGCCAAAAGTTGCTATCTGATGACAAATTGTTAGCTGTTTTTTTTGTGATGAGTGAAAAATAGGGCCTGCTCCCTCCTTTTCTTTTTTTTTTTTTAATTATTATGGTTTTTTGCTAACTTTAATTGTCCATGAGGACTTAGGAGCAAGAAATGTGCAGTCGATTATTTTTCTTTTGGCAGGTAGCTAGTCTGCCAAAATGTGCATTTGACACCTATTGTCTGATAGCAGATGGTCGTTATTAACAACTGTTGGGTAAATAACTTCAAACCCACAGGGACTCCTTTCCCCTTTGAAACTGTAACTGTGTATTGGTTTAATTATTGTGCTGTAAAGCCATCTAGGCCAAACAGCATGATGTAGTGTAACAATTTGAGGAATCCTATTATCCTATAACGCATAACTATGAATTAAAATATATAATTTTCAGACAGACTCACTGCTCTGAAGCTGTTGAACACTAGGAATCTTGTAATCTGAAATGTGTGTGTGGTAAGGGAGGAGACTGGAAAGTAGCAGATTGTTCCAATTAATAGTGCTTTCTTTTTAATGAACATTGTTTCCACGGGCTGGGCATTCAGTATATTATACTAAATGTGTTTTTAAGATTCTCAGTTTTATGTGACTATCTTGCCTATCTACTAAAAAGTGTATGGTGTAGCATCCTTATTTTTAACGTGTTCTAGAGAGAGGAAGGATTTTTAAGTCCTCACTATCAGAATCTATTGACACTTAGAAGCTCCAGCCTTTCAGGAGGTTGGATGTCCCAGATGCAGAATCTGGGTTCAGATCTGTGTATCCTAAGCTGCTGGTGGGCAGGCAGTACTCAAAGCGAAACCATATACCACCAGTTCAGAAGTGTTATTCCTCATTCTGAGGGGACTGTTGTTCAGAAACTACTGCTGCAGTTGATCTTGGTTGTCAAAAGATACCAATCATGGACTAAATGAGCTGAAGAATGGCTTATTCCATCTTCTGAAGGTCTCATCAAGCACAATTAGAGATTCACTGAAAGGGTAAAACAGGAAAGCTTGCATTACCACTACCTGTTGTGGGAATCGTACCGAGTATATTGACTATTGCTGGGGCTTACACAGTGAGGATATTAGCACATGTGGTCTAGAGAGTTACTGAATATTAAATGTTTGCTGTCAGACTGAGTACAGTCAGAACAACTTACACCTGAGCTCCCTGTTCATGTCAAGAGAGAGCTGCTCCCTTTCACACAGCAGAGAACAAAAGCTCAGGATTGTTGCCACAATTAGCTCTACAGTGGGGCCAGTGATACTTCTCCACTGATTTAACATCAGATCTTACTCTTGGTTTTGTTTCTTAATGCAATAAGTTGCCCCTGTCAACTTTGATCTCTGTAAGACACCACTACAGTGCAAACATATCTCTTTGTACTTGAATTTTGTCTTAGTTGAGTAGTATATCTTGTGAGACTCAAATATTATAATGCAGATAAGAAAGAACCAGGAGTTGAAAGACCTGATTATAGTCACCTCTAGAAACAATTTCCTGTAAGGATCTAGGAGTCCTAAGGTAGCTTCAAAACCCAGTTTCTAAGCCCTTCATAGTTGCCAGGCAGTTTTGGAAAAGAGCTGCAGTCCTGGAACATCAAACTGGACAAACAAAAAGCACCACTTTTTTGCCAACCGAAGAAGTACCTGAGGTGGATTTGAAAGTCTGGTTGTGTTGACTGGCAAGCACACCCACTTCATGGCTGAAAAAAAGCCGCTTGTAAATGTTACTGGAGGATAGAAGAAACGGCTGAGTTACCAGACACTCTTGTATGCTAAATTCCTTTCTCAACAACTCAATGAACTGCTTGCCATTCTGCACTTTGGGAGGAGTGCTCATGATTTTATTGAAAAAATGTGTTTTGTTTTCCTTTTGGGAAATCATAATTGAAGTCAAGGCAGTCTCTGAAAAAGACGTCTTACTTCAGACATTAACCAACTGTAAAATAAATTGAATCCACCGTGTATTCTACACATCTCTTTCAGATTCAAGAGACTTCACTTGAAGACTAGAGAAATGAAATTATACTCCTTAATATAAAAAGGGGTACATTAGCAAAAGAAAGAAGACATTAACTAAAGTAGCCACTGCCTGTTTGATTGCTGTGTTTTACAGAGCTCAACAGCTCCCCAACTAGAAAGTCGTCAGTCTCTTCTGACGGTTGGTATGGAAACTGATAACAGGAGAATTTTTATGCTTCTAACTGCCATGTATGCTGAGATGCAGCTTTTCTGTTCATATCTCGAACAAGCTGAAAAATACATCGCACTCACAGAAGTCATCTTTACTTCAGGGATACTCTATAAACAAATTACACTTTAATCCAACATGATAAATACTTTGCATTGTCTGACTTGAGAAGAACTGGAGTGGCAGATGTTACTGTGGGTTGCATTCTTGTTGCTGTCTGACAAAGGGTAGAAGAATTTGCATTAGTTTATTTCAGTGGCGGGTTAAAATAAGCTAAGTTTGCTGTAGCTGACTGCTGAAGATAAACTTGTGCTTCTTTTCAGGTTTGTCAGATTGAACTTGGTTTTCAACGTAATGAAATTCAACAGATCGTGTTTAAAACCCCCAAGATTTTAACTGCGAGTAAAAAGAGACTCAAACAGACATTTGACTACTTACACAACATAATGGGCATTCCCCACCACATGCTTACTCGCTTTCCTCAGGTAAGATGTTAATCTGGGAATAAACTGTAGGTGCTCTTTGCACAGCTGCTTCACTACTTTGGTGCTGAAGGTGGAGTCCTGCTGTATGCAGGACACGTGAATTCTTCAACTTGTCTGTGGCTTTTACTCTAATTGCGATAACTTTTATTAGCAGCTCAGCAACCACTGAGGATTCCAGTGTGGAAGTGCCCTTCTTCCCTGGCACATGTGACACCACCATCACCCCCAGTCTCGTAAATTTTTTTCTGCAGAAGCAGTTGTGTTCATCTCTGTATTCATGCAAGAGAGAATACTGCCTGCAGTATTCAAGGGATTCCTTCTCCTGAAATCTTACCTAGCTAACAGACACAAGGAAAGAGAGATCATTGTCATGGTTTAACTCCGGCTAGCAAAATACCACGAAGCCGCTCTCACAAAACCCCCTCCCCTCCTCCAGTGGAGGGGAAGAATCGGAGGAAAAAGAAATAAGGAAGCTCGTAAAATTGAGATAAGAACTATTTACTAATTAAATCTAAATCAATGTATACAGGTACTACTACTAATAAATACTTAAAATAGTAGAAAATGAAACATATAGTACAATATGATACAATATGATCCAATTTCCCACCATCCACTGACCAATGCACACCCAGGTGTTGAGGGATGAAAATCAGACCCCGAGAGCCTGAGAACCGCAGCCCGAGAGCCGCGGCCCGAGGGCCGGAGCCTGGGAGCCTACGCAGCAGATTCCGAGCAAACCTTATCACTGATAACACGGCCAGAAAAAACAATCCACCAGCTCCCACACGAATGAGCCAGCACAGGAGTTGGCAAAGCAGCTAACACAGGAGGGTTAGCAAGTGCCCAGAGAGACGAGCAAGGGAGTAAGGGAGAGAGAGAGAAGGGCAGAGTAATGGCTACTGGACCCTCTTCCCCACCCAAAGAGACCGGAACATGACGGACTATGGGATGAAATACTTCCTTGGTTAGTCTGGGTCAGCTACAGTATCCGAAGCGGACAAAAGACCTTGAGTTCAGTACAAGCCATCCCCAGCACCAGCTGAGGCCTTATCAATGTTTTCACTTACTGTCCAGCAACACAGTTCCCTGACAACCAGAGTAAAGGGAGTTAGCCCTTTCCTGACTGAACCCAGCACAATCATGCATAAGATCTGTTCATTAGATAACATATATAAGATATTTTTTTCAGATTTGTCTAGTTAAAGAATAAATTCTATAGATCATAAGATCTGAAAATACAATTTAAAGGTAAGAGGAGTTCTGTCCATTAAGCAATCAGATTCTCTTTGACCTTCCTGTTGATGTAGCAATAGCTAAAACAATAACAGGAGTGAAAGTAGGTTGGTTTCTTGATGACTGTTTTGTTTCTTTCTATCTTCTGGTTATTTTTGTTTCCTCACAAATTAAAACTTGCAGGCATCATCTAAGGCTGGCACACAGTCACATTAGCTTCTTACAAGGGAAAAAGGAAAGCACAAATTACAGCTGCTGAACTGCAATCATTTTCTTCCTAAAGCAATTCTTGTAGGGAATCTCTCCAATCTAACTGGCTAAAAATCCATAACTGTATCAGGAAATAAAACTACTCCCCAGGATTTTGATTACCTAACAAGGATGCTTGCTATAACTCCGATACGTGTGTCACTCCTTGACTTGTAAGTGACCACGTCTTGCTTACTTCCTTCTCATTTGTCTTATTGTTGGCTTCCTGGTGGTTCACCTTATTTTTTCTCTTCCTTTTGTTTGGAAGGGTAAGTGGAGAGTTGCCTCTACTCCTTGTTCTTGGTGCAGTCACCCTCTCTTCCCTGTTCTTCCCGTCCATCTTCAAAAGCTGTGAGTTCCAGGATATGGCTAGTGCAAATCAATCTGTGTATGGGCTGGCCATTCACTTGTGTATTCACAAATGGATACTTGTCCTGTCTGTTCCTGCTTCTATCCTGAATAACACGAATGCTGAAAATAAGTGGCATACAGGATTTTTGCCAGATCCTCTCTGATGTTACAGCTGCTGTTGTAACCATACTTCCTGCCAGCTAGCTCCATAAATGGGGGTTAAGGTTTCTTTGCCCTCTTCTGACTGCCTCTTAAAATTCAAGGAAGGCAGAAGAGGAGCAGTAGTTTTGCTTTCTGTCCTAGTCCAAGTTAGTTTGTATCCTCATGAAATCCTTCGGCAGTGTAGTCTTTCCTTTTTCATAAAAAACCTCTGGTCGCTGTCATTGCTTTAGCATTCTTGTTTTCACTATTTCACTGTAAAGCAGCATCCCTCTCTTCAGTTATACTAGTCAGAAATGCAGTTAGATCTCTGCTTTTAAGACCTCCCAACTGAGCGTCTCTTCTATTCCCAGCCTCTCTCTCTTTTCAGATTGTTCCACAGATTTCTTTCACGTTTCCCTTACCGTTGTTCTCATCTTTGACTGCTTTTTGTGACAAATACCTTCAAAGGCAGACATTGCTGTGCAGCAGAAGACAAGTAGTTATTTTGAACCACTGCATTGTGCCTTTTGGCTGTGTTATGACAGGAGCCGCATCCACTCAACTTTTCCGTTGCTGCTGCAATTTGCTCATTTGGATCGTGCAAAGTGGACACCTGTTCATTGTTCCTTATAAAAGTGCTCGCCTGAGTATGACTGCGTGCATAAACGCTTCTGGTAATACTGGGAAAATGCTTAGGTATTCCTGCTCCCTGTTTCTGAATGTCTCCTCTCCGCTGTCTCGGCTATGACTACACAAAAGTAATGCAGTTACCATGTATAAACAAACAACCTAACGTGCTTGGGAGTTGTATCACTCCCTGATTTCCCTTGTGCGTGTACCTTAGCATGCTGTATTGAAGGATTTCTTTAGAATTCAGAGAATTTATGTATCAATATAACCTACCTGCTGTTTGACATAAATGAGAAGAAAATATGCGAATTACTTGTTTTCTTCCTACATCTTCAGTTTGTCTAAAAATGCTCTTGTTTTAGATTCATCAGAGTCTGAAATACACATAAGCTAAAATATTTTTTTCCTTTTCTTTCTTTCCTTTTTTTTCTTAGGTTTTCAACTCAAAGCTATTACGAATCAAAGAGAGACATAAGTTTCTGACATTCTTGGGAAGAGCCCAGTATGACCCAGCACAACCCAGCTACATCTCTCTGGAGCAGCTAGTATCCTTGCCCGATGAGGTGTTCTGTACAGAGATTGCCAAAGCTTCTATACAGGACTTTGAGAAATTCTTAAAAACACTTTAATTAGTAACACATGTAAAAAGGAATAGAATAAAGTTATGAAATAAACATATTTTATAAAACTGCTCCCCTTTATGGTTTCTTAACTTCTTAATTACTGGTTCAAGCAGTTGTTGCTTATGAAACAGTTGTAGGATCTAAAGGCTCACAGTAATATTCTTTATGGTGAGTTAAAAATTGCTTTCAGAATCATAGAATGGTTAGTGTTGGAAGGGGCCTTAAAGAGCATCTAGTTCCAACCCCCCTGCCATGGGCAGGGACACCCTCCACTAGACCAGGGTGCTCCAAGCCTCATCCAGCCTGGCCTTGAACACTTCCAGGGATGGGGCAGCCACAGCTTCTCTGGGCAACCTGTGCCAGTGCCTCACCACCCTCTCCGGGAAGAACTTCTTCCTGATATTAAGGAAGGATTAAGTGAATGTGGTGTTATATACAAGTAACCATACAGAAAAAGGCTGTAGTGTATACTTGCCTTGTTGTTATAACTGAAGTAAATGCTAACATTAAGAATTGCAGTGGTATTAAAAATACTTAATGTTTCAGTAAACAAACTGAATTCCAGAAAAATATTATGGAATTATCAAATGCTTCACAGCCTGTTTGGGCAAAGTGAAGAAACTGACTAAACCCAAATGCAAACTGATAGTTTATTGTTTAGAAGTTTCCATTCTTTCAGTTAAAACAGTTCAGGACACTGAAATCCAGATGTTTTCATTTAGGTTTAAGCTTATTTAATGAAAAAGTCTCAGTGTTTTAAAAGCTTCATGTTGGAGCTCTAAATACCAATTTGAGTCAGAAGTGTAAGAGAACGATTTTGTGTGCAGACAGCAGAATAAAATTCAAAAGGTTAAATTTCCCCTAATAGGTGGGAAATACAGTAATGTTAGAGACATTTAAAGAGTGAGGATATTAATGATCTCTGAATCACGACTCTGGTCTTTTATCCAGAATAAAAATTTGGAATTTGAATTACAGCACCCAAGACAAGGAGCGTTGTCAGAACAAACAGGGTGCAAATTGATTTACTGGTGCATCTGCACTTGAATCACAGTGAAAAGCAACACTCACTGTCAGCAATATATATCTGAGGTGCTCTCTCATCTCCGTGCTCATGTTTCCCACTCCTGGCCTAGAAAGATCACTGGGAACCCTTTGCTCAGTAGGCTGTTGGTGAAGATGAGCAACACTTCATCTAAAGTGGTGGCTGAAATGTAATGGCTAAACATTCTCCCCCATTCCTTCCTTTCAAATAAAAATAGGTCTAATTCAATATGCTTACTTGCTTTTGACTCTATTAAATGCTAACAACAAACTATAATCTTCAAACAATCTAGTAAAAATTACTATTGGCAGAAAGTATGTGCATTCCTCATGCCAAAGTAGAGTTTGCTTTTGCAGATTTACTCTGCTATCCTTATCACGTTCTGTAGTACCATGTGACAAACAATTGCAACATAAATCATATTATAGAATGTGTATGATATTTTGAATGTTTCAGACGTTGAGGTTTTGGTTCCTTTAATATTTTTAAATGTAAAAATGATTGCCACCAGAGCTAAACCAGTTTCTTCGAAATGTTAAATGCGTGATCTTATGCCAGAATAGCTTCGCAGAAGTACCACGAAGAAAGGAAGCAAAAGATTTTATGGGAGTGTTAAAAGGAAAGGGAAGAGAGAAGAACTTTTTGAGGATTGTGCCAAATACTTCTTGGCTTTATAATGAAAAAAAAAATCTTTAGACGAAATATTTGGCCCAGAGTAACAAAATCTGTTGTAGTCAGCTGTTCTTGATAAGGGCTCACGGCCTTTGATGGAGCACGTAGGTTAACTGAGGCTTGCTGGGTATAATATAGCAGACACTTTGCGGCCTGCTGACACGCACCCTGAGCTGTACTGTTTGCCTGCGTATCGCATTCAGCCGCCTGTGTTTTTGACTGAGGTTGCCTACTACAGCAGTAATTCTAGAGTAATTCCATGTATTTATTTCTGTAAAAACGCAGCAGAGAGGCAGTGATCTGTGCCTCGGATAAGAACAGCCGCTCACCTGGCAGTTGCAACACCTGAGCAGAGAGGTTTCTCCTTTCTGTGACTGAGCTGGTGCTTTGCTTACTGTGCATTACAAACGAATCTTTAGCAAATACTCGCCTCTACCCCTCCGTTTGCTGTTACTGGCCTACCGCTTCAGCCGCTGCGATTGATGGCTGGATTACCTGAAACCGAGGGCGGTGGTTGTTCACGTGCGCTCTGCAGGCTCCGTGTTCAAGCCGCGGCCGTGCAGGTTTGCTGGCGAGAGTGTGGGCACCGCTAAGGAAGGTCTCGGCTGTAATCATGGCAGTAAAATATTTTTATTTTTGAGGCCCTGAGGGTTCGCAGAGGCGCTGTAGCGCACGCGTGCTGTAGCGCACGCGCGCTGTGAGGCTGCTGTGTTACGTTGTTCTGAACAAGCACTAATTAATTTTGGCTTAATTGCCGGCTCTTCAATACTGTGAGCGTTATTTAAAACCGTCCGAAGGGTCGTGGGTTTCGCCACGACAGCCCTGGCCTCTTGTCGCGCTTCCCGCCCGCGGGCAGGTGCCTCAGAGCAGCCCGGTGCCCCACGGCAGTTACGACAGAGCTCCCGGGCCAGAAGATGGCCCATCGGGAGGCCAAAGCATGACAGGCAGCCACGACGGGGTCCTCGGGGCAGTCTCCGTCCTTGGGGATGGTCACTCCCGCCTGCTCCAAGCCCCGAGCGAGGCGAACAACCGGGCCGCACCGGGCCTCCTCCCGTGCTCGGCCCGCCCAAGCGCATGCGCCTGCGCTGAGGCGGCATTGGCAGGCCCGTCCCCGCCCCCCGGGGGACGCCGCGGGTTACCCAGAAGGCAGCGCGCTGCGCCGAGGTCAAGATGGCGGCGAGGGCACCCGGTGAGGCGGTGGTGGGTGGCCAGGGGTGGTCGTGCGGGGCCGTGTCCACCGCCCCCGCGCTGCTGGGCTCGCCCTGTGTGGCCCCGGGAGAGGAGGCGGGCCGTGAGGGGGAGATAGGGAGCTGGTGAGCGGTGTGCGCCGTGTGCCCTTGACGGGGGCAGCGCCCGCGGCTTGTGTACCGCTGGCACGGCACCGGCGGGCGGGTTTCCTCGCCGTCCCTCCGAGCGGCGGCCCCGAGGGCTGGGCCCGGCCCCGGTACGAATTTTTGAGAAGCGGTGGGGCAGAGGGTGCTCGGGAGCCCTGGAGGAGCCTTTGGGCTGTTCCCGAGGGCCCTCGGGGGTCGCTGTCCTGTCCGGATACTGACTGCAGGCTTGGTCTGATGTTCCTGCTCAGGTGGTAAAACACGGAGGAGTAAGGCCTGACGAGGTAGTGTGCTAATGACGTACTGATGCCACACGTAGCAGTAGTTTTATGGGGTTGACTTAGTAAGACAACTGACTTAAAGTCATGAAAGATAGCGTGCCCTGGCTGCCCTGCCCGTATCCTGCTGTCCATGGATTTCTAGACCCCTTGTTGAGTTACTTTAGTGGTGTTTAGTGCTGCATTCCACTTCATAACGTACGCAAACACCTGTGCTAGCCAAAATCACAGTAAAGGAAAGATGAACGTGCTACATGTGGTGTGGTTTATTTTTTCTTCTTGAAGCCAGTGATTTTTTTGAGTCTTCTGTGTTGACTTTCTAGTTGTCTTTGGCACCTCTTTGGAAAAGGAAGCTCTGGAATAGCATTTAAATAACTGGGGAGGAGAACGGAAGCTGAACAATGTAATATACTGGCCTTGAAATCGCTTTAACCTATAATGAGAGCTGTGGAACATAGGTAAATGGTTTGAAAAGTGCAGTGGTTTTGCTTTATGTGGAACAGTATGGGTTTAGTCCAAGTAAGAGTTATGGACCCTGGAAGTGTTGGTGCTGTCTTTGACGATGAACTGTTAGCATAGTTCGAAGTGTTAAAGCAGTCTAATATTCAAATAGAGTAGAACAGAGGTCAAATTATTGTACGTAACTGACACTGAAGAGGTAGAATGAACGTTTGTTAAGAGATACTGAAAAGCAGAGAGGCCAAGTCATACATGTGCATATTCAAACTTGATGTAGTGTTATTACTGCATGCAAAGGAGGCCAGCAAATATTTGTTTACTGACATATTAGCATGTAAAAGTTGAATTTTATCTTGCTCTGTAACTGATGATGGTCACCTCCAGTTGCAGGAGGTGTTCACCTCTTAGACAGGCTCCGCAAGTGGTATTATAATGCAGCTGGATTCAACAAACTCGGTAAGTGTATCACTACATTTTTAAAACTGCAAATGTAATAATCATTAAAGTAGTTATGGTTCATAACTGGTGCATGTACATGCAGTCTGACATAAGTCTTTTTGATTAAAATTAGCTACTGCTTTTGTGGGGAGAATGTGAGCAATAGCTTCGGTCATCGTGATTGCTACCTAGTAATGAATCAGTAACTTTTCTGTTATTTCTGTGTTTGCTCTCGTTTTCAGTAAAATGACAGCTAAGGTTAAGCTGGAGCAGTTGAAAAAAAAAAATGCACAAAGCAATCCTGAAAGCCTGATTATTTATCTTTTCCTATCAAGTCACTTTCACTGACCAGTATCTTCTAAACCAAAGGCTGTCCTTGAAGCGTGGGAGGTTCCAACTGACAGCAATCAGTCTGTCTGTAGTGCTTATGCATAGTATCCAAAGTGCAAAAAAGGATTTAGTTACTTCTGCCATTTGTATCTTGGTGTCTCTCTGGCCCCTACAGTGGTAAAGTAGGTGTAAAAATAGTGTTTCCTTAAATAGAGAAGGTTGCCTTGATGGTCTTGTCTTCAATTTGTTTGGAATTGTTACCAAGTTTGTTTCAACTATTTAGATAGCAGAACTGTTCTTGAATGCCAAGAGAATCTGAACATTCTGAGGCTGTCATTTACTGCTGACCACAGTGGGAACAGATAATTTAAAGGAAGTTAACATAACCTGCCCTGAGGAAGTTAGGGAGAAAACAAAGAAAAAAAGACAACTGTAGAGGAATAGGCTTAGGTCTTTCATCCAAAGATGCAGTGCTTAGCCCCTATTTTTAGACCTGTCTGCTGAGATTCTTAAAAGGCATTAACACTTCTTGCTTTTCTGGGAATGTGAGTTAAAACTGAGGAGAGAAACTGAATTTTAATCTAGTGATTAAACTTGCAGCCATGCTCCCTGTGCCTTTGAAATCAATTACAAAACTGAATTCAAGAGTATGTGGCTCAAAAAACTTTCTGTTTTATTGGGAGACTACTGCCAGCTCGGTCAGATGACATCAAAGCCTTTAACCACAAGTCAGTAGGTACGCTCCTGTCATCTGCATCAGTCTTGGAAAGTTACAGAAGTAACGGTTTGTCCTGTGTTGTTGATACTGACACCTAAAGCAGTGTTGGTTGAGTTTCAGGAATCCTTTGTTCCACAATCAGTGTCGTGTTCTTGGCTTTGAGAAGACTACGGGTACTTCTCCCTGATTTGACTTCCAATGTTGGGTGGTTTGGGAGGGAACCAGCTTGCTCACAAACATCTAGCTTCAGGTTTCCATAGCTTAAAACAGTCAGTGGGGATCTAGTCATTACGCATACTGGTATTTAGAGAATAATTCTTTAGTACTGAAGTAGTCACGGGTGTGGTTGACTGACCCTAATGGATTCAGAGCTCTTAAACCCTTTACCTAGACAGTCATCTTAACTACAGTTATAAAATTAGATGAGCAGAAGTCTAGCCTGCAGATACAGAATAGTTACTGTTCTTTTTACATATATACTCTTACAAAACACATGGAATTAAAGACCCATTTTCCCTGTTCCTCCTTCAGAAAAGTTGTAAACCCAAGCAGAGTATGTCAAAGGCGGTGTTTAGAGTTTGTTCTCTGTGAGCAATTACTGGTTCTCTTCTCCTGGATTGGTTTAGGTTTTCTTCCTAATTTTACATTGGCAGTGTTTTGCCCACGTTACGTAGAAACACCTGTATCACCTAAATCTTAAGAATGTTAATTCAGCGATACTGTAAAATCTTCTCTGTACAGGATTAATGCGAGATGATACACTGTATGAAGATGATGATGTAAAAGAAGCACTGAAGAGACTTCCAGAACATCTTTACAATGAAAGAATATTTCGCATAAAGCGAGCACTCGACTTAAGCCTGAAACACCAGATCCTTCCAAAAGACCAGTGGGTGAAGTATGAAGAGGTATGTGTACAGAGCATTCCCAAGGTGGAGGTATTAAATGGCACTGCTGTGGCTGCTCTTTGGGATCTTCGGTCTCTGAAGAGCTACGTGCTTACACACTCATTTACTCATTACAAAGAACATGTATCTTGTAAGATACCTCTAGAAAACACAGCTTTTGTTTGTTGTTTCAATATTTATATTTTTCAATGGAAATGACAATTTTTCTCAAGATGGCAAAAGCCTAAGCTACAGCTCGGAGCCTTCATGTGTTATTTGTATTGACTGAATACTTGTAAGCTATCAGATAAAGAAATACACTGTAACTAGCTTGGGAATTCTTATAAAAGGTTTCTTGCTTTTCTGACGAATTTTTTGTTTTAGAGAAAATCTCAAGCCAAAGCTTTTGTTCATGAAGATGCCGAGGAAGAACAATGTAAAGGGAAGTCTTGCGTTAAAATAAGTGGCGTCAAAAAAACAGACTACACCTTCCTTTGCAGCTGTAACTAAACTTTTTGGGGTTTTATAGTGGCTTGATTTGCAGACTTTGCATCACCGTCTGTCCCAGCTTTCTGCAAATTACCAGGCAGAGACGAATCTTATCACTAAACTTTTGACTGTAGTATAAGGGCATTATGTTTTTTTCATACAAGGAGGGGTGGTTTCTTGTGGCCTTGTTGGTCATATTTAGGTAACTGCTGCATTGAATGGCTGGTTGCGTGGTTCCTTAAGCAGCAGTTTGGTTTGTAAGTGTTAAACATGGTCAAAGCATTCCGTCAAATCCAAGTTTACAGTGCTGTTTAGATGTTAAGTGCAAAATGAGTTTCTCCAGATTATTTTAGTTGTACTTTGAACTAATTAAAGTGGATCTTGTACATTTGGCTGTCTGTCAAAAGAACGTTTCTAAAGGTATAGCTGGAAGCACCACTTGGGCAAGACATTAGGAATTAGTGGTTGCTGCAGTAAAGAATTTGGCATTGCAGGCTCAGCAGGTACAAAGTTTACCTTTTCAGAGTAAGCAATGTTTGATTGCTTTCTTTATTTTTTTTCTTGTTAGGTTGGGGTTTAGTCAAATCTGAGGAGGAATGAGAGACAAGTGATCTGTATGAATGGCTGGAGATGTTTCTGGACCTCCCTATAAGTGTAAATATATTCTCTTCTTTTTCAGGATAATCACTATCTTGAACCATACCTGAAGGAAGTAATCCGTGAAAGACTCGAAAGAGAAGCATGGAACAAGAAATAACAATTGAACTACTTCATGCAGATATCCACATATTTCTGATATTTTTAAACGCTCAGTTATAGAAGTCTACAGGGAGGCAAATGTGAGTCTGAGGAATACTGTTTCAGCTTGTTCATTGAATCTGTTCATCCAACTAAAATAAACATGTCAAAGTATAAAATCTACTTGGAAGAGTTCTTTGCAGACGTTAACAGGCTAACGTTCAGATCTTTCCTATGAGCGTATACATTACATATTAGCTTAGCGGTATGCGGTCTTCATTCCAGCTTTTTGATTCTTACTCTTCATAGTACAGCTTTTTTCTGCGGTTGTAGGGTTGGGTGAGGAACACGCAAGGCTGTTGGTGCTAGTCGCTCTGTTAAATGAAAAAGGAGTTGATTATTTCCTTCAGCACTTCTCCCTGGAGACAACAATGCTGGACCTGTGTTTGATGTTACAATGGCATCATGAGACAGCAGAATGTAATATTCCGTGTGTCTAACCACATGTATTACAGTAATGGAAAACACAGATGATTCCTTAATCGCAAAATCAGGAATTGTTTCACTAGTTTTTATACCATATACATTGTCAATCCTTAAAAGTCTATTGTCATAGAAACCATAACTTCAGCTTTTGAAACCTTTTTTGTCCTTTTAAAAGGTGAAAGTGGTAGGCTGATGTGCTTTCAACAGCATCATTAGCTTCCCTTCTGTTTTTTTTCATGGCCTAAAGCATGCTGTTTGCAGTGGTTGGTATCAAGCATTTTAAAAGATCAGGCTTAATGACATGAGATACACATGGAATTCCGGCTTTGCTTAAAAGTAGAACGAATTCAGTTGTATCCAGAAAATACCAGCCCTTGCTGGCTGAAGACCTTGAGTTTAGTCTTCCATAGTTTAATGGTGGTGTTAATTTGAGACAGATTTTGGAATTGCATGCAACATTCAAAGGCTATCATATAGCCCTTTGTGTGAAGTACAAATCTTGTGTGATAGTCCCAAGGTTTCTTTCTTTTCCTTTTGTTACGCATGCTTGTCTGCCAGATGCAAGAATCCAAAACCTCGAGCAGTTTAGGAAATAGAAAACCAAAATTACATAAATGTGAAGCAAACCATGTCTAATTTTGCATTGGTATGATCAGATAAATACCACACTGGATCAGAAGTTAGAATGGAAATGGTCTTTCAGCTTTGCTCACTGCTCTGTGATTAACCTTCAGTTGCTTACATCTGTAGGATGGATATAGTGATTCCCAGGGTGAAATACTGATTTCAGAACTTCACAGTCTGATGCAGTAAAACAAAATGCTACAAAAATATCTACATCACCAATATTACTTAAAAGGCTGTGGGGAGTTGATCTTAAGGTCATGAGGTTTCTTTCATCTCATATAGCAAAATCTTGTGATTGAAGCATACAAAAGTTCATGTATTTTTGGTAACTTTCTAATTTGCTTCCAAGAGAAAAATAGGGTCTGAAGTTTCACACTTCCAGTTATGGAATTTTTAGAATACTTAAGTATTCTAATGGACTTTGAACTATTTCATTATCTGTTAGAATAGATAGAGCAAGTCCAGAGGAGGCCACGAAGCTGCTCAGAGGGCTGGAGCCCCTCTGCTACAGGGACAGGCTGAGAGAGTTGGGCTTGTTCAGCCTGGAGAAGAGAAGGCTCCGGGGAGACCTCCAGGGTAAAAGTTCATTGAACACTGTTTAGTTGTATCTTATTGTGATATTAGTAAGGAAAATGGATTTGTCATTTTTTGGCAGAGATAGGCATGTGTTCTTTGAGATGTTTAGGAGAATCTAAAAATAGTGAGAAGCAGGGAGGAAGGAGGTGGGTGTAAGAGAGGGTTATCTGTTGCCTGGGAACCAGGGGCTGTAGCAGATGTTCTGTATCTCATTCTCTGGTGTTCCCTTCCGTGCACGCTTTGCTGCTAGAAAAATCGGAACCTTTCTTGTATGAAAGATCTGAATCCTGTTGGTGACAAGTTGGAGGGTCGCTGTGATTCCCACTTTGAATCTCTGGATTTATTCTTAAAAATGTCTGGGACAGGAAGGAATGGACTTGCAAAAATTAGGGATTTTCAGATCTGTAATTTCCATGTAATGTTTCCATCTCTCTCCGAGGGATCCTGCCATATTCCTTGTGCAGGCTGTGTGTGCTCCTCTGTGAATGATCCAGGACTTTGCAGCCATGAGCTTGCTGTTTGCAGAATTGGCCTAATTTTAAGGAAAAGCTTGATAACAGTAAAGGAGGTCAAAGGGCCGGGAGTGAAGAGATGGTCTGATGATGAAGGGAAGAGCATTCTGTTTGGAGAACTGGGTTTCCTTTCTGCTGCTGTCACAAGGTTCTTCTGTAACACTGAGCAAGACGCTTCGTTCACAGAAACTCACTCAGGATTTTGCTAGATGCTTAATATATAGTGCTTGGGGCTATGTCTGCAGGGTGCATCTTGTGTCTCGGTTCAGTAGATGTGAAAATATTAGGTGACAGTGTCTGTATTCATCCGTTCACACAATGGATACTACAGGTATCAGCAGCAAATCTCACAGGGATTCTCACAGGTTTGAAAAAGACCTCACAATCCTTATTCCTCTGATAATAACTGCAGAAATACTTACAAAGAAGCTGATGCAGTTGTGGCCTGTACAGAGTGCAGAAAGCAAGGTTGAGCTGCGCACTGAAAAGCATGGAAAAGAATTCCTGGATGGGAGAGGGATTCCTATTGGGAAAAATGCGAGCCTGCAATTTAAGGTTATATCCTAATGCACAAGGCAATGGCGCATCTTGCGTTCCCTAACTTGACTTGGAAACCTTCATCTTCTTTAATGTAGCCCTTTAGTATAAATTCTATACAGATTCCATAAATTACTGAGGTCTTTTTGTAGTTTGAGTTCACATCATCTTTAGCATATGTCAGTGATGCATGTCAAATTAAGAGGGAGTCTGAGCTGATATTGCTAATCCTGCAGTTTGATGACAGTTTTAGCTTGAATTGATTTTCATCACTTTCAAGTGAACCTGCACTTTGCTTGAAGTTCTTTTATTAAGTACACAGTGAAACATAAGAATACGTTTTGATTGCTGAAGATCATGTTTGTTATGGCAGACTGATTTCTTTAGATTTCGAATCCGTCAACCCAGAAACAGTGGATTTTTTGCAGCAGTGTAACAAGAAACATATGCTTGTTTTACATCCAACTTCCATCCGAAGGAGAGCTACAGCAGACATAAATCTCATAAGAATTTTGATGAAACATCATGCTTGTCATTATAATGGAACTGTTTTAGCATTAATATAGTAAACACATTCCCACTTGAAGCATTTTCTCTCTAGACAGCAAAGGTCAAAGATTATCTTTAAGTTTTCCCCACAGTGCTGCCACACACTTGCGGTCAGTTTTCATGGGCTGAAACTTGGACCAGGGTAAGGGCTGCCTGTGCAGTGCAGAACAGGCAGAGGCAACCTGAGCCACCAGTGCTCCAGGGTGAGACCGGAGCTGGAGCCCTGAGTCCCACCTGGTGTGCAGCTGACCTGAATACCTTTTGTGACTTCGTGTCTGAGCCTCTTGTAACTTGGTCGGAGGTGCAAAGGGCTAAGATATTGAAGAATCTGTAGGCAACTATCTCCACTGGAAACGAATTAGCATCCGAGTGAGCGGCATTCCTCAGGGGTCGGTACTGGCACCAGTACTGTTTAACATCCTTGTCAGTGACATGGATGATGCGATTGAGTGCACCCTCAGCAGGTTTGCCAACAACAGCAAGCTGTGTGGTGCGGTCAACACGCTGGAGGGAAGGGAGGCCATCCAGAGGGACCTGGACAGACTGGAGAGGTGGGACCATGCCAACCTCATGGAGTTCAACAGGGCCAAGTGTGCAGGGTCCTGCACCTGGGTCGGGGCAATCCCAAACACAAGTACAGGCTGGGTGGAGAATGGATCGAGAGCAGCCCTGAGGAGAAGGACCTGGGGGTACTGGTGGGTGAAAAGCTGGGCGTGAGCTGGCAGTGTGTGCTGGCAGCCCAGAAAGCCAACTGTGTCCTGGGCAGTATCAGAAGAGTGACCAGCAGGTCGAGGGAGGGGTACTCTGCTCTCATGACACCCCACCTGCAGTACTGTGTCTAGATCTAGAGCTCCAAACATAAGTATATCAACCAGTTGGAGAGAGTCCAGAGGAGGCCACGAAGATGCTCCGAGGGCTGGAGCCCCTCTGCTATGGGGACAGGCTGAGAGAGTTGGGCTTGTTCAGCCTGGAGAAGAGAAGGCTCCGGGGAGACCTTACAGCACCTTCCAGTACCTGAAGGGGCTACAAGGAAGCTGGGGGGGGGGGGGGGGGGGGGGGGCGGGTTTACAAGGGCCTGTGGTGACAGGACAAGGGGTAATGGGTTTAAATTGAAAGGAGGGAGATTTAGATTGGATATCAGGAAGAAATTCTTCCCAGAGAGGGTGGTGAGGCACTGGAACAGGTTGCCCAGCGAAGCTGTGGATGTCCCATCCCTGGCAGTGTTCAAGGCCAGGCTGGATGAGGCTTTGAGCACCCTGGTCTAGTGGAGGGTGTCTCTGCCCATGGCAGGGGGGTTGGAATCAGATGGTCTTTAAGGCCCCTTCCAACCCAAACCGTTCTATGATACCCTTGAAGAACTGGGCCTGATCCTAAAACTCAGTTTCCTCAAACTCCTCTGCAGGCCATGTGGAGCTGCAAGCATTCTTTGGTGCAGCTTTGTAAACCTTCAGTGTCCAATAGTTCCTGGCTTTCCCAGGTTCTTGGTGCTCTTGGTGCTGGGACTAGGCAATGGGCTGGTCTGATACTCCAGGCTGCCAGAAATCGTGTGCTTCTGCTCCCCTGGCAAGTTGGGTGTTCTCACGGCATGTCTGGAGAAGGAGCCCTCAACACCTGCTCACTGGTGTGTCAATGCTAGCATATGCCAGCGGGCTGTGGGCTCAGTTCCTCTTTCTTCACAAAAAGGTGTGCATTCACAGTTCTCTGCGAATCCTTTAGTTCTCTAACACCATTTCTGGAGTGCGTGTGGGGCTGTTAGTCCATTTGGCTGACTGTTCTGCTTTGAAAGGTGTAACTAACAGCAGCAGGAGAGACTGTGACTTGAGTAGGTTGGTTAGAGCTGTTTTCTAGGTGGGTTTGCAAGCTGCTTCAAAATAAGGGCAATACCTGACTCCACCTGGCTAGAGGCACTTACCTGCTTGCTTAATTAGTGCCCACCAGCTGATTGTCTTCACCCATGGCTTCTGCCCTGCTCAGCTTTCTCCTGCAGTACCTGAGCCAGCCCTGGAACCTGGACCAAGGGCATAAGCCAAGAGCTTGAGCAGGGAACACAGGGTGGGTGTGGGGTTGGGATAGACCCAAAATTAGGAAACCATGTGCAGGGATTTGGAAGAGGTGTAGGGAAAATACTGACCTTAGTCCCCTTTGCCTGCTTTGGGAGTGCGTGGTGATGTTAAGGCATTGATGTGCAGACCAAAGGTGGCCACTGGGAAAGGGGAGGGAAAAAATACCATGTGGTTGAACACGGTTTGGGAAATAGGACCACTGAGTGGGACAGTGACGAAAGAGAGGTATGTGGTGGTTTGGCAAAGGCCAGGGTGCTTTGCAGGCCACTGCAGAGGGTGCTACCTATGTCCTAACTTTGGGAAACCCAAGTTCATGGCACTCACTGAGGCTTACGTGTGCCCTAAAGAATATGTAAGTAACATCCATTAAACTGGGTCATGAGCGCAGCCCAAGATGTCCTTGTCCTGCCTCCAGAATGCCTCTGTATGATCTAAGTGCCACCAGAATGGCTTCAGGAGGATGCCCCAAAGGCTGGAGAGCAGGTCTGGGTTTGGGGGTGCTGGCATCTCTGCAGCCAAAGACGAGCGCTGGATCTTTCTCTTCCAAACCCCAAGCAAGCGCTGGAATTACTGTTGCTGTTTTATGAGAGTGTGCTGCTTCAGTTCCTGCGCTGGGAAGGGATCTGGGGCTTGAAACCCGATCAGAAAGAGGTACCTCGGCACAGCTGGGCCGTGCTTTCCTCAGCGGTTCCTAGAGTGGTTCCCCGCTGGCCTGTGCGGATTTGGTTCTTTGTGTCTAAATCTTCTGGATTGCATGGGGAGGCTGGATAGCGAGACGCGGAGTTAAACGCTGCTGCACTCGCTATTACAACACCTAAGCCCTTTTATGAAGCCTCATACTCCCGCTGCGGCCCAGCAGATTGAAATGATTGTTTATAAGCAGCAAAGTTCAGAGTCCAAAGCTCAGATCTCTTCAAGGCGCTTCGGAGGGTTTTTTTTTTTTGTCTGCAAGTTGTGTTCCCCGGTGGAGTATTAGCTTAAAAAGATACTATTATGAAATAGTCATAAAAGCAGCTAGATGTGTTTGGTTTACTTCAAATTAACTAAAAATTCTCCACATCTTAAATGTTTCTCAGCTGCAGTCTCTCACCCTGAAGAAGGCAGAAGAAAACTCCTTTAATTCTCCATCAGCGTATAAGCGGGGCCTCCAGCGATGCTCGGCGCCCAGCCTGGAGCTCGCGAGACTGTCACGGCAGCGTGGAGGTGGCTCTGATAAAAAGCAAAATGTATTCTGCTGCCAGGTGAGGTTTGGCTCAGCTCTGCTCCGCGTGTTGCAAAAGCCGAGGTACCAGAGGAGGGGTGAGATCAGCATTTCGGAGCGTTATGGAGACAATCATCCCTGCCTAGGAGTGCTTGGGCTGTAGCGGGGCAAAGTCAGGGCGTGGGTCTGCACTGGCAGCAGCCAGAGATGCTTTGTTTTTCTATTTAAAAAAAAAAAGAGAGAAATTCCAGGGAAAAAGTAACAAAGCGTATTTCCTTTCAGAAGTACAGCTGTCTTACGGAAAGGCTGCTATTCCCATCGTAAGACTGCTGATGTAATTATGACAGATTAGACGTTGAAGTATGTAGTTTAATGTTCGCTCGTGGTAGCCTGGGTTCTCCTGGCTTACCCACAGAGCATTGTTCTCCACCCCATCTCTTGCCCAGATCTTGAAGTCAACTTCTGCTGGGAGCAGCATCTTCCGTTGGACAACTCGTAGGTCTGCAGCCGTTCCCCAGAGCTGGTTCTTGATGCAGAGCTTGGGGTGTACAGCCTGTTCTTATCTGATGGCAGGCTTTTGCTTGTTTTCTCATGGAAAGGAAGGGTGTAGCCGCCTCCACCCCTGGAGCTTTGGGGGGATCTCTTTCATGTATTTTTATACTCAGCTTTTCATATGTATATCGAACCCAGTGGTGTGGCTGGATACCTCCAAAACAGCCATTAAAGCCAGGATACCTTATAGTGATTCAACAAGCTACTTCAAAAAAAAAACATGAGGAGGTATGCTTGGAAAGGGGTCTTCTCCTCCAGCTGCTTCCACCCGGCCTTCTAAAAACACATAAGACACAATAAAGCACGTGTTGACATAAGTGAGCTTCAAAAAAACCATTGGATTATTTTGAAGGAGTATAAACACACGTGGGGAGAGTTATCATCCTTCACCCAGCAAAACAATTACATCAGTGCAGCTTGGACTGGGATCTGCCTTAAGATCTCCCAGATGTTGCAAACAGCACAGTTGCTGATCAGTTGCTCTGGGTAATTATAAACTGTCAAATGGAGGAGGGGAGGTTGGTTCTCAAAGAGAAAAAAAACCCCACCAACATAAAATCCTTCTGTGGAATTGGAGGGAAGATCCAACAATTCACCCAGCCCCAGGGCTGGCAGTAGACAGCTGGACCTGGGCTGTGCGGCTGAAGGAGGGAGCCCCAGGTGAGGTGTCACAGAATCATGGAATGGTTTGGGTTGGAAGGGACTTCAAAGATCAACTAGTTCCAACCCCCCTGCCATGGGCAGGGACACCCTCCACTAGACCAGAGTGCTCCAAGCCTCATCCAGCCTGGCCTTGAACACTTCCAGGGATGGGGCAGCCACAGCTTCTCTGGACAACCTGTTCCAGGGCCTCACCACCCTCTCCAGAAGGAATTTCTTCTTTGTATCTAATCTAAATCTACCCTCTTTCAGCTTAAAGCCATTAACCATTGTCCTATCGCTACCTGCCCTTGTAAAAAGTCCCCTCCAGCTTCCTTGTAGCCCCTTCAGGCACTGGAAGGTGCTGTAAGGTCTCCCCAGCACCTTCTCTTCTCGAGGCTGAACAAGCCCAACTCTCTCAGCCTGTCCCCATAGCAGAGGTGCTCCAGCCCTCTGAACACCTTCGTGGCCTCCTCTGGACCGGCTCCAATCAGTCAATATCCTTCTTATGTTGAGGGCCCCACAGCTGGACACAGCACTGCAGGTGGGGTCTTACAAGAATAGAGTAGAGGGGGAGAATCCCCTCCCTTGACCTGCTGGCCACTCCTCTCTGGATACAGCCCAGGATCTGGTTGGCTTTCTGGGCTGCCAGCGCACACTGCCGGCTCATGTCCAGCTTCTCATCAACCAGTACCCCCAGGTCCTTCTCCTCAGGGCTGCTCTCGATCCTTTCATCCCCCAGCCTGTACTGATACCTGACCCATGTGCAGGACCCTGCACTTGGCCTTGTTGAACTCCATGCGGTTGGCATGGTCCCACCTCTCCAGCCTGTCCAGGTCCCTCTGGATGGCATCCCTTCCCTCCAGCGTGTCGACCGCACCACACAGCTTGCTGTCATCAGCAAACCTGCTGAGGGTGCACTCGATCCAACTGTCCATGTTGGGACAAAGATGTTAAGCAGTGCTGGTCCCGATACCAACTCCTGAGGAATGCCACTTGTCACTGGTCTCCACTTGGACATCAAGCCATTGACCACATCTCTTGGAGTGCGACCATCCAGTCAATTCCTTATCCACTGAGTAACGGTGCTGTGCTGCAGCACAAGAGTTCCAGACTTTGGGGGCTGCAAGAAGATGAGGAGCAGGTCCCTGACGCTGTAGCTGCATGGCTCAAACACTTACCAGTGTCTGTCTGCAGCTCAAAGGTCCGTTACTGTGCAGTTTCCATGAAGCATTTGCCATTCATCGCACAGAGGAGCTGTGGGCCTGGGGAGCAAAAGGCCTGGTGAGCTTGTATCTTGAATAAGCCCCAGCTATTTTCCTCCCTGAGGGTGAGTACTATCCTGTTGCATCCGTGAGCAAGGCACAGGCCTCAACTGGTGTGCTCAAGCCACCAGTGACCTTCTGCTCAACCCTATTGAAGGATGCTGGAAGCCATCAGCACCCTGAAGAGCATTTGTGACTCAGCAGCCCAAGTGTTGGGAGATGCTTCAGCCTCAGAAAGGGGATTTTTGGAAAGTCCCCATGCTGGTGTTTCCATGGGTTACCATGGGTTGGTGAGCTGCCTCTCTGAGGTCCCTTCCAACAGCGCCCATTCGCAGTCCTGCTGGGGTCCAGCCATGCCATCCCTCTGGGCTGTTTGCCTCCTCCCCAAGTGGCAAGTAAGTGGGGTGTCCATCCAGTTCCCCGCACCCAGGGCACGTGGCAGAGCTACCAGCTTGCGTTCGCCAGCTCTCAGCAGTACATCAGGCTGCGAGTGGGGGCAGGTGAAAACTGGCAGCGGTGCCATGGCCTCTGGCAGAGGGCGAGGACGGGTGGGTAGCCACCCCCCCATGTGCCCTGCCTGAGGCAGCGAGCGGCAGCCCCAGCTGCCAGTGCTCCCAGGTGCCACGGCAGAGGGAACACAGGCACCCGGCCCACCGCTCTGGCTTCTGTTACCAGCACCTCGCTGCTTTACCAGCACTAGCACAGCGGGGTTGCTGACCCCCAGCGCGGAGCAGGATGCACACCAGGATGGTGCCCTCACCCATCACCTTCGCAGGAGCTGCCCAGTGCCGGGGACGGACATGTCTGCATCAGCACATAGGGGTGATGACCTCAGCAGTGGGCCTGTTACACAAAAACGAGCCCCTGGCAATATCAGTTCCTGCACTGAGCAGCGTTTTCATCCTGGACACGATGGCAGCAGCGGGGAGAAACACATCGCCCATCCCCAGCATTGCCCATCAAGGCCAGCTCACCCCAACGCAAGGTGGGGCTGTGCTGTAACGGTACGAGCCTGCCCGAGTGTCCTGGCATTGTCTTCTTCTCCTTTTTAATTTCATTTTTCAGGATGACAACACTTTAGAGGTTTATGACCAACAGGAGAATTTACTACTAAGTCATATACTGATGTAATGAAATCTAATATATGCTGTGTAATGAGTTATGAGATGTTATTTAGTTTCAGGGTTTTATTACTTCAATCAGTTATGACCATATTTCCTTTTATATGATTGCTCACTCTTTAAACATACCAGATGACTGTATAAAGAACACCTAATAAAGTCTGGAGATGTTAAAATATAAACGTTTTAATTTTTGCCATAAATTTGTTTTAATTCTACCAATGGCGGCTGTGGGGCTGGAAGTGGTGCAGTCCTTGTTAGCGCTGCAGGCCTTGGTGGGGTTGTCTCGGACCCTTTGTGGGAAGGAGATGCATGACCCTGCTTCTTTATAAAGTGTAGTTAGTCAACCCTTGGTGATTATACACAGAAATTGAAAGGTTTTTAGAATAAAAGACAGAAAATATTGATCTGTGATGTAAGTCATTGTCTTCATTATCCTCTCCCACTTACCAGCATAACTGCAATACATTCGTCCTGGTTTCTACCGCTACCTGCCAAGAGGGGAGAATCAGGCTTATGGTCTTCAGCATCAACATCAAATATACGAATGTTCTGCCCGTGTGCCTTTTGGCAATCCTCCTAATTTTTCCACGTTTATGTGTTGTATTCTAAAGTCATTTGGGATAACGTCATAGCGGTGGAATTACATAGCTGTGAAATAAGATCAGAATCAGGTATTTAATAAATCAATGTTTAAGCAAGGGAAGGACTTCAACAATTGCAGGAACCAAGCGGTGTAGAGTCCCGGTCGTGATGTGTTCATAGCGAGTGTCGAGTTCTTAAAAACTTATTGCAGGACACATTTTATGATGATTAGCAGCTCTGCAGTTAGAGCTTGTGTCCCCATGAACACAGACTGCGGCTATCGTAAGGCTTTAGTTAGCAAGCCACCCGCTGTGGGCACACACAGGTCTCCAGCGCTGCTGGCTGGGTCCTGCATGGGTGTCACCTGCCTGGAGGTGACATCTACGTATAATACACCTAATTACAGCCTTCTGATTTCCTCCCCACCTCTGTAGCAGGCAGCACACAGCCTGATTGAAGCCCCCACTGCCCGCGTAGCAGGGATTTGCTTTCTCCTGTGTCAGGCTGGTTATGTCTACCCGTCCCGGCTTGAGGGTGAGGTGACTTTGCGGAGCTGCGGCAAGGGGTGGTGGAGCAGGGATCAGTCCACTCGCTCTGCAAACTGCTGTTACAGGGGCTCAAGAGCAGCAGTCAACGAAGTGTTTCATATGAGACCTTGAAAACCGCCTTCGCGGTAGAGCGTGTGTTTCAGCTGTACTCCTACACGGTGCAGGGCTCTGGTGCCTGGGCTCGCTCCGGCTGCTCACAGTGCAAGGGAAACCAGCCTGGGCTGAGCTGCTGCTTTCGTGGAGAGAGGTGAGCTGGGAGGAAAGGAGCCTGATATGAGCATGCTATAGACATTTGTCTGGCAAGCTTCAAGGGAAAGAAAACTGCCCTTTAGTTACAATTTAATTTAGAATTTGCAGCAACCAGCAATACTTTCAATGTGTTTAATCTGCTGTGACTGTGGCTACTGCTTGTATCACAGCCCAAGGGTGACTATGTATGGAGTGATGCTCTACGGCCTGTGGCAGGAAGATGCCAGAGGCCCAGTTTGGCAGAAGTCCCCCTCCACATCCCAGCCTTCGAGCCCTGTCCCTGACCAGCCTGTGCCTAGCTGTGATGAGTATTGCTGCCGCCTGTAAACCCTTCCTTCTGGGTCTGCAAGGCAGGGTGTTACCTCATGATAGTCCCTCTAGACTGCTGTTTATCAATTCAATATTTATTTGAAATTGTGTGTACACCAGGATTCCGTACTTCTAGTATTCATTCAACTATTGATAGGGATATTAACAGAAGGGAAAAACTTCTAAATGACCCATCTTATTTCTCCGTTCTATTAATATCTCTATCACTAATTGGATAAATTTTAGGAGAAGAATTACCACAAGTAATGAAATAAAGACTTTACTATTCACAAATCCAGGATAATAATTCAGCCAAAGAGAATCATACATCAAATAAATGGCCAAGCATACTTAAAATATGTCTTTGTACAGTAACAAGGCACAATTTAATCCCATTAAGAAAGTGTTGGCAGTGGCTCAGTGTTTGGGAACATGCCACTGAACTGTCCTGCTGTAACCTTGGATGTAGGAAAAGTTGAAACAAAGCAGCGTACTCGGTTTGACACGTCTTTGCCCTTTAGGTCCTTAATGATGCAATGAATTACTAAAACATTTAATATTGTTCAGCCGCAGAAACTGTCATACGTGCAGAAGCTAAGTGATAACTTGCTTGCTGAATGTGCCCTACCTGCTGCTTCATATGTAAAGTTTTATTTGCATCTACATTAAACACAGATTTCTGAGCTACCTCAAAAGAACAAATCCACCTATTATTTTAATTTGCAAGGAAAAAACATCTTTGTTCCATATATCTTACTTAAGGGATAAAAAGACAGGTAGGTTAGTTTCTCACTAACCAAAAATTCAAGAAAAATATTGGGTTATTTTCTCAGGTTTTATTTTGCATCTGGGTTACTCTGCTTTTCCTTTGTCCCCAGTAGGATCTGGAGTACTTTTCTCTGGGTACTTTGCATGTGGCGTTCAACTGCCGCAACAATCGACTTCTCTTATTTCGAATTAAGAAGGATTTAATATGTACTGTAGAAAAGATAGTATGGCTAGATGTATTTCTCATGGTCACATGTTATACCCTTGGGGTTTTAGCTATAAACCTTGGGAAAAAATGCCGTGCGGATGGTTTAAAGCATTAGATTTTCAAGACGAAATCACAGCTCATTCAGTATAACCTGAGACCGGCGTTGTGCCGAGGGGTCAGCACGATGCAGGATCCACTGGCACAGGGCGCTCCCCACTTCTCTGCAGCTCAGTGGGGCATTGGTGCTACTCCTCCCTACGCACACAGCTTTCTTCCCATCGGTTGGCATGGCACTTCCCTGATTTCTGTAAGCATGGAAGGAGAATGGGTGCTTCGAGTGTTATTAAAATGTGCCAACATTACGAGTCGGAGGTATCAATATTCAGTGTTGCCCATTGATTCTACATGAAGATCTTGCCCTTCAAATATCAGCTGTGTGGTTTTCCTCCACTGTTACTTGCAATATCGTGGTGTTGTGCTGAAGGAATCACTTGACAGAGCTTTGTGTCTCTTTATACTGTAACAGCTTCTAGAAAAATTCAAACTGACAGTTCCTATAGTAAGGCATGAGGAAATACATTTGGATAGTGCATGTGTTTTATAGTGTGAGGTCAGAGAGTACACATACATCACGGGCTACCATAGGGAATAAGAGGGTAACTATAGATATATGCACAACACACAAACATGAGTGATTAGTTTTTAGCTCTTGATCCATCCTCTGGCATTTGCTGCCAAACCTAAGGAAAAAAACCCTGCTGTCCCCTTTCTGTGAGATTGCAGAACAAGTCTTCGCTCCAAAGAATGAGGTTCAGAAGCCACAGAAAGCCAACATCGTGTCTCTCAACA
The DNA here is from genome assembly GCA_027574665.1 of Rhynochetos jubatus. Taxonomy (NCBI): domain Eukaryota; kingdom Metazoa; phylum Chordata; class Aves; order Eurypygiformes; family Rhynochetidae; genus Rhynochetos; species Rhynochetos jubatus. Next base: position 25,339,753 of record CM050648.1, read on the forward strand.
ATGGGATGGCCCAGTTTTTCTTGTGTGATCGCGGTGCTAAGGAGCTGGCATGGATTCTCAAAGGGGTTGTGCTCCCATGCCAGCACCCTCACTGTTATGGCCGGGTTGGGGTGAGGGTGCTGCTTCCAGCAAGTTTCCTTCAAGGAGCAGAGGGGCAGGGCAGGTCGATGTACCTTAGGTGGGCTTAGCGCTGGTGCTGACTCCTAAGTGGCTCTCTGCCCCTAACAACTTTGTGTCAATGTTTTAAGGGCAGCTTGCTGACAGTGGAAGCGATACGACAAAACTGAGGTAGGCAAGAGGGATTAAAACTTGTACAATGGTGCAGAATTTGTTAGGCTCAATTACATGAGTCAGGAACTAGTGAAGTGTTTGAAAACCTGGAAATAATTCCAATTTGTCATATCTGGGAGTCTTCTTCCCAGAAACAGACTGTGGAAGCAGAGGCAAGTTCGCCATATGGAGAGCAGATGTCTCAAGGGAGCTGAAAAGAAGATACTTCGCTAGTACTAAAAATATTCAGTATGAGGAGGTGATAACAAGTGCTTCTAAAGAAGAAGCAATTATTTATCACTGAGTAGACAATTTTTACTGTTTCCTAGAGCACAAACCTATATGCTTGAATAACCCCGGACTGTTGCAGTGAAGAGGCACTGATTCACAGCTTGGGGCAGAAGCTATAATAGTAAGCAGATTGCACATCTTGTTTAACCATCTGCTTTTTAAAGCACATTTTATCACAGGCTGTATCACACTGCAAAAAGGTAGGGGGATAAGAAGGCACTAAGTTACCGACATACAATCGGTTTGATGTACAAAGCAGTATGGTTGCCTTTGCCATTTGCAGCTTTGACATTTTACTTTTTAGCACTTTAATTAGAAACTGTGTTGTAGAGATTGACTCAATTTATAAACTCAGTACTGAGGTGTTAAAGTGCTCCTGTGAGAGCCACCTCCAAGCACCAAACCTGCTTAAACATCAGGAATGAGGCTTGAGAGAACTTCATTGCTGCCTTCGGGTGCCTTAGGAGATGTGTTAAGGAAGGATTCCACTGAGTGAGGAAACTCAAGGACAGCTTGAATTTAAGTGGAGCTCTGCAATGTCTTGCTGTATCAGCAAAGACATGCAGCTGTGGCTAATGCCTGTGGAAGTACCAGCCACCACATGCTCCTATTACTCGTGTTCCAGGTAGATGTTTGGGTTTTCCTCCTCCCAGGCAGCAAACCAAGAGCTATTGACACATCTCCCTCAGCTTTTGCAAAGACCCTGAATATTACTGCAGGGAAAGATAAAGCAATCCCAGCAAGGTGGCCTGTTTCCTGGTGCTGAGGTGAGACAAGCTGTAATAGACTCTCTCTGACAGATGTTCATCTAATCCGCTATTAAAAACTTCTAATGACTGTGCTCCCCCAGCCCACAAAGGTAACCTGCTCCTGGGGTTATCTTTGATTATAGCTGGGAAGTTTGTCCTAATATCTAATCTAAATCTCCCTTGCTTCCAGTTAAACCTGTTACTCCTTGTCCCACTCTCGGTGGACATCAAGGCCATAGATTTTCATCCTCTTTACAGTGAACTTTGAAGGCTGTTATCTTGCTCCCTCCAGACCCATCCATCTTCTCTTCACTAGACTAAACAACCCCGAGCTCTTTCAACCGCTCTTCACAGATCAGGTTTTATAAACCTCTTAACACCCTTGTTGGTCTCTCAGGGATTTCAAATTCATTTACATCTTTCTGAAAAGGTGATGCCCAGTGCTGGATGCCACACTTGAGCTGAGAAGTTCCCAGCACCATGAAGTTACCACCCAGCCCTTGGCTTGCTTTCCCACCCTCGTGGGTATACTCGTGGGTGTCACTGTGGTCACCCAGCCTGTGCTTACTCCCAGGCCTCTTCTGCCATTGGGTCAGTCACCCCCTGTTTCAACACAAGTCCTTTTGACCTCCTTGCACTTTGCACATGTCTCTCTTTGGTTCCATTTGTTGATTCTGGAAAACCTCTCCAATTTTTCATAGCTATTTTGAATTTTAATCCTGGGCCCCAATACGCTAGCGATCCTCCTGGCTTAGTGTGATGGGTCCAATTTTATAAGCATGATTTATTCCATTATCCGAGTTACTAATGAAAACATCAAACAGAAACAGGCCCCGGAGAGACCCTGGGTGACCCCATTAAAAGTGAATTTTCAGTTTGATGGCAAACCATGATAAGTTCAGCATTTTTTTTCAATCATTTGTGCACTCACTGACTAATGATTTCATCTGGCCTGTATTTCCTTAGCTGGCCTTATAAGAACGTCATGGGGGACTGTCGTGGTTTAACTCCTGCTAGCAAAATACCACGAAGCCGCTCCACAAATCCCCCTCCCCTCCTCCAGTGGAGGGGAAGAATCGGAGGAAAAAGAAATAAGGAAGCTCGTAAAATTGAGATAAGAACTATCTACTAATTAAATCTAAATCAATACATACAGGTACTACTCCTAATAAATACTTAAAATAGTAGCAAATAAAACATATAGTACAATATATACAATATATACAATATGATACAATTTCCCACCATCCACTGACCAATGCACACCCAGATGTTGAGGGATGAAAATCAGACCCAGAGAGCCCGAGAACCACAGCCCGAGAGCAATCGCAGCCCGAGAGCCGCGGCCTGAAGGCCAGAGCCTGGGAGCCTACGCAGCAGATTCCGAGCAAACCTTATCACTGATAACACGGCCAGAAAACTCAAAACAATCCACCAGCTCCCACACGAAGGAGCCAGCACAGGAGTTAGCAAAGCAGCTAACGCAGGAGGGTTAGCAAGTGCCCAGAGAGACGAGCAAGGGAGTAAGGGAGAGAGAGAGAAGGGAAGAGTAATGGCTACCGGACCCTCTTCCCCACCCAAAGAGACCGGAACATGACGTACTATGGGATGAAATACTTCCTTGGTTAGTTTGGGTCAGCTACAGTATCCGAAGCGGACAAAAGACCTTGCGTTCAGTACAGGCCATCCCCAGCACCAGCTGAGGCCTTATCAATGTTTTCACTTACTGTCCAGCAACACAGTTTCCTGACAACCAGAGTAAAGGGAGTTAGCCCTTTCCTGACTGAACCCAGCACAGGGATGCACTCAAATGCCCTGCTCCAGTCAAGGTACGTATCGCTGCTCCCTGCCTGTAGCCAAGAGAGAGGAAACATCTTTGTTCTTCTGAATCAGATTTGCCCTGGCTGTGCTGTACCAGGCCGTGAGGAGGAGGACTCCAGCCCAACCAGTTGCTAAGCATCAGCTGGGAGCAGGGAAGTGTTTGGCAGTTACTAACTTAAAACGGTAAACCACCACATTGTTAAATACAGTGTTTCTTACTGCTAATAAATGCTGGCATCTGCGATGATCATGAGTCTGTAATGCTACTAGCAAGCTCCCAAGGTAACAGCTAGGAAGGGAAGGAGGAGAGCAAGGCAGCATCCTGCACAGGCAGCAGCCTGTCCCGAGGATCCTTCCCTTGTTCTGCATCCACACCTGGGTTCACCCATAGCCCACTCCAGACCTAAACCCAACACCTCTGATAGCCAGCAGTGAGAGCAGCAGCAGCCACAGCCCCGGAAAGGCCAGGGGATGTCATTCTATTGCCATTTCAAGGTAAAAAAACTTCTCCTTGATTCAAGGCAGGATAAATATTTCCAGGCAGCCCTCACAGGGAGTTAAGAAAATGCAGACACATTGTTTTACCCACACCAAGAAAGGTGACCACCACAGGGGTGGAAAGCTTGGGGAAACCTCCTTTGGTGGAGGATCCGTCAGAGGAAGGAGAAACGTCCTCCTGGGAGAGCACAGGAGAAGGCTGGCAGTGCTCCCCAGGCACAGGTTTGAAGAAGATGCTCCAGCAGCAACAGAGCTTTGCTATTCATCACAAAGAGACAAATAATTTTTAATAGACATTTTGGTTGCCCCAGGGCCGGCTGTGCACTGGGTGTCACAGCAGCCTCTGCAGCCACGGGATCTGAGGCAGAGCCTTTCATGCTGGTAGCTCTGGGCTATGTATATTGCACCTTTACATTCAATTTGACACTGCCTTTAGCCTGCTGGCCCCCTGCCAGCGCAGCTGCAGAAAGGTTGGGGAAATTTGCCATAATATGCTTGGGAATTCTTGTGGAAAGCAAGTTTCACCTACTGCAGTGGAGGTGGATAGGTTTAAGGAGCTAGGGTTTCTTTTTGTCTTGAAATGCTCATCCCCACTTAAAATCAGAAGTAAGGTGGAGTTTATCGTTAAAATATTCCAGCTTGAACATACAGGACCACTGGAAATCAGGGTTTAAGACTCTTTAAAAAGTGCACTGAACTCATGCCCCAGCTTAAAACCTGAGGAAGCGAAACATTACTTCAGCCTAGATCCAGTCAGTGTTGCTAACACCAGCGAAGACGATGGTCTCATCCCAGATTCTGGTGGGCATCTTCAAAGAGCACAGAAATGGATGTCCCAGCCCCTTCTGAGCCAGTGGCACAACCCCAACCTGCCGCGGGGCTTTGGGCAGCTTTGCCCACATGCTGCTTGGCCAGCATCCAGCCTTCCTCTGCCTTCCAGGAGTGAAATCCCGGCACAAAAATCCACACTGGCACCGAGCACCCCAAGTGCTACACCCTTCAAGTGTGAGAGGGTTATTTTCAAGCCTAGAGGGAGACAATAGCGAGGGTACAAACAATTAAAGATAGAACCATGGCAAACTTTTATCTGTTTCCAATCAGGAAACACATAAGTGATGTTTTAGGTTTTCAAGAATACCCTAATTCAGCATTTTGCTGCAGCAGGGTGGTCATTGGGCTTTGGACCGCAGCCCAGCCAAACAGAATGGAGCTTTTCATCAGTTAAAATCCAAGAAGGGAATAATGATCTCAGAGTTTTGTATTTATCATTGGATTTGGCCCGCTGATCTGCCTAAGGAAAGGCAATGGCTTGAAACAGTTTTCACAAAGCCAAGATCTAAATGGCTGCAGTAACAATTAATTTTATCCTGATCTCTTCTTTTTCTTCCCCCCAAATACACATATTTCTGTCATGTTTGGATAAATCCTGCCCTTCTACTTCCCTCAGCACGGTCAACACAGCTGTCCACGCTCCGAAAGTCTAGGCTGGCCCGAAGATGTCACTCTCTTGGCAATGACTCGCACACCCCAAAGAGGGCCGTGTGGAGTTATCTAAGATTCAGCAGCAACAAGTGTGAAAAGGCTGAGATTGCTGGCGCTCGCCCTTCATCAACCTTTTCATATTCCTGGCACTCTCCATGAGCACTGCTGGCTGCAGATATTTAAAGAGCAAAAAGAGCAAGTACTGCAGTTAACACTTATTTTAAATTTTTTCCTCCTCTTTGTTCATTTAAGCAGATATTTGTGCTTTTATGGACATGAAGAACTTCCTCTGGCCCTCTTAGCACTAGCGTGTGCCATCTTCTGTCGGCAAGCACCATGTGGTGACAATCAATACTCCTTGTCCCAGCAGCCTTTCTCCTCAGGGTAGGCACTTTTCCCCCTTAGCCAACAAAACATGTGGGTTTTGGGTAGTGAAAGCACAAGGGGGGTCCATCATGTGATGAGAGCACATTCAGTGTGGCGGGGCACAAGCACTGGCTGACATGATGGGACATCTTACATGTTCCCCCTTACAAGCTGCCCCATGCCAAGAGATCTCTATATTTTCATCAAAAGACTGGGCATTACTGCTCTGTGAAAATATAAAGACCTTCATATATCAAAAAGTCAAAACCATAATGTAAAAAAAAAGGAAAGGGTATGGGATTCCAAGCTTCCCAATACACCCATGGAAAATGAAGACAAAAACCCTTGCATGTTAAGCTCCAAAAGCATGCTGCAAAATCCCTTTATACATGCTACATCTCCAAGCCCAGTGTTTCTTCTATTTCTACTCTTTCTTCTAGTATGAAATAGGGGCAAGATCTAGGCCACCTAAAGTTCAACTAAATTGAGACTTAAATCCACCTAGATCCTAGGCTGTGATTTAGTCTCCAAGGTTGTCTCCTCCCAGGAGGTACCTACATTCACTGGGCACTTCCCAGGTCCCTGGCACGTACCTTCTGCCACCAACACGTCCCTCAGGCATGACGATAATTGTTAATTGACGTTAAATTAATTTGGTGGTGGGTGGAGGTTTTGAGGAGGTGTGTTCAGAGAGCCGAAACCATCCCGACAGGCAGCATTACTTTATATCCACGCTGGCTGCCTCGGCAGAGCTGCCGGTGATTAAACGGATGGAGTCTGATTTACCAGCCGAAGACGGTCCCTCCACGTTCACTGCGAGCAGCTCTGCTTGCTGCTAAATTCAGAGCTGCATTCACTTTCAGATGAAAGCAAATTCACCTACGGCCTGACAGCACAAGAGATCACATGCTTAAAGACAAATGAGATGTATATTTGATTTTATTCCTCTTTGCCACAACACACACGATTGCTTGAAATTCTTTCTTTCCTGTGCGCAGTCTTTTCCTGTTTATTTGTCCTGATCCGGAGGTAACAGCTGGTTCTACCTATGAGAACCAGCTCACAGACGCACTTCAGGATATAAAGCACATTTATGATAAGACACCTGATAAATCCCTTTACATTCCATATCTTTCCTGCAAAGCTGGGGGTGGGGGAGCAGGGAAGGAGAAAAGACCTGCTTTAAGATGATGTCATAGCTGTTGGGCACATCTGCCCCAAATTAAATTACCATCTAAAGGGCTTATTTCCCAAACATATTTCTTTTCGGCTTGGAAGGAGACATAAAGCAGTGTATCCCTTCAGTTTGCATTTGGGGAGTGTCTGAAAATTTGGGATCACCCCTCACAGTATGCCAGCAAGATTTACTAGTGCCGAGTCTCTCAGGTGATGATGCTGTACAAGTTACATGAAAAATGAATCTTTCTTGGTTCCTTGATTAAGTTGTGACTCATAATAAATCTTCCAGAGAAATCAAGCCTGTCTTGCTAAAAGCATGAGGGACCTTTACAAAGCCCTCTAAGAAGGTGTGAGGAAAGGATCTCACCTGTAAGAAGAAAGCTTGCAAAAGTGAACCTGTTTAAATTTGAAAACATCTCTTCTTTTTCACGGCGAACTCGGCGTGCGTGCCAGAATTTGAAGACAAAAATGCAAAAAGCGTCGGAATAAAAAACGTTTAAACACAGTAGGAATAAAAAAAATAAAAATAAAATAAAAAAAAACCCAACAACAACCAAAAACACAAGGAAAAGGAGAAAATGCAGGAAAACTGATTTTTTTCTCATACCTTCTATGCGACTCAGACTGTAATGTCTTCCTATGTCTTCCAGGTGATAAAGAAAACACCGGACACAAACCCCACCCTCGTGTTATCTGTTGCTGTACAAACTGCAGCTCTCCCCAGTGTGCCCATCGTGGCAAAGCCCCACGTGTCAAGTGAGCCATCTCTTTCGGCTTTGGCATCTGCGCACGTGTGTGGCATGTGCTGCGTCAGAGGGAAGGATCCCAGTACAGCCCGGACAGCTTGGGAAACCTGGATGCTGAACGCAATCACACTGGCATCGTTTTACAGGAGCTCCAGTCCACGAACCTGTCACTGTGGTAGTTACATAGAAATGGAGTAAAAATGCCCCCAAATGCCTCATTCAAAGCACCTGACATCCAAAGACAGCAAAACATTTCAGCCCATCCAGAAACCACGGCCGCGGGCTTGTGCCGAGGTAAGCCAGCGCAGTTGGTACGCTGATTCACACCAGCTGAGGAACTGTTCCTATATTTTCACCTGGTTCATGAAGATTTATAGACTAATTCCCTGCAAAGCATTATAATGAAAAAATAAAAAGAAAGAATCACCGAGCTGGGTCCACAAGTCCTATTTCATAAGTAAGTTATCTCAGCCTTGCTGGGTCAGATCTTACTGAGAGGACGATACATCCAGGGCTGTCATGTAAATCATTTCCTTTTGAATACTTTAGTCTAATCAACTTCAGACCTTGTTTTGGACACACTGTACGTTTCATAAGCTGAAGAACTCTCTCTGATGAAATCCTTGCCTCCTGACCCCAAAATACATCTGAACAAAATTGTCCCATCAGGAGTTCAGATAATTGCTTGGCCTTTCCTGTCAGTCATAAACCAGACCGATCCAACTTTTTTGGACACTTCCCCACACTTTAATGTGCTTTTCAAACACATTCCGAACAGCATAACAAAATAGGAATGGTTGCTTTTATAAATGTGTGGTACTTTATATGCTTAAGCAAAGAAATCAGAGACTCTCTTTGCTGGTGCCATATGTATTATTGTGTGATAAAAATTTACCAGCATGTAGTTCTGCAATTATTGTTCTTACAGCTCCATTAGTCTTAAATCTTATTTATGTACCGTGGGCTTTTTTCTTTCACTGGAACTCCCAGGCTCTCCCTTTTCTTGAGCCAAACTTATGAAGCACTGAGTAGTCCAGACACAATTTTAAGACTCGGTCTTCCTCATGCCCAGAGTGAGTATGTTTAAGAGTGATGCCTTTCTGCACCCGCCACAAACTCCTTCGGGATCCTCAGCCGTGCAGCCCCTGGGATCTAACAGAGGTGGCCAGTGGCTGACAAAGAAGGACGCGGGCAGTGAGCGAGGGTCACACTCACCACCCGGCCATAGCAGCATCTGCCACGCAGGGATGCAGTTTATGACAGGGAGAAGCTGAAGTCCTGGTTGGGGGCCAAGTTGGGATGCTGTCCCTTCAGGGCACAGCAGGGTGAGACATCTGTGTGGAAGGACTCAGCGAAAGCCGGAGGAAAGTTTTCTGTTGACTGCCGAGGGAGCTGTGATTTTCTGCCCCCAGCCCTCCTTCACAGCCTGCCGGTGTGTGCAGGAAGGCTTGAGGAGGTGGGGAAGATTTGCTGGAGGAAGCCCGGCACATTTCTGCCGGTGAATGGCAAGCCGCCCCGTGCACTTGGAAGCATTACAAATATTCAGACATCACAGACAAGGGTTTACCAAGATCACAGTCTGCAGTTGAAAGCCTGGGAATTCCTCAAGGAGAAGGTGTGGTCTGGGGCAGCGTATGTGAGCTGCGAGATTTCCAAGTGCCTCTGCAGCTCTCAACATCTGATGAGAAGATCAAGTTCACGGGCAAAACACATTGTGAAAATGGAAAGCAGCTTGCTACATTTATCAGTAAGTTGAAAGGACAAAATGTATGTGAATGTCAGAAAAGAAAAAAAATCATTAAAAGGCAGTTCTACACCAAGAGGAAATCTTTCCAAGGAGCAGAAAATGGAGACCTGCAGAGCTCAGGTGCCACGGAGGAACCTCACTTCTGCACCTGAGTCCTCCCGCGCAAGCTGAGGTGCAGAGCTGTACCTGCCACCTCACAGACCATTAGGATGCTAAATGTGTATCTCGTGGTTCCTGTGGATAGACAGGCTCCATTCAATGTCACCGTGCCTGTTCCAGGTGTCAGCCTCATGGCAGTTTGCCGGAAGTCATTGCTATCTAGCAGGGGTGACAAATGAATGCCACAATTTAGAGTTTAGCAATTTACACCACCAACAAAGAGTAATCTGGAAACACAAGTGGTGTTCCTGACACTGGTGACACACAAGGCAAGCGCAGGGGTCTGGCTCAGCCTCATGAGAATATGTACTCATGGGTTTCAGGTGTGCATGCATTACAGAACCACTCCTGAAGCTCACATTGGCTTTATCATATTGCAGCATGTCTTTGTGAGCCTGTAATCTCAGGGAGAGTTCTCACAGTGTTTATAAGCTGTCCTTTGAGGACATGCAAAAAAGCATGAATCCTCAGAAAGTTTGTATTCTCTGGAAGAGCATCTGCAGCAAAGGCCACAGGAGTGCCTGTTGCACCCATCAGGTTGACAACGCCCATGAACCAGCACATAGCAAGCTGCTTTTCCCCAAACTTTTCACTATTTCAGGACTTAACAATAACTTTCAATTCCTCATAGCCCTGCATTTCTCCTCAGAGAAAAGCCCTTATTTCATCATACCCCTGCACTGTGAAGGCCTTGTGTGATTTCCAGGTTGAATGCCCGCTGTTTCAACCTTTACCTTCTTGTTTCCTCACCTCGGATGTTCTCTGTATCTGCTTCATGTCTCTGCCGTCACCCCTGTTTGATCCTTGCAGTGTGCAAGGCAAGCATCATATGGAAAAATAGTCTGTGGGCTGCTTCTTTGAGCAGAAAATTAGCGTAAGGAACAAATGAACATAGAAATGAGGTAAGAGGTTTTTGTGAAGTCAAGGTACTTCGGTGATACAGCTTCACCCCAGGAAATATAAACAAAATCAAGTGAACCGTCCACAGAAAGACCTGAGCGACTGTGTATTGGGTTGGTGTGGCAAGGTTTTGGTAGCAGTGGGGGCTACAGGGGTGGCTTCTGTGAGAACCTGCTGGAAGCCTCCCCTACATCCAACAAAGCCAATGTCAGCCGTCTCCAAAACAGACCCGCTGCTGGCCAAGGCCAAGCCCATCAACAACAGTGGTAGTGCCCCTGGGATAATGTGCTTAAAGGAGAGGGAACAAAACAGAAGAATTTGCAACAGGGAGAATGTGAGAGGAACAGCCCTGCAGACCCCCAGGTCAGTGGAGAAGGAGGGGAGCAGGTGCTCCAGGCCCAGAGCAGAAATTCCCCGGCAGCCCATGGTGCAGCCCATGGTGAGGCCGGCTGTGCCCCTGCAGCCATGGAGGGTCACGGGGGTCAGAGACCCACCTGCAACCCGGGGAGGACCCCACACCAGAGCAGGGAAAGAGTGTGAGGAAGGAGCATCAGAGACAACATGTGATGGACTGACCACAACCCCCATTTCCCTGTGTTGCCTGGGAGGGGAAAGATGTGGAGAAATGGGGAGTGAATCTGAGGAGTTGGGGAAGGTGTTTTAAGGTTTGGTTTCAGTTCTCTCGTGGTTTGATTGGTAATAAATTAAGCTAATTTCCCCAAGCTGAGTCCGTTTTACCCGTGACGGTAACTGGTGAGTGATCCCTCCCTGTCCACGAGCCTTTCCTCATACTCTCTCCCCTGCCCAGCTGAGGAGGGCAGTGACAGAGGGGCTTTGGGGGGTACCTGGCCTCCAGCCAGGGTCAACCCGCCACAGAGGCACTCAGGAGACACTCAGAGTGGCGTGTGCCTGGAGGCCAGACGTGGGCTGACAGCGGGGAACACACACCGCAGGGCGGTACCGGGGCTCCTCCGGGATCCCCCTCCTCGCCCCGGGGCCGGATCCGGCCGCAGCCGGGCGGCGGCGCGGCTGGTTGAGGCCGCCAGGTGGCGCTGTCGCCCCGGGCAGGGCCCGGCAGTGCCCGCCGGGAGCGGGAGGAACGGGGGAAGGGGCCGCACCGTGCTCTCCTCGGGCCGCTTTCCCGGCCGGGGTGGGAGCACACCGGGCTCCTCGGGTCGTCTGTGGGGGGAGGTGCGAGGTGGAGGTCAGGAAACACGGAGGAGCCTCTTTACGCCGCGTCCCGCTCCCCAGCCTGTGCACCTCTCGATGCAAGGGGCGGCCTTGGCCTCAAGGGATAAAGGGTCTGCTCAGACCATGGGCCAGTTTCCCACACGGCGCGTTCAGTGTCCCCCCACCGATGTCTGGGACAGGGTTACATCAGGTGCGAGCGTCATCCTTCATTTCAATCCAACATAGCCCTGGGAGGGCGTACTCGCAGGCCGCACGCGTTTTTCACTTGGGTTGTGTTAGTTTGTTTTGAAGGATGCATGGAAAGGCTCAGTGATTTTCCCAAGGATCCTCCGAGGTTGCAGTTTCTCTTGGAATAGAAGAAAAAGGCTTCTCACTGCCCAGTGCCTCATACTAGCCTCTAGAACACATCACGTAGTTCAGGCGCTGCAGTTTGGTCCTGCTGTGAACAGGTCATCTGTAGACAAGGATGTTTTTTGGCTCTTCCCTCTGATCATTTGATTCTGTGCTGGTGGCTCTGAGCTCCTGTTTCTGCCCAAGACACTTGCAGCAGCTTCACAGCATCATTTAGCAACGTCTCACTTCAGAGATATTTGGTATTGAAGCAAGCGCACAATTCAGAAGTCTGTCACGGTCCAGACATGTTCCCCCAAATTCAGAGACCATGTCCCCATCCCAGCCCTCAGCGGTCACCGAGTCCAGCCAGCATTTCATCACCCACCAGTTGTTTTCTCCACAGCTCACTGCTACAGGCACTGCCAAGTCCCCCTGTGATGCGCTCCACTCCCTTCCCAGGCATTTGGGCAAAGGGCAGCCCATGACATTTTCCAATCGCCACCTAGTGTTATTTTGTCCCTCCTCCAGGTGTTTCCAAATTACTTTTGTAGGAGAAACATGGGAAACAAGATTTAGGGCAACCCATCAAAGGAACTGGGAGGCTGAAGATGAAAACTCCCTAGGCTGACATCTGCTCCTTTTGCAGCTTCAGTGCCCTGTCCTGCCTTGCTCTGAGCCCTGGTACAAGCACACAGCGCTGAGTCCCTCGGGAGAGGCAAGGGCCAGCCGCAGTTCTCAAAACTGGAGCTTAAGGGTTTATCCAGAACCTAACTTCTGCTCTGGAAAACCTGTGACTTCGGAGACAATTGGGGTTTGCAGCAAGAGCAGCAGATTTTCTTCAGATGTGTGGATGCTATTGTAGGCTTCATGAGGCAATGGTAAATGAAAAATGAAGTTATGTTAATAAACAAACATTCACATGTAACCCTTGGAAGGTGAAGTCAGGAGTTTGGAGTGGGTTTGCATTTTAACAGACATGGAAATAACAACAAACTGAGGAAACATGCTTGTTTGTAAGGCTGCCTGAGCAAAGCCATACGAGTCAGACTGAGAGCCATCAAACTTACTTATGCTGAATAATATCCTGTTACTCCCTAAACGAATAAGGCAGTCCTCAATGGAGCTATCAAGGGACATAATTCCAGTAAGCTATATACAATTCTGGACTTGTTTTCTAAACATATGCTTTTTTTTTTTTTTTTTTTTTTTTAAGCCCATTACATTATTTTTGGCCAGTGTTCTTCATTTATATAGCTCTGATAAAGCTCAGTCTGTGAAATATGTCTTCAGCTACCTCAAAGCAAGTGTTGACATCACCAAGAAGGAAGCAATGCCGGAGCAAAAGAAATATATGTAGGCGAAAGCCTGGGCTGTGATTACATGTGATGAAATGGAGGATGCCCAGCCAAACAGTGAAGTGTTTCTGTTGACTTACCCTGGAACTTAGTCCTTTTGCTGAAGAACTACTGTGTGATTTCAGACACAAATGAGTCTTGATGAATTTTGAGGCAAAATTTGATGGTGATTAATTATTTGTTGCGTTCTGAAAACTGTATACATGCTGGGGAAGTCTCCTTATAAACTGCATTTCTGGGGGTTCCCTTCGGTGTCATGCTGCTGTTGGGGATATTGAACACCTCCTGCTGTGGAATCCTTGCCCCGGGATAGGGAAGGCATCGACCGAGCACAGGCAGTGCTGAGATTTATAGAGAAGTAAAGACAACTTATGATATTAAGCAAAGAAAGCTGAGCTGGATAAAGAGTTTGCTCGGATAAAATGAAGCTGCTGCTTTTTTTTTTTTTTCCTTCTCCCTCTTTCTCTTTCTTTCTTAAGCTTAACAAAAAAGAAAAATGGAAAATCCCCATTGATTGCATCCAGCTGTTAAAATTTTATGATACCGAGATCCCCAGTTGTCATGACCACTTCATGGAGTTTAATATGCAGTCGTATTCTTTCCAGTTTCATTTTCTTCCCCAACTTTAGTTAATAAAACACCTTTCAGACAGCCTGTTCTTAGCAGTTATAGAGTGCCCCGTCTCCTTTTATAAAGAGGAGAAACTCCTGCAGCTTTAAGGACTAATTCGTATACACACACCCAAGACGCTACCTGTGGGATACCTTGGCATGTGATGAGGTTAAACTGCCACCACAATTCCCGTTAACTTCAGCAACATCTTCACGTTTGCCCACGCGGAGGAGACAGGCTGAATGGAAGCAGCCCTTTTCTGATCACCGTAGACCAACCCTGCCGTAAAAAGGTCAGCTCTCCACCCCAGCCAAGACTACCCTTGCCTGCGATGGCTTTGGGCTCAGGCCCCAAATGGATAAACCTCTCTGGACTTTGGAAGTTCAGAGGCAAACGAGCATCTCCTTGAAGTACTGCATGTTTATTCCTAGTTTCATCCGCAGCGAGCACGGGAGTTATCTGCACGGTTTGCAGAGTTTCAGCTTGGTTTCCTAAAGGACTTTTTCGCTGCTCGATTGGCATAGGTAAAACACCCAGGGTAAAAGCAGTGCCCACATTTTCTGCTTCTAAATGCACTAACAGTGCATTTGCCCACGCCAGCAACCGTGCAGGTGTGGTGGTAGGAGGGGCAGAAGCGTGATTCCTGGTGCCAGGGCAGCATTGGCATCATCAGGAAGGAGTGATGCTCCGACATCTGCTTCTGCTTTAGAGCTCTCTGTTCGCTACGGCGTGCTCACATTGCTCTAGCTTTCTACTACTGCTCCTGTATATGTTAAAAAACACATCCATTGTTAAGAAAAAAATAAGTATACACATCAGTAGCTCAAGGATCGAACCAGCTGATTTAATTAATGCCAGAACAAGCGGTTGAAATAAGGGAGTCCAGAATCATGATTAAGCTGCAAAGGGATTGAAATATGTGACGGGAGGCAGGTTTCTGCTGTGCTCTGTCTGGTGAGTGCTTCTTTTTCAGCCTCGGCATTCTTTTGTATTAGACTTTTGCCTTTGTGGTATTGAAAATCGTTTGGGGAATCTATTTAATGATGCAGTTTTATGTAAAAGGTAACCACATTACTGCACTAAATATAAAGCAGTCTGAGGAACTGAAAATACACTGGTTTGGTTTCCTAAGAGGTAGCACTGATAAATATTTTGGTCAGCCAATGCATTTTATGGACAAAGCTTAAGGAAACATTAGCTGCTAACATGCTTAGCTTGAGGAAGCTTTACCGCCCCCGTGCCACTATTGAGTCATAGTTTAATAGGAAGCCTCTAACGATAACACCTCATTGCTTGTTTAATCATCTTTTACTCAGTAAATAACAGTTAATTTGGGACACATCTTTATGTGGACACCATGGCTGGCTTGGGTCCGGGCATCGCTGGTCTGTGTGCCAGGGAAGCTCTCCGTGGCAGCCAGCTCAGCGTGGGGCTCTGTGAGTGCAGTGTGGGGCTGTGTGCATGGGGCTGTCTTCCCTAGCACTGTCCCCTTGTAGAAATACTTTAACTGTTTCCTCGGGGAAAGTCAGCAGCTTCCCCTTGCTGTGCCTGTCTCTCACACTGTAATAGGAAAAGTGGCTTTTTAAACTTACAGAGATTTTAAAATGCCAAAATGGAAATGCAAAGGGAAAGCAACACTTGCAGCATGTGGGGATGTTTTCAGAGTTCACACTGAGGGTGCCCCTCTGTTAGGGAAGATCCAGCTGACAACTAACCTTTTGATATAAAACCACTGCCAGCCTGCCTTTTCCTCTCCTTCCTTGATCCCCTCCTCTTTCCCTCTACGCATTTCACTCCCTCCTCAGTAAACCCAACGAAAAAACAGACTAGGAGGGGAAAAGTGGAATTAACCTGACAGCTGTTGCCCTCTCACGGTTCAGTCTGTTCCTCCCCTTCCCCTGCCACCGTTTTCAGTCATAACCTCCACAGATCAGGGAATGTCTCCAGCTTGAGGACTGTTGTAGCATGGTTCCTTCCAACACCAAAGCATTGACAAGGGTCAAATGAATTTTGTACTTCGCAGAAGTTTCTTTTGCCAGAG
This sequence comes from Rhynochetos jubatus, assembly GCA_027574665.1. Taxonomy (NCBI): domain Eukaryota; kingdom Metazoa; phylum Chordata; class Aves; order Eurypygiformes; family Rhynochetidae; genus Rhynochetos; species Rhynochetos jubatus. The sequence goes on from CM050648.1 coordinate 25,355,493, forward strand.
TCGGCTCAGTTAGCATCCCCTGCTTTGGGTCTGTATGCGGCATGACTCCTGCGCTCCTCCTAAAGGGGTTTCTTTAGGGGAAACAGCTGTGGGTCCTCACCCCAGAAGGCAGTAAACAGCACCCAGTGGGCTCAGCAGAGCTGGCACTGGTGGACTGCTTGAAACTGAATAAACACAATGAAAAATTGACTTTTCCCTACCAAGAAAAGAAAAGAAATAGCAGTTGTATGGTGGGAGGCAGCCCCTGTCCTGAAGATATTGCAATTGAAACAAGGAACGAGGCAGAAACAGCAGCAAGTAAAGATGGAGTGAAATTCTTGAGGTAGTGTGAGTAAGGATGAGATCGGTACTCCCATCTTCAGGGTCTCAGGTAAACTGGTAAACTGTTACCTCACTGGTAACAGGGCAGTAACAGAGACAGACACATTAAAGTCATTTCAGGAACTGTGAGAAAACCCGGCTGCCGTGCTCAGGGTGCCCATGCAGTGCTGTTGTCGCAACAGGAAAGCGAGGGAAAACAAGAGAAGCGAGAAAGGAATTGTAAAATAAAAGCAGGCAAATAAATTCCTTACTGCTGCTAGGCCAAACTGTGATGATGCAGCACTTGGTACAGACTCCTTCATCTCTTTCTAAAAGGAATTTGCTGTATGTCCCTGTCCCTCTCCAGGCAGAACGTGTGGTTGTGATCATTCGTGACAGTGAGCATCATTTCATAGCGCCAGCCTGAGCAAACCAAAGCTGGAAGCCTGAACTGAAGTACTCATCCCCCCCCGCCCCCAAATGCCAAACTAAATCTAGCTTATCAAAACCGGAAGTATCCTTATGTTGAACGTAAAAGTGCAACAAATGTCTGCAAACTATTCCATATGTTTTCTAAGATCAGAAGTTACCGTGCATATATGAGCTCCTGCACTCACTGCACTGAAGCAAAGAGGAGCCCTAGACGTATGGCCACTAAGTATTAAAGACAACAAATAGCATAATTCAGCCCACAAATGAAGGGCTGGATGCTGCTGGGGCTGAGGTCCTTTTGTGTCCTAAAAAATTAGGAATTGTGGACACTCTGCACCGAAGAAGAAATGCCGAGTATCCTCCGGGGCTGGGTTCGCAGCCTAGTGGAAAGTCAGACTGAAAAGAAAACAATAAATTAAAGTGCCACCAAACTCCTCAGAAGAGAGAAAACTACATCAAAGCAACAGCCTTTCGCTTTTAGCCCCCTCAGGAGCTGAAATGAGCGGGCGCTGAGGCGGTAAGTGGTTCCCATCCTACCACTGGCAGCAGGATATACATTATTTAGAAACGACACAAATTGTCTGAGTTAGCAGTGTAGCTGAACAAATTAGAAATGATAGTATAACCGGGGGTTCGGTTCATACAGCCGGAGCTCCGAGACAGAAATACAGATTATGACAGCTTAATGGGGACTGTGACATTCCCTATACGTGTAAATAAACACTGAATTTGAGAACCCCTGTTTTCCCCAAGCACTAGTAAATAAAAGTCTAACAGAGACCTCATGTAAAGTAACCATATGCTTATAATTACACAAACATTGTAGATCCCCTGTGTGAAATTTCACATCTTTATTGCTTCTATTTTAATGTTTACAAAGTTAGCAGTAATTTTTCAAAACCAAATCTATCCTAAACAGGAAAGACAATTTCCTACCTCATTTTCATTTTCTACGCCAGCGCGAACGAAAGCAGAACACGCTCTTGCAAACCTCTTCTCTTTCTCCTGCTCTATACGCCGCAGTTTGTTTCCCAGACGTCAGGATGTGTTTTGACGCACCAAGAATGCAGGAGTGGCTTCACTCTTCGTACCCATATATTAAGTTTTTCACTGTGTGCGAGAGACAATATGGTTCTAATCTAAGACAGTGACAAAAATGCAGAGAGCTTGCAGAGAAGCAACGTTGCCACTGGTTCGTGGCAAAATAAAACACTGTAAAAAGCGACAGTGTCGCGTAGGGTGAGCCCTGCTACTTCTCCCGACTTTTCTTGTGAAAAGACTAACCGCCAAAAGCAGGAGCAAAAGGAAGAGAAACTGGAAAGCCCATCTCTGTGCTGTGGGGCTGCACAAGCCTGCGCTGAGCCAGAGCACGGGGGACTGGCCTGGAAGAGTTCCGCAGGCCGTGGGGTGCTGGGAGAGGCGCACATCCCTCGCGGGATGCTTGGGAAGTGGAACAGAACTTTCCTTGGAACGCCACAACGGGGGAGCTGGTTCAGACTCTGCTAAAGCAACCCTATTTATTCGGGTACGCTCCTTCACCTCCTGTTAGTTCACATGCCATAGTTTTGACAATTAAAATTCCTAGTCCACTCAGACTTTGAGGTTTATGTTAACAGTTTGCAGAGAGGGCAGGCTGAAACAAATACGCTGGGAAAAAAATTGATGGGTTGTTGTATTAAGCAAAAAAATATATATATATTTGGCTAATGGGATGGTCTAGGAGGCAGGCAGCAGAGAAGGGAGCTGGGTGTTCCATCCCCAAGGATGCTCTCAGCAGAGAGCAGAGCAGCCCAACTGGGAGGGAGGCAGCGAGAGGAGCTGGCATGTTACACATGAGAAAAGGTCCATCTTGGGAAAGGGAAGTTACTTCTGGGCCAAAATCTGCCTTCTGAGTCAAAATCTGCCTTCTGACAACAAATATTCCTGCTAGTATGGAGCACCAAAAACCAGCACAGCAGCAAGGAAGCAGAGGTGCTAAAAATGTTGACCCGAAAAGCGGTGGGAGTTTAATGCCTCCAAATCTCCTTTTCTGGTGGCTGTTATTATTTTACTCTTGCCTTTGAAAGACAAGTCCCATTTTCAAAGCCAAGGCTTGTGGAGGCTGGTGTGTTGCTGAAAACCAGCACATATGGACTACAGGGGCATTTCAGAAAATGCTGTGCTAATTGTTCTGCCAGTAGGAATCCCTACCCCCTGATTTTGTGGCGTGACCACGGCCTTTTCGGAGCTTTTTGTGGGAAAGGGGGAAGAAGCCCATACTTTGAGTGGGTACGTTTTCTAGTCATCCTAATAGAAAATGATTTTGGTGTGCAGAAATAAAAAACCTACAGTGGATCATTCATGTTAAAATAAGCCACAACCTAGCTGTAAAAAAATAAAAGATATTAAGAGGGTCTGTCTACAAACTGTTCAGCTCTGTACTAATGTCACTTATGCACCAGAGTAACTCTTCCGAAAGGCCACAAACCAGAGGTGAAACGAGTGGTGCTTAGGCTTTGTCTTGACCACTTGTCCAGGGCTGAATTTTAACCTCTGACACTAGTCCTCAACATCATTGCTGCTCATTTTATGGTTATAACAAAAGACATTTCCATTAAATGTCCAGGGGAAAAAAATTACATTTGACTTTGGCTGTCTCCTGGATTTCAAATTTGCCTCTAATGATTTTTCTTTTTCCTAGAAAAGCGAATTCACAGAAAGGAAAAAAATCTGAAATATGTGAAAGCTGTGTGTGCTGGTGCAAGGAAATTAATGAAACTGGTTTTAAAATTGCAGTTCTGCACTCTCCAAATTGCTTTAGTTGTGAGAAACATATTTGAAATTAAAAAAATTGTTACAAAATATTTATAATGCAATTATAAACTGAAATCTGGCCAACTTTCATTGTTGAGAAAACCGGAAAGGAAATAATTTTTAAAAATGCTATTCTTCTTTTCTGGTGACTGCTATTACTTGACTCTTCTTGCTGTTGCTGCTGTTATTGCGTCCTTTGCCAAGCTCTGAAGCCGGGATCCTGAGTGTTTCACAGGCGCTGATTCATTCTCGCGCTGCCCTGCCAGGTGCCCGCTCCTGCCTGCGGTTCCCAGGTCTGGTTCCAGATGGATTTATCAATGCCAACCACAGCCAAAAGTTCCTAAGATGGTTTGATATATTCAAATCCCTTACAACGATGTGACTGTGTAGCTGCACAAGGCGCCACGATTGCTACATCTTGTCAGTTCCCTACGCTCTGTGGTTTCCTTAAGTGACTGTCCTGGCAATTAGCTGTATTGAACAATGGCATTGTCTTCTGAAATGGCAAGGGGACACCCTCAGCGATGGGGCCTAACGCTGCGACAAACAGGCAGGAGAGCAGCACTGCCTACTTTCTGTCTGCTGCTACTACCTGTGTAAGTGCCCATCTGGTAAGCGTCGCTGTCTTGGGGTGATAACAACAGTGTGTGAGCTTCCCCCAGCCTCTGCGCTGCCTGGAAGGTCGCTGGAGCCAGGGGAAAAACCCCCCTTGGCTGCAGAGGGCTTGAAGTCAAGCCCCCAACAAAGAAGCGAGGGTGGAAAGCTGCTGTTCCAGTCAATTATAGAGAACGCGTTAAAACGTGCAAAAGCAGCAGGTAGATGTGAAACGGAGATGATGGAACTCGCTCTCTAGACCACTCGACCCTTGCAGCTTCGCATTAGTACGAAACCACCTTCCCTTGGGAGAGGAGGAGGCCAGGGGAGGAAAAAGCAGAAAACAAAGAGGGAAGAGGAGAGACAGACCAAGAGACAAAGGCAGGAAGGGAACAGACACTCCAGGAGCAGCGAGGGCACCCTGGAAACCAGTGGGGTGGGAGTGGGAAAGGGCAGCCGTGCAGCAGCAGCACTGGGGACCGCAAGGAGGGGATGTGGGAAGTGGAAACAATATCAGAAAAGGAAAATAGGACAATGAAATGCAGCAGGATAGAAAAGAAAGAGCCTGGGGGACTAGGGTTGGGCAGAAGTTGACGGAGAAGAAACTGGAGCTGCGCAGCTGATTGGAGATAGCAGGCAGGAGCGTGGAATAAGTGAAGAGGGCACAAAAGGGGCAGAAGGAAACAAAAAAGTGATGATAAGGCTCCGGAAGGAACTGGGTCATGGCAAGAAAAAATAGCCAAAATGCTAAGTACAGAGCAGAAAGGATGGGACCAGAGAAGGGGGGCAGCAGAGGGGAACAGACATAACAAAAGTGAGGCATCAGAAAAGTGAAGCTGAAGGGACAGGAGGAGGGAGAAGGTCCCGGAGCAGAAAGCAGCTGACGAAAAGGGAGGGTAATGGTGAGGAGGGCAACCACGAAGCCAGGGGAGAGGCAGGAGGAGTGAAAGCACAATAAATAAAAGGGGGTGAAAAAAACCCAGGATGAAGCCATGTAGGGAGATCATTTTGCAGAACACTTGCCTCATTTTTGCACTGTCACTGATACTGTTCTGTAACCCTGTTTCTTCACAGTTCATCTGCCACCACCTCGCAGTATATCTATCCTACTACAAAGAAGCCAAGGCAATGACAAGCCCTGGTCCCTAATCCAAGCTATACAATGTGTGCCACATCCACATGGTCACATCCAAATGGCTATCTAGGGATAGACCCTGGCACAAGCCATAACTTGTAACAGCCCTGGGCACTGGCTGGGAAGTGCTGGCTGGCATGGGCCAAAACCATGCCAGGGACCCCTCCAAGGCATGTGTGGAGGGTTGCAGGGCAGTGTGTTAGCCCCTGCCCTGGTGTTATCTTCTTCCCTAGCACTCACTTGGAAATAGAGCCCCTCTTTTGATCTGAATGTCCCTTTCATGGTCTTCATCCCCCCTAGCATCTCTCCCCAAGAGCTGGGGAGCACGGTGGGACTGAGCTCTCTACAGGAAAACTGGGACCTACCAGCTCCGAATGCCCTGGCTGGGTCTGCCGCATCCCACTGATGTATGTGTTGCACTGGGAGTGGTGCCAAAAGCCCACTTTTGGGTTGCCCTCTTTTGACAGAAAATGAGGAGAAAAAAAAAAGACAAGCAAGTCCAGTGTATGTCTGGAAGGACAGCTGCTGACAGAGGAGCACGGTCAGAGATGTCGAATTCAACCCAGGGTGAAAGCCAGATTCCTTCATTCGCTATGAACTGAGCCTTCACTGCTAAACACGCACAACACTGGCTGCAGCATCTCATGCTGGGATGAGAGGACAATCCACCAGTGGCAGAGCTGGGGCATGCAGGAGAGGTAGGAAGTGGAGAATGAGGGACAGAGAGGGAAGATGAGGAGAGCAGAACAGCTCAGCACAGGGCCAAGGAAAGCAATGTGGTGTCGCTGGAGTCCGCCCACACCCCAAACCACAGCACCCACAGCACCTAAACACACCAAAGCCTTGGCCGGTTGATGGGAAGCGGTACCCAAAGGGCGGCAGAACAATGCGCAGCATCTCAACCCGGCCCTCGTGTGTCCACTTCCCGCGTGGAGTTCACAGCGAGGAAGGACCAAAGGGACCCTCAAGCACCCGACCGCGGGGTGTCCCGCCCACGGGGGGCACCCAGCCCGCCCCCGCGGGGCGGTCCGCGGCGGGGCGGTACCCACGGGGCGGGGCGGGCTGCTCCGGGCCGAGCCCGCCCGGGTGCAGTCCCCGCTCCGCGCCACGCCGCCGCGCAGTCCCCGCGCCGCTCCGTGGGCCGCCGGAGCCGCACGTCGGGCCGCCCTCCTCTTCCTCCCCACCGCCGCCGCCTCTCGCTATGAATGCACGCCGGGCCCTGCTCTCCGCCGCCTTGCTCGCCAGCCTCCTCTGGGATTTACCTTGCTGCCTCCCGGCTTCCCTCCCCGCCGCCTCGGAGATCGCCGCCTCCTCCAAGGGGGGACGGGGCCGCAGGGGGCCGCGGTCCCCACGGGAGAACCGCCCGCGGCAGGGGGGACACGCCGTGGGCCGGGCGCTCCCACGGGCGGAACCCCACGAGTACATGCTATCTCTGTTCAGGACTTACTCCATCGCGGAGAAACTGGGTATCAACGCCAGCTTTTTTCAGTCATCCAAGTCCGCCAACACCATCACTAGTTTTGTAGACAGGGGACGAGGTAAGTTCTGTCTGTGTGTGTGTCCCCCCACGCCCCTCACGGTCCCCTCGGGGCTACGGGCGCCCCTTCCCTCGGCGCTCCGCGGTGCGAGGCTGCCGTCCCGCGGAGCCTGACGCAGGGGTGGAGGGGAGAGGGCTGCTCGGTCAGTGATGGGGTTTTTATTTTCCCTCCCCCTCGGTATCGTGGAAAAGTGGATCTTTGGGTAAATTGTGGATGGCGTTGTTTTATTTCCAAGCGAACTGCCCCGCGGTAGCCGTGCGAGAAACACGCGTGGTCGTCCCCGAATCATCACGGGGTGGTGGGAAACACCCCTCAGCTTTGCAGGCTCACTTTTGGGTGTAAATGTAACCTTCAAAAAAAAAAAAAAAAAAAAATCGCTCTCCTGGTTTCTTTCCCTCTGCCGAGGAAAGGATCGCTCTTATCGCTGCAAGGCAAATAGAAAGTTCAAACTGACCGAGGGCAAACATTTGCTGCCTGAAGCTGCTCTCGCCCAGGGTCGCTTTATCGGGGTTACCTGGACGAGCACCAGCCCCGTTTGAAAGCGCTGGGGCTGGGGGGCACCCGGCTCCTATTGCCGGGGGGGGGGGGGGGGGGGAGGGGGCAGCCTCAAGCCCAGGTAACTCCCGGCCCCGGGGCTCAGCTGCGGGACGGCCGGACTCGCCGTCTGCTTCGCGGCCGCATCCTTCGTCTTTTAAGGCTGGTGTGTGCGGGGCTGGTCCTCACCCATCCCCGGGGCCGGGGGTGGCAGCGGGGAGCGCTCCCCTCGGACCCTCGGCTGCCCCGCGGCGGGGAGGGCGGAGGAGGGGAGAGGACGGGGCGGGCGGTGGAGCCCGGGGGCCAGGCGGGCTCCAGGCCTTGTCCCCGCTCTCACCGGACAGCACCGGTGCCGCGGGGCACCAGGGAACCCCTCCGCGACCTGCGGCTCCGGCCGGGGCCCTGCTTTGCGTTTTTATCGTTGTTTTATCGCTGGGGGCAGCGGGTGGAGATGTCTCGGGGATCCGGAGGAAAAGAGAATTTCCCTTCTCTCAGAATTACTCTGGTTTGTAAGCCATTAACGACAGACTAATTAACACGTTCTTAATGAAGGTTGTGCATTCTTTCCTCCTCCCCCACCCCCCCGAAGACCCTGCCCTCCGTCTCCCCCCTCCCCCGCGGTACCCTGCCCGTGTACCTGCCGGCGGCTGGCAGCGGCGTCCCGCAGCTGCCGGGAGCCGGGGGAGCACGCTGACCTCCCGCTTCCCAGGGCAAAACGCAGCCCCGGGAAAACCTCCCGGCTCCCTGGAGCTACAGGAGCTGCTCGCTCCTCAAACCAAACCCAAAACCAACCCTCGAGCCGGCAGCTTCTCCTTCCCTCCCCCTCCGGCTCCCACGGCTCAGCCCCTTGCCCCTTCGCCATCCCCGGTTCGGGGGGGTCCTCCCCCGTGGAGGGGGCTCGGCGGGGATTTTTCCCTCCCGCCCCCATGCCCGTCGCGTCCCTCTGGGCTCGGGTTGGTGTGTGGAAGAGCCCCACGGTGGGTGCACCCCACGGTGGGAAGCGCCCAGCCGTTTCCGAGAGGAGACGGGGGGTTTGCTTTCCGCCTTCGCCTTGGAGGGGGGGTGTTTTCCTCGTCGCTCTTAAAAGGGGGTGGGAGATCTCGCTTTCTAGAAATAGGGTTTCGAAAGTTCAGCCGTCAGAAACTCGCAGTCCCCTTGGAGAGGGAACGGGGTGCTAATTCTGCGGGGAAACAGAACCGCGCTCGAGATCATCTTATTCTTGATAACCAGAAGAAAGACAGTTAATTTAACAAATTTAGCTCATCTCGCTGCATGGGAGATTCTACTCCGGGGGAAGTGATTTGCCCCAGAAGTCCTGGTTTGATTAAGGAAAAGCCTCACTTTTTCCCCATTGATTTTGATTTGATGTGTCACAGGCTGTGACCTTCTGCTGGACCTTCTGAGGGTTGCTTAGCATCAAGCCACTGATTGGAGTATTTCAACTCAGTGATCTAATTGAGTGTTCATGTCATAACATATCAAATATTGTCTAGTCTCCCATAATGAAGCGGACCAGCCAATGGCACATCACCAAAAAACTTCAAGAGAGCTTCCGTTCCTCTGAAGTGGTAGCTATTTTACTGCCCACCTCCCCGTAGGCTCCTAGCCCAGTTAATTGGCGAGCTGGAGTTGTGCTGATGATGAACAGTCTTTGCACAGGGAAAGCGGAGGGGAAGGGGGGGTCGGGAGTTTCTGTCAATTCATTTGCAGACAATATAGCCGCCCAAATTGACCCAATTAGATGGGCTGCTCTTTACCTAAACGGCAGCTCCGGGGGGAGACGACGGCGGCCGTCCCGCCTGCCCGCACGGCATCCTCCATCGCAGGATTTCGGGGGGGAGGGGGGGAAAGAGCAACCCAGAGAGGAGCGCGAAGCAGCTCCTGCCGCGAAATGCCCTTCCCTCGCGGCGGGGGTTGCCGTGACTGCGTGTCCGTGGGAGCGTCCCGCGGGAAAAGGCAGCTCGGGCGCCGGCTCCTGCCTGCGGCAGCCCCCGGCCGCCCCCGCCCGCCGCGGCCGCGGAGCGGGGCAGAGCGCTGCGGTGCGCACACCGCGCCTCTTCGCCTCCTCTTTCTTCCCTTGAAGCCAATAAGATCGCTTTCAGGCTGGATCGAGGGGAGGAAAACCACACTGCCGCGTTATATACGTATATATTTATTATGGATTTTTTTTTTCCCAGCGGTAGGAAAAAAGCGCAAAAAGGGGGAAAAGGGTTTGCGATTCCCCCTTTTCCACCTCCTCCCGCCCCCCACTCGCTCCCCCTTGTTACGCTCGCAAGATCAGACAGGACCTAGCTGAATGTAGGAAAATTACTGTTGGCACATGAAGTAACTCATTAAAACGCAGATGGTGCTCTCGCTGGCCTCAGGACCCCCAGCATTGGAGCTCCACAGTAAGGCAGGACAATTAGGAGCTGCAAGGACTTCACCAGGAAGGCGGGGGGGGGGGGGGGGGGGGGGGGGGGAAGAGAGAGAGCGGGAGGGAGCTGGAGAAGAGAGCTATAAACAAGCAAACCCACAGCTAGCAAAAACCGCGACACGGCTATGTAACAAAACGAAAACAAAAAAGAAATAGCCGGGGTGCGAGGGAGCGCGATTTTCAACGGGATCTCCCGCGGGAAGGGGATGCCACGAGGGCCGGCTGCCGTGGGTCCACCTCGCCTTTCCCTCTTGTGTGCCCGCGGCCGCGGTACCGGCCGGGCTCTCGCATACAAAATGTTGAGCTCCGCTCCTAAGGGACGGGGAAAACGAAATGGGTCGAGATCGTCTCCATTCTCACTTCTCGTTTTCTTTGCGAACTTCGGTGTCCCAGCTGAGAGGCGGCCGAATCAGACGGGCAGGGGTCCGACCGTCGTTAATTTTACTCTCGCCGTTAGGTTCGGGAGTGGGGGCGTGAGGAAAGGGAGCAGAAGGAAGGGGGGTATCCTGTGTGCAGGAGCTGGAAATGGCCCGGCTGTGCATGCGGCAGGAGAAAAGAGCGTAAATCCCACTTGAAGTTCATCTAGTGAAACATGTTTATGCAAAACAGCGGGTTTCTGGGTGGACCGAAAGCTGCAATACGGCGTAATCTGTGCAGCGCCTTTGCCCAGGCAGTGTTGTCGTTGGCAGAAGGAAAATGAAATATAAGCAGGGAAGTATTTTAATGGGGAAGGAGGGAATTCACAACTGTTAATTATTTGGTGACCTTGTATTCGATTTGTTTGAGCCCCTTATAAAAACACTAATGCAGACCAGACGGCTGGAGCGCGGCAGCGAGCAGCCGCTTCCCATCCCCGCCGTGCGCCCGGGGAAGGAGCGAGCGGCACGGCCCGGCTCGGCCCGGCTCAGCCCGGCCCGGCGGTGGGGCCTCCGCGCCCGCGGAGCCGGCAGCGCGGGGGCAGGCGGCGGTCGGGGAGGGGGCTGCGGCTTCGCGCTGCCTGTGCCTGAGGGATATTTGGGGGTTTGGTGGTTTTCCCTCCAGGAGCTGCGGGAGGCTGCGGAGCGCTGCGCGGGGCTGGGGCCGCGGCCGTACCGCGCCTCTCTCCCTCCTGAAGATTGGGGTGGGCGGAGGATGTTTCTTTTTTTGGTTGGGTTTTTTTTTTGGTTGGGTTTTTTTGTTGTTGTTGTCGTTGATGTTTTCTTTTGCGAAAGCGCACGGGGGGACGGGGAGGGCAGTCTGCGGAAAGCAGAGCCCGCAAGCTCCGCGGCACAGGTAGCGCGGCGCGGCGGTGCGCGGCCGCGGAGCCGCTCTGCTTAACGAGAAGAATTAAAGCCTGTTAAGCCATTCCGGTGGCTCATTTAGAACGCGATCCTTTTTAATTTTTTAAATCCGAAAGTTCCCTGCGGGGCTTGCTAAGACGCCGCGTTTATTTATTTTTATTTTTTGCCCTTCTTTTTTTTTTTTTTTTTTTTTTTTTGAGGACGGTGGGACCGAGCTCTCCGCTTCGGTTAGTTCCCGCCGCCCGCGAGGCGATGCCGTGCTGCAGCCTGGGCTGAGCACAACCGGGAGCTGAGTGACCCGCGGGGAGAAATCCCGGCGCAGCCCGGGGCCAGCCCGGCTCGGGTGCCCACGGCGGCGCGGCCGGGCTACTCTGCGCTGGGCACGGCAGCCGGGCGCCACCCTCACCCCATTTTCCTCCTCGCTTCGTATTCCTAGAGAAAGGAAAAAGCAGCCGATGGGAGAAACACTCGTTTCCTTGCGATTTCGGGGCAGGCTGGAATTGTGGCTGCTCGTCCTTGCGTGCGTGAAGTCTGGTTTCACTCCTTGCTAGTTGTGACCAGATCTGTATGTTGCATCCCGGCGCTTCCACATATATCGCTCAGAAACACCCTCCAAAGCATCCCCTCGCTCCATTTCTTAGCTCCGAGCGCTGGGAATATTCATTCCGATTTTCTCAACACGAATAATTTTGGAGGACTGATTTCTCCTCGATCGAAGTATTTCGGAGGTAGCGAAACGGCCGCAAACGGGGAAAGGGAAGGGGACTCGGTTAATGTCTGTTACAGCAGGTAGAAACCCTCCAAGGAAGCTCATCTCCGCATCTCCTGGGGCGATGTCGACGGAGGGGCCCGACGGGATGCCCCGCGGGTGTCGCGGCTGTCCCTCCGTGCCCCAGGGCCGCCCGTGGGAACCGGGGAGCGGGGTGAGGGCAGGCAGCCTTCCCGGCGCAGGTACGGTAAAGCGGGGATCCAAGGTACATCGCAGCCAGGTGCCTCCCCGCTCCGGGGGTGGGGTGGGGTGGGGAATAATGGGAAGAGCCCTCCATCAGCTCGCTGGGGTTTTGGCAGGACTGGGAATTCGTCCGAGGAAGGTGTGGTCTTTCCCGGTTATTCGATAGTGAAGCGAACGGAACGTTTAAATGTAATAACCCGGTGTAATAAAAATAGAAACCAAACCAACCCGGCGAGGCAGGCGCTGGGAGATGCGGAATTGAGACCCGGAGAAATACCACACATGGAGAGTCAGCCCCTTGTTTCCACGGCTCGGTTAATGCTCCGAAAGAAATACCTGTCAGCCTTGCGACTCTGCAGACAACGTCTGGGCAGCCCCTCGCAATTACGGGGGATAAATGTTTTAATTTCCAGATTATTGTTGAGCGAGCGCCTGCAAAGGGTCTTTAAACTGCAAATGTGCTTTTGGTTTGCGAGTTTAAATACGGCTTGAAAGAGAATTTGGGAATGGGAAAATTCTTCTTGAATGTGGTTTGGGTATAATTTGCAGTGATGTAAAGTTAAGATCTGAGCCCTGATGGATTGGCTGGGAGCCCAGTACCTGATCTGCCATGAAAAGGGAAACTTTGTGTAGCCTTCGTTAACCCCCGGCTCGCCTCAAAGCCCAGGCTGCCGGCGAGAAAGCGAACCCGGGAAGCGGGTTCACGCACGGAGTTAAAGGAAACATCCCAACCCGGCCATTCGTTTAACCTTGGAGATGATAAAACCACCGCAAAGCGGAGGAAAGGGGAGGGAGGACGCGGGCGGGGGCTCGGCGCAGCATCCTCCCCACCCCCCGGCCCCTGCCCACCCCTCCGGAGCACAGGGCACGCCGCTGCCCGGGCTCTTGGGGAAGGGCAGCAGGGAGCAGGGCTGCTCTCGCCCCCACCCCTGACACAAGCTTAAATTCCAGATACATCTCCCTTCTTCTCCCTCTCCCAATATTTTACCTTCGCCAGAAAAAAAAAAAAAAAAAAAGGCAAAAAGTAACAACGGAGAGTGGAAATAAAACTAGTACTTAGGCGTAACTACCATTCACCTACGTTAACGTTACAAATACACACACGCACCTCTCCGGTGCATTTTCTGCAACGTGGCTTTCCCCAGCCCGGCTGGACGTGAGGTGGCTTTGCTGCTGTCTCCACATATTTCGGTAACGGGAATAACGATAATGACAGCCTCGACCGGCCTGAGGGAAAGGCAGATCTCGAGCTGGCTGTTAAAAACCCCGGATTTCACCCCAGCCGCTCCCTGGGCTTAAAGGAAAACTGAAGAGGACAAGCTCCGATCCTCGTGTGCTGCTCACAAGGAGGGACGAGGGACAGCCAGGGTGTCCCCACGCCGTCACTGCTGCCGCTCTTTGTGTGCTGGGAAGGCGGCAGCTTCGCTGGAACAAAGGGTCCCCAAACTAGAGTCTCTCCCCGGTTTGTGGAGGCTCCGGAGGTACCGGTTTCCCTCCCCGCCCTTCCCTGTTTTTCCCACCCTCTCGACCGCGCTGGGAGCGAGCCAGTACTGGTTTAGGATTATGTATTATTCATCTGGAATTATTAGGTTACAAGAGTGAATAAATAGCGTTTATCTGATCGGATTCAAAGCTGCTTATTTGAAACAACCGGCAGCCCTGCCCCTTTCGGGGAGCGGAGCGGGAGCCGGCAGCTGCATGAACCAGCGGGAGTTTTCCAAGCGCAGAGTCGGTGTTGCGTGAGCCCGGCTCGGAGACCCGCTTGCCCGGGGACACACGTCTCTGCCGTTCGGCCGTGTCCCCAGCACGCCGGTGTCCCGAGCCGGCCGGGGGGTTCCTGGGGAAGGCGGGGGGGGGGGGGGGGGGGGTGGCGTGGAGCGCGCTGTGTCCTCCGGGGAAAGGTCTTGTCCTCTTTTCCCCGAAAGCCCAGGCGGCCGGGCAGTGCTACACTGCTTCAGCACCCGGGAGAGATGCGGGGGCACCGGCCCCCGGGGGATAAGGCGAGGAGGTGTCTGCTCCGGGGGGACAGCTGGCTGGAGGCAGCGCTCCCCCACCTCCATCACGACAGGGGCTACCAAACAGGGTGAACATCTCCCTTTGGAACCAAGCCTGACAACCCCACCGACACCGCACCAAGCAGAGAGGTGGCTTAAAAGCGGAGCTGTGCCCAGGCTCGGCTCTGCCCACACCCTAAAGCCGGGGCTAGGCGCTGATCTGGTTTCCTCGACGGTCGCTGGAGCCGCTGGGGGAAGCTCGGCGGGGCCAGGCGACCCGTTTGCACCGTACCGGGCGCCCGGGAATTTGACATGATGAGCGCAGGGAAAGCCAAAGGCGAGGAGGAGGAGGACAAGGAGGAAGGGGACCCGCGCCTTATTGCCCGAGGGATGCTCATCCTCTTCGGTCTGAAGCCTCCAGTCCTGCCCGTGAAGAAGGGGCAATGGCTCCTGATCTCTCCTGAGGTGCCAGACCCTTCTGCCCCCAGCCAGGCGCACCTCAGCCCCCGGCCACAAGCGTGCCAAGGGCGGAAAATCACCTCCAAATCCACAAGCGCCCCATGGGCCAAATCCTGTTCCGTCTTTGCAACGCTGCCGAGACCGTCCAGCGCCTGTGGGCAGCACATTCTGGATTTCACTTTCCCTTTCAGCAGCTAGATAGAGCAGCTGTCGTCGTCACCTGGGGCTGTGACGACATCTTTCGGGCTGGGGGGGGGGGGGGGGGGGGGGGGGGCGGCGTTTTTTGCAGACTCCCCCACCCCGAGAGGGATGCGCGGCCGGCCGGGCTGCCTCTCGCTGCCGGCTGTGCGCTCCTCGGGGGGAAGGAGCAGCCTCACCGCGGGGAAACCGTCAGGCCTGAAGCGGGAGGCGGGGACAGGGATGCGGCAGGCCTGGGTCCAAATTCCTCGGGATTCTTGAAGGGTCTGACCTAGTTTCGCACCGCCCCCCCCCCTACCTGACCGCAACGCGGTGAGGGCGGGGGCGGCTCCGGCCTGTGATCTCCCTCTCCCCGGGGCTGGGCAGGTGTGCGGTGCCCGGTGGGCACCCAGCTCGGCAGCCGGGGATGCGCGGGGCGGGCGGGCGGCGGGGCATCCCGCGGCGGGTCCCCGCGGGGCGGGAGGGATGTGCTCGGTCTGCTCCGCCGTGAGCTTCCGTGGCCTGGAGTGGACGCCCTGTCCGCGCTCCATCTCCCTGTGGGCGTCTGGGGGAACACGCAGCGACACAGGGTGAGTTTCGAGTCTGCTAATCCGCGCTGATTCACTGCACATTAATCCGCACTGGTTTTTCCATTGCTGTGGCGCATCCGAAAGTCTTGGTTTGCATAAATCATCCCGTTGTCCCTCCTACCCCTCGTGGAGGTTCCCCCGGACCTGTCAGGGAGGGCCGAGGTTGTGAAATACACTGATTAGGAATCGCAATGACCTTTGATATCAATAAATAACAGGGGGCTCTATATTTCTTCAGTCTCTGTTTCTACCCCTGGAGTGGGCTGAGCTTGGAAAAGCGGCGAGGGGCTGCTGAACAGAGGCTCCAGTGACACTTTTACTATTGAAATCTACACAGGCTTTACTAGCTTCTGGGGAAACCCAGGGGCTTTGGGAATTTTTGTATTTGCTGGGTTGTAAACATTTTATTGGAAAGCAGCTCAGGGGAATCTGGTTTGCTTTCTGCGCTGCACTTTGTACACCAATGTGTCAAAAAAGAAGTCCAGGTTTTTCTCTTGGAGAACATGTGTGTGAGAATATGTATGTGTATGTGAGCATACATATGTGTATGCATGTGTGTGTAACAAGCATGAGCACAAAACCACTGCCAGTTCCACACTGCTGTCGTGGTTGATGGGCAGAGAAGGGACGGCCTCTGCTGCAGGGGAGAGGTCTCCTATCTTGTGCGGGTCATTCCATACTTCCTCTTTTTCATCTTCTTCCTACTTTTCGTTTTCATCTTTTTTTTTCCCCCATCTTCATCTTCATCTTCATCTTATCCTTCTCTTCTTATTCTTCTCTTCTCTTCTCTTCTCTCTTCTCTTTTCTCTTCTCTTCTCTTCTCTTCTCTTCTCTTCTCTTCTCTTCTCTTCTCTTCTCTTCTCTTCTCTTCTCTTCTCTTCTCCCCTTCCCCTTCCCCTTCCCCTTCCCCTTCCCCTTCCCCTTCCCCTTCCCCTTCCCCTTCCCCTTCCCCTTCTTCTCCTTCCCCTCCTCCTCCGCTCCCGGTCCCGGCTCGGTCCCAGCTCACGGTGTAGCCCCTGGTCCCGGTCCAGAGGCGGCCCCGGCGGGGGTGAGACGGGCGGGAGCGGCCCCTGGCCGGGCAGCCGGCGGCCCTGCCCGCCCTTCCCCTCCTCGGAGACCCCTGGGCAGATCCTCCTGAGCGCCAACTGACTGTAATTATTTTTTTTATCTCGCAGACGATCTCTCGCCCGCTCCCTTGAGGCGGCAGCAGTATGTGTTTGATGTATCGACCCTCTCGGAGACGGAGGAGCTGGTGGGGGCCGAGCTGCGGCTCTTCCGCCGGGCCCCCCGCGGCCGCCCGCCGCCCGCCGCCCCGCTGCACATGCAGCTCTTCCCCTGCCTCTCGCCGCGGCCGCTGGACTCCCGCGCCCTGGACCTGCGGGCGGCCCCGGCCGCCGGATGGGAAGTCTTCGACGTGCGGCAGGGCCTGCGGGAGCAGCGGCCCTGGAAGCGGCTCTGCCTGGAGCTGCGCGCTTCCGCGGGCCGCGGGCCGCCGCGCTGGCTGGACCTACGGGTTCTGGGCTTCGGGCGCCGGACGCGGCCGCCGCGGGAGCGGGCGCTGCTGGTGGTCTTCACCCGCGCCCGGCGGCGGAGCCTCCTCGGGGAGCTGCGCGCCGAGCTGGGCGCGCCGCCGCCGCCCGCCTCCCGCCGCCCGCCGCCCCGGCGCCAGCGGCGCACCGCCTTCGCCAGCCGGCACGGCAAGCGGCACGGCAAGAAGTCCCGCCTGCGCTGCAGCAAGAAGCCGCTGCACGTCAACTTCAAGGAGCTGGGCTGGGACGACTGGATCATCGCCCCGCTGGAGTACGAGGCCCACCACTGCGAGGGGGTCTGCGACTTCCCGCTGCGCTCCCACCTGGAGCCCACGAACCACGCCATCATCCAGACCCTCATGAACTCCATGGACCCCGGCTCCACGCCGCCCAGCTGCTGCGTGCCCACCAAATTGACTCCCATCAGCATCCTCTACATCGACGCGGGCAACAACGTGGTGTACAAACAGTACGAGGACATGGTGGTGGAGTCCTGCGGCTGCAGGTAGCGGGCGCCACGGCCCTCGGCGGCAGCCGGGGCTGCGTCTGGCGGTGAGACGCCGGCGGGGCCGGCCCGCGCCCACCCGGAGCGCGGCTGGGGCGGAGGGCACCGGCGGGCGGCGCGGAGGGGCGTGTGGCTGCTCCCGCCCGCCGCGGCGGCGGGGGTCCGGGCAGCGCCTGCCGTGCGGGGCAGGGCAGGCGGCGAGGCGCCCGCCGGGTCCCTTCCCAGCTTGCCGTCCCTCCCCCGGGGTTTATCTGGCGATCTGTCCTCCTCCCTCCGAAGGTGAAGGCAATTTACCAAGTACAAAAAGAGTCGGGGGAGGGAGAGGGAGCAAGACTGATCCCTCTCTCTGAAGTTGCTCCGAAAAGGGCTGCTTCATCTCTGCCCTCTCACATTCCTGCAAGATTACCAGCCAGAAATAGCCTACGGCCCCCCACCCCCCAAAGGTAACGAAAAAATAAAGAGAAAAGGAAAAAAAAAAAAAGAACTACCCAAGATTGTAATTACCGGTTAGGTTTTATTTTAAGACAGCGATGAAAAACTGTGAAGAGCGAAGTGTTACAGAAAGCACAACCTGGGTGGATTGGAAAGGAGACCCCTTCGGATTTCACCAACAGCGCAAGGATGCCATGGCCAGACCAGCTCTAGCTCGGCAGCCCTCGCAACCTGCAGCAGTATTAGAGACAAACGTTGTGCTGGAAAAAGGCGTTTTATGTCAGATTCCTGTTTCTTTCCCACCTTTGGTCTCAGCTGTGGCTTCACCTGAGGGAAGTGCACTTCGAAGCATGCCTAGCCCTTCCTTACCGTAACTGTTAGGTTCGTAGTTTCAGGCTTTTTCCCCACTGATTTCTAGAATTGTTGGCTTATCTGGTTTTGCAGAGCTACAAACTGATGGGAAAAAAAAAAAAAAGAGAAGAGAATAATAATATAAAATGCTAATAAAAAGACTCGACCGGGAGCAATAATTTAAAATGCACATTTTGCTTTGGATGCACTGTTGTTCATATAAAAGTTGTAAATATTTGTTTATTTAAACAGACTGAAAAGTGCAAAATGGAGATGAACAACGTGCGTTTCTTTTTTTTTTTAATGTACAAAACATTATATGCACTCGAAATGTTATAATTTCTAATATTTTTAAAAGTTTATATTTGAGTTGTACAGAATTAAGCATTAATCAAATATTTCATCCTTACTTAACATTATCGTTTCCTTAAGATATTATTACAAGATTTAAATTCTGTGCTAATAACGGAGAAAAGAACTTTTTTTTTTTACTGTCTACCTCACTATAATGCAAGTATTTACAACTCTAAAGTTATCTGAGGTAAATTAATATCCAGAACATTTTTACAATACACCTTTACTGGACGATACTACAACTATTTCTGTATTATTAAACTTTTTTTTTTTCCAAAAAAGTCAGCTTGCTTTTATATGTTGTGTTGTTTGGTTAAGTAACTCCGAGTTCTCAAGTAAACATTGGCTCCGGTTCTAAAATGCTGCAGAGCTGAGTTGGAGCAAGTGCCACTTTAAGACGTACCTAGAGCCATTCCTCCTGGCCCAAGACTTTTTGTACTCTCACAAGTCTTTGGTTTATGCCGGTGGCGTAAAGCTGCGTTATGTTTTTATGCGTTTTATGCGATGATTACTGTAAGTGGGAGAATGCGTTAAGGGGAAAAATTCAGGCAAACCTTTGTAAATCTCGTATGTACTGGGCACATTGATATACACTGTACGATGATGACGAGCAAAGACAATGAATGTTTTATAAATTATATTTATTTTGATGCGATGGGTAATATATTTATTAAATATTTCCTGGCTATCTCTTAGATAACGAAGAACTATTCAATGAGTAGCTGTTTCAGTAAGAGCAGGATTCCCTTCCTCTCTCGCAGCCAAGCGTGTGGAGAAGGTGGTGCAGGCAGCGTGGGGGCTGTGAGCCCAACTGTGGGGGCTGGGGTGGGGGGGGCGGGGGGTGCGCCTCATCTTATATACAGAAGGGCTGAAAGAGCTGCTCACCTTGTGGAATGTGTTTGAAAACAAGGTTCTTTTCATGGAAAGTGGTTTTTTTTTTTTTTTTTTTAACCGTATCACAAGATCTGATCTCACACATTTTTCTCTGGCCAACTTTCACCCCCTCGGACTGGTGCTTGAACAAAGGATTGCAGAATCAGGCCCGAGTGTTTGAACAGCAGCAGCTGAGAGACCTGTACAAGAGTCCAGCCCTGGAGTTGGTACAACTTCCAGCGGAATATTTCTTTTTTTAATACTTCATAATGTTTCAAGTTCACAGCTAATAGTAGATTTGGAAAGAGCGGCTTTAAAAAGAGCTTTAGTTTTAAAGCTGGGTCACTGTTTGCTGCTAGCAGCGTTCTGACCGGCGTGAACTTTGGTTGCTGCTCCGACCGCACCAGTTCACTTTTCTGCTGTGGATCAGGCTCCCGCTCTCTTTATGAAGGAAAGCAGTGGAAAGATGATGTCTGAAAAGGCTGGAGCATGCTCTCCGAAGAAAGGTCATCAAGATACATGAGACACTGTCAACTGCAAATGAGCACAGTATTCAAAGTCTGAAATTTTACAAAATTCACAGGGAGTAAAGGCTGAATGAATCATCTCTTTATTTGGATGTCCACCGAGCAAATGAATTATCACGTGTACAGACAATGCTTCGGCTAAACCCACACATTGCGGTTTTCAGTGCTTTCCTTTCTGTATAAAACCTGGTACCACTTCTATTGCAAGCCTGTACATCGCATGCTTGGTAACAAGCTGTACAGTCACTGAGCCGTCCTTTCTGCTCTGCCTGAGACGTGGCTTTGGGGAGCTTCATCAGACAAAGTTCAGCTGCGGGAGGCCTAAGAAATCTCTCCTCAAAGTTCTGAAAGAAGCGACAGAGAAGATATTGATGTCTTGGATGCCCAGCGTAGAGCGGTTTGTGCTTTCTCCTACACTAGCCAAATTTTTGGTGCTATCTTTAACGGCCAGAAAAGGTTTGAAAGACCTTTGTCCCAAATGTCTGGTCACTGCTTGTAAACCTCCGTGGGAAGTGAGAGGACCTGAAAAAAGGCAAATACAGTCAGAATCTGGAGCATCTGCTTTGGAGACAAACCGTTTGGATTTTACTTACTAAAAGAGAGGAAAAAACACTGGCCTTTCTGAGCATGTGCTCAGGATGCTAGAGCTAATATACCATCATCTGAGCCCATTTTGGCAAGCCTGCTGTTCCTGAAGATGGGATCTCTGCTCATTTCCTTTTTTAGGTCTGCATTATTCTTTTGCACAAAACTGAGAAGGAGCAGTACAGTGCCAAAGAGGAGAAGTGAAAGGTAGAGCAATGCTGATCGATGGTCTTTCTTTCCTTGCTCTGCCTTTTCTCTCTCCCACCCTCCTCCAAAGAACTAACCAGTGAACTGACAAAAAATACCAGTAATTATTTTTTTAGCTTTTACCACAAGCCTTTGTTACAGAGAAATCCAAATATGGAAATTCAGCAGATGCACAGCTCAGATCTCTTTGTTCTGCCAAAGCAATATGAATTTTCTTTTCCATTTCTCAACTCCCCATGCTCAAAATCATATTTAAAAAGGGGAAATGATTTCTTTTATTATGTGGCTGGCCAGAAGAGGGAGCAGAATCTATGAAGTAGTGGGAACAGACACCAGTGGACAGAAGAGAGCTGAAGTTTATCTGGCTGATGGTGTGATAGGTATCAGCAGACGTTACACGGTTCGTCCAGTGTGCTGGCTGTGTTGTGCAAACCCAAGAAAACCACTGGCTCATCTTTGAAGTAGAGATATGCATCACGCCGATTAAATTCAGAGTATTTGAATGAAAAAAATAACATGGGCTCAAGCACTTATTTTGTAAGGGCTGCTCCTCCTTTCTGGACTGCGGACTCCCTCTTCCATTGATTGTTGGGAGGGGTGTATTTGATTTTTGTGAGAAAATGCTGGACGTCGTGTGTTCCCCCCCCCCAAGTAGATTGAGTCTTCTTCCTCATTATCTGCACATAAATGAGAGGTCAGTCTGTTTACTGAAATATATGAAATAAGCATGTTTGTTCTCTACACCTCAATGTTTAACCTCAAATGTTAGCTGAGAGACAGAGTTGGTCACATTGAATGAAACATCTTCCTTCACAAACTCTTAATCTTTGCTTCAGAAGCACATCTGAAGCTTTGAGGAGGTTGAGCGACTGCACTTCACTCTTGTCAATCACTCAGAGGCTGGGCAGCAGGACAGCAGGTTTCAATAGCATGCAATTTGTTCTTTCACAGAGCGGCCATGTGCTATAAAGGCGTATACTCCCCTAGAGCAGGGTCCTCTTGTCATCCTTCAGCTATATTATACGATTAGATTTCCAAATATTTGTTCTAGTTTCTTTGCAGTGTCAGAGCCGTTGTAAACTGAGGATGTTCCAGCTGTTCATAATTGTGAGGGAGGAGAGTCAACATATTATCCCTGCTACGCTCATCATCTGCCTATTCCTTGATGACTGCAGCCCTAAGAAGTACCACTGTCTTAGTTAATATACGTTATTACTTAGTGTGTTGTGCTGCTGGGAATTAGAAAGGGTTCCCCCAAGGTGGTAACCAGAGCTGATTTCGCACGACATCAGCCTGACACAGAGTGTGGGACCCTGTATTTGCCCGTGTGCTAGCATTTTGACAAAACTAGCGTTCATTTTATCTGTGTACGCTGTCAACCCTTTCCCTGGAACTGACAAGTCTGGAGTGGGACCGGGGACTTCTATCCCATAAGACCACTTTCCTATTAAAAACTTTCTGTGCCATTTTTTAGGAAGACTCTTAGGAGAATTCCCATGC
The DNA here is from genome assembly GCA_027574665.1 of Rhynochetos jubatus. Taxonomy (NCBI): domain Eukaryota; kingdom Metazoa; phylum Chordata; class Aves; order Eurypygiformes; family Rhynochetidae; genus Rhynochetos; species Rhynochetos jubatus. The sequence goes on from CM050648.1 coordinate 25,377,550, forward strand.
TATGGATCATTGTTTAATCACTGAAAAAAAGACCATTGCTTTTCGTCATGAGGATGTTATTACTAGAGAAGACGAGTGGGAGCTGCTAGGACACCAGTTTTCAACTGGGTGGGTAGGAAGGACCTCAGGTGAATAAGAAAACTGGAGGTCTGGTTGACAACTAATTTCTAGAGTGGAAGTGGGAAATTGCAGAAGGGCCGTAGAAGAACGAAAGGGATAACGTAAGGGCAAACTGCCAAACATCTGAGTTGTCTTTACACTAATGCTAAGAGTATGGAGAATAAACAGGAAGGACTGGAAGTCTTGGGACACAACAAAGGCTGCAGTTTAATCAGCATCACACAGGCTCAGTGGAAGAAATTGCAGCACTTTGGTATTAGCAGAGAGAGTATAATTTATGTAGGAAGGACAGGCAGGAAAAAAGGGAAGAGTATTATCTGGTGTATTAGGAATGTGTAGAAGGCCAGAAAGAGGGGAGAGATAGAGCTGTTGGAGATAAAATAGAGAAACTGCAAAGCTGTACTAATTATTACATAATGAGGAGGAGGAGGTCGATGTCACGGTTTTTGAGCAACTACTGGGAGTGTCATGAGAATAGGAGGTAGTGGTAATCGAGGACTTTATCTAACCAGATATCTGCTGTAAGGGGAAAAAAAACCAAACCCCACAACAGCACAGCACAGACAGTTCCTCAAGGTTTTGGAATGTGTTGGGACAACTTTTTGTTTCAAGGAGCGGAGGTAGTTACGGGAGACGTGGCAAGATAAGGCTATGATAGATATGAGTAATAAAAAGAAACTCGCTAGAAGGCAGTTGGAGCTAACGTGGCTGTGGAGAAGGAGGATTGAGAGGAGGACAGCAAGACCAAAGGACTCCTGTAAGGCAGATTTCCTCCTGTTGGGGAATTGATAAGGAAGATTCTGCAGGGAGGAGTCGAAAGGAGAAAGGAGCTTAAGGAAACTGGCAGTTTGGAAAAAGTCCTTATTTAAAGATCCCATAGGAAGCTATCCTGCTGCCCAGGAGGACCGTGTCAGAAGAAATCAGGGGGGCCGAGTTAGGAGCCGCTTGGTTATCTGACACAAAAACCCATTATACAAAAAGTGGGCAAAGATGCTGTAAAAGAGAAGGGCTGAAGTACAAAGAATGTAAAAGGAACCAGGAAAAGAAGTGAGAAGAAAAGAAGGAAAAGGATTATCACTTTGTGGGGGTAGTGAATAAAGGACAGAGCAGACTGATGTGTGAAATACCTTCTTTGCATGTAGGGGACACCTGATACGAGAGGCTGAACACTTTTAGAGCTAGCAGGGGAATTGAAACTCAGGCCACAGAAAAGAAGTGAAAGAGCATGTGGATAAGTACATATACTCAGAGCAGGAAGCCCTGGCGATGTCTTCTCCAGTATAATCAAAGAACTAACCACAGTCGTTTCTGAAATACTAACAAGTGTATTTAAGAACGCACAGAAGAATTAAGAGGTACCAAAAATTACAGACCAGCCAACCTGTCTCAGATATCTCAAATACTTTGAATAATACTGCAAAAAAACTGAGTGTTTCATGTAATAGCAACTGCAGAATGGTAACGCCATTAAAACGGCTGACACGAATTTATCCAGAACACATCATATCCAACTAGTCTGATTTTCTTCTTTGATAGGAGTGAAATGTGACTCAAGCACTTAAGAGAATGGGTTTCCAAATGATCTTGCTACATTATAGGGGTGTTTTGACATAAGTGCAGTGGCATGTAATAGCAACAAGTGCAAAATAGTACACTTAAGGAAGGATAACCTCAAGCATAAGATACAAAATCTGACTAGACAGTGGTCCTGTGAGAAAGTATCCAGGATTTATAGTGGAATGAATTCTGAACATGAGGTAATAAATGATGCTGTTGCCCAGGATATTCCAGGATACAATAACTGGGATGCTAGATGTGGGAAGTGCTCCATAGTGCTGTAGACTGATGAGGGCTCATGTAAAGTTCTGTGTCCAGTTTTAGGGATCGTGCTCTTTCAGGTAATTTTCTGGTGCCTTCTGGACCATTGGTGGTCTGCTGACCACAGACTGAACAACAGGGCCTGGCACCTAAATGTATCTGGGCATGACAGATATGTATGTAAGACTGGGCAGCTCATGGTGTGCGGACCAGGCATTCTTTGCCTTCTTTATATGCTCTGAAAAATATTTTAAAATATGTCTACCAGGATGGGCCTTGCTAAGTCCTTCACCACTGGAAGAGGAAGGAGTGGAGCTCCCAGGGGCTCAGTGCACGGAGCACTCTGCAGTACCACAATGTCTTTTCATCATAAACTGCCTGAGACCAAGGAGAACTGGATGCCACGGTACTCCTAAAAACTCTTGTTATGCATTCATCTGCAATTAACTCCCTTGAGAAATACAGGCCTGAATTTTTCTCTTAGAATGGGAAAAAGGAGGATTTATTGCAATGTCTATTGTGGCACCTAAACTGGACAGTACTCCTGCTGCGATGTCATTAGTACTGAGCAGAGTGGAATAAATGTCTCCCATAACTTTATATAAGGCATTCTGTTTAATACAGGCAGCTGAATGCTTCAGAATGAGAGAGACCCTTTGTTCGCTCCTGCTCCGGTCGAGTCCTGCACGGGGTGAGAGTCTCTTGTTGCCATCATAAACCAGACAATGGCTCATGGCATGACAACAATGTGCTGTTTCGATGGGCTCCTGTGAATTCACTAGGCATGAGCTGCTGCTGATGCTTATGTTGTCCAAAAAAGTCCCAAACCTTAATCTGCCTAAAACCAGTTATCGCCACTTCCCAGCAGCTATTTTGCACCCAGCACTGTCGTGTCCTGCAGCTGGCTCCCAAATACTTTTCAGAGACTGGATTTTATGTCTTCAGGAGTTTTATTTTGGCATTGCTGTTCTGTTTGTCCTTTACTGTTCGTGTTGGTTCAGATGGAAGCTCTCTGGAGAGGAATTTTGGATCTCATTGTGATCAGCCAGATAGACACAACAGAAAACTCTGGTCTACCTTGAACCAGAAATCCTCCAGAGCTGACAGGAAGCATTTCTTGGATGTGTCTGCAGAGCCTCAGCGCAGCTGTGAACTGAATGCAGCGTACCTGCTCATCAACCCCTTCACGTGTGTCTGTCACTAGCGAAGAAGATCGGCGTCTAGTATTCCGCAGGTTCCTGAATGTTAGTTGCTTTGTTTTGTTATTTTAGGGTGAAATAAATGACTACTGTCATCCAGAACTGGAATTCTGTAAAACATACTTCTGTCCCTTTTTATTGATACCTAACACCAAGCCCTGTGAGCATACTCTTTTTATTAACAGTGATGAAGTTGTGCTGACTCTTCACTATCACTCGGTTGCTTTTACTTTTTGCTCTTTTAGACTAGAGTCTAAAAACCTATTTAACCTGGAATGTACCTCTGCCAAAGGCTGGTCTGCTGGGAGGCAGTGCAAACAAATTCATCACTGATGAAACAGGCAGCAGAGCCATCAAATGTAAAGCAGCTACAGCAAGTCTGGCTGAAAGGTTTTGAGAGAGAAAGAGGAAATAAAGAAGTGTTCATCATTTAAGGACTTCTCGAGTATTTCTGACTTCACATTACTTCCTAAGGAGGAATGGGTCTCCTTAGTGGAGGATGAATGCCTGAGGGGGTGAGGCAGATGGGATCACGGTGGAGCCATTAGAAGTGTGGCAAACAATTAGAAAGCATTCACGTTTTCTTGAAAAGCAACACAAAATACTCTGTGTTGCTGGATTGACATGTCATAGCAGTTAGTCTGTGCAAGGAGAAGCTGCCTTCAACATGCATGGAAATGTTCTGAATTTTTCTATACTTCTGAGTGCTGTAGTATTAGAAATCACTGAAACATCTACTCTCTCGCTGCCTTTTAAGCATTGCACTGTTACAGATGTGAAGAGGCTACAGCAGCTTAGAGAAAGCCCAAATGATGTACTCCCACGTATCACGCCTTGTACAGCTTGGTAGTCAGTGTGTGTCTGCTATTTCTTGCCCCAGGTTGTGCTCTGTCCACTCTTGACAACAACCAGGACAAGCTCCTTGGTGCAAAGGTGGAATTTGTTTCAGATGGCACAGCCCAGTGGTAATGCCTCCTCCTTGCTACAGCTTTGGTTCTGGTCTTTTCTGCTGGCAGCATAAGCTTCACCAGAAACTCCAGGGCACCGAGACTCAGCCTAGCAAGAGGGTTTTGTTTTGCACGAGGAGGTATATGCATTCAAACTCAAAGCAGATTGTTTTATGCAGTGTCAAATTCTGTGCAGATGGAACACGATATGATATGTTGAAGTGGGATATATAGCATATGGCCATAATTCAGGGAAACACATTTCTCCAGCTGGATACCTGCTATTGAGTTGGAAAACATGTGTCCTGCATTCTGGTAGGCTTCTACCGGAACAGTGAGAGGACATAAAAGACAGGTCATTCCTGGTATTGAGTATCAGCTAGTACTTCCATCTATCTCTATGGCTTTATAGTGCTGTTCAAAATTAAGCCTCCTGTTGTCACAACAGGCAAAGTACAACCGCAAAAAACGCTATTGCTGAGCTCTGCACCCCCAACTACACGTTGAGAAGCCAACACGTGCAAACAGGCTGGAGTGCTTTGCACAGCTGCGGCTTTGGGCTGGCATGCCCATGCCTTCTCCATTCCCATCCCTGGGGGATATGAAGCCCATGCTGCCTCCGGATGCAGCGCTTCTTTCAGCCCCTAACTCATGGGCTCTGGTGATTCTTCAGGCTGCAGCACCCACCCTCAGCCCATGTCTTCCTCAGCCTTGCTGGAACGCTGTGGTGAGCAGCCGGATGGGAGCGATGGGTGTCTTTGGGCAGAGGGACTGCGGTTGCCTGGCTCCCATATGGCCTCGTAAGGTGCAGGCATCATTTTGCTGCATCCCTAGGCTGGCGAAAGCCGAGCTGTACATGGCAGACCTATTCCTCAAGGAAAACGGGCCCACAGGGAGGTGAGCTGTAAGTGACTTAAGCTGTATTAATCATCAACTTATGCCTCCTGCCAGGCAGAGGTAAGCTGTGCGTGCAGTTTCTTCTGTGGTTCAACTGCTAAATACCTCGTGGTCAGAGTCATGAGTAATTACCTGCCTCAGCCTACTTTTAAATAATGAAGCAAGTATAAACCATTGCCCGGGAGTGATCCATCCTTTTCAAGGCTGCCGTTCCCTGCCTGCTGATCACCCGCTCTGCTCCCTTGCAACCCGTCCAGGCTCTAACATTGCTCCACTCCATCCCAGCCAAGCACAGCCAGTAAATAACCATCCCTCTCTGCTCGGGCTAACAACCCTCCCCTCTCATACCCTCTCCTCTGCTTTTCCTTTTGCAGACTCTGTTCCTTTTGTGCTTAGCTTTGTTGCAAGACCTTGTGCAGCTCCTTACCAGGCTGGAAGTTGTGTTTTCTCAGGGCACAGTCCCTCAGCCCCCTCGGAGATGATGGCATCTGCTTGTTCCTCCAGCCTCTCCCTCTCCCAGTTGTGTTTTTTTCCATGTTAGTCACCCCTTCCTACTCCCAGATCCCGAATCTCTCATCACTTTTATAGCTACAGAAATGGCATTTTGTTCAGGAGCAATGTACCTTTGAAATCCTGCTAGTTCAGTTCACCTCTCCCCCAGCACTAACCCGGGAAAATGATTGTGAAGGTAGAGGCTGTCTCTGGTGTGTAAAAAATCTGTTTTCCCCAGTGCCTTTTTTGCTTTCTCATTTTTGCATAAAAGTAGCTAAATTTTTTGTGATGCAAAGCTTGTCCCTCCCACTGGAAAACACAGATTTCTAAGAAGAACAAAAGAGATTTTTCTGTGGGAAAAATATAACTGAAAAAAATTCACTGTTGGTGTTAAAGAAGCTTTTGCAAGGATGGAGGTAAAACCCCACTTTGTGTGACTTTTCATCTCTGTCTTCTCCATTTCTTTCAATACCAAACACTAAGCAAAATAAGAGAAGACGAAGCCCTAAAGATTTGAAGTTATTCTTTATAAACAAAGTGAGCATTTTCATTTTGTTAAAAACTCAGCCACCCACCAACACCTCTCACCCTAGTGCGTTGGGTTATTTTTTTTGCAAAATCTGCATCTGTCGCCCTCCGCAGCAGAAGGGATGCTCAGTAACCCAGTGGTCTCAGCGCTGCAGGAACCAGATACAGGTGAATGTGCTGGTCCCTGATGCACCTTGGGTCTTCCTGGGAAGCGACAGTGGCCCTGGGAGCAGGGACTGCGCCTTCCTGGCACGGCTGAGCGATAAACCCTGGTTCCGCGCTCGGACACGCTGGCTTTTCCCGAGCGCGCTGATGGCTCCTGCTTGACCTAACCTGACACGACTTGCACGGCGTGACCCATCCTTTGTTTTCACAAATTCAAAGAGATTCCTCCTAGAAGGCTGTGGGAAATGAAGAAATATGTATGTGACCTGAGGGCAGGCATAGGTGGCTCCATGGTGGAAACCTCTGAGTAGCTCAGCATCTCCCTCTCGCAGATAGCCTGCGATGCACCTCGACGCAGCAGATACTATAATTGCACTGAATATTTCTTAGAGGTTTTTTCATGCTGTAGTAAGGGCTGAAAACAGGAAAACAAAGACAGACATTGTCCTGCGTGGAGAGCGTGGAAATTACAACACGTTTTCTGTCATTACACGTTGCAATTGGGGACAGATTCAATGAGGTTACATTCCTGTCCCCTTTGTGCACAAGAACGGCAAAGTTTGGGTTCTGCAGGCAGCAAAACCATTAGATTTCAAAATGACAATGTTATTGACAATGTAAAATTGAAAAAAAAAAGGCAAAAAAAGAGGAGGTAGAAAGCAAGTTGAGGAGTTCTCGTGCTTTGGATTTGCTGTTATTTGTGCTGGGGGGAGGGAGGGTATTATGCCACTTCTGTGAGCAGCAGTGGCTCAGCAGCACAGCCCCAGTTCTGGATATTTGTGGTCAAATCAAAAGGCAAAAGCAGTGGTGGTGCTCGGAGGTGTGTGAGCGACGGGGCTGCTCATAAGCACCGAGTGAGCAGAGAAGGCACAGCATTTGTCATTAGGTGTATCGAACTCTCTGCTTCTGTTTTTGGCTCAGATACGCCCCTGGGTGATGCCCTAGGGTCTCGGCAGGGGCCCTAGGGTAGCTGGTGGAGGTGGCCATGGCTGTCCAGTGTGTCTAGTTACTGTGAGACACTCTTGCTCCGGTGGAGGGGTCCAAAGAACTCCTTGATACGTCCCTTTTCTGGCCCTCCCCAGTCCCCTGACTGTACAGAGGATCTCTCTCCTGCCCATTCGGGGTGGGGAGAAGCTTGCAGCTATGCACAATCCTCAGCAACCGAGACCAGGCACAAAAGCAATTTTAGCATCCTTCACTTTTGAGTCCCCAGTTTGAAATATATTTTTAAAAATACTTGATTTTTAGTAGCTCTGATGCTCAGAACATTTTGTGTATCACGCTCCCTTAAAACCGGATGTCCCAAAAAATCAACCAGCAACAACTGGGATTGGATTTGTTCTTTAGGGTTAATGAAGTTAAAAGATCTAAGCAATTTTAACCTTTCAGCCCCAATCATGAAACCTTTCACCTGGAGGAGGGTTCCCGGGAGGTGAAACACGTGGTTGTGGTGAGGGCCAGCAGACAAGTCTTGTCTGAAGGTCTGTGCAAGGCACAACTAGTGGCAAGTCTTCCTGTGGCTCACTGTTGGAGGGGGTCATGTCACCTGTGCTGGGCAGGGAAATAAGTGTGGTGCTTGGAGAAAACGTGTTGTGTTGACCTGGTGAGGAAGCAGAAGCTTTGATTTGCCTAATCCTCATGGTGGAATAGTGCTCAGCAGTGTTTTGACAGGGAGAAGAGCTGCTTGTATAGAGAGGGAGGAGGATCTGGAATTAGGGCATGTAGATGCTGTAGGAAAGCCCTGGTCAATACCTTGGGATGATGGAGCTGGATATCAATTCCTACCAAAAATGGGCTGTGACTAAGCTCTTGGAAGAAAATAGTATTGCTCTTTAATGATAGACAAAGTACATTCATGTGAAGAGTTGACATTTAAGCCAAACTTTGGAGAGCTCTGTCTCTCCTGAGCCATGTGTTTGTGATAAGTAAATAAAGGCCTACAGTAACTCTGCAGACCTAAATATTTGGCTGACTGTGTATTTCACAGAAGTTCCCCTGATTTTGAAAGGTCACACAAATGTAACAGCTTGGCGCAGATGTGAAAAGCAAAGAGCCTCCCCGGAGTGCTGCGGAGCAGCAAGCCACCAGTCACCTTCGGATGCCACAGCCATTGCTCATCTGTTTGTTAGGTGGGCTGCACGCAGGAATTATCTCTATGGAGTTAGGAAGTCTGGGCCAATACATGCTTCTGTACCATTTGTAAGCTGTCAGGGGAAAAAAAAACCCAGATCTTTTTCATCTCCAAACCCTTCCTCACTGAAGGAGTGGTCCAGAAGGAATCTGAGGCAAGGGACCTGATGCTGGCTGTGAACCTTGTATAGAGGTGGTGTTTTTCATGCAATGCACCTGAGAACTTGCCATAAAAGCCTGTTTAACCAGTCTCAAAGGAATGGGCTGGGGTGTGGGGTGCCCTTCTGGGCACAGCAGGTGGTGGTGCCCTCATGGTGAGGCTGTGGTCAGCCTCCAGTGTGTGGAGGCTGGAGCACTCACGGCTCCTCACTAATTCTCAGGTACGAGACCTCCAATGCTGCAAAAGCTACTTGATGCTTATGTCTGCTTATATAAAGCACCTTGCTATTTGGCTTGCCTGAGCAGTGGAGGGTGGTTGTGGTGCCAGGGGATCCTTTGTGTTGCTGGAACAAGCTGTGTACCAGCCCCTGGTGTGCTTGTGGAAAAGGCAGTGGCAATGCACCTCCTACCAACACCCCACGGAGCCCACGGTGCTCGGCAAAAATTACCAGCCAAGTGACAGCAGCCACTTGAGATGACACGGAAAGCTGCGGTGTCCTGCAAAAGCCCCAGAAAGAGGGAGACTGCTGGGCCTTGGCTCTCCCATCCCAGCATCTGGTGGTTTCATGTGGGCAGTGACCTGTGGGGTAGCAGCACCCTCTTCGCTGCTGAGCTTCAAGAGAGATGGCCCCTGAGCAGGGCTGCCAGACTCCCTTGTACCTGCAGGGCTGGTTCTTCGATCCCGCACACTGGGGTGTAGAATTATAATGATCTTCCGGGGATGATATCTGTGCAAGACCACATGGATTAAACTTCTGCTTTCCCAAAGGAGTGAGAGGTGAAAACTATCCCCTTATTTCCTTACCGAGGTAGCTGTCTGAGTGGGTGAGTCACTGACAATTAGGATGCAATTGTGGTGTGATCATCTTTCTTGTATTTACCCTGGCACGTGAAGTCAGACAAAATGTCAGAGTGCAAAAGCAAGGCAAAGATAGGGAGCTACTGAAGCTGATGTCCAGCTTAATATAACAGTTTGAGAGAAGAAACTGGGAGATCTCACGCATGGTCTCTGTTGGCCTGAATCCACAGCTGCTTGATTTACTGCAGCTGAGGATCTGGCTCTAAACCTTTTTCTTCCCACATAGATGTAGCTGTAGTCAAGCCCATTGGTACATGTCTGTGCAGATGAACCTTCTGTGTAAAAGCCAACAGAGAGAAAATGGGGAAGTAAAATTCTAACCCCTGCCTCTAGCCCAAAGTGCACCAAGGTGGTCTGGATGGTCCCCTCTCAATAGCCGCAGGACATGATCTAGACTCTGTGCTGCTCCTCCTCTGAGTATTTTCCTTCCTGTCCCCTTGAAAATCGCCCCCCAGCACCCCTTCCGAGCTACTGCCTCTCAAACTCTGCTCCAGCAGCAGCTCCTCCCCTCACCCTGGCAGCAGCAAGCTGTCTTTGGGGATGGAAGGCTGCATTCCCCTTAGCAGAGTAGCTCCTTCTGCCTTCTTTGGTCTTTGGTGTGCTCCTCAAACAGTCTCTTGTGCTGGCACTGGAGCCTGGATGGAAGTGTTCTGCATGTGGCTTTCACACACAGTCTGCTCATGAGACCACATCCACCTGCCTCAACCTCAGATCAGTTTCTGTGCAGTCTCTAGTTTCAGGTTTGCATGGGAAGACCATGACCCTATCTGGTGTAAAAAGGTGGTTTAGAAGACATTTCTTCTACAGAGGGTGGGAATCGGAGACATGAGAATATTTGTGAAGGTTGCAGGAGTAGCTCAGATCTGGGCTGAGAATCTAAGGATTTGGGGCCCTGAAGTCACCAAAGAGGTCACTTCTGTTGGGTAGATCTGGATGGAAGAGGCTGCGTGCATTTGGGGCACCAGTTGTCAAACAGACAGGTTGTCTCCCAGCTTGCAGGGCAAGAGAAACCCGGCTTTCTGGAGACAGAGCTACGCAGGGTACCAAGCACCTGGTGGGACTCCCGGTGCTGGATGTCCTCTGTCCAGCCCTGAGTCTGCACCCAGTATTGCCACCACAGGCTGCAGTTTCAGTGGGAAGTCTCATCCTTTTTCCAAGAAGGGCGTTGCCGGTTTACAGTGGCCATCACAATACACTTTGGGCTCTACTATCTCTGTGCAGTGCAGTAGCTGGCAGCATATACATATTTTTTACTTCCCTGCAATGGCTTTGGCTCTGCATGAGTTTAGAAGAGCCACAGGTTTTCTTACAAGTGTCTTCCAACTGATAGTCCTCAAAATTTCTTGCCATGTGCTTTTCTCTTTGCTGCCCACCATTTAAATCTGCCCTTAGCCTTACTAATATCTGTTGTGCATTCCACCTGCTGTACACCATAATCCTTCCAGCGGCATAATGTGTAGGAAGTAGCCATGTAACCATGCTTTCTCTTTTCCTCCTGAATCTCAAGAGATGGATTCCTTCTGTGTCTCAGCTATGTGGGGGTAAGTTGCCTCCTTGTGGTCTATGGGAACTGAAATGCCCTTATTTCCAATTTTTAGGTCTCTTCCTTTGGAAAACCTCAAATAAGAGCACAGTGATGCCACAGTTCTCTGCTTTTGGCATGGGCCACCTCTGGGGTCCAGAGTGGACAGCTGGCTTAAAGAGCAGTAATTTCTGTCTCCAATGGAGATCTCACACATTAGCGCTGGGAGGACCTTGATACGGGCCATCCAGTATTGGACATTCCGTGTGCTGGGGGAAGGGAACGCTAACATCTCTAGTTTTGTATCGTGTGTAATATTGCAAGCACACTGCAGTGATTCCCAGATAAAAAAGAAAAAAACAGCCTAGCAGTGTTTTCGCAAACATTCTCCTTTCATTCATTCTGAGTTTTGCTTGTGTAGGCAGAAAAAGGTACAAAATTTGTTGAGCTGATTTCTATCACCCTGCATGATGGAGCCTTCTGCCTTCCTTTCCCTTCCGTGTAGTCAGCGACTTGATCCCGTGAAAGCATCAAGCCTCATTCATCACGCTGTGTAAGGCACTATAAAACACATCTCACCGGCTCCTCCTGGTACTAACTACTTTTTTTATCAGCAAAACAAAGTTTTTTTGCTCACCTCCTGGCTATCCCTCCTTGGGGTAGAATCACACTGGAGTTTTACCTAGTGACAGAAGTTGGATGCTTCCTGCTTTTAATGTTTATTTAGTAAAACATTTTACATTCCTGGAGAGATACCAGTCTGTCATTAATGGATTCTTGGCTCGATGCCAGCAGCTAATAGTTTTATTGGTCCTCCCAGAACAGCTATGCGATTTGGGTAACTGCGCTGAGCTGCGCCTTCCTCGTCTTTAATTCTGAGCAAAAAAAGCACGCCGAAGGAGGGACGGCCAGTGAAGGTCTCGAGCCGCTTGCCAGGAGCCACGTTATAGCCCTCAAAGACTTGGTAGGGCAGAGTCCCTCGTCCTCGGGAGGCTGCAGGCAGAGCTCTGTAACTGCAGGAGCAGGAGCCGGACTCGCAGCACGAGTGAGTCTTGTTCAATCTCATTTTCCATCGGTAATTAAGATCGAGCCACTTCTTTCTTAGAGCCTCTTCCTCCATTAGTCTCTGTGACAAGAGGAAAGGTGGGAGCATCATTATTTTTAAATGGGGGCTTGCATCTGTCTTTCAGCTGGAGAAGTCAGGGTGTTACATACGTACATATGCATTTCAAGGGTATGATGTAGCTGGAGAAAAATGAGCGCTTTGGAGCTACAGGTCAAGTTTATTTAACACCACAATGTTTTAAAATGGGGTGATGCCATTTCAATTAAATGTCCCAGAATGTTTTGCAAGGTAATCATTTAAGAGACTTTTCAGAACTACTTTTGCAAATCAGGCATGTCTTGCATAAAACACCCTGGCAATAAAATAGTATGTGTTGGAAAAACGAAGCTGGGGGCTTTACTAGAAATGGGGGAAGCAGTAATATTCTTTTCAGGACAGCCTGGTTTGTAACAACATGATATTACGTACGTCAGCATTACAGCCTGCCCCGTATTCCTTTTGCAACTTTTGCATCTTGCTTCTCTCACAGCAGCCTCATGATACAATCGTAAGGGACAACGAGAAGATGGGAAAAAGCAAAGAATAAGAGAGAATTTGCATTTCTAGTGCTCACTCAAATCTACCTGCAACTCTCTCCCTTCCATCTGCAACATCTCCATTCCTGCTCTCTGTTTCCCACTCATCAAATTCAGCTCCGTGGGATCGGCGGAGACCCACAGCTGGACTTTACAGCAGATACTTGTATGGGCCAGACAAAGAGAGAAAGGGCACTTGAAACTTGACTGCTATCTAGTTCTCCTGGTTTGCACCCTCTGGATTTGTAAAATTGTGAGATTTCTTTTTGCTGTTGAAAGTTTTGCAAAGGATTTTTTCCCCCAGAACTGTTGGTTATTTGGTCCTTTTCTGTAAAGAAATATTTGAAGAAGCTGTGGTACATTGGTGTCTCATTCTGTTTCTAGCAAGAATGGAGGCTGGAGGAAGGGAGTTTCCAAAGTGAGTGTCATATTCTGATCTCTTTTACAGAAGGGTAAATCCAGAATGGTTCAGTGCAGTTACTTTAGATTTATGCTTGCATAAATAAGATAAGAATTTGGCTCTGGGAATCTCTGTAGCTCCCCATTTGCTCATCTAACAGCTGGCAGTTCGCTTCTTGCTATTTCTCTTGCTTTCTGGGCTGATTTGTCTTGCCTGGTGCTCAAGTCAGGGCAAATGAGCTTGGGAGTTAGTTGAACGAGCAAATGTGTTTTGCACAACACACAGCTATGAATGGCTCAAGATCCTTCACATGACCGTACATATTTCAGATTTCCCAAAGGCCAGAAATTAATGGCTAGTAAATGGATAGAAGTATTACTTCACACAGTATGTAGTCAACTTATGGAATTTGGTACTACAGGAGGTCACTGATCCAAACAACGGGTCAGGATTTGAAAAATGGCTGGATAATTTCATGTCAATTAATTACACTTGGAGCCGGGCAAGCAAAGATTGAGGTAAGTAGACCTCTTGCACCAGCATACACACGAACTCCCCTGAAGGGACTGGGGAAGAATTTTCCCCTTGCACTTAGCTGTACCCAACTGTCCCACTGCTCCACGGTGGGAAGCAACAGGAGGGAGCAGGTGAAGCTGAGGTTTGCAGGGTTGTGTCTGCTGCAAAACCTCAGATCCCAACACCTCCTGACTTTGAAGGAGTTAAGATCTAGATCAAGAGCCAAGCCAGGACCTGAATTGTCTCCACCTGCTTTTGGTGCTGGTTGAGTGTCATTGTGTGCTGGGACAGGTATGCACATGCCGGCAGACACACATGGAGAACAAGGGAGACACTCACACATGTAAGAAACGGGATTCACTACTGGCTGTGTTTATAAATAAAGTCACACAACAAAATCCCTTCTGAATCATTTTAGAAAATGGGTAGCACAGCCTTAAACCCTGAGTCTCTATTTAAGCATTTAGATGTGCACTCTAACCTCTCTTGGGAGTTTCCTAGGGAAGGCACCAACCATCTCGGCGCAGTTTCACAACTGAAGGTGTCTAGTGCCGTTTGAGAGCTCCTGAGACACCCCGACATCAGTTGATGGGGAGAGGGTTTATGGGAGACTCTGCTCTCCAGCTGCTGGGGCCCAGGGTGAGGATGGCTGGGCCATCTCAAATAGCCCTAAACACCAACACTGAGACAATTAGATCCTACTTACTGTGTGGAAAAGTGAACACACATCCTATTCAGCATTTCTGAATAGGTCCAACCGGGAGCGCAGACGTGCCTTCAGAAGCGCTACTGTTTGCAAACTTGCCTTTCTACGAAAGTTGGTTGAATCACACAGCAAAGGAGAAAGCTTATGAGGATTCCCACTTCCAGTGAAAGACATGAGCACTGAGAAGGTATTTCAGTGAAGGCAGCAGTGCACCACAGGTAGGTGTGATTTGGAGTCCCTGGAGGCAGCATAATCCTGGATTCTTGTTTTGCAATGTCATTTTCTGTGGAGGTCCTTAGAGAGGAGAAATCTCACCATCTTCAGGAAAAGCTGCAGGCAATTATATTTCGTAGAAAAAAAATAGATAAGTTGCACAGCAGAGGTGCATGACTTTGGCAGCAGTGCATGGAGGGAGCTTGAGGACTGCACAGCGTTGTGTATCACTGGATTTTGGTCCGTGATACATACACAGAGTTGTTATTTTTTATTACTGACTGCTCTGACTGCATTAAACACCTGAACAACAAAGACTTCATGGTTTCCTGTCACAGCCGGAAAAGTGATGTCAGTGGGAAATCTGTCTCTAGCTCCTCTCAAACCAACGGCTTTGCCTTTGAGATGGCCAGAGGAATTTGAGCGGGTCTGCTGAGCAGTTGCAGTGTTTTGATCTGGCCAGATCCAGACCAGAAAAACACCCCTCTTCACACACAGAAGGTCTTCCAAAGAGGTTTGTGCAAATGGCAGATCTCTCACTTGACTTAGAGGAACTGTGACTTGGTAGGTTTATAGAGAAAATCCTCGCTTTTCTGTCGGGAAGCTTGTTAGGAGAGTGGATCACCACACGGTAACTATCATTTCTGAGCAAGCTCTGCCCTTACCTTCTGTAGGTTCAGCTGAAGATGAGTCTGCAAACAACCTCAGCATTTCTGGTACTCCTTTGAACTGTTGATCAAAGAAGTCATGACATTTCTGCTTCGCTCAGTACAGCCAGGGACAACAGAACACTCTGAGCTGATCTTTTTGGCAAGTAGGAAAACTCTTTCTGCTGAAGCTGCCCGTGATGAAGCTTGCAGCTGCGGTGAATAATCTCTGGATTCCCAATCCCTTGCAGATGCAGACACAGGCCTCATCCCCTCTGTAAGCAACAACCTCTGTTTTCCTCTGCTCCTTTGTCAACTGTGATCAGAGACCTGCCAGCAGCTGCAATGTGCTCATAAAAAAAGCAAAGGTCTCTGCTCACCTCCGTCCCCCAAGCAGCTGCTCACAAATGTCCTGCTCTTTACTGTGTTCAATATATTGAAGTACCTGCAAGTAACGTTTCATCAGCTGCTGGGAATCCAGAGTGGCTTCAGCTGGTGGGGCTTGGAGTCCCATGGTGGCAGCACGTGGCCAATGAACCATCCTCCTGGCCTTGCAGCGCTTGGACTGGAGACCGGGAGCTGCACCAGCAGGCAGATCCACTTGGATCCTAAGAGGTTCTCACACACATTCAATTGATTTCAGACATCCAGAGATTCCCCTGGTGTCTCTCCTGTGTTCATGATCTCTCCTCCCAGAGAGGTACTAAAGTGGAGATGGTACCCATGGACAGACAGGCGTGTCTCCAATGAGCTCATCTAAAGAACTCACCAGAATAAAGCATTTGCTGTCCAGCTGAACAAGGCTTTTAATAAAAAATGCTTTGCAGAGTGGTCAAAAAATGTCACTGTGGAACATTCTGCTAAAGCACAACGGTACCTAGATGAAGCTGCTGAGTAAGTTTCTCACATCCAGAAGGAATTTCACCTTTCCTTGGAGAGAGCCTGGGCTATCAGAGACTGAGATTCAAGTCCCTCAGCCAAACGAGAGAGTCCGGGTCACCCTGTGGGGTGACCAGATGTCTTGTGAGTCTGTTTTTTCATGAAAACTTTATGGAGAAGGTTCTATTTTGATCTCATTCTACAGAGAAATGAAGTATGTTAAGCTTCGTGTTTCACATGAAGTAGAGTCCTGGTTTTCTGAACAGGCCTGGCTAACAGTGAGTAATAAGACTGAACTTCAGGGATACTATATTCCCCTGCATATTTTGGACATTTTGCAAGTTTTTAATTAATATTTTATAGATCTAGAAACACAGGTGAGTCTCATAACATTTTTTCTTATCCAGTCATAAAGAATACATTATTTGTATATAAATAATATATGCATGTGTATGTGTATGGGTGTGTAGGCATTTAAGTAAAAAATGATACATGCAAAAGTGGTCAACAACAGATAATATTTAAATGACTGTGTCTTACTTCAAGTTAGCCTTGAGTTACAATTAGACATTATACACTTGTTCTAAAGCAGGGACAGGGCAACCTTTAACTTGTTCAGTGCTAAATAACCTTTCAGACACACGTTCTTTATTAACAAAAACATGAAAAAGCAAGAGCTTCTGCGACTGTGTGTGCTGGTGTACAGACACACGGTGTCTGGTCATAGCCTTTGGTTTCCTTACCTCTTCTAAAGCCACTGGGCCAAATCTTCTGACCTTGCCATGTGGGCTTGCTGCAAGATGCTGGTAACAGTGTAGATAAGCAGTAGATATTGCAACCTCCAAGGTCTCATCTGTGCAGTGTGGTGGGGCTGGGGAAGTAACGGTTCTCCATTATGGTTGGACTCACTGATCTTAAGGGTCTTTTCCAACCCAAATGATTCTATCATTCTATGATCATACCCTTGGTGGTGCAGAAGTACTGCTGAAGCAAGAAGAGCAAGGGAAGCTTGCTGTTGGCGGAAAGCGTGGCTAAAGGACCATGCTTTGGCCCAGCAGACCTGGATGCATAGAACTGAAAAGACAGCCTAGAGCACTGTTGTTGTACCAAGCTGTGCCCAGCTAAACCAGACAACTTGGAACTTCAACTGATTTACCCATCCTAATAATTTCTGACCAAGTATAATTACAACAGGATTTTCTTTCTTGAGTTGTGTTAGCACTTGGCATAACCATGCTGTGTGTATCAGTGTCCCTGCAGAGCTACTGATAACCCCACATTAGCCAGTCATTACAGCTAACCCTAGGAGGGGGCTAGTTCATCATCGGTTACAGTCTCTCT
Source organism: Rhynochetos jubatus (assembly GCA_027574665.1). Taxonomy (NCBI): domain Eukaryota; kingdom Metazoa; phylum Chordata; class Aves; order Eurypygiformes; family Rhynochetidae; genus Rhynochetos; species Rhynochetos jubatus. Next base: position 25,394,729 of record CM050648.1, read on the forward strand.
GGGGTCTGCTGCAAAGAGTTGTCATTCTCATCACCTTCCTCCTCTGGGTTTGCCAGGAGCTGTGTATGACCTCCGAGGGCTTCAAAACGTGATTCATTTGTGTTACTGAATGTCCATTCCTCTGGGCAGTGATTAAATTGCCTTTGATGTGGGTCACCGTGGAAGGATGAAGGCTGCATGATGTCACCAGTTTCCCTCGGTCCCTGTGACGGACCCGTGCAGCGCTGCCAATGTCAATATTGAGTAGTGGTGCTGGCTGGCTGCGAGAAGTGCCGTGCTGAGTCCTTCCAACCCTGCAGGAACCACTGGGGTTTATCAGCCTGCTCGGCTGCTACAGGCAAAACGTTTCACAGGCCCCTGCCGAGAAGCAATGCAGGCGACTGTCCTGTAAGTCAGTGCGGAGCTGAGCTATAGCTTCTACTTTAAAATAAATATTTCTGCAGAGCTTTTTATTGTTCCTCTTGGTCTCTGCTCTGGGTCTGTATGTGTGAGCCTGTGTGGGTGGAAGAGGGGTGTTTAAGATCTGTATGCGTCTGATGCTGTTCCTCTGGTATTCTTGCAGCCATGCAAAAATCAGTGCCTTGTTACTGATGGCTCAGAATAACCACAGAAAGAAAAGAAAAATTTGGTTCCAACTGGTCAAAAGCAGTCAGCTTTTGGTTTCCCAGGACAGTAGCAATCTTTTGGGAGAGTAGGAACAGGGCAGAGGGTAAAGCAAAAATGTAGATACTGTAAAAACTGTGAACACTGGGCTGTGGGAATATATTTACCCTTGAAAGGCTTGAAAAAAGGTTGCTGGGAAGCAGAGGGTCCGAAACTGGTCCCTAACTGACCCCAAAGCACTTCAAAGAAGCTGTCTAAAGCTAATGTCAGTGGATGCTGTTATCTCTGATACGGGCCCCTACAGATGCTGTGGGGCAGGTGTCTTTTAGACCCAGTGGAAGCCAGTGCCTTGACAGAATCCAGAGCTGCTGCTGCTGCCTGGACCTTTGCAAGTATGAATATATCAGGCTGAGGAGAAGGACGTGTTGAGTTCAGGAGCTAAAGCAAAAAGTGTAGTAGTCGGGAGGTAAAAGGTGAAGATGGCATGAGAAGATGTGCTCTTACCTTTTAGGGGTGGTGAGGGGGACAAGTGTAGGACATGGATTGGGGTCTCACCTTGGTGGGAGGCAGTAGGAGGATGGTGAGGACGGTGCCTAGTTTGGGGCACCATGAACACAGCCTAGGTGAGGAATTATGAGTCGACGCTGCTGCCCAAGACAGACCCAAGCAAGCCCAGACTGTACTGCAGGTTGTGAGAAGGAGCAGCATTAACCCTTGAGAGTGGTGGGCACAGAGTGACCCAGAAGAACTGGCTTGGTGTGGAAGGTGCCTATGTTATCTTGTTTCCTGACAGTCTGCTCCCAAGAAGCAAGCCTTGTCCCCATTGCATCCCTCCCAAGCTGTGCTTCAGGACTAGCTGGACCCACACTGCCCAAACATAGCCTGCAACTGCAAAGAGTGGGAAAAAAGATTTCCCTGAAAGCTGTCATGGAGACCACAAACAACAATTGGTGAATTTATCCTCATACCTCCTCTCCTTTATATTGCCATCCCTTCTTTCACTTCTGGCCACAGATTATTTCCATTTCAGGGACCCAAGAACTTCAGAAAGGAAGCAGGGAGTAGAAACTCTGACAGGATGGCTGAGAAAAAGCAGTGAGATTGCTGCTACCTTTGGGTAATAGTACCCCCCAGTTCTCCCTTTTTGTTGTGGCAGGAAAGAGGGCTTGTTGGATACAGATGTTTGATGGAAAAGGTAGTGCCCACCCAGGGATGTTTCCTAGGCTTACTCATAACACAAGACAACATGAATAATCATCTAGTTTACTTGTAAGAAATGGTATATGGCATATACCTTATGTGTATACCATAGGAATATAACAAGCAAAACAAGGAAACCCATTGATGGAACTGTGGAGAGCAGGCAGGGGTAGTGGGAGTGAAGCTGTGTGGGCAGAGAGCTTTCACTGGAGACAGGTAACCAGTGACTGGGTGTTACCTGTGGTAGAACCATGACATGAAAAATGAAGCCAAATCATCAGAAAATAAGGCAAAAAGGACAGTGTTCAGCTAAAGAGAGCCAGAGGGATGTGTTTGTAATGTGATCCTGGGAGAGACCAGAGTGGAGTACTGCCTGGGAATGGGGGATGGAAATAGCTAAGGAATCGTATCTTGCTACTTTGAGCCCAAACATGTTTGTAGAACATTTTCTCTTTTTTTTTAATTTTTGTAACGGAGTGGGATCACATCAGTGACACCCCTGATTCTGCCATCTACTTTTCTGAACAGAAACGAGCAGGAGAACTCCCAGTGCTGGGTTGGGAAGCACAAGCCAAGTCAGGCAGAAAAACAGCCCTGACAAAGGGCTTGTGAGCTGATGGTCTCATTGAACTGGGAAGAACTGAATGATGGACATACCAAAATGGCCTGACTGGAGTTAGGAAAAGACCTGAAGAAATCACAAACAAGATATAAAACAAGACCCATGGATTTTGCGGTAGGAATTAAGAGTTGAAGCAGGTGGAGACTTCAGAGAAGGAATTAAAAGAGGACATAAAATGAGCTGAAGGCTTTGCAAAAAAAATGAGAATAGTGTCTAGAAGTTTCCCAAAAAGGCAAAGGGACAAATCTTAGATAAGGAAATTGTTGAAGGCAGCACCTACAGAACATTACTCCCGCTTTGGGAAGCCACCCAGTTGCATAATTTTTTAGTAGTTTTGCTGAGGTTCTTGGTAGCCTGATATAATTGACAGGACGTTTTCCACTAAAAGGAAGGAGCACAAGCAGCTTATAACTCAGTGAAACTTGTGACTGGTTTGAAACTTGTCAGTAGAAACAGACTGAAGTGAGAACTCCAGAGGGTGCATTATGGCTCTTAGAAGGACACTGGAGGTCACAGTGGTCATTTAGTACTTGAATTTTACTGGCATAAATAGGATGGTTTTTAGCACTTTCTTAGCTTACTTAGTAACCTAGAGCCCTGAGGAGACAGCTTGCCTAGCTCCAGTGATACCAAAAAAAGAGTATCACTAAGAAGGGAGATGCCACACTTGCTGAAGCAAAAATCATCCTTGGGTGTTTTCGTAGATTAGATCAAATTCAAATCCCCAAGTTCATGGCTGAGAGTATGAACAAAAAGGGCAGTTTGAGCTGGCTTTCAAGTGACCAGCCAGTGACTCAGACCTACTGGTGTATAAAAGGCTCGAGTAGGCTCTACAGAGCCGCTTTGCAATGCAGGAAGCCTGTGGTTAGGACAACACTTGCCATGATGGTCTGCAACTATACATGCTGCTTGGAGGCTGTGTGGGAAAGCGGCGGTGCTGCAGGGTTGTAGCTGTGCACAGCCCTGGGCACCAGGTCATTCTGGTGCCTGCTCTCTGAGCTCTAGTCATGGGCACCAGAGCAAGGAATTGGTGTATACACAAGTGCATAAAAAGGCAAGGATGCCTCTTCTCTTCCCATGATGTGCAGAACAGCAGGTACTCCTGCCCAGGGAAAATGGGCTTTCAGGGCTGTTGCCTCACAGTAGAGGACTTAGCAGATGGTGTGGACTAGAGCTGGAACATTGAATTAGAGGGAGGAGGCACAGAGCAGGAATACGGTGTCTGAGGGCCACTTGGAGGCACAGTCAGAGTCACAGTATGACAAAATAACTGATGCTGGCAGGCAGCTCTGGAGATCGTCTGGTCCAACCCCTGCTCAAGCAAGGTCAGCTGCAGCAGGTTGCCCAGGTCCCTGCCCAGTGAGTCTTTCAGTATCTCCACAACCTCTCTGGTTAGCCTGTGCCACCGTTTGACCACCCTCACCATAAAAATGTTTTTCTCTCATGTTTAAGTGGGATTTACTGTGTTTCAATTTGTGGGGTCAATCCACAGTGTCTGGGAGGCTATCATAGGAATTAGCAGGTTGGTGACTACAGGAGAGGGGCAAGGGAAGGGGCAAGGGGCTGCCTGATGAGTGGGAAGCCTTCCTGTGACCTGCAACCCTCAGCCCCAGGACAATTTGGTGTGGTGACGTGAAGATTGACTTTCTCTTCAGATTTGGCAAGACTTTTTCAGAAGGACACCACCAGACACAGACCCTTCAGTGGTAGAAGAGCAGTTGTCAAGAGCAGGAGGGGTTGTAGGGGAGGATAGTCCCACCACAGCCCTATCATCGCTCAGGCAGGATGGACACCTGCTTTGCTCCCTGCAGCCCCTCTCCGCATCCAGCTGATGCAGGTGCTGATGGTGGGATGTGGAGGATACTTCTACCACGCTGGGTGTGTATGTGGGATCTGAGAGGGAATGGCTGGGGATGGCTGAGATTTTCATGCAGAAATTACTTATCTCCTTTTCCCAAAACGTTCCTGGGTCATCTGCACTGAGTCACCTCTCTTCAGGTTCTGGACTCAAAAATAAAAACAGTGGAAAAAAAAAAGGAAAAGAATTCCTGATGGTGACAGCGCAACCTTAGATGTTAAAATCAGCTCTCCTTTGTGGGTAGGAGCTCATTTATACACATGATTTATGCCTGCTGGAATGAGAGAGGGACAGACTTAACAAATGACAGGTTTTGAATGGTTGCAAGGTAATGTTATTAATGTCTGCTGACTTGGTGCCCTGCCCAACTTTGAACTTCTTTCAATTGCATGGGGCTGAACAAGAGCTGCGTGAGTTTTGAAATATTTCCACATAAAATAAGCTCTGAGACAGATGGAGAAATGTGAGTTTCCTAATGGGGCCTAGTAAAAAGAGTGCAGAAGGAAAAGAAAAAGAGGCAGCAAGAATCTTCCTCAATTGAAGCAAAAACAAGGAATCAAAGGTAATAAATTCCCATGCCAACCGCCGTAGTCTGAGGGCAGGCTTTTTTTTAAAAGGCATTTGTAACATCTTTCACCCGCTTTGCAAGCCTGGCAGGTCAAGCAGCACCGCATCCCCAACCCCAGCAACAACAGCCTCCGAATCCCAGCCTTAATTTATTTAAATGCGTACAAGATGATTCAGTAGGTGCTAATGCTGCTAATTCAGTAGGTGTTAATGCGTGAATAATTATAGACATATTTAAGCAGCTGGTGTTGTGCCTTCAAAAGTTTCTGTGCATGGAAATTAATAGCTCTGTGGTTGCATGTGCGCTTTACATGTTATAAAATGAAGATGTTGGTAGCAGTTCCGTGTTAAAGTTTTGAGTCAAGGTTTTAATTTGAAGTTGAATTAAAACTCTTTGTTTTGCACTTTGACGTCTCCAGACATGGCACAACAGATCCTCCGAAATGAATTGATTTTTTTTTTCTTTGCATTCTTTAAATAAAAAAAAGCTCTTTGTTTTCAGGCTCCATCTGTTAAGAATTTTCCTTGATTTCCCCTCACATTTCTCAGGTTCCCCAACAGCAGAAGCTCAGCCCTAACAAACTTCCTTCATGCACATGTACTAATAATATCTTAGAGCCAGGCCAGCTGAAAACAACACACACACAGAATTATTCCCCTTATTTGTGATAGCTGTTTGGACCTATGTGAGGAACAGATGCTGGAGCTGCTCCTCGCTCAGCAAACGTCTGGTTACATAGTTCCAGGTTAATGCTTTGCCTCGAGCGGATGACAGGGCACCTCAGATAAGCACACCCCCATAGAAAATATACATACACGAAATGCAGACACCACAGAGTGACAATGAAAACAGGAGCGATGGAAATATCAGTTCATTTTGTGCCCCATTGACTGAAAATTACACTTCCTAATGCATTTTGCTGGCAGGGCAAAAAGGTTTCCAGGCGTTTGCTCAGGGGTGCTCAGCACCTGGCAGGATTGGCCCCTATGGAGACCTGGGCTGGTGCAGGCATTGGCAACAAGGTTTTGACGTGTCAACTCTTTGGCTTTGGGACAGAAAACAGGATTGAGCTGGTGTTGTCTGGTAGATCTCCCTGGGTCGTCCTGACAGCTGTAGAAAGCACTTTATTGCTTCTACCAGATAACTAGGGGAGCCTGCTTTCTTTCTTCCCCCCCTGCCTTCTTGGAAAGGAAGCGTCAACACTGCTTCCCCTCCGGCTGCCCGGTGGGTGACAGTGCCCGGCACAGCCTTGCAGAGGAGGGCTGCAGACCCAGGTATTTCGTAAATAAACATACGCCGTGGGAGCAGAGAGCTGCACCAACCGACACCACTGTTATTCCAGCATTGTTTGCCTAGAACAGGTGATGGGGGCTCTGGTCCGTATTTGTTTGGATCACTGCAGTGGCCACTCTCAAAAAGTGGTATGGCTTTGGATGGGAACCAGTCCACAGACATCTAGGATGACACAAAGCTTAGCTTAATTAAATAAGCATTGCTCTAGCAGCTGTTTTAAATAGCTGTACACCAGACTGACTTCCAGTGCCTCAGTTTTTAATAGATGTATATCATGCAAAGGTTTCACATTATCATTTGCATGAAATTCAGATATTTGAAGATGGAATGATATCCAGTACTTTTCTGTATTTCTGGGAATTTCATGTTAATATGCTCTCTGTTGCTCTGTAAAAGGCATAAAGCTCTCTCGCCGGTATCAGACATACTGCACAACAATGGCTCACGACTGTTAATTAAAAAAAGTCCAGGATGACAGGCAACAAGGTCTGCTCTCATGTGCTTTGTATGCAGGCAAGGAAGTCTCGGAGTTCATGAATGGTTCATTTATACTGCACTTTAACTTATCTGCTTCTTGAGTGCTCCTAGTCTTTTAAAAATGTTGGATAAATTTGCACTGGATACCCCTCGCCTAAACTGATTATCAGTATCAGATCCAAAAATAATTTAATTCCTCTAAACATTACCTGTTGCTTCCTGCTCTGCTGTACAATAGTTTATTGTCTGGCTCTGTTGTGCCACATTCTGTCCTGTCAGCTGAAGCCACAGATGGGCTGAAAGGGGAGATGAAAGCGTTCTGCACTCCTTTACAAACCATAAGCCAAAACCCAGGGAATGCACTTTACATCAGATGCCCCCTAGCCATGCAGGTAATGACTATTTTACCTTCATCTTTGTAGAGGTATCTGTGAGTTGTCTGGGTTCAGAAAGTATGTGCGGTGCACGGGGCGAGGGGGGCAGCGGGTGTACATTAGATAAAAGCTACGTTTTCCGACTTGTCAGAAGCGTGCATTCTAAAAGAACTCACTTTGGTTTACAAAGAAACACCAAGAATTTGCTTTTTCTGTTGTTATTAGCTACAGAAAAGATGAGCGTTAATGTAACACTGTATTTTTCACTAGATGCTCCTGCAGGAGCAGGAACATAAGGAAAAGTGACCTGTTTCTATCTTCTCATGGACAAGCCTTTCTCCTCTGCCCCTTTGCCCCACTCCTGGGAGGAAGTATGGTATATCTGCTTCTGGGAAAGGCACCTATCAGCCTCACTGGTCTCCCCAGGATGCTGCAAGGGTCAGACTGAGCCCTGGGGACACCCAATGCCAAGAGAGGTGGCTCTGTCCTTGCTGCAGCCACAGCTGCCACGCAATGGGTGAGGAAAAGTGGATGAGTGGATGAGGGAAAGGCTGTGGATGTTCTCTATGTAGACTTTACTAAAGCCTTTGACACCGTTTCCCACAGCATTCTCCTGGAGAAACTGGCTGCTCATGGCTTGTACGGGCACACTCTTCACTGGGTAAGAAACTGGCAGAATGGCCAGGCCCAAAGAGTTGTGGTGAACAGGGTTAAATCCAGTTGGCAGCCGGTCACAAGGGGTGTTCCCCAGGGCTCAGTATTGGAGTCAGTTCTCTTTAACATCTTTATCAATGACCTGGATGAGGGGATTGAGTGCACCCTCAGTAAGTTTGCAGATGACACCAAGTTGGGTGGGAGCGTTGATCTGCCTGTGGGAAGGACGGCTCTGCAGAGGGATCTGGACAGGCTGGATCGATGGGCCGAGGCCAATTGTATGAGGGTCAACAAGGCCAAGTGCTGGGTCCTGCACTTGGGTCACAACAACCCCATGAAATGCAACAGGCTTGGGGATGAGTGGCTGGAAAGCTGCCTGGTGGAAAAGGACCTGGGGGTGTTGTTCAAAAGCATCCTGGCCTGCATCAGGAACAACGTGGCCAGCAGGACTAGGGCAGGGATTGTCCCCCGGTTCTGGGTACTGGTGAGGCTGCACCTCAAATCCTGTGTTCAGTGTTGGGTCCCTCACTGCAAGAAAGACACTGAGGGGCTGGAGTGTGTCCAGAGAAGGGAACGGAGCTGGGGAAGGGTCTGGAGCACAAGTCCTGTGAGGAGCGGCTGAGGGAGCTGGGGGTGTTTAGCCTGGAGAAGAGGAGGCTCAGGGGAGACCTTATCGTTCTCTACAACTACCTGCAAGGAGGTTGTAGTGACATGGGTGTTGGTCTCTTCTCTCAGGTAGCAAGTCATAGGTCAAGAGGAAGTTGTGCCAGGGGAGGTTTAGATTGGATATGAGAGAAGGGGAAGAGGAAAGGGGAGGGGAAAACAAAAAGGAAGGGCAAGGGGAAGGGCCAGGGGAAGGGGAAGGGGAAAAAACCCCTACCCCAAACCAAACCAAACCAAACAAAAAACCCCACAACAACAAAAGAAGAAAAGAGCACAGAACTATGCAGGGATCTTGTAATATGCCAGAAATGCAGCCACAATGTACCAACAGAAACACGCCCATCATCTCCCCTCCCAAAATGAAACCTGAACAGCAGGAGCCAATCCTTTGTTCCAGTCCAGGCCCTCAAAGCCCAGCCTGCTGCATACCATCACCCAGCACACACAGCATGTTCTCCCTGCCCAAATCCCAAGGAAGAGTTGTTGTCTGGTTGCCCACTCTTGAGGACTATGTATCTTTGTGTTTTGGCTCTAGAGAAGGAGTACCTTTACATAAACTGAGAATCCCACCAGGAATATCCTGCCAACAGCTCTTTCTTTTCAGTCCTGTCTGGACTCTGGCTGGACTGGTTGTACTGGAAACAGTGGTCCTATGTCATGGTAAGGAGAAGGTGTAATTATGCTGGAACACTTTACCCACATCACTCCTGCATGCAAGAACAAATGAGCTGGAACCTGCTTCCCGTTGTAAAATAAGCTTGTGCTTATCCATTTCTTTAAGAGCAAAGTGTGAAGAAAAGATAGGATTTGATTGCTGATCCCATATGTGGGCTTTTAGCTGAGTCACAGCTCTCCTGGCACACAGGGATGGGGAGCTTTCAAAATCCTTGAAAAGGGTCAAAGGTGAATATGCTTCCAGAGCTGTGTGTCTCACGTTGACACACTTGTACGTGTTCATCAGTGATTCCACAATGGGGACCATCTTTCTTGCACCAAAAAAGTGTCTTCTTGATGTCTACATCTTGCATTTCCTTCCAGCACTCCTCAAAGCTGTTCTGCTGGTGACCTGGAATCTTCTACTTCTCATGCCTGTTTTTTTTCTGTCCCTTTTAGATATTCCTTCTTTCCAACTCACAAAGCAGATTAGAGATAATGCAATCAAATATGGACTCTTCTGCACCCTTTCCTTTGAAACAGTCATGCCACCAAATATGCTTTAGCAAAGAAACCTCTGAAAAACAGTATTTCGTGTGAGTCAGGATCACGGCAGCCCTGCAAGGGCCAGCAGGAGGTGAAGCAGATAACAAAGGGTGACAAGATGGTGAGGGGATCTGGGACAGGGCTTTCACCGACTCACGTTCAGAAGCTGGGTTTGTGTTTGTTGTCTGAGAGTAGGTCAGAGAGGCAGGGGCTGGCTGTGAATGGAAGGAGGCATCAGGGAGAAGGGAGGTTGGAGGGGAGGCCAACAGTGCGCTGGGGACTGGGAGCTGGTCAAAGTGAGCCCTGGTTGGCACAGGGAAGGGGGTCTAGCCTGGACAAGGCACTGGAACCCATTGGTGTAACCCTTCATCCCCCATCACTCCTGAAACGTCCTGTCAGAACTGACAGACCAAAATATGGCAGGCGCTGATAGCCAGTACAGTGTTGAGCTGTGTCAGGAGAGAGCAGTTGTCTCCCTCAGTCTCTGCCTTGGGCTTGAAATCCTGGTGCTGCGGAACTCAGAGGTTGTTAACGCTGTGTAAGGACCTCATGGCCTGAGTCCAAAACTGTGACCCGTCTGTCTGGTGGCTGCCTAGCCCTGAGGCACCTGATAGTCTGCATCTGTCCCTGCTGAGGAGCACCTCTATTTTGGCAGACTACAACAGCTCAGCACCTCTCCTAAACTGGGTATCATTCCAGCTATGTGGCCTGGGGTGGGGGGAGGATTCAGCCAGTTCTGTCTATGCCTGATGTTGTGCTCTGCAGGAGTTTGGCCAGAGAAAGAGGATCGCAGCAGTGCTCTGATGACCGGTTAATTGTTGTGTGTTAAATAGTAATTTCAGGAACTGTACAAATAGACGTTGGAGCAAAAATGAGACCCCAGTGTCCCCCTCTGGGTGGGTGATTTTGTTCAGAGGTTGAGAGAGCTCTTTCTCACTCTCTCCCTGTGGTCCGTATGATCTTTATTGAGTCCTTGCCAAGTCCTGCAGTTTTGGCAGGAGAGGCTGATGCACCCACTACCAGCTCTGCTTTCCACCTTGAGCAGTCAAAACCTAAAAGTTAGGTGGCCCATGCTTGGTATTATGGCATAAACTCAGGGTTTTTATGGCTCTTAGCTCTTAGCCCTTCACCCCATTGTGTATCCGTGTATCCATGTATTTTCAGTGAAATGGAGATAACAGCACCACCAAATTCCAAAAAATGCTTGGGGATAAGGGTATAAAGAGACTGCAAGGCACTCAATCTCACAACAATGGGACCCATATAGATAATTACAGTGTGGCTGAAGTCAAAATGAGTCTTTCTGTTGATTTTTCTGGGTCTTTCAATATCTTACACAAAATGGAGGTGTCAGATAATTGACTTTATTAATCACTGCTGGAGTCCAGTTTGCCCAGTGTGTTTGACACTGTTGCTGCTATGTACAATTCTGCATGGGTCATTTAAATGTTGCAAAGCAACCTTTGTTTCACAGGCAAAATACAATAAATAAGGGATGGTGTTTTAAAATATTGTACAAGAAAATAAATGCATTTGAACATGACAGGCTGTAAAACAATTGCCTTACCTACTAATGAACAATGAGCATGGAGCTTGTTCCATGAGTCAAAAAAAAAAAAATAAGGTGAGAAAAACAGACACTCGTGGAATTTTTTTCTGCAATGGAGGCTTGTTTCTGCTATAGCCAGAAAGGATGAACACTTCATCTTGCATTTTAGGTTACAGAGGCACTTACAATGAAGAATGATCTCATGAAATATACAAGTAGAAGGCATCTGGGCATTTACCCATAAAAAGTCCAGTCAAGACCCTACTACTCAAAAATTAAAATTCCCAAACTTAAAATCTTCATAATCAAAAAAAATACTTTACACATTAAACTGTGCAAATTCTAGCTTTGTTCACCGCACAGTCAGAGGGGGAAAAAGCTGCTGGGCCTGGGGCAGGATCAGGGTCCCAGCCGTCCCTGTGCTAACAACGACCTGTATGGACCACCGCATACTGATGCTGGAGCTCTGGCTCGGCTGTGTTTAGTTTGCTAGAACAGACGTAGCTCGCTTGTGCAGGGATGGTTCAGCACGGATCAAAATCACAGCTCTGGGAAGAAGCCACAGGTTTCCATCTGAGGATTTCTCCCAGCAAGATGCCAGAGTAGCCCTGAATCAGTGGCATTGATCTGCATCATGTGTGCAGCAAGTTAGGTCTTCAGGGGGTCAGTGCATCCCAAAAGCACAGAGGCAACAAACTGGTCATGAAGAAAGTCTCTGCTTTTTGACTGCATCCAGCATAAGTAATCAGATGGGAAACCCTGCAGCTTGGCATTAATTGCTGACTGATTGCTTGCAAATCCTTCAGCTCTGGGAATCAGACTCTAAGTAAATAAATGGTAAAAACAGCAGAAAAGATGGATCTCAAGACGTGCATTGTTCAGCTACAGAGGAAACACAGCACAATTTCAGTTGTGCCTGATGGCCTTTCAGAATAGCCTAGCAAGTACTCAGTAATATATTGAAGTCATCATGATGATGACTTTGTAATATTATACATCCTTGTAAGATGAGTTTGCAAGGATGCTAGAGAGCAAACACACCGCAGTGGGGGTGCCGATGAATTTGCTGCTATAGCACAGTCTAACCCCACAGAGAAAGCTGGCCAAAGCTCACAAGGTTGTGTAAAGTCTGGAGCTGACCTGCCTTTGAACTGCTCGAGGAAAGGTGCATTTTGCTAGGGATTCCAGTAGCTTTGCAGCCACATGCCAGCTGTCTCAGGCCAGAAAGTTAGGAGGTGTTTCCAGGGCATGGTAAGATGCCTTCATCACTGACATGGCTGTGGTGTGATGTGCAGGCAAGGGCAGGGAGCTGAGGAGGGGTGGGTGTTGTGGGGACAGCCGTGAGCAAGCATCTCTGAGCTGGTGGAGAAGACGAATCCATAGATGGAATCTCCTTCTTTGAAGTGAAATACATGGAGCAAGGGAGGTATTCTGGGCTCATGTGTTTATGGTTTACCTCAGTGCTGTCTCAAACCATCCAAGAGCCTGGGAATCCTCTCTGAAGAATGAAAAAGTGCTTGTTTTCTCATGCAACAAGGAAAAGAAAGGTGAGACAGTGGAAACAGGACATGCGTTGGGCACCTGTCCTTCATGGTAATGCAGAGCTGTGTTTCTGCCTTCTTAGTGCTTCAAGCCTTTTATATGTACCAGCCAAGAAGGGTGGCAATGTGGTTGGCTTCCCACAAACCCTACTCTTAGGTGGGAGATTTGCTTTGGAAATACTGCATTAGTGGCAGTGGAAGAAGCAGTGGAGCATGATCAGGGTGTGATCATTGACCTGAAGAAATGTCTGTTAGTGCAGCGACACGTTGCCTCCAAGGAATAGGAAACAAACTTCCAAGAAAGCCAGAGAAATGCCTCATTTCATATCTCGGCTGAGAGCTCTCCTAGCAATTAGTAGGTAGTCCCTTATGTGCCAAATATCTAACAAATACCTGAAAAAAAGGAATGTAAACCCAAATTTACCAGAACATGGGAACGTTGAAATACAAGGTCACCCCAGCAACAATGTGGGAGTTTGGCAGGAGTGGTTTTCAAAGAGTCTTTCATGTCTACTCTTTTTTATTCTGCAGAAGAACCGAAGCCATTGATTTTATGGCTGGAAAGAGTACGAAGAGCAGCAACCCAGGCGCTGGAGAGGAAGGGGTCCCCTGGGTAATATGGTGCCATGGAAATACAATCGGATGGGCAAAGTCACCAGATGGTGCTATTGTGCACACTATTTGTGTGTGTGTGTGACCATGGCACAAGCTTTGAAGGGACGCTGTGGGGTTCCTCTCTGGGACAAGGACACTGGGGTGGTTTGCTCTCTCCCTTTGTCCCTAGCTGGCCCGGTGCAGACCCTCGGGCTGAGCCCTCCTGGCACCGAGCACTGCCTTGCCGGCCCCAACTCCCAAGATGGGGACCACCCTAATGCCATTTCAGCCACCATTGTTTGAAGTTAAAGCATAAATAAAACAAGTTAAACAGAGAAAACCCCTCATTAAGTTACACTGATTTCATCCCCATGGGGAATCCCAACATCTCCACACAAGAGAATGTCAAAAAAAAGTGCAGGGTCTCTTTTGATGCCCAAGGAGGCAAGGAGCACATCTACCCATTTCCAATCAACCAAAGCGCCTTCTGAAGTTTCCCCCAGCAAAAATACCCTGCTGCCAGGCACAGAATACCTGGCCTTCAGCCTATGATCCCGCAGAACCAAAGGGCACTGCTCTGTGCCCCAGCAGAGTGTTTCTTTATGGAAAGGCTCTGCCTTCTCTTCTGAGTGAACCCTGTAGATCAACTCCTAACAGCAGGAGCAGCTCTGCTGGGCTGAGGCATGATGAGAAGAATATGGGCCCGGTTCAGAGAGACCTGGCTCATTCTCTGTCATCTCCACAGTAATATATGCAATATTACATGCCTATGTATAATATGTGTAATATTCTGTACCTACACAATATTAGCCATTTAACAGTCATACTTTATATGCACACAGGCATATATTCATATAAATGCATATTTAAATATAAATGATATATCAAATTATAATTATATGTTATAATATATAACATGGTGTATGTCTCTATAGTAGTACCTAATTACTGTAAAACACCTACATAACATTACCCCTGCGGGGCTGTCTCCTCGGAGGGAGCACACTGTATGTTCAGTCATGCTTGCTGACCCTGGGGGAAGCTGTGGGAACCACCTACTTTGTCTCTCTCTACCTGGAGTCTTCTCCACCACCATAACCTTAGTGTTGATAACCAAAGCGGGTGCCTGCGCTGGAGGAGGACATGGGCCTGGCCCAAGATGTGCCTTTGCAGAGCTCTGTGCTCAAGCGCTAATGAAATGCCACAGGACCAAACCCAAGCTGCAGGGGAAGGTGTCAGGTTGGCCAAGCCAAGACCTGACTCAGTATCTTGCAGAGGTAGGGGGTGTAGACTGGAGCTACAGCAGGTGGGAAAATCCAGATCAGCTGGGCATGTATGGGTCATTGTAGGGGCAGCTGTGGCCCTGACACTCCTTGTGGAAATGTGGGAAAAAGGTAGGAGAAAAAAGACTTGGCTTAATGCTCGAGACTTGGCTGCTGCAGGGTCTGTAGAGGGAAGGTCAGTCCAGCAAACACCGCCACCAGCATCAGGGAACTGGGCAGGGTGCAGGATTACGTGATGTTCAAGCCTGCACATTATATTTTTATATTTTTTATATATTTTATAAATATTTTTAAATATTTTATAACGATCATTTATTGTTTTTTCTGCCCTTTCTGCAAATCTCTTAGTGAATCTCTTTCCTCTATTGACTGACCTCTAATTCTTTTTAAAAATACTAAGCAGTAATACAACTGGTTTCTAAACTGTATTCATACCAAAAGTGTGACCCTGAGATTCCAAGTGACAAGTGAAAGGCATGAATGGGCAATTTAAGAGTGCCATTGCAACAGATACATCTTTTCATGGGCCATTTGGAAGTTATTTCTATGAATTTTTTTAAAAGACTTGCTCTCTTAAAACCAATTAGTAAATTAAGCAAATCAACGTGTAAAAGTAAAGGCGATACAATGTTCTAGCCTTTTTAACAGCTTGCAGTTAAATAATGTTTTACAGTGTAATAACATTCCAAAGGATAATGATCTTCTGTGTGCTCCGTGTGCAAGGTTCAGCACCTTCCACTCACAGCCACGACAAAAAGGAAGGAGGCTGCTTGGCCACCTTGTGAGGCTGTTCAGTGGCCCTAAGGCTGTTCTAGCCACAGCAGAAAGGGTGATGGGTCAATTTGGGCCTTCCAGATGCTTAAAGTCAAGCTCTGTATAGCAATGATGGGAGCAGAGCCCACAGCAGGATCAGTCCTGCTCAGATGTGAAGTTAATGGGATTACCCTGGTGGCCCAGTAAAGTGTTGCCTGTTGGGAGTATGGCTGAGAGGACCAAACTCACTCTGGCTTCATCTCCTCCAATTAAAGCCCTGCTGCTGCGTGAGTCCATCAGGCTGAGGAGCTGGCTGTGCTGCTCTGGCTCCGCTGCCGGAGCAGGGGTGGAAGCTGCTGGCTGCTCTTTACGCCCCAGAATGGGACCTGCTCTGAGCAGAAGGTGATGAGGAAGTTGTAAGGACATGTCTGGTCCCCCCAGGACACACACCACTGGTCTCCCCCCAGAACAGCCCCAGTGCTCTCTCTGCTGCTTTGAGGGTAACACTCTCTCCCAGGGGAGTCCATCCCCAAACCCGGCAGCTTTTGTCCCAAAGCATTCCTGCTGCTGACTGAGACCTCTTCCTAAGTGGTTAAAAGCAGGGGGGCACCTTTTTTGACTCAGAAATAGAGGGGAGTAGCCTTCTCTGAGTGGGTGCCTTTTGCCTTGCCCGCATCAGATCAAGCCCGATGCAGGGACCCATCGGCAAAACAATGTGAAAAGCCCATGGGGAGAAGCAGCAGTGGTCTGCAAGGACCCCCACACAGGGACAAGGCTGGGGCTGGGGCACTCCCCTGCGGGGGTACAGCTGCTGGAAGGGGATGAAGCGGCATCCATATGCTTTTAGCAACAGACACAGGACTTGAATCAATAAGACAAGAAAGCCTGTGGTCGACGGCATTTCTGGCCACAGCAGATGGACCACCATTCAAGGGAGGGTTTGAGGCTTCCTCTGCCTGAGGGGATTTTAAACCACATTCCCACATTTCAGGCAAGTACCCTCATCTCTCTCTGGCCTGTAGGTCCCCGTAGAAACTGCAGAGTTGCACAGCCGGGAATCACAGGGCTGGTAGGAAACCGAGCAAAAACCATGACTTTTGTAGGGTACTCAGCTGGGCAGGAGCTGTGCTGGTGGCTACACCCAAGAGCATCTCCATCCGTGGAGATACTCATGCCTCAGCTGTGCTGTGACCCTGCGCTACCTGACCTAACTTGAAGTTGGATTTCACTTTGAAGTTCGCTCCGCTTTGTGCGGGGGTTGCACTAGATGACCTCCAGAGGTATCTTCAAAGCTAAATTATTCTGTGATTCTACGTTTCTATCACTGGTTTTTATCCAGTTACTGTTTCATGTAAAATCCCTCAGTGAAGTCCCCTAGCCATTACAGGCGTGTTCCTTCTTGCCTGTTCTACCTTTGCCTCCATAAATCTAAGGAAGCTCAGCCGTGGAGGTACAGAGTCCTCAGCAGGTTTTTAGCTAATGCATAAAGATTAAAAGCTACTACATTTGCCAGTAAAGGCAAAGCTCTCAGGGTCACTCTAAATTAAGTAAAAGCTCCATTAATTTGATCAAAGAACTAAATTATACACTATAAAAACTTGTATAACACAGGATTATTTAATTCTCTAGAATTTTGCACAGAAATCCACTTTTTTCTGGTAGCCTTCAGCAAATAGAAGTAACTCCAGCATGTTAGAGATAATATAAAAGTGTATTTAACCACAACAGAGAAGACATTACTGTATTATTTGGGTATGAACACAGGCAGATAAATGTAATTATATACAAAAACATTATATAAATTGAAGCCTGAAAAATAATTACATTTATTGTATCTTTTAATGGCAAATAAGTAAATTAAATCTGTATTTGAATATTGGGTTAAACGTGTTAGTTATTTATCCATTAGGTTTAGATATGGAGGGGTACAGTCAGAGCTCTTTGTGTAATCAAAGATATAAAAATTATACATTAACTCAGACACCAGAAAGCAAAAACGCAGATTTTGGGCATTTTTAGGGTAAAAAGGGTTATACTTTTTAAAAAACTAGTTTCAGAAGTGTGTCTTATTTTCAAGCCGTATTTATTTTCCATACAGTAATGAGTTCCACAGCGTGGTGCGTTCTACAGCAGATGAAAATATTTAGTATGGTAAATTTATGGCCGAGGGCAAAAAGCTGAACTCGGGAACCTATTTAAAGTGCAGTGGAAGCCTGTAAAGATAACGATGGGGAGTTGAAAGCAGTGAAGCCTCAGACAGTAATATCTCAATAACAAAGACCTAATACTTTGCTGCAGAGGCTTTCTCAGCAACAGTTGGTCCATTTTTGTCATTACGTCTAATCAAGTCCAGTCTTGCCTCAGCCTTCCCAGCCAGCAGACATCCAGCACTTAAATATAACCGTATGCGTCCAGCACGACTACAAGCATCGTAACGCGCTCCTGGCTCTGTCTTCCCACCTCCAGTTGGCCCCAGACCCCCGGGTGTCACATTCCAGGTTTTATCTGCTGAACGTGCGCACCGATGGTGCCTGAGGCTGGCCGCTCGCTGGAGGGCTCGGGGAAGGGGCGCGGGGGGATTATCATCCCTGGGGACAAGTGTGCCCTCTCTGAGCCCACCCTCAGCCCCAGCACCTATGATGTGAAGTGTCACCAACCCTTCCGAAAAAGCACCTGGTCAATACGGGTTCAGGAGCCCAATGCAACTGGATTTGTTCAGATGTTCACAGACTTCTTCATACTTCCATTTCGTAGAATCACAGAATCATAGAATCACAGAATGATAGAATCACAGAATGGTTTAGGTGGGAAGGAACCTTAAAGAACATCTAGTTCCAACCCCCCTCCTGCATGCGAACAGCCATGTGGCAGCTTTCACCTGCCCGAAAAGCTGGCTGTGGCTGCCCAGGCCTGACCCTGACCCCACTGGCAGCCGAGCGTGGGAAAACCCCCTCCTACAAGGCTGAGGACAGCATGTGCCTCCTTGTGCAAGGGGAGACTGGAGGGAAGAGCCAGAGGCAGGAGCTGTCTGAAGTGCTTTCTGCAATTACACTGGAAAATTCATTAGTGTGAGTCAATGGCAGAAAATGAAGAAAGTGCAAAGGAACAAATGGGACCCTCCATTAACACACAACAGGTTTCACAAGGTAAACTGTCTCGTTCATACTTGGCTGAGGTTTTAATGTTGCCTACATGGCTTAACGCTCTTGATAGGATTCCTACTTCGAGCTGATAATTAGAATAAAGACATTAAATTACCCATATTGCTTATTAATTATGTCCAGGCCCTGGAATTCCAGTTGTGGCTTTTGATACATTTTAATGCAAATTTTAGTGAATAACATCTGCTACCCTGGAGGAAGCAGAGGGGGATGAGCCTTTTCACAGCTGGGGTGGGATGTAGGGTGGTATTCATCCCCCCTGGCTTTCGCCGAAGTCCCCATCCCTGTGACCTTTCCTAAAAAGTGCTGAACTGACCGTAGGAGTGTTACGGCATCCAGCACAGGAGACAGGGGGAGGCATAACCTGGGACTAATAATCACCTTAAGGCCACTTCTCCGAGCTTCAGCTGGGGTTAGGGGAGACACTGAAGCTGCTGTGAAATAACATCTCCATATAGTGAGGTGTATATTCAGATAGGGAACGAAGGCCTTGAGAAGATGGTTCTGCTAAGTTTTTAGGGTTGTAGTTACCCTTTTGGTGCAATGATCTCTAGTAATATTGGGGAGAACGAAGACGGGTAGAGAGCTCTGCTGTCTCTGCCTTGCCTCCCATTTGTACCGAAAGCCTGGAGGACCAGGTGTACCTCTGCCACAGAGGCCCGAGGGCTTGCTCTGGGGTGGTCTGGGCAAACTGAGAGGTACCTACGCTATAAACAAGTCAAGATGTGATTTTAGTGTGGAAGCAGGGGTCCCAAGGAAGGAAAAGCTAATCCTCCTTCCCTTTCCACCACTCCCTCCAGCACTGTGCCAAAGGCAGGCAGGCAGGGGAGACAAATTGGGAAGAAGGGGCAGTCGGTCGCTCCATACTCTGCCCCTAGAAAGGAAGCTGAGTTGCTAATATTATCTGTATTTAGTGTATTTATGTGGCACTGAGCTCATCTTTGAGACATCTGGGTCCAAGAACAGTAATGAAAATGAACAACTGTTGACAGCAGTTGTCACAAATTGAACAACTGGCATAAATCAAACTGCCTGGAGTCTCAGCCATCTCTCCCAAGGAGGGGATAAATACCATCTAGCCAAATTAAGAAAGCGCTGTGGAGAGCAAATGTTTGTGGCACAGAGTCAAAAACATGATAGTGCCAGGCTCTGTATGGGTTGTGGAGGAGCAAATCCCCCAGCCCACGTGCCCTCCTTGAAGGATGCCTGTCTGCCCCCTGCTTACCCCCATCCTTACCTTTGCTCTGATTCCAGCTATGGCACAAACAGAGCAAGCTTTTTGGCAATAGGGCAAGTTAAAAGCAGCAATAAGCTCTGTCTGATGGTGGAATTTGCATTATGGACAAATACCACTGGCTCTACAGCATACTGAAGTTTGAAGATAGTCAAAGCACAAACCAAACCAGAAATCCACCCAAACCCATTTGAAATCCATGACATTCAGACTTAGGGTGTTTTGTAAGGCCCCAACAGCAGCCAAGCTCACTAAAGCAAAGATCTGTCTATAAGGGGTCTCTAAACTAAATATCTAAAAGCAGCGGTTTAGGGAACAGTGCAAATACAGGAGAAGCAGATGTGGTGCCATCTTCCAAGCACTCTCCCAGTCTCTGACCATTTGCAGCTCAGAGACATTTAAATAGCAAAGCTTGAGAACACAAAATCTAACTTAAAACAACCCTGTGCAGTCAGGTATTAGTGATGGTTCAAGTCCTTGGGACATATAAAGCCACATAGCACCCTCATTTCTTTCTTAGAAAACCAATAGATTTTCTTTATTTAGACCAGGGTCCCATTTAACACCAAACCCCATTTATAATTAAACAGTTGCTTTTCTACTCCCTTCAAAAGGATTTAAGGTTGGACTCAGGTGGGGGTTCCTACCCATCACCTTCCCTTTGCTTCACACAACTGGAAACACATGAGCTTTTCTAAAGGGGGTAACAAGAATTGCCCTAGTGCTGAGACTCTTCTGCAGCCTGCTGGGTCACCACAAAAACAGGGCTGAATAAAAGCTGGCAGAGTCGTAGAGACACCCCCAGTCACTCCTGCCCTGGGGCCTTGCATGACCCTAGGCCAACTGGACAGAGCGGGCTGCAACACGTCCTCAGCCCCAGCAATGAAGGTGGGACAGCAATGCAGAGTATTATTTTGGGAAGCTCGGGTGGCACTTACTCACAGGGCGCGTTCCCGAGTTTTGCATTCATGTGGCTGCAAATAGGTGCAGGAGTTCGTGCCTCATCACATAGCTCCAGGAGCAGGGCTGGAGGAGCTGGGAGCTGCATGTGGGACACATGACAGCTAAGGAAAGAGGCACAGCAGCAGATTGGACTCTGCTGCCAGGGTTGTGAGCCCTGTTCTCCCCAACAATGCTTCTGATGCTCACAAGAAACCCCTTTGGTGCCGGCTCTGCCCCTGCCTGGGCAGGTAGCTCTAGGCTGGCTTGGACTTTCAGACCAGTTTCTTTAAGGCTGACTCGTTTGTTTTACAGGGTTGCTAAAAGGGGTGAGGGACCTTGTACTTGCCAGTACTCGTTCTCCTTCCCTTGCTCAGCAGTGCCCATCTTCACCTCTGCAGAGCTGAGATAGCTCCCTGCTATCAGAAAAACACCCATTTTCTGTTTCTTCTCAAAGTAGTATAAAGGAGCAAAGACTGTGTGTGTGTGATGCCTTTCAAATAATGTTTGCAGCTTTCTTGTTACCCTTATTTATTATGTGTCTGGCTTCAGTCATGGGTTGGGGCACTGTTATACCAGGCACCGTGCAAACACAGAACAGAAAGACTGCTGGTGACTACAGCTTGCCATCTAAATGGCATAAATCAGTGCTGTGATGGTACGTAGAATAAAGTGCTAATTCACGCTGGCATGCTCCCTGCTGGAAACAGAGAAATAGGTAAGCCGTGCTTATCATCTCATGGCCTCAATCACAGCCCCGCACACTGTGCTTCCAGCATCTCCGCAGTTTCCAGTGGTGACCCCTTCAGGTTCACCTCAGCCGTGTCCCTTATTGGTGAATAAAATACTGCGTAGTGTATATCTCCTCCAGACAATCTCACTTGAGTGACATATAATTGTATGAGTGCCTTTCTAGCACAGAGAAAGCCTATACTTACTGGGGGGATGATTTGGGTTTGGCTCTTGATTTTCAGGATTTGGTCTTATTAATGGAATTCAGGTGGAAATAATAAACTTGTTTTATTTAGAGTGTGAGAGGTACGTCTTGAAAGACAGTAATTGTGGCAGAGTTTTACTTTTGGTAAGCTAAAGTAAACAACATGCTCTCTAGATGGATATGATGTCCAAGTACTTTCTAAGCACAGGGGCTGGGATGCTGGCTCTGCCTGCTTTGCTTGCACTGGCCAGTATAAAACAATCTGCATACCATAATCTGAAAGGAAAGGTCAGCCCAAAGGTCACATGTTTTAAGGGTGCTACTTCAAAGACATTTATCTCCTTTACAACACCATTAAGTCCCTGGTAATGGTCTATTGTCTTTCATCATCTCAACCTCTTCACCTGCATGTTTATGTTTGGCCAAGGCTCCCCATGTGGGGCGTGGGGTAAGCAGGTGCTCGGTGGCTCCTGCTTGACGGAGCACCCTCCGTGTTATTTGAGAAAGCAGCAGGCTGTTACAAGACTATCAAACCGTAACCACAGCCACCCTCTTTCCCCTTCCTGCAGAAGCCAGTAGTTAAATCCTGCAGGTTTCAGCTGTTGTTGCTGATCCAGCCCTCCTTGCCCTTTTCGATTGCACTGCTCAGGCTGGCATCTCCACCGAGGTGGCTCCTCCGCGATGGCTGGTCCTTGCTGTTTCCCCATCATGCCTCTCTCACCCTGCTGCTGGAAGCTGAGTTTGCTTGTCACACCCATGGGTCCTCTTCTCTTGATCCTCTTTTTTACGATGGAAGATGGAAGCTGACCCTGTCACTGCTATTAGCCTATAACCCCTGAGGCAAGATATCGTCTCCATGCTGCAGTGAATCAGATGCTGTCCCATTGACTTCAGTGAGCATCACTACAGTGAAG
Organism: Rhynochetos jubatus; assembly: GCA_027574665.1. Classification (NCBI taxonomy): domain Eukaryota; kingdom Metazoa; phylum Chordata; class Aves; order Eurypygiformes; family Rhynochetidae; genus Rhynochetos; species Rhynochetos jubatus. The sequence goes on from CM050648.1 coordinate 25,417,146, forward strand.
TCTGTCAGCTGTGTATCCAAACCAAGCTCTTTCCTAAAGACCTTGGTGATGTCTCCCAGGGTTGTCATCACCCGAATAAATGTCCCCTTCCCATGGGGTTGCTAGAATACCTGAGGCACAAAGGCAGAGCGCACTGTGGTAAGTTCCCCTGGACTAGGCAAGGTTTCACCTCTTTACACCCACAACATCCTCTGGGACCCATAATATTTGCAGCTTTGGGGAGAAGAGACTTGTCTCTTCACGTTTGCCATTGCTGCAGTGAGATGATGTGATGGAGAAAAGAGGATCATTTTGATTCTCAGCAGTCTTTGCCTTCTAATTGACAGCGACCCTCTGCCTGTCAATAGAGGGAGATGGGCTAGGTGGGTGGCATGAAGAGGTAGAAACTGTGTGGATCACACTGAGCATAGGGTCGTGCTGCTGGATGAAGAGGGCTGCTGAGCCTCCAGGACAGGTGGGAAGGAGAAACTAGTGCTCCAGGTCTTGGCTAAAGACTCAAGAATGCAGTACAATGTGTTGATCGAGCAGTTGCACAAGCACGGCCAGATGCCTGCTTCATGCAGGTGCTAGGGCCCCTCCTATGTTCTTGAGGCATTACCAGTTATTCTCCATTATTTTCAGTTGTTACAAGGTGTTAAAAGTTATTGTAAGTAAGTAATTACTATTATTATTTCTAAATACCATACATTTGATTACAAATTTGTTAGATTGTTCCTCAATCTCTTTCCAGGCAGTAATGGGGGACATTTTACAGGTTTTTCTAGGAAGAGTTTGTAAGTGCAATTTCCACTTAAAGGTTTCTCATATATATTCATGTATAATTAGTGCATAACTTCATACAATATATGAAACAATATGTCTTAATAAGATGATGTGTGAGAAACACACCCATGCACGTGTCTGTATATTGCATAGCCAAAGAATTTAATTTCCATCTATCTCGTAGGTGAGGAAATATATTATTTTAATATGAACTCTGTTATTCCCTGGAAATGTATAGGTCTGAACAGTTTGGGGTTTAATTACTGTAAATGCTCGGTATTTATTTATCTAAACTCTACACGGGTATATCTTTGTGTAAATATGAATATGTAGTTACTGGAAGTTTGAAAGGAATTTGATAATTTTGATGTATCTTTTGCTAGAACTATAATTTGACCAACCATATACTGTAGATGTATTAATTTATTAATTGCATCATCAGGCCCAGTTTTTGGAATTGAGTTTTCCTGTGTGGACTCTTGTGGTCACACGCTCCTATTTGCAGGCTAAGGCCATAAGTAACAGCCTGTTTTTCATCTCTTTAGGGCAGCTCACATTTTAATGGGAAACGTTAATGGGAAAGTTGCAGAAACATTGGCAGTTGATAGCTGGGAAACGTGCCCTTTCTCCTCCTCAGGCTGGTGGCTTTGCTGAAAAGCTGAGGGTGCCCAGGTTCTCAGCTGGCAGGAGGTGGAAAAGTGCCAAGATATTCAAAGGAGTCACATTGAACCTCACCAGCCAGGAACTTGCTCCATAATTTTTATTTTAGGCAGAAGAGGGAGAGTAAACATTTCCATGGGCCTGGAAAGAAGAACTTTCTACGTGCTTGTTACATGCTCCAAGTGGACATTTTTAGAAATTAGTCAGTAATCACTTCAAAAGTGAAAAACTAGCTGATTCTGCAGCTCTGTGCCAGCACACTCACCAAACTAGTATAGTTCATAACTCATTATGTGGAGTGAGAATTCTGCACTAGCTCCACAAAAAGTGGGAAAAGGTGTCTAATGGGATTTTTCCCAGAAATTATGAAGCTTCTACTTGTTTTGCTTAATTTGGCTTCTCTTCCAGCCCCTCACCCCTGCCCCAATCCATGCTTCTCCCATCCAGCTAACAAGGCTGATTATAAAGACTGATAGTGTTGGACTGGGGCAGACCTGTTGAAACTCAAAATAATTGTGTTGTGTTTCGTTTTTACAAAACCAACCCCCAAACTGACCCGTTCTCAGAGGCCCTGGCTGCAGGGAGTTGGGCTCAGCTCCCAGTTGCCAGACACACAGAGACTCACTGCTGCGTAACTTGTGGGGGGACCCAGTGCAGGCTCCATGCTGGATCAAGTCTTCCCCTTCCATGTTTGCCAACCCCTCTGAAGATGTTACTCAGACTCTCTGAACTAATACTGAGATACAGGAAAACAGGGAGAAGTCTGCGGTTGATATACTGACAATGCTCATTCCAAATACCAGGGTTGGAATAACAATAATGCAGCGTTTCTGGAATTGCTCCTCACAGAGGGATTTGAAATAATAGCTGATTTTTTAATAATGTGAATTTACCTCTAATGCTGTGTTCTATCTTTGGTGGATTTTTTTCACCAGGAAGACTAAATCAACCAATACAGTTCTACCATACCTACCACTGGGATAGAAATAAATGCTAGATTAAAAATCTCCCATATTTCATATGATCAGCTACAGTAGAGGTGGATGAAGAGAATACTCCCAATTTTCCTTCTCCTGTGTGTACAGACAGCTTTTAGCAGAGTTTCCTTAGTTTTTAAGGATGATCGTCTTTGGGAGTGCTGGACAGTGAACTCCGTGTATGGACATACATACAAAGTGGGTAGTTTTTAAAAGGCTTTCCCTGTTTGCACCATAGCTAATTTCAAACATTTCTAAACAATCATGTTGTTAGATTTCAAGGAGTTATCAAGAGGACTGCGTTGCATATTGACAAACTGAAAATCAGGCCCCGTTTTCATGCCAAACCTGTGATACAGACTCAGATTTCTTTGGGGGAGAGTGGAGATGAAGAAAGAGCCAGAGCATTTTACTTGACTGTCTGCTGCTGTACCCACACCTCCTCCCTTCCCCATGCACTGCCTCGGTTTCCCTCTGGCTGACACCAGAGATATGGGGACCAACCATGACCATTGTTGCTACACCTTTCACTTGCATCCTGCACCCCAATTTTGGGTTGCCTAATGTCGCCTTCTGCCTTCCAGGGAGTTTAGGGCAGGGCTGCCCATGAGCCTGCATAGTATGTTTGAGGTGTAGTTTTAAATACTCTGAGACATTCAAATAAACTGCCAGAAACAGTGGTTAACTGATAACAGAAGTGCCTGAACATTAGGGCAGGTGAAAACATGCCTGGTTTTAGATGATTTCAATTCTTCTAATAAAAGGTATTTTCCTCTTTCTACATTATTATACTTCAGATAAGGAATCTGTGCCCAAAACAATGTTTATCTAACATGGTCAAATATACTATCTTGCTATATATTATCAGATACAAACCTCTTCCTGGTTGTACATTGAGTTCATGTTTTAAGATGTCACTAATTCTAGTGCTGGCATTTCAGAAGCCTGCATATGCAGAGGTGTTTAAGATGCTTTTTGTTCTGGTGAGACCTAGGGGGCTAGCGCTGGGTACCCTGGAGGTCCCCAAAACAGCATTTATTTCTATCCCAGTACCCTGAACATGGGTCACACTGGGAGATCCAACAGTCCTCAGATGCAAAAGAGAGAGAGAGAAGGAGAGTGAAGATGATACTGGAAAATGAATAACGAGCTTGAGTTTTCATACTCAGTTTGGCTGGTGTGCCAGATGTGATGTTGGGGAGAGAGCTGGAGATGTGTGTTGCCTGTGGTGGGGAAGCCAACGGTGGAAAGGCATGGACTCATAAACATTTAGCTCTGTATCCTGAAAAAGTGGAAACATTTTACAGGAGAAAAGGTGAGGATGAGCCGTTTGGATGTTTGGACACAAAAGCTCTTTGAGTGGAGCTGGCTTTTAGAGAAAAGTGTGATTTATTTGAAAGTAATGAGTGAAACCAAATGAGATACCTTGACGCTTGCCAGTTCATAAACGACCAAAACCTATAATTCCTGTTGGACGTCTCTCCCAGGACTAGTAATATGAGAATAGATGTTCATCCTTGGATTGAGAGACCTACATTCACAAAGAGATTTAGACATCCCAGGAAATCAATGGGAATTAGATCCCCAGATGCCTCTGAGAATTTGGTATAATTAGTTCCAGGAAAACTTTGCCCAGGCTGTTTTTCCCTGCTGCACATAGGACTGAAATGCAAGCAGGATATTCTAGAACAACCGTAGAAATCAGATGCTTTTGGATCTGGGTCAGTAACGATTTCTTTCTAGCTTTGCTGAGGTCAGAAGAGATCAGAGATGGGGTGGGAATCTACGGAGCTGAGTGGTGGGGAACACTTTTCAACTTGCTGCAAACACCAGTAATGGAGCAAGTACAGACACAAGTCACAAATCAGCGGGTGACACAAGCCAAAAGTAGTTTTTAAAGGAAGGCAAACAGGCCTGGTTCTTAATGAGGCCACAGATGTTACTTGAGATTTTGCTCCAGTGACTATCAAGACCGCAATAGCATTACACACAGATGTTACACCAAATGATCTTGGGAAGTGGGGGCGTGATGTCATTGGGGGGTTTCAAATCTGGAACACATAATCAACTTATCTTTGTTCTGAGAGCTCTCGTTATAGCACCCCAAGCTCGTTCAGATGCCTATTTGCATAGGAAGTGCCCTGAGGAGAGATCCTGTTCCAGGACACGGATAGCTAGGGTGACAGTCCTACATACCTGTTGTTTAAGTTTCTCATTACAAGTGGCTATGACATGTTATGGAGGAGAATTATGGTTGGGTGGAAAGAGGATGAATGGTCTAACTCCCTGCCCAGTTTAGAAAATACATGGTATCCAGGGGAAACCTTGAGCATGTGTATAGTCCAAAGTCTCCAGGGCAGGACGAGCCTCTAGATATTTGCTGAGTAAATCACCTAGCAAAAGTGTGTTGTATTCATAACAATCAATATTAGTAATGAGTAGTAGGGTGATGTTTTAAAGGGCTTTTCCTCTAATAGTGTAACATTGTGCCTTGGCAATGATCTGTTTGTTTCTCTGCCCATATCCCTTTGTCGCTGACTTGAACCTCATATTTTGTCTAGCTGAAAAATCTCCTTAAATGCTTCTTAAAATAGAAATTGGGTCAGATACTCATCACATTTCTGTTTTTGCTAGGTGAATTTGAAGGGAATAGGAAAATGACAACCATTTCTATTATTGGATGTTTCTTCTGAAAATGAAACTCATGCCTAATACCCTAATCCTAAAAATAAGTTGATGTGCTGAAGCCAGCATGGCTACTGTCTCATTTGATTGCCACTGAGTTCACATTTAAGTGCCTTTCTGAGTCAGCTCATTATAAAACAGGCCTTGCAAGGAACAGGGAGAATGCAGATAGCTCTAACAGCTTCTCTTCATCTTCTAAACAAAACCTTTGGGACCAGTGGCCCAATACTAGACATGTAAAAATCTCACATGTCATCTACAGGGATATTTTCCCATAGAGTTGAAGGATGAGTTAGGGCTTTATAAACATGAGTAAACATAAATTATTTAATTTTCTTTGTGTGGAAAAGTAAAATAAAACAAAGTTGATCTGATCTCCTAGCAGCTTCAAGGGCAAGAAAGGTTATGAATGCCACAAACCCAGTCTGGGCAGCACACGAATGAAAGGGCTTGCTGTATGCTGTGGCAAAGCATTTTAGCTCATCTGCATTGCTTCTTCCAGAAGCAGAGGTGTGTTGGGCCATCGTAACTAGATATGAAGGATAAAATACAGCTCACCTTTCCTTATCCGCAGGGACTCCTAACAGTATACTCAGGAAATACCCTATGTGGATCAAGATCTGCAAAATTTGGCTCAGAGTACTGAGGAGCTGTGCTTTATCTCCACAGAGGGTGACTCTTCAGGCTGACTGCACTGAACAGTGCTCTCCCAGGCAGTATTAATTCAAATCTCTGTGCCTTCGACCTCATAAAACTGGGGGCTTTAAACAGCTGGAGCTGTGCTGTTGTGAGAAAGAGGAGCTGCACAGAGGGATGCGGCCAGGTAGCCTCTACTCCTTGGGCTCCCACGGGCTGCCCTGCCCCAGTGTCCCCAGATACCCTCCACCCAGGGAAAGGCAAGATGTGCCTCTCTGGAATCACCCTCATGCCTTGTCTTCACCTTCAGCCCTCTTCCATGGTAGCTGCTACTCCATGTTTTTTCCCCTGGCAGAGCCACCAAAGGCTCCTGAGACACAAAAAAATTTGTCTGGCTCACTCTGGATCTAGCTCTCCTGCAAGGGATGCTCGTCATCACCATGGATGGAGGTATCCCATGTGGCATGGACAACTGCAGGGAAGCCTGTGGTGGTGGGGCAAGCAACAGGACCACATCTGGCAAGCGTGATGACATGGCAAGATACAGTGCTGCCCTAGACCCTGCAGTGCCATGGAAGACAGCAGCAGGGTCACCCACCTTTTGGCAGCGGACCCATGGATCAGAACCTCCTGCCTAACAGTCCCTGGTGGGTTGTCTTTCCACATTGAGCTGATAGGGGGCTAAGTACCCAGGATGAAGTGGTATGAATGTGGGTGTTGGGACAAGCACTGCAACCCATGGTGACAGCTTTTCCGCCTTTGCATTCATCCTTGCCTGTCCTCAGGGTAATCTGGCTAAAGATCAAGCCAAGTGGCTTTTTGGCATGGGGAGAGTCTGTGACGCCGCAGCGTTGGCACGTGTCCCCAGCACTGGCAGTTGATCCTTGTAGGAAACCCTGGCAAGGCTGATAGCAGCTCCCTTGTGCCTTTATCTTCTACCTTCTTTCCCGATAGGACAGCATTGCTGTGGCTGAGGACACCTGAGGAAGGAAACTGCGGTGCATGCAGCCTGAACCAAAATTCACAGCCCTGGACTGAAATATTCCTGAAACTGCTTTTGGGACTTGGGTTTCATAAGAATCACAGAGTTACTGCTTTGAACTCCTCCTCTCCCCATCAGCCAGTGGCAAGTGGTGCTGAAGAAAACCTGGAAGGACAACTGCAGTGGAATTTCTGGTTAACACTGAGGTAAAACTGGGTGTTTTCTCCACACAAGAATTACCGCTGCCTTGCATGAGAACTGAGTGGCTTCTGCAGGGGTACTTGAATCCTCACATAGTTCAAAAGGCATCCAAAGTTAGAAATGTTGAGAAAAAAAAATAAATTTGAAACTTTGGAAACTATTCCATGCTGGAATCTCCTGCAGATGATTGCAGTCAAGAAAATCACTGTCAGAAGGTAGCTGTGTGGGCAAAAATAATGTAACAAATGGTCCAAGCACTGTGGTTTTGCTTTCTTAACAAAATGTTCCCCCGCGCTGCGAATACAAAGGGAAGGAGGAAGGGAAGTATCTGGCTATTTAAATGAAAAATGACTTTTCTCTGCAATCACCTTCTGTCAATAAAATGCTTATTTTCTGACATGTCAATTAGATGATTCAAAAGCCAGATGACCACTGCCTTCCATTTAGTACTGCTCAGCTGGGTTAAATGTCTTAAGTGTTTACCCTTTATGACCAGTGGCATGTATCTGTTCTTAGTCAAACCGTGCTATGTGTGACATGTTTGCCTGTAGGTTTTTCTCTTGAGGTAAAGTTAACCATTATTATCAGATTCTAAGAAAAATTGTAGATTAGGACAGTGGTTTCACTGACAGAAATGGGTACAGCTTGTTTTACAGTAATGTGTACGAGAAATATGAAACAGATGAGAAGAATTCACATAGAATTAACCAGCCTGTAATTTAAAGTGCTGTCATTAAACAGGATCATGTATCCATGCTTGGTACTTCAAAAGAAACCTCTGCTGTGTAAGACCGGTTATTAGCAAGGAACATTTTGTCCGGTATCTCAAACCAATTTTAAAAGATCTGATTACACACACACGCATGGATGTGGAAGTGAAACTACTTTCTTAAGAATCTTTGGGACTTGATTTTGTTCACACAAAAGTCTTGAGGGTTTAAGGAGGAATTTCGAACGAGGAAAAAACACATAAGCTCTGGCCCCTGGTGAAGTCCTTGGAAGAAGGATGGTGATGGTATCGATATAACCTTTTACTGAGGCTTGTTCTGAACACCTAACGCTATCCACTTGTGTAAAAGAATGGAGCAGGCTGTGGGGTGAGAGAAATTCACATAATAACTTTAATTCAACTATTTCGAAAGGGATTACATCTTTAGAAAGCTGTCTGTTCTCCTCCAGCAGGGAATGCAGCCCCACATTTTTGGTGGGAAAAGCTAAAATATTTCCTTTCTGACTTCTGACCAGAACTGAAAGTGAAACGTTCATTTGGAATAAATAAATAAATAAGCGGAGACAATGGAAGTCACTTTCCCAGACAAAAAATAATCACAGGGAGGCCTTTGTGAGTACTAGCAGGTCAGCAGGACTCACTTTGCAGGCCCCGACAAGCCAGCAGGAGACAACCACTTTGGTGAAACATTCCTTGGGCAGCACTGTGCTCAGACCTCAGGTGGGGGCTTACATACCCACCCACCCTTTGGTGAGTAACACAAATCCAGAGGGTAATTAGCAGTCTGGTATGAACAGTGCCCCTAAAGAGCAAGGAATGTTTAGGGCTTGGACCTTCAGTCTTGCTCCTCACAGAGCAACTGTCCCTGCCACTGCCAGCATGTTCCAAATCCCAGAGGAAAACCTGGGAGGGGAGTGCCAGTGTCATGGTGCTTGAACCTACTGCTGGCTTCTTGGGATCAGCTGGGGACATTGCTGTGCAATCTGGGTAGCTCTGCAATTCATCCAGCATCCTGAGGAAATGTGAGAGGGACCCATTCATAGGACCACAGGGTAATTCAGGCTGGAAGGGACCTCAGGAGGTCTCTAGACCAACTTTTTGCTCAAAGCAGGGTCAACTCTGAGGTCAGACCAGGTTGCTCAGGGCTTTATCCAGTCTGAGGCTGTTGAAAGCCTCCAGGAATGGAAAAGTGCATGGTTCTCACTCTAATCTTCAGGTTTCATCCCAAGTCTAATAATGCTATGCTGAATGGCACATAGGTAGTTGTAGCAGTCCAGAAGGGACCTTTGGAGCTGTAGGGATGTGATAGGACTCTGTAGGTGCACCTGCACTCTGCTATGATGTCCCCAGTGATCTGGTCCTTTCATTACTCCAGGTGATCACCCACTGGGTCAAGCCATGGTTCATCTTTGCAGTGTCCTATATCCCTTTCTGCAGAAACCAATGCAGGTTTCTCATCCAGGCACTGCCAGCCAAAGCAGTTCAGAAACTCTTTGAGGTTCCTCAGTTCAAGGGAATCAGTCTGGGTCTTGGAACACAGCTGGCTCTAGGTGACTGGAGCAGGCAGCATCTCCTTCCTTCAGACATTGCTGTAGTCTAATCACAACATCTCAGGGAATCACAAAATAGCTGAACTTGAAAGGAACCTCTGGAGATTATCTAGTCCAACTCTGTGCTCGAAGCGGAGTCAGCTATAACAGCTCGCTCAGGGCTGTGTCCACTTTGGTTTTGAGTATCTCCAAAGATAGACACTCCATAATCTCTTCAGGTAACCTGTGCCAGTCTTCAACAACCCTTGTGAGGGTTGTAAATAAGTTCTTGTCTTATGTCTAAATGGAATTTCCTGTATTTCAGTTTGTGCCCATTGCCTTGCATCCTGCCACTTTGATCAGAGTCCCTCCAAGCCTTCTCCAGGGTAAACAGTCCCAAGTCTCTCAGCCTCTTGTCGTATGACAAATGAGCCAATTGTTTAAACACCATAGTGGACTTGCTCCCACATGTCCAAGTCTCTCTTGTACTGGGGAGCACAGACCTGGGTACAGCACCGAGATGTGTCTCACCCATGTGGAGCAGAAAAGAAGGATCAACTTCTTCAACCTGCTGGCAATGTACTTCCTAATGTCACCCAGGAGGCTGTTGGCCTTTTTTTTTTTGACACAAGGGTGCAACTTGGTGTCAACCCAGACCCTCAGGGCCTTTTCTGCAAAGCTGCTTTACAGTGGGTCGACCTTCAGTGTGTCCTGGTGTGTGGGGGTTATTCCTCCCTGGATGCAGGACTTTGCATTTCTTCTTCCTGAAGTCGATGAGATGCCTGTTGGCCCAATTCTCCAGCTTGTGCAGATCCCTCTGGGTGTCAGCACAACCCTCTGGTTTATGAACCACTCCTCCCAGTTTTATATCATCTGAAAGTTTTCTGTGGGTTGACTCTGCCCCATCACCCAGGTAATTAATGAAAATATCTAACAGTGTAGGACCCAGTTAAATATCCAACCTGGGGTACACCACTAGTAACCGGCCTCCAGCTGCACTTCATGCTGCTAGCCACAACCATGAGCTCAACAGTTGAGCATGTTTTCAGTCACCACAATTTATCTATCCCATCCTTCATCTGTTTGTCTATAAGGATGTTACAGGAGACAGTGTTGACAAACAACAACTGTTGCTCTCCTCTCATCCACTGAGCCAGTCATCTCATCATAAAAGGCTATTGGGTGAGGCAAGCAGGACTTCCCTGTTGTAGATCTATGCTGATGACTCCAAATCACCTTTTTGTCCACCATAATTTTGGACATGGCTTCCAGGATTACTTGCTCCATCACCTTCCCAGTGACTGAGGTGAAGATGACTGGCCTGTAGTTCCCCAGATCCTTGTTGCTCTTCTTCAGTGTAGGAGTGACATTTGGTCTCATCCACTCTACTGCAACCCTCCCTGTATGCCGTGGCATTTCAAAGGTAATAGAGAATGGCCTTGCAGAGACATCAGCTAGCTCTCTCACCAGTCAGAGATGCATCAGATCCCATGGACCTGTGTATATTCAGTTTTTTAAAGTATTCCTTAACTTGATTGTCCTTCCCTGAGGTATGTCTTTCTTACTCCAGACTTTCCCACTGGTCTCAGGAACCTGGGATTGCTGAAGAGTTGTCTTACCTGTAAAGACTAAGGTGAAGAAAACATTGAGCACCCCAGCTTTCTCCATGTTCCCTGTCACCAGATACCCTACTCCATTTAGCAGCGAACCCACCTTTTCTCTAGTCTTCCTTTTGCTGATGATACACTTACAGAAGGCCTTCTTCCTACCCGTTATATCCCTCACCAGATCCAGATGGGTTTTGGTTTTCCTAATCCATTTAATAAAACATTTACTACCACAGTGGAAGGAATTTCCTCCTTCCTTTCACTGAGACCAAGCAGATGTATGGATTTAAAAATGTTAATAAGGTTATGCCTGTAGTACTGTGTGCAGTGTGTACTGTGTACTCTCCAATCCCTCTAATGACAGCACTAACTGTATTTTCCCATTATAATTAATTTTGCCAACAGGTCTCTCTGTAATCTGATTTTCCATACCTCACACCTGAACTCAATACCCTTTGGAATACTGCAAGTGTGATCTCTTGCTGCTGAGTTCTCTTTGAAGAGTTTACCTAGCCTGGGAAAAAGTGATTCATGTCAGCCCATACCACTTTCAGACTAGCCATTGAAGTCTAAGCCCACTTGAGGAGGGGAATGAAAAAAATTGAAACCCAGGAGACTAAGAATGGGTTTTGCTTCTGACCTGATTCTTAAATGAGACAGATCACCACCTTGCTTTCATAGCGTTTCCAAATAAAACATAAATCAAACCTGCATCCTTATATATTGCAGAAGATTTTGGCCCTGACTTCAGTGGAAGAAGAACAGGGCCTCCCGTGTAGTTCTGCCAGTATGGGTTGGCTTAGAAATTAAGAAAGAGGTCTCCTAACTAAGTCTACCAATCTGGGAGGGAGATATGGGGCTAATACTCTAAAACACTTTTGTCCCACAAAAAATTAGTGGCAGACCATGGGCTCTTCAGGCCCAGAGTCTGTACGAGAGCCACCAAAAGTTATGGATGGACAGACCAATCAGTGTAGCATTTGGTTCTTGTTAGGGCACGTGTAACACTCAGAGGGAAACTTTGGCCAGGTTGTTTGCACATAGTACAGAATTAGGAGGCGAGAGTGACCCTTGATCTCAGTTATTGAGTGTTTCTCGTCTCAGATCCTTGGAGAGCTAAGGGAAAAGTGAGCTCTAGAAGCATTCATGGGCTGGAGATGACAATGAAGTTTTTTGGGATCTCACCATTCTGGGATGGTAATGTATCTGGGACTGAACGTGTAGCTAAAACTACAGAAACAAATAGCATGGCTCAGGGACCTGGTTCTGTTTCTGAGGTAAGTCAGTGTGGAATGGCTCACATCTGTGCAGAAAAATACTTTCTTATTAGAACAGGGTAGCATAGGCCAAAACTGCACTAGAGAGAATAGTAACAATTGAAGATTGTGGGTAACTAAACAGCATGGCTCATCGTCAAGCTTCTGACTTCTTTTATTAATATAGTTTAAATCTAGGGATTGTTGCAGTTTAACCCAGGTAGGCAGCTAACCACCACACAGCCACTTACTCACTCCCCCCTCAATGGGATGGAAGGGCAGAGGGTAAAAGTGAGAAATCTTGTGGGTTGAAATAAAGACACTTCAATAATTTTAAAAAATGGAGGAGTAAAACCAAGAGAGAGAGAGGAAAAGATGATAAACAAAAAACCCAAGAAAAACTAGTGATACAAAGAAATCAATTTCTCACCACCAACTGACCAATGCCCAGCCAGTCCCCAAGGAACAGCAGCCCCTGCCAATCTCCCCCCACTCACTTTTACTGCTGAGCATGACATCATGTGGTATGGGGTATCCCTTCAGTCATTTTGGGGTCAGCAGTTCCAGCTCTGTCCCTTCCCAGCCTCTTTTGGACCCCCAGCCTACTCACTGGCAGGACAGTATGAGAAACAAGAAACGCCTTGATGCTGTGCAAGCACTTCTCAGCAATAACTAAAACATACCTGTGTTATTGCCACTGTTTTCATCACAAATCCAAACCATAGCCTCATACAATCCATTATGTAGAAAATGAACTCTATCCCAGTCAAATCCTGGATCCTGGCCCGTCCCTCACGCACATGGTCTCGTTCTTGCAAGAGAACCAAGGCACTCGAGACTAGTCAAGAGAGAAGAGTGTATATACTTAAAGTCTTTAAACCATATTTTTTAAGTTAACAAAGAAGATGTGGACTTTGCCAGTGAAAATTTTTCCGTTGTCTCCAAAACTGTTCCATGTGTAAAAGGTTTTCCTGGCCATAAACTGGTTAGCGGGACTTTTCAGCTGCTGGCTTTGGAATGAGCCCTGAACCAGCAGACACTGATCTTCAGTATATTCTCCCTGTCCACATCCTAGAGAATTTCCTGAGTAAATGGGATGAGTGCAGGGGTTCTTGATGTCTTCTCTGCCAGCTGCAGAGCTTTCTCACAGTAGATGATACACAACCACAGCACAGGTCCAGTTCTCCTGTTTGTATGTGGGTTTTCTGCCATCAGCTACATGTACCTGCACCCTGTATACCCAATTGCCCTTGGCAAGTCACCCTCAGTCCACACCTGACCCGCTGCACGGGCTCCATCATTGGAAGGAGGTGTGCATGCTTCCTCCCATTTAAACCAGTACTTTAAAGAGCAGAAACCTGGGATGTGATTTATGAGGTTTCCTCCAGCTGTACCTCACTCCCCAAATCTCCTTCATGCTAAGCGGGAAGACTCAGACCCTCAGGACCAAATGAATGCCAATTTCCCATCGTTTTCCTTTAAAGCCAGGCTGTGGAAAATGGTGCCTCAGCAGAGGATAAACAGTGACGCTGTCCCATTTGAAGAATTTATTTTTAAAAATCACTGTTGCCAATTAGTACCCGAAATGAGTATTAAGGAAGAATGAAGGGGAAAAATATGACAGCACTGCTGAAAGGGTAAGTTTTCATGTTCATAGAAAGTTTAAAGCTAACAGCTAGGAAAATCAAATGAGTATAGGCATCTGGAGGGAGGGGAAATTATGTTTCTATTGTGCAATGTTAATGCTTTAAAACGTTTAAAACAACAGGGCTGGGGACGTGAGATTTCATTTAATTAACATGCTCGGAAACCTTATTATCAAGTTGAATGTGAATTCTTGATATTTTACTCACTGCGTTGCCTGAGGCTGGCTACAGGAGGCCTTATCCCTATTTTCCTGTAAAAACTACTTCCACATTCCATGTCCCAATTACTCTGAAGGGCATACCCAAGCTCCCAATAAAATCATGCTTGGAGTCTTTGCTGACTTCTAAATGCTATTCTACATGTGTTTCTGATCACAAAATCAGATTTCCAAATGTCAAAATTATACTCCGAGTGGAGACTGAATAATAGTTTAAACCTTTTTATTTGTGTAGAAAGCCGAAAATGAGAATACGAAGCACCTGAAAACTCTCTAAATTGCTTTATTTATTTCCACTTCAAGCAGCGTACTGAGACCTATCGTACTGCAGTTCATTTACACTTCTTCACATGTGAACGCCGAGGGGGCAAGGACTGGTCTGACTTGTCTAGCACAACAGCTCCGCCATGCTGGCAGGAACAACCCACTACTACCTTCCTTCAGAGAAGTCATTAAACCAAGAATAATTCAGAATGGCAGTTTTTTGTTTCACTGGGTAGGCATTTGGGAAGTGGAGGTAGGTAACCCGTTCCTCTCCCGTTAGCACCCATGGCTCTTGAGGGGAGACTGCTGGCTGTGGAGGGCAGCCTGGCTGGGTTTTGGCAAGAAGGGAAGACAAACAAGTAAGTTGGAAGCTTTTAGCCATGTCTTCTATTATTGCAAAGGCAGATAGCAGTGAGATGAGAGGACGGGGACATGATGTCCCGTTTCACGCCTTCACTCACGGAGGCTGATGGTGGCCTGGGCTGGTGTGGCTGTGCCAGGGCCGCAAACATGGTTCCCTGCCTACGTGTAAGGACGTGACTGTTTGGTCTCCTCTGTGCTCCTCAGCCATGGTGTGAGAGAGGCTGGGGAAGCAGCAGCACTTCCTTGTACAGGCTGACCTGGAGATTAGCCAGGGATGCTGGTGGGAGCAGGGGAGGAACCACGGCCCCTTCCCTCCACTGCCACAGCCATCCTGCTCCTTGCACAGGCTGTGTCTTCAGGTACAATAGTGTCTATAAAATGGACATTGGCAAGATTTTCAGAAGCTACCATTCAGTTTTGATACGTGAAGGACTCACTCGCTTATTCCATGTTTTTCCTCCCTTGTTTTCTGCCTAAATACCGTCCTCCCCACCCTGTATCATCAGTGCTGATAATAGCTAAGGATTTACTGCATGATATTCCTCTCTCAAGCTCCGTTGCTTTTCATCTGTCAGATGCTCATTGTAAATTCTTGTAATGTGAAACAGCTCATTGGAGCAGGGCTCCACATTTTATCCTGTTTCTGGTAACTTGTGAGGAGTTGTCACTTCACATCCAGGAGAACTTCAGGGAAAGATGACAGACTCCACAGGCTGCACATTTCAGAGCCGAAGGAAATGGATACTAAACACAATGTCATTTAGATTTAAAATAATGGCTCTTAAGTGTTCACTGTTGTTTGTAATAAATATAATATATATAAACTTTAGCTTGTGGCTGAAATCTAAACTATCTGTTTTAAATGAATGATAACATAAAACATGTCATAATTCCTGGTCCATTAGTATTGATGAGACACAAATTAACATTCCACAGGTTTGAGTGAACTGTGCGTAGCCATGGTAAGGTGAAAGCATGTGAACACCAAATGTACAACTCCTATAGCCCTTGGCCCGCTGCAGTTCTTCTAGTCATCACTTGCTTTAATGTCATCCTTGGGACCGATTATCCCTGGATCTGAAGATGTTATTTGTTTTTTTTTTTTTTTTTTTGTATTGCAGGATGAATAACCTTGACTAGGCTTTGTGAGGCTCTTATCTATCGATCAGAAAGACTAAAAGCTTCACTCCACTTCTGTGCTTCACTTCCCTTCCCGATGGAGTAACTAAACCCTCTTTATCCAGCCCTGTACTGCACAGTCTGGTGGGAATCTCTTTGCTTGGGGCCCACTGCCTTGATCAGTGAAAGCCAGCGGGTTTGCCTAAAGCTGAAGCTCATCACAAGGTGATCTGTCCAAATGGCTCTGAGAAAAAAAACATCAAAAGAAGCCGAATGACATATCCAGAAGCGACTGACAGGCAGGGTCATCACATACAAGCTTTCGTTAAGCAAGAACTATTAGGGTGGTGAATGCTTGAATTGTGAAGAGATTTGTATCACCCGGGTCTGACATAAGAACATCAGAATTCACTTATGGCATGACCGTGCTCTAGAAAGTGATCTTCAGTGCAATTTAATGTAGAAAAAAATGAGGGGAAAAAAAAGAAAAAAAAGGGGAAAGAGGAAGGGGGGAGAAAAATGGCCAACAGACCTCAGCTTTTGGTCTTTAAAGCCAGAGGGAGTCTTCATCCAACCTCATGTACATTTGAAAGCCTCCATCCAAAACATGTGATTGCTGTTTCTGTGACAGACAATCAAATGTCAGAGACAGGGATTTTTGATCTCCTTGTAATAAGCTTGTGGATATTTCATTAATTTCCCATTACTATCTGACCTGGTTTTCCATTTGTCATTATTCTGTCTGCAGTAGCAACCACAGTGATTTAGACTGTTTTCAGACACAGCAGAAGGAAGTGAATCTAGCGTTTAGCATAAGGAAGGACATGAAGGCAAGGGTCAGATGGGGGAAACAACAGAGTTTTTCTTCTTAAAACTGTCTTAATTTGATTAAATTTGGCAGTCATTTTTCTGGCAAATGCCGCAGACAAACAAGCCAACTTTTAAAAGACATATGATACACAAACTCAGAGAGTATATGTGTGTATGTACGTGTATATATATAGAATCACACATACATATGTGTAATCATAGACATCTGCTTCCAGGTTTAAAGAAAACAGTGCCCTTTTCTTTACACAATTTGTAGTTAAAGCAAGGAGCTTTTTTCCATAAGATGCTGCAGTGGCCAAAAGTACCAATGGGTTCAAAAATTGCTGGTAGAGTAAGAGGCAGAAAAGTTAATCAAGGATTTTTGTCCACAAATGTGCAATTTCCAGATCAGGTGATCTCTGAGACACAGGCTGGGAGCAACTGAGAGGTGTTGACAGGGGAGTTATGACTGCACCCTTTCTTGTTGTTATAGCCTTACCCCTGCAATTGCCCTCTCTGGGATGGGGACCAGTTATGTTTCTCTGCTAGGGAAGCAGGGATGCCCTCATGGCTTTACTGTCACTTGGCTTACCTGGCAGCAGGATGCAATGAACATCCAGATGCTGCATCAGTGAGGAAGCTACGTGAGGCTGTGGAAAGAAATGTGATACAGCTGTGCTGCCTTTTAAAATTCATATCTGATGCCAAGGCTGCAATTACAGGACTTAGTCCAGCTGCCCCAGTGGCTCTCTGGGACAAGACAGGTTGCGCATGGCATTTTGCTCTCATCAGAGAGGTGGTGACGCCAATGTTAACTGGTCCCCATGCATGGACCAGCTGATGGTTCAATCTGACTTTGCAGATTGAAAATGCTATTGAAGATTAGCTGGACTCTGCACTCTTGACCATCTTGCTTCCAAAAAACTCAGCCTATCTGTGTTGGAAGCTTCACTCCAGCAAGGACTTCAAGATGTGGTTCAGCTGAAATAGCCATTTCAGGTTATTTCCGCCTCTGTTCAAAACACAGGGTGGTGGCAAAGACTTCCCAACTCAAACAAGACCAAAACATATAAAGAAAAGTGTATTTTCAAAGGATTCAAATGCAATCAAGAGAGAATGAAAAGGGGAAATGCAATGGTTAAAAGTATCTTGAGAGCATCCCTGCAAGTGCTAGTGGTTCTCACAGATACTGGGGCTCTGTGGATTTGAACTAGAAATCAACATAAGACGAATATGAACCAGCAATTTACACAACAACTGGCTCAGATTAGGCAGAGATTCCCTGAAATCCTATATATCTAAAATATTTTGGATATCTAGCTAGATAGCCATTCCCCAGGACCACTATTTTGCAGGTTTATGAGATACTGGGAATGTCTAAGGGAAAATATCAGCCCTTTGTGGGAAAAGACCAGCAGCTTTTAATTTCACTCACCGTCTGCAGCACATTCCATTCTGTCTTGTGAAACTGAAAACAAATTTGGCAGCAGGCAGTCATCTGATTTTCATGTAATTCAATAATTTATCATGAAAAATATTCATTTATAAACAATTACTTGCTTTGGAATGATAGCAGCTGTCATTTTGGAGTCTGTAGTTCCCCCCACTGGGATATTTTTCTGAGTTTATCCATCATTAAATCATGCAGTGTTCAATGTGTTTGGAATCTGGGCTGAATGCATTTTACAACGTGTTTATGTTTTGTTATGTGCATAATATCATTTTTGCTTTACAGACATGAAATCCAATATTGCCAGATGTAGAAAACTCTCTTTTCTGAGCAGGTCCCCTTGATACAACTCTGGGTTTTGGGATGAATTCCCCCATACAGAATCAATACCCAAACTATTGCCATTTCTCTCTTGCAGTCACAACTGTGAAACTTGGGTAACTACCCAAGTCACACTCACAATAAACAGTTCCAGCTAGAGTCCTCCTAGGCTTGAGCAAAAGGCTCATGAAAGCACTGTCTTTTAGGTTTAGCTAAAAGCATACAATCATTTCCTTTCATCGCCGTCATTCTATCACAGGGTAAAAACCAGACAAAACCTATCTAGCAGGGAAGACTTACTTGAGCTGTTGACCCCAGGCACTGATGAGTCTGCTGTTACCACCATCCTGTGTGGAACGAGCTAGGAGTGTTTGTGCATGTAGGAACCACAGTTTCAGGCAATCGTGAGAGAAGGAGCTCAACAGCATTGCCTTTACGCCGGTGTCTTTTAAGAAATAACAAGTCTCCAATCTCACAGATATGCTGAGAGAAGGTAATAAAAATCAGTGAGCTTCTCAATAGTAAGTACATTGGTTGGCAAAGGGTTAAACGGAAATTGGAGTTAGGCTATTTTGAGGCTTAATAAAATGCAAAGACACATAGCAAGAGCCCTCTCGAAGAGGTAATTTTCTTATCTCCTTGGTTATTTTACCTTAGAAAGGGCTCTGGGCTATCAGCTGAGTCTGCTCTGACAGAGCTGGGAATGACTTGGCATGCTCAGAAGTTCTCCCAGAAGAGTGCACTGCTCTTTAGAGTTTACACACCAGTAACGGTTTTTCAATTAATTCATTAGAAAATGTAATGAAGAATTCTCTTTAAAAAACATTTAGCATATGAGTGGTTTGAACAACAAACTTCAGTTCTCAATTGTTCAGGTTTATTTCTTGTGGCTTCATATGTGCTCACCTCTCTGAATGCTCTCTATTTCTCTGGACTTATTGACAAACTAAAGATTAGAAATAAAAAGATGATTAGCAAAAAGTAAATATTAGAGGAAATCTCCCATGAGGAGACTGTTGAAGATTTCCCGTACAAGCCATTGTTATGGAAATTTAGCAGTTTTACTGTTAAAACACAGGTACGGCTGTGGCAGTGCATATGGAGCAATGAAACAAAGAGTAGAACGGAGTTTTTAAAATATTGGGAAGATGGACAGCAAAAAGACATTGTGCTATTGAGGCTTACCACATATCTGTTCAGCAGAACATTTAAGCACGTGCTTAACTTTAAGTCCCACTGTATGAAATGGCCCAGAGCCAGACATGCACTTAGGCATCCCGCTGAACACAGCAAACAAGCATATATTTAACCACTTTACCAAACTGGGATGATCCAATTTATCAGGCTCATTAATGCCCTGGAAAACTGGGAAATGTGAAAGGGTAAACTTGGCAGCTGGGGGTTGTTGTCTATAGGTTGGCTGATAATTGCAGAGAACACTCAATGCTCAGTTATCGGTCAGTTCACTGGGAGATAAAACTCAAGGCACACGAGGCAGAACAACTCATGCTGGAGGCAAAAACCTTAACCGTTTTAGACCCATGATAAGGTCCTAAGTCAAGTGCAACCACTCAAAAAGAAAGATCCTAGCACCATTGTGGACAACTCAGTGAACACCTCTGTTTAACAGGCAGAAGAGGTGGGGAGTCCAAACAAAATGTTAGGATGCAGCAGGAAAGTAATGGAAAATAATGCTGAAGTATTAGAACATAACTAAACCAAGAGTGTAGGATTTCACATTCACTTCTGATCACTCCTTCTTTTGCCAGGTGGCTGACATAGCCAAGAGGAATAATGAAAACAGAGGGAATAGAGAGATTTTAATGATTTGTGGCTATTTGGTTATTAAAAAGAGAGAGAGAATAAAAATGGGACCTGCTAGAGAGGTAAGTGATGATGGGAAAAAAAGGAAAAAGAGAAGTCACGTACCTCTATTTACCTTTTTTGTCACTGAGCAAAACAGAAAGGTGTTCTACAGGAAACTTGAGTTAAACCAATAGTTGTGTACTACCACATTATATTGAAAACTAAGCCAGCTAAATCTTTGCTTTTTAATTCTATGCATCTTTAACCTTTAGATCTCACTGTCACAAGGCCATAAAATTAGTGGGATTTGAAAAAAATGAAAGATTACACAATGATTACACAATGATATGGATATCACTGGAACAAGTTGCCCAGAGAAGCTGTGGCTGCCCCATCCCTGGCTGTCTTCAAGGCCAGGCTGGATGAGGCTTTGAGCAACCTGGTCTAGTGGAGGGTGTCCCTGCCCATGGCAGGGGTTGGAACTAGATGGTCTTTAAGGTCCCTTCCAACCCAAACCGTTCTATGATTCTATGATTTGGCATAAGCTCAACTGCTTAATACCAGATTTACCAAGCTGTGTGGTGTGGCTGACATGCCTGAGGGATGGGATGCCATCCAGAGGGACCTGGACAAACTCAAGAATTGGGCCCGTGTGAACTTCAAGAAGTTCAAAAGGCCAAGTAAGAGGTCCTGCATGTGGGTATCAACACAGGATGCTGGATGAAGGGATTGAGGGCAGCCCTACCTAGGAGGACTTGGGGGTAATGTTAGATGAAAAGCTGGACATGAGCCAATAGTGTGTGCTGTCAGCCCAGAAGGCCAACTATGTCCTGGGCTGTATCCAGAGAAATGTGGCCATCAGGTTGAGGGAGGTGATTCTCCCCCTCTACTCTGCTCTTGTGAGACCCCACCTGCAGTGCTGTGTCCAGCTGTGGAGCCCTTAGCACAGGAAAGACATGGAACTGTTGGAGTGGGTCCAGAGGAGGGCCATGAAGATGATCAGAGGGATGGAGCAACTCTCCTATGAAATAAAACTGAGACAGTTGGTGGTGTTCAGCCTGGAAAAGAGAAGAGAGAAGAGAGAAGAGTTGGCTTCCAGGGAGACCTTAGAGCAGCTTTCCAGTACCTAAAGGAGGCTTATAAGAAAGATGGGGACAAACTTTTTAACAGGGCCTGTTGTGACACGGGGTAATGGTTTTAAACTAAAAGAGGGTAGATTCAGACTAGTTGTAAGTAAGAAAGTTTTTTTAGTGAGGGTGGTGAAACAATCGAGGAGGTTGCCCAGAGAAGTGGTAGATGACCCATCCCTGGAAACATTCCAGGTCAGGTTGGACAGTGCTCTGAGCAGCCTGATCTAGTTGAAGGTGTCCTTGATCATTGCAGGGGGAGTGGACAAGATGACCTTTAAAGGTCCCTTGCAACTCAGACCATTTTATGATTCTATGATTCTCTTCTCTTCACCTCTCATGCTGGCTCAGAAAAGATGTCTCTGTCAATGATGGTGAAGAAGGGCACCCAGTAACACCTGACCTGTGCAGAGTACCTTCTATCTCTGATGTGCTTTCCAAACCCTGTGCACTGATCTGCACGACAGGTCAGGGGGCTAAGCTTGTGCTAGAGTTGTTGCAGCATGGATGACGGACAGCAAAGGTTAAGTGATGTGCCTTGGTGTGGGCACTGTCAGAGACAGGGGCAGTGCAGGGGAATCCCCACTCCAACAGCCAGAAGAAAACACCATCGCCACAAGACTGGCCAGGTTTTTCTTAGGACTTATAGGATATTCATAACTACCTTTTGACATTTGGTGTGCCTTCAAGTGTCAGTTTGGAAATTTATGAAAGAAAATAAAAGAAGCACAAGCTGCTGGAGGAATGTGGTACATTTGAAACCTGATAAGTGGCTGCTGGTGTTACTAAGAATTACTGTTTTTAACAAAGCATTTCTGGCAATTCCCCTCCTCCCCATCGCATGCAGCAATCCTACCGCAGAGCTGCAGAGCCTGATTAATGCTGAGCTAGTTTCTTTCACATGTGACCATACTGTGTTTTTTGGAAGACGTTTTAAATGGTTTGGTCAACCTAATTCAAATGTGTGTGTGGGAAAAACCTATGAGAAGTAATAATTTTGGTGTGATGGAGATATAAACCAGTCAATGATGGCTTTATGCAAAATACAGCCTTTCTTAACAGTGCTGGGTCAAATGCAATCACTGAGTTTTTCAGGATGCAGTAGATGACTTGCAAAGGCTATGCAGCAAGTCACTGCTGGGTGGATCAGTAAGGGTTGAACGTGTATATCACAGCCTCCAGTATACCAGGGAAAAGCAAGCTAACTCCTTACTCTTTTGCAATAGTACAGCCTACTCTTTGTTTCTGCTCCTGTATCCACCCCAGTATAGCTGTGCTTTTGGTCATCATTTGCTCTCTCCTCAGAGTGGTGGGGAGAAGAGAGCACAGGGCTTTGGTCACTGCCAAAGACAGGCATTTCTTTTTGGCCCAAGTCCTGCTTTTGATGGAACAAACCTGTAGGAAGTTTTCTGAAGTTTGTTCCTTTTGTGGGTTTTCTCACTGGAGTTTATGTTGTCTGCTGCTGTAGAAACCACGTTGTAGAGACAAAAGTAGAGGATGACCCCACATATGCATGTGGGAGAGGCAGAACATCTTTCAGTCTAGAAGGAGCCCAAAAGATGTCTGAGATCAGCAAAACATCTCCTTACTCTTTGCTGGCCTGGTTAGCTAAGTTTGGCTTATACTTTGTATTTAGAATTTCTTTTTGCATGGGTCTGGTGAGGTTCAAAAGGTACTACAAATCTCTGATACTTACCGGTGCTTGGTTTTCTTCCTTACAACCCTTCTGTGCCAGATTTGGGACTCCCCTGTCTCTCCCTGTGCATTCCTGTCTCCCCTGAGAGCCATACTCTGCCTCTGCATCCAGCTGTTGCAGGATGGTGCAGCGCAAAGCATCATCTGTCCTCCAACCCAGTGCCCACCCAGGGTCCCCCCGTCACCTTTGGTGGCTCCTAGGAGATGGCAATTTGTGTTCATGTGTGGTGGATGGACACACCGATTTCACCAGGGCTCATTCCCCGCAGCGTGAATCTCTGACAAACACTGTGTTCACTGCAATGCAAAGATACCGAATCTTTCAAAGTGAAAATAAATTAGCCTGCAACTGCTAGGCAAAACAGGCTTGATAAATGGAAGTTTTAGTCAGCGGTGTTTAAAGTGAAATCAGTAAAGTGTGCATAATGATGGATGAGTCCAGAGTTTTTTGTTAAATACAATAGCCTAAAGAAGCGTAGGGCGCTATTATAAATGAAGTGAATGCTAGTTTGACTAAAACAACTCTTGTTTAGAGAAAAATGTTGGGATTTATTATCCTATTAGTTGCTTTTTTTCTCCCCCTTTTTTTGTAAGGAGCAGCTCTCAGGGTGTCCCGGGCAGAAAGTCAAGTTCTCCATTTACCCAAGATGTTTAAAAAACATCTTCTTGAAAGTCGAAACTACTGAGTTTTTGATGGGACAACATAAATACATTTGAACTGTTGTCAGTACAAACTAGGCATCTTGAAAAGTGTAGTATATCTCCACTGGACATAATATTATTAATGTCTTTGAAATAATTCAGCATTTATTTTTAAATAGCAAAGAGATTTGATTTGCTTCCAAAAGGAGCTGTAATCCAGAAGTGTCTCCTATTATAATATTTTAAATGACTGGATGTACAGAAAGACAAACAGAGCATTTTTTGAGGCTCAGCTGACTGAAAATTAGTTTGCAAACATCTGTAGGGAACCAGCTTGTGTTGTGTTGCTGTTCTGTGTCAGCTTCATGCCTCTACCTCGTTCTTAGATTAAAGATGTTGGGTTTTATTTGCCCCGCATCTAAATGGAGCCAATGGACTCCACAGTCCAGCGTGGAGGATGGGCTACAATATGTGCAGGCTCTGATCTGCCCTCTTAGCCCTTTGCAAAGATTAGGTAGCCCGGAAATGTCCCAGACACCCTGCTGAAGATTGCCTCTGATGCTCCTAGCCCACCTCGACCTACTGTCACCCTGACAGGAGTCAGCTGGTGAGGAGAAGGGGAGGAGTAATGTCTGAAGCATGGAAGTCTTCAGCTACCTCCCACTTTTCAGATGGTGGTTTGGGAAACAGGATAGACTGGGACAAGCTAATCTAGACTGGATCATGGTGTCTGCTTTTCTCATCTTCTCGTCCTGTCTTCCCTCATGGTCTGATAGAAGAATTGGTATTGAAATGATCTGCTTTGATGAATTTTTCCAGTATGACCCAAAACTTCAGAGTTCATTGCTACACAACACTGGATCCTGCTGCACGTTTTGTACAGCTGAATGTCAGATGGTTAAACCATCATCAGATGGCTAAAAATGGTCTTGGGCTATGTGTCAAACTGTTGCCAGTCTGTTTTCACCATAGTGAGTGCTGTGATCTGTTTCTTACTAATGCTATAGAGAAGAAAGCAAAACAATTCAAAAATTCACATGTAAATGTCTAAATAAGGCTTGCAATGGAAGAACTGTTCCCTGTCCTTTTAGCTCTAAAGTATGTCTGGGAAAACTCCTGACTTGAGAGTGATTTAGATAGCTTTTGAAAGGACAGTTCTGAGAGAAAAGAGAAGTTAGCTGGCAAGAGTGGAACGTAGTTTTTTTATTCAGTCTGATTTTTCTTGAAGACATAAAAAGTCCTCCAAAGTCACCCAAAAGGAGAAAGAAAACAGCAGCAAAATAAAAATTCAGTTTCTGCTTCTGGTGCTGCTTTCTCTTGCAGCCTTATGGCAGATGAAGTGCTCAGCATAGAATGTCTTATCAGCAAACCTGAGCCTGGGGAGACACTCATGTGCCAAGAGTCGCTTGGGGGCTGCTAAAGCAGGTGGGTGGCAATGGGTGAGGATCAGGCCAGTGAAAATCCTTTAGTGGCCTGGGGTACTGTAGAGATGACAGGACTTATGTGTGCACTTGTGTTTCCAAAGGCAAAGAGTGACCAATGAGGGTGTCAGTTTTCAGCCCTTAGCACTATCTAATCAAACACCTTGTTGCTCTAAACGTAAAGCTTCTCTTTAACAGTGATGCTTATCCTCGAAAACTGTGTGTATCACACCTGACTTCCGTTTCCCAAGCAACACGATGGACGGATGAGTGTGCCAGGAGGGTTGTTCAGGTGGAGCTCACCAACCAGAAACTGTCTGGGCTGGATTTTGCAGCAAAGCCCACTCACTTTTTAGCAAGGTCTCCTTAAAAGGATACAGACACATAGAATGGGACTTAAGGCAGAACTCAAAGAGTTGAATTGCATCCCCAAAAAAGACTTTAGCAGGCACCTTACACAGACTTCAGATGTCCAGCAAATGAGAAGGAGGGCAAGACCAGGACTGTCCTGCTGGAGGTTGCCACATAAACCTGAAACAGCCCTGACTTCTCATACCTGGCCCAAGAGATGTCCAAGTTTTTTAAATGTAGCACTGCAGAAAATACAAAAAAATTTTATGGCCATTTGCTGGAAATAACCAGCTAACACCGTAAAAGTAATATTTTACTGGATCACCTACCTTTCCTTTGTCTTGTTAGGATCAGGAGAGAGACCCCAAAATATATTACATTAGTGATGATTCCTGCTAGAGCCAGCCCTTGCTGTTGCTGACAGCACTGCAGGGCTGCTGTGAGCTGGCCCAGCTCCGCACAGGCACCTGCAATTCCTGCTGAGTTTTCATTCCTGACAGGCTCCAGCTGCTATAAGGAGTAATTCCCATAATCCAGCACATCAAGACTGGTAGCTCCAAGGTAAGCAGATCAGAACGGAGCTTGGGTTTCTTGAACACTGCTGACATATGCCCATTTTGGAGCAGTAATCCTCAGCTCGAGGCCTGTGACTCAAGCTGTGCCTCATCCATCTGGCACGTGTGCTGGCCACTTTGGGTGATTTGCTGCTCAAGGCCGGTGCTTGCACCTGTAGGGCCTCTCAAGTGGCAGGATTCATCCTCATTTTCTTGCCAGGCAGGAGGGGAGATGATTGGCAGAAGAAACATCTTCCTCTACTTTGGTTTGACTGCCAAGGAAAGGTGCAAACCTCATGGAAGAAAGTTTGCTGTTCTTCCTCAGATAATTAGGAGAGGAGGTACACAAGTGTTGTGGTTTTACCCCAGACAGCAACGAAGCACCACGCAGCCGCTTGCTCACTCCCCCTCAGTAGGATTGGGAAGAGAATTGGGAGGGTAAAAGTGATAAAGCTCCTGGGTGGAGATAAGAACAGTTTAATAATTGAAATAAAATACACTTTTAAAAATTGTAATGAAAAGGAAAATAACAAAGAGAAATAAAACCCAAGAAAAACAAGTGATGCAAATGAAAACAATTGCTCACCACCAATCGACGAATGCCCAACTAATTCCCAAGCAGCAGCTCCCGGGCCAAACCGTCCCCTAGATTTATTGCTGAGCATGTTGTCATATATTATGCAACATCCCTTTGGTCAGGAGGGGTCAGCTGTCCCAGCTGTGTTTCCTCCCCACTTCTTGTGCATCCTCAGCCTTCTCACTGGTGGGGTGGTGTGAAGAGCAGAAAAGGACTTGATTCTGTGTCAGCACTGCTCAGCAATGACTAAAACGTCCCTGTATTATCAACACTGTTTTTAGCACAAATCCAAAATACAGCCACATATTACTGCGAAGAAAATTAACTCTATCACAGCCAAAACAAGCACAATAAGTCAGTCTGAGAAATATTTGTGCTGGGCAGGAGATGCCACTAGAAATACAAGGCCAGAATTAGTCACTTGCTTTGTGCACTGAGTCTAGCGGTTTTCTTCCTTTCCCACGTAGCATCTGCACAATGATAACAAAATGTAGTACCTTTCACCTTGCAAAGATTAATTGAAATTGCTAATTAACAGCTTTTCTTTTTCATTGATATTGGTGTTAAAGTGTGATCTGGTATGAAAGAATTAATCACATATGTAAATATCTCAGCAGGTCATACCAGCATTGAGGACTCTGAGCACTTTAGCTCCTAGGAAGTGTCATCAGTTTCATTTACAGATAGGGACACTGAGGCAGGGCAGACTGCAGCCACTGTTTTTGTCCTCCAAACTCAGGTGTCATCTATTTATGGCCTGACACAGGCAAGAGTTTATCAGCGGTCACTGGGACCCCTTGGCGCTGAGACATTGCTCAAAGGGGCAGACATACCCTGGGCTAGGGAAGATTGCTGCTTTTTCACAGTGGGCCCTCAGTCCACATATTCTTTGCCCTGGAGCAGCTTCAAGGCAACCAAACAACTGGATTTTATTCAGGTGAATTTTGCTTAATTAGCAAATTCTGTCCGAAAACCAGCCAAATCCACAGACAATGTTTTCACAGCCAGTATCCAAGCTGTTACATCACCAGGGGACTTGGCCATTTCTAAGGTGAAGAGGGAGTTTAGCAAGCAGTTCTTCCTGACATCATCACTGTTGTGGCTACCTGCTGGGAACATCCCTACATTAACCAGGAATGGGAGGATGCTGAAGTATCAGCTTTAGGACAAGATGTGAGAATCACTGTCTATTGCTCTCTACAACTACAAGTAAGGAAGTTGCAGAGAGGCGGGTGTTGGTCTCTTCTCCCAAGTGACATGTGATAGGACAAGAGGAAATTGTGCCAGGGGAGGTTTAGGTTGGATATTAGGAAAAATTTCTTCTCTGAAAGGGTTCTCAGGCATTGGAAAAGGCTGCCCAGGGAAATGGTTGAGTCACCATCCCTGCAGGTATTTAAAAGACATAGATGTGGCACATAGGGACATGGTTTAGTGATAGAGTTGGCAGTGTTCTGTTAATGGTTGGACCTGAAGATCTTAAACGTCTTTTCCAACCTAAATGACATGATGATTTTATGATTCTAATCGAGCTATGCTGGTCTAGCGTGCTCTGTCAGGGTTGCCTTCTTCTATTTAAGGCTAAATGAAAAGAATCCTTTTTCTTCCTTTGGAAATATGTATTCTCAAATAATTCCCAGTCCACCTATTAGGAGCTCAACCCATTAGCAGTCTACGTGTTTCTACATGCTTCTGGCAAGCTTTAGACATCTCTGATCAAGACAAAGTCTTAGTGAAAATTTGCCAAAGCTGTGTGTCTGTAATCACATCACTGCATTTGGCAGCAGGATTGGTACATATGGCAAACTTCAAAGATTTGGCAAAGCAAGCTCACCTTCAAAGAGAGTGTTCTGAGTTACTGGAAAATGAATTGTGTTTGACTGGTGCTAAGTGTTGAGGTTTTTTTCTTACAGCAATAAAACTGAATCCAATTAGAAGTGAAGAAATGCATTTTCAAAGACAATGACGAACAAATGCTTATAGGATATCAGACTCTTATAGATGAAGTTACCAGGTTAAAGCAACCCAAGGCAAAATGGCTATTAATTCTGCTAGACCAGAATTCATGCTGCCCTGAGACTGTTTTCTCTGTTCAGTTTGACTTTTCTGAAATTTGTATTCTTTCAGGAAGCACTACACACCCATGTGGATAAAAGCTGTGCCTTCACTGTGTCTGTACTGCAGGTAAAATGGTTTAGAAGAACAGTGTCAAAACTGGGATGTCAAGAATCTGAAAGTTAGGAAACACTAGAATTAAAGTTTCTTCTGAAGTTTTAATCTGCCCTGAAGTTATATGTATCTGGTAACCTTGGGCACTCTATTGCATACACCTTTTCCTAGGGAACCCTTTCTTGTGCCATGCAGCCACAACGCAGGTGGAGGGGCTGAATCCCCTCCTGCTCACATGAGAGTTCTGCATTATGGGATGGATGCAGGTCCTCCTCCAATCCCTGACCAACAGCTGGAGCCCATCCTCTGTTCTAGCACAACACCACAGCATAGACACTTGCCTGTGCCTGGCACAGACCCAGCAGGGATTCTCCAGCCCATGGGGGCTTATGAAGAGACTTAAGGGAGGGCTGAGACCTCTCTTCTTTCTGAATGCAAATCTGTGTCTGTTACTAACTTAAGCACTGAAGTTAATGCCCAAACACATGTACAGTCAATAGATCTTTTACAGGGTGATTCAGGATGCTTTGCTGAGGGATGCCTCTCTCTACTAGTTTTCAGAGATTCTATACTACTGAATCATGATGATGTTAGCAATCACATAACTTTGGCGGTGCAGGGCAGTTCAGCAGTCAGAAACTCAAAGAGTCTACCCTCTGATAGGCTCCACATGGGATATGCTTTGCTATGTGGAGCAAAGCAGAGGTATGGATTCTCCTCTGCCAGAATTACAGAACCTGCTGGACAGACATTTAGGAGCAGGGACTGGTGGTGTGTTTCAGTGGTCATGCAGTCAGCTTCTTCAAGCTCACAGCATCCGCAAGTCCAAAGCAATCACAAGTTCTCTATTACAGACACCTTCTGTAACTTTCCCATTTCTTTCCTTGAAGCAGGCAATCTCTATGCTTCATTCAGCAGTTGTTTTTTCTTTCTTATTGGCTAGAACCTTTTCTTTAGGTTTCCAAGGAGGGTCTCTCTGCCTTTTCTTGTCTTGTTATGTCTTGAATAACTGCAAAAAAAAAACCCCTTAGTCATTATTTTGGAAGAGAAATGCAAATATGGGTTACTTACCAACAGTTGATCACATGTACTGTGAGATACTTGGTCTACAGTGTTGCTTTATTTTAATGCTGTCACTGTAGCCATCTATTCTAAGAAGGCAATCTAGGCATTTCCTATTGCCCACAGTATTACCAGCTGTTTAGTAGCTGGGAGAGCTTTCCAAAATAGCGATTACACAATTCAAACACTAGTAACTTCTGAATCAAAACAAAGAATGATTGCAGGGTTCTTTTGCATGAATTGAATATACGTTGTATACAGTGGTTTAAAACCATCTGTTGGCTGGGTTATATACAGTAAAGATACACAGAACACATGGCACTGTCGTTTGCATATAATATGTCACTGCTGTACTGAGTGGAGTAAGATCACAAAAACTTTGAAAAGCCAGCAGAATGTAAGATGATAGCTGTGTAAGTCATGGAGAAGACTGTGGTAACACTGCAAACATTAACAAATCTCTGACGAACTTAGAAAGGGCACTGGCAGTAAGTTCTCAATAAACTAGAAAAGTGCTGGTAGCTGTGCTCACACTGGGGAGTTCTTGAAATGAGTTTGAAGGGGGATAGATTGCCTTTGTATCTTCTTTTTCCACTATAGTGCATGAAGAAAGCTCAAACAGTAGTGTCTGGTCCCCTGCTGTTCCCCTCATCCTTACAAACGGGGCCATATACCAGAATCTCCATATAGCAGAGAGTCCCAAGACTCTATTTTAGGACTAGCATAAGATATCTAGCACACCCCTCAGAGACGTTACGGGATGGTGAAATCCAGGAATAATTCACAAGTGAGAGATGAGAACCAGTCTCCAGCATTTATGTTTCTGGATGAGGCTGGACTTGGTGCACCTCCTCATCTCAGGGAGCCCTGCACAGATGGCTGCAGCAGCTCTGGCTGACTCACATCCTCCAGTAACCAGGGATCTGGGTCCCGGCATCCTCGACACCAGCACGGTTGTGCTGCTGGCCGCAGCATATATCCTCAGCTGGAAGGCTGCAGCTGAAAACAGGAACCTCATATTCATGGGTAAACAGTGTTGCAGCCTTGCCAAGGCATATAACTCAAACAGTTATGAAACTGGTCTGATTTAAAAAAAATAAGGAAGTTTGTTTTGCTTGGTTTTCTGCTGTTTAGGCTTTGGTGATTCACTTTTAAAATTCTTTTTCTGTCATTTTGATGTTATGTTTTTTTCTCTAAGCAAAGACTGAGGTTCTTATACCACATCTGATTTCAGTGCTTAGGCATTTGCAGAAAATACCACCTCCTCTGAAGCCATGAAGGCGTTCAGCATTTCTGCACAGACTGTTGCATTTGCAGGAGTTGGAGTGCACAAGTCCAAGCCTGGTCATCCAAAGGCATTCGTAAAGCTTTACCATACATGACAGTCCTCATCAAATTCCTGCAGTGGCTAGTGTTACAAAGCCACTTCTTGAATTAGTTGTGTACATTACTTTGAAGGACATCATTGTCCATCTGACTTCCTTTCAGTAAAGGGGAGGGAGGGGGTATTTTTGATTTCTTGTTGCCCCACTTGAGGTAGTTAGGGAATCCCTGAGAGCAATAGAGCTCCCCTCAGCCAGTTTTGTCCTCTCCCACTTCCTCTGAACACATGCCTGCCTGTGGCCACTTCAGCTTAATTGATACCAGTGGCACTCCAGCTCCCGCTGACCACAACCACAGCTCCAGCTCCAGAACTGGGGCCTGAAGTGGATTGT
Organism: Rhynochetos jubatus; assembly: GCA_027574665.1. Taxonomy (NCBI): domain Eukaryota; kingdom Metazoa; phylum Chordata; class Aves; order Eurypygiformes; family Rhynochetidae; genus Rhynochetos; species Rhynochetos jubatus. The sequence goes on from CM050648.1 coordinate 25,448,478, forward strand.
GGCTGAGTTCATGAAGGCATCTTGATTAAACCACTTCAGATTCAGTACAAACCATAATTTGACAAAGATTTGTGATTTACTGAATTTGTTAGAAAAATCCAAGACCAACATTTGTCATTTGGGCTTATAAAGCAATTGCCCATGAGAACAACTAATGTCCCAGCAATGCCTGCAGGGAACACTTCACACGAGCATACACAGCCTATGGTGGTTATATGTGGAAACAGAATCTCTACAGCTGATAGTGTGGTAAGCACAGTATGGTTTAGGAAGTTTATAACTTTAGGCAAAACATTTAAAAAAGAAGGTTAAATCTGTTTAAACTTATATCTGTAGAGATCATATGTGGTGGGACAGTGCTAATTGTCCACCAGATCACTTGTGCACTAACATCTTCAATTCAAGCACAGTGATTTTCAAGCATATAAGTTGTCAAAATAAAAGAGCCTATAGCACTGTTAATATTAAATCTAATAATCAGTCTGTTAAGTCTAATACCTTAACTGGCAGTGTTGATGAGTTTGGAGGATCAGGTGTTTAAAGACTCCATCAGTTTGTGGATACTCAACTATTACTGCTGCTGACTTCTTTCTACAACAACATGGTATGTACCCTCGACTCACAGCATGAAAGACAGCCCTTCTTGGACCTCTAGGCTCTGTGTACAGCTGCATGATGTGGTCCAGGATCACTGCTTAGGGAACAGCTTTAAAATCTACTCACTCAGCAAATAGCTGCCAGGAGTTGGCCAAGAGGAAACATGAAGGGTAGAGGTGTGTTACGAATCTGACCTGTTCATGTGGCTGTAAGGAGGAGTTAGCTGTCATCCTGCGTCTCCTGTGGGATGGTGTTACAACTTCTATTTTGGAGCTGGCAGTTGTCCCTTCCTCCTGTCAATGCACAGGGAAGTGGGCCATGCCATGCCAATACTGAGGCATGCAGGCCTTGTTTTGTATCTTATAAACAGTCTTTGGCATAGTTCGTAACATGCTTTCCCCCCATTTTTGCAGAAAATAGCCTAAGCAATAGAGCAGTGCCACAGAGTCACGTTTCTTCTCTTGTTCCATTATGTCCCCAGTGGATCTGAGTCCTGAAGCTCAGGCATGCATGCTGCTCTCCGGCTCCCATGTCTCTTGGGCATGCCTTGATCTTACCCATCTGGGTGGGTTTCCTGCTCATCAGGCCAGTGTCTCCTCACAGAGTTGCTGCTCCTTTTCCTCTGCTTGCAGTGGGAGTCCTCCCTTCTAAGGACTTTTTCCTGGTCAATGAGCATCAGGAGATGGTCAAGTGACTTGAATCATCCCAGGTACCTGGAGGTGGTATTTCGTATGATCTGCTCAGATCTGTCAAACAGGGGCAGACCTAGGCACTCATAGGAATGGAGGTTTTGGCACCTAGAGAACCTGAGGTTTTCCAAGTAGGGGATGTATGAACTTCAGGCATCTCTAGGACTGTGCAGCAGCTGAGCAATTTTGGCTCATCATCCTACTGAAATATGGAATCATAGATTCATGGAATCATAGAATGGTGGGCAGGGACATCTTTCATTAGATCAGGTCACTCAAAGCCCTGTCCAACCTGCCCTTGAATTCTTCCAGTGATAAGACATCCAGGATTTCTCTGGGCAACATGTTCCTGTGTCTCACCACCCTCACTGTAAACAAAATGTCATCCTTATATCCAATTAAATCTAGCCTCTTTCAGTTTAAAATCATTGTCCCTTGTCCTGTACTAGAGGCCTTGATAAAAAGCCTTTCTCAGCCTTTTTTATAAACCCTCTTTTTATATTGAAAGGCCACAATAAGGTCTCTCCAGAGCCGTCTCTTCTCCAGTCTGAACAACACCAACTGTCCAAGCCTGCCTTCATAGGAGAATTGCTCCAGCCTTTTGCTAATCTTCATGGCCTCCTCTGGACTCACTCCAACAGGTCCATGTCCTTCTTTTGTTGAGGGCCCCAGAACTGGATACAGTATTACAGGTGAGGTCTCATGAGAACAGTCTCATGAGAACACCTCCCTCAACCTGCTGGCCACGCTTCTTTAGATGCAGCCAAGGATATGGTTGGCTTTCTAGGCTGCAAGCACACATCACCAGCTCATATTCTGTTTTTCATCCACTACTATTCCTAAGTCCTTCTCTGCAGGGCTGCTTTCAATCTATTAATTCTCCAGTCTGTACTGATACTGGGGATTGCCCTGACCCAGGTGCAGGACCTTGCACTGGACTTTGTTGAACTTCATGAGGTTTGCATGGGCCCACTACTCAAGTCTGCCAAGGTCCCTCTGGATGGCATCCCTTACCTCCAACGTGTCACCTGTACCACTTAGTTTGGTGTCATCTACAAGCTTGATGTGGGTGCACTCAATCCCAGTATGTCATTGATGACAATATTAAATAGCATTGGTCCCAGTATGGACCCCTGCAGGACACCCTGCAGGTTACCCTGCAGGTAACCAATCTCTATTTGGACATTGAACCGTTGACTGTAACTCTTTGAAAGAATCCGTCTAGACAATTCCTTATCCATCTAACAGTCCATCCATCAAACCCCTGTCTTCCCAATTTAGAGGCAAACATGCACTTTCCTTTCTTGCATGAGTCCTCAAAATACTGGAAAAAATACCCTGTTGGTATAGATGGGGCAATGGCAGTCACTACTACCTCCAAAATGTCTCACTGAATTTGAATTGGATGTTCTATCCGTTGTTACAATTTCAGAAATTGACATATTTTCAAAATCTGAATCTATTTCTAGGGAAATTTATAGGCAAGGTATTATTGCTATACCTCTCACCATTGTTGCCTTCCTTATAAAAAAAATTCAATAACAACATACCTAATTCAAAGTATGAACTAATAGACTGATGAAAGATACCTGAGTCTGGTCCTGTGTCTGTCTTTCGTTTGTTCCTCTTTTCTCCACACAGATTCCTTGGGGTTTGCCTCTGGCATAGAAAATTATCACTAAAATTTACTTTGACTGATAAATTTATTTTGTCCAATTTTTCTTTTACAAGAGAAAAAATATTTTTCTGCTAAATATTTAGGATTTTGCCCTCTTTCCTCATGAAACCTAAGCAACTAGAGGTCCAGTCCTACCAGTTTTCCTGAATGTCGTCCTCATTTAGACATTGTTCATTGGAGACAAGGGGGACCTTGCGTGAGAGAGGACTGTAAACTGAACCCTGAGAATGGAAATGCAGTTTTTAAACAAGGAAAACCAAAGCATCAGTGTGGTTGACATTGCTTCCCACTTTGGATTAGGTATTGTATATAATCCAATTTAGACCCGTCAAGGAGGGCGAAAGACTTTCGTGAGCCAAAACCCAAGGAAGGAGAGAGCCTAAATCCTGTGAGATTTTGTTTGTGTTTCAGAAACTAACCAGAGAGGAAATACATTTAAACCAAATTCCATTACTTAGAGCTGACCTGTGATTCTTGCAGTCTCCTTACACCCAATCTGCATGTTCCCTCTGGCTTGCACGCTACTGTCTCTGAAGTTCCTGCTACTAATCACTACAACATGAAGGCTCTAGCCCCAGTGTTAACGTTAAATGTAGTGGCTTTCAGCTGTAGCCCTTCTAGCATTAGGAAAATAAAACCCCTGCTAAAAGCCATTTTCAGCCTCCTATCAGCAGGGACCACAGGGACCACCAGCAACTGAATTTTGATCTGTTGCTTTTGCCTTTACGCCTCTGACATGTATTTCTACAGGGTTTGCAGCTACAGAGACTCCAGAAAAAACAAATCTCCAACAGGTTGGCATCCAGGCTTCTGCAGTGCCCAGCACCTTCTTGGTGATTCAGTCGGTCCTAAGCCTTGCCATGAGTCTGTGTGTGGCTGGCTGGGAGACACATACTATGGATGTATACAGCCATGGAAACTCAAGGGCAAGGAAGACCAAGAGACCTGTAAAAGGTATATTTTTTGCCATTTCAGAGGTAGTAAGGCTCTAGTTCTCAGACTTCGACTCCACTGAAAATGTCCCCATTGGTGCAACCTCTTTAATAGTGTGAGACAACTAGCTTTTAGCATCACATCCTTTGTGATGATTGCCAGTTTGTCATATCCAATTTAAAACTTTCCCTTCCCCATCATCCTTCTGACACTGAAGATTTTCAACTATTGCATAATAATCTCTAAGCAGTCATGGTGATGGACAGCTCAGAGCTGAGGTGGAGGCAGGGGAGTGATGGCTCCGTCAGGTGCTGAAGCAGTACATCACGATCTGACTGAAGACTGGAAGAGGTAACTTTTGCTGTAGCTCTGGGCTGGTACCTGATGTGTTTTCCAGTTCAAAAGGGAAGGGGACGCCTCAGCTCAGCTGTCAAAACCCTCTTTACTTCAGCAGCAGTACACGCTGTCACAGAATCATAGAATGGTTTGGATTGGAAGGGACCTCAAAGATCATGTAGATCCAACCCCCCTGCCATGGGCAGGGACACCCTCCACTAGACCAGGTTGCTCAAAGCCTCATCCAGCCTGGCCTTGAACACTGCCAGGGATGGGGCAGCCACAGCTTCTCTGGGCAACCTGTTCCAGTGCCTCACCACCCTCTCCGGGAAGAATTTCTTCCTGATATCCAATCTAAATCTCCCCGCTTTCAATTTAAACCTGTTACCCCTTGTCCTGTCACTACAGGCCCTTGTAAAACATCCACCCCCACAGCTTTCTTGTAGGTCCCCTTCAGGCACTGGAAGGTGCTATAAGGTCTCCCTGGAGCCTTCTCTTCTCCAGGATGAACAAGCTCAATTGTCTCAGCACCTTCCAGTACCTGAAGTACTATTGAAGTAGTATTGACATCTTGATGCAGCTTTGTCATGTCCCTAAAAGCTTTCCATGCTGGATCACACATGTCCGTGCATCCCTGGGCTCATAGGCAGATGTCCCCTCAGGCTTTGCTGCTGCTCAGCTGTTCCTCACTGCTCCTGAGAAGAACTTGAGGCAGAACATTCCTGCCCACTCCTGGGAAAAGCAGGCAGGTTGCCTTACACAGAGCTCACTGGAGTATTGGTTTTGCCTCAGGTTTCAAACCAACTTGTCCACCGGCAGAGCTCTGGGCGCATGGCCACCAGCTGGTGAGTAATGAGGGGCACCTTGGTGGAACAACATTTTCCCTCATGGCACCTGAAGCTGGAAGAGGTTATGTTTGGCCACAGCCTGTGGCTGGCACAAGATAAGCGAAAGGGAGTCTGAACTAGCCCAACACACGAGTTGAAGACAGCCAGATGATAGTGCATGTAGGACTTAGTGTTCCTACAGATTTCCCATAAATGTGACCTCTGTTTTTCCAGCTGTTCCTCTGACAGTGTGGAGAAGAGGGCCTCAGAGGTAGGCAGACCTCAAAGAAGACCTTCTGGATTCTACTCTGCAGGCAACTTGTGTCTTGCCCTCGTGAAGGGTTGGATTTCATGGCCTAGTAAGTCTTCTCTGTCCTGTGACACTGTGATCTTACATGGCTGTGGTTGACATTCCCTCCTCTTCCCTGCTCAGAGTCTCCAACAGCTCTCCCAGTCTGTCACATGGGGGGCTGAGTTTCTGTCAAGGTAACTACTCCATAGGAGATTTGACATCGAAGGAGGAGGGAATTTTATTCTCCTGAACAGAAAACCCTGTGTAAATTCAGGAATGCCAGGAAGGAATATTCTTGGCTTGTCTTCCATCTGCACTGTAAATGATGTATCTAGTGAGTGGTGAGTGGTGATAGCGAATTGCATCCAAATCCTAATCAAACAGAAGTATGGTCACAACCAATAAACTAATGAACCCCTGCAAAGTCCAGCCTCCTGGGAGGGGTCGAACCCTTATTTACACAGAGTGAGAAAAGACCTCTCTTTCACAGGCCCTGGAACAGTGAAAGCACTGGCACTCACTTTCCCTGTGTGGACCAGGGGGGAAGAACAATTGCCCCTTCTTCCCTATTACATGGCACTGGAATATTTGGGGTTAGAACTTTCTGAAAATTTTTGATGAAGAATAAATTAGGAAGGTAATCAGCTACTTGTGAGTTTGAGTTGAATTTTGTGAGTGGTTTCTCACTAAAGGGAAGTGTGGGTTTGAGAACATCACAGTGTTTTATTGGATTGTGATATTTGTGAAAGGAAACATATGCTTTCAGAACAATTCTATTTGAAACGTCACCTTTAAAAAAGTTTAAAAGGGTTTGAAAAACAGATTTTGCAATCTCAAAAAGAAGCAGATCTTTCTCTTTGAAGCCAAGGGAAGCATTTCAAGTTAATCTCAGATGGCTGCTTTTTCTTTTCAATTAGCTTTGCCAACTGCTGTCCTCCTCCCTGCTGTGCGCTTCACTTTGGTTTGGCAGGGGCTGGCTCCATGATTTCTGCTCCTTTCCTCTTCTTCTTAGTTGCCTCTATCACTCTCTAGGCCAAATGAGCGTTATTCACCCAAGACAGTTAGGTCCCTTTGGATCAGAAAATAATCAGAAAACATTTCTGGAAGAATATTATTTCAATTTCATTTTTACAGAAACGAGAATTATTGGAGCCCTAAGGTTTCATGACCTAGTAAAACACTTTGAGGATGTTACAGTGACCCCTAAGGCACACAGTTTGCCTGATCCAAGATTTGGCTCAGGAAAAATGTTGGGTCACTGCATATTGAGTGTTACTGGTGGTCACTGTTCCAGAGGAAGCTACTTCCTCCTAATCTAGTCCTCTATCTAATTTAAAAGTTGGTGGTTTTGGCAGCCCTGTGAACACTTCTAGTCATATGTTGAAGAGAAGTATTTGGATGACTTCTTAGCAAGCAAATCTTGCTAGTATCAGCAGCGGCGTCAAAGCCTCAAGTGCTTTGGTAAGCCTTTTGCGTGTACGATAGTACCATAGTTCGAAAGTTGCTTTCACATTAACTTCACTGATCTTCTGTTGGACTTGAACTCACCAAAAACTTAGTTATTTTTTCACTGGTGTAATTCAGTTTCCTCCTGCTAACAAAGACCACCTTGCATTGCACAACAGGTTATGGCATTTGCTATGGTTGGCAAAATGCTGTAACCATTTGATCCCAACAAATGTGTGCCCAACCTTATTAGTAGAGCTCTCCTCTGCAGCCCAGCCTTGCTCTCCCTTGCTTATGTATAAAAAACGTCTTTGATTTAAATCTGGCCTCACCGAAAGCAGTGGCAAACCTATTCGGTTCAGAAGCGAAGGTCTCACATGCAGTTCAAGGAGAAAAACTCCTTCCACTTTTCAGTTTGTAGTTCATGTTACATGATATCCAATGATATTTCACTGATACAGTGGAAAAGATCAGGTAAATGGTCGCGTACTGGCTGTAGCTAGAAGACCAAATGTGACTGTGGCATGATTGAACAAGGAACCTACATAGTTTGTAACCACCAAAGTGGAGATGTCATTTTTCATACCAAATAATCCATTTGTTTGGAAACTGAGTCTAGACACACTCAACCATTGAAAAAAGTGACACTTTTTTACAAGGGTTGATCAGGAATTATGAACATTGACCTAGGCATGTAATGGAGTTTTCTATTCTTGAAGGCTTTAAAAAAAAAATATCTTAATGCGAGATACATCTTTGTGTATTCAAGGTTTTGTTGCTTTCAGAAATCATACTTTGCAATTCTCAGACATGCATACATAGATCAGACTAAATACTAAAGGCTCTTCTGCTTTTAAAACTTGCATATTTTTCTAAATAAAATCGCTGCTGCATGTATAACTTTTGCTATATTTTGATAATTAGAAATTACATGAATTTCTTGATTGTCAACGTATGTATCATGCAAGAACTGTTTTCAAATATTCTGAGTTTACAGAGCTGCCATGTTAGACATTTTGTGAACACAGAGTGCTACAGGGGTGGGGAATAACACTGCAGACAGGGTTGAGAAGGTAATCTTGGTGGAAGTGGTCAAGGCCAGGCTGGATGAGGCTTTGAGGAACGTGACCTAGTGGAGGGTGTCCCTGCCCACAGCAGGGGTGTTGGAACTAGATGATCTTTAAGGTCCCTTCCAACCCGAACCATTCTGCAATTCTGTGATTCTAGTGACTTCATGCTGTTTCTCCATAAATCATCACCAGTACTAGGGAGTCATATTCTGTATGGTAATGCCTGGTAAAAGTGTTTCTGAATCTTCATTTTAAGACATTCTACTTGTCTATAAAATAAATATTGTTGCCAGCAGAGTATCTTTTTACCTTTTGATATCTGACCTTTCACAAAGAAAAACTTCGTAGTGTGCTCTTTATGCCTTAGGAAATATGATGCTTACCACACTTCCTTTGCTTCCCTGTTTTGTTGGAACTCAGCAAATGACTCCCTAATTATTTCTTTATGAGTTAAACCGGATCATTTTCTTGTGTGGGAGTGGGTCAGTCTAAAAGCCCAAGCAAGTGAAATCTTGCTCCTTTTGGGTCAATAATGGCGTTCACAAAGAAAATATAAGAACAGTAGCATGTTCTTGCTGTCAGTATCAAAGAAACTATTTTCTCCAGGTGGAAATTGAACCTTAAATTTGTAGAGATGAAAGCATTAAAGAAACACCTATTTTTCATGGAAGATCTCACACATGCAAAAGCTGAATTTTACTCAGCTTACCAAAATAATTTGTTGTCTTCTGTCCTGAAGAGGAACAGCTATTAAGGAATCAGTGAAGTTATGAAGCCTGTGGCGAGCGATGGCAAATGAACAGATCATACGGGTGGTGAGACTGCAGGTAAGAGGAGGGAGAACAATTCAGAAGCACCGGGGTGTGAAAGAAACGGGCAGGCCGGGAGAGCGACCTGGTGGGCTCCCATCCCAGCTGGGGTGTCCAGCCTTGCTCTGGGGGACCAAACACATGAACGTGTGATGTTTGGCTCCCTCTCTTGGCGGGATATTTGTTGTAAGGGAATAGATGGAAGGGAAAAGAATTTGCTTTTTTCCTTACTAAAAGCAGGTTATCAGAATTTCCTTTCCCTACGTAAGTTATACACCTGGAAATAGTTCCAGCTTATAACCAGAGCATTTTGTACAGTGATTCAACATCAAGCTATTTCATCTCTTTTTAAGCACTCCACTCTTGTTTTGCTCTTGCTCTCTCTCTTGGAACTATCTTGTGCTAGTTTCTATGACCTGTTGTTTCACATTATGAATAAATTAGTTTTCTTCACTTTAGTTATCCCCTAATCCCTTTTAGGCATATGATAGTTTTGGAACTTTATACAGTGTCTCTGGTTAATGTACCTCTGAGAAGTTAGATAAGGCTGATCCTTATTTAGCCTGCATTCAGTAGAATTACATTGAGCTATTTTTGGCTGAGTGCCCTTTTAATTTTCCAAGCTCTCAAATGGAGTCATTTAAAGTATAAAAATGTATGAACATCTTTCCTCTGAACTAAATGGCACTCTTTTTCTTGGCTTAATTTCCTTTGGAAGTAAAAGCTGTACTATGCTTCACTGGTACCAGCAATCAGTAATGTAGTGTAGGTTGCCAGACGTAAAGATTAGATAAGTATTTGAATTTCCAGTAGTGTTTTCATGGAATTATCTATATGCAGCTCATATTCTATTTTGAGAGCCCAGCTGGGCTAGCAACACTAATTATATTTCTCATCTAAAAGGAAATGATGTTTGCTAAAATGGGGGGACTTGAAATCTGTGTATTTATACTTTTTAAAAATCAGCTTGAAAGTCAATTTGAAGTCAGTCCTGAATGTATTCTAGAACCTGAGAATCCCTTGAAGATGCAACATTTACACTGCACAATTTACTCTAAATGGTCCAGAATGGAAAAAGTGGCATTTAGTCCTTCCTAACTGAATTTTCTTTCACGGTGAACCTCTGAACTTAGTTACTCAGTACTTGAATAACAGTGACTTTCGAATAACGACAATTCTGTTGTAAGATGTAACCATGTAAAACTGTCCCAGGCTTCCTCATCAGAGCTATTCCTTGAATGCACTGACTCATTTCTGCAGACAGAAGACAAAAATAGCTTTTTACTCCTGTCATTGTAGGACAGCCAAGACAGCTTGGAGACATGGGGCTAGAATCAATTTCTCTTCTGCATCATCGATTCTGAAGAAAGTGAAAACTCTTAATTTTTAAAAAATGTTTGCTGAAATTTACATGTTTCTCAGCAAATCTCTGTTGAAAGTAGTCAAACTTTTCTCCTGCCTTTCTTTTTAAAACTTTTCTTCACCAGCTGAATTTTCTCAGTCTCATTCTTCCACTAGGAGGAAGCTGCTTGTACAATTCTATATTTATAATCCCAAACCTATTAATATCTCAATTTTTCATCAAAAGCAATAGAGGAATTTTCTTGCTGGCCAAGCCATCTTAGACAACTGTTAGAGAAATATCAGTTTTGGCTCATCCAGAGGGGATGTGCAGAAAGATCCTTGGGTTCCAGAGCTGAAATACTGAGCAATCATAATTCATGAAGTTCGCAATTATTAATGTTGTTGTGTACTTATGTCATGGATTTAACTAAAGGAAAGCTTGCCCAGGAGGGAGCGAAATGAAGAAGTCTGGTTGGTAGCATTCATTTTGTCACCCTGGGAGATGCAGGAACATGTCAATAAGCAGGGCACTTTGCCACTGTATCTCATACAATTTTTAATCCTTCCAGCCAGATCTGCTGCTCAGTCTGTGTGTGTGTGATGCATGAACCTCTTCTTCCTCTGTTCCCATGGGAGGATCAGGAGCAATGAGAATGACAAATGGTACCTGTGCTTTCTAGGTTTGTTTTGGCCATGTGCACTTTATCTCATCAGGACCAGATACATTAGAAACAAGGTATTTATTTTTTTCTTGCCACTCTTTCCCTACACGTTGCCTCCACTGTGAATATTTGAAATTTCAGAATTATACAGCAAAACTGTGTGGCTGAGCAGCTTCTGAAGCTGGGAGCATTCCGGGCTGCGGATGCCAGCGCAGACTTCGCATGGGCTGTGATGAACAGGCGCAGTGTTAATGCACCCGATGTGTTTCAACAGGGTCTTTTTGTGCCTCGACTTGAGAAGGTTTCAGTGCTCTTTAGAGAGTGTGTTTGTGTAATCAGGAGTGTTTGAGGGTGGGAGGTGAGACTGTGTCTCTTTATAAACTACTTATTCATTTTTACCCACTTCCTAAATCCTTCACCAAATCCTCAAGGGATCATTAGTTTGATATAAAGCTAATAACTTGTGTATCTTTCCAGTATTTAGGTAAGTGGAAAAGAGCCCATTTTCCTAATCTCATTGGCATCTAGTTTGTATTTTATGGATTTTATCATATGGAACTAATATTTCAGTACATTTCAAAAAGATTTTGCTTAATGCAATACAGCATTGCTGATTATACTGGCCAATTTTTAAAACATTATGAAACAATTAAGATGATACATATGCAATATGAATATGGCATAAGTAAAATATGAACTGAGCAACATGATGGTGAGCAGATCTATTTATGGGGCACTCTTTTTGCTGGATATTTGAATGAACAAAGAGGGACAAGGACGAAAGACCTGGAAAGGTGCTTCTCTGTAAGGCTGACTCATGTACGTACAGCATGTTCAAACATGTGCAAGACACAGCAGTGTGCAAAGGTCCTTATCAGAGCTGTCCCTTCTGCAAAGCCTTGCTGAACTCCTACAAAAAACCCACAGGAGTGCAGGAGTTTTGTCCTTCCAGCTCCTTCTGTGTGCCTGAGACCGATTCAAAAGCCATAAATATTGCTCAAAAAATTTGGTAGGTATTACAATTTTGGACTTATGGAAGAACATGCATTTGCCAAGCTGCAAGCATGAAGGGATCTACCCCAGGAACCTTTCTGGGGGCGGTGGCAAAGTGGCCTGCAAGAGGATGGTGGTGTCACTGGGAATGGGACAACCTCTCACCCAAACCAGAGTGTCCAGGTCCTCCCAGCAGTGTGCTGTGTTTCAGTGCCAGGGGTAGGGGTGAGGAGAGAAACACAGATGTACATACACACTGTCACACCCTTTTTTTGGCACCCCCAACCCTTTCATGCAAACATGAGCAGAGAGTTTCTGCCCATAAATAAATAAAGCTGCGGAATGGGCTTAACCCAGGTGGTTTACTTACTAGGTGGTAAAGCAGTCGTTTGCCTACTTTTCACCCCCTGATGCTTTTGGTGGGCACTTCTCTGCATGCGGAAGGACAGTGGAGGTTTAGGTTCCCCAGTCCTGCATACACAGCAGGTTAGCCCAGCATCAGACAATTCTGCAGAGCCAAAATTGGAAAATACTGGGTTTAGAGAAAGAATATACACAGATAATGTGTCTGCTGGTAAATTATTTGAATAACAGCTGACGTGGAATCTTGTGAGTGTGCTCTGTGCAGCAGTTCTGGTATTGCAAGAACCTGTTGTCCCACACATGGTGCCTGGCAGGAGTTGAGCACTGATGGTCTCATGGCACTGATTGCCACTGCTGCCCTGCAGGCACTGCCAGTGCATCTAAACATTAACTCTGCTGCTCCTATTTCTGCAGCCTTGCAGCAATTTCATGCATCAAAGTCCTACTACAGTCTCTCCCCCTCTTCACCTTTGTTGCCCTGGGATCTTGTGGGACTCCAAAAGTCTCTCACTTCATTTTCCTTTAAACAGATTACTTCTGGACATTCAGCTGTGGGAGGGGAATGGATTCTGGCAACTTTAATGAAGTCCAAGGGTATTTAGGTTCAAGTGATGACAAATGAATGTAATTAATATATTAAAGTATGAGTCTGCAAGTACTCCCACCCTCAGAGTAGTTTTGCTTGTTTTTAAATACAGTTTCAAAACATAATTCATTATGTGATCCGAGGGGATGTCGAGCCAATTTCCACTTGGATCCACATCCTAGAGGACTGTAAGGAACGTGTTATTCTGCCTAGCACCAGGGATAATGCGTGCTTCTCAAACCGAATTCATGTGAATTGCTTTCAAGTGACCGTACTCGAGCAAGCAGCTGGTTGGACTAAAAGCTCCAGAGAAGGCATCAGGCACACATGTAGTCCCATCTGTCCCAGCTCTTCCTGGCGGTCACTGCTTTCACTCAGATGCAGCTTTCGGTCTGAAAATACTTGCTTGCCGGCACCACCAGCCATGGCACAAGACACAATTCCTGCCCAAGATTAATAGCTTCGTATTTCAGAAAGATGATCCACACCACTGGCCTCCTGTACTTGAGTACCTGATCAAAAATGTCGAGGTATTACCACTTTCGAGTCCCAAAATCGGTCCCAGTGGCTGTATTCAAAACTCTGGCAGAATTCTCAAGGTGAATGAGAATTTGGATTTCACTTTAGATGTTTTCAGGATTTTTCTCTTTGATCTTTAGGATCCCTTGATCTTTCATCTTTACTGATCTTTATTGATCTTTATTGTTTGCTCAATGGGTTGAGACATTTACCACCATAAGGCACGATGTGTTTGGCTTGCACAAGAGCTTTTGCTGATGGAGAGCTGACATACACATCTTTTACCTTTCTGGATTTGCCTTTTATTCCCTGGGCCTCAAGTTATTCAAAGCACACGATTCAGAGGGTGAATCAGAGCCGGAGATTATCAAGGCAGTCTGAATTGCCCTTGATTGCCTGTCTCCAGAGATAACTTATGGAGTCTATGCTGACTGGCATCCCACGCTGATGCACTAGCAGTAGTGTTCCGTTATGCATAGGATAGGAGAATTCTCCTGATGACCTGGAAAATTATAGCACAGCAGAGCGATATTTCTTAATGTATCTGTAGACAATATTATATTTCTATGTATAGAGAGGCACTAAATAATTAACCATTCAGTGAATGAGTCCAAAAGCAGGAAGGATGACTGTTTAGCAAAAACACTCTAGCATCATACTGAATGTTGTGTGCAAATACTGTTTATATTGCACGTGCTTTACACCACACAAAGCTAGCCAGATCCCACCTCTGCTTCAATTAGAAGTCTGAAAACACACCCCCCAAAAATAGCTACAGTCATTTCAGTGAGGAAATTGACATTATAAAATACACTTCCTGAACACTAATAATCATATTCTCTCTTTGGTCAGTTGCAAAAATAATGATTTTGCATTTCCCAATGAAAATTAAAATCTTGAGTTCTGAGATTTGCACTTATGGTCTAGTAAAATATTTACTTGGGCTTGTAACAAAAATGGAAATAATAAATTCATGCAATTTCTGAAAAAAATGTGACTTTGCACCATTTTAAATATTTCACTGCTATTGTTTATCCAAAAAGAAATATTGGAAGACCTTCATAGCTGAGACAGCAGCTGTCTTCATAAACTCTTGGAGTCAGCTGAACTATACAGTCTGGGTACTGGACAGATTCTGTTTCTAATTACAAGAAAGTCATCTATAACTTCAGCTTGGAAAGGGCTAAATAAGCCTATCTCCGCATCTCCCCCCTTTCCCCCAACCCCAATCCCGATTGTGCCAGCTTGCTGCAGTACACGTCCTGTGTGATACGAGCTGGCAGTGACGATGCAGCTGCACAGCCTCCTCCTCACCTCACAGCTGGATGTGGCTTTGCAGGTTGCAACTACATTGAAAGGATTGTACTTGACATTAGATTTTACTTGACAATAAATTTGCATCAGCAATCCAATCTTGAGGTCTTTGCTCCAGTATAAGACACGCAATGAATGACCCAGGTATTTGCTATGCCTGCTGCAGCTGAGTAGACGTGGCAGCTGTCTATCAGACAGGTGACATGCCAAATACTATTTTTATATACTCATATCTTTCAAAATATTAACCTCTCAGTTGACATTGACTGTAATTTTTTCTTACCTTTTGGGTTTTGGATTGTTTGTTATTGCTGCTAAACCTAAGCTTTTGATTTCCAAGTGGCTGGGACAGGTGAACTCCTCCGTTTGCATAAATATTCAAACTTCTGTCTGAAATGAAAATGCCTAATGCTTAAAATTTATTTCATTTCAGACAAAAAACTGAAACAACAGGAAATATAAAAAGATATGAAGTTTTCTCTTAACAGGGCTAATGAGGCAGCTGCCAAGGTTCTTGCGTAATTTAACAAAGGCCTGCCTACCAGAGGTGGATCCATGGCCTGAAAATCCCAAAGCCTTTCACTGACTTCAGCAGAGCTGGGATCAGCCCACTTGCAGCGTTACCATTTATGCTTCTGCTCAGGCTTTGCTTCTGGGGCAATTTCCCAACCGAGGCTAAGGCTTACATTGTGCCAGACAGAAATTTTGGTTCACGCATTCACATGAATTTAGCTGTAGTAGAGAAGGAAAGTTAGACCTGCCTTCTCATCCTCCCAAAGGACATCATCTTCCAGGCAACGGGGCCAACTGCCCGACTTAGTTAGATGACTATGTAAGCTGCCACATTGCTGATTTGATGGTTTCTCCTACTTTCTCTGCTTCACTTTGCTTCAGAGAAGGTCAGTGGACAGTTCTGTCAGTTGACTTGGACTCATCCAAGGAGGTGGATATCTCCCCAAATGCCCAGATTTTCCAGGGCAATACCTATCTGCAACCATATTCAAGCCCTCCATGACAAATTTCAGATCTGTGTGACTTTATTACACTGTCCTTGAGTGTTTCAATGTGACTCTTTTCAGACACATAGTAAACTGTTTCCTAAATGAACTCCCAAGCCAGGACACCAGCCTCCCTCATTCATTTGTATGCTGTTGGCTTCATGCAAACAGCACTAGCTCTGCGGTTTTGTGAAATGGACTCATTTATCACTGAATGTGATGGTGATGATACCACCACCCTTTACTTATGTCGGATGTCTCACAGCTGTCTGATCAGATAGATTTCTCGTTCCTCTGGCAAGGCTTCATGAAAGGCGCAACGCTGAAGATGAAAGGTCAGTTTTATATAATGGATGAAAACAATGAGTAGCAGATCAAACTAGCTTTCTGGTAAATGGTGCCATTACTTTCCAGTAAATAATGTCATGAATTACTTGATGAATAACGTAAGTTGTGAGATAAAGAAGATACTCATTAAATGATGGAAAATTAGGCAGCTTTATAAATTCAAATATGCCGTTAGTTTTCTTTCCACTATGATCTAGTCCCTGAAATATTTATTAACAGGTCATTTTAGTTAGGCTAACTAATGAAATCTGCGTTTGAGTTTAAGCTAAATTCAGTCTGCAGCAATAGTACTATTTAAGCAGCTTTGTTTCTAGATTTACAGAAATGTGAGATGGTACAGGGGACACAGACCCTTCCAAGCAGCACACCCAAAATACCGTAAGTATCCCCCCAAACTCCAGACCCTCCTGAGAGCCATCCTCACTACTTGCATCACAGCTGTTTTAAGCAATCATTTCAACTTCTGGTTGCAAGTCAAAAGCATCTCTCCTGCTAGCAAATAAGCAGAGAAAGTTTCTTTGCAGAGGTAGGATCTTTTCTGTGGTTTTACTTCCAGAGGAACTCACAGCTGGTATGGCTGCTAGCCAGTACAACAACAGGAACAAGTCTCTTCTGCAGTGGAAAGGAATTACTAAAAAGACAAAAGATTACTTCTGGCCTAAAATATTAAATTCTGTTGTCTTTATAGAAATAGAGAAACCAAAATCAGTAGGAAATCTTCCATGAAGAACAGGAGGAAACATAATCTGGTCAAGTAATAAAATGTATTTAAAGTAACAGTCTTTCAAATAACTCCTCAGCAGAGCTCAAAAAATCCTAGAGAGCATTTGTGACCATTACTAGTGGTATGAACAGAAGAAAGAGGCTCTAGAAAGCACTTCCAGCAGGCATAGGTGAGGATTATAAATGTAGCCTCTCAAAACTGAACTTCATAAGCTGAGAAATTACAACAAGTAGTTTCAGTGACTTTGAGGAGACTCAGTAACCCAGCAAGGTCCCTTCCAGTTCCGTCACCATACTTAAAGCCACTTCACTTAAGTGTGACTTAGCCTTTTTATTTGCTTTCATAAAGACTTGTGCCAAAGGGTTTTTGTTTGCATTGATAGGCAGGGAATGGTAATTTAGGGAAATGGCAAATTACCCTGGAAAATAAATCACTGAATGGTCAAATAGTCACACCTGCACCTCTGCCATGAGACATAGAAAGAGTAACTTGGTGGCATCTGGCTTGCACAGTGTGGATCTCTGGTATACCCATTAGCAAAGATTTCATCAAAGCTGGTCACAGCTGTGTACATGCAAACCAAGATGTAGTATCATGAAGGCCTATGCCCACCTCTTGGCCACCCCACCCCTGCCCAAGCTCCTCTGCACTCTCATGTGGGACCCCAGCCCCACAATAACATCTTCTTCTCAAGGCTTCAGCTGGTGAGCACCAGCCAGCGGTCAAAATCTGCTAATGAATAATCCCTGCCAGAAAAAAGGGCTTTGTTCCCTGGGAAACGGTGCTGGACAACCTGCTGACACTCCTTCTCCTCACTGATCAGACAGGGCTGCAAATCAGGCGAAGATGTTAATCCGACAAACAAATATTTATGCAATATCGTTGGCCGTTGCAGCCCAAAGTCACTGTGGAAAAAAACAACACAGTAAATTTTTATAAACATCTTTTGCTTATGTCTTCTTCAGAAATTACAACACATCCACTTTTTAAATTATTTTCAAGAAGGGTATGGAATGAACCACAAAAATACACATTTTGCAATAGTTCATCCCCAGTGTAGCCAGAGGAAGTAGATTTGCACATAGATTCTCATCCAAACTGGCGCCCATTAATTCTTCCATCTTTTTCCATCTTGCCCGAATAATGAAACATGGATCACAGAAAGAAGGGAATCTGCTATTATTCATTTTTTTCTTTCTGGCTGCAGTAGGGACCTCTGTTTATTGTTTGTTTTGGAATATATAATAGCTTTTCTTCCTTACATGTCTGTTTGCTGGCTTCTGCCTCCTCAGGACATGTTACCCTCAGCCGACGCACAGAGGGTTTGATAGCTGGGAGAGCACTTGCCAGCATCTCTCTTTGAATCATCTGGACATCTATATCCAGAGCCCCTCTCCCACCTTTCTTACTGCCACCCACAGTGTGTACGGAGAATGCGGCTCAGTCCGTCGCCCAAACACCATGCAGTGACCATACGTGGGGCAGGACGTTTTCCCAGCTCCTCACCAAAGCCCTTGCATTGTTGACACAGATTTGGCAACAGCCAGCTGATTTTCTGTGTCTTTCACCCAAACAATTTGCTTCCATCAAATAGTGTCATTCTCACTACCTGCCTTCACACTCGCTTTTCCTGCCCACAGGTCCAAGCTACGATAACCCTTTGGGACAGGAGCTGTAAAACTTAGGAGCAGCACACTCTCTTTGTAATGAAGAGTGGGTTAACCTGCACAGGAGGTTTTCCACATGGGAAAAGACTTTCAGTCTTGGTCTTTAACTATCTCAAAGAGTAAAATCCGATGTAAGCCAAACTTGGCTCATTTGACAGATATCCCAAGAGTGATTGATCATGCCTGTTTCAGACAGCTACCCAAGGATGGCATGAATCTCTCCATGGAGGTACCTCTCCCTTTTTACTATCCCATTTAGACTACACGTCTACCTTCTAGACGGGTCACAGTGGGTAAGATGACTCCTGTCTCCCATGGCTTGCCCACAGCTGGATGAAAAGTGTGTGTGTCAAAGTTGGGCATGACACCAGGACAGCCCAGGTCTGGGTTGGTGGCTCGAGAGCCAGGCGTTTGTGTTCCAGTTCATCAGTCAATCTGCAGAGACATGCACCCTTGAGGCCCCTGTGGAAAACGTGAGCTGTGACTGCCACTCTGACAAAAAAGGGACTTGTACAGTTGATAAGTAGGGGAATGTGCAAAGTCAGGCCCACCCAAATAACTCTGACTTTCGTTACTTGTTCTATTCAGACATTTTAAAATACTAAATTCTCCACTTGACGTTTTCTCTCAATTACCCTAAATTGTTAAAACTATAAAAGAAAAGTCTCCACCAATCTGGAAGCAATAAATCTCCATGCTGGAACACTAATCTGGCTTCCAAACACCCTCCTAAATAGCACTTAATTTGAATTATGGATACTAGCTGCAGCTGTGTTCAAATAAGAACGACAAACGTGGTTCCGTCACACCAGGACGTGACTGCAGCTTCACAGTTTTATCTCTGAACAGAGGGGTCAGAGGGGTCTAACTGCTGTGTCAGCAGAAACCCACCACTGTCAGCCCTGCTTGGAAATGCTGCTGAGATGTGATCGGCAGCAGTGCTTGACATGAAAATAAAGTGTGGTCTCCTGGTTGTGGCCATTGTAAAATGTTTCCCATAGCCAAGGCCTGACCTGCTTTCGTTTCCATTCACATTGACCTTGAAATGCTGGAATTTCCTAGCCACCCAGCACAAAATTTACCCCAATACAGCAAAACTGCACCTGCTTGAGGGTGCAAACAGTAACTCTGTGAATTAGCTGTGCAGGAGGTCTGCAGTACCCTTGACTGAGCAAAATGTGCCACATACATACAGCAGAATGTAATATATTCTGGAGAAGTCCATATCTATTCATATATCCATGCAATACAAAACGCATCAATGGAAAACAATCAATGCACATTTTTAATCTTACTGCTTAAAACCAGGTTCAGAATAACATTTTATGTGGAGTTACTCTTTTTCACCCCTGAGGGTTTTTAAAGGCTGCTTTCTTGTTATGATCATTCAAAAACCAAAATAATATCTTTCTTAAACTAACAAATAAATTAAAAAATAAACATTCCTAACAACCTCTCCTTAATTTCTGTATCTTAAATATTGAAAAGCGCACTCCTTCCACCACTGCAGTGTCTCCACAGCTCTCCAAATGAAAAAAAAAAAAAATCCCATTCATTTTTCTCCTCTGCTCTGGTGCTGCCCAGTGTGGCTCAGGCCGAGGAACCTCTAGCTCAGATTACAATAAGCCCTCCCACATATCATCGGATCATTTCTGAATTGTAAACAAGAACCCAAAAATACACTCATGGTGCAGCTGTGCTTGTGGCTAAGCTTCAATGTGCTATTACTTTAATTTGACTCCTATAAGCATGAACAGATTCACATCTTCAGGCAGGAAAGCACCCCATCAGTGGTTTCTTCGCTGTTGATTTGTATGCATGTCTCTGACTCTTGCTGTGACTGCCACAGCCAAAAGGAGAACCAGATCTCCATTTCATTCAGCCTTGCATAAATAAAAATATCATTAAGTGCTGTTTAAGATATGTTACATTTAACAAATCGCCATGAAATCCCTCACAATTTATTGCACTTGGCAATATTAATAAATGTGGTCTATATCCTATAAATCAAGAACATGTTTGTTGGAGGTGTATGCATTTGAAATCACTTCTACCCAGAATTCTGCCCTTATTTCCATTAGGAAGTGTTTTCTCCTGTTTTATTGGATACATGTCTATGGGAGGGACTACAACATATATTTTAGTCAAACAATGTATTTTCTCTCCTCCCACCAGATGGGAAATGCTTTTACCTCATTGAAAATGTCATCTTGAATGGATTATCTATTACAATAAATACATTATAAGGGCTTGAATTGATTCCTTCACTTTAAAAAAAGGAATTCAGAAGATGGGACAATGGGTACAATTAAATATTGCAATATGCTTTGCCAGTTTACTGTGGAAAGTCTTTGGGTTATGTCAGTAATGTCACCCTCTTTAAACCTTGCATACAGTATTTTGTTACAAATTTTTAACTTTTTTCTAATTTAAGAGGTTTTGATGAGCTACCACAGAGCTTTATGCACTCCACATGTGCTGGTAGGTGCAGAAAGGTGTGTCTATGACCTCTGATGTCCAAGACAGAGCATTTGTGTGATACAGATCTATGTTATGGAAGGCTGTGGAAGCTACTCTTTTCTGTCTGTGTATAATGCTGCAGCTCATACATATAAATCAACAAAAGGAAGAAGCATGCAAGTCATGACTTTTTTATCCAGGTATTTGGAGTCTAGCCTTTCTGCACCTTCTCTGAGCACCTTTGAAGCCAGACAGACACAATATCCTTGTAACAGTGACTCCTCCAGCCTCCTAGACTCTCAGATAGAGGCCTTTGACCAGACCACCCTTTGTTATCTGTGAGCCACCAAAAGCCCAAATCACTCCTGGGACAGGCTTTGCCCTTCAAGGAAAAGATGAAACTAGACATGACTAGGAAGACAACATGATCTCCTGGGATACAGGACCCTTTGTTTCAAACAGCAAAACTGAACCTGAGGAAAGTGGATCCACTGAAATACATCCATTGGTTCCAGCCATCTTTGGAGAAGATATTATCATAAACCCACACCCATAAATCAGCATAGGACCAGTGAGGAGCTTGCACAAAGCATGCTGGTGAAAGATCTGTGTTATAAATGCAACGTAAAATTCAGGGGGTGATCCTCTGACTCCCCTACTGGAATAACCTGCGGCTAACTGGAAGTACATCTCTCCTGTAACCCTGAGGCTCTGCCTCTTGTTGCTTCCACCCAAGCAGCCCGTTGACTCTGCATCCAGAGGCAGGTTTGAGTTATATGGCAAAACTTATGAATCAAGAGAATAGACTGTGTTACTGCATTTAAGTATTTTAAATATTTTTTCTTACCATGAAAGGACATTTTATGTTCATTGTTAAAGCTGACATGACTAATTTTTCTAATTTTGTGGGTTTAGACCCAAGCCAACTATTACACCTGTTCCTGATGGGTACGCTAAACAGGTTTCACTACCTGCCTTGTTCTTTCTGTTATGTATTAACATTCTTACCCCCTCTTCTTCACTGATAACACTGCAAATGTGATATGATGAATCTGTTGTCTGGAGGTTGTCATTTATTTCAGTTTCATATTCCTTGGATGAAAATATGTTGGAGATCAGATTATGTACTCACAAACACATGCCCTTCTCCTTCTGTGCTTCTTTCTACAAAGGTTGATTTTGACCAGCTGACCTCAAGTCAGCAGAACCTTGCACATGTTTGTATTTAGATTTCAAAAGGTTTTTTTATTATTCTGTCCTTGCATAATTTTCTGTGTCTCACTTTGAAACAGTGAACAATACAAATAAAGCATTTCTAATTGACCTGATTTATTTTAATAATCATAGCTACAGAAAAGAATAAAGGCCATTAATTATTATAAAAATATACATAGTTTTGTCATCCCTACTTTTCTTGGGCTTGAAAAAAATAATCCTATATCCTGTTTGTTACTGTATCACATTCCATATTTGCAGTAAGCATTGCCTGGTTTTAAAAAAGCCTTTTTAATCAACACTTTTTAACCTCAGAATTGCAGCTGCCCTCTCAAGTGTCATGTTTTGTCTTTGCAAAAGCATCGTGAACGTCACCACTGGCATGTGCTTAGTCACCTCCCTGGTTAATTTCCCCCTGTACTCACACCACGTCATGTTTGCAGTAGTGGATGGGATTTGGTCCCATGGCTTATCTCATGTAAAAATATTGGCATATATCATGCTGTCAGAATGGAAAGCGTGTAAAAAAATAGACCTGGGAATTCACTGACTTGTGAAAAAGGCTGGGGGAAAGGTAGATGGTTTTAATACTTACTAACTTCTGAAGTGGAGCTTAACTGAGGAAAATCTTGGGTCCAGGAAATATGTCCACAGAGAAAAATGTGGACATATGGAAGGACTGGATAGTCTTCCCAGATAAACTTTCTTGATATTAATGACCATGTTTTTAGCATTAAATTAGTATTCCATCCAGATATGGGACAGAATCCAAAAATTTTATTACACTGAGGTATGTATTTAAGTGGCATCTTGACCCAAGGCCAGAATGAAGGGGCTCCTTTGACACAGCTCTGTGCAGTCGGGAGGAGGAAGAACATCTCCCCTTGAATGTTCGCTCTTGGAAACACACCATCACCCAGCTACAAACACTCCCAACTCCTCTTCCAGGAGCTCCTTGCTAAAACATACCATGTGCGATACTAGATAAGGGCAAAAATTTGCGGGATTTTTTTCAAATGATGGAAGAAGTTGCATCATTGCTAATACATCATCTCTAACACAACATGCTCTGCCAAGGAAAATCCCACACAATCACATAAAGGCAACAAGTAACGCAGCAGACATGAGCAAACCCAGAATTCCTGAATGCCTGTGTTAGACTGCTACTGTTGCCTGCAACACAGACTCTACATGAAAGGCCCTGTATGCTGATCCATACATTATTTAGACATCTAAGCTGCTTACCCACAAATCTTCAAGGCTAGGTGGTGCAGAACCCAGGCTGCCTGCGGAGAAGAGAAACCACAGGCACCAAAGCCAGACCTCTAGCTCTTACCACAGTGTGCTCAATTTATGGATAAAAAGGGAACTTGGGAAAACTTGCGAAGGTTAATTTTCATATAGGTGGAAAGTGATGCAGGTTTACTTAATAGAAGAGTATTCTAAGAAAGAAAGGCACTTTCAGGGATTGTATGTGTTAGTATACATTTAATAACCATTGTCAAAATTTGTATCTGGATCCATCAGGGTCACCGAAGGTAAAAATGGTCTGGTAAACTGGGACAGCATTTAGAGAGTTCATCCAACAAGTGGAAGCCCAAGGTTTAATTTCCCCTGCAGCTGGAGAAAGCGAAGGTTCAGACCTCATCATTCTTGCAGGGGAGGCTGGGACATGGGTTGGCAGGCACGCACCATACCAGGGCTGTGCTGCTGGCCAGGAGAGGACTTGTCCATCTGTTGCAGAGAGGGAGCAAGTGAAAGCAACTCCTTGGCCTCGTCTGCTGGGTGTTCAGCCCTGAGGCTCTGTGCTTCCCATGGAAATGCCATACTTGAGGTGTTTGTGCAAAGCCCAAGGTCTGGGAGAAAGGCTGGAGGGGCCAAGGCTGGTCTGACCAGCGCAAGTGCCCTATGCATTGCACAGTGAAGTGCTCTCTGCACAGTGTCACAGCTCCTGCAGAAGACAGTTGGAAAGCCCACACAAACATGTGTGCACACAGAGGTCTCTGCTCTCCTGGATAGACTCAGAAGCCTGGAAAGGCCTTCCAGAGTGGATGTACTCTGGTCCAAACCTCCAGCACAGGAAGAAATACATACCTTTGTCATCCTGATGGATGTTGGTTTGGCATATCCTTAAATCTCCCCCAGCAAGGGACATTCTGTAGCAGTCCCAAATAATCTATTACAGGGTTTCACTGCCTTGCTGTCAGAAACATTTTGTTCTTCTCTCTAACCAAAACCTTTCTTGCTGCAATTTAAGCCCATTACTTCTTGTCCCAACCACAACAAACATAGAGAAGAAATTACTCCCTTGTGATCAACAGAAGCCTTTTTTATATTTGATATTTGTTGTCATATTTTAGGCTCAAGTTTTCCTCCTTCAGGGTAACTCCAACTTAATGAGTCTTCCTTCCTTGTCCTGTTTTCCAGACCCAATCATTCTCTGGATGAAGAGTTTCTGGTTGACTCACATCTACCTTGAAGTGTGGCACAGCAACGGGAGGCAGTAGCCCAGCAGGGGCTTTGCCAAAGAAGGAGGACTTAGTCTGGTTGTAGGTCTGGTAAAGGCAATCCGGTAACAGTGGTCATCCAAGTGCAGCACTGGATCGTCACAACTAGATGCACACACTGCATGAGCGAGGACCCTGCAATCCACTGCAGCCCAAGGTCCTTTTCTGCAGAAGAGCTGTCAAGCCAGTTGTTCCCCAGAGACATCTCAGAAGTTACTTGGTCTTATGTCATGAAACCATTTTTAAACTACCTGTTTAAAGCATCTTAAAATACATCACGTTTGATAGCATCCTACATTTTTTCAAATCAGATCTCCAACCCTTCTGGAATGCCAATCCTGTCCTCAGTGTACATGAAGTCCCTCCAAGTTATGTGACAGCTTATTTAAAAAGCATTTGAGCGCAGCCCAATCTTACTAGTGCATGCCAGTAGGGAAGAGACCACAGACCACACACTGCAGTTGTTCTGACGTGCTCACTCGGGTACAAGAGATGGAGACTGACCATCTCTCCAGTGGCACCTTTCTGGAGTCACAGTGCTGGTATATCAGCCTCCCCCCAGAAACCACAAAGGAAACTCCAGTGCAAAGGTTAACCCTGGTTCACGCCTCGCTTAAAGGAAAATCCCGTGTAAGAAAAAGTGTGTGCTTTTGCGTTTTCATATTTTCACTACAAACATTAGGTTGGAGGAATTCAAATCAGGAAAAGAAAAGTTAAAAATTTGCTCACTGTGCTCTCTGGGACCAGTGTATTTGGTATGTCCAAAAACTATATGAAAAACAACAAAAAAAGGGTCTGAAGCAGAAAGCAAGCAGCTCTGCTTTGCATGGTGGGTATGAGACAATAAGAGGTTCTCAAGAGAAAACACGAAAAACACGCAAAATACACATTATCTCTGAAGTCAGAATGCTGCAAAGCATGCAGTAACGTGTTTAGTAATTTCATGAGAAAAAATTTTAGTTGAAATCTTTCTGACATTTTCTTTTTGGTCTTCTTAAATTGTTTGAAAAGACTGGTGAAGCTGTTACCAAAGATTTACACCATGTAGTCTCAGTTCATTAAGCTTTGTTGTTTAAGCTATAGAGTATCTTTCCCTATTCAGCTCTTCAGAAATTTGTGCAGCACTAAAAGCTTGCAAGCTAACCTTACTTCAGTTCAGGGCTGCAATTGCTGAGGGATCACCAGGAGCACTCAGGATCACCAAGTGGGTATTTTCTATTGTATGAATTACACCGTTAGCCAACAAAATCTTCTGAACCTCAAATTTGGAATTTTTCCACTAACACAAGACAGAAGCAGTCCTTTGTCTCTTGTCATCACTATTTTGGAGATCAGAAATAACACAAGTGAGGGATCTGGTATAGCTAGGAGAAGAATCCTTCTCAGATTGTCTTTTTATTGACAGAAGAGAGAAATCCTGTTTTATTTCCTAACGAAAAAAATCTAAATTCAAATATCTATTTCCTTACTTTTGCATTTTGACTCTCAACAATGGAAGTTATTGTCCCACTCTTTCTATTGTACTCCCGTTAATTAGGTAATTATTACCCATTATTTCAGAACTTAAAACTAACCTTTCATAAGATTTCACTACATCTTTTCAGTACCTCATGCTACCAAAATGTTTTAAACTTCTGCTTTGTGACATAATGACTTTCAAGTGCCTCTGCAAGATATTACTGAAACTATTTCACATTTTTAAGACAAGGGAGGAATAAGAAATGTCTAAACATTACATTTTGTTAGAACACAGGCTAAAAGAACCCCTTTAATCCCTAAATAAAATAAAATTCTTCATTACTGAGAAATGTATTTTTAGTATAGCATCTTGGTTTGCATTCCTAAATAAATATCATAAATATACACTTTTACATTTGTATTATATATAAAGATATATTTTGTTTATATTTATATTTGTATTTCTGTTTCTATTATAAATACACAGGTCTGATTCAAGCCCTACCACAGTATACCCAGGCACTCAGATGTTCACCTGTATAATGAAAATCAGAAAATATTAGGGTTTTTTCCTTAACATTTGTGGTTATGTGAGTCTGTGCAATCAGGAATTAGCAGCCACATCTTGGGCAGAGGTGATTCTGGTATTGCCTTTCTACTTAACTCACCAGAAGTTGCAGGTGTATATGATATTCTCTAGGTCTTCACCTAACCTGGTGCATTGGTTCCTTCCAGACTATTGCACAGAGGCTGGTTTCGGGGGAAAAATTCTGTACATTGCGCTTTCAGAGGGATATACTCTGTGACTACTGATGATAGTCTGCATCATAAAACCCTTCTGTCTAAAAGAGATTTAGTACATTTCAGTACTTAAAGTACCTTAAGATTATTGAAAGGACAAAAGCATCAAGGGCGTATGACACAAGCCCTAAAACCTTCCTCGAAGTCTGTTGCATTTCGCCTTGAATCTGTGAAGTTGCAGGTTTACAGCTAACGTGGCTGAGACCTGGTTCAGAATTCGTACCCGATTGTGGCCGTCCATGCTGCTGACATGTGTCCATGCTTGACACATGTGTGTGCAAGCCTATGCAACCCCCCTGATATCTCCTATACCAAATCCTGTAGCAGTATTATTATAACCATACATAGCTACATATAATATCTGGAAACCAACCAGCAGCCAGATTTGAAGGATCATCCATAAAAGTTTCACATAGCTAAAGAGAGCAGTCAACCCACTCTTAATAAATTTAACATTTTCACAGATTCTCTGCTCAGCTTCACGGTCTAAGGTACTCTTTAAAGAGACATATACATTTATATGCATGTACGCAGGTCACCTGGAAAACATCCAAACCCTTCCTTAAGGCAGTCAGACACAAATTTCTAGATGTATTAAGCAAGATCTGTGTGCCGTAGTAATGATACTGCTCGCAGCACTCAAGATTTATTTGGTGTGGCGGTGGGTTCAGCAGAATTTCAGACCTGCAAATATGTCGTAAGATAAGCATGTCAGAGGCTGTGGGTATGTCAAGTAATTTGACTTGTACACCTATCTTTGTTCTGGCATCTGCCCATTTGTGATATACACAAGTGATATTGCTGAGGGAGTACCAAAGATCTGACTGTTACTGGTACCTGTTAAAGTGAGACATAAAAAGGTAAATCTTAAGTATCTATCTGCTTGGTTTAGAGATGTCGGGCAATGTGTTCTGGCAGGATAAAGCATTAGCCGATGTGGTACATGACATTTGTATCTGATAGATGATTAAATGCCAACATGTAAGTTGAAACACCACAGGTCTGCTTTACTGCACGGTTTCTAGAAAAAAGATGTTTAACAGTGGTAGGAGAAAATATGCCCTTGCAATAATCTATCCGAAAAAGAACATACCGCGTTTGGTGAGCAAGGGCTCACCTCAAAGAGCTGTTGCAGGTAGCCTGCTGTGGGCCTCAGCGTGGAGGAGGAAAACAAGGAAACAGAAAGCAAGCAGTGACCTGGAATTAGGTGTCATGTTGAAGGTCATCACTCATCTGGGCTGAACAATATGGCAAGAAGGCTTGCAAAAGGAGGAAATTTAAAGTTTTCTAGAATGCAAACCTTCATATGGGCCCAAATGTTGCAATAAACTGCATTACTTTTTCAATAATTGCAGTGCTGAACTCCCAGGTCCCAGAGAAGGTGAGAAGTGGTTTGCCAGACTCTGAAAATGAGGAGAATTGACATGATGAAGGGCTTTGGTCAGCTCTTTTACTAGCTATCCATATTTCTAAAGTCTTGCAGTTCAGTTTCTCACTACATTTTCTTGAACTGATTAGGGCAGGATTGTGCCTTCAGGGCACTATTAGGAGGGCATCAATAATGTTATAACGCTATTACAGTTTAATAATCATTCATATGTGGTCATTCCCTAATTGGCAAATTAGGTGCACGTTGATTGATGCTTTCAGTTTCTGATGCTTAGTAGGTGGCCTAAAGATTAAGCCCATTTCCAATGGACTTTTCTTCATCAAATCCAGTCTCCTGGCTATTCCCCCAAATTACGAAGTCACCCCCCTTCTGCCATTCTTTAATGTTTGCCTTCTCTAAGCTACCAAGAAAATTATATTTAATCATGAGAGAAGGAAATATGAGGCCTGGTTGAACACAGAACTGGGAGAGAACTCCTAAAGCATCCTAGATGAAATCCACACATAACTCCTTGGAATGGAGGAACAGTTCATGTATAAATTCAGAAGTTAATCAATCATTATACATTATTACATGATACTTACAGATAAAAAACCCTACATAAATCTAGACCTTTTTATTCCTTCAACTGTATAGAATATGTGGTTTCAAGTACCTTTTCAAAAATTTTTGGGTTTCTAAGAGGTTCTTTGTCCTTCAGGTTATTAAACCCCATAGAATATATGGTTAAAAACAGGCAAAGAAAAACAGCTTGAAAGACTAAAACCAGGAAGTAATTTAATTACAACTTAGAAGCTATGCCTTGTTCATGATGGAGTGTAGCTTTCAAAGGTATTAACCTGAAATCGTGTTGCCAGTATTTGAACTGAAGTGTTGCTGGAGGACGTGGGCAATATGGTTACACATGTAGGTGAATCTTGCCCGTTCCTCTGAGCTACACTGAAGCGAGTTTCAAAAGGGAGTACTGTGAATGACTGTTGTCATTTGAAGTGGGAAATGCAGTAGTATGTGGGTAAGGTTTATGAAAGATAGATCTGAAAAACTGAAGTAATTGCTAATTGTAGGGTGTTCACAAACCTCATTTCAGACCTGGAGTCTGAAGTGGTCAGTGTGATTCACTGGATTGCTAGGGCCTGCCTGGGTGGTTAAGGTCAGGACTAGGAACTAAAACAGGATTTGGGACACCAAGCACCAAAGAGATATTTTTAGTGCAAAAGCCCGCAGTACCTACAAGTTCTCTGTAAAAGAAGGTTGGTTGGCATGTGCGTTAGCTTAGGGTGAGGATGGGAATTTTTGACAGTACGGGCTGTGGACATAGGGTCACTGCTGTATCTCACACATGTAGGATCTGGGACATAAAATAGGTCTGCAGCTGTCAGTGCCCCAAACAGTAGCTCTAATGCTAACCCACCAAGACTTTGTAAAAATACATGCTTTTGTATTTTCATGTGCTGACATAGAAACATAGTATCACAGAATAGTTTGGGTTGGAAGGGACTTTAAAGACCATCTGATTCCAACCCCCCTGCCATGGGCAGGGACACCCTCCACTAGACCAAGTTGCTCCAAGCCTCATCCAGCCTGGCCTTGAACACTTCCAGGGATGGGACATCCACAGCTTCTCTGGGCAACCTGTCCCAGTGCCTCACCACCCTCTCCGGGAAGAACTTCTTCCTGATATCCAATCTAAATCTCCCTGCTTTCAATTTAAACCCATTACCCCTTGTCCTGTCACTACAAGCATTTGTAAAATTCCGCCCCCCCTCCAGCTTTCCTGTAGCCCCTTCAGGTACTGGAAGGTGCTATAAGGTCTCCCCAGAGCCTTCTCTTCTCCAGGCTGAACAAGCCCAACTCTCTCAGCCTGTCCCCATAGCAGAGGGGCTCCAGCCCTCGGAGCATCTTTGTGGCTTCCTCTGGACTCGCTCCAACCGGTCCATATCCTTCTTATGTTCAGGGCCCCAGAGCTGGACACAGCACTCCAGGTGAGGTCTCATGAGAGCAGAGTAGAGGGGGAGAATCCTCTCCCTCGCCCTGCTGGCCACGCTTCTCCTGATACAGGCCCGGATACGGTTGGCTTTCTGGGCTGCCAGTGCACACTGCCAGCTCATGTTCAGCTTTTCACCCACCAGTACCCCCAAGTTCTTCTCCTCAGGGCTGCTCTCAATCCCTTCATCTTCCAGCCTCTATTGATACTGAGGGTTGCCCTGTCTTCACCATGGCCCTGAGAACTTGCCATGGGTCAGCAGTTAACTTGATCTACCAGACGCAGACGTTCAGAACCTAAATCATACACTAACCCTAATTGTCAATCCAGTTTATTAACCAGTGCCAGAAGCAAGCACAAACCTGCTCAGACCAATCCATCTAGGTAGAAGGAAGAAGAAAACTCTACTAATTTAGGCAACCTTAGCCCAAACACAGAAACTTAGAGTGAATCTGTGTACTATGCAGGTGTCCAACTCCCTTGTCCTGGAGAAACTTTGGGTGTCCAGGTCCTTTGCTGGGTATGCAACCCAATCTTTTTGTGCCTAGATATACTGATCTTTTGTTCCTGTCATGATGTGTTGAACAATACTGCTTTGTGTTTGCAATGGTTTCAATGCCCACAGCCATATCTGCAAAAACATCTGAAGCCAAATATTAACATGGTTTTACCACTAGTAGTTCATTGTGATTTTCTATTCCTTTAAATTGTTTTAGCTGCTATCCACCTGTTTAAAGTCCTTTATTAAAATTTACAGTGAAGATACAGTGCTTCATGGCTTAGATAAACAATCTTGAACCAGGAAGAGCAGACACTACTAAAAAAACAAGTAGTTCTGGAATAACCCAGAGACTGAAGTTCCTTTGAATAAGCTATTGCTTTAGTATTTATGAATAACAAATACATCTACTGAAATAAGGTTGTGAATGACTCATGTACAGAAAAAGGCCAAAAATCACTGGACAATCTGTTCATAACAAATAATTTAACCAGCTCTAAAAATATTTGTGGGGTTTTTCCTTACAGGGAAAAAAAATTGTCTAACCAAAATGAACTTGTTAAAAGGCAAAAAAAAGTCCCAGGACTGGCTTGTAACCCTGCAATCCAGCCCAAATAAGGACAGGATGTAGTTGTACTATCCCAGGAGCAGAGTGTTGACCGGACTGTGTCTGACAATCTGATACTTTCCCTCTGAAGCGTGGGAGAGAGAAACCACTTGGCTGGTGCATGGCAGCTCCCTGCCTGCCCTGGTGCTAGCTGGAGGAGCCTGGGGGTGAAGCTAGCAGGCTCTGCGGTACTCCCAACACTTTGAAAAACCCCACGACACAAGTCACTTGTCTGGGTAGCAAACAGCACCTCACACTTTTATCCTGCACAATGCAAACATACAAGAGATCTCTGCTTGGTCCAAGTTTGAAAAACTTACTTTCCAGATCTTGAGCAATAGGTGGGTTTTGAACATTTTCATAGTTTAAAGAAATTATACGTATGAATATCTCACAGCTGTGCTTGTATTCTGCAGGTTCTTGGTGTACCGACCTGCTGCTGGACTGTTCCCTTTGGCAGTTCCTGCCTCGCCATCCCTCTAATGCTTTCTGACGTACTGAGATTGCACCGACGTGTGGTAGAATACTAAATGCATTCCTGAAATCCAAAGAAATTATGTCCATCCAGCTAGGTTAACGTAACTCTAAGAATCCAAATACGCTATCAGACATGAGCTATTTTTTTAGTTGTTTCATGCTGAGTGACCTTTAATAAATCAGAGCTAAACAAAGCCCTTATAGGTCAATGCATATATTTCCTCCCCTTAATGTGCTCCAGTCTATAGGTACATAGGAAAATGCTGTAACTTTGCAGCCTCACGCAAATTTACTGTCGTGCAACGAGAACTGGTGCTGTTCTGGCTGGGAGCCTGCATGCATAAAATCTTATGAGTAAGAGGTCATCTTTTAGAAAAATGTTGCTCGCTTGTATGAGAAGGGTCAGATAGGAACAACCTTACCCTGCTAGGACTGCTTGTGGCATACCTGCCCCAGCCCAGAAACTGTGGGAATAAGATGGGTGTGAAGAGGGTGGTGAGGCCCTGGCACAGGTTGCCCAGAGAAGCTGTGGCTGCCCCATCCCTGGCAGTGTTCAAGGCCAGGCTGGATGAGGCTTGGAGCAACCTGGTCTAGTGGAGGGTGTCCCTGCCCATGGCAGGGGGTTTGGAACTGGATGGTCTTTAAGGTCCCTTCCAACCCAAACTGTTCTATGGTTCTATGAAGATGCCACAGTTCAGACAGAAACATCATGAGAAAATGAAGTGGATGTGTGCAAGGTGCAACCACTGTTCTGCAGGGTATCTGTAAGAAAATGGCTTGAGTGTGGAGAACAAAGAACAAGGAAGTCAGTGTGTGACGAGACTGAAACTGTACATGGTGAAAGGTCTGCTTTAACTGTGGAAACAGCTGAGAAGGCAGAAAACTGCAACCCATAGTTCAAAGGAGAAGACACGTGCCAGAATGAACTCTTGAATCTAACTCCATAGAGTGCTTACGAGCATGGAGAAAAATGTGGTGGTGAGGAAATAGTTGGTGTGATTTAGTTTAGGGTTTTTCTTTTTAGTTTGCTGGTCTTCTGAAGGAGTGATTGGTCTGTGATTCTCTCAAAAACCGTTCCAAATCCTGTACACGTTTTCTGTGCAGATCAGCATAGATTGATTCCCCAAAATAAAAACCTTGGTTATATTAGAATACAATACTTGGTTTTATCAGCTTATTTAAGAAATTGCATTCAGTTGGGCACGAGGTGGGCAGAGTGTCTATATGTCCTGGTCACGGTACCTGTAGGTTCTCGATGTGTGATGTGAAGCCGATCTCAGCGTACATGAAGTCTGAAGTCCCGGTTCTCAACTGGTGTCATATGGACATTGGGTTCCCTGAGGGTGTGAAAGAGAGCCTAGGTCTGCCGCATGTAGTGTAGGTACAGACCATGGAAAGTCTTCTGCGTACTTGCACACTGGATATATGTATGCTGCTGCTTCACCAACGTATGAGCTGTGCATCAATTGCTTTCTGTCAGAAACCTCTCCAGCTGTGGTCAGGACCTAATCCATACCCACAACTTGCAATGTCACTGGCACCCAGTGGACTGTTGTCACTCCTTCCTAGCAGAGCATTCAATGATTTGTTTCAAATTCACGTTAGATTCCCTTATCATATCAGGATCAAGATATAAACAGGCTTAAGTTGGGCAGGACGCAAAAGGTTCAGGGAATGACAGTGGAAGAGGGAAACCAGGGGCTCACAGTTCATCCCTACCTTTTCCCTGAGCTGTGGGACCCCAGTGAGGCACGTTTATGCCTTAGAGCAAACAGGATGCAAATTCCCAGTATATTAGTTACAATGGAACTTGCTCAGTGAAGTTAGATGTCAATGAAAAGCAACTCATCAGTGCTGAGAAGCAGCTGAATGCTTTCAACTCTACAGTCCAAATACAGCTTCAATCTTTCAGTTAGTCCATGAGGAAGGACTTCTTGCCCATACAGAGCATATTACAGGATTGGGGCCAAAACCAGCAAAATTCTTCCAAAGTACTGAAAACATGAGTGATTTTTGTAACATAATATTTATACCAGAGCAAGCCACCATAGATCTTATTTCTGCCATGTTCTGGAGAAAGCACTTCACAAGATATTTACTGTTTATACATTTTCATTGATATTATATGTCTGGGAAGTCCAGAATTCTTTATGAATGGTACATTGGGCTTGAAATTTAAAAAAAACCTCTTCTAACTGTCCTAAAATAACTTCCTGTTTCTAGTCTGAGTTTCCTGCTTGCTAGAAACGTGCTGGACAAGTTTCATGCCTGTTGTTTTAGCATAATTGCAACAAGAATAACTATAACCCCAAGCTGAAGACCTCAAATGGCCACATCCACCTCTGGCTGATGAGCCAGACCCCCAGCTACAACGTTTTGTACCTGTCACTGGTCTCTGTTCTGGACTAGCATAATTTGGGGGAGGAGGACTAAAAGGGAAACTCCATGTTTACAAAGGAAAGAAGGTAACCATCTGTGACAGGGGTTTGTTTGAGCATTGCTCAGAGGTTTGTAATGCCAGAAGTGGCCCCAGCAGAAATGGATTAGTGGGCAGAGAACAAATGAGGAGGTCAAAAGGTGAAAAATAAATGCAATTTATCACATGCCTGTGCTGTTTATCACCTGGTTAGAGAAATTAAAGAAATCACATGGATATCATCACTTCACAGAGGATGACCTTACACACATACAATCTGACCTGCTGCTCCGGGTTTGCTTGTTAAACTTGTGTAAAGGGATGGTGAACTAGACCCAGCTAGTTTGCATCATCTGGTAGGCTCCTGTTTGGGGAGTAAGCATATGCCAATAGGTTTAATATGACCAATCTTTACAGCAAAGTGCTGGAGAGGAGATGTCATATGCAGACTGGGAAATTTCCATGGCAGTTTTACAATTCAGAAAATATACATATCACACACACACATATGCAGTAAGCACAAAAGATTAGCATTGGAACTGACAACTTGTAAGCCAAGTTTTAGCTTTATGTGATTCGAAACAGCTGAGTGATAAATTAAAATAAAAACAAATGCCAGCAGCTCCTTAGCGCTAGTGGGATTGGTGGGTGCTTCTGTCAATAGAACCTAGTGAATACATATTGTTATAATTGGCCGGGTGGAGGTGGTAGAACAAACGTGACTCTTCCAAGGCAGTGTTGGCACTGACAATAATTGTTAACAGATTTAGTTTCATATTCACCTCTTTTTTCCCCTATAGCTCCTTCTTAACTTATCAGCAGATTTTATTTTTGAGTTATTAGAAATCGCATCCTTCTTTTATTGATTCTTGCGAGTTGCCAGCCAGCAACTAACTGTTTCCAGCTCTGGCGTTTCAAAATTACCAATTTCCTTCTAGATGCTTTAATCATACATATGTCTTCCCCTCCATCCCTCCACCCCCTTTTGAATTTCTTTGGCTTGAGATTTTCTCAGAGGACCTGTCAGCTTAGTTAACCCTAGTTGTTGTAGCCAAACCCTGCTCTCATTCCTATGGCAAAAGGGTAGTCAAGAACTGTTGATAAATGTAAATCCTCACCTAACTCAAACCCTAGCATGAGTGCTCTGAATCCAAATACTCTGAATCTGAACACTTAACTTTATGTGCTGTTCAGGTGTACATACATATTTATGCATATGCATACACACATGCGTACATACACACAGACGTCCATGCATAGATACATACAAAGTGAGTGTGTGAGTTTATACGTAAACATATAAGTTAATGGAAGTGCTTATATGGAAGATCTGGCTTGCTACTCTCTCTTGCTGCTCTGCTGCAGGGCTCCTGGAGCAGAATGAACGTCCTTGCACTGAGACCCTTGGAGTCATCCCAGAGTCACAGATTAGCAAGTCACCACACATCAGCTGTGCGTGGTGTCAGGGAGCTGCTGACAGATGGGTTGCTAACCCAGGGCAAAGGGAAGGAGGGGTGACTGCTTACAAGAGCTCTCAGTGTGAGCAAAGATAATTTGAATTACCTCGCATTAGCTGGGCACTAGAAATGTGCAGACAGGCTGCTACTGAGGCACGGCTGAGATGAGTAACTTGTCAAGAAGCAGTAACTGGTGCGTGAGCCTGAGCTCTGCCTCACCGACCAAGGACTCTCTCCTGTCTCCCCACACTCTTCTGTGCATCCCTTTGCCCTCTCCCACCTCGGGCCACCAGCATGGCTGCTTCTTTCCCTCTGGCCCTGGTAGAGCACATTGCTGCTGAAGAACAGCTCTCCTGTGTTTGGAGGGACCTCAATGCTGCTGTGCTTTGAAGCGAGAGGACTCCCAGAGCAGAGCAAAGCAGTAAAGCCCAAAGACTGATACCAATGTGCCTTTTTCCTTCATGAGGTCATGGGGCTGTTTCTTTTTCCATCCCCATCAATTTTCATCGCTGCTTCTGCACCATAAAGGCCTGAGGGCAAAAAGGGGGAAAGCACCAAGGCAAGTTTTGCCCCTGTGGTTACACTAGTCCAGATCAGGTCCCAAATAGTGAATGTTCCTTCTTATGGATCAGAGCTAGTCCCAGACTAAAAACACTCCTGCCCCCTTCATATCTGCTGCCAGCTCCCTGGGGCCACAGGTGCATGTGGAGGGATGCAGGAGAGGAAGTCCCACGGTCCTGCCCTTGCATAGGCACTGCCTGGTTCCCTGGGCTGGAAAGGCCCATCACAGCCTTATCAGGTCTTTGTCCTGGGAAACACACCCTAACACCACTGTCAGTCCAGACACCCAGCCCTGTGCTTCCCGTCTACCCCAGAGGCATCCTGGCAGTGTGGCCAGGCAGTTGCCAGCACTGCAAGTCCAGCCTGCTGTGAACCAGGGCTTTCCAGGCTCTCAGCCTCGCTTCACCTTGTGAGGGGCCAGTATTACTGTCCCAAGTGCATGTCACTGAGGAGTGCAAATCGACATATTCTTATGGAAACAAATAGAAACTTTCCTGGTCACAATTTTTCTTTCTGTGAAAAATATAATGCTCTGAGCTGCCAGCAGCACAGGGCTCTTTTAAAAATGCATAACCCATAAATAAATCAATATAAAACCTAGGGCCACTTGAGGACACTCCTTCTTTCCCTCTTACATGGTTGCTGCCTCTCCACACCTTGCCTAAACTACCCCATCGTTATGCTGAAAGCAGCTAATGGCAGCTGTTAAACATATGGTTCAATTTTAGGCCTCAGTCCCAGGCATGCAAATTAGTTTTCACTTGGAATAAATGCAAGAAACAATTAAGTGCCTCCTTGTATAGTGAGAACAGAAGCAGTTGGAAGCTGCTGCCTGAAGCTAGATCCTGCCTGAGAAGAACCATAGTCCTCGAGGTGCATCCCTGAGTGCAGGCACGAAGATGAAAGGATTGACTGGCTGCATCTCTGGGCATCAGTAATGCAAAGACCTGAAGATGGACATGGCTTTGGGAAAAATCCACATTCCTTTCATAGAATCATAGAATCACAGAATGGTTTGGGTTGGAAGCGACCTTAAAGACCATCCAGTTCCAACCCCCTGTGGTGGGCAGGGACACCAATGAGCCATGATATTAATCAGAAAAACAAGTTTGCTGAGGGTAAGAAACAAAGCCTGATGTGTCTTACCTTGTCTTGTCCTATTTGTAACAGATCTCCAAAAATATGCAATACAGAATGTATTAAAGAGCTGAGTTTAAGTAAAAGGAAGAATAAAGGAACTTAATCACCCAGCATGGCCATGTCTTTTTTTCCATAGACCACTTCCAGTCTTACACATTTTGGTTTGGTTGCAAGTTTACTGCAGAAAGGCTGCTCAGGTATCACAAAGTGGCAGCCAGCATTCAGGGATGACGTAGATAACAAGTATCTGTATGATGAAATGATTTTTTTTGTGTGTGTTTTGGTTTTTTGTGTGCGTGTGTGTGTGTGTTTTCTTTTAATTTTGAAGGACTGACTGTTCCTTTTCATGCAGCAGTTGAGCATTCTGTACACAGTTTAGAAGATTTGTTGACAATAAGAAGCATATTCCCTTGGAAAAAATTCTGGTTTGTGTCTCACTTTCAAGATGCTGATGAACCTGTCTTTATTTTGGTTGACAAAAACCTCACGTTGTCAACCTGGAATGATGAATGGCCTTTGAGGGTCAACATAATACTGCATCACAGTGAGAAACTAACTCAGTGCATGCCATCAGGCTTTGAAAATCACCTTTCGAATGCATATACAGAGCAGTGATTGTGTCCCTAGTAGGAAGGGAGAGCTTGCATGTGTCTGTGTGTCCTGAAGCTAAAATAAAAAATCTGTTAAATCCAGGCAAACCAAATCCTCTAACCAAGCATGGATAAGTGGTCCTGTCCCAGCTGATAAGTTAACATAGTTTTCCAGTTCAGCAAAAACTTTAATTTCTTCAGAGCCCTGAAAATCACGTAGACAAGTAGAGGATATTCTGTTTCCAAATCCACAAGCTTACCCTTAAAATTGCACCAAACCTAGAATTCTTGTCCTATTTCTACAGTAAAACCATGATTCTTGAGTGATGTCTCAGCCAAAAGAAAATTTTTAGACTTTCCTTTGACTCCAACTTTCTAGAAATGTCACTGTATCACTGAAAAGCTGGCTCTTGACAGATAAAGCGGGACACTGTAACTGCAAAAAAAAAAAAGCAAGCTTGAGTATTGCAGAAGATTCTTCTTTCCAAATTGAGTTGGGGGAACAGTTACACTGTTGAATCACAGCGGGGCTGTGGCTGGGTAATTTAAAAGATTTGCTGTTTGAGAAAGCACATTTTTAAAATCCTTTTTCTTTCTTCAGCTATCAAGGTACCACTGGGACTTCACTAGGCCCATAGATCTGCTGCATAATGTGTGAATGGCCATATCTCACCATTGAGTCAAGAGTTGAGCCATTATGAGTACACGTAAATAAGCCCAAGAATCAGAGTTGACTTGTGAGGGGAGATAAAATGGCTGTGAGTAAAAGCAGGAAGGAGGGGGGTGGAAAAATCAGCTGAGTAAAATACAAACCAGCCAGATGTGTTGGCTAGATGTATTTGCAACATTCAGCATCATCTCAACAGCTTTTATCAAACACTGCTTAACATTTTGAAAACGGCAGTTCATTTAGGTCATCTCAAAATTACTGAAGGAAAAGGTGGGGCAGTTTGCTCAGAATTCCTGTATTATGAGGCTCCATATAGACATCTCAGGTCATCCCAAGTACTGCTGTATCAATCTGGAATAAGCAAATCCACTAAAATCAATATATTTACTGCAGATTTACACTGGTATCACCGAGCACAAGCCCTATCCAAAAGATTTCAAATGTGATGTTGAACAAACAGTGGCATGAGCCAAACTCTGTAATACAGATTAAGGTCAACGTAATCCTTATGCACTAACAGAGATTTATGTCCTAGCCCTTTTTATGTTTGAAGGACTGTATTGCTGTATCCTTTTTCCTGCTATTACAACAGCCCTACACAGGACCAAACCCAAGCTATATTTCTCTAACTTTCTTTCTCACCAGTATGTGAGATAGCCACCCCTTTTAATATGGCAAG
Source organism: Rhynochetos jubatus (assembly GCA_027574665.1). NCBI lineage: Eukaryota > Metazoa > Chordata > Aves > Eurypygiformes > Rhynochetidae > Rhynochetos > Rhynochetos jubatus. The sequence goes on from CM050648.1 coordinate 25,487,584, forward strand.
TGCTAGAAATTATGTTAAAGCTGCACAGATAAAAATTCAAGTATAGCAATGTCAACAGGAATAAACCCAAATTCCTCTTAGATTAACTTCAGTGGACAGGATGAGTGGACAGTAAGGAGAACCAGAAAAGCAAAGAGAAACAAAACAAAGTCTGTGTCACTCAAATGCCATCAGCTTCTGCATTTCTCCAAAGCATTAAGCAAGGGCTCATGCCTGACATATATAAATAAGCCTTATCCATGACACTTGCTGCTTTTTCTGTAGTTCAAAGCTCCTGCAGTGCTGAGCCCATGTGAGAAACTTGTGTCCCAGTAACATCCCATGTGCTGCTTTGGGGGTTTTTTTGTTGTTGAAGGGAGAGAGGAGCTTGAATTCCCCTACAGGGGGAATTGCTCCTCAGCTTTGTGCCATCCCTGAGCTGCCAGACCTTGCACAGCAACAGTCAGAATCCACCCCAGGAGCAACAAGGAATTTTCCCTAGGGGTGAATTAGGTTAGGTGCCCTAGAAGCAGCTTTACTTTGACAACTTATTGTATAATTTAAATATCCTAACATTTCAATTTTTTACAGTTACATGGTAGTATATTAGCTAAGGGATATTTTTAACTTGGAGAATACAAGAACATGAGACTGCTGTAGTCACTGAGTTGGTTTCCCATTAGGATCCTCTCCTAAACATACCAACATCCACCTGAGCAGTGCAGCTGTAATCGCTACAACACTTACAGAGGAGCTTTTCTGCAACTTCCCCACCTTCATGGCTACAAACATCCTGCCCATATGTTTACAAATTCTTTCTATGTTCTTCCAGAACCAATTTATAGCCACTCATTCTCAAATCAGTACAGACTAGTATTTAAATGAGCTATTCTCCCTTCTACCTTATGAATCTTTGTAAACAATTTTCCATCTTCTCTCAGGTTTTTGGTTTTGGGTTTTTTTTTTTGATTGACTGATAAACATGCTCTAAGTCTTGTCTTGTGGTACCTGCCTTTGTCCTCTTAGGACATCTACTCTGCCCCTGTTGGTCTTAACGCACAATCCCTGAGCATAGACAACTTGAACGGTGTGTGTCCTCTCAGGTGACAGACACCTATGCCGTGTAGCAGCATTTCACACCACTCTTGGAAATGTCTCACCTTTACCTTTTTCATACTGTTATTACTTTACAGCATTGTAATTATTCTGGAACTAACACATTGTCCTTGTCTGATTTGATACCCATATCTCCTCAGAAGCCAATGATAAAATCCTGCCATCTTTTCAATTGATGAGCACAGATGTAGCCTAAAAACATTACCTGTTCACATGAACAAGAACGTTGTGAAACATTGGCAAAGTGCTGCTCTGCTTGGCATATGTGCCTGTGAGAAATAACTGGTGTGAAAGGATTAATATATAGCCAGTGGCATGGATATGTGCACTCAGTCTTAGCAGCTATACAGTTAATATTAATTAATAGATAACACCTAAAGAAAACACAGAAATGCAAGATGTCTTTTCAGAGCAGGCTTAGATTTCTGGTGCACATGTGAGACTTTGTAAAGACTCTTGAAATCATTGCAACTTTAATCTAAGCTTGTTTATACACCATGCAGGCATAGTGCCCTCAGTGCTGGAGTCTCTCTTTTGAGGGGCAGAATATAGAATCATAGAATCATAGAATGGTTTGGGTTGGAAGGGACCTTACAGATCATCCAGTTCCAACCCCCCGGCCATGGGCAGGGACACCCTCCACTAGACCAGGTTGCTCAAAGCCTCATCCAGCCTGGCCTTGAACACTGCCAGGGATGGGACAGCCACAGCTTCTCTGGGCAACCTGTGCCAGTGCCTCACCACCCTCTCCGGGAAGAACTTCTTCCTGATATCCAATCTAAATCTCCCCACTTTCAATTTAAACCCATTACCCCCTGTCCTGTCACTACAGGCCCTTGTAGAAGGTCCCCCCCAAGCTTCCTTGCAGGCCCATGTATGGCCCATGGCCCTTGTAGGCCCATGTATGACTTTTATTGCTTATTTCTCAAGGGCTTTCAAGAGATTCTCATGGAATTACAGAATCATTCAAATGGGACAGGGCCTTGGTTTGCCAAGGCCTTGTCCAACCTCCTGTGCAAAGCAAAATCAACATCAAATTCATATCAGGTTGCTCAGGGCTTCACCATGAAACCCTCCCAAGATGGAGACTGCACAGCCTCTCTGGCAGCCTGATCACTGCTTGACTGGTCTCGTCTTGGAGACTCTATTATGTACGTAAATGTCTCTCTACTTCAGTAAATTCCCCAAAATCCAACACTCCTTGATTTTTGCACTTATCTAAACTCAATAATTTCTAACAGGCTTGAAGAGAAAGGACAGTCAGACTTCTGGTAAATAGAGTCAGCACAGGTGGCGTCACCAAGGTAAAAGGAAGAACAGCAAGCAGTGGGGTGAATGACAGGAGTCGGTGAGGGAAGGTGAGGAAGACTCTATTTCTACTACAGCCATGCAATCTAGGTGACAATGGGAAAGATTTACAATACCTTAACTAAGCATCTAGAGGAAAATGTGAAATAAAGCTTATTTTCCTCACAGCATAATAACGTGAAATCATATTTCAAAGAAGTTACAGCGCTGCCCATTTCTCAAGTGTGTCATTCTCGAGGTGTGAGGACCAGGTTTGTCCAGCCACTGTACACACACTGACCCCCAAGGTAACTCAATTCCAAACTCCTCTTCGGCTAGAAAAGCTGCCTTGCCAGATGGTTTGTGCTTCCTCCTCCCATCTGGGACAGAGCTGGCTCCCAACAGGCTGGGAAGGAGCCCAGCACCGACAGTGGGATGATTCCCAGTCAGGGGTATCTCCCAGGAAGCAGTTCTTTAAATGAACTTTACAGTCCTTTCTGCCTACAGAATTATTGTTCATAATTTCGATACTCTTTCAGACCAGCATAATAGACTGGCACAGCTCGTCAAATAAAATGGCAAGCAGAAAGCTAACATGCAAATCCACCCTTCAGTTTGAAATGCAAAGTGTAATACTGTGCAGGAATCTGAAGGGCTAATGTAACCAGGAATGTATCCTCCCCTGAAGTGAAGGATTCATTTCAGAACACACTGATACTTTGGCGCAGAGCAGTGACTTCATCAGCATAGACAAAAATAAGAAAAAACACTATTTAGAAGATATTACCTCTGGGCCAGATCATCATATGTCACAAATTTGGATTAATTTAAACAGAGCTACGTTAGTTTTCACCAGTTCCAAATCCACTTCTCTATTTCCCATGGTCTTGAGCATTATAAAATATTTCCAAATTTTTTATTTCCTAATATTTTCCAAATGTTGTTAGAATTTTAGGGAAGGGGGATTATATTTTCCCTTTTCCCTTTTCCTGTCTTTTACCACTCAGCAATATTTCATAAAGTTTTCTTCTTGATTTGACAGAGAAACACTTTAATAGAAACAAAAAAAGCTGATCTGCTAGTTCATGCTAGCCAACATTGTAAAATGTCATTCAGGTGGGGAATCATTAAAGAGTTGGATATTAAAAACATGTAGTTTTAGAAAAGCAGATATAAAATAAAAAAGACAGGAAGGAAACTTTCTGCCCGGTGCTTTGGAAAGTGGCTACCACTCAAGGCAAATTTCAAAGTAAAAGCAAGGGAAAGTGACTGTTATTAAACCTCATAGTCTTGATTCAAGTTTTCATTTTCATAGCGACAACCTTCTGTAAATGCCCACTTAGCAGGAAGATAAATTATCTTCTTGAGATTGGGAAAATAATATACACATATTAAAATTTCATATTATTTCTGCAGTAGCGTTATGTTCTTTTAACTCCAAGTTTCACTGCAAGGAGTGAACTGGGGGCTTGTAAGCCACATCTATACCGTCTCTCTCAGCTGGACCAAAGCCTGCTGCTCAGTCAAAGACCATCTCACGTGGGCACTGCTCAACACCACTTCATGCTTGGACCTCAGCTTCCTACCGCGGGTATTATTTCACCCCAGAGAGAAGTCGATGACTAATTAGTGTTCCACAGCATAGGCAAGGGGGTCACCAGGACCTGTGAAATGGGGGAAGATTCATCTCAGCGCATCAGCGAAACCCAGAGTTGGGTTGTCTCCTGTCTATTACACTCTGACACACGCTCTCCTTTTTCTGCTGATGTGTAAATATCTGTGCCTGTACAATATGTAGAGAATGTGAACCTGTTGAAAACGTGAAGATAACTCTGTTTCTGAACACTGAGAAGCTGTAACTACCCAAAACTAGACACTAAATGGATAATTTGTAAAAAATCTTTCCCTTTTGACCCAGTTTTCCTCTGAACAGGCTATTTTCAAAACATTATTGATAATCTGGGAAAATATTTTACTGAACGTCTTTGAAAGTTCAGCTGTAAAATGTCTCTGCCTTTCCATAGTTACTGTGGCAATTATATATTTGAAAAATAGTCACTCAATTAAGTATGACCTCACAAAACCATATTGGCCATCTCTAACAAAGTTACACTTTTTATTTTGGTCCCTTATAGAACCCTTTAAAAATGTTTACAGTAGTATCCTGACCACCCATACAGAATACACTGGCTTATTGCTGCCTCTTCCTCATCACACATACTGTGCCCACATTTCCTAGTCCCTCCAGATGTGAGTAACTACTGATGTTTATCAGTAGAGGCATCATTCTTTTTTTATTCCTGTTTCCACCAAAACTCAAGGGTAAGATCTAGCCAAAGACCACTCCTTCAAACTCTGCCTAGCTTGAGGGCTTCTAATCCTTCATAAACCCCTTGAAAGGTATTTATTTAGTGTGGAATTCCTCTTCTGCTGCACTTGAGCACCTCTTGCCTGTGATGCATGGCTCTGCTCACCTTGGCACTGTGAAGTCTACAGAGAAGAGAATAGCTTGTGTCGAGCGACTTCTTGGGTGAAGTTTGCTTCTAATGCTCTTTTGCAGATTTTCTGTGCTTAAAATTTCCTACATGTTATTCTGTAATCAAAATGATTTGTTAATCAAGACCCATGAATACCTCTTGTCACACACTTGCCCATGGGTGGTTTTACTGGGGCACCAAGAAGCAAAATTCAGAGCTGTAATGGGGTGAATTAAGTCAGAATGAGTGTGAAGATGTTCTGATTGGGTCAGAGGTAGCTCTCAGAGTAAGGTCCATTGCAGCATCATACCATCTCCTGTTAGGTATTGAGGTAAGCTCCCGAAGTTAGAAATGCTGGTGGTGCTTGTGGCCACAGCAAACTTCCCAGTATGCAGACACTTCCCAGTGTTCCAGCCAGTCCCTTGTCTGGGCAACTGAAGGACCAGACCCACTGTGAGTCAGGAAACCTTTCTGCTGTACACATACACAGAGATCTGCTGTATTCACATATGTGAGAAAGAGCCAGGTGCTGGGAGCTATTAAGATTTTAGGTGAAGTGCTTTCTAGAATAACCCACATCACTGGGAACTGAGGTCAACTAGTGAAGCTGAACTCAACTGAGAGACTTCAGACTAGTTGCCTGCATTTAGGTGGAATGAATCCAGACCCTGTGCTGGGTTCATATGCATACACTAATTCTTCTGGGCAGCTGCAGACACAGCAACATTCATTATTTCCATGAAAGTACTTGCTAGTCAATCTTTTCCCTACAGTATCTGCTGGCAGCACAGAGGGAAGTGTGTGCTTATAATAACAAGACAGCAGAAATTTCAGACAAAGTTTTGCGTAGTGTGTTTTTCAGTACTTGTTCTGACTTGTTAAACCTAATTCAAAATATTAAAAAAAAAAATTGCTCTTTTTTTGAGGTCTGTATCTCTGTCTCTTAAGGGAGATTATCTTACAAGATATGTTAGTTTCTTTTACATGCTACTAACCATGAGTACATCTAAAAACCCTTTACCACTTGCGTAGTTCTGTTGATATAAACTTCTCACCTTAATTTAGCACTGCAGCTCTGTGGCTGGACATTATCCTGACTTGGCCCTCCAGCCATGTCTGGCCTTTATCTCTCCAAAAAGATGGAAGTGTTTGAATTCTGTACTGAGACTTAAAGACTTTTCCTGTTCAGATAGTGATCACATATTCTACTGATGTCAAGTAATCCATACAGGTTTAAACTTAGATTCAGTGGAGGTGAAGTAGCCACAGAGTTGTTCATACCAGTGTCTGTGAGGTATTAAGACCGATCAAAAATTTTGCTACTGGCAAAAGCCACAACTGACCACAAGCTCACACAAATATGCAGCAGCTTGACTTCTTGCACACGTACAGAAATCACTGTAACTGAATGAGTGTACATAACTCACTTCAGCGTATCCTGCTAAGAAGAGCTGACTTTAGGATTCTTTTGTTTTGAACTTTGAAAACCTTTCACAGTGTTACTCCTACCTCCTCATCCAAATGTTTAAGTCCCTGTACATTTTAATATCAAATCTTATTTCTCATTCTCAACTAGTAAATCTCATCTCTTTCTAAATCCCTCTTGAAATATTAGTGTTATTGTGCATGTGCTGTCGTAAGTATTACTTTGTGGATTGCATTGCCAAAATACATTTGTGATCTGTCTGAGCTTAGCCATTTTAAATCCAGCCATTAATACACATCTGCTAACAGCTGAGCAAAATTTGCTATTGGAACTATAAAAGACAAACTTAATAACTACTTATTGTGATAGGTGTTCTCTGTGTGCTTTGTGTTTTATTTATATCTAGACACTGAGTCATGTGGCTCTGTGTCCCTGGCTGGAATGAGACACTTGATCTTGGCTTCTTCGGAACCCAGTAAAGCAGTTTTGGTGGGGCAGGTTTTCAACCCATGGTGGTAGTTTTGAAAACTATGTAGTATTTGAGGGAATCCCAGCTGATGTTCTTGGCAGACACATAGCCTGAACTGGTGCATATGTCCTGGCACAGAGCTGTTCAGTCTGGCCAAATTCTGTCTTGGGCTTGCAGCGGGGAGATAACGGCACCATCAGGAGTGTCACCAGAAAGTTTCTTCTGCCATGTCCCCTTTTCTGTCAGCCCAGGTGACTGGGTTAAACCCTTTCACAGATGTCTGGGAAACACAATCAAGCTGTTGCTGCCAAGGGCCTGATGAATAAGAAAGTTATCTTGTGACTTCTGACTAGTAATAACAGTCTGTGTAGATATTTCTACTTTGCTGCACCTCTTGGATAATGTCATTGAGTTTATCCCTCACCAAAATACCCGTCAACAAAAGAGGTACAAAGTTATTCCACATTTTCTGTGGAAAAGGAGCACCTCAGGTGAGACATCATCTTTGACAGATGTGTTGTATGTTGCTCATGTACCTGGGCTTTGAGGGACCTGCAGTGCTTAATATTTTTACCTTTATATATAGTAAAGTTACAAGGATATCTAGTTTGGTGTTTGTATATCACAGGCCTTTGAACGTTGCTGTCACACAAGTCCCAGCAACCTTTGTGTGGTTAAAAACACATTTCAGAAGTATATCTGGTTTTATTGGAGGGCACAAGGAGAATAAACGCCTGTTTGCACTTTCCATTTGCTAGAGCAGCCAGTCATCCTTCCTGCTGAATATCTGCGTCTGTACTTCTACGTTAGTCTGTCTGTCTGCAGTTCCCATACCTTGGCTCTAATGCCTTTTGTTTTCAAAGAGAGGACTCCCAGCCTCTCCAAGGTGACTGCTGTCCCAGTGAATGGTGTAGTCCCTTTCCTACACTGAGTGGACGACCCAGCTCTGCAGCCCTCTCACTGGGAGGAGTCCCTCCCCAGGCCTTCAGCAATTTCCCTGATTTTCTACCCTCACCAGGCTTTACTAACTTATTTTAAAAGTGTTCAGTAAAGCTGGAGGAATATTCTAGCATAGGTCTCATGAAGGACCCTCCCTCCTCCATGTGAAGGTACTTGGATGGCTGTTTATTGCTCATGATATTTCAGACTGAATGTAGAAGCACAGTAATGTGAGGAGGGGCTAATCCACAGCCCTGGCAGGTTAAGAGCTTCCTTTGTTCAATGAATGAAAGCATTTGGCTGTATCCAGATCATTCTCACTGCCTTCTCCTGTCCTTTGGCCTTTCCAAATACTACGTACATCATACACCTCCAGCCTCGCCAGATGGCCACAGCCCAACTCTGGTGTAGTCAGGCAGTTTCACTCCTCCCTGTTATACCTTCCCATTAATAGACAAATAAGGGAAACTAGGTCTGCAGAAGGACACTGCGCTGCCGGGGGTGTTTTCAAACACTTTGTTGTGCCTGGTTTTGCTTTTTCTGGCTGGGGTAGAGTTGAATTTTTTTCACAGTAGCTAGTATGAGGCTATATTTTGGATTTGTGATGAAAACAGTGTCAATAATACAGGGATATTTTCATTATTGCTAGGCAGTGCTTGCACAGAGTCAAGGCCCTTTCTGCTTTTCTCACACCATCCCACCAGTGACTAGGCTGGGGGTGCACTTTTACTCTTCCAGTTCTCTCCCCCATCCCATCAGGGGGAGTGAGCAAGCAGTTGTGTGGTGCTTAGTTGCTGGCTGGGGTTAAACCATGACACTGCTCCAGACAGCTGAGCACTGCTCAGATCATACTGGGGGAATGCAGCCCTTTTGTGGATTATCTGTGGACAAGTTACAACTTCCCAGACTTTATTTGCTGTTCTAAATCAGGCTGGGAGCTGTCACATCCACGGGTGTAAGTGGCAGTGGCATGTGCTCCCCTTTCCTTGCCTGTGTGCTAAGGGGTCCCACAAGGAAATGGGGGAGAGGGGAAGGAGGGAGGGAAGGGAGCGCCATCATGAGGACAAAGTGGGGAATGTTTGCCCAACTCAGCTGCTGCACTGCCTGGAATTTATTTATGTCATACTTTGGTGTTGTTTCTGGGAACTGCTCAAACCAGTTAATACTGTGCTTGCAGCAAGTGACCATGGGGAGCCTGAGCAAGATGGAATCAGGGTTCACCTTCCACCTCCAATGGGTGTTGGTGGAAGGGCTATACTACACCTCGTTCTGGTACCTGTCCTCTGTCCTTTCTTCACAACTTTCTGAGTGAAATCAGCAATCTGCCTGTGGATATAATTTTTTAGTCCAAAACCTGTGGCTTAGGCAGTAGACACAGACTTCTTGCTCATAGCAGTGGCCAGGTAGTGGTCTACCTCCTGGGAGGACAACATGGATCCAGGAGTGCTGTGCCCTTCTTTCCACATAGGAATAGTGTACTCAGGACACTGCTTATTTTTAAAAGGCCATACATATGCCACAACTGCTGCCCATGTGACTGAGGTGTTGGAGAAGTAAAGTCCAAGGCTGAGTTAAGGCTGATGTGCATCCAGACTTAAAGAAGAAATCATCTTTTTTATGAGTGGGAGAAGATAAACTTTGCAGGAGATGAGGTATTTTGGGAGGTCCTTTGTAGGAAGGCCACGACTGTGCCATGGTGCCAATGTCTATGCCATTTTTTGAGAGATCGGGCACAATTTGGTGACATGTCCCATGGACATGTCAGTAAGTTGTCTGTCCCAGGGAGTGTCCATCAGCCCGACCTTGACAGGGACCAGGGCCCACCTTGTGCCTGAACCCAACAGACCCTTCCTGGCCCTTCCTGCAGGTGCTAGGTCACCAGTACCAAGAGGTACCCAAGGTTTTTCTCTGCACCATGCCACAAGTCCCCACATAGCTGGGTCTTATCAAGTCTTCCCTGCACTGGATACGGGGAAGAGCTGTCATCCCAAGGAGACTCACTCCCAAAACCTGTCCCATACTTTCTCCACAGAATTTATGCCAGGCAGGGGGAGAGAATCAGTGGCAAACCATCCCTGATGTACACTGTTTCCATGTGGTGTCCCCAGCAAGGGCAGTGTTTGTCTGGTGTAATCATTCCTTGACTTCTATCAGCTGTAGGGCAGAACGTCCTGACGCTCTTCTGCAGGCAGTGATAATGAGTCTTTTCCAACTGCATGTGGCACTTACCTCCCCTCACCTACTTCTCCAAGGTGGTGGTCTGCCTGGGTGCCCTTAGTGGCTAAGACAGAAAACAGCCTGGTTTCATCCCCACTGTTTGGCTGATGATGTAATCCCCCAAGGCCCTATACCTATAAGGGTTGCTACATGTGTTTGGCTTGAATCTGCAAGCTACTTCCCAGGTCAGTAATGAAGAGCGGTCTGTCCTAATCTTTGTTCTTGAAGAAAAATTCCTCAACTGCTCCGAAGCAGGATGGTCTGTGCAACACCCCACTGCAGCTGGCAGCTCTGAGTCCCAGGTGCCAGCACTGGTGAGACACGCCGGTGTCACCTTCACGGTCTCCTGAGCCTTGGGTGACACACACTGCTATGCTTGATAAGACCAATCTGCCCCACAGCTGACACCCCGGGGCAGCTGATACACTGCTACCAGGCATTTCAGACACTGCTGCTGAAGCAGCTGCTGCCGCTCTGCTTTCCACCCCAAACAGTGCGGCGAGCTCTGTGATAAGACGTGTTTATCACCTCTAGACCTGTACAGTCAACAGAGGACCCATCAACCCTGACTCACCCAGCCCGGTTGCATCGCAGCCATCCTTGCCTGCAGGGACTCACCACGTCAGCTGTGATGACAACTGAAACTGGCCCCATCTTCTATGAAAACCTTCCTCCCCCTCTCAAAATGAAGTGGCACGTGCCTCATAAACCTTCCTCCCTTGGCTCTGGTGGGAGATGTCTGTCAGGACACAAAGACGAGAGGAACACATTCAGACACAGATGTACACCAAAGCAGATACAACTGAAGAAAGAAAGAGGGAAAAAAAGTTGGCTAGGGAACAAGTATTTTTAATAGTGTTCCCTTTAACGGAGCCTAAAGAGAAGTAACACTTCATTTTACCTTTCCTATTAAAGCAAAGAACTCACCAGTGTCAGTTGTGCGCAGGTGCTATGCACAGTGGGAAACAACCCAAACCAGCATGTGTTCTTTGAAACCTTTCTTTTAAACAGACACTAAGTATTTTCAGCTTTTGGAGAATGTGGTTCAAAATAACAAGAAGATAAAGTATCACTGTGCTGTGCAAGGGAGGATACATGCAGTTATCTTCTGTGATTTCATACTAATATTTAGCTATCATATAGCTCTCTCTGCGCTGACCCCACTCTGTAAACATTCCGTAATTAACCAGCACACTCCCTGCTATGCAACAGGTAGGTAATATTGCTCTTAGGGTCTCTGGGCTACAGATAAGAAATTTAGACAGCGAGATGACAAAACTTATCCAGACCCACTTGGGAAGTCTACGGCAAAGCGGAGAGCAGGATCTGTTCCCTCAAGACGTGTTCGCTTTCCCCGGCTCTGCCTTTAATGTTACAGCCCAGAGACACGTAAGACTTCAGTGCAGCCCTGAGCGGAGAGGAGTCCACCTGCAAAAACTCCTAAAGCTGTTTCACACCACTGACAGTTTCTGGAGCAGACAAGGCTCAGAGGGGAGCCGCGGGAGTGTTGTAAATCAGGAGCAAGGCGTATTGGCAGAGCTTTGTGGGAAAGCTTGTCTGGGGTCCGCCTGTTGCTGCTCTTTTTCCTCAGTGTTTTTGGTGCTTCTTGTTCTTTACGGCTAAGCGCTGCCCCCACTCACCCCCTGTGCTCGTCATTTATTAATCATCCAGTTTAATTACCATGTGTGGTTTGGTTGTCGAGGGGGTGCGAAAACAACCAGAATGCGAGCATTGCACTGATTTACGGCGGAGGGCAACTGCAGATGCACCGTACAGGAATGGCTTGTGAGCTTCCAATGGCCTGTTGTGCCTCTGCGGGGATGTTGTCCCTCACCTGCACTTCATGAAGGAGCTGCCCATCTCTCTCGTTTCATCCCATTTGCCTTTACTTCCATCAGAAGCAGCAAACAGAATAATGTAGAATGGTTCTCAACAAAACAACAACAAAAAAACCCCAACAAAAACCAAACTCAGCAATATTACACATGTAAGGATTAACTTCTCACATTTTGTACTTGATTTTGCTTTAAGCTTTCAGTGATGAGGAAGCAGAGGTCACAGACCACTGGGATTATTTTCACCACATGAAATGATGTGAAGCAAAAGGCAATCTTTGTGAGGAAATTAGTCACATCTTGTTAAAGATTCAATTCACCTTAAGGACTGCATTTTGTTCGGCAAGGATGTCAGCAAACCTGGGAAGGTACTAAAAACATTGTCCCATTTTTCCCACTTTTCTCTTGAAGGAATCAATAGAAGGAACTGCAGGGACAGTTGATCAGAAAACTGAGCACAGCAATCTGCTGGGACAATATTCAGAAAGTTTTGGCTTGGCTATTGAAAGAGGCTGCTAGTTTCTTCACTTTGTTTCATGGAAACTGTCTATGGTCAGCGTTTTTCATAGCCCAACATGTTCTTATTCCCTTGCAGAAAAGACATCCAATTAAAGTGAATCAACATTGCCACCACTTCTAAAGCAGGCAGTGCGGTGCAGTCCTCTAACTGTCAGAGCACACATGTATTACAAGAATCAAGCTGCGTGTTTTTCCAGGTGCTACCATCTTGGAAACAAGGCACATGGGGACCAAAAAATGTGTTTCGGGACTTAACATGAGGCCTACAATTAGAATTTTTTATTGAATCTAGTTATTGCAAACTGCTTTCAACTGAAGTGTACATTTGTTTAAACACCTTCAAACCCATATTTGCTCTGCCTGTTGAAGTAATGTATATTCTCAGAGTCAGTAGAAGAAAATAGTGGAGTTTACGTGGCAGCACAATTTCTTGTACCAGAAACGTACCATTTTGTAGAGATGAGAATTTGAAGAGATACGGCAAATGCTGTAAGTGTGCAGGATAAAGTTTCCCTGTGGAAGCATACTGGGTCATACACAAGCAACGTATCACGTACCTACCAGCTCAAGTGCATGCGGATACACCTACGTGGTGCGATTCAGAGTTCCTGTGTAACTCAGGCAAATTGCCACGAGCCTGTTACAAGAGGTATCTAGCACTTGCATCTTTATCTGACTTCAGATGGAGTTCATTCTGGAAACTAAAACATATCTTTAGCTGGAATTTTAAAGGAGTCTGAAGAAATCATGTAGACCTTATGCAAAACGTTCCTGGTTTCTTTAAAAATGAGCCCTTGGTTCTTAGTTTTCCCCTGCAAATGGGAGTAATGAAATTTCTTTTTTCCTAACATATGCCTGTTTGTTTTACATGTTCACGCAACACTTAATCCACCTTGTCTGAAGTTTCCAGGTGTTACTTTGGTTTGAACAGCATCATACTTACCAGTCTGAACAGGACAATGCCAAGCTGCCGGCTGTTGTCTTGCAGACCTCAGGGTTACAGGAGAACAGTTACCGACACCGCAAAGCCACTCCTGCAACATCTCTCAGTGCCAGATCAGAGCCCAAACATGTCACTGTGAGCTGGAAAAAGACTTTTGGCCTGTCCAAGGATGTTAGTGAGACTCAATCCAGCTGAAATATTCGTGTGGGGACTCCTTTTCCATTAGATCATGACAGTTTAAACATTAAGTGCAGAAAGAGAATTAGGTGTTAGGAAATTCTGAATGCTGTCTTGTTCTGGGTTAACTAGAGCATACAACACATACATACATGCATACATACTACATTAGTAATTTTCTGTATTACAACACTTCTCAGATTAACACCAGGAAAATCTGTTAATATAGCCAAAATTAGGACTCCTTAAAATGACTGTCTGTTGGGTCCTTATCGATTTTCTTGGATTTTTATCTGAATCAGCAGGATTTCTCAGTGGTCAGATTTTCATACATGAACTTTAATGTGTCCTTGACAGTGTCTACTTTTTTTGCACTCCTTGTCATTTCTAGTAGCAGAATGATTTGGAAATGTCCCGTGATATAATTTTAGAGATAAACCTCAGCAGCGCAATGTGCATCTGACCTAAAACCTGTAGCTCTAAGCTGGAATATGTGGAAAACTGCTAACTCAATACTCGTATTGAAAGAACATGAAACTGTTGGTGTTATTTACAGTTGTGTATACTACATCTACCCCATTAACAGTATATGTTATAAATGTACCATTTACACATTATAATAAATAATAACATACCCTGCCTTCTGCCTCTGGCAAAGGTAGACTCCTAAAAAAGGGCAGAAGTCAGGAATGTGGGTTAGTGACAGTCAAGAGGCCACAGCCAAGCCTGCTGAGGCATGTTTTATTTCAGCACGTCCCTCTATCCCTCCCCCCATCTACCCTCATACTGACAGCTGGCACAGTACAAGGTAGATATCTGTTTTGTTTCCTTTCTTCGAGGGAGGATGGGTTAGAAATAACAACTACTCTGTGGTACCGCCAAGGGTGTCATCGTTTTCACAATTTACCAAATGATAAAGCTGGTGGTGTCTCCTCAGGTATCCTTCCAGAAGACCTCACTGCTAGGACATTGCTCTTTCTAGTCCACCTGCCACTCATTTTCCAAAGGTTTCATTGTGATTCTAAGTAGTGAAACTCTTAAGCCACGATAAAAGGCTCTGTTCCTCCATGTGTTCAGCATGGGTCCAGGGCCAGCCCAGCTAATTCTGCTAATTCCCGCCCACCCACCTTTATTCACGGTTCTTGGACAACGTTAACCCGATTGATCAATGAGTAGAAATCCCATTCCAGTGTAAGTAAGTCAGATGTAAACTGGTATAATGTCATAAGAAGCCCCTCCCTCTATTCCATCCCCTTATCCTGAACACTTCTGCAATCCCTTTCACCACAAATAAGGAAAGCACGGGAGGTCAGGGCAGATACGAGGCAAGAGAGAAACATCCCAAGTACTGAGATTGGCAGCCAAGGTAAAAAACTGTGTGACTTTGTGGTAAGCCCTGCAGTAGCTCAAAGTGGCTTCACATATCCTTCTCTGCCTCTGCCCCCCTCCATCATGTGTAGTCTTCTCTGCTAAAACATACATTTTATGAGTTTTTCCAGTTTTAGAAGTTTCTCCAGTTTCACTCTACATCCTCAACCATGTCTTAGGCTGGTTGCTGAGGTAGGGACTTTACTCTCCAACCAAGGAACCTGGAACTGTGCTAAGCATCTAATCCCAGAGGAAAACCTCTTGCAGCACCTCAAGAGGGAAAATTACCCCCCTGATAACTGACAAGATACCGCTGCATACACGATCCACAAACACAACTGCACCTTAGCTGCGACAAGCTATTGCTAAGTCATATCTGATTTGTTAACTATTATCTTCCCTAAAGCTTTATAAACCCAATGGCTTCCAAGAATTTCCCTCCTGCTGATTATGTGGTTAGGATGATTTTTCCCGAGATATATTAGTTTGTGTTGTTTTCTCAGTTGAATCTAATAATTGCGCTGTTTCCTGCACATATTTCTAACCCTGCAAGTCCCTTTGGAGAAAGGATTTCTGCATCCTCACCGGTGTACATCTGAGGAAGACTAAGCAATCACCCAGGGCAGAAAAACAGGAAGGAGAAAAGTAATAAAGGTTCTCAGTTCCCAGGTCCCATTGATTTCATATGCACTGCGCAGCTTGCAGTGGGAAATCAGCACCATGCAGGCGTGCAAAACACAACTGATCCTTGAGAGAGAGGGACAGGAGAGCTGGTAACGTATTACCAACCTCCAGTAATTCAAGATTGATTTTGTTAACTACTTCAACATGCTGGGCTTTTATATATATAAAAAAATAAAATTCCTTTTGTGGTGTAAATAAAGTCATTGAATAAAATCAGGATCAGTTATAATCCCTACAGACTTCCCTCCAACTCCGTATATTGCTGTTTACCATTAGCATTTGTTTTCAATCTTTTATTCAGTTTTCACTCTACATAATAAAGTTCATGGCCAAGTAAACACTCCCAAGTCTAATAACAAAGAATTTACCGAGTGCTGTAATCAGTGGGATATTACAGTGAAGCCACGCAGACACTGCAGTAATCTGCTTTAAGATTTCTATCCCCCCCACCCCCCAATTCTTTTTTTGCACAATTCCTAGGTCACTTTAATTGGTCTGAAATTACATTGTTGGCAAACCAGTAGTTTTCTATTAAAAAATAAAAAATTACCCTGCCATCATACCCAATAATAATGATTTGAAGAATATTTTCTGTGGTAGTCAGGATCAGTGCAACTTGTAATCTCCAAGAGAAATATTAATAAAAAGTACTTAACTCCCCAAATTAATTGAAATTTAAAAAATATAATAGCATGTATCTGAGACAGTGAAAAAGATTTACCAGAGTGTTATTAATCACATGGGAGGTGTTTAGTGTAGGAGTATTACTTGAGTAATAAATTATTCCCTTTCTAGATTGACAAAACGCTTCAGAAGACCATCACTGAGAAACCTAGTTACCTTATGGAGTTGAAAAATTGTTTCAGGGAATTTGAAAACTATTTATTTAGTGTGTTTTAGACCACAACTTTTGTTAAACACGCACAAAAAAATGTGATCAAAATGATTGAGATGTTCTCCTGGACTCCAGAGGATTTGAGAAGAGTATAGGTTATTTTCTAGCTTCCCATTAACATATTTATGATGTTTCCAGCTTGGGTCAGCTTCAGTCTGGAAAAATGAATGGAGTTCAACGGCTCTGAACATGTTTTGTTCTGTGATTTTTACAGTATTCTGAAGTTTACCGGGTTGAAACTCACACAGCTCAAAACTAAAGAAAATGTTCCCATGAACTCCTGTGAAGACCGAATTTTTGGCAGCTCTGCTGAAACCTAAAACAAGCGTGAGAGAGCTGCAATCGGCAAAAGTTATTCACCAACATTTTCACTATATATGGGTCTGTTTTATTTATCTGAATGTTTTGTATGTGTTAGGATGCATGAGCTGTCTGCCTGTTATTCATCGTCAAGGAATCTCTGGGCAAGCACCGGGATTTGGGTGTCCATCTTCTTGCGGCCTTATTGCAGAGGTGCTGAATTCCTACTGATCTCACTGTACTGTGAGCTGTAGGTACTCTCCACCACTAACTGTGAGACCACTGGTCATGAAAAATGTAGAAATATTGGCTTGTCTACTGTTTGTGTCAAAACTTCCATACCTGTAGTTTCCTCAGAATTTGTTGAATGGCTTTAGACACGTAAACTGATCTGTGTAATCTGAATTACAAATCCCTGAGATGATCCTAACGCTTCTATACCAGCCCAAATCAAACGAAATTGGGTTATACTAAGCCACCTGAATTTAGTTCTGTTATGAGAAGGAAGGGAAATTGCCAGATAAAATAGCAATAGAAAACGTTTTCCTTCAGAAAAAAAGGTTACAGATGACCTGTATTCATAGCACAACCAGCAACAAGAAAGAGAGATTCAAAGTAATCTAGTAATCATAAATACTTTTTCCCCTGCTACACTTATCCTTGTTTCCACCATTCTGTCAAGGTGAAAAAGTCTCACAATAGGAGCAAACATGTGCCAAGGTGGCACGAAGGGGCTCAGCGTGAAGGACGGATGAGTTTTTACCCATCTCAATCCTCTCTGTCTGTCTCTGACCTTCCCTTCAGCTCCTCGCATCTAAGTTTCTTCCTTCTCACCCAAAGAAAGAAAAATGTGCAGATGGGTATCATAACTCTGTGCAAATGATGCCTTTGTGAATATTTGGACTTCAGGAATGAGAAACAAAGCTGAATGTGTCCAGCTCCCAAAGTCCTCAAGAGGCACCTCTCTGACAGAGTTATAGTTGCCCCAAACGAACCTTCCAAAGGTTGTATTAATCAGAGGTTTCCATATTTTAACCAAGAGGGGAAAAATAAAGGAATGGCAAAATCTGTTTGGAGCATTTTGCATGTAAGTAATGATCCTGTTAGAGAACTGGAGAACCTTTCTCAGATCTACCCCTGGAGCATTCCTGACTTGGAGAGCAAACTGGGGTAATTGTGCAATAACAACCAGGAGGGAAAAACAATCTCATTACCGCAAGAGACCATCTATAGCCACAGGAAAATGATATAACTTTGTGAGTAAATAACTAACAGGAGGGGGTTGACAGTTTTCCTTTGTCTAACAGGAGGGGACGCACATTCAGAGACAAATTGACAGCTGCTTCTGGGATGAAAGGGCTTTCCTTCACGGCATTGAGTGTGACGGATCAGTACCAGCGCGAGAATTGCAAATCCAAGTTTGTAAATAGCTGCTTCTGGAAGGTTTTTAAAATTCAAGAAGAGAAAGAAAAATGATGTCCTGTGGGCTGCCGTCCTACAATTTTTATATGCAAGGAAATTCTGAAAGCTTAAGACATCTGGCTTGCCGGTAAATTAGGAAGCCTGGAGAGAGGAAGGAGACTGATACCATGTGAGGTACAAAAAAGCCTCAACTGTGGAGTCTCAAAGCAATATTATCTTGGATGTTTCTCTCTCTGTTCCCATGTTTATGTTTCTTATTCAAACCCCAGCCTGTTTGCCCAGTGCTGTTCCAGTGCAATCCATAATGCAGAAATATTTGAAATGAGGAGCAATTAGGTTTATTGTAACAGTAAGGCTCAAGTATTTAGAAAGCAGGACTTTTTTTGAAGTCAGGGAATGCTGAAACCAGCAGTTTCTATTTTTCAGTTTTTATGTCTCCGAGCTGGCTGACCACACTACTGGCACATGGCACGGTAATAACAGCTACAGGGAGTGGTATTGCCATCTGGGCCCAATGGAGCTAGGCTGATTTTCTCCACCTGAGAATGTGATCCGTAATGTCTCACAGGTGGATTTGGCTAGAAGTAGGAAGTAGCAAGATGAGCACAAATAAAAAGCAATGGTAGCAAAGTTACCACAGCCTTTTCTGCATGCAATCAAAAATCACTTTCAGGCTTTTTCCACTTTCTTTTAACTGCCTTCTTTTTTATCTTTGTCTCCCTTTTTTTCCCTATTATTGTTTTTTACTCTGCTTGTCTTTGCTGATTGGATACATCGCTCATTCTTGCTCACATGGTATCAATGCCACATTTTTTGGATGCTTAACCTCCTGGTGGGCTCAGGTCCCTGATGCAGAGATTGGCCTTCCAGTCACCCTGCCCCTTAATCTGCTAAAGGAAAACCATTCCCTACAGGTCTTTTCCTTACATATGAAGGCCAGACCTGGGGCATCGGTACCCCCAGACTATAATGTTTAGCTATTGGGAGTGGGAGAATTTTCCAGTGGTCCAGCCAAGCGAACGCTTCTGAGGATGCAGAGCATACACAGCGCCCGTATGTATGCACAGAGGAGATGATCTAAAAGTTTCCTGTTACTGTAGTACAGCTACTAAATGTAAATTGACAGAATGCAAAGAATATTATCATGGAAACATCGGCAAGCAGGGTAGCCTGGGGGAAAACATCACAGGAAAGGGAAAAAAGAGTTCCCTTCCACATTTGGAAATTTGGATGAAGTGCTAAGCTGCAGGGGTTGGATCATGAACTAAATGTCAGTGCTTCGGGGTCAGTGACCTTACCTCTACAGTACTTTATTGGTAGTGTGATAGATAATTTATAGCTTTAAAAAATGCTGGAAGGACATACTCTTTCATGGAACATATGGTTTTTATTTGTACTGTGTCCATTATTCTTGTTTTTGACAATCTGTAATAAGTCTATATAAATTTGTTACTAAATTGCTATTCTCTAATAGATATACAATATTTCCATTATTTGATGATACTATTGTCACAGGGGTACATATGTCAAGTCCAAAAGCTCTTATGAAATGTATGAGTATGTGCCAGGATTTCACTTTGACACACAAACTTTAATTTTAAATACAATCATATAAGCAATAAAGCTTCAACTTTTCAGCTTGAATTCATTGTAATAATAGGCTTTTGTTTATTTTCTTCTTTTAAATAAAACTGACACTGACAGCATATTGGCATGGTTCAAACAATCCTGTTATTACAAGCATTTAATCTCAATAAAAAGGAAATAATTTTTTTTTAATATTCCTTTGAAGTATTAGTGCCTGATTACCTCATAATATCTTTATCTCTTAGCCATTCCCTGCCAAGCTTGTGTTTCTTTCCTCTATCCTGTTTCTATCTGTGAAGAATGTAATTTTTTTACCCCAAGAAGCAGAATTTCTTTCAGTGGCTGCAAAATTCTCTTTTTAGTTCTGATGCTCTTGCAAGGGTCTCCAACAGCAATTTATCATGGGACATGGGTTTTAATTATTACTGTAATCTGCTTTGACATTAAACCAATCTTTAACCCTGTGTCTGTTGTTTGGCTGAATGCAACTGTTTGCATAAGCAATAACTTGCCATTTCCTTCATGCTGGCAACATTGAGTTCCTGTGGCCCAGATAAATAAGCGCATCATCTGCTCCCATATAAGTCAACAGACTTTAGCCATCTATTTACAAGGGAGAAGAATCAGGTTCCAGGTAAGAAATAGCTCAGAGGGCTGCTTTTTTTACACGTTTTTCTTTACTGAATGTTAATTCTTTCATGAGATTCAGGAAAAATCATACAAAAGCCTTTGTTTCTTTCATTATACTGTCCTAGCAGCAAAGGGTCACTGCTGAAATGTTATGTCTGCTAGAGACTGCCAAGGTTTGTCATTAAGCACGAACACTTGGGAATGTTCCAAGCACTAATACTTTTATATTGAAGATAATGATATTTTCAGTCAAGTGATATGCAATTTTTGCCAAACCCAAGCAATGCAAATACAGCTTCTCTTTGGTCGTATTGGCGGGACCTGTATTGCATGGCAGGTGTCCTCCACAGCTTTGGTCCCCTGAGAGGTTGCTCTGGGGCCCTTCTGGAGCATTTTGAGGCTCCCTCTTGACTTCAAGCCTGGGTTTCCTCTGCAGAACTAGCCAGGATTGCCTGGAAATGGTGCACATCTGAGTCTCGTCCCAGCAGGAGAAACACTCCCGGATCCCACATTGCTGAGGAAGAATTTATCATTGCCTATTCCCATTATTCTGGTGCTCTGTTCATTTTATGACAAACCGTAACAAAACAACTAGAAAATGTTCGGTCTTCCCATTGTTTGTAGTGTATCTTTCAAACACAATTTGTTATTTTCACTTTTCAAAGGTCTGTGGCATGGCTGTTCTATTTCCAAGCCAAGCATTAACTCTAACTTTACCTGTGCAACAAACACATTGAAAACATAATCGCTCATCCTATTGCTATTGGAGATTGGCAATTCCCATCAGCACAGAAGGAAAACAAGAATGGCCCACTCTAATATTTGACATAACTGTATCTTCTATTAGTAATAACAGTAAACAGTACTTTGCACATATAACTTGCATTTCACACAAACATCCCTGCGTGCATTACAAAGATTGAATTATCATTATCCTTCTTTTACAAATGGCCTGCCAGTGTCACAATGAAAACTATTAAATCATTGTTTCTTCAGCTAGATCTTTTAATCACTACTGGCCAGGGCTGAGCTCAAAATTCAACTCCCACGCAAGTATCAAACTAGTCTTTAGCCCTCCTCATTGTCCCCTGGTGACACTTTCATGGAAGTAATAGTGATGAGCTTGAACATGTTGCTGAGTGCTGCATATTTGTGAGAGAACCGCTCTAAGAGCATTGAATGCTCCACTCTGCCATCAGTTTGAGACATCTTGGAGTAAAACAGGACTTATCCAGTAAGATCATAGAATCACAGGATGGTTTGGGTTGGAAGGGACCTTAAAGACTATCTAGTCCCAAACCCCCCGCCATGGGCAGGGACACCCTCCACTAGACCAGGTTGCTCCAAGCCTCATCCAGCCTGGCCTTGAAGACAGCAAGGGATGGGGCATCCACAGCTTCTTGGGGCAACCTGTTCCAGTGCTTCACCACCCTCTCTGTGAAGAATTTCTTCCTGATACCTAATCTAAATCTCCCTGTTTTCAATTTAAACTCCTTGCCCCTTGTCCTGTCACTGCAGGCCCTTCTAAAAAGCACACACCCTCCCAGCTTCTTTATAGGCCCCCTTCAGGTACTGGAAGGCTGCAGTAAGGTCTCCCCAGAGCCCTCTCTTCTCCAGGCTGAACAAGCCCAATTCTCTCATCCTGGGAGGAGACCTCACAGGAAGCTGTAAAACCAAACATTGAAGTACAGCTAGCAAATTAGATTGGCATCAAAAAAGGACAGGTAGGTCCACAACATTTATGATTACAGGTCAGACAACCCCTTCCTCAGGAAATAAAGTGTTGGGGAAGAGCCTGTAAGTCTTTTCCTTCTGCATGTGCGTCTAAAGGTTTCATGATCCTTGCATGGTTCACAAGACCAAGAAGTTGATAAGAAACTCATCCTTCCCACCAGGTTGCAGGAGGCTAATCCATGACAAGAAAGCAAGGCACTCCAATTTTCAACCTGGAAGGCAATAAAGGAGGAGAGCAAGAATAAGTCCAGAGGAGAGTGGGATGTCCTTGTTGCCTCCTCTGTCCTCCAGAAAGTGAGGTTCGGTTTAGTGCTGGAAAGGAAATAATGCCATGGAAATGATGCTAACTCAACCTGCTCCTCCTCTCCAGGGTACACATGCATGTGGAACCCCTTCTTCGTTCCCTTGGGGGCAAAGCAGCCCCACATAACTTCGTGCTCCCCACAGCCGACAGCAATATGCCTTGGACTATACTTTTCAGGGATTGTGACTTTATACAGGAGAGGAACTGAAGCCCCTGACATGGATCTTACTGAAATTTTGGACCAGAAGAAATTAGCAGGCTGACAAGTTTGAATTCTGCTAGTTCATAAGCTGTAGGATGTCACAAATACTTTTCTATGCTTTAGGATCAAAGACCAAGTAATTTCAGTCTTCAGGTAGATTAACAGGCAAAGCTACAAGCAAAGAACAGGAGAGGTTGGATGCCCAGTATCTAGAAACCCAAGAGATATGTCAAAACAGGTTCAGAATGGGAATTTTGAGGCAAGCTCTCACCCCACAGGGTACCTCTGCTCAGCTGAGGAGTGGCAATCCTACTCTTACCCCAATTTGTGGATCTGTATTAATCCAATGAACAGGAAACCAGGGTTCATGCTGAGGAGCTTCAATACGATCTTAAAGTGTGTGTGCCCTTTTTGCCTTCCCATTGCTGGCTGCAGATCTCTCATGCTTAAAGGGAAGGCAAAACATCTCCATGAGCTCTGAAGAGCATGTATGTGTCAGTTAGACTCTGAGAGGAAAAATCCTGCTCTGTGTTTGCAGCGATTGTGAGCTGTCTTGCACTGAGCTGGAAGTGTTTTGAAAGAGACACAAATAAGCCTGAGATATTCCACTGCCAATGCAAAAAGAAGGTCAATGTGGTTTCACACACTCATAGCTGAAACCACCCTCCCCATGATTACCCCATCAAGCATAGGATAGCTAGTCTCCAAGAAGCTAGGACAAAACATATATTTTTCAAAGTCTGTAGTCCTATGTTGATAGTGCACCATTAATTTTGCCTGGACTCCATGTAGGCAATGATGGTGTTAATGTTAACAGTCATGGCAAAAAATAAATGAGAGGGGGAGCAGATTGTAAAAACGGTTATTCTCTACTTTTGCTTCTTCCCACTTGACTGCCTGTGCTTGCCTTGTCCCATGAAGCTCCTTGTGAAACAGGACAGGCTTCCTGCTCACTTCAGCAAGGGCTTGGTGGTGCTAGTGCCAGGTTTATGAGAACACACCAAAGCCATGTGGCTGTTTATGGTAATAGCAGTGGTACAGAGTAAAAGAGAAAGTTGCAGAAAAGATGGAATTTTCTCTTCTAGACCTCGCTAAATTCCTTTGCCAACACCCCAAGATGGGCAAGTTGTCTGCCATTGGTACATGTTGAGGTACTCCTTGGCACAGGTTATATATTTTTTAACTTTTCCTAATGATTCTACAGGTCTCTGAACAGATGTGTTCTCAGTATTACCCGAGTTTTCCAGTTCACTGGGAATATGGAAATAACCTCATAAAAAAGGGGTGGACTCTCGCAGTACTGATAGAGACATGTTCCCCATCTTTCTTCCTCAAAATGTATAGGCATTTTTTCATATTCACTTAAATTACAGCATTAAAAATGGATATCTGTACATCTCATCAGCATGCCTGAAGGATGCCTTCTGACTGGGGCAGTGAATGTAATTATTTCACCTCCTATGAGATTTGTTCCAGTTCAGTTCAGTTTTGAGGAATGACACAAGAATTCTAATAGAAATGTAAAATACATGTTTCTAACAATTTTAATCTCAAGAGGAGTAGTCAATAAGTAAACACTGGAAATACAAAAGTCCTGTGTTTTGTAAATTCAGCAGGATAACCTGTATGAAGTACACGCACGCAAGTCACCATGTTTGCAGTGTCTTGTGTGGGATGATCACTTCAGGCTACATGGCTGGTAGTTTGCATTTTCACAGCTGCATGAGATTGTCTAATAAGAGGTTTATTGCCATATAAATACTGACTCCAATAATTTCAAATCCTAACACTTTTCTATTGCAGCTTGACCCAGCAGTTCACTGCCTTTGTCACAGAGGAGTCAGGGAATGATGCAAAACCCCAAACTGAACCCCTGCATCTATATGCAGCCCTGCTCTTGCCTTCATTTACCCTACCTGGAAAGAAAGGTAGGTAGGAGGCAAATTCACTTATACAAGGGTGAGGGGAATGGAATCAAAAGTCTTGAATTTGCCCCTCTTCTGGCTATACCACGTCTCCTTTCACTTGGGGAGCACAGACAGCTAGTATCAGCTTCCAGCCTTTATGCTGTGCTATGCCTTCATCTGCAAGGCATTCTTCTGCCAGCTTTGCTGGTCTTCTCCTGAGTATTGTGTATTTTCACCTCCTCTGGGTCCCCAGCAGCTGTTGGACAAGTGATAAAAGAGAAGTAAAATATTGGCCAACAATGTAAGTATATAAAGCAATAACCAAAACACCTTGAAAATCTGGGTAGAATTATTTCATACACATAGAGGATCTTATTTTGATATTTCTGTTCTAAACACATTTGTTTTTTAAGCACACCTGTGATTTCCACATCTGGACTTCAGCAGGATGAGAGGTCTGAGTCCTTCTCTGCAAAATCAAGTGAAGTTGCAAAACAGATCCAGATACCAGTGGCTGTGTGACTCAGGGACTGATAGCTAGATGCATTGAATTTACACTGAAGTCCTTCCTCGAAGCCTGTTTCTGTCCAGAAATGAGCTAATGCCGATGTCTGATGGGTCACAGGCATAATGTCTCTGGAGTACAGGGCAAAAAAACCCCTGTGATGTTTGTTCAGTTTTTGGAGGACTGCTCACAGTTGCTATCTGACACCTTTTCAACAATTTCATAGGAGAAAATGAGTATGGAATGAAAATGCTCTTATTCCTCCAGACCTGAGTTGATTATAGCTCTAAGTCAGCACTAGGATAACTGTTCTGTGTTCCCTGGACAAACAAATGTAGTGTAATATTTATTTTCTGTTCATAGATCAGTGTGCTTAATTACTGACTACCACTGTAGATTATATGTGGAATATGTGGATTGACCTGTTTCAGACCAATTGACTATGCAAAGACAGTAGCTTGATTTATCTGCTATCTGAGATACCTTACTTTGAAAAAGGACAAATGAAAAAATGCATTGCTATGTGAATCCTTGTTCAGCTTAGGGTTATTAGGGAAATATGGATGGACACAGCTTCCATGGCAAAAAAATGGTCTGACGAAACTCGAAGATTTCATGGAACTCTTTGAGCTTTCTCAAAACTTTTGTTAGGCATCAAAAGAAGAAATTGTGCTGAGAATGTTGAAAGAGATTGGGTTGATATTTTCTGAGTGAATCCTTTCTGACTTTTCATTTTAAATTTTTTTTTTAATTAAAAAAAAGAGAGATGTTTCAATTACCTAGAAATTTCCTCACCTCACAGAAGTTTTTCATTTAAAAATGAAACCAAATTTCCAAATCCTACGAAACTCTGGGAAGTGAGTTTTTACTCTCTTCATAACTGTAACATGTGGTTAACATGTAGTTTGGATGTATTCACTCCTTTCTCTCTGTGTATTGCAAAAAGTGTAGTGCTCAAGTCTTCATAGGAAAATATCTTAGGAAACAAAACTTCAAAGTCACATCACAAGTGTGACTGGAGGGAACAGTCCTGATGTGATGAATGGCAAATCACAAACAAGGGATCTGATTTACCACTTGAAATCATGTTCAATTTACAGAGTAAAACAAACTATTTAAATGAATTAATGGGAAAAAATGAATTCACAGGAAGTCCGAGGTAATGGAATTTCCCATTCTGTGTTCTTTGAGTATATTTTAATTTGTGACTTATTTGCTTGGTTCCATTCATGACATAATATTCCATACACAACTAAGTAGCAGAGTCTTTTTTTTAGTATTTCTAAGGCACTTAGTATATCTAACATGGCTTCATTGCAAAGATGCCAAGAATTTAACAGGATTAAAAGATACAATCACATAATTATACAGACATTAAACATCTTTACAGTTGTGTTACATATATTTTTCTTAATCCTACCAGGTGTAGAAATCCTCACATTTCAAACCAGAAAATGACTCGAGGGGAGAAACACATACTTTACTGAATATTTAATACCATAACTAGTGTCTTTTCAGTCATCTGAAACATCTATGGTAATAGACTGGTCTGTGCAAAGACTTAAATGAGGAATAAGACTGGACGAGATGCCATATTTATTTACCAGTTTTCTTCACTCATGCAACATCCTAAGCATCAGATAACAGAGAAGTGGATCACATGATTTTCCTCCCAAAGAAATTGCTTTGACTTCCATTAACCATTAACTTGGTTAACCAACGGTTAACCATAACCATTAACTTGGTCCTAGCTTCTCACAGAAAGACCCAGACTGCTAAAGACATGTGTAAGTGAGTGTAGCCTCTTAAAGCTGGGCACCTATCCTGATGCCCCAGCTGAGCCTGCATACCCCAGACCCTGTCCAGCCCAGCCTCGATGAGCAGATTACCCACACAGTTGTCAATGGAAGCAGAAAAGTCTTCAAGAGCACCACAAGCTGCAAAAGGCATGGAGATGAGTCCAAATGTCAGAACCCTGAGAACTGAAACCCCTTCTGAGCAAAGCCATGTGATGGCGGAGATGATATTTGGCTAAGAACAGTCAATTATACCTTCATGCCTCTGCAAATCATCAGAGGTGCCCAGCTAGGGGGAAAATGACCACAAAATATTCCTACACAGCTATTTTTACTCTTCCACCTGGATGGGCTTCCTATGTTATCCTCAAACTCTCCCTGATCCTGTAGGTCCCAGGTTTCATGTACTGAGGATTCAATTTGCAGACAGTGGTTTAACATCTTTTCCACAGATTTCATCCAGAACTGGAGAAGGATGATACAACTTCCTAAAATGTCTTAAATCAGCTAGTAAAAATACATAATGAGTAATCGAGTCTGGAAACATTAACCTCTGCTTTGTCTCATCACATCTTGTTTAAGGGTAACTCTAATCCAGAATACAAGTTTTAAATTTATTTAGCATCTATACACCACTTTTAAGAACAGATAATGGTAAGTTCCAGCACTACCACAGCAGCCCTCACAAATGGAGGGTTTGGGGCTTTCCATCTTTGTGCTTCTCTTCTGCATATGTACAGTCAGGTATAGTCATGCTTAGACCGAGAGGAAAAAAGCAGAGCCTCTTCAAGGGTTCAGGAGGTTTGAAAATGGAAAGGGCATTACTGTGACCATATTCCAAAGAAGTCTTAAACCTCCTTGTAGTTAATGTGATGTTTATATGGTCACATATAAAGGTCAAATGCAAATAAAACCTTGTATGGCTCCTATGATCTCATACTTTTTTTTTTTTTTTGGATGCAGTATGGGTAGGGGAGAACGGTTTGCCAGGACCTTTATGACAAAATACCTTTTGATGTAAGCTGTTATCGCTGTACTGCCCCTACAAACAAACTAGGGTCAGACTAGTTCCTGACTGAGATGCTGAGACCCAAGCTATCGTAGACCTGCACCGGCACAACTTCCCAGCAACATGCACGTGTGGTTTTGCTAAGTTATGTGGTTTGATCTGCTGCTCAGTTCAGAAGGCAGGAGGAGAGCTCAGCAGAGCTCGGAGGAAAGGGAGTAAGAAGCATCTGGGAGTTGTTGCCTCTTGTAGCAGTTGCATTGCCCAGAGTCTACCAAAGCCCTCAGCCATGCTGATTCCTGCCCAGGGAGATGGCCAGACATTGCCTGTGCCTGCCTGCCTGTGAGTGAAGGGGGACAGGATACATCCTGTCTGGATGATCAACATTCCCTGCCAAGCTGTGGGCAGGTGTCCCTTCTTCTGTGGAGGCAAACACAGTGGTCCCAGCTGGGCCTCAACAGACTCACGCCACACTGAGATACCCCCAGGCCTGAATCGGGGTATGTGAAAGCCACAGCAGAAATCCCAGCATGGTTTTCTTTCAGGCTCTGTCACTCTTATCAAATGCATGCAGTTGTGGAGGTGTCCTGAAAATATCCAAATAAATAGACAGTGTCTTTCTGCTTCTTTTCAGATTCAAAGCAGCTATAACAGCTCTAGCACTTTCTCAATCACTTATTTTGCCCTTCAGGCCCAAGGCTGACTCAGTGCAGACACAGGAGGGAGAGAGAAAAGGCGAGGCTTGAGCCCAACTTCTGTTATTAAATAAGCCAGACTGGTGAGGTTTCTGGGGCTGTTGGGCAACCACCCATGTGAGCTTTGCTCACGTCCACGTGGCTGGTGCATCTCACCCCCCAAGCAGAACACCATGCCCAGAGCACCTTTCAGCAGTGGTTGCCGGTGTATTTTAGCCTTGAACCACCCCTGCAATGCCTGGGACAGACTGGACAGAACAGGGCAAAAGCCACACCAGGGTGCATGTAACGAATTATCCATACAATTGTGATCCTGTACCCTAGTACTGCTTTATTTACTACAATAGACGTAGCTGTCCTCTCCTGCGGCTCTGTGCTGCACTTAAGCTGCCCTCACACCCTGAAGTGGGTTATTTAAAGCCATTAGGGTATCTCCATGGGTGCTGTGGCTGCGGTGCAGGATGCACATGTGGGACCCAGAGGCCTCCCCATGGGCAGGACCCCCTTTTCCACCCCCACCCATCTCCATGCCCCCTGCAGCAGACAGTACAATCCAGACCTCACTGCGTGGCTCTCTGCTGCATCCTGTGCCCATCCGTGCTGATCTCCTGCCAGGATTGCTAGTGGCACTATTTTACTTCTCTTAGACTTTGTGAGCCTGTTGTGGAAAAAAAAGTCAAGCTGAGACACCACCTGAAAGAATTTGGACTATTTCTGCCTTGTATGTGGGCACAGAGACTTTATTTGCCTGTAATAAGAAACATTGCCTTCTCCTCCCCCCCAATAAAATGATTCCTCTAATATTTAAGTTTCAAGACCATACACTGTGTTTATAAGCCTCAGGCCCTGAAGTAAAATAAGATTGAGTTTCCCTCAGGTAAGTACTTCCAGACACTTTATCTGCTATATCATTACAACTATACTCTATTTGTTACTGTACTATGTAACACAATACTTGCATTATATTCCACATGAAAAGCTGTTTCTGCAGCATCTTGTCATCATTTCACGAACGCGGCTTTGAAGCCGTTTTGAATTCTGAATTCAGTGCATAACAGTGAAGGCTCAAGTGCACAACACCGTATTATTTACTCAGATGGGGTTAATTGCTGAATAAAAGAATGGTTCCTTTCAGTTTACCTTTTTACAATCTCACTCACACTGGATATGGAAGACAGGAAAGTCTGTGATAAATATCAAACTTTCTAATCAGAAACGAGCCCAGTCGTATTTGAAATCTTGAACTTAATCCAGAATCAGGAAATGCAGCCACTTGTGTTACTGTTGCTGAAAGAAGAAAATGACCTTTTTATTGTAGCTTACATTCACTATTGTACTTGTGAACCATGGGGAATGGAGATGGAAAAATGCAAGGGCTTAAGGAGACCTTCTTTTAACAAGAAAACTGAAATTGGGTGTAATAAAAATATATAGCTGATATAAAGGCTGTGTTTCTCCAGGGGAAATCTGTGACTTTGACACAGATTCACTCCTAACAAATTATTCCTGCTTCCTAGCTACTGTTAAAATTTGCTGTCAGGCACCCATTGCCTTAAATTTTACCAGCTTTAGCATCAGCAGAAATTTCTTTAAATGTAGAAAAATTAATAATCCCCACCTTTAACAGGAATATAAAAAGTGAAATGATACTATAAATTTTTAAGTGGAGATTGACTTTCAGCACAGTTTTATTTCTCAGCAATATTACAGGGTGAATGCCTGCAGGACTATTTCAATATAATGACTCCTTGCTGATGGCTAATTTATAGATGAACTGGAATCCTGAACCAACATCAGTCATAGAGTGCCATAACGCAAGAGTGCACACTTGGATGGCACACAGTGATAGGTAAGGTTGGACCAGAAGAGACCACAACCATAAAATTATACATGGGGTTTTTTTGTGATGTGGAACATGGATGGATTTTATACCTTACCTAAATCAAGGTTTTTTTTACATGAGCAGTTTATTGTGGTGCCCTCTGACGCTATGAAGAATCAGACGCAAAGGGTGTTAATAGCACAGCTGGAGCTAGATTTGCCAAGCAGTCACAATACTGTATGGGCACTTAAATAGATTTTAAAATAGTTTTAATTTGGTTTAAATGTTTTTAGAAATACTGAGAGCCTTACACATTCCCTAGGGCTGTCTGATCTCTTTTAGGAAATCAGTTAACTTAATTATCTGGAGAAATCAGAGCCTAGCTGTGATTGAAAGTTTTAAGTTGATGGGTCAGACAGTGGAAAGTTGTGAGAGCTTTCTGAGCATTTTCACAAAGTCTTCAGTATCTTGTAAAAGAGAGTCAGACTTGTTTTCTGATCCCTAGATCTCATTTTTCACTCTCCCTGATTCTGAGGATAAGACTTCTTTTTGTTTTCACTGTTTATACCATAGAATTATCCAGAAGATATTTAAAATGAGATCAAAACAAAATCACATATTAACAAAAAAGAAAAACTTGTGGGAAGTTCCTTAAACTTGCATGTTATTGAATGAGATACTGATATTGACTGAAAGGATAAACTCATACTTTACCAGAATCAGGCATTATAGATTTTTCTCATCAGCTCACAAGCTCTTACAGGTCATTGTGAAAATTTTACCATGACCTTCAGCTGGAATAAGTCCATGAAGGTGCACAAGTCCATGGGACCTGATGAAATACACCCATGGGTCCTGAAAGAACTGGCGGATGGGGCAGTGAAACCTCTATCCCTCATATTCAAGAAGTCATGATGATCTGGTGAAATTCCTGCTGGCTGGAAAAGGGGAAACATGGGAGAATAATCTCCATGCCAGTGCTCTAAATTATTTAGAATAAGAGTGAACAGAAAAGGACATAACTGGTCAAAAAGATTGCTATAATAAGCATCCACCACACACAATTATCTCTGTAAACCCATTAATCTGTGTATGTCCCTAACCTGAGCACATAGCACTGACTGAAAAGCACATTCATTAAAATATAAAACTAGACCTGCCTCTGTTACTCCACCTTGTCCTGGAGCGATGTGTATAAACTCCCATCCATAGCCCTTGGGAGAAGCTTCCTGTGGTCACAGTATCCACCCATCAGTCAGGTGCTGAATTTCACCTGTGATCTCTGTAATAGAAGACAGATCCAACCAATTATTTCCTACCACTTCCTTTGCTTTTGAGATTTGCATATCACCTTCAAAAGTTAATTATTTGTGTACTGCCATTCTGCCAAAGCTGGATCAAGATGAATATTTGGAGTCAGGGTGAATAAAGATGACATTTTTGGTATTAGATCTTCTCACAGCCAACTGATTCCACCAGATTGCTACCACGATCAAAGCACCACAGGATAATTCAGGTGTGAAGGGATGTCATGGGGCTTTTAACCCAAGTTATTGCTCCAAGCATGGTCAGCTCTCAGCTCAACCCAGGTTGCTCAGGGATTTATTCAGTCAGGTCTTGAAAATCTCCAAGGATGGAGACTGCACAACCTCCCTAAACAACTTGTTCCACTGTTTGATTGTCCTCATGGGAAAAAGTTTCTCCTCATAGGCTACTGGAAACTCATTCATTTCAATTTTGTTGAAAATGAGATTGCCTGTTGTCTCTTGTCCCTGCCAGGTTTCCTGAGATTTTTAGCTTCAGAGTTCTCCCATGGGAACCCCCCTGTCTCTTTCCTGAATGAGCTAAAGCCTGGTTGCCTGCAGCCTGAGGTTTGTACCCAGGCTGCAGCTATTCTCCCTCCTCACTCCCCTCAGGATCTTCAACTCCACTGTTTCATGCGTACTAAAATAGCAGTTGGCACTGATTATCACATTCCCAAACAGTTCTTCCTTGTTTATAATAGCAGGTCTAACTTTGCATCATCCCTGGTTGGTCCATCGTGCACCTCTGCCAAGAAGATATCCCTGATCCCGTCCAGAAACCTCTTTGTTTGCATCTGTATTGGATTTACATGGCAAGGTTTTGGTAGCAGGGGGAGGCTACAGGGGTGGCTTCAGTGAGAAGCTGCTGGAAGCCTCCCCTATGTCTAGTAGAACCAATGCCAGCCGGCTCCAAGATGGACCCACCACTGGCCAAGGCTGAATCTAACAGCGATGGTAGTAGAAGCAAAACTTTGGGAAGAAAAATTGCAGCAGAGAGAGAGAGAGAGATGTGACGGCAACAGCTCTGCAGACACCCAGGTCAGTGGAGAAGGAGGGGGAGGAGGTGCTCCAGGCCCAGAGCAGAGATTCCCTGGCAGCCTGTGGTGCAGCCCATGGTGAGGCCGGGTGCCCCTGCAGCCATGGAGGGTCACGAGGGAGCACAGACCCAGCTGCAGCCCGAGGAGGACTCCATGCCAGAGCAGGGGGATGCCCAAAGGAGGCTGTGACCCTGTGGGAAACCCACGCTGGAGCAGGCTCCTGGACAGGCCTGTGGGTCCATGGAGAGAGGACCCCAGTCTGGAGCAGGTTTGCTGGCAGGACTTGTGACCCCGGGGGGACCCAGGCTGGAGCAGGCTGCTCCTGAAGGACGGCACCCCATGGGAAGGACCCATGCTGGAGCAGCTTGAGACGAACTGCAGCCCGTGGGAAGGACTTGCGTTGGAGTAGTTCATGGAGGACTGTCTCCCACGGGAGGAACCCCAGGCTGGAGCAGGGGCAGAGTGCGAGGATCCTCCCCTGAGGATGAAGGAGCAGCGGAGACAACATGTGATGAGCTGACCACAACCCCCATTCCCTGTCCTCTTGTGCTGCTTGAGAGGAAGTGGTAGAGAAATGGGGAATGAAGTTGAGTACAGGAAGAAGGGAGGGGTGGGAGGAAGATATTTTAAGATTTGGTTTTAATTGTCTTCAACTCACATTTTGATTGACAATGAATTAAATTTATTCCCCAAGTCAAGGGGGTTTTGTCCTGTGGAGGTAACTGGTGAGTGATCCCTCCCTGTCCTCATCTCAACCCATTAGTTTTTCCTTATATTCTCTGTGCCCTGCCCAGCTGAGGAGGGCAGTGACAGAGCAGCTTTGGTGGGCACCTGCCCTCTAGCCAGGGTCAACCAACCACAGCATCCCACATTGTTGCTCTTCCAAAACATGCCAGGAAGTTGAAATACCCCATAAAAACCTGATCCAAGGACTTTCTTGATTTGTTTAAAGGTGGATTTGGCCACTTCCTCCCCCTGTTCAGGTGGTCTGTAACACACTCCTACCACAGTGCCATCCTCACTCAGCTCTCCTCTGACCCTGACACACAGACTCTCACCCAGCCCATCATCCATCCCATACAAGAGCTCCATAGAATCATAGACTGGTTTGAGACCATCTAGTTCTGACCCCTCTGCCATGGGCAGGGACACCCTCCACTGTGTCAGGTTACTCAAAGCTTCATCCAGCCTGGCCTTGAAGACATCCAGGGATGGGGTATCCACAGCTTCGCTGGGCAACCTGTGCCAGTGCCTCACCACCCTCTCCTGGAAGAATTTCTTCCTGATATCCAATCTAAATCTCCCCACTTTCAATTTAAACTCATTACCCCTTGTCCTGTCACTACAGGCCCTTGTAAAAAGCTCCCCCCCCAGCTTCCTTGTAGCCCCTTCAGGCACTGGAAGGTACTATAAGGTCTCCCCAGAGCCTTCTCTTCTCCAGGCTGAACAAGCCCAACTCCCTCAGCTTGTCCCCATAGCAGCAGGGTTCCAGCCCTCTGAGCATCTTCATGGCCTCCTCTGGACTCGCTCCAACCAGTCAATATCCTTCTTATGCTGAGGGCCCCAGAGCTGGACGCGTACATTAGGACTGTTCTTTCATGTAGAGGACAAGCCACCTTCATCTTTCCTGTGTCTCCTGAAAAGCCTGTATCTATTGTAGCACTGCAGTCATGTGAGCCTGTCCCACCACATCTGAGTTATTCCAGTGAGGCTGTAGCTTTCTAAATACATGCGGGGCTCTACTTCTTCTTGCTCGTTTTCCAGGCTCTGTGCTTTGGTGTACCTATACTTGAGGCAGGCTTCCCTTCACTATCTTTTACCATTTCTGAAATCTTTCTTGTTCCCGTTACCCTACAATATTTTCTTTTCACTCACAACTATTATTTCCTCATTCAGCTGTGAGTTGTAAACTTCTTTCCCCAATGGTTCAGGTTTAAATAACTTTCATTACTTAAAATACCAAATGTCTTTCATTACTCGATAGTTTTCAATACTCAACAACATTCCGAACTTTGCTTTTCATTCTTCCCACTGTGGGTGTTTAGTGGCTTTGAAACAAGGAAAATGGATTTTTAAAAGACTTTCCATAGTGTGTCACCATGAGATGGCTCCTTAAAACACCGTGAGATGTTTTCTCGAAAGGTGGACAATACGAGGTTTCCACTGTCCTCAAAGGTCGAAACCGCCTGCTCTTAGCTGAAATCAGTGGGAATCACTACAGAGCAAGGTACTTCAGAGTGAAGATACCAAGGGCATGAACCACCACAGCGGAAGCACAAGGGAAAGGAAGGTGGACAAAGGTAAGCATGACCAACCCACATAATTCAGCAAAATAATAATTAATTCCATTTTTTCCTGATCTCAAAGAAGACATGAC
Organism: Rhynochetos jubatus; assembly: GCA_027574665.1. Taxonomy (NCBI): domain Eukaryota; kingdom Metazoa; phylum Chordata; class Aves; order Eurypygiformes; family Rhynochetidae; genus Rhynochetos; species Rhynochetos jubatus. The sequence continues at coordinate 25,522,543 of CM050648.1, forward strand.
TCTGTGAGGAAGAACGTGAATGAACTAGGGGGAAGAAGATAATATATGTCCTTCAAATAATTAACAAAAATTAAGTGAGTCTGTTGCCTATTTTGCACCTACCAACATGTTATTTCTGGTATTAGAGTGTAGAACCTGTGCATATTTCTAACATCACTGAAGCTGAGTACAACATGAAGCAGCCACTGGAGGACGTCCACAGATGACCAAGGGGATTTTGGTAGTAGAGTGACTGATTTATATTACCAGAAAACATAACGTGGGCAGACGTGGGCAGATGGAATAAGACCTTCAAAATCGTAAAAGTGCTTGAGGCATAAGTAGAATTATTCCCAATCTCAAATTAGAAACGTTGTGTCAATTTAACCTGATTTCTTCTAATGGGGGGTTTCAATAGGTAGTACTTGCTTCTTTATCAAACTGGCCTATAAATTAGAAAAGAACTTAACTTGGGGTTTTTTTAATTTTATTTTTAGTTTTCCTTGATGCTAAATCTTTCTGTATCAAGAAACACTAAGAAGTCAAAGGCCGCTCAAGACTTGCTACTCTTTCTGAGACAGAGTCCTCAGACAGCCAGAACTGCTTTTCATGCAATTTATTGGCAGCGAAAAGGAATGGAAGAGAGGTGAAGAGATGGCCCATAAAAAAGGTTGTTCTAGGTTGGTGTCTGATCTGGAATTTCACATCTGGAAAGGTGGAAAGTCAAAAGGCTCATTTTTGCCCTTTAGGTGTGGAAAAGTGAGTATGTTTTATAAATAACATGTCCTTTCACTTGAACAAAAAATAATAGCATGCTGTACATGACATTCCTTCTCTGAATAGGTGAGAGTGAGATGGGGGCAGTAACATCTGAACTGAAGAGGGAGGTGAACCAAATTCTATCACTTCTTACCTATCAGAAAAATCGCAACTAGAGAGGAACAAATCAAACTGGACATACCGGCCCCTTTTCCAAAATGTAAGCATGAAGATGTATATGTATAGCATACTAGTGAATTAATGCTGAAAAAAAGGAATTTCTGTTAATTTTTTGTTTCTTTGCATTTTATTTGAAGGATCTTAAGACTTTGGGTTAGTTTCATATTTTTAAAGAAATTATTTTCTTTTTAACTTTAGACGTTCACTTTCCAACCAATCTAGAAGATGCAGTGACTGGGGGGGGGGGGGGGGGGGGGGGGAGGGGTGGTGGTGTTAGTAAATAGGTGTTGCCATCGCAGAGTTTTTTGCAAGATAAGAATTTTAAGCTAATTAGAATGGTTTTTTACAGTATTTTAACTCCTGTTTAGCTACAATTTTAACATCTGGAAGACAAGAAGACTTTATTGAAAACCACTTTAATCATTACACATCACAGTAAACACCCCTTGCGCTTTCCAGTGATTCTCCGAAGAGCCAAAAAAATGCCAGACTTCTACTCATTATTTTAATAATACATATAAATGTAGAAGAAGAAAACCCCTTAACATAGAGCTTGCAGGGTGGTTTGCTGCATAAAACCAAAAAAAGAGTAAACAGAATTTTAGAAAGGAACATGACTTTAAAGAAAATAAATTTCTGTAGTGAATAGCGATGACACCAATCAAGTTCTATGTGAATTATTCTTAACCTCCAGGGTAGAAATCCAGACCATTTCAGTGGTTTATTGAATATGACTACAGTTAGTTTTTTGTTACTTACGAGATACAGAAATTTGACCTGACCATTTTATGCTTTTCAAAGGTGGTTTCATTTTGTGTAAATTGCTGTTCTATATCAAGAAAATATATTCTGTTCTTCAGGGATTTCTGGTCCTACCATCTAGGTCAGAAAAGCCCCGTGGGTGGCCATCAGACGGAGTCTGGCATACCAGGCAGCTCTGCCCAGCCTACTGCTTTTTTTGCTGACTCTGTCTGGGGCTGCAAGTAACAGAGTGCAAAATTAGTGCAACATACAGGAGCCAAACAGCTCCTCACATGCTCTCTACAACATGGTATTTAAAGCACGGACTGCCATGAGTGAAACCTGGCACCTAATCTCCCAGCCTTTGAAAGGTTGGACAACCTTGTGGCCAACCCACCAGATTCTGAAGATCTCCCTTAGTACCATATTTACAATACAAGGTGTCTTTAATGGCATAATTCAGTAAACAAAAATCTCACATTTTCTTGAGGAAGAAACTGTACTTTTTCCCAGTCTGAGAGAACAACGTAAGTAGATTCCCCGATGGTGTTATCGATGTGACTATCGTAAAAATTAACTGGTTGCATCTGGGGTGACAAAAATTAGCAATATTACTTACAGGTTATTTTTAGCTGTATGTATTGTGTAGATAAATGAAATGCCCAATAAGAGGAGACTTCCTACGTCTTTCATAGCTCATGTGGGAGAAAGGAAGGCACATCTCCTCTACTCTGGTTGTGTCAGACAGACTGAGCTCTGATCTCCTGGATGATCATGCCTGGGAGAATGTGTGTGTCGATTTCTCATTGCACATGGCGGTTTGGCTACCCGCATGGATGTTTCAACATCCATGGCGGTGTGGAACTAGAGAAATTACTCACCTGTGATTTCTGTGGCCATCTTCCAGCAGCGATTTACAGCATCTCATGCTGAGGCATATTTTAGCTATTCCTAATGGATATAAAAAGCCCAAAGTTGAGTGATTACATGTTCTTTTGGATGCATCATCTTCAGATATGTCTTAGCCATCTTGACAATTCAAAGTTTTGCTGGGTTTTAGAGTCTACAATGTGAAAAAGAATTCTACATTCATTTATTTAAGGGTCTGCCTCAATCCACATGAGTAAGTCTCTGAATGTTGTGGCTGAGTATCAAAGTGTCAGTTCAATAGGGTGAAAAAACATGTGTGCATGTCAGAAGTGAGGAAGAATGGAGAAATTTCCTTACAGTTAGGATTTTGAAAGGGTATTCTTTTAAATCCGTATGAAGAAACTTTCTAAAATCCCACCACTACTATATTTTCTACCTTTTAATTTCTTCCATGCAATACACTGATGTAGGCGAGATAAGAAATAGTCATATTTTCTTCTTGATTCTGTCTGTTGAAATGAAATCTTGCTAAGGCAACAGCATGAGGTTTAACAACCTGAGATTAACATCATCTCTTCAACCCTTATGTGTGTCCCCTTCCCTGGAGAGCAGGAGCTATCTGTATGATACCTGCCAATTAGTAAGATGTATAATTCATTAGGTTATCCTCAGTACTGGGGAAAAGAATAAATCCAAGACTAAGCTTGTTGCTTCCACAGTGACTCCTTCTCTCCATCTCCAGAAGTGCAGAAAGATTGCTGAAGACACCCAGACATCTCCCAACATGACCTGCACAGCAAGGACCCAGAGGTGCCTTGAGCACTGTGTCCTGCGGACCCAGAGAAGGTATCACGGTCTGTCTGCCAGACAAACAGATTTCAGCTCAGACAGCTACTTCAAGCTAGTTCAGTCTCCAAATTCCACTGCTCAGAAACCTCTGGTTTGATGGAGAGGGCTGTCACAAAGTTGGGACTGCTCCTTTCCTGTACTTATTGCCACAGAAATCTGGGGCAGGCAGAGCACAAGGTGAGGAGGGATGATGGTGCTGAGCTGCCCGGGGGGTTTGCTGCCAAGCAGGGCTCCTTACAACTTGGAGGTCTTCCTCAACAGCTTGCTGTGGTAGTGGTTATCATGCATGACACACAACAACCCAGGCATCCCAGCTGCATCTTGTGGAGCTGGAGAGAGGCCACAGTTCTGTGATGGAAATGGGTCAGGCATGGTCTCACCACTGGGGAAAGAGATGGGAACTAGAGGAGTCTTACTCTGCCCAAAAAGTCAGCTCCAAACCTGCCTGCCAGCACAGCAAGCATGCTCAGCAGCCCAAGGGCTGTACTGCAGGTCATAGGCTTCGTCTACCATGCAATTCTTGCACCTTAAAATTGAGGTTAGGGGTGTCCAGGGACCAGACTAAACTTTCCTGTCACTTTATGGTCCCAGCTCTATGCTGCACACATGGCAGGACCTAGAGCAGTCGTGGTCTCCTCCATGGAGCTGGCTTGTGTGGCACTGAATTCCTCCACACGGGCCCCTCCACCTTGAACCACAGTCAGCTGCTGGCATAGTGTGGAAATCAGAGCCAGTTCGACATCTCTGTTAAGCAACTCATCACAGGAATCTGAATTCTGGTATCATCCCAGGGATCCTGTTTGCTCTGGGACTGTCACTGCCCCCAGCAAGTGGGGAAGAAGCGGGGCTCTGCAGCCAAGCCCACAGCCTCCGCACAGCGTGGGCTTGCATTCTTCCAGCACAGCTGTATCATGCTGCGTGGTTCTTTGCATTGCTTGAGGACAGTGCCACTGGCAGGCCTGAGCACTCCTATCTGCTTTGTCAGGAAAACAACATTTAGGTCCAGCTTTGGTCCCAAACTCGCAGTTCCTCCATCTGCACTGAGTTGCACAGGGGAAGCAGGGGACGTTTTGGGGCAAGAACACACTCCCTGCAGTCAGCTCTACTACTGAAGTAATACAGCATAGCCTTGTCTGCAGGGGGACAAACCTGGAATCTGAATTAGCTTTAAACGGATTAGTTACACCCCATCAAACACTTGTGGGCATGTTATTATTCAGAATTAAAGTGACCTGATTTCAGCATAGCTTAATTCCACTTGTAATGAAGCTAAGCTAAATCTGAAGATGAATGCTTTATTGCAGCTGGTAAATCCGCTTTGCACCTCTGGTTAATTTGGATTAACTTTCCAGGGGGACCCTCCATGCTTGAGCCCTGCTGGTGGCCAACTTGGTTAAGAGCATCGGCTGCTGCCTTTCTGCTAGCACGCTGCTAGCAGAAAGGAGAAAAACGTGCCCAGGTGGAGTGCTCCTGACTGCAGGCTGAAGGAGCAGGAGAAAGTCAGCCACCCGAAACTACCCCTGATGAAAGTCAACACTCAAACCACTTCCCTGAAGAGCTTTATCACCAACCGTCTCCTTAGGCAGGTACCGCAGCGTCTCGGTGCCAGGGCAGCAAAGCAGGAGGAGACATCGCCTCCCTGGACAGGAGATCCTGTCACTGTCACTGCTGTGGAGACACAAGAAGGTCCCCAGCCAAAGGTAGCAAACAGCTCCAGCAGCACCCCCTTTTCTCAGCCGAGGGTGAAAGGGAAGGAGATCCATCCATGGGCCCTCCTCTTAAGCCTTTTTTCAAGGCGGACGGCTTCAAGGTGCTCTCCACGCTGGGCTTCCCCACTCACAGGGCTCCTTCTGCAGTCTGCTGCTTCCCAAATCCTTGCACAGGAGAGTCAGTATTTCCTAAAGAAGAGGAGTCTGACAGTCAAGATGACAACGTAGTGTACCCGGTGCTCAGCAGCTGAGTCACTGTTAGCTCACGAATAGCACTGCAGGCTTCAATCCCGGAGATCTGCTCCAGCCACCAGGCTTGTCTGCCACTCTGGTGCACATGCATGGCCGTGCTCCCCAAAATGACCAGCAAGGCTCTGGTTCCGCCGGAGTCTGGACATTATTCACTCCATGAATATTTGTGTAAGATGTCTGATTGTTAAGGCCAAATGAATCCTTCACTTCCTCTACAAATATTTGTGCAATGACCTATAACTACCGGCCAACATGCCTGCCAGCACTCCGTTAGATGACATCCCATTTTACAATTAACTATTATCATTTGATAACCTCTTGAGGTTAAGAATACAGATGTAAGATCTCCAAGATTCCTAATGGGAATACTTCATATCAGAAGTATGTTTCCCTTGAGGATGACATCACCACAGGGACACATATTTCAAATATTTTGGCCATCATATTTTGAAAGCTTCTTTAGAAATACAAAAATGCTTTTTGAGCCCTGAAAGAACTTTTCTATTGGTCTCAAGTAAACATACTACCATTTAACTCTTTGGAAAACCTTGTGTGATAACAACAAAAAGTGTCATGGGAAACACAGCAAGAATTGCAGTGTAGCCAAAGAAAGCAGCAGTTTTGGTACATAGTGGTGATACTACCTGAAAATAGGTCTTTGCTGAATGCTATGTTAGCATTTTTGTGATCAAGCATTTCAAGCCACAGTTTCAGATCAGGATCCTGACGACTGGGGGAGCTGGACTCTAGGTACAAATCTAACAAATGGTCTCCGTGCACAGTATGGCATTAGATAAACTAAAACCCCTGGTCTGAATCCCTCCCACCTGCTGAGCTTTGGTAAAAGAGTTGAAAGTAGATGCAGTCTTACCTTTAATTATAGACAGGACTTTCACCAGTGGCTGGGTGCTGAAGCTGGGTACTGGCTAGTAATTTTAGTAAAAAGAGGTTATGCATATGTGCATGTATATGTATGTATATACATATATACAAATATACATGTATATTTATGTGTGTGAACATATATCTATAACCTGGATATGCAGCTATATTAATTATTTATTAGTGGTTTGGGATTTTCTTTCTTTTAATGACTCCTGCACTTCCATTTCTGCTCTTCTCTGTGTATTTCAGATCATACAGCTTAGGAAAACAGACTATGAAATGAGCAGCATTTACTGTACTTTGTGGTGCTGAAGGCTCTTTTCACTACGTAAACATAAATGCAGAGTAACTTCAGTTGAATTAAAGATGTTATCCTACTGAGAAAGCAGTACAATGCATGGAGATGATGCAGTGTAAAGACTCACCTTTCTTGAGGGAGTGACATTGCTTTAAATGATGTACTTGGGGAGAGAAGAAGGAAAATTCAGATTCTTGCTCCTCCTTGTTGGCAGAACATGCAGGACCCAATTCAGTTTGGGTCCTCTTAGGAAGACAGTTGCGACGCTCAAAGATGTTCCACCAAGACGACCATGACCTATGGGGTCTTCACTGTAGGATGGCATCACTAAATGCACCTTAATTACCTCGGGTTTTTCTTGTAGCTGAAGAAGAGGTCAATAACTACCCTAAGATGTTTTCTTACTTCCCATTTTCATGCTAGATTAATTAACAATAAAGGATCATGAAACATTAGACCATCATTCAAAAGGTAGCCATGAACTAATTAGTATTATCTTTATAAAGCTTCCTTTACTTATAACATTAATTTGATAATACAATATGAAAAATCATCTAAATAAGGTTTTAAATATATCCTAATGTCAATATTCAGATGAAAAATGAGTACTTAAATCTTCAATAAATAAAATAAGACTAGTCTGTGTCCAACCCCATGAATTGTTTTGAAGGCAGCATTCTAGAGTTGCTTCTATTTTCAAAGACTTCATAGAACTCGTAATAATTTGACAGACAAACCTTAAAGGTTTGTTAAACAAGAATGATGATAGTAACAATTCATCATTTAAACAATTAATTATAACTGAAACCTTAGTGTAGAATTAGCTCTACGTATCTTAGTGCATAGTTTGAAAGCCCACTGTACATTTGATAATGTGGATAGCTTATCTGAAGTTTTAAGAAGGAAAACCAAGTCAGTTCTGCTTTGAGTAAGCTGTATTAATACCTATGTATCTCAACATGTTTATTTATGCTATGAGACATCCCAGTTAAATTAATTTTTAAAAGAATGGTACTTTAAGGCAAGCTGCAGTTCACTTCCACCACTTCAGACAGCCAAAAGTTTGTGTGCTTTGAAGCCAATGGCTCCTTTTGGCAAGGGCACCCACTTCTCTGTCCACATATGTCCAGAATCACAGACTTTGCACAACTGGAAGACTCTGAAAAAGCAAATTGATCATGTTCACATGGAAAAAAAAACCAACAACAACAAAAAAAACCACCCAAAACCAACCAAAACCAAAACTGTTGTTTTAAAAAATGACAGTTAAAAAGTGCTAGACTAGCATTGAAAAATGTTCCATCCATTTTCCAGTTTATTGGGAAATCTGGATATAGGCTTCAGCTTAGTCTTTTTAGAATGGATACCAAAAGATGTTTTCTGAACTGAAAAGCTGAGATAGATAGAGAAAAATATGCATCTAGTTTATGGAATTTATGTTTCATATTGCAGTAGAACTGTCCCCTTTTCTGTCTTTCTTATCATGCAAGGTAATGATCTTTTCTGTGGGGGTAACATTTTGCAGCTCTGATTTCAGTGAAACACCTCCCAAAATAAAGGTTATAGAGAGTGGGAAGAACATTCCCTCCGTTTTTATTTCTCTCCTGCTCCTATCTTGTTCTACTTAGGCTGTTATACCATACTTACCAATCACTTGAATTTTGCAGTACATCAGTGTGATTGCAGAGTAGGACAAAAGCAAGTAGAAGACAACCTGTTCATGTTAGGTAATATGGCTCTTGGCTGTACCTTTTTACCATATTAAAAATGAACACAACACCACTGTTTGTTAGGATTTCATCAGATCCATTGCTCAGAAAAATACTATCTCTACCCATAAACTAACAAACAACGTGGTGCAAAAATATTGTATCATAAAATCTCCCTAAATGCAGAGGCCGCGTTAGCATGGCTACAGCGAATCAATTTTTTTAATGTGAACACCAGTGTTAGAATAGAGAAAGAGATTCCCAGGAATTGTGCTTTAAGTTGACAGACACATGAAAGGCCATGAAATATGCGTTCACTGGTCTAGCAGCCCATGAGAGATTGTCACCCCAAGAATAAATGAAGAAATATTTGGAAAGCACATGGAAGCTCACAGAGTGATACCAAATTAAATAGATTTCATTTTCAGTTTTTGACATCACAGGACAATAGACTTCACAAATCAGTAACACAGACTGATTCTAACATGACCTAAAACTACAGAAACAGAAGAGAAGGAATGAAAAAACTTTCAAATTTAGTTAAAAAGTACAGATGTCTTTGTTTTTTCATTGGCAACTTCAACACTATTGCCTTCGGACATTTTATTTTTTAAGAAACATCTGTCCAATTTGGATCTGTCATACTGCAACTGTGATTAGTTAGAGATGTTACAAAAAGTGAAATTACTTATGCAAGTCCAGTCTACCGAGTTAGTATATCATGAACACAGAGTAATAAACTTCCTGAGAACAACAATTTGAATTTGTCTGTTGTCTTTTACCCATGGACCGCCCAAACCACCTGAAAAGCATTATTTAATTACATATTGCACAACCTAGAGACAGGATGTATGACAGAAAAAAGTCTCCTCTGAGATGGAAAACAGCACATATTCACAAGAAGTGCGATGCCACAGCTTAGGAGGATGTGAGGATAGCAGTCAGGGAAAATTCGAGAGCACATAAGTAGGTAGCCTGTAATTATGTTGTGTTTGACTGAGGTATCATCTTTACCATCAAAGCTTTTGCGGTTCCTGCTCCATGATGCTTATAACCACAGGTCGTCAATCCTTTTTTCATGCCAAATATGGCAGTGGCAACAGTTCTGTTTTAAGTCTTTTTTATGAGAAGTTTGAGATGAATTTTAGAGCTGGACAAAAATTTTTAGACAAATAGTTTACTCGCCAAAAAATGCAGGACAACTGAAGCTATTTGGGAGTTTGGATTGAATACAGCGAATTGTTTCAGCCAAACAATGTGGGGGAGGAAAGTGGAATTCTGAAAATGTGAAACATTTTGTTCCAACATTATCAAAATTGCAAAATTCCTCCTTTATATCCTTCCTCTTAGTTAAAGCATTAGGAAAAAAAGTGGGCAGTACAATCAAAACGGCAGAAAAGAGGAGAATGACACACCACAAGAAAAACCTGGAGTGTATCACACTTGGAAGCTTTTTAGTCTGACCATTCCCGGTTTGTGCAAGAAAGCCTCCAAACAAGAATGAGCTGTACCACAGAGGATAAGGATACGTGCACATTCCAGCTGAGAACATATTTCTCCTGTGAGTTAGAGCAAAGATGCACCAATTGAAAGCTGGAAAATGCCATTACTGAAGTCAATGGGTTTGATCTATTTTCTCATCTTACATAACGTGTTTGATGAGAAGCTATTCAGACGGCTTCTCATCTGCCTTGACCGAACTATTTTTGCACGGGTCATCTTCTGCCTTTTAGTGGTTACAAATATCGATCAGCTGAAACTATCGGTCATCCTGAATTGACCACACATCTTAGCCAAATGCTTCTCTTCAGCAGATTACGGTTGCCTGAAGCTGACAGGTGCAGAACAAAGCTAAAGCTACCTTACCTGCTCGCAGGAGGACTGTGTCATGGCAGAGGAGACACCATCTGGGGACCAAGGAACCAACTTAAAGCAATTGATTTCCCACTCATCAAAGGAGTAGGATGCAATTTCCTTGAACTTTAGAAAATCCCTTGAATATGTTATGCATTACTTGAAAAGATGGTTCTATGGCACACTTTGGACTAGTATTCACTCAAACTCATGCAAAGGTCCACCAGCCAACCAGCTCAAGGTCAAGGAATCCAGGGAGAATAAAACAACCTTTGTACCCTCTCTTGTCCTGTGCTCCACTATGAGATCTTCAGATTCATCTAAAGGTCAAGACCAATGGTTGCATCACTTTCTGAACCCCAGTGAGAGAGCAAAAATACAGACATAAAGAAATAAAAGAAGAATTATAAAAACTTGTATCTAAATCTTCATGACAGAGAACAGTTCTAACCATGGTTCTCATCTAAGAGCAGCTAGAAAAGAACAGATCTTGTGGCACTGCTGTATGCACTCGGAGCATGTCTGACCGACCTGGCACTCTGATAGGACCAAACTGCTGTTCTAGCAGTCTGGACTGCTCAGGCTGCAGATTTGGAACTGGCTATTTAAACAAGTCGTGAGGAACTGGAGTCCCTATGACTCAAGCCCTAGTAGTGAACAGCTGCTTGGTAACGGGCAGGGGGAGAGTGCTTACACATAAATGTGAGTGATGTTCAAATGTCTGAAGCACCATTCCTTCCACTGTAAGAAGCTGGCAGACACACAAAAGATTAGAGTGCCTACAAAGATGCATAGCTCCGGGATGTGTGGGAGGCTCTGACCCATTTCTTGCTGGGTGTGTGAGCCTGCTCCGAGGGGCACATTGACCAGTCATCCACAATGCAAACTGTCAAGGTCCAGTAATTCACCTTGGGCTTTAGAGTCTCTGGAGTCTGACCAAAACCTGTTGTTGCTCATCAGGTCTGGACAGATTGGGCAGCCCGCAACTAACTACAGTTTCTACTGCTGGCACAAATCCCAGCCGTAGCCATACTGGGGCTCTGTGGCTTCACTTGCCCTTTAATAGCTCATTAGCTCATTAAGCTCTCTTGCAAGGGAAGAACCTGGCATCTGGAGCTGCAGCTACTAAACTGCATTTACTGTCATCTGCCTACAATTTGCTGTATGGAGCTGAGGCACCACATTGATGTGAAGAGAGAAAAGGGATGTGGGGGAGTGAAGAACACTCATTTAGGGTCCAAACCTTGTTTCTATATTTTCATAGGTTTGTTTACTTTTGCAGTGAGCAGAGAATGGGAACAGAGATATCTTTGAGTATGCATATGGCAGAATCACACAAGATGCACCAGGCTGTTGATCTGAGTTTGGCTCAAGCTAGCAGTGACTATACGTTGACTCGTAAGCAACTTGTTTCAGCTGTGTTTGTTCTGATGTTGATTTCTGATTAGTGGTCTTCTCAGGGCCCAGAAGTTGTTATCCACCATAGTGTTTTGGGAAAGGCAGTTGTTGTGGTTTAGCTCCGGCTAGCAAAATACCACGAAGCCGCTCTCACAAATCCCCCTCCCCTCCTCCAGTGGAGGGGAAGAATTGGAGGAAAAAGAAATAAGGAAGCTTGTAAAATTGAGATAAGAACTATTTACTAATTAAATCTAAATCAATACATACAGGTACTACTACTAATAAATACTTAAAATAGTAGAAAATGAAACATAGACTACAATATATACAATATGATACAATTTCCCACCATCCACTGACCAATGCACACCCAGATGTTGAGGGATGAAAATCAGACCCAGAGAGCCCAAGAACCACAGCCCAAGAGCGATCGCAGCCCGAGAGCCGCGGCCTGAAGGCCGGAGCCCGGGAGCCTACGCAGCAGACTCCGAGCAAACCTTATCACTGATAACACGGCCAGAAAACTCAAAACAACCCACCAGCTCCCACACGAAGGAGCCAGCACAGGAGTTGGCAAAGCAGCTAACGCAGGAGGGTTAGCAAGTGCCCGGAGAGACGAGCAAGGGAGTAAGGGAGAGAGAGAGAAGGGAAGAGTAATGGCTACCGGACCCTCTTCCCCACCCAAAGAGACCGGAACATGACGTACTATGGGATGAAATACTTCCTTGGTTAGTCTGGGTCAGCTACAGTATCCGAAGCGGACAAAAGACCTTGAGTTCAGTACAGGCCATCCCCAGCACCAGCTGAGGCCTTATCAATGTTTTCACTTACTGTCCAGCAACAGAGTTCCCTGGCAACCAGAGTAAAGGGAGTTAGCCCTTTCCTGACTGAACCCAGCACAGCAGTCTACTTCCACAGGGAAAAATTTCAGCTAACAGGATAAGGAGTTGAAGTGATCAAGAAGAATGACACACTGCTAACCAGATAGAACCAATACATGGTATGAAATAGATTAACTTGTTCTGGTCTTGCCTTTAACAGTTTTTGTTGTAAATGACTTCTTGCCTGTAGAGTACAACTGCCCATTTCCCTTCCTGCTTCTGCAGGAGCTACTCAACCACCACTTGTTTTAGTGTGTTGCTCTTTCCCCACTTCCCTTTTGTGGAAAACAATTCAACAAAATCTATAGTACAATCCACCATGGGGTGTAAAGACTTTCCCATCTACTCTTTCTTGTCCCACTCAAGCCTGTCAGCTGACCTGCCCACAAGAGCACTGCCTCATCTGATTCATCCAGGTTAGCAAACACTACTCCTTAAAGCATTTTAGGTAGCCTGTCTGATTTGGACTGACACAGGTTAGAAAACATACTAAAGCTGCCCCACCAGCAGACCCAATGGGGCAGCAGTGTCTGTAGGAAGGGAGCGATGGAAGTTGGAAAGCGAAGAGAGCAGGAGGTGGCAGTTCCTTCTGCCCACCTGACTGAGTTTCACTGGTGGGATCCATTCCTCAAGAACAGTAAAACGTCTCAGACCAGGAAAGGTTTAGGGCTCCAAGCAGGGACAATTCAATCTCAGCTTGGCAGTAGGAACAAAGCTCTGTAGGGAAGCAGCTCTGCAACCAAGTTTAAAAACCTACCATGGGCAAAAGCTACAAGGTAGTGTCTCCTACATGAACACAATATTAATAACTCATTTCTTCCTCATCTGTGACCAGCATTCCTACACCTAAGGAGAAAAAGGACACATCAGCCTATAAGAGTTGTATACCCCAGTCTTGACAGCTTCCCTTGGAGCTTTACATGGATGAATGAAACAAGTATGAGATGAGTAGTCTAAGTCAGGTACTCTACGCCGCCTTTGTACAAGGGGAACTGAAGCATGGGAAGTTTAAATGACTTGTCACAGACCACAAAGCTGGGCAGATAAACCTCTTGGGCTTCTCTTTGTTTTCAGAGTAGTTCTTCCTTTTGTACGTAACTAAAAGAAAGAATATGGGGAGAAGGAATAGAAAATAATTGGAAGAGAAAAGTTATTAGTTTAGTTACAGTTAAATTTATGAATTTAACCATTTTTCATTCAAAGGGAGAAAAGCTGTTTACCAAGGGAAAGTGTATTTTTTCTTGATCTTTGGTGGAGATAATCATTAAAGCAAAGTGGGAAAAGGGAGAATTAATTGTGTTTGTCATTTCCAGAACCCTGTTCTAACTCAATTGCTAACTCACAGCAGTAGTGTAATCACACCTAAACATGATCAGTTATCTTTCCTCATTCTCTCTTCACACAAATTTGATTTTATAAAGTGCTGAGGAAAAGGAAATTGAGATTACACTACTTACAGATGTCCCGAGAATGCTGGAAATTGTTGATGGAATAAACTACCCTGAGAGATCAGATTTCCTTCATTTCAAAGTATGTGTTCCCTAATTTGACTGATGCTGAGAGATGTTTTCTTCATGGGACCTTCTGCCTATTCCACTTTGGCAAGCAATGGAAGAAGATGATATAAGAGAAACTGGTTCAAATTCAAGTACATACAACCTTGAATTTAATTCATGTTTGGAAGAAGAAGTTGTTTCTACTATATAAATAAATCACACCCTTTACAAAATCTTTTCTATGGCTCTCTGACAGTAATACCCAATGAAAAATGATATCTTTATCACGCACAACCTGTGAAAACTGTCCCTTTGTCACCAGAAAGGATTAAGGCTGTGCTATTTTCATTCTTGGCACATTTCCTTAACTGAAGTATAATGGGTTCATTTCCTTTTCTTCTCAAGGTGAATTTAGTGCTGATGAAAAGTGCCAGCTTAACAGCTCAGGACAATGAAGAATGTTTTTCATCCAGAGATCGAGAACACCACAGGTAATAAGAAGTTATTTTTAAGACTTTGTGCAGCCTTCTTTTTCAGATATTCATCTCATGCTGCCACTGTTATGCTCTGCAAAATGGCCATTCCAAGGTGACAGCCCATGAGTATCTAGTATGTTTCATGCTTCTGATTTCAGTGTCAGCATAGCTCCGTGCTAGATAGTCCAACAGCAAAGTCACCTCAGAGGATCTGTGTTCAGACTCATCAGCCTTGCTTCTGAATGGGCAAAAAGAACATCTTCAGGTGGTTAACTTATTTCTAGGTTTGGCTGCCCCTTAAATCTGAACATCTCAAAAGATGCAGCACCTCCCAGTGTGCTAACCTACGTGTTTGGTAAGTCAGTGACACACATCCAGTGACATTATGTACTGGAAAAGACCAACCTTAGTACATGCTAGATACAATGCAGAGTGTTCGAAAGGGTATGCCATATCTCAAATGAAGTGCAAGAAGAGCCTTTGTAGGATTCTTCCTTCAAATGTTACCATCAGCAAACACCTCTAACATTTGCAGTAAAGACTTAATGCTGAAACCCTTGTTATTTCAAAGTTACACAGAGTAATTCTGTCATCCATGTTGTAAAGCTTCTTTCTGCCAAGAGGTACATAGACCCTAACTCTTCTCCCCATTCACAGCAATGTTATTGCACAGCTGTGAAGGCAAAGCAAATATGACTCAGAGTACATGATAACAGTCTTTAGGTGATTTAAATCAAAATATGCTAGGTGCCTCAAAGTTTAGTCATTGTTGGATAGGAACCGAGATACATTCTTGATGACATATGCTAAGTTTTTAGCTGTAAATATGCTCTTTGATAGTTTTCTCTTTCCTTCTGAAGTGGTAAATAGCTGTCTGCAGGATATCAATAGTATATATGTTGATAATTAAATGTATGATACCATTGATAATGAGAAAAGTGTTGATAATTAGATAGTTGATAATGAGATGCGTGTTAACATACGTATGTTAGTATGGCACACAGAAACTCTTAATCTTTGACTAGGCTGTGGGCCCATGTGTAACCCATGCCCCTTCTGGCCTAGATGGTGGGAGCAGATGACACACTGAATGCTCCTCTGTGGCTCTGGATCGGCTGGGGTCTTTGGTGTTGTCAGCACAGGACCAGGGTCCCAAAAATACAGCAGAAAGTTCCCCTGCTCCCTGTTTTAGATGTAGCCTTAGAATGGTTTTAGGAGTAAATGCTAATATCTTAGGCCAGCTAATACACCCAGTAGTGGTCAGGAGCAACTGAGCCAGGAGCTGCAGAAAAAGAGAAGCCTAGTTTGAACTTATGTTCTCCTATTAGCTACTCTTCTTGCTCCACTTTTCTCTCTCAGCCCTTTGGTAGGGGGTTAACTAACTTAAGACTTCCTTAAATTCCTTAAACGCAGCTTTGGATGGCCAGGTTCAGAGCTCGTGTAAAAAGCCAGGGGATTTATACTGTGGCTGGTGGATGTGAGCCTGAGTGCATCTCAGTGAACATAAATGAAAACTAAATCTGAGGGAAGCTAGGTCAGCGTAATGCACCCCTGGGATGAGGGGAGGCGGAAGAAGGTGTAAAATACACCAACTCAGACTCCCTGCAGAGTTGGAGAACTCAGATTCACATCTGAATTTGGCTCCCAATGCCTGACTCGGAAAAGCGAACTCTCTCCAAGTCTGGAGACACCGGTACATTCTGTGCAAAACTCTTACAGGGATACTGTTAAGCTTGTCTAGCCCACAAATTAACTTAGCCTGACATATCTTAGGTTTTACTCTGGAGGCACAGGCTGTGTTCAAAGAGCGGCCGAGCAGCAGAAATGAGGAAAACAGAATGTGGTGTTCTGCAACCTGCCACCACGTGCCGGGGATGGCATGTGGGCAGCACCCATGCCTAGTGCCACGGGTATTTATGCTGGGGCTGCATAGACCTGTTGCTATTTTAGATGGAGGAAAAGGAAAGGGAATTAAATAGTCTGTTCTAGGGCAAATTTGTGAGGGTAAGCCTCTGGGATCCTTACAGCAAGATGTACTGTGAAAAGTACATGACAAAATAGGGACTGCTTGGCTTTTAGAGGTGTTACAGCTATATAAACTGCAAAGAGAAAACATCTACAAGTCAGAATCTGTCAGGTGAAAAGACAAAACTGAAGTATTAGTGCTGGCAGCTGGCATGGGATTTTAAACCCAGGGTCAGATTTAAGAGATGTTTTGTAACACAGCCCGCAGAAGATGTCTCCATGAAGGACACCACCACTTAGTGACTTAGCCTGGGGACAAGCAGGGTGACACACACAAACCTTGGCTGAAGGAAACACACCACCTCTCTCTAGAGTTGCCCTGGACTTCATGGACTGCCGTCTCCTTCTCTTCTATAATCTCTGTGGAAAGCAGTAGCATAAACTGTGTTTGGTGCAAGTCACGTGCCAATATAGAGCGGAGAGTAAGACCCATGGCCAGGGGAGGATCACAAGCCACAGTTTGGTCAAATGGTGGTGTTGTGGCTGGTCAGGACTAAATTTCACGTATCTACACATCTGAGAAAGTCTGGGGAAAACACTGTCATATCTCTGCTACCACCAAAATCTGGCCTTATTATGGGAAAGATACAAAAATAAAAGATAAAACTGGAGGCTTACAAATTCTAAAAAATTTCAGAAGAACTTTCTGATTTTGCTAATGTAGACCTCCCACACCAGGAAATTTAGGACTTGTTTTATTTTAATTCTGTTCTGTATGCAGTTCTGAACGCAGGGTCAATGTCCATGGTGCCATACCTTTTCCTTATCATCCTCTTCCTCTTTCTTCCCCAATGGCAAATAGGTTTTCACAGAATCTGGAAGGGTATGTAGTTCTCAAGGAATTATTGGGTTTTATTATAGCAGTAAACATCTTTGTCTCAGGGTTTTTAGGGTGATTTAAAAAAAAAATAAAATCTAGAACTGCCAACACTGAGAATAAATTGCTCATATTCAGGTTTATTTCTAGTCACAATTATCAGATCTTTCTTTTATCTGGATTGCTAGATAAAAAATAATTACATTACAAAGGGCTTCCTCAAAAATCAAACCTGTCAAACTAGAATGCTGTTCTCTCTCATATAGTAGTGCTGTCAAAGGAAGACCTGAGATCCTAGAAGTGTTAGTTAGGCATCCAGTACTGCTTCGAACCCTATCATTGCTTTATAAGAAGAAGCAACCTCCAGGATCTCCCCAAATGAAAGCTGCATGTGACACAGCAGAATGAATGGCCACTGGCAGCTACGGCATGGGGGGCATGAGGGTGGTGGGGCGCAGGAGCCCAGCAACCTCTGCTGCAGATGACAAAGAGGGGCACGGAGCAAAGCAGGGTGATAACTGTGTTTTGGCTGAGGGAGGGAAGGCAAGGTGGAAAGGCAGAGAGGAGGTGAGCAGTGTCAGCATCCCGAGGCTGCATGAAGTGTCTGTGAGAGAGAGCAGCAGCCCCAGCACAGCTGTGTCCCAGAGACCAAATTCGTAATGACTCGGCATAGTGCATGCCAGAAAGCCTGCCTACCCCCGCAACCATAGAAGTTGTGAGTGGATGCTTTGGGCCAAATTAATCCCTGGTGGAAGCTCAGGAAAAGCCAGGGGAGCTAGAGGCACAAAAAAATGCAGCCCATTATTAGCATCATAGCTCAAAAGCCAATTTTTTGTACCTCGAGAAGCGATAACCAACCAAAATATTGTTGCAGAAGAGGACTTCTCTTTCTAAGAACTTCTTACTCCAGCGTTACTCATCCTTGTTTCCTGCTGTCCAGTCCATTTGCTCAAGTGGCTGGTGGGAATCCAAAGCCTATTAATTATCCCTCACTAAAGAAACAGAATAAATACCTCTCTGAGAAAGGGCTCTGCGATTCAGTCAGCTTCATGGACATGGGCCAAGAGATTAGCACTAGATCGTGCAAGCAAAGGATCAGCCTGCTGCAAGCCCACACTTGGTGCAGGGGAAAGTTTTCCAGACGTAAGAATTACACCTGAAAACTGCATTGTAACACGATAGAGCGGGTAACATCTGCCAGGTTTTGAGAGATGTTAAATACACAAACA
Source organism: Rhynochetos jubatus (assembly GCA_027574665.1). Classification (NCBI taxonomy): domain Eukaryota; kingdom Metazoa; phylum Chordata; class Aves; order Eurypygiformes; family Rhynochetidae; genus Rhynochetos; species Rhynochetos jubatus. The sequence goes on from CM050648.1 coordinate 25,540,950, forward strand.
TAAGTTTGGGCAACCTCATGCAGACTTCCGTAGCTCGTAAAGAAGACACCTAAGGGGGTACGCTTTCAAGGGCTGAGGTCGGTATTTTTTGTTGGGGTGATTAATATTGGTTGGAAAGTGAGCAGTAATGGTGGTGAAAACTGGGAAAAATAAACCTCAATAAAATTCTCTGCAAAAAGCAGACATTCCCAGAAAATGTTTAGACCAGAGCCAATTTTCCTTCAAGAAAAAGCACTAAAAGAAAGCCATCAGCCCAAGTACTGACTAACCCAGTTTTCTGCTTGCCGCCAGGCACTTTGAGGTGCAAATATGCAGGTTTCCAGCTAGAACCAGACTGCAGGTGCGGGTCTGATGGCAATTCAGCAAGAGTAACATGCAAAGAAAGTATCAGTGTACAAACTGCTACCACATAAAGACAATTGCTCATGTGCTTTTCAAATGTTATACTCAACTCACTTTAATCTATGTCATGCCTGACCACATAGAGTTAAATAAAAACAGGCTGTTAGGGAAAAACAAAGAGGAAATGAAACAATGGCAAAGATAAGTTCAGGCTGAAAATACCAAGTGGTCTTTGAGGAAACAATAGGGATGCTATTAATTGTAAAATACCCTGTAGACTTCAAGCAGGTTGGCAGCATTCACTTTTCCAAGCCTGGGGCTAGAATCAAAGAGGACACTAAATCATCAAAGCAACTAAGGGCCTAGAAAAGTGTAAGAGCTGAATCTGTTGCTGAGGGTTATGGAGAGTGTGTTAGTGAATGCTGTCAGCTACACAAGACACCCAGACGGAGATCCGCAGACCACGTTTCAGATCGACAGTCTGTTCCTGAGCCCAGTGATGGAGGTAACAGGGCTGAAGAGGAAGGAGCTCATGCTTGCAGGGGAAGATTAAATTCCTGCCTCATATTACCCATGTGAGGAAGAGTTGATGATACTGGTAGTTGCTCAGCATTAGACCTATTATCTGCGATTTACTAGGTAAAACCCAGTAAGGATTTCAATAAGAAACCATTGATCTCCATGAAGAATGCCCGACTCAGAGGCTGAAATTGCTCCAAACATCATTCAGAAAAAGATGTCTCCTCATGAATAACATGTGTGGGAAACAGAAGTGTGGCATAATGAAAGGAGCAAGGGACAGGACACATCATTGTCCTGTGTTGGAGCGTGGTTCAGGTGTGGCAGCCCTGGGACTGACCCAGCCCAGCACACTGAGCAGTGCAGCCATTCAAGCCCTGTTACCATCAGGTGACGACCACATGCTGCTCCCAGTCCCAGAGCTTGCACAGTGTATGCCACCTTAAACACTTCTGCAGTGGGAGTCTGTCCCAGGGGCCCGATGTGGTACCCCAGGAACTGCTCCTGGGACAGGACTCAGCCTCTGCAAAGCACACAGGCAGCCCTGAGTGGGGACATGGTTGGTGCAAGGTAGCTCTCACCCTGAATTTGGGACTGATTAAGTACTCTTGGAAAGAGCCTCATCCTCCCCACTGCTCAGAGAGTGCTGACTACTGACTCCTCAGCATTTTCAGATGTTGCAAAATCTAAGCTGGGGGAAAAGAGGGCTCCAGGGTCTTGTCCTAGGTAAGGGTTTAGGTGCATGTATGCGATGGGCTTGGTGTGTGCTCCTTCACAGACTATGGTTCTTTCAGCCACTTTGATGTAAACACAGAATATAATCATTTAGGGCTATACCAAATAATTACATAGCTATACTAATAATGCCTAAATGATTATTGCTAGAAGTAGGCAATTTAAAATAACAACTATAACTCAGTCTCATAGTTTTACATTCTTATTTGGTGATTGTCAACAATACATGTAAATAGCTGTGAAGAGGCATTTAGTTGAGAAGAGGTACAAACAAGAAACAAAAAGAAACAAGTTAATGTTTAAATCAGTGCCTATTCACATTCTAGTCAGTCTTGCATAAAGTACTCTAAGTTACTTGTTAAAAAAGTATAACAAATGTTTTAGGTCAAACCATCTGGTTATAAACAAATTCTGTTCTAACATGAATTGTTTTGATGATTGCACTTTAGTTTTGAATATATTTTGAAATAAAATGAAATAAAACAAAATAGCAAAATGTTTCACTCAGAGTGATTCATAGAACCCTTGACTTTTTTAGCTAAAACAATTTATCAAATCTAAACGCAATATATTATGTTTTGGTGAAACTTCCATTGACTTAAAAATATGCCAAATTCTTGGTCTCACAAAGAGACCAAGGGATAAAATACTTAGGAAATCAAGAAAAACTTCAAGGACGTAACATTGTAAAATAAAGATGAAAAAGTATCACAAAACAGGCCCCAAGAAAGTTACCCTAGTTATAAATAAATACAAGACCTAATGCAAGTGTTGAATATGCTCATTGCCGAGATTGTCTACCTCCTATATTGTCCCTGGTGTTACTATGTAGACCTGATGGTACTTACTGACTAACTCTTTGATGACGCTGTGGGTTTCATCAGGGAAGCTGACTGGGAACAGCTGGCAGAGCCAGGAGCACCCAGCCCTCTCCAAGGTCATTGCACACCCCAAAGCGCTCTGTGGCAGTGCAGACTGACATGGTGAAGAGCAGAGTTGATTGTTCACTCAGCAGAGCTGGTCAGCCCTCTGTGAGGGTGCAGCAGAAGCATGCTCAGGGCGATATGGGCTGCCCCAGATTGCCTCCACCCTCAGGGACGAGAGGATGTCACTTACACGAACATCTTTTTTCATTCTCCTCTTTCTCCTCCTCCCATCACATACCCACTTCTTGTTCTTGCCACCTCCCTCTTGCTATAAGGCAGCTAGATTGCACCTAATCTGACTTCTGACTTAGTGCTTTCAAATTATGTTTCTATACATTAGTTAAATCATTCCACGGCCCATCCCTACTAACGTGTCACTGTTTTGAGGGACAGCAAATTTACTAGCATGGACTCAGGTCATATCCAGTCCAGTTGGCATCGGTACTAGAGAACGTGGCATGGTCTGTTTACTTTTCCAGTATAGATGTGGCCATGAGGACCAGGAAATATCATGCAGAATTAAATAAATACATAAAAGCAAATATTTTCCAGTATCTACAAGGAAATTTTGGAGGAGATGACTGATGCCAGATATTTTTTTACACTTGATGTGTCAGCAGGATTCTGGCAGGTGCCCTTAGTTAAAAACAAGCACATATTTGTGCACATTCAACACCCTCTTTGGGAGATGCTGTTTCCTCAAACTGCCATATGGGTTGTATTCTGTATCCAAGGTGTTTTACAGGAAAATAAAACAATTTTTTATCATACACAGAGTGCTTAAGCCTAAACAGATGAGGAAAAAATAGTAAAAATAGCATGACAAAAGGCTCCAAGCAGCTTTGGAAATAACTAGATCTGCTACAAAGTTAAACAGTAACACTAATCTAAATGCTATATAATGAAAATAACACACCTGGCAGGGCAGTTTCAGCAGCACAGCACACAGACAGATTTCAGTATATGTGGGCTGTCACTAACACGCCTGCCGCGACTAGCAGAGGATAGACAGGTTTCTCGTAATGGTGGACTCTGGAAAGAAATGTATGCCTTAAAAACTTATCAAGCAGCCTGGAAAACTGATATTGTTATAGAGGGCTGAGTTCTGAGACAGCCCCACATCAAACCCCCAACAGACTTACCAGTGCCTCTAAATGTGGTGCTAGTACACTGCCATCACAAAAACAGGTGGGTCCAAACTGGAAAGCGGTCAGCCCTGCGCGTTAACCACCACTGAAAACTGCCATCAGATAGCTGCAGGCCATCGTCCTTCCTCCCAGGCTCTGGGGTGTCAGATAGTTGCTTGAAGACGTGCAGTGCTAGGATTTAAAGCCAAGCAAGAACAATATATTGCTGTTACAACTCATGCCCTGCCAAGCCCTTCACCAACAGCATACAAAGCTTGGGTTCCTTCAGCTTCCAAGCACTGTTTTGCAGTTGAACACAAACCCAGAGAGCCTGAGAATAGTCTGGAGCATGTGACAAAAATGTGAAGGTCCTCAGTCTGAAGCAGCTTATGTATAATTCAACTGGATGAGTCTGGATTCAGAGAGACCATGATGGCCAGAACTGCTGGGTGGGAGAAGTGCAGCAGAAGGCAGCTCTGTTTACTGGCACACAGGGCTGAAAGGGCATGTCCTGGGCCCTGTTGTTGATCAGTATGATCCTGCTTCTCTGGCAAACTGCACTGATCACAAGCAGCAATCATATCCTCAGATACCTGCAATTCAGGAGCAGGTGAGACCTTCTGAGGAAGAAGAACTGAGATTGAAGTTCAGGGAAGAGAGTCAGCACTCTTGCCTGAGAAAGTCTGGTATGCATAATAGCAAAACTGAATTCAGCCAACCATGTCCCATGACACGGCACAGTGTCCTCCATCCAACAGCACAGTCACCAAAGGTTAGTTACATCCTGCCACTTGGTAGGCTGCCGGACCTTCTGTATTATTATCTACATTTTGCTCATGGTTATTTCATAGTAGCTGGAGAAAGAGAATGTCTACCTTTATGTACCTTTACTAATCTCTTGCAGAACCATTTGGAACCCATTGTCATTTTGGGCAGGAACTCATGTAACACAGTGCTATCAGTTAACATCAAGGCTCTTCATGAAGGGAGTGACCCCTTGGATTTCTTATCCTGGAATGACTTCCAACCAAGACATTATGTCTGACCATGGGCATCTGCATGCACGCTTGCCTCGGACACCAACTAGCCCATGGCTTCTCTCAGTATGCCAGACAAGGCAAGGGTCACTTCTAGAGCACAGTGGCATAGCAAGTATAGAGGTTCATACAGTGGGTGGGGAAAAAAAAGTGAGTTTGATTTTGATAGAGAAAAGACCAAAGCAAAAGGAATTGACTGGTTAAAACATGAGACAATCAGAACACAATGACCTGCTGTTTAAATCAAGACTGATATTGCAGAGGGAGAAGAAATTAATCAAATATTGACCCAACTATCCTGTTTTAAAAAGTCAGTCATTTCCTTTTATAAATAACTGGTATAAAACAATAGATGGTGAAGTGAAGGGGCTGAAGGATATATTGTTTTCATCAAACAGTGTTGTATTTGGGGATTAGAGGAATCAGTAATTATGATATTTTAGCAAAGCCTGGTTTTGGCAGCTTTTTCAGCATCCACACACAGAATGAAATGTCACTTCTAAATATCAAATTAACAGTAAATCTAGTTCTCTCATTTCTCCTGAGCTTCAATCCATCGACTTTCAAATCACTGTGTGATTTAGAATACCAGGGTGTTTCAGAAATAAAATATACTTGGTGGTATTTCTACCATTTTGCTCAGATATGCATTGTACAGCTCAGCAAATTGTTTAAGAGAAAGCAGCTACAGGGGTCAGCAATCCTGAGTCAGCTATGAAGTTACTGGAAAAATCCAAGTTGGTAGATTAAAAAAAAATTAAATCTAAAACAAACCACATGATTTGGTTTCAAGATTTAAATTAATTTAACAAAGTGACCAGATTAAAAAAAAACAGTATCAGGAGGAAAGTTAGCAGGGGAATCAAAATCCCTTGGTAATAACTTCAGTACTTTTCTGACTGTGGGGATAAATCACAGTGTCAATACTGTCCGTGAAATTCCTCCAATTTTATATGGAAAGCATATTGCAATAAAGAGACCTCAGTCTAGAAATCCCTTGATCATTAAAATTCTCCATAATCAAAAAAGGGTCAAAAGGCAAACAAATGAAATAAAATCCAGTGATTACAAAAATAAACAACTTAGCAGTAGATGATATTTGCATGAAGCATATGCAGTAGTTCATATCATAAGAGTGGGATGACTGGGAAAAAAATACTGTATTTGAAAAAAAAAAAATTTGTCTTAAAATGATCTCTTAATTTTTTGGCTACTCTTTCATCCACCACAATTGTGTGGTCTGTTTTTCAGAGAAAGAAGAAGCCAACTGAACTTCCTTTGGCCAGGGTTATATTGTCTCGGGAGTGGAGTCAGGTTTCCCTTAAATAACTGAAGGCAAGATTGTTGTCTTATATTCTGTGTGTTGTTACCAAAGCTATTGTGGATGAAGACCATACCCAAACCATTGCAGACTGTACCAAGTCCAGAGAAATATGTCGCTTCCTTCAGAAGAAGAAAAAATGTTTTCCATTGTACAACTGAGAAAACATCTGTTGCTAATCCATAGAGTTCTAGAAAACTGACTAGTAGCTGTGTCCCTCTGGAGATGGATTGACTTAGCAAGCAATAGATCAGCTTTAAGGAAAAAAAATCTTCACCGATGCCTCAATGCCCTCTCTGCACCCTGAACATACCAAACCCAGGAGAGAGGGTGTACAAGACTCCAGAAGGAGATGACACAAGTTGAGCTGGAGCCATCCCTAACTGCCCAAGAACACAACCTTGAGTTTACCTGCAAGGCTTTGTGGGGTTTTTCCTTATGTTCTCTTGTTATTTTAACCATTCCACATTGAAAATGCACATACAAGCTGTTGGTAAAAAACCAAAATTTAAAGATGTCTGAGGAGTATCCATAGACCGTGAGCACGGGGGAGCACACTAAGCACACAACCTTCAGATCTCAAACCTGTAATGACTGCCAGCTCTCTCCACATTGTCTAAGAAGCTGTTGTCTTTGGCATTTGAGCATCACTTCAGCGATCCTGTGAGTTTTCAGCTCTGTGTCTTCCTCCATAAGAGCGCAGAATGAATTCTGCAAGGGGGAGCAGGGGCAGGAACAGCGTGTGTCAAGGCAGCCAGACCTCTGCACTCCTGTCTATTCACACAGTATTTTGTAGAGAGAAACAAAATGGTAGGTGATGCTTTTTGCTGTGATCTAATGGGTAGCTGGGATTGTATCTCTACATCATTTGACTCGAATCTTACACCAGATCATCTATGGGCTTTGCTACCTCTCTCCTCCATCCTGTTTTCCTTATCTGCACATCTATATCTCCCTTTTGCTCTCTTATACAACAGCACTGCACTCTTCAGAATTGGAGTAATCTTCCCTTCACATTACATCACAGCCTTGATACCATATTTGGTGTCTATTCTCAGTCTCTCTGCCATATATTTAAACAGTGCTCAATGAATTATTTGCCCCTGTCTTCACCAGCAATTACTCAAGCCCCACCACCCAAGTCACAGAAGGCAAAGGCAGGAACTGGGAGAATGAAGAACAAACCACTGCAGGAGAAGTTGAGGTTTGAGATCATCTAAGGAACATTAAGGTGCATAAGTCCATGGGAACTGGTGAGATGCATCTGTAGGCTTTGAGGGAACTGACAGATTCAGTTTCTATCCATCAGATTTAGAAGTTGTTACAGTCCGGTGAAGTTCCCACTGGCTGGAAACTGAAACTTAACACCCGTTTTTAAAAATGGAAAAAGGGAAGACTCGGGGAACTACATGCCAATCAGTCTCACCTCTGTGCCCAGCAAGCTCATGGAGCAGATCCTCCTGGAAATTATACTAAGGCACATGGAAAATAAGGAGGTGATTGTTGACAGTCAACATGGCTTTGATAAGGATAAATTGTGTCTGACAATTTTGGTGGACTTCTACAACGGGGTTACAGCACTGGTGGATCAGAGAAGACCAACAGACATCATCTACCTGGACTTGTGCAAAGTGCTTGACACTGTCCCACATCCTTGGACATCCCATCCCATTCTTCTCTCTGAATTGGAGAGGCATGGATTTAAGGGGTGGACCATTTGGTGGATAAGGAATAGGTCACACTCAAATGTCTTGCTTTGCTGTTGACTCTGAAGCCTCCCAGTTTTTTATTCTAAAAGGAAAGGGGAAGAATTTACCCCTTTACATGGTTACTTCCCCTTGGAACTTCGTTATCCTTTCTTGAATAATCTTCTGTGGTACCTCAGACCACAACACACCCCTCTAACTCTGTGGACTGAAAAATGTGAATGACAGTATCTCACTTTCTTTAAGCTTTAATTTGAAAAGTTTTGTTAGTTGGTTTTTGATGGTTTGTTTGTTTGTTTTGGTGATATTTTTGTTGGTTTGGGTTTGTTTTTTTTTTTAAGATATGAACATATTTTAAAACCAAAGTATCTGATTTATGTTCTAATATCTGTGTAAGAAAATCCATTGTTGATAGAATTGATGGTGTGCAAAGAAAAGAAAGAAGTTTGTACACCATTTCGCATTTCAGTTTCAGTCAGCTCTAGTCAGACCTTCACACCTCCAGAGTACTGCCAAAAGGAGCTGGAAAAACCCTTGTATGAAACTTGAATTACCCAAACTTCTCATGCCAAGGCAGACAATTACTTACTCTCACTTTCTTCAGAAAAATGGTACTATGTAGAAAACTTAGTTTACTTGTGGCCACAATAAAAATAAGAAAATTTGGTGGGACAGTGATGTGCTGGAATTTAGCTAAAATGTCAAAGGGCAGGATTATTAAAATTCCAAACCAGAGATAAAACACTGCTAGAAATTTCTTTACAGATTCCATCACAAGAAACTAAAAATCTAGTTTTCAGTAAAAATCCCTGGCTTCTATTGCTTTTTGTTTGTAACTTTTATTTACATTTATATATTGTTACTTATCTTGTTATTTATCTATTATTAAGAAATAATACTAAATAGTAATCATAATAGAATTAGTATTATTTCCATCATTATTTAAAAAGGTTTAAGTGATATCAGTACTTTCCCTGTAATTTCATTATCTGGGAGAAGAAAACTCAGACAAATGCAAACACTTCAGTGTGTCTTTATTTAAGCATGCAGATGGTTTCCAAGTCTATACTTTAGGATACTGCTGAAGTCTTGCCTTATCTTTTACATCAAGTGCTGTTTAATGGTAACTTCAGGCTGATCATTTACTCAGAACAAAGAAAACTCTATTCCACAATCTTCTACAGAACACTATCTTCTAAAAAAATTCTCTTTAGGTTTCATAGGAGCCTGAGAAATTAAATACAGAAGAAGATAAAAATGTTTTTGCCTGGAATACTGTGAAAAGAACAATTACAACGAATGCTTCAGAGGAGATGAACCTGCTCATTCCATCTGCTTTTGCACGTTAACCAGAGAATGCACTTTGAGCAATGATCATCAGCGTGCTAAATTACGTGGCTATTTCTTTCATTTGGCAATGGAAGTTTCACTGACAGTCTTTGCTTGTGCTGGTGTGGTCCTGCTTTTTCAGGGTTAAAACAGAGGGTTTTGTTCCCCCTTACAGGAATGTAAAAACTGCATCCAAGAGGTGAACTTTTGCTGCTAGCAAAATCAGTGGGAGTTTTGCTATCGATTTCCACGGAAACAGGATTCAGACTTAATGACTTTCCTGGGATGTGCTGTGGTCTGGTGGATTACATATGAGCCTACTATATCATCTGCTGTATAATCCAAGGCAAGTTGTTTTTAAGTAGGGCTGGTTAATTTGATTCTCTCTAAATGATCTTTCAAAGGGTTTTTTATGTCAGGCAACATTTCAGTTCTCCATCAGTGAAACTAAGAAAAAAAATAAAGTAGTCATTTTAAACTGCTTCGATGTTTTCAGTGCATTCTGATCTATTGAACTGACCAAATTGACTGAGTTTTTTTTGAGTCAGCCCAGCTTTATTCTGCTTTCCCAGCAGCAGCACTTTCTATTATGAAAGCTTTTAATTCAGGTGGCCCATGCTCTCTTGCCTCCAAACTACGAGTCCCCTTCGGCTAGACTACATTCCATGCAGTGGGAAAGTTCCCCCACCAAACAGGTCCTGATGACCCATGGGAGCAAGTGGACCCCAAGCACAAGGGACCCCAAGGAAACTTGGTCAGGTACGCGTAAGCACAGTGGTGACCATCGCCCTGCAACACCCAAGCTACAGATGTACACAAATGTTAACTGGGGTGGTTTGGGCACTTCAACAAGGCAGAATGTTTTCATTCAGGAACAGGAGAAGTGAAAGGTGCTGACCCAAAATGTCAAAATGAAGCATTTTCTTGTTTCAAGCAAAACCTCTCTATATACCGTGAACTTTCAACGTCATGAAAGACTACCCACATGAATGGAGGATACAGCTTCCAGCCCTTCACCTTTGGCCCTATCTTTGATGATGGTTTTAGAATTAATTGCTTTTCTACCCAATATTCTGGTTCCTGAGAGGCCATCTTATCCCTCCCTAAGAGGAAGGCTCCAATTTTCCCAGCCTTAGACTAGATCCTGGATTGCAGGGACTTGTGCACTTGTCAGCCTCATCCTGTAAATTCCTTCTAAGTCACTTCTCTGGAATCTTTTATGGGGCAGCCTTCTTAACACCACAGAACAGTTTAATCCTTTAGAACAAAAGATTAAAAGGTTTTGAAAGCAGCAGGTTGAATACACTTGTTTTATCTAGAAGTTTATCGTCCTTCTTGACAGGAGAACTTGAAAAGCATTTCATTAGTTTTACCTTCATTCCCATGTCTTTTACTCCCATTCCTTGTCTCTTTTAGATGTTGGTTGACTCAGTGTCCTAGAGTTTTGGATCTCCCTTGCATCCTGCTTGGGACACGTTGTCCCCAGGTGGGCAGAGCTTTCTAAACCCCAAAGCTGCACAGATGTGTGACATCAAAGCAGATGGCATTTGCAGCATGGCCTAAATGCAATTATATTCTTCCTTGCCCGTGGACAGTCAGCACCTCCTAGGACCAAACACATTTTCATACTGTAAATCCCTCATGGTATTTAAAGACACTTATAAACATATGGAATTCATAAATTACTCAAGAGCAGCCCAACATCCTTCAACTTTTTTTCCTGAAGCTAAATATTCTACAGAAATGCAAGCTATTATTATTATCATGTCACGTGGCCAATAGCAGCTGGGAGCAGTGAAGAGATCACTGCCACTTTCTCTTTGCATTGTACTAGCCTAATATGTATTTAAAGTTTGCTGGACGTTTAAAATAACCCATTGTGTAACAACATTTTTCTATGAGCAAAGAGATGAAATTCAAAACACATTGAGCAGAAGTAGAAAAGCCCAGTGCTAATAATCTTAAAATTACTGAGGTAATTAAGACAGGCAAATCGTATTCTCTAGATTTCCATTAGATTTAAAATAAGGGGAGCTTGAAGAAAATGGATTCAGCTGTTACTGGCTTACATATGCATACAATTTTCCATTGGAATATCTGGGGCAAATTGTACTGATACAAGCACAGGAACAGCTGGATGTATTTTGATGAAGCAATAAAAAAAAGAAGGCAGTTTCAGAGGGCAGTTTGATATAAAAATGAATTTGTCTGTGATAGTTATGGTGCATTAGATTAATGCCTGACTGAAAGACAGCTGAAGCCAGCTGTCCCTCCCAGCTTTGATGGGCTTTGGATGTAACCATAGAGGAGGTCACAATATGAGCTGCACTCCATCCTTAGCTATTGCAGGTGTTACTGTTCCAGCTACAAATTGCTGACAAATAACAAATACTGAGGGACCTTAAGTATTTCACCCAGATGACACTGGTCTGATCATGGAACAAAGACTCCATACTTTTGATTGATGAGTATTTGGTGAGTTTTCACTACATTGTGATTACTCTGACCTGCAGCTTTCTGCAGCCACTGAATGTTTGCTCTACTGCTGTACTTGGACCATAGGACCAAAGGTCTCTCTCGTGGTGAAAAGTGTAATGTTAGAGGAGGTTTCTGTCTGGGCTGTCTGCATAAGCCTGTACACTAAACCACCCTTTGTTGCACAGGTTAAGGGCCTGGAGAAGAGTATGCTGAAAACATGTTATGGGGGTGGTGAGGTAGGTCCAGTGGAGGCCAGTGGAGCAGAACGCACGTTTCTGCAAGACGCAGAGCTCTTCCAACTCTCTCTGTTTCAGAAGGTGGAGAGGTCCCAAGGTAGCATAACGTTGGCTTTTCTCCTTTCTCTTTCTCAGCAGCCACTTCCTTCACAGAGCTTGTCCAGCCAGAGTAGAGAATAAGAACATTGTTTTGATCAAGGATAATCTTATCTTCTTTCTGGAATGCTGTTTCATCATTGACTTGACTCAGAAATGAGAGTTAGTTGAGAGAGTCCAGGGATTCCTATTTAGGTGAAAGATGAGACATTGTTCTATTCCAGCCAACTAGAAACACTGTGGAACAGAAGCTTTTTTTTTTCCTTTTTTTTTTTTTTTTTAAGTTCTTATCAACTTGCTCCTTTGAATAACAATAACAATAGCTCACCCAACACTGTTTGGCAGTGTGGAATTTCAACCCACCTTTGCTTTGCAAAGCACTGATTACATGCAATTAGACACAGCCTGCAAACAACCTTGGATTTTCCTCATTAATATCAATAGCAGTGGGCAATGAGATCATGGCCCTAATCCCAAAAAATTCAGTAGAGCTGCTCTGCTTCTTGCAACACAGTAGAGGGTACTACTCCGTTTCTGTCCAGGCATCACGCTTCCAGCCTCTCTGGAAGGCTGATGCATATCCCAGATGACAGTATATGTTCAGCATGGATGAAGAACTTGAACTATGTGTGGTTCTGAACGTATCATCATAGACCAATTATCAATACCTTACTGTTGCTACCATTGTATCAAGGTGACCCTTTCTTCTTAGTTCTGTGGGATTGCTCCCAAAAGGCACTAGCATAAGGTAGATCAGCCAATTTGGAGACTCCATAGTCCTCTTGAACCCCATAGTGTTCCAGTCACATCTAGACCAAAACAAAATTATTTTCTGTGGACTCAGCATATTCCTGAGTGATAGCTGCACCCCCAAAATGTGATTCAGTCCACCCCACTCATCTGCATCATGCAGAGCACCATCCCAGTGCCTGCCACCATGAGCTCAACTTGACTTATGCCATCAGCATAACTGGCTAAGGCAGGTAGGAATCAGTCAGGGGTGCTACTGATGCAGAGTCTGAACAGGATTTCTGTCCTTCAATTTTTCTTATTGGTTCAAGTGTATCCGAAAAGCTCACCAACCCTCTGGAGTCCTGCAAAGCCCAATATGTAGGGAAGAAACAGTCCCATCCTTGGCTTGTGTCTGTACTTTGAATGAAATTGGGAGGAAAAAGTATTCCCTGGGGCAGCAAGTTCACACTTTTCGTAAGATACTACATGCTTCATTCTTGACTGTTGTCCAATACAAAACTCCTTATGCCTCTCCACTCCCATATCCCATGAGTTTGAGGGAGAGAGAACAGGTCAACAACTTTGACCTGTTGTCAGACAACAGGGATTTGGTTTTTACCACCATGGGATGATCAAGGAACATTAGAATCCCACATGAGATCCACCTGAAAAAGCTTAATCAACAAAACAGGGCTGAAGGGAGGCCACCTCAAGCATGTGCACATACATAAGAAAGTGCTTTCAGGACAGCATGATGGGGAAAGCTCTCCCTTCTCTTCTGGAGAATCAGCATGAGTGGGTGCCTCTCTGAAGAGCACTAATTCATTGCACTAATGCAAGCAGTATGGGCAACAAATAGGAGGACTTAGATGTCTGCATGCAGTTGCAGGGCTACCATGTCCTTGGGATCCCAGAGCCATGGTGGGATAGCTCCCACCACTGTTGCACTGCCATGGATGGGGGCAGGCTCTCTAGGAAGGATAGGCTGGGAGTGCAAGGAGAGGGGGTTTCCCTTTGTGTGAGAACAACAGGCTCACCTGCAGCTCTGCTGGGGCTGGACAATGAGTCAGCTGGGAGCTTGTGGGTCAGGATTACAAGGCAGACCAACACAGGTGACATCGTGGTCAGTATTTGCCACAGATTTCCTGATCAGGAAGAAATAGATAAAGCCTTCTTCAGGTAACTTGCATAAGCTTCACATTTGCATGTCTTAGTTCTCATGGGGGAATTTAACCACACCGATATCTGCTGCAGGGATATTATGTCAGGGCATGAGCAATCCAGGTTTTTGGATTACACCAATGAAAACTTCCACACATGGGTGAACAAGGAATCCATGAGAAAGGTGTTCTGCTGGATGTGATACTCACAAGCAAGGCAGAAGTGATGAGGGATGTGAAGGTCAGGCACAACCTTGGAGGTCCATGAAATGGTGGAGTTCAGGATCCCAAGAAGAGAGAGAAAGGAAAACAGAAGAATCAAATCCCTGGAGTTCAGAAGAGCAGACTTGGACTTTTCAGGGATCTGTTTGGAAGAATCCCAAGGAAGACAGTCTTGGAGAGAAGAGAGGAACAGGAGAGCTCGTTCATTTTCAAGGATCACCTCCTCTAAGATCCAGAATGGTCCATCCTGAAGCTCAGGAAATTAAGCAAAGGCAGCAGGAGGCCTTCATGGATGAGCAAGAAGGTCCTGACAAAACAGAAATATACAAGGGAAGCAAACATGGAAGCAAATACAAGTGACACAAAGGGAACATAGGCACACTGTTCATGTGTGCAGTGAAGGGGTTAGGAAAGCCCATCTAGTGAGGGATGTGAAATACAACAAGAAGGGCTTCTGCAGGTACATCAGCAGCAAAAGGAAGACTGGGGAAATGTGCCCCCAATTCTGAGTGTGTATTTCATGTGTTCTTTGCCTCAGTCTTTACTGGTAAGACTAGCCTTTGGGAAATCCGAGGCCCCTGAAACCCATGGGAAAGTCTGGAATAGAGAAGACTTACCCTTGGTAGAGAAGGATCTTGTTAGGGAACATTTAAACAATTTGGACACACACATGTTCATGGGACCTAGTGAGATGCATCTGTGGGTGTTGAAGGAGTTGGCTGGTGCTATGGCAAGGCCACTCTCAATTATCTCTGAAAGATCATGGGGATCAGGGGATGATCCTGAGGTCTAGAAAAGAGCAAAAGTCACTCCTTTCTTCAGGAGGGCATAATTTTCAACCTCACCTCATAACTACAGGTCAGTCAACCTCACTTCAGTCCTTAGGAGGTGATAGAGCCATTAGTCCTAGAAACCATTTCTAGACATATAAAAGACAAGAGGGTGCTTGAGAACCATCAACATGGATTTACAAAGAGGATATCATGCCTGACCAACCTGACAGCTCTTATGATGACATGACTCGCTCAGTGGATGTGAGAGCAATGGTTGTTTGTCTTAATTTCAGCAATGCTTTCAACACTGTCTCCCATAACATCCCTCACAGACAAATTGATCAAGTAGAAGCTAGATAAATGGCCAGTGAGGTGACTGAAACCTGGCTGAACTGCCACCCCAAAGGGTTGTGATCAGTGGCATGAAGTCCAGCTGGAGGCAAGTCACTAATGGTGTACCTCAGGGGTTGGTACTGGATCTAGGCCCATTTAACACCTTCATTAATGACCTGGGTGATGGGGCAGAGTAAACTCTCAGCAGGTTTGCAGAATATACAAAATTGTGAGGAGTGGCTGCTATACCAGATGGTTGGGTTGCTGTTCAAGTGGACCTTGAAAGTCAGAAGAAACGGGCCAACAGGCATCTCATCAAGTTCAAGAAAAGGAAGTGCAAAGTCCTGCACCTGCAGACAAATAGAGCCCATGCAGCAGTACGCACAGGGAGCTAATCCTCTGGAAAGCAACTTTGCAGAAAAGGCCTTTTGGGCTGCTGGTGGACAAGCCGAACACAGTCAATAATGTGCCCTTGTGACCAAGAAGGTCAACAGTCCAGTGGACTGCATTAGGAAGCACGCTGCCCACAGGTCAAGAATGTGATCACTCGTGAGACGTTTGGGTGCTGTGCCCAGGTATGGGCTCCCCAGTACGAGAGAGACACAGACATATGGGAGCAATTCAGCAAAGGGCCACAAAGATGATTGAGGGACTGGAGCATCTGACATACAAGGAGAGGCTGAGAGAGCTGGGATTGTTCAGTCTGGAGAAGAGAAGACACCGGGGGATCTTATCCTGATGGGCTACATAAACAAGATAGAATCAGACTTTTCTCAGTAGTTTCTACTGGCATGGCAAGAGACAACAGGCACAAAATGAAATACAGGACATTCTGTTTAAACTTAAGAAAAACTGCTTTACCATGAGCATAGTTGAATGCTGGCTCAGGTTTCCCAGGGAGTTCATGGTGTCTCTAGTCTTGGAGATATGCAAACCTGACTGGACACCACCCTGAGCAACCTGTTGCAGCTGACCCTGCTTGGAGCACAGGGTTGGACCAGAGGTTGGTGTCTGCTAGCCCCAGCTACTTCATCATGCTGTGATTTGTCATACAGCGAAACCAAGAAGGGTTAGGAAAACTTTGTTTCCTACACAGAGGAGTGCAGTCCAGGTTACAGCCTCATCTTTCAGGATCTTGCCCCTCATGGCTGAGACACCAGAAGAAGAGGGATTCAAGTACAGAGGAATCTTTCTGCTCCCTTCAGATTGCTTGTGGGCTTCGTGTCAGCACCACTGAGGGCTATGGTCGGATTTCATACTGAAGCCCACCGTTCGATTTACAATGGAGCAATGGCAGAAAGCAGGAAGGGGAGGCATTGCCAGAGGTTCAGTTTTTCTGTGAAATATGCCTACAAACCAGGGCTGAAAATCTGGGTAAGGTGGAGGCGGGGAGGAATCCACAGCTGGAAGGAGGAAGGGAGGAGACGATGAATTTTATTTTAAACATATGTACTAATCATGGCACAGAAGAGAAATAAGGGTGGGAAACTGCAGCTGGGAGGGGGAGGGCAGACAGAGGCGCTGATGATTATTGTAGATATATTTATTAAATCATTGCTCCAAGCAGGGAACCAGGGTGGGAATATGCAGCTGGAAGGTGGAGGGCAAGGGGGAAGCAGCAATTTCATATTCAATGTTTGCACTGAGCATGGCTCAGGATGGGGACCAGGGGTACAGCCTTGCAGCTGGAGGTGGGAGTGCCACAGGAGAACGCTGGTTCCTAGACCTGTCACGTTAAAATATTCACATCTTGCCTCCAAGAAACCCTGGTGCAAATGCTTTGCAAAGCTCATGGAACGGGAGAGCTTTTATTTTAAAGGAGTGAGAGAGAAAGCTTGTTCACCTGCTGGGTTTTTGTTAAGCTCTTGCAGCTCTATTACAAAATTACTCCATAAACTTTTACAGCTGGCCCCGTGCCAGCAAAATGTCATTATTAATACTGCTACGGAAAGTGCCAACAGAAGTGAAATACTCATAGGGAGACACTGCAAAAGACATACAAAACCCCAGACCTTTGGAGAATCAGAAGGGAAGGGGGAGGGGGGGGTGGTGGTGTGCGGAGAAAACTGCCATATGGACCCCGTATGAACTAACGGAGCTCATACCAGAACAGAGGTCAGTCATGAAGACCAGCCAGTGCCAGCAGGTTTCCAGCTTGGCAGATGTAAGTGCATGAGCTCTGGTCAACAGAAGTAGCATGGGGTTGTGTTTAAGGCAGGGAAAGTTATTATTGTGTGTTTTAGATGGTCTATGGTGATGAGAATGAAAATACAACAAGCAGGCTATGGAGAGGACACGATCCCATCTAGTGCTGAACACTTTCATCCTCCAAAGCCATCACTGGGTGCAGCAGGTATCTAGAAACTCGTGGGGTCTGACTCTCAGCTGTGTCATCTCCTCCTCCCTTGGATTTTGGACTTGTAAGGGCCAACACAAAGTAAGAAGCACTGCCATCATGTGTCACTTGGACATTGATTTTCTGTCTCAGAGAAGGCCACAAGCTGGAGATTTAGAAATGGATGAGGAGAAATAATTACCAAGTTTGGAATCATCTGACTTGAAGTTAGTCTGAGATGGAGCAGTTTATAGGTAATGGAAAAATCAGATCTATAAAAGCTTGTACATCCATTCAGGCTGCCAGTTAACCTGGTTTCAATTCGTCCCTGGATAATCTGAAGGAGGCTGAATGTCAGTCAAAAAGTCACATTAAAAGCATACTTTTTTAGATCTTTTTAGTACTGAAAATTTGTCATGTTCTCATCCTCAGGTTGTTGGGATATTCTCTGGCTTAACCACTTTCCTGAACAGGATTGCTTTATTGAATCAGGGCCACAGAAAACATCTGTCTCTGCAGCACAGGGGATGCTCTTCACAAAGCTCATCATCAGAAAGTCCTTCATGAATAAAGCATTAAAGCAATATTTTCTCAACTTTTTTTTAATTTATTAATTAGAGAAAAGACACCATGAATACATTAGGGCCTCTGTCATTATCTTGTAACTAATCATGATTGCTGGGGTTTGTGCCTTTTGGATGGCAAAACTGCTTAAAATAATAGAATTAGTCATTAGAAAAGAAAAAGTCATCTTGCCCTTTTCCTGCCAATGAAAGATTGTTTCCTGTACTTTCTAATGTCTCATCTAGATTAACTTTAAAAGTCTCAAAGATTCAGCAATTCTCTTTTTCCTGGGGAGAAAAATTCCAAAGAGCTCCAAGTTAGAAAATATTCCTGAAGCTTAGTTTTAATGTCCTCCTTCCTAGCTCTACTTATGTTTAGGCTTCTTCCTATACAGTGGCTTGATTCACTGCTCTTATGTCCTGATAACATATCAATTCACCCTTTTAAAAACTGAAACTAAGACTTATAAAAAAATTTAAAAATATGACTTTATGAACAACTGTGGTCTGCTGTTACTGGTGGTCTTTGGATGCTGATGCTAAGAACATCACAGCATTGGGTTCATTCTGGCTTACTCTTGTCTTTTTAACAATGATTACATTGAAATGAGTGCACTTATATGTAAAAAAAATCGGAATCTGGAAATTAACAAATTAATACACATCCTTTCCGTAGGAAAAAAAAAAGGCCATTATTCTAAATTTTAATAAATTTTCTTCATACATTCAGAAATTGCTTATGTAGTATTATGTTATGCTGTGTTATGTTATAGGATTTATTGGAATTTTATAACCTTTACCATTTGATTTTATAATAACAAAAAATTCTAAAAAAATACGAAGAACTCTTTTATCTGATTCCACCTGTGAAACCATTCTACAGCTAGGAAGAGTAAAGAAACCCTCAACTACTTGCCTCAGATTAAATAGTTACAACTGCATCATATACTCTCAGAAGAACTAGGTCTCTCATACTCATTTCCTGGATGAAGAACACAGCCGCGAGGCACAGGCAAATGGGCTGGATGTGGTCATGGTGTTGATGTATGGAGCCTCCCCCATTGTTTGGTAAATCCATGTCTGGAGGAGAGTGAACCATGCAGCCTGTGCCTTGACTCGACCCTGAACCCCCCAAAACTAACGAAAAAGTCTTCAGGGACCTCAGCAATGTAGCTGTCAAGTCTTCTAAATTTTACGTTTTCCTTGTACATCCAGATTCAGTTACATTACATTTTATTTGTCTGCATATTTAGGTGGAATTAAGATAAACCTGAGGACTGAATATGACTGAGAAAAGGACCTGATTCAGATGTCCTATGGAGTATCATAAAGCCCAAGCAACAAGACTGACTGATTCTGACATTTGACGCTTACCGTGGTGGGAGATCAGAATTCAAATTCCCATTGAGCTCGGTCAGTGGGTCTGACCTAACGCATGTGGTACCAGCCTGTTATTTCAAAGCTTTTGAGGGAAAATTTTGTTCAAACTGGAACTATACTAAAATTCAAAGTCTCAGTTTTCAGTGATGCAAGAATATAGCTAGCAATTCTTAATCTTATAGCTTTCCTAAAATCCTGTTTAAAAAAATGTGACCCACGGCATTAAACAATTTTTTGTGTAGGGTTTTTTTTTTTCTTTTGGAGGGTGAGCGAGGTTAGGTACATCAGAAAAAGCTTACTCTTACCTTGATAAGACAACAGACATGATACTTCTCCAATTTACACTGAATTTATAATGGTCTAAGAATAATGACATCAGTGAAAACTCTCTTGCTTTGCCAGGTGGAAGTAAAAAGAGAATCAGATAATTTTTTTTCTTTTTCAGCTTTTCTATCCAGCCAGCCAGGTGTGCTGGCCACATTATGTTACCATATGTCAGGACAAATGGTTTTTAAAACAGTTAATACTATACTTGGGAAAATTCCATGTAGTATATGCCATTTAATATATGCACATTTTATCCATACAATTATACAATTGGGTAAAATATACAAAATCAAGTTGTATTTAAGATGATTTTTGATTATAAGCCAATGCAAATATTATTCTCCTAAGATTCCAGGAAGAGATTAGGTGTAGAGCATTGACTGGTGCAGAGTCTGCCAATTGCTGACTAATTGTGTGCCCATCGTTATTGCATCCACATACACAATGTGGGTGAAAATTCAGAGAAGAAACACATTGCACAGCATATTTTGAATAGCAGTGGTCATTTTGAGGGAAATTATTATATATTTCTCCAGTGTTAACTTCAATCGGTTGTTTTAGGGTCCTCAGGGACTTGGAGCATCACAGCACTGAAAACAAAGTAGTGGACATGTGTCTGATACAAATGGCAAGGCAGAAACAAGTATATGTACACAGACCATACAACTTTTTCAAACTTCTTTCTCAACTAAGTACAAAATTAGGAGAAAACGACACTACACAACTCTTTATGCATCCTGTCTATCAGCAAATGTTTTATAAGACTGGACCCTGGGAATGTTGTACATTATCACTGGGGAAAATAATTAGAGCAACCACAATGTATATATAGACAGAGAGACATCTTGGAAAAACATTTCCTATAATTGCACTGTGACAAAATGTGCAGTTAAATATTATACACATGGTGAAAATTACGCCACAATTAATGGCATGCCTCTAACATAATTCATTCTTAATGTTTTTAGTAGTTTAGAAAAAGAGACCTATCAGTGAATGCTTCATGTTATAATATTGTTAGACAACAATTCGCAACAAATTTCATAAGGTAGGCAGTGCTGGTGCTGGCAAAAACTTCTGCCTACATTCAAGATGTTTATAGAGTGATGTTCAAGATGCCTCTCCCTGACCCCAGCTGAAGTTGCATGCTAAAACTGGGATCTTAAGATAACAGATTAAGAACGTTTTCCAATTTAATTGACCCATTGTGCTTAAAAGTGTGCCTGTATTTAAGGAAGTAGAGCTTGGTTTCCCCCCCTTGCTATATTTGGTATCCTGTTGCGTGAAAGCCGTGCCGTTGTGTGTCTCTTTAATCTTAACAAGTGGATTATTTTGATAGTAGTTTGTGCTTTCAGAGCTATCTCTACAAACAGGACATCTTCTATTACTAAATCCAAGAGAAGCTGTGTTATTTTTTGGTTCCTTTACATCTGGGAGACAGCCAGGGACAGTCAGATGCAGGCAGTTTTCACCTAAGCGAATGCTAAACCGGAGTCTCAACACTGAACCAATAGGTGCTTTTCAAAGGGACATATCCCTTGAACTTAAGTGAATATTAGTATATGAATATCCCAATAACTTATAATCTCCTCCACCACTTAAAGACCTACTGATATTCACAGCCATTAAATGCCTCTTCCATGTCCCGACCACACACAGCAAGGCTAATTACTCTCGGGGAACTTAAATTCCCACTTCAATTTCAACAGGACTGCACTTAATTTCTGTTCAAATCTCTTATACAGCAACAGTGTTTGCCGCGGAGGATATCAGAACACGGGGCTCTCAGGAACTTTCTGGGCCATTAAGTCAATTCCCCTGTTACTGCAAGCAAACACATTGTATAATTTCTTTCATACACTCTTCAAGCTCCGACATAAAAGCTGTTGGGTTTTGGCCTCTGTTACTCAACTGGAGAATATTCCAAAACTCGCTTGCTCTAATAATGAGGGGCTGCCTTCTAATTTCCAGCTTAAACTTGTTTCTTCTCAGTTTACAACCACTGTACATGTGAAAATATTTTAATTTAGCTTAAATTACTCTTTTCTCCCTGCTGCTTTCCCCTGTGTGGGTCCCCCCCATCTCCATTTTACCAGACCGAGCAAGACAAGCTCTTCCATCATACTTTTACGAGTACAAAGATAATTCTTTTGAACCTGCTGGGGTCCTTGCCTGCATCTGCTAGGCTTTCACATGGCTTTTCTTGAGCCAGTGGTTGAGAAGAGGTCTAGCCAGAGCCCTGCATGGTGAGGTTAGTATTTTTTGTCCCCACTGGCAATAATTTCACTGACCAGTTCTGGGACTGCATTTGTCTTTTCATGGTTACATCACATTGGTGGCTGTCCGTCAATCTTTGGCCAACAAGTAGAAGAAGCTGTTTCTCAAGTGTTTAAGGAATGGATGACCTCTGAGCTTCTAGTAGAATTTTTTATTAATTTAATTATTATACTTTATCCCAGTCTTATATGGGATTTTAGACTCTGCTCTCTCCGAAAGATATATATTGGCAATGCCTCCAAACCCTGCATATCAGTCAGTGCATTTTGTCAGGTCCCTATTCATATTTGTGTCATCACTGAGAAGGTATTAAAGAAAATCAGTGTTGGTAATCAGTTTGGTTTGAACCCTTCCCTTTCCACAAACCCTGCTGCTGTCCACCTTCATGTGTCCTGTTACCTACTTTACAATTCCTTTCTTGATTTGTCTCGTTATGACAAGTAAGTGTTGGCCATTTGTTTCCAGACCATATTTTCCTAAATTCTTGATAGATTATATTTTCCATGTTATTTTTGTCCAGGAAATCATCAACTAAATAGAAATAACAGTTAGGTATGACCTATGTTTGCTAAACTATTATTTGTATTTTACTGTTTTTAATTTATCTCCTAGTACTCCAGCAGGATATCTTTCGAAGCCTGCTGCTGTAGGGCCTTGCATACAGTTTAGACCAGGTTTATATGTCCATCAATACCTTTTCCTACGCTTAAATATAGACATTTTCCCTGCTGGTCTCCTGGCCCACAGTGCCAGTGCTAGCTCCACCCAAATGTGTTATGAAGCTTGCAGTTCTCAACAGCACATCTTTCAGTCTCTTGGGATGGAGGCAGGCAACATGTCCCACTCTACATGAACTTTCAAGTTGAAATTTGCAATTGGATGCTGCATTCCCACTGATCCCTTCCCATTTGTTCTCATGACCAATACTGACATCCTTGCTTAACACTGGGACAAAGGATTTATCACACTTTGTTTCCACGTTGCCAATACCTTTAATCTCTATCCAATTCTCTATGCACAGAAGTCCTACTTCTCTTTACCTGCAGTGGACAAACTCTGTGATTTCTTTTAATATTCCTTGCTAGACCAAACTCAGTCTGACATCAATCAGTTCTCACTTTATTCCCACTCTTTTTGACATTTACATCAAGGATTTCCTTGCAGAGCAGTCATTTTTGCAGCTCCTGTAGGCTCCCTACTTATTCCTAGTGTTCTTCCCAAGGCAGTAATTCCTCCTGCCAGGTCTGAAACACGTCTCTCCATAGTTTACCCCATTGCTTGTGGTACTTTGATATATGCCTCAGCATCTTTGACCTGAAGCAATTCCAAACCTTCTCCACTTTGAAGACCCTGAGCAACTCAGGCCCAGCTGTCTTTCCTAACCAGTCCTCTCAATTTATCAAAGTTTGCTCCACTGAAATCCGAAGGCTCAATTAGAGAACTATTTTTTGTTTATCCTTCCATTTAAACTGGGTCAGCTCAAGACCACTCATGTTAAACAACTGCCAAGTCCCATCCAGAAAGTGACAGAACTTTATTAGTGGATGAAGTGATTGCCGCATGCAGTATATAGAGCCAAATCCTGACACCTTTCCTCTGTCCTCTTTATTCTGGCATAGGTTTGCTGAAATCAATTGCAGTTTTGTTTATATAAGAATTAAAGGATTGGGCCTACAGTTTGTAGTTCTCTTTGAAATCCCTTAATATGAAAGGTGCTACACAAATACATTATTATTTTACTTGCTTTTTATAAAGCACAAAATATTATTGGCCATAGAAAGTTTATGGAAACTTGATGCAATTGCAGTTGGCATTGACCTTTTCCCCAGCATAGGAGTCCCTAGGATAACACAGATGTCATGTGCAATGAAATTAATGTTGTGGGCACAGCTGTTTAGTAAAATCAAGTAAGATAAAAAGAAACAATTACCTAATTTGATATGGGATCTTTTAAATTTTTTTCTTTATCTTGTGCTACAGTTTGCAGCTTATTGACTCATACAGTGCCAGATAGATTTTTTTTCCCTCCTGTAAAACCAGTTTTCACTTACATATGCTGCTGGGAAGCATTATTCGAAATGATGAAGTGTAGGAAGTAGAGCCGACAAGAACATTTTACATAGCTAGCATGTACACCCTGACTTCTCTTCTGCAATTTACTTATGGACTTAACTTGATTGTTCTCAGGCTAATATGCACAATTTGGAAAATTGAAATAGCCTTCTATAATGTTCAAACACAATCCCATAAACTGAATCGGTTGTTAAAGTTAGCTTTACCTCAAGAACTCACAATGAGGTATCTATTACCAGGAGCTCTAAGCAAATGTTCTTTTAATTAGCTACATTTATCTTTAATCCCTGTTTTGACAGAAACTCTAACATAAACATACATTACAAATACAGAAAATCCAGCTCAAAGTATGGTTAATTTTTATGCTTGACAGAGCCATTTGGAAAAAATAACTGTGACCTTTTCGGAGTCTGGAAAAAAAAAATCTTAATGTGATGTCATTATAACACAGTTTCAGAAACCAAGAAGAAACAGTGGCATCTGTAGCAAAAGTACAATAACAATTCTTAAACTATTCCTTAAAAGTGGCAATAAAACCCTAAAAAGACCTTCGGGCCTTATGCTGAGGCAGCTGAAAAATCATGTTAAATAATTTCTGTAAGGACAACAGTAATTACAAACCTGGTTGAAGTTTACCTACGTTTCATTCCTAGAGTGCCTGAAATGAGGACTGTGAAACCAGATGGTTACAGAGCACACGCGATGGATATATTCCATCAAGCATGTCCATTGCCATGGAAACAACAGGAATAACATTATCTTTAGTGTCTATTTCTTCACAAAACTGTTCATTTAAGTGTTCCTGCCAATCTAAGCAAAATCCATGCGAATACTTAAGTATCAGCTCAAAAAACCAGGTCTGCTTCTCCCTGCCCTGCAGTAAGTGTGCTGGATTGTAGTTGAGCATTGCAGGAATGATAGCAGCATGTGTCCTCTCCTCAGTCCATGCTGTATTCAGCTGTTTCTCTCCAGCCTTTCTTTGTTCACTTTTTTCTTTTCTCCCTCTATTTTTTTTTTTTTTTAGGCAATTTGATTTGAGTTACAACTTTGGGCTATCGTATTAAGACAATCCAATTGTTATTTGAATGAAAAAACAAACCAGGCAATAAAAAAATTCTTCCTTTCCCACTTTCTATGTCAATATAAGGAACCAGAGGCAAAACAGAAGAGAGAGTTTGAAAAAGACATGAGACAATACAGATGTGTTTTACAGGAAGTCATAACCCTGCAAGTAAGCATGCGGATTAGAAAACAGTAAACCTGAAGTGGAATGAGGGAATGTATACATATAGAGATGATAGACAGCATTGACACCACACCAACCTGAGGTGCTCCATCTGCATCCTCTCTGCTATGGATATTTCATTTTCAAGAGGAGAAAAGTTCCTCCTCCCTCCTAGCCTTTCCCCCTCGTCCCATTCTATAAAAATAAGTAGGAAACAGTGCTATATGTAACAAGCCATACCCAGTCCTCCAACAGTCACGAAATTGGTTTGCACTCATCCCAGAAATGTATGGGACACATCAGTGATCTGAAATGACATCACGAATGCAGTAACTGCAGAAGGTAGCGGTAGTTCAATAGAATCTCCGATATTTGATCTGCTCGTTCAAATCTGTCCAAGGGTAGGATTCCTGAGACAAAGGCTCAGCTTGCCCCTAGCAAAGTACATGGCAAAAATCCTATTGGTACCACTGGGGAGTGATTCATATCATTCCCTCTCTCACACAAAATACACATAGCAGGTCCATGGCACGTATAGGCAGGTTAAAGCGTTTCAGCCACAAGATTGTCTCACCATGTGTTCCCACAGCCAAGAAGCTCAATGATGTGTTATGCCACACAGTCACTAGATCAAGAGTCCTGGCCAAAACTTGTGAAAACATTCCTGGAACCATGTGAATCTGATCTGTGTCTTTGTTCCATGCAATATGTACATCTATGAAAAAAATGCTTCTAACAAAAAATTGAGGATTTGAAGATGTCACACCAAGTAAGTCTGGCTGCTTAAGAATTTCACACCTCAGGAAGCCAGTGTGGAATGTGAATCTCGGTTCCCTGGCTTGTGGAGGGAACACGAGGGAGGGCTGCAATGCAGAGACCCATACCAACACGAGCTGGTGTAGAACAGCCAGGGCTGTGCGCGTTACATCTTGGATTGACATGAGAACATGCCCGAATCACTTGTGCCTCATTGGTATCAGCACATCACACACCTTACACAGGCAGTAGTTGGGGCTGCTCTCTCAAGTTCATCTGCTCAGACAGGGACTCCAAGCCTGTGACAGGGGCACAGTAGTCACAGACGGCTGAAATTTCTGCTGAGCTGCAGATATTCTCAACTGAGGGATATCACGTTACTTTGGCGCTTTCCATTTTCATGTTCAAAGCTCTGCATACCTGTGCCCTGACCCCTACTTAGGTCCAGTGTCTTATCATATTCCCTCTCCATCCTCCGCTGAAGGCAGTGTTTTTAAACTAACTCTCTCACAGTCTGGACTTCACGGAGAGCATTTGATTGTTACGGGTCAATATTTGGGCGCCCTGGTCTTACAAAGAAGATTTTTTTCCTGGTATGAAGGTTGCCTGGTGTTATTAAAACACAACGCAGCATATTGTGCAAAATGCAGTGTGTTGTTCCTGTCCTTCTTGCACAAATTAAAATACAGCACATTTTCCCAGGCATGGTATGGTGATGAACCACGCCAGAGCTGACCAGAGACTCCTACAATGCACACCTTTGTTTTGCTGCTCCAAAAGAAGTTGTCAGGATGCCCATTTGTCCCAGCATTTGCAACTGGCACAGAGGACAACAAAACCTATGCATTTTTGTTTCCAAGACAGGATCTTCTTAGTTTTCCCTTCATTCCTCCTCACCCATAAAAGGCGAAGACACGTGTCATGGGTTTCTGCATTGCAAAGGGTGCATCCCCCTCAAGTAACCCTACAAAGAGTACCATCTCCCCTCTGTATAACTGTCTGTAGGGGACATGCTCACAGCCCCTCATTTCGCTTTAAAAAAAAGTACCCGTGAGCGTCTCCCTGCTTCTGTCGCATTACTTGTATTTCTGTGTTGCTGAATAAGCAGGGTTGTTCACCTGCTGCCTCATATGTAAAAATTGTCTTCATATGCCTGGGTGAGAGAGGCTCCAGAACAACTTTTAATATTGCACATACACTCCCTCAATGCCTGGCTTTGTTTTCTGAAACATCTGCAACCTGGGGCCCGATCGCCCGATACAGGACAGGAACAACTGCTGCTGCAGTCAAACCCAGTTCGGTCATTGCCTGACTTTACCTTCCACATCTCTGGCTTGTTTTTCCTCTGACACAAATTCGCTGGTCAGTTGGTGTTCTCCTTCCTCAGCTGCCTCTGGGGTCACCCCAAGCCTTGCAGAGGTGCAGAGCCATTTCAGGCGAGGGGTACGTCCACATCACATACGGTTCTTTACCTCTTCCCCTCTTCGTCTCCCCAGAAAGCAGAAACCTGGTGAATTTGCTTTGCAAAGTGCTTATGCAGTTTTTAATTTAGCATTTGCTGTGCTTTCTGCTCTTATTAGAAAAATAGTTCAAAGAAACCAGGCTTTCCTTGGACCAGGAAGTCATGCTGCAAACGACTAGGGAAAATTTTTGTCCCAATAAATATGTCCTGCAGCTATTAAGGGGAAGTGAATAGACCAGACAGAAAAGGACTGGAAACAACAGAGCAGAGCAGCTGCATGCATTGCATTAAAACATGTTTATCATCTGGCCAACTTGGAGTTGTATTTTACACTGCAAATTTATTATATTTTGCCTTAATAAACGTGAATTCTCACATTCTTCCAAAGTTATAAGTAAGTCCAGATATGCTTCCCACACATTTCTTCATGATCTCAAGTTGTGTTTTTTAACATACTACATCAATGAATAATTTCAAAATATATGAACAAATTAGGCTTTGTCAGGTGCATTTATTATATCAGATTCCCTTTGCTAAGACAACATGTATAGACCTCTAAACATGAAAATAAATTTAATTCTCACTGGAGAATATTGAATGCCACAAAACATGACCACAAATGAATGGAAGATAGATGTAGAAAGACATGCTATTACAGAATTAGAGAAAAAATATCTAAAAATAGTATATTTAAAATATACTGACACGTACACAGTGAACAGAAAACACTGACATTTCCCACTGCCTTTGGGAGATGCCCTGTACTATTACAGGTGAGACCTTTCCTCTCCCAGGCAGCAATCTCTCACGCTACAGAATAGGAATAGACAGAAGACATCCCTCCTCCCCATCCATCCCCCAGTTTCAGAGGCTTTTGAGTGCATGCCAACGTTTGCGTACCAAAGGGCTTCATATTGTCATGTATCCATCTGTAGGATGCTCATACAAACCTTGTAGATCAGCAGCTATGTATGTGGGTTGTGTGCCTGTATGGGAAAGAGGAGGGTGATCTTGCCCCCATGCTTTGTCTGACCCAAAACCGCTCTACCCCCAGTCAGGCTGATCCTGCTCCCTTTCGAGAGAGGGAGCATGCCAGTGTGACCCCAGCACCTCTGTAACATGTCTTGGCAGGGAGGGAGACAAGGTACCCCTTTCCCCAGCAACTACTGCAAAACTGTGCTGAAACCCTGCCATCTTTATCCATAGCATCCACTTGGATTAGAAGTATTTAGAGGAGGCTAGGCTGTGAGTAGTGAGACTGAGCACACCAGGTCTCAGCCTCTCCTGGTTCTTTTTTTGTTCCTATGATAAAACCAGTTAATGATAATATTATTTTTCTAAAGGCAAAATCCTGCTCAGCAGAACAGAAATATTTATGACATTCCTTGTATAATTGTTACCAGAAATTATTTTTAATGTTAGACATAAATTTTTCTACAAGACAAAGTATGTTTGAAATTACCTTGAAGTTGTTCAATGTAATTAGCTTTCAGACATTATTTCTATGTTAATGTTAAAAATGTACTATGAAGAGGTAGAAACCTGAGAACACGCTGAAGTGCAGAGTGGGCTTCAAGAATTAAATGAATGTAGTCAGAGAGGATTATGTATTACCAAAAAGAAAGGTTCCCAGATCTGGGAACCAATTTACTGATTCTTGTCAACTGAAATGAGATCTATTTTCTTTTTTTTTGTTGTTGTTTTTCTTCTTTTTTTTTGTTTAATCTCCCTAGGAAAGGAATTCTGATTCTGAACTATTTGTAGAGGAAACTAATTCAGTGAAAGAAGATTAAGTGAGTGTCTCAAAATCTCGGCTATTTTGTAAATAAAACAAGTAGAATTCTCCAAAGAGAAAAAAAAAAAAATAGAACCACTAAAATGCAGAATCACACGTGTTAAGAAATAAGAAAGCCCTTTCCAAAACCTGATCTGACCAGCCTGGCTGTTTGCCAAGGGTCAACTTACAATTGCCACAAGGATCATTTCATTTACATTGTCCAGACCAGCCTCAAAAGTCCAACTTTCCCATGTGTTTATCTGAGAGAGTGTCACATAAGTTGGCTGATCACTGTTGTCAGCCATTTTCAATGAACCCATGGAGAAGAAAGGGGAAAACTGTTCTTCCTGAAAAGAAAAAAAAGACAGACATGAAGGCACGAAGTTAGCTGGATGTCCCTTGAAGAGGAGATGACAGAAAAGGGGAGAAGTGCAGTTGGGATGGGTGTGCAGTTCCAAGGTGGCAGAAGGAGAATGGGGAGGAGGATGGGCACCTCCGTCTTGCTCCAGCTGTTCTTTGGCTTCCTCCTCCAGCTACAGGAGGGACCAAGGGCTGGGGCAGGGCTCTGAGGGAGCCAGGCTTGAGGGAAGCTCTCAGGACTGATTGTGTTAGAATGAGTACTGCACTGTTCCTTCATTCCCTTGCTACTCCAAACTCTACGCAGAGATGATTTTTCCCAGATTTTGTGCCTTGTGTTTTGAATTCAGGAGAACAACTCAGATATCTGGTATGCAGTACATTTCTGTTACCCGTTGAAGGATGGACCTTTGGTGAGGGCTGGAGGGTTTGCATGGGGCCATGTGGTGTTGGCCCTTCCCGGCTCTGGCTATGTTCGTGCCCAGCCTTTAGACCTTGGAGCCCTGTGACTCTACTCTACAGACCACAATCCTGTGTGGAAGAGAGACAAATGTTAACACTGATTTCTTTTTGCAGTGGTAGTTGCACATGATTGGCAACTGCAGGAGAACAAGAGGAGCTTTCTGGAGTGACTCAAGTCTCCCAACCTAACAGTTTCAGTTTCTTTAAGCCTATCTGCTTAAAGTGATGACTGCAACAGGGGAAGGTCCAGCTGCCCAGGCCAAGAAATTTAGGGGGTTTTCTCCATATTTATAGTTGGAATGTCAAGCCAGACCTCAAGCAAGGTCTCATAAATGCCCAGATGAGGTGATCATGCTCCTCTTTGCTCACCCTTGGGAGTCCAGCCAAGCAGCATCTCTCTTCCCGGGCCCAAAGCACCAGTGTTTAGAGGTTACGCAGCCCATGGGAGCCTGCATCATCCACAGCTTGATAAGTGCCTGCTGTCCCCTCCTTGGACAGATTCACCAAGCAGCTCTCTCGCTGCCCAGGCAGCACACTCAGCAAAAGAAACCCTTCTCTTCAAGCCTGTGTCTGCTCCACAGCACCAGCTCACAGCCCCGTGTCACGCATAGGGTGGGAAGCAGCTGGGGTTGCATGCGGGCAGTGCACAGGGTGGGCAAGGAGAGGGCTGGGGGCACAGTGGACTCCTGCCCTGGCCCTAACCAGGACCCCGGCAACTTCCACCTGCCCGCAGGCCGGGGCTGATGTGCTGCACAGTTCCGTGTGGCGGCCGCTCAGCTCTGCTCAGGCAAATGAGAGGAAGCAGGTTTTCCAGCAGGGTGATCTAATTTACGTGCAGCTTATGCTGCATTATACAGGAATATGTTTGAGACTTTGATTTCCTGATAGTAAATTTTACTCCCGCTGACAGAAAGAGTAATTGCTGTGACCAGGATCAAACTGATTGCCTAAAACGTTGAAAGTGACTTTTTTGTTCCACTTATACAATATATACATTCCTGAAGACTGAGGTTTAGAAGGATAGACATGGTATTAGTTTTTACCAGAATTATCTTTGAAATGCTTTGTAGTGCCAAAATATATAGAAGGCTCATTTACTGTCTTGGAAGAGTAAATGCAACACGGGTGTTTCTGCAGAAATAAAATATATGTATGTTTTTATTTCCTATTCTCTTACATAATCTTGTTATTAGTTTGAAAGTCTCCAGGCATTCTGTAGGTGATAAAGAGAGAAAAAAAGTTATTTCTAGAAAGCTGAGCAGTTCTAATTTCTTCTGGTTTCAAACTAAACATGCCAGCTTAAGCAGAAAGGTGTAACCACACTCCACTTCGGGGACAGGATAGCAGTCGGGCCAGAAAATGAAAATAAAGGTCAAAGCAATTTCCATAAGGAGATGCAACCAAAGGCCACCAGTCCATTCACAGACACACCTGCTGCACACCATCAGAAGGGATAGCAAGGCGGTCTGATGTTGTGAAGGGAAAAGCAGCCCCGAGAAGATATCAGACGAGGGGCTGGTCCTCAGCTTGCACTGTGCCTTGCACGCCTCCGCTGTGAGTTTAATCACACCCTTCCAAGTCACATGGGAGTGGGAAGGCTGTCCCATGCTTTCAGCCGTTCCTGTCGGTCTGGTGATGGACTCGGGGCAGCCACCCGCATGGTTTGCTCTCAGCCCTTCCCCGTGTCTCCATCCAGTGACACTGCCATTAATATACACTCCAGTGTAAATCAGCACCACATACTCCACACGTATTATTTGAGTTTGCTTAAATGCACTGAAAGATGGAGCCTTTGGGGGCTAATCAATCACTCAAGTGAAAAAGGTTATTTTGATTAAAGTTTGGTAGGCTGAGATGAATATTGCTGTAGATACAGAGAAATTGGGTAATAATCCCATGTGCATTCAAGTACTTTGTTTTCCTAGGTCCGGCCCTTGTTGAGCTGGCCATCCTTCCCCATCCCTTCCCACACTGCACATGTTGCACGGATACATAACCACTATAGAAGATAAGGAGGAAGACACTCACACAGCGGTTTCTCCTTCTAACCTCTTTCCCAGTAACAGTGTCAGCTGAATAAACATTCCTCTCTGCTCAAGAAATGAGGAATGAGCTCACGACAGGGTTGATAAGGGTGGAATCCTCCTCCCCGACCCAAACGCACCCTCAGGCAGGGGCACACCCATGCCCCTGCAGCCCTGCAGCCTTCTTCTATCCCTCCCCATGCTCATTTATAGTCATACAGCAGGAAGAGCCACTGACAAGCTAATTTCATACCCTCAGCCTTGTATCACCTGGTCCTGGCACCATTTAAAGTGCCTGAAGAGCTTTCTGATGTATAATAGTAACTTAACCTTACTCAAGCACTTACGTTACTCAACTCACCTTACTCAAGCACTGTTACCCCATAGTTATTCTATATGATATAATTAAATCATTGTAATTTTTACAGTGCATAATTTTTACATTTGTGTCTTTAAGAACATTAGGAAGGAGTAAGAAGAAATTTAGGCCAGTACTGAGGACTTTTGAAAATGTCCCTACTCTATTTTTCAAAGCAACCCCTCAAAAACAGCCAGGTCTAATAATATTTGGGGAGTTTCTTGGGGGGGGGGGGGGGAAGAAAAAAAAAGGAAGTTTCTGAATAATTTGATATTTAAAAGGATCCTCTGAAAATCTTCAATAGCTCATTCTGTGGACTAAATCTAAATGGCATAACACAGCCTTGTAAAAACAGATAGAGCATCACTTCACGGGAATGTATAAACAGAAAACTAAATTCTCCCTTTCTGTAGGGAAAACTGGCAAAAGGGAAAGCTGTTGTAAAACATCTGCTTGGCTGAAGAAACTGTGGTGTTACCACACGGACTGAGATTGATGGGCATGGGCAAAGGGACAGCAGTGAGCTGCAGAGATAGGAGATCTCTGCACAGCCACAGCTGCTCCGGACTGGGCAGTCCAGGGGGACAGAGGCTGCAGAGAGCTTGGGTCTTGCTTAGAAAATATCCTCTGCACCATCCCCTGTATGAGACTAAGCACCAGCCTTTATGTATGTACCGTAGGCACGCAGGTCTTGATGCCATTCCTTCCTGCCTGTTTTCCAGCTTCTTGGAGACGCCATCCATGATGACTGCTTGTTGAGCTGCAAATCTTACATTCATAAATGCCATACCCTTCATACAACAGATATTATATTCATAAAATTAATGTTCATAGGGTTAATATTCCGCTGCATCACTCTGTATGGCTCATGCTGTGAAAGTCTGTGAGAGGAGAAGTGTGCAGGGCTGCTCCACCTGCAGAGGTGGGAAGTTCTGGGGCCAAACACAGCTACCTTTATTCTGAAATGGGCATCTATCGTGCTGTTAAGCCACCCCCATCCTGTTCTCCATGTGGTTTCACAAGTACACACTAAAGTCTAGTTCAATCAAAGTGCTAGGCAGAACTGTTTTCACAGCCTTTAACTCTGAAGTCCCCAGGCCTAGTTTATTAATTCTCCAGAGACTTGTATTGGTGCCACTCAAGGGAACCTAGCCCGTAAGAGAAAGGTATGTTAATCTTTTTATTGTTATATAGAGAAATTAAAATACATGGATTATTACGCTTGCCTCATAACTGTGCATGGCTACATGCAAAAAAATGACAATAAAAATGAAGTCATGCTTTTTATAATGTGACTACTAGAATGATTTTATGTGAGTAACTACTATTTGGGATATATTTAAAATACTAAGAAATTCTGAAAAGGCTGTTTCAGCATACTGTATTAATCAACTCAGGCATAATTGTATGATGGCCCAAAAGTCAAACTTTTCCTTAAGTTTCCTGACCTTGACCTGAAGAAAATGTTATAACAAAATTTCAGATTGGGTTTCTTCAAGGCAACAGTTCCTCTTACCTAAACATACCTTTGAAATGGAGAGAAAGAGCTTGCTGATAAATGTTTCAACACCATACTTTATTAAAACAAGTTATTTCTGTTGTTTACTGTGTGGTTAGGCCATGATGAAAAGCAGATCTTCACCAATACATTTTTGTGCAAATTCCTTACCTTTCTGTTTACAAAAGAAAGTGAAGTACCTTTCAGTGGTATTTGTCACAGAGCACTAGCAGCCAACAATGCACACTGTCAACTGCTTAAGGTTTCACTTCCTAATTAACTTTCCTAGAAGCAAAAGAACTGTCTAAAAACACAAAGCTCTCACATTTACCCTCCTGCCACTCCATCCTATTCATCCGCGGCCCCACGGCTGTGGCCACCGAGAGCAACAAAGTCCTGAAGGAGGGTCCCCACAAGCCCCGCATCAAGGGGGTAACCTGAGCAGCCCGACTACATAGCAAATTAGTTATCTGCTTTAGCGGGGGCTTTTTAAAAAGATAACGACCCAAATGCAATTCCACCACAAACGCCTCAGTGCTCATGCTTTTCTAAAACAACACATTTGTATCTTTTTTTTTTTTTTTTAATTTTGCCTTATGTAGTTAACTTCCCATGGGTTTTTTCCCCATTTAATTCCCATGGTTTCTCTCTAGGCTTGTTGAGTAAATGCACTCGTCTCAGGTACAAACCATCTTTTGTTCTACCATTTAGCGAAACCACTAAACACAGCTGAAATTATTATGGAGGGCGTTAAGGACTGCTTGAATGTGATCAACAGAAAAAAGCATGTTCCATGGACCAGCTCACAAGTATTGTTATGCTTTTCCATTAAAAAAGAGATTTGATTTGAATAGTTCAAAATACAGATCAGTACAAAATTAGGCACGAATCCCGCCTATTTCAAACATACTCCCCTATTTCTTCTCATCATTAATCTTGGATCCACGTGTGAGTATCGGGTATGTCTTTTAGAGCACGATTAGTTTACCTGAATAAAACTCCTGCAATAATTATCAAAGCATGAACCAGCTGAAAAGTGCTGAACACGGATGTTGAACACAAGTGTGATTTCAACACGTTTCTACAAACAAGAATTGGCTAAATCTCCTCTGAATAATATTCCCCATCTTCTGCTGTTTGCTGACCCTTGGGCTGGACTGGGCTTTTATTACCCTTACCATGCTTTAAAAACAACATTAATATGAGTCTCGAAGGTACAGAAAACTGACCTGTTTTGATTTTTCTACTAAAAGTTTCTTTCTTGCCAGGATGATTGTAAAATTTTAATTGCATTATACCTTGAATGTCCTCAGATGATTGGAGACTGTAAAGCTCTTCTAACACAGGCATGCAAGCTGATCGGCCCAGCACACATTCTGGTAGCTAAATTGCAAAATGACAGATTCATCAACTGAATGAGCTGCTATCAGATAATATTAGCTGGCAGACGTCTCAAAAGAAATAGTCGACATCTACAGAGCTCTGGCAATTAACTGTTTACAGGTCCAACACCTGCCCTACTCATAGTATTTATTTCACAAATCATTTTAATGGCCATTTTCTCCAGCGCACAAAATACTTAGCCTCGAAGGTAAAAAGTTCAGCGCCAGCCACCTCTCCGCTGCAGCGGACAAAGCAGACTGAGAAGGAAGGGAGACAAAGCGCTACAGAGCTGGGTGTTGAGTGATTTCCCTGCCTCCCACTGCCACCCAGGTGAGTAGAGACACGCAGAGAGGGACGGCAGCCGGGCCGACGGCCGCTCACCCAGCCCCAACGCCGGCGGCCAGGACCAGCCGGGGAGCCCCGCGCCTGCAAAGGGGCTCCTGGGTGTTTACTAACCAACTCTTTGGCACCGAGGGGAGCAGGAGGCCTGCCGATGGCAGGTCTCAGCCTCCATCTCCCCAGTGTGCTCCCAGGGGCGAGCTGTGCTGGGACGATGCCTGCTCGGCCGCTCATAACACAGCCACCGCTTTTACAGTAGAAGAGGCAATGACACTAATAACCACTAATCCTCCCAAAGGCTTTCTGGTCCCTTGCCAGGTCAGCTTTAATCGGCTGTGACTGTAAAAAAGTAAAACTTTTGAGGACTGGATTATATTACACGGCAAACCTTACCAATGCATCAAATCCAGTCCCCTAAAACCAGGCAGGATAGCTGCTGAAATAGCCATCTGCTAAAGCACTGACGATCTGCTTAGGAAAACATGACTAGCAAGTTAACGTGCAAGTAACAATATGATTTCCAATATGTTTGTTTCACTAAATAGCCGTGTTTCAAGTCAGCAACCCCAGAGGTACCATATTTCCACCGTAACACGGAGAGACTTAGATTCCCAGTGATGTCAAAGAGCAGGTTGAGATATTGTGCTCAAAGTTCCATTTCTCCAGCAGACTCATGAACATATAAATGGCTGTAAGCCTCACAAAGCCAATGCATTGATGCCACTTAACTGCAACTTCTGGACTTAGGTACCTCAAGTGTTTGGAAATGACCTTGTTTTCCATGTCTGAATCAACAGTCCAGACACGCAGTGAAGATTAATAACATGATTTCCTTCTATAATAAAATAATATTTATATAAGGAAATACAATAAAGGTATTAACAGCGGGAAATCCCATTTTCACTGGGACAAGTCCAGATGTTGCTTCCTAACTGCAAACTATAAAATGCAAAGTGCAATGGGTACCGCTGAAATTGAACTATCTAAATTAAGTTAATGGAGGCATTTCCTATTCTGAGATTTCAGAAAAAAACAAGACATCTGTTAGGATAAACAGGAAAAAGTACAGAAGTAAAAAGCTTACTGGGTAATCTACTGAACAAATATTTTACACTTTCTGTTCAGGATCTTCCTTCAGAACATTTTTATACAAGTCACTTAAAAATTTCCGTACCTACAGGGCCGTATTTTTGAAATCACGTGAGTTATCTGAGAACACGAGAAGTAAGATATGCCTCCTGTCATGGTAAATAAACTGATAAATACCCAGGAGGCCAGCCTCAGCCGTTGTGCTTCATCTTCTTGGGAAATTGGTGGGGTTTTTTCCCTTTTTTACCAGACCGATTCTCATGGGTATACTGCTTACATTCGCTCACACAGCAGTTGTGTGCAGATAATGTCCATGCCACGCAACCCCTCTCCCTCATGGGCAGCAGGTAACACTTCACTGAAACTCTAGGATAGAGACACGTAACACCATGCTATGATTTCACAAGGAAAAATTTGGTGTAAAATAGCGATGCCTGGCAAGCCAGCATACACAGATTATTACTGATTTGCAACAGCTTGCCGGACACCACACTACAGACAGAAAAAGATTATCTTTGCTCATACGTGCCTATACTTTAAACAGGCATCCTGGCAGAGGAGGGCTGCTTCGTGTCCTAAAACACCTTGCTTTCCCTCCCTTGCCCCTGCCTGCCACGCGTGTTTTGCAGACCTGTAACTAAACTTGGTTGGTATAGATATCCCTTTGAAAAATTCCAGGTGTTCAGCAAAAAGATGCAAAGAGACTATTTCTATTGGTTAAAACACAAAATGTTCAGATCAGGAAATGTACCTCCATTTGCACAGAAGAGCTGCAGCCCCGGAGCTTCAAACCTCTTTTCTCCTCTGAGGATGAGGCTGCAACTCTCTAGTGCATCTCCTCAAAGGCCCCTTCTTCCAGCTAGACAGAGAAAGGGAATTTCCATTTTGTGGGACATCATTGAGTTCCAGCTGAAATATGAAATGCACATTTGGAATTTCCAACATTTTTTGCAGCGAGGGAAAAATCAAAACATTTCCATCTGAAATGAAACAGAACAGCTGACTGCACCAGTCCTGGACTATCCGAGGAGTCCCACAGCCTCGGCACGCCTCGGGATCAGGGTCAAACCGGGAACCCAAGTAGGTCCCAGGTTACTGACAGGCAGGCACCCTTGGCAAGGGGCTCAGCAATTCCTGGCACTGCTACTCCATCCTGCCAAAAGCGGATGGGCAGGAGCATCCCAGTGCTCTCACCAGCTGCATCCCCGCTGCTGCCGGGTATTAGTGCTCTCTTGCATTCTTCCCGTTACGTACCGTGGCTTTTGAGCTACTTTAGGTTTTTGGACTCACATTCCTGTATTTCCTAGAGGGTGCTGGGGACACAGAGGGAGGGTGAGTATATCCAGATGCTTGTATGGGTTTTCAAGATGCAGCCTTTAGTGCCTGGGCTTTGCACTGGTGGGAGGAAGGGAAACCGAACCCAAATAGTCTGTTACTGTTGTAAACTCCTCAAATTCTCCCACTTTCAATACTTCTAAAATTAGGGCCATGCACCATTGCCTCACTATATCCTTTTCACTCTGCTCTTTATAGATATTCTATATGAGGCTAGTCTACAGTTTCTGTCATCATTAGAGGATTTCATGACAAATGGGCTATAAGCCTGAACCTTTAATCCTTCCTATTCATGAGAGCGTAGAGACCCCAGGGAGCACCCGCATCGTATTCTCACGGATGAGATTCTCTCAATGTGAATCTCTTGCCCCTGAGGATATTCAGCATCCACCTCACCAATGGCAGCTTTTTGAAGGGAGGTCCCTAGAACTCCTCCATGTGAATCTTCACACTAATGAAGTAGTTATGGATAACAAATGTTGCATGACGTGGGGTAAAATCCCTGGACCCAAGGGAGTCAAATAGCAAAACTCCTGTTACCATTAGGCCATGGTGAGCAGATCATATAGTCCAAAGGCTACACATGGAAACACTGTCAGTGCATCCTTGTTTAAAAATATAATAACCATCTTGGATTTATTATTTCCTGGTCCATAACAAGATCAAAAGAAATCCTAAATTTCTTCATTCCTAGAAAGCATTATAATAAACTTAATGCTCCTCCCATCATACTCCTTGAGAGCAGAAAGAGTAGGCTGGATTCTCACAAAAAATACTCATTAGCTGGAGAAAAATTAAAAATATCAACCATGAATTTCATAAATTTAAAACTAATAAGAAAACAGAGTTAAGATTACACGTATTAAAAAGGGTCAAATTCATTCAGGTGAGCAATGCATGGTCAAGATCCTTAAGCACTCTACGTAATAAGGTGTAATGATGTGACAAAATAATTGCGTATGTGTGATGGAATGACTTTAATGTATGGTTCCAGATTAGATTAAAGTAATTTTTAAAGGCACTTTATGCATTTTTCACCTCCTGATGCTCCTAAAGATAGAGTTAATGTTCTGTGGATGCTTTAACTGTAAAAATTCCCATTTAAAACCTGTTTTTCTTACTTGCACGCAAGTTTACTACTGTATCAAAGGCATGCAAAACTTCTAGACCTGGCCAACAACTTGATGTGGTTTTGAATTACATTGGTTGTACCTGAAAAGTGTAAAATAGCTGGAGCTCACTGGTAATTCTGACTTTTATTAATGTCTATGGAGTGTGTGACAGGATGGAGAGCCCTGAATCTCAGTGTCTAAACTTTTGACTGTGCTCCTGCATTGTTTCTCTGAACTCAGTGGGCCAAGCAGGAGAAACCTCTAGGAGTGTCCCTCCCAAAAGTACTAAGTACACATTATCTGCAGACAAAACGTTGTGAATGGGAGTCACATCTAAGACCCTCAGGATTTTGTAGCTTAAGACATCATTACACACACATTGCTCCACTGGCAATGGAATTAATGAGTCTGGTTTTCTACAGCTTTGTGTCCTTTGCCTACTATTTACCCTTCCTTCCCACCAAAATAATCTCAGACTCCCTCTCTGCCGTGGGGGACAGCCCAGAGAGCAAGAAGCAGCAACAGCTGATGATCTGGACAGGCTGCAGGTGCTGTTTGGGTCTTCTAGGTTTTCCTGCAGCAGTAGCATTGATCTGAGCCATTCATCTCAAAAGAAATGCCTTCACAAAACTTTTAGGAAGCTGTTATTTATTTCTCCTAAATTTGGTTAACTTGGCTAAAAATAAACTAAAGTAGTGAAGCATTCAACGGTCAGGAAACATCAAAATCAAGTTTGTCTGCATAACTAACATTTAACTAGCATTTTACTTTTTTTATTAGATATGGGTATTTTACCACAGGATCCCTATCCTCTTCCATTCACAGAATCACAGAATGGTCGGGGTTGGAAGGGACCTTCATCTAGTTCAACTCCCCTGCCAAAGCAGGTTCACCTGGAGCAGGTTGGACAGGAACATGTCCAGGAGGGTTTTGAATATCTCCAGAGAAGGAAACTCCACCCCCTCTCTGGGCAGCCTGTTCCAGTGCTCTGTCACCCTCACAGGGAAGAAGTTTTTCCTCATGTTGAGATGGAAAATCCCACATTCCAGTTTGTGTCTGCCGGCCCTTGGCTTGTAGCTGGGCATCACAGGAAAGAGTCTGGCCCCGTCCTCTTGACACCTACCATTTAGATATTTATAAGCATAAATTCAGACAGCAAACATGTTTTAGAAATGGTTCTAATTATGAAAGGAAAACTGTTACCTGTATGACTTCTCCTTCCTTCCTTGAAGACATAAAAAAAAATAATGTGGCAGAAAACTGCAGAAGTTCATGCCTGCAGCTTCTGAAAACTTGGATACCAGCTCAAAGGCAGACATTTCACATGCAGTCGCTAATTGTAAAGACTTCATTTGCCGAATGCCTGGCAGATCTTGGCACTAGACTCCTAAGCATTCCCAGATACAAGTCCCCAGGAGCTAAGTCCATCTGACATTATGTACCCTGCAGACCCTCACCTTCTCAGAAAGGGTGACCAATATAAATAATCACTTCTGGTCTGAGTTCCTAAATATTTTATCATCAGCCCACTTCTACAACTGGTTTAATATCCCCTTCATATCACAAAATCCACTGGTTTAATGATGCAGTGATTGATATGAAGAAACACATGTATCTCACACCATCCCTAGAAACCAAACCCACATTAACAAATCTGCCTGTCATTGGAGCTGGGGTTGAATGGGGTGCAGTAAATCAGGTGTGGGACACGCCCACTGAGCATCAAGGGGATGCAGCTGTTAACAGCTGCTCAGTAATTAAGAGTTTATACTTAAGGTGTGTGCAGAAAGACACGTCAGCTCTGTGGAAAATGGATCATTTGAGCAATTAATTTCAACCTGTATATGAAAAAAAAAGAGGGTCAAATGAATGCTATGTGACAATATTTGCATTTAATACTGGCTATTCAGTGCTTCTCTTTGCAGTCTTGATGATATTGTTCAAAGAATGAATTATTTCAAACCTATGAAAGGAGATGTGAAAAAACTCATGAAAAAAACAGTCTTGGGGTCTTTGCCCCTATTTTCTCTCTCATAGGAGGATTTTAGCTACTGTAGACTGTTCTGTCCCTCAACTGCAAGCTTGTCCTTCTATGCTCCCTTAGACCTGTCCTGGCTTTCTCCTGTCTCTTCTCCACACTTGATTCTTTGTTCCTTTTCCAAACATCCATCTCAAGCTCTCTTTTTGGTTTCTCCTGTCACAGGAGAAACCTAGTGCCCCATCCCAGTGCCTCATCCATGCTCTACCACCACTTCCCACTGTCCCCCTGCCCTGAGCTGTCCCTACACTGCTTATGGCTCCTGTCCCCTTGTCCTGACAATCCCCTTGTCCTGACAACCTCAGGTCCTGCTGCCCCAGCTCTTCATCCAGAGTCCCTGTCTAACTTTCATCCTTCCCAGCCTCCTGTTTGCTTTGCCCTGGGCAGGGCAGCTGCAACTAGGAAAAATCAAGGTATGTATGTCCAGTCAAAAATGATTTTTTAGCTCCTTATGTCAGTCGTCTCTGCTAAGCATATACAAACCAGTTTTTGTTTCAAAACTTTGCAATATAACCAAATTTTATGTCATGAAGATAACCAAGTGTACAGTCACAAAAAAAAGGCCATATTTCCAGTCCTGATACCAAAGCCTGATGGGGCTCTGAATTAAGTTGCTTGGACTCTTTTGGGTGTAAAAAACCTATGAAAAAGTAGTCAAAGTTTAGTAAAATTTTCTATGAACAAGATGATTGAGAATATT
Organism: Rhynochetos jubatus; assembly: GCA_027574665.1. Classification (NCBI taxonomy): domain Eukaryota; kingdom Metazoa; phylum Chordata; class Aves; order Eurypygiformes; family Rhynochetidae; genus Rhynochetos; species Rhynochetos jubatus. Next base: position 25,582,892 of record CM050648.1, read on the forward strand.
TAGCATCAGCAAAACTGCTTGTAATAGCAGTAAAATACAACAGTGCGTAAAAACTTAATCATAAATTATTTCTTCAAATGTATCCTGAACGAAAATGTCATTTTGCACAACGCCTTACAGCTGAACTATAGCGGAAGTGTCTTTTTTAAGCAAGAGCATTTCACAGACATAAGCGCTAAACTTGTCCAAGGATCACATCTTTAACTACAGATCCAACTGACTTCTAATTTTAGCTTAGAAACTGGTTGGAAGATGTACTTGTGAAATGCCAGAAAACTTATCCAATGTGCACTGCTGTAAATTGCCAACGACTGGCTGCACCTTCCGTATAAACCCAGGGATTTCATCCCTTCAGAGCAAATCTTGGTCTTTAAAATGTCATCAAGCTTGGGCCTTCCAGCATCCTTTATCATTTAATATTATTTATTGATTCTTACATATACAATCTCAGCTAGCAGAAAAGGATTCTCAGTACCATAAACTAGGTGAGTATAGAAAGAGGCAGACTGACTAATTCTCAGGGTTAGCAGCTAATTGCATTACTATTTGAAACCATTACACATGGACTTTTTTTCCACTTTGTACTGTTAATTAGTGCTTCCCTGATCAAATTCACTTGCTCTAAAGCTTCTTGATTATTAAATGATACTTGCTAGCTCAAATTAATCCCAAATATATTAAAAAAAGAGGGTTTTATGCAGCAGAGATTAAAGGGCTTCAACATGCTCACTGTTAACAGGAAGTAAAGAAAATACATTTCTTCATTGAATCATTTTCACAAAGTCTCATATATTTCATCAAAAATTGCCATTAGTGTTATTTCAAAGACGTGCCTGTGGTTTCTGCTAACTACTTATTACACAACCATCATTTTATAATATAAACCAATGACTTGGTGATAAAGTACACCAGTTGGAAACATAAACAGATGCATTATGGATAACTTAAGCACTGCTTCTCTCCTACAGATTCATTCTATGTCACTTAAAAGGAAAATCAAAGAAACCTTATGTTTAATAATATTTAGATATTCACAATATGCCTAAACTTAGCAAATTAAAGCAGTTCCAAAATTCTATGTTGCAGAATACTGAATTCCAGTTTCAAAAATTAAATGAGATGGAAAATGCTTATGATCCCTTGATAAGCATAGCTAGGAATGAATTGGCATATGGAGGAGAAAGAAAAGCCAAAAACAGCAAGAGTTGTGCTGTGCAGGGCTTTTGTAATGACTTTGTGGCCCTATTTCCCAGGTTATGTTTCCAGTTTTTGAAAATCAGACAGGCAAAGAAGTACATGAAAACCATTTTGAAAAATCTTTTTCTTTTTTTCCTGCAGAACTATCTACATGTTTTTATAACTATCCCATGGCAATGCAGACCCAGTCCTAAAACATATACACAAGCGTGTAACCTCACCTGCAGGATAATGCCCTTGTCTCTAGCAGTGCTTTCAAGGAAAGTAACGCTCCAGCTGTGCAGCAGAGTTTGCCTGTTTCCTGGTATGGACAATGTTGTATTCAGATTACTTTAAAAAGAGTTCAGGTCTTTACTACTGCATACCTCCAAAATTTTGTCATCCTTCACCTTGTAGGAAAGGATGAGTTGACTGAGCTGCTTTCAGAAGGGAATTTCAACACACTGTCTCATTTTTTAAAACAAAAAATAAAAACCTAGAAACCAGCAGGGTAATATCCATTTCTCTGGACCGTCTCCATTAGCTGTCTTACAAACGGTCCCTTTAAACATAGCCCCAAGAACAGCACCCTGCTCATGAGTCATTCCTTAGTGGAGGAAAGGCTTCCTTTAGCAACACTTTCCACATGGTCTCCTACAGCATCCTTAGGTCCAAGGTGAGTCTTTACAGTCCTGATGGCTGGACAACAATGTGGAGAAAAAAGTGGCTGGATTGTCCATTTCAAAGGGTTGTGGTTACTGGGAAGTACCCTGCGTAAGGGCTAGTGAGAGGATGGACTCCTCAAGGGTCTATCCTGGGAAACGCTAGGAAGACTAGAAACAACAGCTACAAATTGGAACAGGAGGAATTCAACTTTGGTATAAGGAAAAAAATCACCCTCACATAATTTAGCATTGTAATAGGTTGCCCAGGGAGGCTGTACAATTTCCATCTTTGGAGGTTTCCATGCCCAGCTGGGTAAAGACCCGAATAACATGGTCTGGCCCCATAGAGGACCCCACTTTGAGCAGGAGGTTTGATTAGGAACCTCCTGAGGTCCCTCCCAACCTCAGTTATTTTATAGTTCTGCAAAGAGAAACAGTGATATGAGTCAGAGTGAAAAACTGTGATAAGCCCTTATTCCCCCTTCAACAAATAAGACCCAAAGTTTTGGTGCTGTATAGCCATCTACGAGCTTGGGAGCTTTGACCGACTCACAGGTTGCCCAAACCCCATCCGGGAATCCTGGGAAAACCTGTTTTCCAGAGACTTCTGTAATTCCTGCAATCCTTTCCAAGTGCTTGCAACTACTCAGTAATACCATTTGTGTGCTAACTGATCCGGTTCCCTCTTTGGGCAGGCTCTGAGCACCCAAACCCAATATTTTGGCTACGACCATGCAGTGCTGCATCAAGAGCTGCAAAGCACCTCACAGATCTTGGCACCAGCCTGATACACAGGTTGGGGAAATGAAATGGAAAAAAACAATTCCAGAAGTTATCCAGGAAAATAAATTAACCAGCAAAATTCATAAGGATCACTGCTAGAGGGAGAGAGGAACTGCTGAAATAGTCACACACCTTTGACTGAACCAATGGCAAAATAAGGAAGATTTCATAGGCTTCTGAGATGTCCCTAACTTGCACAACAGTTAAGCACAAGCGAAAAGGAATCTGATGTTCATCGTTTACTCAATTTTTACTTTTTATTTCTTTCCTTTAATCTATTAGGATTTTTATGTTGTAAACAGTTTATATTGTCTGCATGTGATGCTCTGCACAATGATCTAGGGCCACTTTGTTTCAACACAACTCCAAGACAAGACAAGTCCCAAATTTGTTTTGCATGGAATTCTGATATTTTTCAGCATTTTTACAGAAATTAAAAAAAAAATATTGTGGAATTAAAAAAAATGTGATATTTATTTTTATAAAAACCTATAAATTTTGGTATTGATTTTTCTGTGTCAGGTTTTTTTGGAAGATTTTTTCTTCTGAGAAAACTGGAAACATTATCATGTTTTGTTCAGAATAATCAAAGTAGTAGATAAACAAACAATAATTGCAAAACTGGCATAGCCTATTGGCTTTCAACCACACAAAACTCAGTCGCTGTATTTCTTCTACTGCATCATGGCTGAAAGAGCCAGAGGAAAAATAACAAGAGTGAGGACTCCAGTTGTTGCCGATGCTGCCCTGCTTCCCTTTCTTCAATACCTTAATCCAAAAGAGGAAGTTAAAACGCAGAGTGTTAATTAACCATCAAACAGTCATGAGGGGTTTGTTGCAGTAGGTCTCCAGACACATCGCTGGAAAGGAAACTATCTGACTCCAGGTAGTGTGGTGAAGCAGTAAGGAGAGGAGGGATGCTCCAAGGCAGTATTTGGTACCAAACACAGTGCATCAGTACACCTGGTTAACTTTTAAATCAAAGAAGGAAAAAAGGAAAAAATGGCTAAATTTAAGCTCTTAAAGTTAATTGCTTAATGAAGAGTGACAAGAGTCTATGTAATAGGGCCATTTTATATTAAGAACAAACAGTGCCCTCTGTGGTTTAACACAAAATGTGGTGTTGGTTTCTTCTGCATTGTATTTTTCAACACAGAAGCTAAGAGCACCCAAAATTGCCCTATTTAGTATAATCACTTAGCTCGATGAAAATCCTCAGTCATTTTAGCATGCTTGCTTCAGGAATGCAGATTACAAGTAGCAAACAGAAAGTAATCCACAAATAGCTTCAGAATCCTGTTTGAAAAATTGGCCTGTGAGCTATGTAGGTCTAAAAGCCAAGTGAGTACATTATGATCCAAAAAAGTGAACGATTTTTTTAAATGATTTATGTAAACTAAGAAAGAAAAACTCACTTTAAAACAAACTCGAGCGTGTATTGTTGATACGATCACATTTTAGAATACACTAAGTGTTCCAAATGGCCCTCAGATCAATTTTGGGAAGTAAACAAAGCTCAGCTTTCAATGAGATTTAGGTTTTAAAACACAAGAAATTAGGTATAGGTTAATTCAAACATTCATTAAATCCAGACTGCCATGAGTTATATTCCATGGTCTCAAGTGATGACTAATGCAGATAACAGTCATGCTTATGCAATCTGTTACAGATAATATGTTAAGTAAAATAGTTTGCACAAACTCTAAAATAAAGGAACTTTCCAGTTAACAAAAGAGGCAAAATTAAAACATAATTTAAAACATGCATCTTGTTCTATATTTGAAATCGGAGAGTGTGTCCACATTGTATACACACACATAGGCGCGCGCACACACACACATATTATTCTAATAGATGCCAGATGGGAAATGTACTTGACATCCAGTTTACTTTGGGCAATGCGAGCGCGGCCGCCCTGCCGTTGTGCTCACGCAGTACGGAGCAGCTTGCAGCGGTGGAGCACAGCTCCTGACGTGGCCGGTAGCACCATGAACCCCAGACCTTGGTGACGCTTTGTCACAGAGGAGCAGTGCCAGCTCGGACACATCCTGGGGGCACCTGCGGAACAAGGGAGGAGGAAGCAGCCAAAATCGGTTCCCATCCCCTGCGAGCAGACACTTCTGCAGGTGGGAGGAGGACACAGCCCAGGGAACCATGCACGGAGGTGCCTCTCAGGCTCCCCCTTCACCAAGGAGCCTTTGGGGAACTGAAGGGTTGTTGTGCACTTCCCACTCCCCTTGCTTCTCCCCAGCTCCAGCTGACTATTGCCTCCCCCATCCATGGTTTGGACAACAGGAGCAGCGGACGCCGCTGCAGACTGAGGGCAGGGGTGATAGTGAACAGCAGAGCCCTAAGTGAGGACCGAACCACGTGGGCATCCCATGCTGTGTAAGGTGCTATGATTTTCGTCACTATTATCATCTGGAGAAGCCTTCCTTGATGGCAATTTACAGTTAACTCCAAGCCGTGCACCAAGACCACCCCGCACACTTTGCCAACCTGGCACCCAAAGACCTTATACTGCACGTACAGGTGAGACAGGAGGAGGAGGGGGGTCCTTGCTATGTGGCAGCTCACCACAACAATTCCCATCTGCTATCAAGAGTCTTTCCAAAATTTTAATGTGCAGTGTCTAACCTGCCTTTGGGGGAGATAGAGGGAAAACCGTAACTCTGCAGCCCAGTTTCGGTGTTTAGTCATCTGAAGCATCGGTGTGCTCTTCTCACAGGCACCAGGATGAGATGTGTTGAAGCAGCTGGAGGAATAGCAAAGCAGGTTTGCAGTACAATAAAGCTACTACGGTACTTCATTCACGGCTGTTTGTAAAAGGCTCTGAAGATATAAAGAGTAATATAAGCACTGAGTGATATTATTAGTGTTTCAAAAGCTACTTTGGCTTTTAGGTTTCGTATATTTACAGCACGCAAAAAAACATCTCCCAGTACTCTGTCCCACAGCTGAAAAGCTATCAGTGGGCAGAGAGTGAAAAATGAACTCACAAGTATCTATCAAAACACTTACATTAATTTAGATTCGTCATATTTGTGAAGTATTATAGTGTAAAGTATTATTAGAGTTAGCTGGATGTCTGAGATGGATATGGGAAGATGAAGAAATTAAATATTTATTTTACTACCCTGGGTGTCACTTTTGTTATGATATCTGGGTGTAGAGTGCTTTTCTGGCTGGGCCTTTCTATAAACTCAGCATTGCAGGGCACAGCACAGACCTGTCTAAATAATCTCCAAAGGCAGTTTCACTTTGCTGCGCATTGTTGATATAGGTGCACGTATATGGGACCTCCTGCTGTATTGTCCCAGCACCTCTTTATCCCCTGGCATGAAACTTTGGCACCTCGATCCTGTGGCACCTGGGAGCATTTCCCAGTTCCTAAGAAGTTGGTTTGCCTGCAAAGCCCAGAGAAAACATTTCTAAGTTGCTATTCTAGGCTTGTAGTTTTGTGAAGAATATAAATGATTACTGCTCTTTAGCCTTTCCTTTACGGCGTCATTTGTAACAAGGAGTCGGTTCTGCAGTCGGGTCTTTTCAGCGTTCCCTTTCCCGTCACCAACAGGCAACTGATTTCAGTGGAAACTCCGGGTGTTGTGACTAAATTAACATTTACAGAAAAGGGGCATTTTAATCATGAAAGAAAACATTAGAAAAAGAGGTTGGGCAAGTGGACACTCTGTCAAAACAACAACAACAACAACAAAATTGATAAGTATATAAAATGCAAAATATGTATAAAACCCCCACTTTGAACTGTTGTAACAGGGTCTCATGGGAGCTGTGGGCAAATCGTTTCCTGTCTCCACTTTCATCCATGGCTGCATTTCTTGGCAAGACCTCATCTCCTGGGGTGCCAGAATGACTCCCAGGATACGCTGTTGTATCCTCACTGTGAATAGGAGCTACTGATAATATCTGTGAAAGATACAGGGGAGGAAAACAACTCTTAATAGGAGAAACCCAAAGGATTCTTAAATTACTGTTCCATGTTTGTGCGGTGATTGAAGTAAAAAACAGAAAAGTCACAAAAGAGCTAAGATATAGAAATACATAATCAACTTATTTAGCATGGTTTGGATAATAATTTAGATACTATATCACAGAAGGAAGAAAAGAGATGTAATTAACAAATCTATTATTTATGGGATTACATTATCATCCTGTTGAAGCCTCAGGCATCCTAATGAAAAGTCATCCTGTGTGCCAACTGGGAGTATAAAGGCACCTTGATTCTTGAAGAGAGCCTGAGGCTTCTATTTTTCTCAGTAATACCTAAATATATTTCCCTAACAGCTTATTTCCAATTTTCTCATGAGCTGCTGTCCTGGTTTAACCCCAGACAGCAACTAAGCCCCACACAGCTGCTCACTCACTCTTCCCCAGTGGGATGGGGGAGAGAATCAGACGGGTGAAGTGAGAAAACTCACGTGTTGAGATAAAGACAGTTTAACAGGTAGAGCAAAATCCTCATGCACAAGCAAAGCACAACACAGAATTCATTCCCCACTTTCCATCGGCAGGCAGGTGTTCAGCCATCCCCAGGAAAGCCGTACTCCATCACATGTAAAGGTTACTTGGGAAAACAAATGTTGTAACATCAAATGTCCTTCCCCTTCTTCCTTCCCCAAGTTTTTATTTCTGAGGATGATGTCACATGGTATAGAAAAGCCCTTTGGTCAGTTGGGGTCAGCTGTCCCAGCTGTGTCCCCTCCCAATTTCTTGTGTACCCCCAGCCTCCTCGCTGGTGGGGTGGGGTGAGAAGCAGAAGAGACCTTGACTCTGTGTCAGCACTGCTCAGCAATGACTAAAACACCCCTGTTATCAACACTGTTTTCAGCACAGATCCAAAATAGCCCCTACTACAGTGAAGAAATTTAACTCTATCCCAGCCAAAACCAACACAGCCGCATATTCACAGTGTTGCAGGTAGCATGGATGGTTGTCCCTGGACACCAAGAACTGTGTCAGGGTAAATTGCAACGCTCTTGGAAAGGCATTTAAAGAATAATGCAATCATCAGGGACCATTAACATGGGCTCACCAAGGGAAATTCATGTTTAACTAAACTGATATCCTTCTATGATAAGGTCACCCGCCAAGAGGATGAAGGGAAGGTGGTGGATGTAGTTTTTTTGGATATTAGTAAGGCTTTTGATACTGTCCCTCACATCATCCTTCTGGACAAGTTGTCCAGCTGTGGGGTGAGTGGGTTCATGGTGTACAGAGTGAAGAACTGGCTGAAGGGCAGAGCTCAAAGGGTTGTAGTGCATGGGGCTACATCTGGCTGGTGAACCATCACCAGTGGTGTGCCTCAGGGCTCAATTGTAGGGCCAGTTCTGTTCAGCATATTTATCAATGCTCTGGATGCAGGAGCAGAATGCACTATTAGCAAGCTTGCTGAAAATACCGAAATGGGAGGTGCTGTTGACTCTCTTGAGTGACAAGAGGCCTTGCAGAAGGATCCAGATAGATCGGAGCATTGGGCAATAATTAATGGCATAAAAATTAACAATTCCATATATCAGATTCTGCTTCTGGGACAGAGTAACGCTGGGCACAGGTATAATAAGGCCTGATGAGAGTCAGCCATGTGCCCTGGCAGCCAGGAGGGCAAACCCCATGCTGGGATGCATCAAACACAGCATGACCAGCCGGCCAAGAGAGGTGACTATCCCGTTGTGTTCAGCATTGGTGCACCTCAGCTTGAGCACTGTGTGCAGTTCTGGGCCCCACAATTTAAGAAGGATGTGAAGGTCCTTGAATGCATCCAGAGGAGGGCAACAAAGCTGGAGAAGGGGCTGGAAGGATTGTCCTGTGAGGAGAGGCTAAGGACTTTGGGCTTGTCTAATTTGGAGAAAAGAAGGCTGAGGGGCGGCCTCATTGATCTCTTCAGCTTCCTGAGGAGGGGACATGGAGAGGGAGGTGCTGGCTCAAAGTTGCACCAGGGGAGGTTCAGGCTGGACATTAGGAAGCATTTCTTTACCAAGAGGCTGCTCAAACACAGGAACAGGCTTCATAGAGAGGTAGTTGGTGCTCCAGGTCTGTCATTGTTTAAGAGGCATTTGGACAATCCCTTAGCAACATGCTTTAACTTTTAGTCAGCCCTGAAGTGATGAAGCAGTTGGACTAGATGATCACTGTAGGTCCCTTCCAACTGGAACTATACTGTTCTATTCTATTAACCAATCCTCCTCATATACAAGCATATGTAAGTGAGGAGAGCCCTTCATGTCACCAAAAAGTAAAAAAAAAAAAAGTAAAAAGCCAAATCATAGCACATAGAAATAACTATTAATTCACCTGCTCTGCCTTGTTGACAGGGCAGGATACTCCTACAACAGAGCTTCCTCAGCACTACGTGGCTGGCTGGCACAGCAGTCTCAAGCAACTGCTTTCTAGCAAGTGATAGTCTTCAACTGTTTCCCTAGAGATGCAACTCTGTAGCTTAAATTATTTCAGAAGTGTCTGCCTGATTCTTAGCTGAAAATCACTCTGTTAGCTGTACGCCAGCGTGGTTTACAAATGGCCACCCACGAGAACTCCGCTGAAGTCACGCAAGGATTGGAAAAGACTGAAGTCTCCTGCAGCAAAGGCAAAGGTGGAAAGCAGCCCTCCAGGGCAGCAGGCAGCTGCCCTAATCACAGGACTATCCTGTCCTTTCCTACAGTCAGCGGCAGCGTTTATTCCAGTTTACTACCTTCTGCAGCCAGAGAAGCAGGTGCCCTGCAGACAAGAGGCCCCCTCCTTGCAACAGCCAGATCCACCTCTTGGGTATGACTCTACCATGCCCTGAATGCTCTACTGCTCCATGCAAAATGACAAATGAACATAGGTTGCCTTCTTTCACATAGACTCCAGGGAGACAAATTATTCCCGGTATTTCCAAGATCTTTAGCAATCAGTTTTTCAGCTTTAGGTGCAGTTCTTTCAATAAAAGTTATGTGAGCAGCTAGGATGGGGCAAAGACTGACTGATTGTTTGCTAGCTTGGAGTTTTAAAGAGAGAAAAAAGTAAGTAGCATGGTATCTAGCCCTGTTAACTACTGCTCATGGGAATGAAGGCTTCAGCGGCAGCACTCTGCCTCATGACATGAGGGAAGAAGACATCAGAGCAAGAACGAGATGCAGCCGTTCCACCGGGTACACCAAGGTGGGATCAGACACACACTGGGCTAGCACACTGCAGATTTTCTCTGGACAAGGGAGGATTAGCAAATTGTGGGCAGCACAGGTCCATTCAAAGCTTCACAGCATACTCTGGTGGCCACTGACACTCGCATAACCTCAGTTGACCCAAACCCTTTCATTCGGTCTCCAGCTCAGAACAGATGTGTTTTCTTTGCCTCTCCAGATTCCATAGCTTTTCATCCCTTTCCTCAGATTCTTCCCCAGAATCAGTCTCAGCCTCCCAGACAGCATTATAAATGTTGCTATTCATTTGGTAGATTAGTGTATTCATTTCACCAGTGTGGTTTGTTATGTTTTTTTACTTTGATCTTCTCTATAAAAATAACACATAAAATTTCCCTACAATAATTATCTGAATGATACAACATCTTCTTTTAAAAAATCTGATTTTAAAGTGTCCATTGAAGGAAATGTGCCACATCGATGTAAAATAGATCCAATGGTTAACATCACTCTCTGAAAGTATTTGAGCCCTATTTCTACTCTGAAACTTCCAAGCTGCAGCTCACAATCCTTAGGTTCTGTCACATTTGGTTTGTCCCATACCGTATTCGAGCTCTACCTCTTAGCATTGGTTAACTGGAACCTTCATGCAACATAGCCACCAATTCTAGGTAGTGAGAGTACCTTAAATTCTATCTTCTCTTTTTATTGAACCTTAGGGGTCTTTCACCAGAGGATCTGATCCTTCGCCCCTTCTATCTCCCTGTACCTACCTATGATACTCTGTACACAGAAGGATCTGATCAGTTTATTTAGGAGATTCCCTTGCCTGAGAGCATCCTTTGGAGAGTTACTTCTGACAAGTCAGAGCTAGCTACCTCATAAAGAAGGCTCATTTTCTGCTTTCCCAGGAGTGTGACATTACCTTTAACAGTGCGCTGTATTCAGAAGACCCATCTTTTTTAGTAGCCACCTGCCTCTGTTATCCCTCCCCAGCCTCCACATTGGTTACAAACCTTCTACCTTCCCTGCCATGATTCCCTTTCAGATCTTCAGTTAGAAAAATTGAAGAAGACAGGATACAGAACTACAAGATACAACTAAACAGAGACATATTCAGCAGTGGCAATGCATTTATTATGATATTATGACATCTAATCCAGCTAGGACACTCCAAGGAGTAAATTACTTTGTTCTTGATTAAAATGTTACACAGTACTAAACCAAACATTTTACAAGACTTGCTTTTCAACCAGCTTGTAAGCATATATTGGGGAAAACAAAACAAAACAAAACAAAACAAAACAAAACAACAAAAAACAAAGCAAACAAACAAACAAACCACAAAAAACCAAAATGAACAAACAAAAACCAAAAAAACCCCAAAAACAAACAAACAAAAAAAAGAGAACGAAAAACCACAAACACAGGTTAGTTTCAAAGATTTTCCCTGAAAACTATGGTTTGGGGATTCATTCTATTAACTTCCTCCACTCTTTATTGAGATTTAATCAACAATTATTTTTTTTTCTCACATGAACAGTCTAAAGGTAAAAGGCTTAAAATTACCTGGGCTGTAATTTTACCCCTTTTAATATGGTATAACTTTAATTTTTGCTCTGTCCTCTAAAATTATGTGCTATTCCAAGATTTCCTGACAAGTACTATTAATCATCCAAGGAGCTCTTCTGCAAACTCCAGTAAAGCTCTCAGATGAAAATTATCTAGACCTCCTGATTTTAAAGTGTCTAGCTTCTGTTTAATATCCTGTGAGAAACTGTTGGACTAGAAAGTGTTTCGGTATCAGGATCAGCATGTAATATGACTTATTCACATGGCTTTACCCCAAATACACAATGGAAGTATTTGCTTAACACTTCTGTTATTCATCCATTATAATTGACACTTCTTCCATTTTTTCTCTCAATGACCAATATTCTTTCTGTTCCTAAGTTTCCAAACCTCTTTCCTACTGACTTTGGCTGTTGTGTGAACATAAATTTATTTCTGTGATTTTTTTTGTTTCTATTATCAGGATTTGGGGCTTCCTATTTCTTATTTAAAATCAAGCCTGATCATATACTACAGAATATGGGGTTTAGAGTTTATTCTATCTCCACATATTGATCTAGTTATAACCTACTTATGGTCTAATTATGGCATGTAGTTTGGTCATTATTTCTTTTCTATCCACTAAGATTAAATCTGATATACTGTTCAGTTCTGCTAAATCATTTAAAATTCAGTACGTCTTAAAAGGCCTACAGTATTTTAACATTGACAGAATGGGAGATCCAGCATGTCATTCAGTTTGAAAATTCCAGCATCTTACAGGATTTTTCATGCCAGCACACAGTATAGGGAGGCATTAAATACCCCACTACTGTGATTTCAGTTCAAAAATAATTAGAAGCATCTCCTGTTTCCTCACAGAAAAGCATTCAGCATCATTTTCATGACCTCAGGTGAACCACACCAGGAACACGGGACTCCAAGACACATACCCAGACTCTTTCCCATGCACAGCCACATCACATTTTAATTTGTGGCACTATAAGACATTTCCTTACAACACTCAAATGGTTTGAGGGAATTTTTCCCATGTCATCTCCAGGCTTCAGCAGCCCCTTCGAAGTGATGAGCATCAGAGCTGGGTGCCATATCCCCATCAAAGCCATTCTACACAGGAATCTACAATGACAAGCAACATGCATAAATTCTTTTCTCAAAGTTATAGCAGAGGCTAAGGATAAAATCACCATACGTCCATCCCTTTTCCACTGTGGGGAAACGCTGAGCCCAGCGCCAAGCAGCTCCCATCTCCTGGGACAAATTCCTAGCCGATGCCGGTACCTGAGCGAAGGACATTTCATGCTGAACAGCCACAGGTGTGCAAGCTCCAGGGAAACCTGCCAGCTGCTGGGACCAAAGCAGCTGGTCGTGCCGTCATGCTCCGCTCTCCTCCTTGTTTTCTCTCAGCACCACGTTCTCTGACCGTAACTCCACTGAAACCAGAGTGCAAACTGAGTAGGGGGGAGAAGAGGGGAAGGGAGAGGATGTCCAGTGACTCAGAGAGAGATAACAGGCTGTTTTACATAGCCTGCCATTCCCTTTCCCCTCTTGACTCTTCCTAAATAGGTTACATTCAGGCACTGTTACATTCCAGGCATGTGAGTCCTATGGGCAGCATCCAGAGATGGCAATGCAGCCAGATTTATTACCAGGTTCGGAGCACTGGTGTATAGACAATTAAATACACTTTTTCCTCACATCCCTTTGTGCCTTGGTTAATTTTAGCTCAATATCTTGATTGGATGGAGAACAAGAGCTCATTTGTTCCCACTTCTACATTGGTTATCAGGCAAATCAAGTCATCCCGTTCCTTACAAGGCTGGGTGGAGGCCCCCTCTCCTTGGGGCTGAAAGCAGCATCCACTCCCTGTGCCAGCCCTATCTCCAGCCAGCGTCCCTCTTCACCCCCAGCTCCCCAGTCATACCCAGACCCCTGCCTATGCTCCACTCTGTCACGTGCCCCATTCGTGTGCTGGCTGAGGATGGCAGTCCACAGGAAAAATGCTTATTAAAATCACCCTATAATGTTTATACGCATGCACATAAAATAAAAGGGTTGTTGGGAACTTGTGCAAAGAAGTACACTTTATTTCTAGACTGCCTGTTGCCCCATCTCACACAGAAAGGACCGAGATGATTGATGTGGCCCCAAAACCCTAAGCTGGTATGGTTCTGACTTGGCTGTTTCGCTTGTGGGTCCAGTCGTTGTTTGAATGACTCCTGAAAACATGGCAAATAATGGGAAAATAGACATTTTCAGCTTGTCATGGGCAATATAAGGGGAGAAATTAAAGGCCATGTCCTATCTCAAGGAATGTGTAGACATGGCACTTGAGGACATGGTCTAGTGGGTACAGTAGTGTTGGTTTGATGGTTGGACTGGATGATCTTATAGGTCTTTTCCAACCTTAGTGATTCTGTGATGACTCTGTGATCTAGGTGACTCCTTTCTCACTGAATTTCAAAGGCTTGATGACATGCTTCTCAAAACTGTGTTGAGAAAAGAATTGTTAATAACCAGCAGTGTCAGGAAACGTTAATAGTCAGGGTCCCGTCCAGCTGTCTGTATTGCGTATTCATACTGACACACAGCACACCCTGTTATTCTTCATCCGTATTTCTAGGCACAAGCAAGAGGGGTTAATAAGAAATGCTCCTTCACTTAGTCACAGTGCCTTAAGGGTTCCTGTTGGGAAGCACAGCTACCAATACCATGAAGTCATTTTTAAAGGGACAAGTAAATAAATAAATAAATGCATAGCCCAGGGATGATTTTCACTTTGGCTCTAATTTTAATCAGGATAATAACACCCAAGAGCAGCGTGGCAGTGCTTTTCCTTTCATTTTGTGCCACGTTCAAGTGATGTTGTTTCACAGCTTTAATAGTCCTGTCAGCATTCATCAGCAAATCAAGACAGCCTCCAGAATACCGCCATAAAAACACAGTGGATTTTTAATTAGAACAGGGCAGCCCTTAGCGCACCAAATATATGTTAAATTGATGTTTCTCACTACAAGCTCAAGATTACCCAGTCTCAGCTGTTTCCAAATGAAGCAAAGCAAGCTTAACGCAGGCTCAGCTGAACAAATGTATTTTCTTAGGTTTACAGCAGCTTTTAACTTTTAATGCCATGTCTCTTTTTTTCTTTCTTTTTTTAAGATGATGTTATGGTAGGAAAATGTTACACTTGCCTATGCGAGATTTACAGATGACCTTTTTACTGGACAAAAGTTCTGTGGGACATGGGACAGAATACAAATCCCAGACTCTGCTCCATCAAAAGCTGATAAATAAGTGAGGAAGATTAAGAGTGTAGTTTAATGAGCCAGTATGTTTTCCATTACAGATGTAATTATTTGCCAGAAATTATCCTTTCCACATTCATTTTGTTGTGAAAAACAATGACTCTTTCATAAAACTGTCTAGTAGGTTTTCTGGGTGCACCATTTTTCAGGAGATCAGTGGTTTGTGGTCTTGTTGATGTGGATCAGAAGAAGTCAAAGTCATTTGCTGCTTTTCCTGAAACCTTAAGTACCACAAGCTGCTGGATCATTTCTTATTAGTATCTGGAAATTATTAAAGTGTACTCAGGATTCCCATCCAGGCCCATTTTACAGTAACAAAAGCCACAGGGAAAATGTGCCTTTTGTTACTTCTGCGTTAATGTTCCATAAATTACACGGAGGATATATCCCATCATGAGGGGGACTTTTTACAAGGGCTTGTAGCAACAGGACAAGGGGTAATGGGTTTAAATTGAAAGTGGGGAGATTTGGATTGGTTATCAGGAATTCTTCCCGGAGAGGGTGGTGAGGCACTGGAACAGGTTGCCCAGAGAAGCTGTGGATGCCCCATCCCTGGAAGTGTTCAAGGCCAGGCTGGATGAGGCTTGGAGCAACCTGGTCTAGTGGAGGGTGTCCCTGCCCATGGCAGGGGGGTTGGAACTGGATGGTCTTTAAGGCCCCTTCCAACCCAAACCATTCTGTGATTCTATCATTTTTCTGTTTAGCAAGTCAGTTCTCAGAATGTGTGACCCCAGGAACCAAAACACTTCCAAAGATGAGCTCCAATCAGCGGAAGAGGGGAAGTTATTACGGTGACAGCATCCACCGCTTCCTGATCTACATTGCTCCTGCAGCAGCAAGTTGGACTCCATGAAACCAGGCAACATGCACTTCACTTGTTCCTTGCCCTGAAGAACAAGAGGAAGGACTGGTGGGGACTGCAGCCAAGCCCCAGGGAGAGCGACTTCAGGCCCTTCTAACACAGCACTCTCACCTACACACATGCTCACCTGAAGCAGCAGAAGGAAATTAGGAATCAAGGACATTGCTACCCACTAGAGAAGTTTTGCTGGTGGACACAGACATATTTTCCATAATAATTCATGAACAGCGTGTGTCAACGCACTTACTGAGATGCTTGTTGTTGGGATATATGCATTAGACTAGGAAGAGGCAAAAGCACATCAGCAGGAAGGAAAAAGCATGGACAGCTAACTTGGCTGAGGATTGTGTTCTGGTGTCCATCTAGGTGCCACAACTCTTCCATCCATTTTGAGCTTGACCTGAGGGTCTACAGATCCCAAAAATATAAGGGAGTTGAGGCTAGTGGAACTACTGAGTTGAGTAAACTGGAAATCAGTGGCAATGCAGAGGCTATACTGGTCTCAGTGCCTTGTTCCAGCGGTGGGCTGGGAGCTCGAGACCTGCAGACATCAGGTGATGCACCATCACTTGCCTTACAGTGATCTCCTCACATCTCTGTGCCCAGACTTGCTGCAGAGGTCCGGAGGAGAGCAGGGAGTTGTACCGAGCTCGTGCAAGCAAACCACACGTGCTGCTGCACCAGGGCCTCATCCCCCTGCGTGTGAAGCGCCTCTCGCCAGGAATACCTGTTATTAAGGGCTCACTGGTGCCAATCCTTCTAGCAGCAAATGGCTCTGTATATGTTTTTCCTCAGTCTCTCAGGAAACCTGCAGGACTTGTAGGCTGTTCAGCCAGCTTATCCCATATGCAGAATGATGCACTCCGGCAGGATCATGGGACAAAAATCTCCCTCCAAACTTATCTCACATGTCGTTGTTGGTTTTGGGTTTAGTCCTATATGCCTTTGTTTGTTTTTTTAATAAACATATACATCACAGTAAGACATTCTATCTCATTTTTCTCAGTGCTCAACCCAAAATAGCCAGAAAATGAATACCTTTAAGTCAATCACCAAAGTTAAATTAAATAAGCACAAACCTTCACTTAACTTTTAAACATCAACGAAGCTTTGAAAAAGGGTCCTGTACCTGAAATTTCATGTGTAAATTATGACTTCACTTTCAAAATTTATCTTGGCCAAATTTCTGGAATGAATCCATCAAATGCAATCTTCTGTGGGAAGCTTACTTCCGAGAAACAATTTCCTACATGGAGAAGCAGAGAACAAGTAGAATGACAAATGCTTCCCATTGCATATGACTGCTTTAGAGAAATACGCAGACATCGTGATAATGCAAAACTCAGAAGGACTGAGACAATGTCTGCATTTTACCATTTAGCATCTGTTTCAGCTCCATACTAAGGCTCAGACGTGAAAGGTGCTGAGTATCCCCAGTTCAGCAAACACCAAAGGGCACAATTTACTTCAAGCCTACAAAAGGGCTTTCCAAATTAATAGAAAATCCAACAGACCAAAAGGACTGGAGCAAAGAAAGCACACTCAATCGTAATACAAGGGAACAAAATGAATCACACATGAGGTGACCTCAGCCGTGCTGGGCTCCCCATTAGGGAAGGTGAAAGTCCACTTCCACCCACGTGAGTTTCCCCAGCCCCATTTAGCAAGCTGTTTCTTCACAAGTCCTCACGTTATCTGTGCATGACTTCCCTCGGGGTGAGGCATCAGTCTTCTGGGAAGCACCGTGCTGCTGAGAGGGAGTTTGCTGGTTTGAGAGAGTCATCCTCTTTCCAAGAGCAGGTACCTTCAATGGTTTCCAGGTGGCACTTGAGATGGTGGCTTTGATCCCCAAGATTGTGACTTTATACTCACAGAGGTAGAAATAATACAAACTAGAAGTCCTGTAGAGAGACAGACTTGACTCATATCCTGCTCAAGACGCCTTACATACATTTTGTATGGAGGAAAAGAGCATCTCAGGTACAAAAAATAAATGTGGTCAAAATAAGAGGCTTAGTTCTGCTTGTTGTGGTGCCTCCCCTTTAACACGTGATATTAGTAGTAGCATGTCCAGTGAAATCCTGCCTTTTGCACATGAGGGAAAGACAGCAGCACTCAGCACCTAGAAATAATTGACATAAATAAGGACATAGGCAACACATGGTGAAGCACTCACAAAAGGCTGGTAGAAAGGTATGAGAAGCAGCCTTTTCCCTTCCATTTGGTGCTCAGTAGGCTAAGCCCCACCTAGTATGTGGCAGCCAGGTTCAATTACCTCAGCTAGCTGAAGGAACTTTCTACCCAATTTTCTTTCCCCTGTAAGACCCTCAGGCTCGTTGCTGAGAGGCAAGAGATGTGGCTTAAAGCTCCCAGGTCCCCCATGCTCAAATCACAGTGATTTTAGGCGATAATGGGCCAGCACCTACTCTTCTAAAAGATCCATAAGTATTTCCTAGTGGGAATGCCTCAGACTCTCTTACAAAGAGAAATAGTTAAGGAGAAATATGTGAGAAATACTGTTGGAAATCCATTAGTGAAAGAAAGGATTTGTTTTCAGAGTTCAAATAACTCAGCTAAAGAAGTACTAGCTCACAGAGAGGAGCTCACATAAACATTTCACAAGTGGGTAGCAGGGAGCAAAGAACCAAAAAGGAATAAATAAATTACTCCTCTCTGCCAAATAAATCATGTGAATTGTAAGCTTTCTGGGGCATATAATTTAGATACTTTATTTTCCCTGCAAGTTGGTACATCATGCAGCACCATGGACCCCCAAATTCTTTAATGGGATCTCTAGACACTGCAGGAATATAAACTGAATAATGCATGGAAATATGTTGATGATAAGGTAGACACAGCCCTGGAAAGGGCCGGGCAGCCATGACCACTTAATACTTTGCTTCATTGAGCTTGTGCCTTCCTGCACAGAGGACGCTGTGTCAGTCCCCAAAGCTGCAGGCACTCAAAGGTTCTCCTAAGTCCCAGCTGCCCGTGCACCACGACAGTTTATAATCTCATGCTGCATTTTCTTCCCATGTGCCTCCAGTTAGGACCAAATCAGGAAATATTCAGCACATTAAAAAGGCCCAAGCAAAAATCAAAGGGGTTTACACAGGATTTTACTGAGCATATGCAGCTTTTGTGTTACATTTGTAATTGGGTAGACACATCTCAACGCAGCTTCGAAGAAGTGAAGAGCAAGTTGAGGTAAGGAGGAGGAAATGTTCCTATTGGAAACCTAGATTGATTATTTTGTACGCATGCCCCCCAAAAAATTATACAGGGTAATCCATGTGTGCTTAACCTTTGGGATCTCAAGTAATTAATTAAAGTTGCTCATAGTACGTGCAGTGTTAGTGAGGTAATATTTCATCATGTTTCAAGTAGGAAAGGTTTTGGCACAGTGCAGTCTTTTCTTAGTCCAGATTGGAATAACAGGGGTTATATAAATGCAAATTACACAATTTGACAGCTGTGTAACATCAGCATGTTATGACTTAAAGAGCTAAATCCCAAGACCCCTCACTGACCGGTGAAATCAGGCTCACATTGAATTTTGCCAGGCAGGGGACTGCAGAAGACAACCCTAGTGCAGAGCCCCCACTGCCATACCTTATCGCCCTCCCCACTCACAGCCCATCTCACCACCCTGCCCTGGTTACTCATGGGCTTTCTGTGTGTGCTGCTTCTCCTTTACTCACTGCTAGCTACTCAGGAGATTCTTCCATCTCACACGCACCGTGCTGTTCTTCACCGTATCGGGTTTAACTTCACTGGCCTTTCTTCTGCCTTCTTCCATCTCACAATCTTTCTTTCTAACTTTCATTTCTTGACTTCATCTAAGTGCTTCTTCCCACTCTTGTCAAAATAGCTTCAAGCTATTTTAATTGATTATTTAAAATCTTCAGGTTTTGAGCATTTATGGTCTCTTCTCCCACTTCTGTTATCATTGTTCTTCCGACCATTGCATTCCTCCTTTCCCCTATTTCTCTTTCACTGGTTCTTTCTTTGCCTTCTTGCCCACCCTGCACAACCCAGTCACGTCCCTCTCACTCTGCCTTTCCACGGTGCCCAGGCGGTGCCATGGGTGCCAATGTGGGGCCATCTGGCAGACTCCAGCATGTGCGCCACACACAGAGGGCTCCATGGATGGAGGAGGAGGAACTCATTGAACAAAGGGGTCCAAAACTGCATCTAGTCCCGCAGTCAGGTGGCCTTGTCAATACAAGAGGTTGAGGTCCCCCATAACAAAGATAGAATCACAGAATGGTTTGGGTTGGAAGGGACCTTAAAGACCATCTAATTCCAACCCCCCTGCCATGGGCAGGGACACCCTCCACTAGTCCAGGGTGCTCCAAGCCTCATCCAGCCTGGCCTTGAACACTTCCAGGGATGGGGCATCCACAGCTTCTCTGGGCAACCTGTTCCAGTGCCTCACCACCCTCTCCGGGAAGAATTTCTTCCTGATATCCAATCTAAATCTCCCCACTTTCAATTTAAACTCATCACCCCTTGTCCTGTCACTACAGGCCCTTGTAAAAAGCCCCCCCAGCTTCCTTGTAGCCCCTTCAGGTGCTGGAAAGCTGTGATAAGATCTCCCCGGAGCCTTCTCTTCTCCAGGCTGAACAAGCCCATCTCTCTCAGCCTGTCCCCATAGCAGAGGGGTTCCAGTCCTCTGAGCATCTTTGTGGTCTCCTCTGAGCTTGCTCCAACTGATCAATATCCTTCTTATGTTGAGGGCCCCAGAGCTGGATGCAGTACTCCAGGTGGGGTCTCATGAGAGCAAAGTAGAGGGGGGGAGAATCCCCTCCTTTGACCTGCTGGCCACACTTCGGATACAGCTCAGGATCCGGCTGGCTTTCTGGGCTGCCAGCGCACACTGTTGGCTCATGTCCAGCTTTTCATCCACCAGCACCCCCAGGTCCTTCTCAGGACTGCTCTCAAGCCATTAACAGTGACTACACCACCTACTGATACTTCTGCTCTGGGAAACAAAACAAAATTAAGTTGTTCCTGGTTACCTCATGCATTTCCCAAACACCCATCACCAGGCTGGAACAGAAAACATTGCTGATGTTGAAAGGACAAATCCAGGTGACTGTATGCCTAGAGAAAAGGAAGAAAAGTGCATCTGCTCACAAGATCCCCATCTCGGTAAGGATTCATCCATTAACTCATCACCACTTTCTGACCGATACCTTGCTCAAAGTAGGAATCCGCTTGGTTTGGCCAGGACTATATAAAAATTGGTCATCTGCAGGTGACACATCACCACCACCTTGTCCTCACCACTGTTTTTCCTGCTTTTCCGGTGTGCCTCTTGTCCCAGTGACCGACACACCCTGAAGGTGCTGCAGCAAACACTTAACCTGGCTCCTTTGCAGCTCCTACAGCCAAGCTAGACCCTCAGACTTGTTTCTGTTGTTGGCTCACACCACATCTCAGACGAATCTGCTTTTTAAATCTGTCCGAAATAAGGACTCCCCAAGTTTTTGTCCCAGAAACAAGACATATATAGAATTAGCTTATTTGCAGCCTTGCTTGCTGTCCTCTTTCCACTGTGTCCAGACACTAAACTGAGCATACAAGACTGGAACAGTCTTTCCCTCAGATCACACCTAATATAATCCTTCTGTTATCAACACCCCCAAAAAAGTTTGTTTTTTTTTTTTTAAATTCATAAACATAAACAAAAGTTAGTGAAAATCATTGAAACATTTATAGTTGGTAACAACATGCAAATGAAGTATGACCTAGCCTGTCTTTTCCATCAGGCATCAGTAGATTCTCTCTAAACCTGTATCATTCAAAGCCCACTACTCTAGGATTTACAAGCGTATAAACTCCATGGGAGAAACCCGAGGGCTTGCCAGCATTGGCGGAAACAGGCTTGAAGTGATGCACAGAATTTTCACCCACACTACAATAATGATCTGAAAACCAACAGGGGGCAGAACGTCAATGCAGGAGGCATTACACAGACACAGAATTAAACAGTAGTCCTTCCCCCAAGGAGCTCACAGCCAATGCACCACGTATGAGACAGCAGAGAGTAGGGAAAGTCCAGGGAAATACGGGTGCCCAGCCATACAGACAATGGCTGTAGCATCAGAGTAACCTGGTCATCATAAAGCGTGGCCGTGTTTCACAGAAAGGACGGGTCCAGAGATTGTCTGGACCTATGTATATGGATATCTATACTGCTCTCCTGGGGCTCCTCTGAGGACCAGCCCAGCTGTATCCAGAATTCTGGCCATTAGTATGTGCTGGCTCTGGGTGCACATCACCGTGCACACCAAGAACACAATAGTGTTTCCACCCCTTTTCTCCGTTGCACCTCTGTAAGGAGCTCTCCCAGCTCTGTCCCCTTCAACGAGGCATGTCTGAGGTCAGTGGTGCCAAGGGGGTGCCAGCAGGTTGTGGGGCATGTCCAAGAGGACAATTCACGGAGGGCATTGTCTCACAAGTCCTGCTCCACCACCATCCTCAGCCAAGGCTGTGTCTTACGCCCCGGTTCATGACAAAAGTTTTGTCCTACACCCTGCTCAGCTTACATCCTAAGCACAGGAAAGGGGGATGGAGAGGGGAAAGGAGCGACAGTGCTTCCTATGAAAGACAGAATAAACAGGATCGCTCAGGATGTGGAAGGAATAAATGATGGTGAATCTCTGCCAAAAGCTAAGGACCATCTGACTTTATCATTGAAAACAACACCCCGGATGCTTTCCAAAGTAAATAAACTGTGTAAATACTCCTTTTCCTAGAGTTTTCTAAGAAAGAAACCCCTGCTGACCCTGGTGCATTTTGTATCACAGTATCTAGAAGTAATTTGTAGAAATGGATACCTTTCCTCCTTTGTAGCAGACAGCGATTAGCCCCGTTTGCAGATGAGAAACAGAAGTTAGGTGAGTTGCCCGAGGTTGCACAGAGCTAGGGCTGAAGACTGGTTTTTTGACTTTCAGGACTGTGACTGAAAACATAATCCTTCCGTTTTTTCCACTAGCATTGCAGCTTCCACTGCACTCCATACTCTGCACAGTGGTTATCATAATTTTACACTAATTTTGACTAATTTTCTGCATCACTGCCCTGCATTTAATTACTTCAAAATGTATCTCTGAATCACTTAATATGCTGTAACTGCTTTTGTGTGTTAGAATAGAAGCATCAAGTGGTCTGGCAAAGCTCAGGACTGAATAAATAGACCTCCAGGGAAAAATTTGCGGGAGATGGGGAGATATTTCTTTTCCCAAAAAAGCTCTGGCTAGCCTTATCCATGTTTCTCTAGTCTGTTAGAAAGTTTCACAGAGTGGAACTGTGAAAATAATTGCAAAAACCAATTATTTGATTCATGCAACCTCCTTTTCAGCCTCAATAACATTCAATAGGAGATTTCTGATTTTTCTAATGTGCTAATTATTTATACTTATTCGACCATGAAAAACAACAGGCTGAGTAGGAAGGGCAGGGAAAGCAACCAATAGAAAAGAAAGAAGTTGCTGGCAATGAGCATTTAATTTGCTAAAATGCTCATTAGAAAGCAAAGAAAATTAACAGGACAATCTCAGGATCTCAACAGAAAATCAACAAGCAGCATCTCTGATAATAGTAAAGTGCAGAATAATGCAGCCAAGACACAGACTGACCTCTGCTCTTTACAGGAGATACAGTTGGTTCGGGAGCAAGGACCTCTGGGAAGGATGAAACCACATACCCCCAGAAGCACTGAAAATGTAGTGATTCATAAGGCCTGAAAAGAAATATTTTATTCCAATTTTCTTAACAGGAAATTCTACATACTTTCCTGTGGATTTTTTTAATTAAAAAAGTGAAAAAGTGACATAGAAAATGCTGAAATGTTTGATAAACACTTCCAAATTTGAGAAAAACAATTCTTGAAAATCATATTTTATGATCGTAATATGTAGACTGAAGTGAAAACTTAACTTTTGGCAGCATTTTCTAACCTCTGAGTCAGAATTAACTGGCAGAAGTAATGGAGAAACTGCAGAAGATGAGCACTAGGTTATCCCAATCTGGCAGAAGACATCTGGGTGCCGCTGGGCACAGGCTGGCTCTATGCAGGTACGTCTCAAGGCACAAGCTTGTTCTGGGAAGGGTTCCTCTGCGCTGGGAGATCCTCAGCCATCAGAAGGGTAACAGGGATGGCTTGGGCTGCCCTGGGGTGTCCTGTGGGCATGGCAAGAAAAGCCTCTGAGGAGGCCTTTGAAAACACTGGGAGGATGAGGACAGTCAAGCAGTTCAGCCTTGACAGCACGGCAGACTCCATCCAGGAAAAAAAATCTGTCATGAACCAGGACTTTAACTTGGCACCGGCACAGCAAAACCTAGTGTGTGCTAGCCGAAAGGAGAAAACCGGAGGCTCAAATAAACCATATATTTTTAACAGCAAGGATATCTCTGTCCCTGGGTACACTGCCCCTCCTGAGGCTCTGCACCAGTTTCAGCAGGTGGAGAAACACCTCCTCTGATTTTAAGCCAGTGAGCTGGTTACTTGGTCCCAGCTGCTTGTCTGGGCTTGGACAGTGGAAGGAGAAGACCACCTCCAGAAGGAAGTTCATCTCATTGATGTTAGACATGTAGTTTAAGAGGGAACGAGCCACCTTCTAGATACATGAGGTTAGAGATCTAAATGAGGAAACCACCCGAAGGTAGCAACAATTTGAAGTGCATTAGCACCAAGGACCACAGGACATATCCCTGCAAACACACAAGTTCGCAGACTGGATGCAATACCACAGCGTGCAGGTGTGCTCTCGCACACATGACAGAGGTCAGAGCAGGTGACGATCAACCAGCTCTGCACCACACAAGTGCACTGGGTCACTTTTTTCTGAGATACTCTGAGTCCCACGTTCCCAGGACTACTCCTGGGATGCAGTGTAGTTTGTACAACAGCCCTTCTGCTGGACTGAACCAAAACCGACAATCTAGTCATTTTTTCAAAAATAGTGTTATTGAACCACTTCCACCAAAACCCCACATCTTCTCTAGGCATTGCTTATATGGTACAGAAAGGAAATGTTTTAATCACATATTGTATACAGACCATACTTCAATTACCTCCTGAAGTCTGATTTTGGTATAACATATCTCTAGTGGCATGCAAATCTGGATTTTTTATTATAAACTGAGGAGTGATTGAATCTGATTTGTAAATGAATTCATTTCTGAAAATATGAAGTCATACAAAATTGCCTACTATTAGTTCAATGTTTTTATCTGGCACAATAAATAAATCCCAGTTCTCCTCAGTGAGGAATAGAGAGAAAAATACTGCACTGTGAAAAACGTTATTGCAAAACTTGCTCAGTAATTGTTACTGGATGTACCTTCTTTGCTTTTAATTAATTTACAAATTAAAAAGGCAGTTGAATTTGAAATTATGCCTTACCATTAACTGAATGCTGATAACTTTAAGGGGAAAATTATTTTCACAGAGCAAACTATTAGTAGTAACCGTACTCTTACTGCATATTCTGCTTTGCCTCCAGATATCAGCAGGAGGATGTGTCACTGGGAAAAGGAGTGAGGGTGAGAGATGTGTAATATGGCTCAACAAATACATTTGCCTGCAATTTCCCCGGTAGTTTAAAGGTGGGGCATTTGGGGTGCATTTAAAACTGCTAGAGTTATTATGGAAGGTTCTTTGGCTAGAAATTAAAAACACATCTTTTGAGACAATAGGAGTGAGGTCATACCTTAGAAAGAATGAGAGGGAAAGATATTTTTCCAAAGGTGGACACTGACTATCATAGACTTACTGCAGCCCCAAACCTGGCCAAAACAGTGAGAAGGACCTGACTGTCGCCTGGACTAATTATGGATTGAATTTGTCCTGCCCCACTGCTTTCCTCCATCCAACTGTTTTCCATGACGCTGAGAAAGCTATGGTGCGGTGCATTTCCCAGTCTTGCTTTGTGGGCAGATGCAAGCACTCGGCCACAGTTTGTGCGGACTCCCGCAGAAATACACAACTGCAAAGCAAGTACACAGTGTTTGTAATTCGTCTCATCTCACAGAGTTACAAACTACAGCGTTTCTGTGTCCGTATCAGTTCAATTAATAATGAATGGCTACGAGAAACGGCTAAGGATGCTTTAAAAGGTAATCAAAACCAAAGAAACCAAATTCTTTGACAATACCTGTTTAAGAAAACAAGAGACAACTGACTGCTCTGTTGTAATAAAACTGTACATACATGGCAGTTTCTGTAAAGTTTTATTTTCTTTTTCCATTAGATCTGAGAGAATCACAGAGTTTCCCCAATGAGTATAACTAACTGGATGATTTCACTTCTTCCTTCTTTGGACTGGACTAGGTTGCTGCCATCTGCTTAGTGTCTTAAGTACTTTTGAGGAAAAGTCTTTTCACTCATATGGTTGTGTAATGGTATGTAGTCTCTTGCCATCCTTGAATACAGTCAGTGAAAAGATAGAGCTAAAAATAGGAAAAAAATTGTTATGACCACCATCAATTGCTGCCTGTGCTCTGTCTCCTTTTAAGCCTGACCTACAGCAGACTGCTAACTCCCTTTCAAACTCATCTTCCTTTCTACTCCTATTCCTAAAGATCAGAAGTATAACACAGACCATGTCATTCCATTCACCTACATTTTTATTGAGCATCACAATTTTTTTTGGCTTATATGCATTCTCCAAGAAAGTCTTGGTAAGAAGTTTTCAGGAGATGTAGGACTTAGTGTTTCCTTTAGTGGATCAATTATTTTTCTAGCATCACTTAAATATTTGTATCCTTTATCCCCTGTATCTGATTGGTGCTGAACTGCATCCAGGGTTTTGCTCTGCCTTTGTTTTTGAGGTTAGAATCCTTTACTACCATGCATTTTCACTGAGCGGTGGTGAGGCACTGGGACAGGTTGCCCAGAGAAGCTGTGGCTGCCCCATCCCTGGAAGTGTTCAAGGCCAGGCTGGATGAGGCTTGGAGCAACCTGGTCTAGTGGAGGGTGTCCCTGCCCATGGCAGGGGGGTTGGTACTAGATGATCTTTAAGGTCCCTTCCAACCCAAACCAGTCTGTGATTCTATGAACCTAGGCATTCATTAAAATAGTCGCACAAGCATTGCTTTTTACATCTTCATTTGTCAGTGTTCCATCTCTACACTCTTGTATTCCAGTGTAATAGTGCAACATTCCAGCCCTATAAATAACATGTGGAAAGAGGGGAAATCATCTCCCTATATTGATTTGATATGCACCAACTTCTTTTTCCATAGTACCACACTGAAATCTAATCCTCAGCTGTGTGTCCACTATGACTCCTAAATTCTCACATATTTTCCGGCAGCAGACAACCTGATGCTGTGTATCTTAATGCAGTGTCTAGCATTCTGAAAGATACATAAGAACTTAAATATTAAAATGAAGGAGGGCACCAGGGAATACAAGTCTGTGCCAATATATGTATAATCTCATGCACCCCTATCACCACAATTCTTGAGCACTTGCCAGTTGCACATTAAGCAATGGGGTCACTATCTCTTTTGGATGTTTCAGTCGCTTCTTCACCTGTTTCCTGAAGGTGGAGAGCTGACTGTGCACTACGGGGTTTTCCTTTTGCTGGGATTCTCATTCAGATTTATTTTCCTAAATGTTTCATCTGCTCTACATGTACTCGGGAAGGACAAAGCTGGGCGACATACCTCTTACATATGGTATGGAAAGCACTGAGGCTTGGGATGCTCATTATTCCCACAGGAGTCGGCTCCACAGTCTCCGACTGGCTGCCCAGAAACTTCTGGCTCTACTACAAGGCCAGAGCTTGTCTGTAAAGCTGTCTGAAGACTACTGCTAGCTGGATGTTCACTGGATGTTAGCATCTGTTTAAGAGTATTGAGCAACACCATGCAACATCTGGGGTGAAAATGTCAAGTTACATTCATAGACACTTCAACAGGAGTGCAAAATGTTAAGTACTCCAAGTGCAATGTGAGAAGGCAGCTAATATTGCTCTGATTCCCATGCAAAATAACCTTAACAATCACCTGAAGTACAATGTTTTAGCTTCACACCATCTGCAGAAACGGATGTCTCTTTTAGTAAAGTAGCCGCAATCCTCCATGCTAAATCACATGTAGAATCCCAACTGCTGAACTGAAGTACTGCTCACAACCACCTGTTCACTCAAGGTACCATGAAACTGAATAAAGAATCTGGAAAAATTATTATAGATGAGAAGAAACACTTGGAGAAAAAATGGTACAGGGATGAACCGAAGTTGCTTTTCATTGCTCACTGGCTTCCAAGGAAAATTAAAAGTATACTACTGCAAGAGATGTTGCTATTCCCATAAACTCATAGGTAGAGCTTTTCTAGCTGATGCCTGTAAAAGACACCCCACTATCATCTGTCACCCTTCTTTCTCCATTAATCTCCCTTTCTGTTCATTATTCCAGTCTGAGGAAGTCCCAATGGACTAATATAGCTTAGCCAATTTTTAAAACCCTCAAGTGCCTTTAAAAAAAAAAAAAACAACACTTTCCCTAGCTGAAGGGTAATACCAGAAACTTTTATTTTACCCCAGGTCTCACTCCATATGACACCTATAAACAATAAATCAAAGTACCAGCGTCACCCTTTTAACCTCCACCACTTCTCATTTCTGGCTAATTAAAAAGGCTCTTTTTGACTTTGTTGGATAATGATGGCCCAAGAATACGATGGGCTGGCATAGGCTGCATTTGGTGTCATTGTAAAATGAAGTTCATAAGGTTAATCAAGTTACCAGCATTGTAGAAGCTGGGGAAACTTTCTGTCCCAGGTGGCTTAACAGGTGACTCCCATAAATTACACAGTACATTACAGCGGCATCCGCCAGTCGTGTTAGAGTAAGGAGTCAGTCAGCCTTTCCATTATAAACCCCTATTTTCAGAGTTTATTAGATAGCCGTAAAAACATTCTCCAACCTGAATCTTGGCACACAGTGGGTTTTCACCTTATGAACAAACTTTCTGTGATACAGAAAGCAACGTAATCATCTGCAAGTCACATTTCTAATTAGATCAAAATTTTCAAAGCTGATTAAAAACAAAACCCCTGAAACTTTCAGAACTCTTCTTACCGTTCCTGCTTTGTCACCAAGGATATTAAGTTTAACAAGGTTTTGTTCTTATATGGCCGATAATTTCTTGCTAACTGATCCTGAAGGTTATTGAATTTGCAACATGACAATTCCATTCACAGCAATGCACCAGAACATCATAAAGGGAATCTTACACCACCTTCCAGCAGAAGGACATCTTGAGCTGTGGTGAAAAAAACCAGAATGAACGCAAATATAGTCTTTAAAAAATTTTAAGTTTGTCTGCAGCCTGATTCCCTGTGGTTAGGTGCAATAATAGAGGTGAATTAATTATAGTTAAACAATACATGAACATTAAGGTGGAAAGGGAAATTCTAAGCACTTCCACATTTCATATATTTCTAACTTCAGTCTACTCATACTGACTTTTAAACATTCACACAGCAATCTTAACCTCAAATAGCCCAGAAACAGTAGCTCAGGCACAGAAACGGGGTTTTGAAGGACACACTGTGCTTGTTTCAATATCCAAAACATTAAAATGACTTCTGTAAGTATGTCTTTCTGAAATTTGAGGTAAGCAATGTGAATTCTGTGCAACTTAAAGCTTGATTGTTTGATGCTTCTTTGCTGAATGCAAGTTCCAATTTTATAGGTCATTAGCTCAGACATCTGTCCTCCCACAATTCAGACAGTGCGGTCTGCCCGCGTTGCACAGATATCATCAAGCTGGAGGTGAATAAGATGTAAATAAGCAGCCTCGGGGACCGTGGCTGTCTGTAGGGACAGACCTTGGCTCTTGCAGACCCATGCCAGCCAGGCTGTGCGTGTTGAGCACAGTGCAGTTACTGGTCCCATGGGAGAGCAGCCGGTGTCAGGCAGCTTCCAAAACACCTTCTGCGTGGAGTACAGCAGGACTGATGCTGCCTGTTCACACACCTGTCCCACTCTCCTGGATGAAGCAAGAAGACAGAGCTACAGCACTGCCTATTGTATTTTATTTTTGGGGGGAGATGACTGCGGACACCAGGATGGCAGGACTGCATGAAGCCTTACTCAACTGTGGATCACTCCAGAAGCTTGCTCTTACCCTACAACTCTCTCTCCACCTGCCCAATCTCCATGACACAGTGAGCTGAGCAAGGCAAGTATGCAGGATCAGGCTCTTTACTAAAAATTCCTCCAGAAGCCCTCAGTTTTGCCTTGGCCTGTCTTTTGAGATGTGCACTTCGCTGTGCACGCTAGTAAACACCATAGCTGCATCTGCCCATGATACATCTTGCACCATGCTACATGACTAACACCTGCGGTTGCCATTTTGGTTCAGTCTTTCAAATCCATATTTGCTCTGAACAAATAAGAGGTCTCAGGGATTTCTAAAGGACAGTTCACACGCAGACAGGCTGGCTCAGGTGCAAGTGTTGGCAAGGTCAGGGCTATTTCCACGCTGTCAGGCGGGCAGCAGGTATCCTATTTCTTCCTCTAACTGAATTGCGAAGTCAGCTGAAGCCTGTGGAGGGGGTCTTTGTTTCACGCCTTGAGTTCCCCTCACTCTCACGCAGGGAGGTGTGGAGATTTAGAGCTTTGCATCCGCCTTGTACTGCTGTAATTGCTTACAGAAGGAATACAAGCCAGGTCAGTGACAATTTGAGCTGGTCAGGCAGTAACAGGCAAGACCTCAGACTCTTCCACTCAACAGGATGCATTAATTTGTTGTAAGAGCAAATAAAACAGAATAACAAAATAATAAACCTGAAGTACAGATGAGAAATGCCTTGCTGATAGCCTCCCTGGCCAGGCTTCCAGCCATAAGGCAAGAGAAACTCCTTTAACACTGTACTCCATCAGCTCCACCTGCCCATGCTCAGCCACTCTTTTTACTGGGCTTTTGCTCCATATCACAACATTATTAACATCCAATTTACTGTATTTAAGCATTCTTGGAAGAATGTACGTGAAAATGGTTTCTCTTCACATTTTGGTTTCTTATTTGAGAAATCCCACATCGGTGATGCCTTCTCTTCTTCGCTGCAGCCTTCCTGGAGCCTTTGCTTTACGTTGCCCCACACCTACTTATGTGCTGCACCCCACACACAGACTGAATTCATCTCCCTCCATAGCAATACAGGAGGGACAAGAAAGAAAAAGGGAGAACGCAGTACATGGCCATCTACAGAGAGTGGACACACTCTCAGGATAGTTTTATTTCAGTTATGTTCTGGTGAAATCACTGTATTTCAGACATGTTCTGGTGTAACAAAATCTCTATCTTCTTACAAGTGGTCTGGGAAAGGCACAATCAAGGTCAAGCCTAACCAAGGAAACGCTTCACATTCTTGCTGGCCCAGAAAGCTTCCTGCAGTCAGAAAGATCCACAAACGAAAGAAACTCTTTCCCATGTGATTTCCAAGCTTCTGTTTGCCTTTGTTTTCTTCACATAAATACAGAAACAGGAGATGGTATGCAAACTTTACAGTGAGAAGAGCTTTCACAGTCTCAATGGGCAGAAAAATGCTTGCATAATACCCTTCACATTTAGAGAGAACTATATTCCTCTTGAGATTACCCCTCTGCTTTGTTTTTATCTAAGGGATGTGAGAAGGGTAATTAAAAAACCATACTTGTCTGCAGCAGCTCCCTAAACCCTAGCTACAAGATCTATACGTGTCACCACTTGATCCACACTGTTTTTCATTGCTCCTTTTGTTGACACTATCTAGGTAGTGCTAAGTCCTCCAGCTCTACTGGTTTCCTGTGGAAGACAAGATACTGGTTTAAACAGACTACATGACTGATGTAGTTTGGATTTCAGGCTCTGCAGCTTTTCCATATAGGCTTGTCTCTTTAAATCTTGTAGGGTTGTTGTATTAATAGTTTTCCCATCCCTGATTCCAAAGGTGTTTGAACAGCCTTATAACTGGCTTTTTCTATTCAATTATTTTATTTTACATCTTTTTACTGCAGACATGGAAGAAGTAAAGTCTTATTACAATTATGCACCTGTAAACACAGTGCATATGGGACTGAGTCCATTTAGCAGCCCCCTCATAGCACCCGTAACGGGTTTGGAACTTTGTGCCTGACCGCTGTAACGGAGTTGACAAAGGTGTCATGAAGGTTAACTCATGAGCTTTCATTACCGTAAGGTCAATGCACTGTTCCCCAAAGGTTTCAGGAAAGAAATGGTGAATTTATTAAAGACATGATGTGGTTTTGCACTCTAAGACCTGTGGGTTAGCTTTGAAGGAAAATTTTGCCCCGGTGATTTTGGATCAGCAAGAGATTCATCCTCAGATCATTTCAGCAGGTGTTGGGGTGCCATAAAGATTTCTGAACTTGATGAGACTTCCTTGTTTTGCAAATTTTAAAAATGCTGTGGTTAAAAGGAACACCACCTTCAGTCTTAAAATCTTCATGACCAAATAATTCAACAGCAAAAAGAAGTCTCTGTAAAGAACTGTAACCACCAACACCCACTGGCTGTTAGACAGCTCGTTTAGAATAAAATCTAAGACGAAAAATTCTCCCTTGTTTCTGAAATGCTTTCGACACGAGTTGCTAATTAATAAAGCTCAAAACAGATTCATTAAAGGAATACATTTGCCAGAGTGTGGACATCAGACCGGAATGCGATTCATTAGACAGTAATAAAACTCCAACCCAATTGCAGCATCCTCTGATAAAAAAAAAAAAAGGGTGGGGTAGGTGTGACTCCCAGGTGACTTTTTTTTACACTTTCAAGAAGCCTTAAACCTGTAGGAGCTTAGTTGGGTACGTGACGGCAGTGCCTTATTGCACATGTTTAAATATTGATTCACAGTTTCCATCCAGAACTGAAGAAATTCCTGTTTATCAACTAGAAATCCTTTTTCTGCGAAGGAGAGGAACCAAGCGTATCTCTTTCTCTAAAAAAAACGGTAATTTATGTGGTCTCTCGAAGTGTAGGGGCTTATTTAAAACACTGGAGCCACTGGAAAATAACATGAATGGTTTTGTGATGGAGGCCTTGAATACATACAGATGTCTTTATCTTCCTGGTCCTTTATGCAACAACTGTAGCAAACTGCAGTAGTCCTGAGAAACTTAAAGAAAGAAGGGTTACTAGGTTTTATTTTAACATAAGTGAGTAATGCAGAACATAAAGTTCCTCCAGGCTTTGGCAAGAGCTCACAGGTAAAGTACGAGCAAGGCTGGACATCCAGAGCCTCTGACCTACAAGTCATCTCTATTCATTGGCTCAGCTCCTGGCAAATGCAAGTGGCTTAGTTTCACTCCACAAAAGAAACCACCAGTATGCCATGTTACCTTCTGCTTGTCCCCCAGTACGTGAACTGACAGGATCACTCGCCAAGCCACAACTGAGGCTCAGTAACTTGCCATGCCACTGCCACATATAGCCCATGATTTGCCAGACATCCAGACTGGTACCCACAGATAGGCATTAGGGCATCAGCATATACCTTTGCTTAAAACCTTCACTTAAGCCTGTGTTTTCTACTTTGTCTGTGTGTACACTCAACTTTTATGCAGTTTTAGAGAGCAATCTTCTGTTAAAACTTCAAACTTTTAAAAAGCTTCAAGTTTTTAATAACTAACAGCACTGACCACCTTTGGGGTTTGGATACCTTTGTCTGTCTGTGCACATATGTATAAATACACACAACGTACGCATATGGTTGAGTGGATGTAACTTGTACAACTTCACACAAATGCTGTGAGCAAAATGCGTTAAGTACCAAATAAACAGAGAAGAACACCTAACTCCCATCACCGAGACAGGCAAAGTTGAATAAAGTCAGTTAAAGGATAGCACAGGACCAAATCATTCAATGTCTTGCAAATATTTCCCTCATTACTCACTTGTTTACTGTGATTCTTAGCCTAGTTTTCCACAACTGTGCTTCCCCTGTCTGTCCTGTCTGTCCATCAGTTTACCCTAATTGCCTTTGGCAGACAGTAGACATCTGAGAGGACATTCACACATACTTGCTGCAAATCAGAAATGTCTGATGGAAACGAAAGGAGAAGTCAGCTGTTGTTCAATCTGTTTGGCAGCAGCTGGCCAGTCCACAGCCATGTGATCTCTAGAAAATGAATATGTATGTGTCTCTGCATCATCATGCAGTGTCTCGCCCAACAGCAAAAAACCACAAGGGAGCTTAGAGTATTGTGGAAGGGGAATAGGACTAGAGGGAGAATTGATTGTGCTGTTGCAGGGGAGGCTTGCAGTGCGAATAGTGCTCAGGAGGGCAGGAATAGAGGATACTCCTCTGAGCTAAAGAATATGAGGCACAGGACAACAAGCCTAGGGGAAATTGCTAATTCTGCTGCTCAGGGAGCTTCTGTCTTAGCAGAAAAATACTAAACCCCTTTCCCCAGATCAGGCTTCCCCCAATGCTCAGATTCCTCATTCTCTCACCATGGAAGACCACAGCTTCCACACCTGCTTCCCCAAGAAAAATTTTGTTTGAGAACTGCCAGAAGTCTAGGATGCTGCTTGCACCAGGAGAGAGAGCACTTGGCAGCCTCTCGCTCGGCTCAGATATCTCAGACTGTGATATGTCTGGGTTACACCAGCTCCTGGGACTAAATCCTCGAAGTCACTCCCACACTTGAGTTCCTTCCACGGCAGTGGAGTGCATCGCCTCCAAGCCACTGGCCTGGCCTCTCTAAAATATCCCTTCTTTTAATTGGTCTTGGCCAAGGAATGAGTACAAATAAATCCATTGATAATGCAACTTAATGCACAGCATCTTCCTTAATGCGTCAAATCTTTATATGACTAAACCTAAACTCTCAGGGACACAATGTAAAGCTAGTCAGCATCCATAAATCTAGCACTTATAATGAAAATAATGTAGTAGAGAAAGACATTTAACCACATACAGAATAGCTGAAATTAATTCATGCTGTCTGCCCAACTACCTGCCAGAGAGGTTGTAATTCAGCTGACAGTGTTCTCAACAGATGTTGTCTGACTGTCAAAAAAATAAAATGTCTGGGTTCATTTCCAATATAGAAATGGAATGGAAATAAATATGAAATATTTTGCCATCTGTTACATTGCTGAGTCACTGGAGAATATCAGCCCCAAATGTGCATACTTGTAGATTAATTGGTCTATAGCTGTTTGGCAGCTAGAATAATGAAAAAAAAACCTCTCTGAGGCACTGATTCCACCACGTTACAGAAGATATATGGAGACTGCTGTGAGGAATATTAAACCCAAGCACTAGGAGAAGGCTACAAGAAACCCTTGAAGATATTGTGCTGTCTTATCACACATTAATAACCAGATTTTCCCAATGAGCCCATGAATATAGTGCCTTCCACCAAGCCACTTATTGCCTGGACTTGGTGCACAGCCCGTGCTTGCAGGGAGCTCCGTGTGCTGCACAGAAGGGTGGGCTCAGGGTGGAGAAGGGAGGAGAGATTCCTCCCCAAGGAGAAAGAGGGATTTTTTGGGATGAAGCTTTGCATTTATGTGCTGTTTGAATGCAAGCCCCTAGTGGGAGCAGCATGAGGATTCCGGGCAGTATGATGCCTCCAGAAGCTACAGAGTATGCCAAGATAATTGATCTACTTCAAGTGGCTGTGATGGTACCCAGAGGAGCACTAAGTCCCCTTACCTTTGTGTCCTTTTGTTCCAGGGTGTTAGTCACACCTTGCCTCTCCTGAACACACATGCCTGGAACCCTCAGGTGCCCTCAGGTGTCCAAGGTCTCAAAACAGAGTTGGCAGATAGGAGTCATGGCCAGAGGCCAAGCTGGATACTGCAGACCATGGCAGCAAGTACCTGTCTTTACACAACAGAACCCTGCCTACAGCACCTTTCACATCACAAATGTATCAACCTATAGTTCACAAATTACTCTGTATACCAACAGCACTGAATTTTGTACAGTCAGTTTTGTTAATTTTGTTAATATCTTCAAGGCTTGGGCTTGGGCATAAATCTGAGTTCACAGACATGGCAGCTTTCCGGTCCCATAGACACGTCCCTTTCGAGGACCCATCCACACTTCCTAGGTGGAATTCACTCCCACCCTTTCCTGTCCCACAGCACCACAAGAACTAACGTGAGATCCCTCTGCACACAGCATTGCTTACACCCCATGAGGGTGCTGTAAGAGTACTACTGGAAGGATAGCTTTTCCCCTTTTCACTTGCTGTACACTCAGATCCAAAAGATATGAAAACCAGCAGCATGCTGTAAGAATCCCCTCAGCAGGGTACTAAGAAATACCAGGATCAGCACTTCGGCTTGAGCCAAGCCTGCACTGACATTCAGAATCAGAGAGAGGATGTGCAGCAGTATTTGAGGATGGTACAGGTGGTGGGTTTAAACCTATCTCAGCTCCTCACCCTCCTCTGAAGAGTGGAGGAAAGAGAAGAAAACAGAGAAGCTGCAAAAAAACCAAGTCTTCTAGCGCTGCATAAAACACAAGAAGTTTGCTTCATCTTCTGCACAAGGGGAAAAGGAACAGGCCACTTTGGAAAAAAAATCATAGAATTCTTCAGATTGGAAAAGACCTTTAAGATCATCAGGTTCAACCATTAATCTAACACTGCCAAGTCCACCACTAAACCATGTCCCTAAGTACCACATCTCATACCTCCAGGAATGGTGACTCAACCACTTCCCTGGGCAGCCCATTACAAGGTCTGACAACCCTTTCCATGAAGAAATTTTTCCTCACATCCAATCTAAACCTCCACTGGCACAACTTGAGGCCATTTCCTCTTGTCCCACCACTTGCCACTTGGGAGAAGAGACCAACACCCACCTCTCTGCAACCTCCTTTCAGTTGCAGAGAGTGATAGGATCTCCCTTGAGCCTCCTTTTCTCCAGGCTAAATAACCCCAAAACGGGTGATCTTGGCAGGAATTAGTTTTTATTTTTCACCTAAAATAGGGATAGTTTGCATATTACATCTTTCACAGCATGCTACCCATCTCAGGGAGCAAAGGTCCCGCGGAAGAATCATTTTGCAGAATGTCCCTCTAAGAATGGGCTTTTCCACCTCTATCCCTGAACCACTTCCCCATGAGCAGCGAGCTCACCCCCAGAAAGGTCCCTGCCTTCCCTTATAGATCCTCACCAACGCTGGGCAAGATGGAGTGGTGAAGCAGAGACGGAAGCACAAGGTGCAGCAAGCACGGCAGCCCCTTGGCACACACCTGACCACAGGAGGTCAGCTTCTTCAGTTTTCTTCCGTGATTAAGAACTCTCTCAAACAGACTGACAAGCCAAAGGATTTAGTGAGATGTCCAGGAACTTTTACCTTCCGAAAGTAACCTCTATTACAAGAGAAACTGACTTCTCTCCAAATGATCACCTATACAGGTCTTCTGGATTATTTCCAAACAGTGAAGCAGGATCTCAACTTTTGGATTTACACTTGGACACCATGTGTTTTAAACTATTCATGGACGAACTGACCTTATTGAAACCATGTGAGGACAGAGAAATACAGTCTACAGAGACAATATATAGAAAATATAGTGAAGTGGGAAAAAAAAACCAACGGATTTTTCGGAAGTAACATCAGTCCTTAGGGCTGTATGAGGCAGAAAAGCATGAGGAGTTCTTGCCCCAAAATGCTTTCTCTCTAACAGCTAGAACAGTGACGGTGTGAGCGGAGGAGTAAAACTTCTCTGACTTTCCCTTCCCCCTGTGGCAGGCATTCTGTGATGGTGAAGCCAGCTGTGCATGAACTGTGTTACCCTCCCTGTGGAGCAGCGGCCCTGATAGCCATATTATTTCAACGTGATCATTTTTTTATTGCTAATTGCTAAATGGCACACATCATCCACTGCAGGAAAAGCCAGAGTGACCAAGTCAGCTGGGACTACTGATTCACACCTAGACAGTCACGGGGGGTGAGGTAGTTACACCCAAGTTAGGGGGTCACATATCCACTTACCCCTGTGAGGGAAATTAACTATCAGTCAGGATGTACCAGAAATACAGTACAAGACCTCACTACTCAAAGATTCTGAGCAGCTTTGGCTCACTTTGACATCAAAGGGAAACATGAATGCCAAATGAGTCCATCTTCTGAGCTCATACCTGTACTTTAGATAATGTCTATAAAGACTCTACACTGATGGAGCCAAAAAGTTACAACCACTGCACTCCTGAAAACCAGCAATGTGAAGGGTGGTTGAGGACTTAAAATAATTCCAACCCTTCTTACACATTTTTTGAAGTAATGACACATTTAATGCCATAAAACCAAGGTTTGAAAAACAGCATTTTTGTAATGATGACATTTTATGAGTTGTATTTGGATGAAGTTGAGTCACTAAAAGTCACTAAATGGGTTTGTAGACTGCGGTTGTTCAGCTCTAATATTGCTTAACACTGGAGGATAATTTAAAATGTCCTTACCATTCATTTTGCAAATGAGGCAGATACAGGCACCTGTTCAGTTACCAGTAACCTAAAGTATTCACAGTGGTGAGAGTGTTTTGAGACCCAGACACTAGAAGAAGCAAATACAGGCAGAACTTGGCCTATTCTGTTTACTTGAAACACATGATCCCACTGAATTTAACAGAAAGAACAGACAAAAGCCAGAAGACAGAAAAGATGTGGCCAAAAACAAGCCACACAGGTTACACCAGGAATTAATAATGTTAAACAGCAGAAAAGGACAATATTACACCAAGGGAGAGGGGCTGAGATGGGGGAGAAGAACAAGAAGTCTTCAGGAACAAACTCAGGAAATCAGACCAACTCCCCAGAAAGTAATAAGAGAGCTCAGAGAAAATTTCCAAGGTGTCTGTAGACAAATGCAACAACAAAGAGAAAGAAATTAAAGGAAGTAGAGACAGCAGCATGGGGGGAGTGGGGTGGGAAGAAGCAAAAGCCACAACAGAAAAGCAGAGGTCTGCAAAGATTAAATAGGAAGGACAGTGTTCAAGAACAGCCCCTATTCACTGGGAATTTGGAAGAGAAGACTCACTCAGTTTAAGTCAAGTACTCCATCCAGTACCACATTGTCCTGAATCTCATGATTTGCATGTTTGATACCTCTTGGAATTGAAGCAAACCTTTACGTCCCCTGGTCACGAGCAAACTGTTTAGCAGCAGGAGCTCCACTCATCACATCCGTCTGACCTAGCAGACCAGGTTTGCCTTTTGGCACAGGACTAAAGTTGTGGCTGTCATGCCTGCCCTTCCCTGCATTCTGAAGAAAAATAGATCAAGATTCTCAGTTTCATTACTGTGCACGATTGCTATTTCTGCATAGTACCTTCACATAGAAGGTTTGTTCATATAACCTCTTCCAACAGCAAAGAGAGATTCTTCAAGGGTCTGGTTCCTACCTCTCCCTCATGAAGGTCGTAACCTCTTTTCCATCTTTGAGTTCCATACGGTCATCACCTCTCCCAGGCCATCCATGCAGTTTTGGACCCTCATGACTTTCCCCTCTTCCAGCACTTTCTGTTAAGACAAGGCTGCGCTTAGACCCACTCTCTGTGCCCCTTGTCAAGTTTTACCCACTTTGGTATAAGGGAGCTATCTAAAATAAAGCTTTATGGGTTTTTTTTCCCCTTAAGTTGCAGATGTCCAAGGCAGGATCTCTGTTCCTGGGTAGCAAACATTGTCTTTTCCTACCAACTAAATCCTCAGGACGCACCAGGGAAGCTCTCTGGCAGTTTATAAGGTGTCCTAGGGGGAATCTCCTCACACCTCTGTATCGACATCTGAAAGGTCCAGGATGAGGCACCTCACTCAGAGAACATCTCATTGGATAAAGCACTGAGTCGGCTTTGCAAAGGTATGCAAGAACTCTGGACGATCAGGTGTGGGGTATTTTTCAGCTAATAATATTGGTACCTATGATTTGTCTCCTCTCCTTTACTTTCCTTTTTTTCTTCTTTTCCAAACCTTTTCTTCATGGGATTTCATTTGCAGCACACATACATGCATACAACTCATTTATCTTGAGGGCAGTCTTAAGTCTTTCTGTTTGTGAAATTGGTGATGATTTTTTTCCTATCTTGCAGGAAGGGAAACATCCGAATTTCTTTTCTAACCCCCGTCCGCTATGCGTATACTCTCTTTTTATACTGACCCCAAAGTACCCACTGCAGCCATCACTGGATACTGGCCCTGTGGTCCAGCCCAGTGTGACTGTTCTTTTATTCCTGCCTCCTTGTACCAAATATTCTTCTTGGAGTGAATGCAGCAGCTTTCCAAATGCTCACAGCTTGTGCCTGTATGATATTTCTGCTTATTAGAAAGGGTCAGCTTGACTTTTACTGGCCTGAATATATGTACAAGCCAACAAGATTAGCTAGAATAAGACCTTAAAAAAATGCAGTGATTTATTCACTGCAAGAGGGAGATGCAGCACCATAACAGGTACCCAGTATTGTGCTGGAATTGAAGGGATTTAAAATTCATCTAGAAACCGCTATGTCTGACCTGATCTAGTGATGGCGACAGTCTTGTTTTCACCACGCAGTTCCCACTAACATCCCTTTCGGTGGTGTTCCCATAATTTCAAACAGGACACTTGAAGAAAAAGGACAGCCCTGAAGTGGCTTTCAATCACTCAGATGGATCCATCAAACAGATTCGAATTCTCCAGTTGAGTTTATCCCCTTTATTAACTCCTATAACTTGCAACAAAGGCACGGTCTGTCCTGCTCACTCAGAGGTAATCAGTGATTTTAGACTTGTGTTAATTCTGTGGTAGCCCATCATAATTACCAAAAAGGACTGAATAAATAAAAAACCACTTGGTAAGTTGTGGAAAGCTAAGTATGTGTAATAAAGTGCCATGTATATGTAACATCGGTTACATTACAAGAGTTACTGTTTTGCAACTGTTGTATTTAAAAGTTCTATCAAGAGTAAAAATAAACCCAAAAGATAGTATTTTCAATAGCTATAAACTAAAAAAGCCCTCTAGGCTGAAATTAAAATCAAATACTTGCACTCATTCACATACTTTTAACTGACCATAAAGATCTAATTGTGGCAACATTCACTTGTAAGAGCTTCTAGAGGAATAAGAGAACAACCAGTCCCAATCGTTTTTCTGAAGTGTGAAGAATGCATGCTGAAAACCCAGAGGACAGCTCAGGGAGCTGCTCGCAGAGAGATTACATACCACATAAACACATTGCATTGACTCAAACACATGGATAGAAGTAGAAAATGTAGCCATTTAGGATTTTTCTCTTTTTCTTCTATTACTTCTCAGCATGTAATATATTTTTAAAGAGACAGGAATGTACTGGAACATTTATCTCAGACTCTCATAGAATATAAAGTCTTCACTTGAAGCTGTCTTGATGCTTTCCATGCACTTTTCCTTACCTAAATGTATTACTTATAACCAGATATTGAACTAGATACTCCTACTCCAAATGCATGAAATGCTAATTGAAGTGAAGCTGGATCCCAGTGAGGACTACTAGAATATGGAATAATCTCCCAAAAGTGATGGTGCAGGATAAATTGCTTCAGGAACTAAAAACTGGACCAGACAAGATACTAGCAAATATAACCAAGAAAACACCCCCCCTTTGGCAGAGATAGCATCTGGCCAACCTGTAATAGCTGATGTGGTATTTTGCAAGTTTCAAATCTTGGCCATCTCCAGGAAAGCACCTGAAAAAAATTAGAGCTACCCACCTGGCCAAACATGGAGTATGGGCTGACCTACTGACAGGTCCTGCTCTCCTAGGGATGATGCAACCCACATAACTGACCACTTTTCTTTCACCTGAAGCTGGCAGAGAACAGTGTGTACATGACTGCAACAAATGAAGTGTGAGTCGGTGAAAGCCAACATTGCAGAAAAAGAAAACAGGCACAAGAGCTCACGCTCACTGTGGTGCAGTGCTTCTCCTGCCATCGATCCGGCCACCTGCCACGGTCCCCTCGCCCCAAAAGCCAGCTCCCAATCCTTGCCTTTGCACCCTCCACTGCTATTGCACGGAATGGGGAGAGGGGATCAAGCCCCATCACTCTAAGAGAAAATTTCCTTAGAGATACTAAAGGACAAGACAGTGATCTCAAAGCACCGGTGAGCGACACTGGGCACATTGCAGGATTGGGTCCCAAGAGAGACAAACCTTAGGGAAAATGCCTGTTGAACTGAGTGCAATCAGACAATACCAGGGGCTTAAGCTGTGGCTGACTGAACTGAACAAAGCCCGGGAGGTGAGGACATGGCCATTACTACAATAAGTCCACGCGTTTTGATCTATACTATAAGGATGAGCATTATCAGCAGTAGCGATCAGGGCACATACATTCCCCTGGAGATTAATCACTGTTTGGAAAGAGCAGAGGGACAGAGGGCCTTAGGGCATTAACCCCAACCGGCCATTAATCCCCCAAAACTCTGTCTACCCAGGCCTTTATCACTATTAAAAGATAAAAAAAAAAAAAAAAAAATTGAAAGGGAAAGGGAAAGGGACAAAAGAGGAAGGACTGCCTTAAAATCAGTATTATTTTCTTTTTCCTTCCTGTAGGATAGTTCAGATCTGTATAACAAGTCACATCCATCTACTGTTTTGAGCCGTTGAACTTCACTGGGATAGAAACAGTTCTCCCTTTTCTTCTTTTCCTCCCAGTTAAGAATAAAAATAAATACGGTGCCTGAAAGAAAATGAGGGGGAGAGAGGGACTGAAATACAACGCTAGGCTTTAAGCTGGTATGTTTTATCGGTTAAAAGGCCACATCGATCTGACCGCTGTGACCAGTTCTGGAAATTCAAAATAGAAAAAATGATCTTCGTACTAGGTGCAACTGACTCCCAAGATATCCATATACACATAAAGTGAAATAATTAGACCTTGGATGAAAAATCTTGACAGTACAAAGAAAGACCATGATCTAATATCAGAACAAAGTTAACAGATGTCATTAAGTGAGACGATTAGCCGATGACGGAAGGTCGCACCCAGTTTACTTTTCACAGTTGACAGATCAAAGTTATTCGTTCAGTTTGAGCTAAGACTGAATACAGTTACCCTAGGAAAATCCTTTCACATAACATTAAGTCTCTCTCTGTCTTGTGTTTCTTAGACGTGAATTGTCAGGAAAAATACCAGTGAAACAGTACAGAGCAGGGGCAACCAGCCCGCATAGCACTGAATGGAGAATCCCTTAGTGGTAGGTAAAAATAAATGTGTAATTGCATCCAGCGGCCTTTACACCCGTGTGAATCACATGCCTGAGATATTACGAACCTGACTCCAGCGCGAGTTACGCAGCTGTGAATTGGGAGAAGCCAGTACGCCAGGTTCTGAGACGGGTAAGGCCCCCAGGTCTCCTCTGATGCCAACCCTCGCATGCCACGGAGGGTGTCCTCCCCACTGCCACAGCCCCTGCCCATTATCAGTGAAACATAGTTTTCCAGCACCAGGGCATGAGGCCAGGAAGGAGCATCCCTGTTGCAAATGGCTACAGGCTGGGTGGGGAAGGGGGTGTTAGGTGATGAGGGAATGGAGGACCGGCAGCACAGGCAGAAGCACATCTGCCTTTCCCCTTGGCAAACTCCAGTCCCGCGCCTGGGGACCATCTCACACTGGCAGCCCCGATGAGGCCCCTCAAGCTGCTCTCCGTCAGTGTCAGCAGAGCCGTACGGCATCACCAGCAGCAGTGGGGACACATAGCTGCTCAGCTGGGCATCATGCCCCTCTTGCCAGGTGGGCATCCAGCACAGCCAGCGCATGCTGCAAATAGCAAGCAGGGCCCTCCTAATTTCTTTTTTATTATTAAATTTTTACATAGTATATGTCTCGATTTTGGATAGTTGATGTTAGTGTTGGGTTTTGCTCCTGGTTTTTCTTGCTTGCTCTCCAGAACTGTGAGGAAAGGGAGTCATTAAAACTTAGATTTTAAACATGAACTCCTTCGTACCTTTTCTATTATAAAGTGTAATTGATTTTATATTGTATTTCACTTAAGAAGAGACTGAATTTATGCACATGTAATCTTGAAATATATAGTAAAAAGCCACACAGGAAGAATCCTCAACTTCAGTAAATTCACTTCACTCCAACTGTGCATTCAGCACTCATCCACTTATTTAGATACACCATCAAATAATATCCCATATAGCACCATACTTCTTTTCTTCTTTCATTGAATCCATAGGCTGGACCGGGTTGATTTAAAAACTGTGAGCCTTTATCTCAGTGCTGCCCATTTTGTGTTCAAGATTCCAATAATGCACATGTCCCATCTAGGAAAAAATGAAGGTGCAGCCTCCAAATAAGCCACAGAACCAGTATTAAAAATA
Organism: Rhynochetos jubatus; assembly: GCA_027574665.1. NCBI lineage: Eukaryota > Metazoa > Chordata > Aves > Eurypygiformes > Rhynochetidae > Rhynochetos > Rhynochetos jubatus. Next base: position 25,626,737 of record CM050648.1, read on the forward strand.
TGCTTGTACCATAATAAATAAAAGGAAAAATAACACGTTTATACTGTAATAAAAATATTCATGAATGCAGTGGGGTAGAGTTTCAACAGGCTGCAGCTCAAATATTCTACAAAACTCTATGTCAGCTAAAGTTACCATTTGAATGCAGAGAGCCTAACATTAAAGAATGTTTTAAAATGCAGAAAGATTATGCTGGCCACTGCCCTTTGCAAGCTGGGGAATTTGTTCCCTGCCAAACCTGCTGCGGGATGAGATTCAAGACATTCAGACCCTGCCGGGGAAGAATGATTGCTTCATTGTGTGAAGGTATTTCTGTTACATGCAGCACAATAGCAGGGTTCTTCATCAGAGAAGCGCATGGTGGATTATAAAAACTCTTAACTCTGTGGTCATCAGGAATTTTAGCAGTATCAAAGTAAGAGGACCAAAGAAAGTGGTGCCTAACAGAGAAAAGAAAGGGAGGGCTTAACCTTTGTCCTGAGGGTGATAAAATAGCATCACATGGCTGAAAATCAGTCTAACTTCAGCCATGTGATGCAGTTGACACAGTCACTTTTGTGAAAGTTACAGGATGGCATCGGTAGTTAAAAGGTCATATTTGAAAGGCCTTTCTAATTATACCATCAAAATAGAGACTGGAAGACTCTGTGAGGTTTTACTATGCAGCTACAGGTCTGGGTATGTATGTTCCTCTCTGCATTAAACACCACTGTACATTCACAGGAGCAACAGTCAGACCAGAGGAACTACAGCGTGCAGGCGAGACATTTACTTGTGGTGCAGGTAACATTCCAAATCTGACATCTCATTGCACAGACCCCATCTCCATCTGTCTCGGCACCTTTACAGCACCAATTACAGCAGTATTTAGGTGGAATTACGAGTGGACTTAATTGGCAGAAGACAATTTCTAGAGGGATCACTGAAGACATGGGCTGTATTTTCTGCTCTATGTGTTGCTGTTGCTGAGAGAGTGTGAAAATGTGTCTGTGTGTTTCCATTTTGAGAGAAGACGTGTTCCTCAAAGCAGCAGGAGCTGGTTTGTCACCACTGCTGGGAAACTTTCAAACAAACAGACCTGTTTCAACTGGCTTTACCTGTGGAGTCAGTAGTTGCTCTTAATTTCCTCTTCCCATGACTGTTCTGCTCCCAGTCTCCTCAACACAGTCTGCCATGCACTATCCTCCTCCTGCAGGTTTTATGACCATGCCTCCTTCTGGATCTCCTCCTATCCAACTAGCCAATCGGTCTGTGTCTTTCTTGGTAAACTCAGCTCCCCACCACTCACCCATGAGTGCTAACAAAGGTCCTGGTCTCCTACACCCTCTCTCACAGCAATCTCATCCACTTGTAGACATGTGCCTTTTTCCCGACTTTCTATGCCTAACTCCCTGAATCCTTCTTGCTCGAGCATTTCAGCTTGCTTGGCTTTCTGCTGAGATCCGTGTGACCAGAATTCATTCCCTAAACTTTCCTTCTGAAGTTTTCCTGCTTTCCAACCATCACTAGCAACACCAAGAGGTTTTTCACAACATACCCCACACCTGTAGAGTCACCGCCTCTTAAGATATAGAAGGCAAATCTGTCTTTTGCCTCTTATAAATAGATAGTGGCCTGCTTTTTTAACTGATCTCACATTTATCATAGTAACTTGGACAGGTCTGAAAATTTTCTCCATGGTTTTGCAATCATATTCCCCCACTCTGAGTGATGTAACATCAGATGAGGGTTCAAGATCCGAGAGCACAAACTGCCATATGAATCTGTAAACCAGCACAACGTAAATATCTCACACATCTCTCAGACAATTCCCCCACGTGCCTCTGAAGGGGATCAGGCAGACACCCCAAGATGAACAGCCTTAAGCACAGATTTTGAGAAAGAACAGTTTGCCAAACAGTGGAGTATTGAACTTCAGCATCCCCCTTATCCCACAGCAAACTTCTGGAAGGCAGATGAGTGATTCCAGTAAAAATTTTCCCAACTTGCCTGTAAAAGCAAGAAGAAAACACTGAGAGTGAGTTCCAAATAGGTTTATTCTCAAAATACCCTGAAAAAGCCCAGAAGCGTACAGAGGACAGGAACTCCCTTGTTTTGTTTTGCAATTATCCTTTGGTTCCCCAGAAATCTCAGATCTAATCAGTCACCTTATTAAGAATGAAAGAAGCCAAATTTACAGTCAGCCTTCTCCTGCCTACTTAAAAAAGAAGTACAAAGTTGGGAGAGTGGTGCAACCTTCCCATGCCCAGGCCTGGGGAAAGGGTCCGCACACAGTTAACAGCCCAGCTCATTGCCTTGCCTGGCTGATGGCTGCTCAGCGGTGGCTATTAAGTAATTCCAGTGATGACAAGCAGCTCCTGAGCTACAGATACTTTTCCCTGATGCACTCCTTGCTGGGGAGCAACCGTCAGCTATTAAACCCTTGTGCCACAGGCCACCCAGGCCTCACTGGATGGTAACTATTTTCTGTCACTGCTGCCTCATCTCTTTGTCTTAGATTATTTAGATTTTAGCTGCGCATTGAGAACAGCCGCCCCAGGTGCCTGCGCCCCTGCCCTGGGCACGGCACTCGGCGTCTGCTGCCCAGCCAGCCGTGGCTCTTGCCATCACAGCATCCACTGTCGTGCTTTTGCTACCTGAGCCATCCTATCCACCTCTGAAGCCAACATGTCTTATCACCTAAATGTCCCTTCGCTCTATTTATTATAATATATATCAGTAACATCACTCAACATTCTTCCCATCACGAGATTTTATAACAGGAAGAGGAGGCTAGCCCCCAAATCGTTATTTCCAAACATCATCTCCCCCATTTTATTGCAAAGCCTGTTGTTTTCTGATGTTATTTTTAAGAGGAAGAGCGTGCAACACATCCCAGAACACATCGCTGTGTTCAAAAGAAAGAGAGGGAGTTACTAGCCACAGCAGCGATTCAGAGCTAATAAACACATCATTGTACCCGACATTTACATAAAGTCTTCCTGTTGGGGGGGAAATCAACGGCTGGTTCAACACATACTCTTCTTTTCTGGTTCTAAGGAAAAAATATATTCTCTTAGGTACTGAAAGTCACTGTTTATAGCCAGGTTCTAAATTCCTGAAACCTAAGTTGTATTATGGGAACTTTTAATATTAACTATACTGAGTGGGCATTTTATTGTTCATACAGGCAATGCTATAAAAAATACTCCTTTCCTAAGTAATATATATATATATGTGTGTGTGTGCATATATGTGCGTGCATGCTCTTGAAGAAATTCGTATGGTCAGCAAAAAGGCTTTGGGTTTTATTTTTAAATGAATAAAGAGGCTCACAAGATCTTACACTAATACAAAAGAAACCAGAAATGGACAAAGCGTTTGTGAGTGCAAGCAGCCAAAAGAGTTTGCAATCTGAGTATCAGCAGAATCGGTCACATACGTTAAAACAAAGTTATTGTTAGTTTTTGCCCACACACCAAGAAAACGTTTCAAAGGCCTGTGTCTCTTCAGACTTCTAACTCAGGAAATAGTTAGGGTTGGGTATTTTTTTTTTTTTTTCCCATAGAAAAGAGCAAGCAGATATGTTCACATTTTAAATAAGGGGAACAAAAGCACAAGAACAAAAGCCACGTTTCTGCGCGAGCACGTGTTTCCCTGTGTGACAGTCTGCTCTGAACAAAATAACAGCCTGGGTCTGCAGGCAGCAGAGGGTTGGGAACTGTAAAAGCTCAGCCTGCAGAAAGCAGAGATGATGGCTGCCCAGCAAACCCGCACGTGGGGAGGTGAAGGGGGTATCTCCAGCCACCTCCTTCACTGAACCAGCCGTCAAAACACTAGGAGGTGAGCTGCACAAAAGTATCTCTCCCGCAGCCATCTCACGCAGTGGGAAGGGAACATGGAAGGAACAAACCGCACCTTGGGCTACAACTCTTTCAACAGCCCTTGCTGCAAAAGTGATCGGCATGGATTTATCCTGCTTTTGCTGGCCTCAGCATCAGTTTCTTGGGAGCAAAGACATGTTTGGCAACATTTATTGCTTTCAACCAGTAGTCATCCTAGCACAGAGAGAGGTCTTATGAATTGAGGACTGCAGAACTGCTGTCATTCAACCTCAAAAGGCAGTACAAAACCAGAGTCTTTTTTGTTGGCTTGTTCTGGGTGGGTTTTTTTAGCCTGAAAGTAGGTGTTACCTCTTTAAAAGAGGAGAGTGGCAAGCCGTATCTCAAGTAAACTTTCCTACTTCGTGTAAATCCTCATGTTGTCTTATCTTACCAGGGGATCTGTTGCACAACCGACACTCACAAAAGAGATCAGAAGGTCATACAATTCTTGTGATCTGTCTGCGGTGAATTTTCAACCAGCATACAATGAAAGTCTCTTTGGTGCGATCAGACTGACCTGATTTCTTACAGAGGTTTCAGCAAAGCTCCCTTCCAAAAGGACAGAAAAACATGCCTGATAACCACCACCACGATATAGACCTTCTTAGGTTGATCTGGTGAGCCCTCCTCATCTGATCAGCCAACCACACAGCCCAGTGTCCTACATGTTGTGCCATGTAGGACGAGCAGCGGGTGCTGGGTGCCGTGGCTTTGACACACATTTTTGTGAAAGGAGTGAAAGCTGATTGCCAGAGGCAGGTCAGGGTGCATCAGAGAGACAGCTCTTCTTACAGGTTTTCAAGTTCCTTGACTCATCAGCTCATCCTAGAAGTCCTCTCTCTTCTGCCACGACCAATTCAGGTGTAGTTCAGGCTGTGTTTATTTTTTCTTCTCCGTGGTACGATACTGTTTCTTACCTGTCCGCACACGGGTATGTACCTCAGCTCTTCTGCCATGGGTGCTCAAACTGCTGAGTCTTGCAGTTGCCTTTGTCCTGGGAAAGAAAACCAACCTGTCCTGCAGCTAACAGACATGGAAGGACAAAGTTAAATCTGTCTTTCATAACAAGATTTAATCCGATTTATAGCTGGACTTAATGTGGAACTGAAGAAGTGTTATGGCTTAGAAGGAATATCAGCAGCATCTCAGACGGAATAGGCCTTGAGTCTAAAGGTAAGTCTCCCGAGGGTGAGGTGTTTGATTCAGATGGAGGAGCAGAGCTGGGTTTATTATCCAGACTTCTCGAGCTTGCAACACTGGGCTGGAAATCTCCTGAAAACATGATTTATTGGAAGATTTCTAATACTTCCTGCTTCTGCCGGGGCTGGAAGTACCACAAGAACTACATTTCTGTGGTATTTTGGTATTTCCAGTTGTGGTCCCAGCTGGAACTGAGAAGGGAAGAGGCACACACAGTTGGAAATGATATTTTTTTGGTCATCTGAATTTTTCTGGAACCATGGGAAAGATTTTTTCTAGGTCCACTTTGTGGCAATATGTTTTGGGGAGGTATTTTCATTCTAGCAGAGTTCTAAAAGGTACATAAAGTCATGACTTTTCAGTTACATAAAATTTGCACTTTAGGTTGGAATTTTATGAAAAATGCCTCTCTGGCTTACTGTTTTATGTTAACTCTACATAGTTCTGTAACATAAGAATTTCACGATGTCAGTCATGCATAATAATAATATAACAATCTAAAATAATAATGTAATAAATCCACTCACTAGTCATCATGGGCCAAACTCTGGCAAACCTTTGTGAAAATGTGCTGCAAACACATGTACAAAAAGTCTCTTAGCTCAGTCCCAGCTGGCTTCAAGCCAAGAAGTTATCTAACGGCAAATCAACAGACAAGTGTCACCAAAAATATCTAATAGCTAAACAGCTCTGCTGTGAGCTTAAGTTATTCCATTTTTAGACGTGGAAAGGTTTAATTGGGTTCTATGCAATTAACAAACCTTAATTATGAGTAATTTGTTAGTCATGCTTACTTTTGGCTAAGCCTTGCTTTTTTCCTTCTCTCAGCTTTCCCTCTTGAAACACCTGCAAGTAGATTTGCAGGGGGAGCTAAGCAGGGGGTGGTTTCTGGCCAGAACTCTGATAAAATGTCTCGTTGGTACAGATTTTAATCATTTTTATGAAAACAGCTGCTCTCCTTAGAGAATGTGCCCGTGGGCAAAGCCGTTTTCACTTCTAACAAGGGCCTGAGGATCTGCACTGGCCAAAATCACCTGCTGGAAACAGTGAATCAGTACGTCTGCAACCCAGCACGGTGCTGCTCTCCATCACCATTAATAACCTGGTGGCCCCTGTGTCTGTGCTAGGCAGGTCCCGATCATCTCTGGTGGAGAAAGAGCTTGGACTGTTCCCCATTCAGACGTAGCAAGAGTTGGGGCAGCACTCAAAGGCGGGGTGGATGCCTTTGAATCAACTGCTGGAATATGCCTCCATGCTGTGCTTCCGCTGGGAGTGTAACCTGTGCTCTCTCTAGCTCTCCTGTTACGTGGTGCGTATCTTGATCCGTCATTTAGCTCCTCAAATTTTAACCGTATCAACTTTCTAAATACAGACCAGTGTCTCATTACTGCTCCACCAAAGTCTTTGGAATCAACAAAGAGGATGAATTTTACCCATCGGTTTCAATCTTCATTTGAAGATAATTGCAAAGAACTAGAAATGAAGCAATTTTGACTATTAAGAAAGAAGTCTGAGACTGAAACCCAGGGTTTACTGGAGAAAAGGTCTTACAGATGCTGATTGTGCTCATGGTGGGAGAAAGAAAGAGCAGTTCCTCCCGATATGAGCTCAGATTATTCACTCCAACTGTCCTGGGGGCTATGCACGCTTGTGTTCCACTTCACTGCTGTTTTGTAAAGTGGTGCTCTTTGAACGGAGGGAAATTTTACTCTGCCTACCCCACTCAGTGGAGCATGGCTGAGACTCCCAACCTAATGGGAAAAACGTTAGTCCAGAGGTGGAAGCAGTATAGCATGACCAAGGTTAATCCTCCTTAGCAGTGGTGTGAAGGCAGGCTAACACAGCAATTTTATCTGCAGGCCCACGTCGAAGGCGGCTGCACGTATCGGTGCTAACGCGGGTGCCTCTGCCCGACTCCCCATTGCTCAGCACGGATGGACAGCCAGCATGGCATTACCACCTGAACTCCCTCACCCTGGCTGAGGGAGCTCGTCTGAAGCCAGCAGTACTAGGTCTGATGGTGTAAAAACATAACCGTGGGAATGCCATACTGCCATCAAAAAAATAGGAGAGAAAAGAGAAATCCATGGTTGGGCTTCTCTGAGTGCAAGCCTGCAAGGCCTGTGCTCTGCAGGGCTATCTCTTCCGACAGGTTTTATGAGGCTGCCTACAGATTTGCACAGAAAATGCCTCCATTTGCCTTTATTCCCTCTGATCTCTTCCATCACCTCCTGACTACAGTGTCCTTAGAGCCTTTCACATCTCCCTCTGTATGTCCAGTAGGTACCTAGGGCATCGCTGAGAACAGGTCCTCGCTACTGAAAGCATCAGCTTCTGCCATAGATCACAGTTTTTCCTCTTTCAAACTCTCCAGTCTGAGGTGACGATCACAGAATTGTGAAGTTCCTTTTCCCCTGGGACATGACAGAGAAGGACAGATTACCTGGACCTAAAAAGCCAAAGCCTTACTACATTTTATACGAAAGTCAATTTAACTTTTAATGGCAAAACATCTGATGATTTTGTGCCTGTTAGGCCAGTTATTTCCAATCAAAAAGCAAGTCTGGGGCAAAAACTTACAGTTACCTAGGCCCCTCAGAAATATTTCAAACCCTTATGAACATAACCAGAGAGTAATTAAGCTTTGGAAAAGAAATCTCTGTGGCAACAGTGGTTATGTGCTATGTGCTTATTTGCTGGGGTGGAAGCTAAAATCTAACAAGAGGACTTGCAGGTTTAACATAAAATAACAGCCAGGGAATATAAATAAAACGTAATACAGCAAACGGGGAATAATTATTTTGTGGATTTATGACACCTGCTTCCCCATTCCCTATTCAGCACTGGTAAGGGAAAAGAAAAAGGTATGCACAGAGGTGAAAAGTTCCCCTAATTTTTTGTTATTATTATTTTTCAATTAATTTCTAAGTATGTGCTTACCAGCAACATGGTATTGTGAAGGAAAAAGAAAAGGTTGAGCTATAAATAATATTTCCTCTCCCATGAGGCTTCCTAAGCTGCAAATTTTTTGCTGTTGTCAGAAATGGGAAAACCCAGAAAAGAGGCAAGTTTTAGATTTGAACATCACGTGACATTTTCAGGATTTTCCTTTTATTAGAACCTTTTAAAATATTGATAGCGGTGTCGCAAAAACCAGCAGTGTTTTCACATTTATTCTCTTTCCCAAGCACATTCAGGTGCGTAAGCTTTTATACCGATTACCGTGCACGTGTTGGAGGGATTAACAGCTTCTGCCTTATTGTCTCTTCCACCTAGTCTCCCTCCAACTGTTTTCTAAGTACAGTGTCTCATACCGTGGCAAGTCAAATATTGTTATAATCACCCCACCTCTGCAGCCAGTGCTGACCCGGGTACCGGCAGGGCACATTTAGCACAGTTTCAGTTAGTGATGGGTGAGCTCCCAGGCGGCAGCGATAAACCCCGGAGACCTTTCCCTGCCTCCCAAGGAATGCAGCGGGGTCACGGCTTGAGTGGCCTCAGATACTACAGCAACGGGCACCCTGGAAAGGCTTATCAATAAATAAAGTCATGACTTCTGGGTCTTAATTAAAGCCGAGGGACAAAATCCTCCCACCATTAAGAAGCAGGGAAGAGGGATAACCGCTTCATTTGTGAATGCAGGAAAAATACCCTATTGATAAATAGGTCTGTGGGTTTCACACCAGGGTGGTGACTTCTTCCATGTTTTTGAGACCCTGTGCTGTTTTTTGGGGTTGGGTTGGTTTGGTTTTTTTAATGCATGATGCAGTCCTTGAAAAGCAAAAAGATTTTCAGAACAGATGCCGGAGGATGGACAGACAGCAGGACACGAGGGCTCTAGCCTGTATCTGCTGCCCAAATGCTTGCCCCTGAACTCCCAGCAGAGTCAAGAAACTTTGCGAATGACTTTAACCTTTGCTTCTCACAAAATGCACTTTACTTTGATCCTTGAACCATGATCAATAGAAGGTGCAGAATGGCAGGGAAGAATTTTTCTGCTCAGGGGGAAACAATGCTCAAATAGCCTTAAAAATCTCCCGCTAGAATGTGTCTGGAGATTGCAGACCAGCTATCTACTTCTTCCTGATGGTTTAAAATAATATCATTAAGTCAGTTCCTCATCTTCATTTTACGGGAGGAGAACACGGCCTGCGCGCAATTTGATGCAGCAGCAGAATTTCCCTTGCTTGCACCCAGACTGAATTTGATCCCCGGTCCTACAGGTACAATAAAGTGGATGCAGGTGCTGTACAGCTACATTCTCTACGATGTTATGCCAGAAGTCCCTACACACGAAGAAAGGATGTTCAACAAACAGCTACATCAGCCGATGAGTTGGTCTACCACAGGAAAAATGTACTTTTCGCAGCAGAAATAGCAGCATTTCACAGTCACCCAGGGAGGTTGTTTCCAAGAATCAGAGCCACAGGCATGTGTACAAATTAACTGGTAATAAACATTCTGACTTTGGTTACAGTCACTGGGCCAAATTCTGTTTAACACTATATCTGAACCATCTTCGGAGTGGTTTGCTGTAACAGGATGCTGCTATACTGAAAATTATGGGCTAGATCCACAGGTGGTTTAAACAGATGAAGTTCATTTTATTCTAATGTCAAAAGCATGCCACAGAAGTGGCTTACAGAACTAGTTCCTGTATTTTTCTCCACGAAAACACCAGTCTTACCACCTTCCTGGCTTGACCACACTGACGAGTTCTCAGGTTTGCAGCCAGTGGAGGTGTCTCAAAGGAGCTACAGCTCCTGACATGTTCAGTACTGTAAGGTTGAGTCCAGTGCTCATCCTCTCATCCCTGTTCGGCAGTCACAGGAGCTCAAAGACGTTGTCATGTTCCAGAATGAGTGACAGCACTGGATGGCATCCCCTGAGCACATATTATCACATTTGCAAACCATCATCTCTTGTAGTGCCATGCTGAGAGTCAAGACCTTGCAGCAGGTGCTTGGACATCTGCTGCCTGCATCATCCCTCCCTATCTAATCTGCCAACAGTTATGGAGGAAACCAAGAGTTCCAGTATTGACTAAATCAAGCAACAAAGAGGTGAAAGGAAATATTTTGGCTCCAGTTGGAGCCTTGTGATGGTCAGCAGAATATACTGAAGGATGGTGAATGTAAATTGCTCCCATGGTCCAAATGAACACACTTGGTCTCTTTTTCAGTACCCCAGTCCTCCCAAACATCTGTCTTACGGCCGTCTTGCTAGCAAATACTAAGTCAAACACAGCTGTAGCATTCATATGTGTAAGAGCCAGATCCATCAGCAGGGCTCATGCCGTGCCAGTTCTTGCAGTTTTGGCATGGTGTGAGAATGACCCAACAGTGAAGGGAAGGAGGTGATCAGCGAAACACAGAGTTAACTGCTTCAGTGCTGCGTAGGGGGCAGAACGGGTGGCACAGAACCACATTTCTGCTCTGTATCTCTCCTCACTGAGACAGTGGTGGCAGCAGAGATGTTGAGGTAAAGGCCAGCATTAAAGGAGTTAAGAAATTGTCCTCACAGCCTGCTATTCGCTGTTCAGCTTATACACCTGATAAATGCGATGACAAGGCTTACTAGATGAGTATCTCATCGTAATTGCTGGCTTTATCAGCCCCTGTCTTTCAAGCTGTAAGAAATGCAGATGTGTTTTCTAAGTCACCATGCATCTGCTGAGCTAAAATACCTGCTGAAGTGTAAGCTGACATTTTTCCCTTCTGTTTGTCCGGGCTGTAAGCATGCAAGGGGAGAGCACTCACAGCTCAGCCAAGCGGCATTATCTGTGCTCCTTTTCTGTGTGGTGTCCAAAACTTATGCCCTGTTGAATGATAACAAGGTACACTTTGTGTTGGCAAAGCAGGTATTTGGGAGATTTTATATCAATGTAGTCTATTTGCATACTTTTAGGTACAATCAGGGAATTATGAAGATGATAAGAAATTACTAGCAGTATTTTTATGGAATGCCCAACAACTTAAGACACTTAAAAAAGTTTAAAGATTATGTCAGGACACATTCTCTATTCATAGCCCAGAGGTGGAGCAAAGCATTTCTCTTTCCTGTACTGCAATCTAATTTAACTGCAATTTAATTTACAACATATATAATAATTATATAGCTGCATCTCACAAGAATAGTGTGAAACTAATACTCTGCCCTTGGATAACTGGACACCACCAGAATGTGGCATCAGCATTTTGTTCTTTCAGTCCATATTGGAAGACAGCTCTCCAATCTGACCTGATGTAAATAACAGTCCAGCTCCAAGGCAAAGTTGAACTGCCAGTGTCCCTTCCAGAAAATATTTCTATGATTCTGTCATGCTGGTGTTGCATTGAATTATTCAGAAATCAACTACAAATAGCCCTTGTTTGGCTTCAGGTTGTGTGCGTCCCGATTAATTTCCTTATGTAGTGGTTCAGTGTTGCTTATAAATGTACAAAACATATTCTTAATGACTTAAGTCAGTACAAACTCATGGTCATTTCTCCCAATGTATTAGAACAGTTTTTCAGAGCTATCTGAAGGCTATCTTTGATATCACAAATGTTAAATGATTCACATAAGATATAAGTTACGATGGATATTAAAAATCTATTAATTCACTAGGAGATTCAGCAGAATGGTACCTGTTCCTCCCAAGTGAAAGCGTGGGGTTTTGAGCTACACTAACACTCATCCATACCTCTAACTGCTTAACTTTTAAAAGGTCTTACACCTGTGAATTTTTGTTGTTGTTGTTATATACTCTATTAAACACAATTTTGAAGTGTGGTCTTTGCAGACCATAAAGTATGTGACAACAGCTCTCCACGACCGGACAGTAGCCCTGGCAGCAGTCAGTTCATTCTAATGTGCTAATAATATGGCAATTAATACCAATGGTAATAACGGGCAGCTCGCTCAAAGTATTGGTCCTGTAAGAACTGTGCGTGGGAGCTTGTCTGCAAGCAGCACATCCAGAAGAAAACAGTGAGAAGGAGATGCACATTCTAATTTTGTTAACCAAACCACCATCACAGGATCTTCTTGCTCCTTGCTTCGGGAAATCAAGTTTCCTGTTTCACAATAATCATGAAATACATTTCGCTGGGATGAGACTGACAGCACCATCTCCACGTCATTAAAGATGAAACGTGAGCTGCTGGCATAACATCTTCCACTTCCTTTCCTCACGCTGTTCTTCAAACGTGCTCTCTTGGTCATGAAAGGTATCTTTGCCACGAGATAGGAACTATTAAGCTCTTCTGACATTTCTATGTTCCACTCCTCAAAAAGTATTGCTTCCCTTTGGGTATCTCTGGATCATCTCTGTTTCTGTTTTTTACTCAGGCTCTAAGACGATGCTCCACTGTACAGCTTGCAACTGCTGTGCCCTCAGAAGGTGAGTACACAGGCAAATAGCAAACACTAAATATTACACCCATAATGTACTATTAGTCATTCGTGAAGCTGAAAGTTGATCCCTGCAGGTTCTTACACTTCGTTGCTCATGCATCTTCCTACTTCTGAGAGTTAGTGAATTTTTTTTTTATTCTTTTTCCAAACACTACAATACATTTGTAGTCCAGGAGAAATGTACTGATTACCCTGTCCTTGCACACTTTTACAAAGGACGTGCAGGCGACAAATACTTGCTTTAAATACTCCTAAGCTAAAACAAGCAGGTGTTTTCAGATGAGACTGTTCTAGCAACTGGTTTTATTAAGCAGCTTTAAACTACATGTGGTTTTATGCTGTTATGTTTAAAAACTTCACAGACAACTTGGTTTAAAAAGTAACACCTACTCTACAGTTTCCTGCTTAGCTCTCATTCTAATCATCTTTACTTTCTTTATCTCTTATGTAAAAATAAACACAGATTCTCCCTTCTGTCCCCTGATGACTGCAGCAAAAACAGACAGTTACATCCCAGCTGAGACCAGAGCCTCTTCTGTAAGCCAACTTTCCTGGTCGAAGTCAACATGCCAGAAAGTTTGAAGGTAGAGCCAAACAGAAAAGGTTTGGTTTGGCTGGCGTAACTAGAAAGCACGCCAAGTCATTGAGGTGACTGTATACATATAGAAAAATAAATACATAAAATGATATATAGGGTCACTTTGACCACTGGAAAGTCATGCCAAAATATTGTCACTGTCTTGGCTCTGCCATTTTAATGGGGTTTGTAGCCCAGCCAAAACCAGGCACTCCATTAGCAGCTTCATTCACTTGCTCTTCTCTGCGCAGGCAGAGCAAAGCAGTGGCTCAAACCCCAGCTGCTCAGCCTAGCAGGAGGTTTGCTCTTTCTGTTCTGAACTCCTCTGCTTGCACTTTTTGGTTTTCTCACTTTTTAGGCAGCAATGGACCTCCTGATCCCTGGAAAACGCAGTAAGAGGTGCAGTTAGGAATGTCCCCAAGGGTCAACTGTGTCCTAGAGCTTTCCCTTCAGCATCTTCATAAGACAGTCCCCGCCTGTGAAAAACCTTCACTCGGGGTACTTCTTCCTGCCAACTGAAAAGCCCTGTGCAGATATCTGTATTTGCTTTCCCTGACCCCCTGCAATCAGAACCCGTCCTCTGCTCTTCCAGAAGGGAACGTTGTGGGCACAGTGACATTTCCCTTCGCAGTGGGGCCACCAGGCACCAGAATGACATGAGATAACATGATAACACAGGAATGACATGGTACATGATGCAACGCAGCGATTAGAAACGCCTCACCTTGTTCTTACAGGACTTTTTACACTACTCTGAAGAATATTCTGCCAGATGACTTCTGCAAATGCAGTCAAGGTAGCAACCACTAGGTCAAAGAAACGCAGCTGCCTGGTGCCTCACCTAAGATGCTCAGCTTTACTGAGCAGAGATGGTTTGAAATATATCCATCCCATTTGTTGTCCAAGGAGGACAGTAAAAATTTTGCTGTAGCATATGTGCTCTGACTAGCTATAAAATTATATGAAATATAGAAAAATATCCCAGCTCTGACCATATGCAAATTTCCCAAGCCCATGCTACACCACTGAACTGCTGTATAAAACACTAGGATGTATTTTCAGGTAGAGCTTCACTGATATTGGTTTAGCAGGAAGTAGAAACACAGTAATCCCCAATTAAAATCCTGATTCTCTCTGATATGGCTCTGGAATGCACACCTGGCCTCCAAGAGCTGTGTTTCTGGGTTAAAAAACTGGGTATAACTCTGTCTGTATTTAGCCATAATTTTTATGAGAAAGTCCTTATAAGAGGGAAAAGCAGGCTATTATCATAGGTTAAGAAATAAAAACAAGAATGAATCCAAACATCCTCCTCTTCCACCTGACATCTCTGAGGGCTGAAAAAGCTTTCTTATGACTCTAAGGAGTGTGCAAGCACATATGTCTATGCTACCTCTCCCTTTTCCACTTTCTCTTTCAAATTTTTGTTTTGTAGGATGAGCACATTAGCATCTTTAGGCTGCTAAGCAAATTGGGATCTCTTCCCCTGGTCTTTTTTGAGGGTGTGTTAAGGTGGCTGCTGTGTTTCAGGAGGTTCAGGAGGTTTGTATCTTTGTTTCCATGCTGGGTACCTACACTCTGCCAAAGTTGTATCCTTGGTGACAATGTGCTTTTTTGAATATCAGCAAACGTGGCACTGGTACTTGGGTAACACATTATTATGATTTTTAATGACATCTTCAGGCAAAGACATGCACTTTTTCACTCATTCCAGTTTGTTTCGGTTCAAGCTATCATTCTAGCCCAGTTTTATCATTTTTCTTGCTATATCATCTTTCTTGACTATACCAGGCAGCACAGGGAGAAGCACTGCTAGACCGATGGACTTAAGGACCAGAAGAGTCTGCCATCTGACTTCTTTCCCAGCATAAAGTTCTCAGGAATTAATTCTCTCTCATGTTGGGGTAAACTAGAGCCTGTATTTTAGAAAAAAATCCTATTTTAATAAAAGCACTGCCAGGACTGTAAAGGGCTGAGGTTCCAGCAACACCTTTAAGAAAATTATCCTCACTATTAAGTTCTAAAACATCTAACTTTGCTCTTGAATATTTGGCTGTCCTTTTTAAAATCTGAGTTGTCATACCTCTGTAGTACCTGTAATTTCATGTGTATATGCTGGAGAAAGCATTCACCTCATTTGGCTGCATCCATCTAGGAGCTGGCCTTATAGCCAGGCTATCTCTACAGTCCTCTTGGTAGAGGACCAGTGTCTCCAACGAGCAACTCTTCTCACCTAAGATGTACAGCCCCATCTTAAGATGAGAAGGACTGCTTTCCATGTCTCTCTCTCTCCGCTCTTCCAAAGAAGGCTGGGTATTTAGATCTGAACTAGAGGAATTAAACTACATGACTAGTGACTTGTTAGCAAAAAATAAAGGGAAATAAAATCAAGTTGCATAAGCATTGCCATTGAAGAAGACTGTCCTCCTTTAGTACTCTTTAGCAGTCATTCCCTTACTCTTTTTTCCACAGCTCTATTATCTGCCCAAAAAATATGTGAAGCTGGCTTGTCTTTATCCAGCCAGACAACAAGACATCTTCAGCTTTTTAAAATAATGGCAGAATAATATTTTTCAGCCTTCTTGAACATCCCCCCATATTTCAGAATTCAGAATCATTATCAGTGCCTCAAAGACTGCCCTAGAGTGCTTTTCTGAAAGCCCTGCTTGCAAGCTACCCACACTTTTAAAGTCTTGTGCTTTGTTTCCAAAAAGGTCCAGTGTTTAGCAACTGCATCTGAACATCCTCCTTTGCCTGTGGAGTGAGCAGACATAGTCTGTTTACATCAACTGCCTTTTCCCCAGCTGCAAAAGAGTACCATTTATTGACTATTGTAGCTAGGCTGCTACATGAGTAGGCAGTGTACTTATTGTAAAGGCAGTCCGCAGGATGAGTCGTACATTTGTACTGTGAGTGAAGCTAGCTGAATAAAGGAGGAATCCATGACCATGCACATGACAAATAGTGGTAAATCATGATCTGAAACACTCTTCACAGGCTGGGTAGAGAATGGATCAAGAGCAGTCCTGAGGAGAAGGACTTGGGGGTGCTGGTGGGTGAGAAGCTGGACATGAGCCGGCAGTGTGCGCTGGCAGCCCAGAAAGCCAACTGGATCCTGGGCTGTATCAGAAGTTCCGCCAGCAGGACGAGGGAGGGGATTCTCCCCCTCTACTCTGCTCTCGTGAGACCCCACCTGCAGTGCTGTGTCCAGCTGTGGGGCCCCCAACACAAGAAGGATATCGACCAGCTGGAGCGAGTCCAGAGGAGGTGACGAAGATGCTCCGAGGGCTGGAGCCCCTCTGCTATGGGGACAGGCTGAGAGAGATGGGCTTGTTCAGCCTGGAGAAGAGAAGGCTCCGGGGAGACCTTACAGCACCTTCCAGTGCCTGAAGGGGCTACAGGGAGGCTGGAGGGGGACTTTTTACAAGGGCCTGTAGTGACAGGACAAGGGGTAATGGGTTTAAACTGAAAGCAGGGAGACTTAGATTAGATATCAGGAAGAAATTCTTCCCAGAGAGGGTGGTGAGGCACTGGGACAGGTTGCCCAGAGAAGCTGTGGCTGCCCCATCCCTAGCAGTGTTCAAGGCCAGGCTGGATGAGGCTTGGAGCAACCTGGTCTAGTGGAGGGTGTCCCTGCCCATGGCAGGGGGTTGGAACTGGATGGTCTGTAAGGTCCCTTCCAACCCAAAACATTCTGTGATTCTATGATTCACAGTTCTTAATCGGGTCTGACATTTTAATGTATAATCAGTTATTTGTATCATTTAAAAGCAAATCAGTTCTTCATTCTGTTTGGAAAACCACTTCCATGGCTTAAAAAACAAAACAACCCATGATCATCAAACTGCCAGTGAAACCCCTCCGTCTCTGCCGGAAACTTTGAAACGTATGGAGAGAAACACCAGGCTCCGGCCCCGGGCTGGCTGCGTGCCCGCGGGACGGTCCCCCGCTGCCCCCGCGCCCATCCGGCGAGCGACCGAACCCAGCACCCTTCGCCGGGCCAGGGTACTGCGACACCCCAGCCGCTCCCCCCGCCTCCCGGGCCTGCCGCCGGGGCCCGCCGCGGCGCCCCGCAGACGTGTCGCGCACACGGCGAGGGACACCTAGCGGGGCGCTGGGGCTGCTGCCGGCCCGGCCCGGCCCTCGGCCCGGCCAAACCCTCAGCCCCGCCGCCAACCCCGCCGGAATGGCCGGCTGGGCAGGCCTCAGGGGAACTGGGCACGCTGCTGGCACGGCTGGGGCGGCGACTGAGGCCTCAGGGACTGACGTGGGGTCCCCCCCCCAGGCTGGGGGGAGCCCTGGTGGGTGGGCAGCGGTGGTCAGGGCTGTGAGTGCCCTGAGGTAGCCTAGCTGCTCCTTGTCCGAGCATCAGCCGTTGTTTCAATGCCCTGTTTGTTAAACACGTAAGAATGTCTCTGAAAACCACAGTGACTTCACAGGTCGCTACCCACTTTCCCCGTAAGCCCAGACTCCCATCGTTAAACACTGGGCTGTCCGCTGGTAAATCCAGCAAAGCCTGTGCCCTCCCTGACAAACGGCCCAGACAAACAGGGAAGGCATCGGAGAGCACCTGCGGGAAAAGCAGGAGAGCATCCCTCGCTGGGATTGCGGGGAGCAGGAGAGGAAAGCACACGACAAAATCCAAGCGTCTCCCACCCCTCCTCACTCATCCTCACTAAGATGTGGCCTCCAACTCCAGGCAAGGTGGTGCTTTCTCCGTATTCCCTAATATTCTCTGCTGTAGAGAATCTTCCCTGTTGCCTGTGAGATGTTGGTGTTGGTTGATGGTGGCTGAACATGAGCCAGCAGTGTGCCCAGGTGGCCAAGAAGGCCAATGGCATCCTGGCCTGCATCAGGAACAGCGTGGCCAGCAGGACTAGGGCAGGGATTGTCCCCCTGTACTGGGCACTGGTGAGGCGGCACCTCGAATCCTGGGTTCAGTGTTGGGCCCCTCACTGCAAGAAAGACACTGAGGGGCTGGAGCGTGTCCAGAGAAGGGAACGGAGCTGGGGAAGGGTCTGGAGCACAAGTCCTGTGAGGAGCAGCAGAGGGAGCTGGGGGTGTTTAGCCTGGAGAAGGCTCAGGGGAGACCTTATTGCTCTCTACAGCCACCTGAAAGGAGGTTGTAGGGAGGTGGGTGCTGCTCTGGTCTCCCAGGTAACTGGTGATAGGACAAAAGGAAATGGTCTCAAGTTGTGACAGGGAAAGTTTAGATTGGATATTAGGAAAAACGTCTTCACTGAAAGAGTCGTTAGGCATTGGAACAGGCTGCCCAGGGAAGTGGTGGAGTCACCATCCCTGGAGGTGTTCAAGGAGCGTGTAGATGTGGCACTTGAGGACATGATCTAGTGGGTACGGTAGTGTTGGGTTGATGGTTGAACTAGATGATCTTATAGGTCTTTTCCAACCTTAGTGGTTCTGTGATTCTGTGTTGTGTCTCACAGTATCAGGCACAAATTAATTGTCTTCAGCAAGGCTGCATCTTTTTTACAATATGTCCACCAGCAATAATAGCTCTTCCTTTAATGGAATATTTGCTGTTTGTTTTGCTATTATAGTGCAGCAGCAGTTGCTCCACTGTCATAGTAAATGTTGTTTCATTTATTTTTCTCTGCATGTACTTTCCAGGCTCCCTATTCCCATAGTTTTTGAGCAACTTACGTTCTTTTTAGCTCTCTTTTTGTTCTTGCAAGGTAATAAATCTCTTTCTCCCTGACTTGTATCCAGAAAAAACACGTTTGACTCAGAGCTGACAAGTGAAGTTGCAGGCTAACAGTATCGTTTTTACATTTCCAGATGAGTGATAGACCCTGCAAACAGGCAATAAGCAGAATTCTAAAACTCTTAAATAGTTTATAGCAAAAATGCAGGAAGACTAAGAGAAATTAAATGTAGTTTAATGAGCAAAGCCGACAACTAAATGGAGCAGGACCATAGTTTCTAAATAAACATTTGAACATATTGACTACATAGTCCTTAAATTATCAGTGTGTTACTGCAAGCAGATTTTCTTTCATGTTAGAGAAAAATAAAAGAAAATAACAAGCTAAGAAATATTCTTTCTTAAAGAGGTCATTCAGAAAAAGTTATCTGTTGTGGGATCCACCTTATCTGACTGTCTAAACACTCAGCATCCAGCCTACAACCAATAAAGAGTGATGGTCACCTTCCAAGGGCAACATATTGTAAGACAAATGCCTAAGACAGCTTGAATGCATCAGCGTGGAGATACCCATTTCCCTCCACTGAGGACAAGAAACTAGGTTAGACACCTACTTCGGGATGTCAATAATCAGGTGGTATGAGTGCACCCCAATGCCTAAGAAACCATTACACTGAGTAAATATTAGCAGAGAATTCACCCAAGGCTTCATTCTTCTCCCCAGTGAAGGACATGGAAAAGCCAACCTTTCTCCTAAGACCTGGAAAATCAATAGAGGGAGCTCCCTACACACTCTCCATCCCGAGCAAGGCACTGCTACTGATCACCTAACCTAGCTAGCCGGTCTCCTCAAACCTGCTTCTGTAGACTACTGCATATGCACAAAGGACTGGTGGAACCAAGGGCTTTAAGAGAAAGTAAACCATCCCTCCACTTTTCCTGGGAGCCAGGGAAAGGATATGGAAAGAGTACGCAGTGAACCCTGGAACTGGGCTCAGTGGTCTCCACTGCAAACCTCAGGCCACGAAAGCTCTTCTAGGCCTTACAGCAGGGTAAGGTGTGCTGACTAGCCCTCAGCTCCCGTCAGGACCTCACAGAACTGGGAAGCTCACTGGGGTCCACCTGCAGTGAGATGTATGTGTGTTTGGGACGGTTGGACAACCAGCTCACTTTCGGCAGGCTGCAGCAGGTTTTCACACCGCTAGTGTTATTTGGTGTGCCTTGTCAGATACACCTTACAAGATTGACGGAAACGTGTGGGACCTGTGCAAGATCTGTGGGGGGCTTGAGATGTGTCTTCATTCGTAGCTTGTGAACAGAAGGAAATGATTTTCACAAAGATCTTCTAAGTTTTGCTTGGCTGCCAGAATAGGGAATTATACAAAAGACAGTCCTGAAGCGCTTATTGACAGAGTGACGTTGGTCCACTGAAAAACAGGGAAGGGATTTCTCACACTGAAGACAACACCTGCAAGGGTTGCTTGGAATAGGTTACCATATCCCTTGATTCCTAACACTGAGATCAGGAGGAGTAAGATAGAAAGGTGTGTAAAACAAAAAAAAAAAAAAAAGAAAAAAAGAAAAGAAAAGAAAAGAAAATAAAAAAGTAAGTGATTCTGAGTGTTTAGAAGGCAGCGGGATGGGATGTGAACACCTGCAGTCCTCCAGGGCCCCCAAAGAAAGGAGTGCAGAGTGTGAGGACTGAGATTTGTTAGGTCAGAAGGTAGTGGTGGAGACACCGGTCATGCTTTAGGAGACGTAAATCCTCAGGACTCATCTACAGAATAACTCTGGGGGATTAAGATGAGCAAAAGCCTTCAGGGACTCTTCATTCAGCCGAACTCTGGTGGAGGGCTCCTTCTCCTCAAGCCATTTAAGCACTAATAAAACTCTCTGTCATTCCTAACAAAAGCATCCTTGAGAGGAAATTATCATTAAGGCAAAATTCAGTAAATTTGACCCACTTTATTGCCTAAAACCCCTGGAGTTTTGAAAAAGAAATATCTAAACCCCTAAAGTGCAAAATCCAATTTGCCCTGCTGCCCCAGGATGCCCTGCACTGCATACCACAGGAGACCCCACAGAATCAGCATGAGGCTGTTTTGTTCCCATCTTGTGAGGGTGGGCACACACTGGTTTCACACAGGCCCTCCTGAAGACATAGATATGAGAACCTTGAGAAAAATCAGTCTGTCCTGTTACCTCCCTGTCCTACAGAGCTCCGTTTTTCAAGTAATTACATAGCAGAAGCATTCTCCGGAATAGCGGTCGGTCTGTGTTAGAGCTTCCTTCACCACCATGATATATAAATTATATAGAGAGGTATTAGAGCTTCCCCTCTGGGGGAGAACAAGGAGGTCTGAGAACCTTAGCAGCATGTCCTACATTTTTAATTCATGACCTCTATTGCTTGTTTGTTTTTTATTCCAAATTGGAAGTACTTGACAGCTATTCTGATCTCAGGCTACTGATACTGTGCCTGCAGCTGAAATGTCACCCATTTTAAGGGGGGGTGGGTGTAGATATCAAAAGCAAAACAATCACTTCTCTCTTTGTCTTGATCTCTGTGGCATCCGACCCAGATTTAGCGTTATCTCAAGTATTCGGCGAGTGCTTCCACAGATGTGCAGCTCCTTTTGAAGAACTGTCTCAAGCATCATTTTAAGCCTTGGGTATAAAATAAACTTCAAATCTGTTACAGCTTGAACAAAAAGCAAAGCTGGCAGCCATTCTTTCCTTTAAAGACCTCTGTTTACTGTAGAGAGTTTTAGCCATCTTTTAATTTCAGAATTTTTTTAATATGTATTTTCTGAGAAATAAACAGAGATGACTTAACTGTAAATTAAACCTGAGTGCCCTGGCCGCTAGCCCAGGCGTCTAACAAGAAGGCCAACTGTCTTGCAAGTTCAGCTGCATCTCCCTGGCTGCCCCATAGCCAGGACAAGCTCTGTTTATGTTCCTCTTAAAATGCATGTGTTCACGGGTACGGGGATCAGCAAATGAGAGCTCTGTTAGACTTTCTGCACCCAAGGAGTCTCGTATGGCTACTGGCCTGCATGGTTACTTCCACACAGGTCCAGTATAGAAAAACACTTCCATCAGTATAGAAAAACCCATGCATCAGTCCTGAGGCCAGTAGCTAGATACTGCGTAGTTCCTTTGTCCTGGAAAAGCAAAAGAAGAACCCGAAATGAAATTAGCTAGTAAAGCTGTGACCGTGGCTGGAGAGGGAGTGGTGTGGGTGAGGTGGGTGAAAGCAGAAGGAGCAGCACAAACGGTGTGGGTAAGGTAGGAGGTAAAAGAGGAGCCAGCCCTCTGGGGCATTTGGCAATGACACTCGCTGGCTTGATGCTGGTATGGCCATGCATTGCGCAGGCTGGTCCTTCCTGGGGATACACTCCTGAACTCCATCCTCTTGCTTTCTAGCCACTGCACAGACAAGTCGGTAATGCAGGTATCTCCAGTGAATCCGAATCCACCTATCATCTCCCTGGAGAGCCTCAGGGCAGTCTCTGGTTCCTTTTCACTGCCAGAACGACATTGTCTGAAAAAGCAATAAGCTTTTGAAGTAACACTGTGCGCAAATACCACACGTATTTACGTGTGTGTGGCAGTTCTGCATCCCAGGCACTCCTCCTTCCTAGTGAAAAACACAACACATGCTGAATTTTTTAAGAATTTTTGCACCTAAAATAAATGTAGTAGGTGAACACTATGAATTTCAGCAGTATGGACAATAGCCAGGTGAGTCAACAAAACCTGCGCTGCTTCTTTGAAACTGCAGATCATTACAGGTCAGACCATGGCAAATGGAAAGGACTCGAGTGTATTCCTACTCGATCCAGATCTGGCAGAAGCTTTGAACCATCACTGATGAGACTAAGTTGGCTGTAATAAGCACGCAAGTGATAACCAAGTACACTAAGCCAGAAATGATGTTGTTTATAATAATGATTAATGGAGAATTACAGTAATGCAAACACACATCCATACACTCTGTGAATTGCTAACCAGCAAGGGCAAAGATGCAGTCCTCATGAATCCGTGTAGGCACAGGGCAGATGATGTGGCTGTTGTGGTGAAGAAAGCTCAGAGCGAACCACTATGGAAGAACGGGGCATTTGGCTAAATTTCAGCCGAAGTCTCTGCCTCCACAACAGGTATCAAAATTCACCAGGCCAAGAGGAAGTGTTCTGAGTAAGTGCAGATGCCATAGCGAACACACCACGTGGTGCGGTACACAGTATCGTGGTTGCTTCCTTTTCATCAGGAGGACAGTCATGGGCTACAGAAGAAAAGCTGAACAGTTGTCTGCAGTACCTGTTCTATCCCAGTTATTTTATTTGCAATGTCTAGAACCACCTGCAGAACCAAATTCCTGTAGTTGTTTTTTACCTACACATAAATTTGATTTTTTATTTAGCTTTCATACCTGACAAAATTTACACTCCATATACTGATACCCCATCCAGTGCGGAGACCAGCTTCAGGTATGGAAATAATGGACACACACAGAAATTCAACGCCACCAAAGGGTATTACAACACTCGTACAGGAAACCATGCCAACAAAACTTTGCTATACAAATGGCATTGTGCAGAGAATAATTATTTGTCCTAGTGTGACAGCAAGATGACAGAAAGATAGCAGAAATTATGTTTGCCACTGTGGTGAGAAACACTTGTTGCACAAGAGCTTAAGGAAATGCGCCTGGAACAATGGTACTGAAGTAACCAGCTCCAGTTTAGAAATTAGTTTCACCAGTAAATGACAAGGCTTTTCATAATATTTTCATACATTTTCAAACTATTTTCATACTCCATGACCATAAGGAGGCAAAAATGAAGCCATTATGACAGTCATACCCAGCAACTATGTCATCATTGAACAAGTATTTATTCTGATGGACAAAGATGTTTTATACTTTTGCTCTACGGAGTGCGTCCCACCAAGTAATGCTGCTGGCAGGCAGCACAGATCTCACAGCATATATTACCCACCATAATTTACCATTTTAAATGTTTGCCCTAAAGCATTCATATCAGCTGCCACTTACTTTTAATAAAAATTATGTCCATGACTTCTAATAACCAGCTTAGTTGCCCATTATGGTCTGGATGGTGTTGCTAAAAGACTTCCGACGTACATGAAAAAGACTTCCCTATTGCACTAACACAACAGGACTGAAACTGAACGTTTTAAAATACCACTTTCTGTGCACAGAATTGGCTTTTATTGGGCAAGAAACTCTACCCTTTTGAATGAAATTTGACTCAGCCTTTACAAAAGCCACATCCTTGAAAATATGGCAAACATTATGTTTGTTAGAAATAAATGGTCTTATGCAAAGTTTATCCCTATCTTTGCTTCAGCTGTACAACTATTAAAAATATTACTTTGAGGAACCCCAAAGTTGTCCTAGAAGGATGCGGCAAAAATGTTTGAAATTATGAGGAACATGGAAAACCCAGGACTATGGCTGTTTGCTCCTGGGTTATCTACAACTTACTGATGTTGGACCAGAACTGGATGTGCTCAACTGTATCAGGACAGCATGGAGATAGACACTGTATTTGCTCAAGGATTTTCAAAGAAGGAAAGAGTGAGCAGTCTCTTACAGAGAAAGCTTATCCTTAGGCTGGCATCAGAAAGTCATGGAGCTGTGGAGTCCTGCTACTCACAGACCACAGCCCTTCAACCACACAGTAAACAACAAACTGGTCCACCGAGTGCAGATCTGAACTGTCCGACGGTCAGTGACACTGTATGTGTATACTTATAGGTGAGACAGACCCAGAGGAGATTGAAAGCTGGCTGCTTGTCTGGGCTGCTCCTATTCTTTGCCACCTATGCTGATGGGTGATGACAGTACACTTCTTGCGCAAGCATACGCGCTGGCAATGTAAAGAGCTGGCTGGCAATGTAAAGAGCTTTGGTTATTCTGTCTGATTCAATAAAAACAATGTGGTTTTCTGACATCAAGATGGCTTAACGGTTCCAAGCCTTGAGCCAGCTCCACTGTCACACTTCTGTAGATTCCCGAGTAAACCATCTCTACTGGACAAACGTGTTATACAAGTTAATTATTAACTTCTTATTCAGGGGAGTCTATTAGAAAGCATGCCCACATGGATTATGATAATGTCAAGGGGTTTTCAGCACAAAAAAGTGTTTATTCAGTCTGTGCTGATGTCCAGGACTGGATTCTCAACTAAAAGCTCCTCTGAAAGCTTGTGTTACTTGCCAGTCCCATGACAAGGCAGTATCTTTTCAACCTGTCCTCTACCTAAACACTGGGAAGAAAAACCACTATTAACTTCACAACCCTGTAAGATCATGTACAATTTAATTGTCACTGCGCTCTCTGTCATTTCATGCAATAGATAGAAGTATTTCCAGATACATGTTTACCTGTGTTTGTATAGGTATATATATACATACATATGTATGCATATATGCATGATGTTTATATTTTAGTCTTAAAAACCCCACAAAGAATTCATATCAGCCAACAGGTTAAATTCCTTCTCATTAGAATTCGACGTTTTGTGAGGAAAAAAGAGCATCATGTACAAAGATCATCCAAACATTACCTGTAATCCAATGGAAAAAGCAAACATTACGAAGGGACTTTGAAAAAGTGTTTGCAGACTGTTACCTTGGAAGAGAGGGTTTGAAGATCCCTCGTTACAGGTACTCTACAAACATACCAAGCTGCACACCGTGTGACAACTTACTTCACGAATTTCTGCATGGTAGGGCAGGCGCATCATAACCCACATGTTGCTGGTGCAGGGGCTTAAACCCAAAGCGACATCACATTCAGAAAATGGTCAAATAGGAGCAGCAAAAATCAGATCATGCTCACTAGTGTGTTAGGGAGTTACAATCTGAATTCAGTTCACATGCAGTAATCCAATGAAAAGTAGGAAAAAATCTTCCTGTTTCCTCTCTTTTTGCTCCTTATGCTTCCCATTTTGTACTTTGCCAGGGACAGCATCAAAATGTTTGGTCCTCCCACCTAGTATAGATACCTTCTCTTTTACTTCAGCCTCTCCAATACTAAACGCATGCAGAAATTTGAAGCTGGAGCTCAGCATCCTAAGAGATCCCAGCCACCACCTGCATGGACGGAAAACTCAGAAAGTTCTGGAGAGATATGAGGTTTCAATTATTTTTGTCTACAGCACAGTTTGTCTTTTTGTTCCTAGGTTATTGGCAGCCTCATAAGTGATGGTCAAGTCGCTGAAGACTGCAATAACAGAAATCCCTTGCAGTAGGAATCAGGTTTTCTTCCAAGAAAAGGATGGACCGCTGTTGCCTGACTGGTGGTGCCAAACAGCAGAAAATGCCAATCAGCTGTTCCCAAGGAGAAGTGCTGGGACCCTTTGCTGCATTCATTGTCCTCTCCTTGTGCACCTTTTGCAAGGCTCAGGCTGATGTGAGCAATGCCAGACTGTATCTGCCTTTGGGTCCCATCATGACGGTCAGTTAACTTCTCACTGGGGAGCCCAGTCAGAACTGTCTGCACTGCAGGTTGCACAGAAGTCCTGAAGATGACCTAAGTCCAGAGACAACACTGCTTCTGATAAGAAGCACTGCCTTCTCACTTACGTGGGTGAAATTTAACCACTTCATTCCATAAAATGAAATAAGTGTGATATGGAAACTTGGCGTGCTGTAGGTCATCTATGCCCAGAAAGCCACAATAACAATTAACAAAATAATTAAAAAAAAAGTCATGAAGAAAAAAAAAAAACAAACAGAGGGAAAGCTATCAGACTATCAGATATCCTACACAAAGCACTGAATATTGGCATAACAAATTGATAAGAAAGGCAATATACAATGAACTCCAAGAGGTCTCTGAAGACCTGAATTCTCAGTGCTGATGCAAAGGAGCCAGAAAGGTGGTGAGATGGCTCCAATCTTTATGTCCCTGGCTAGGGGCTCAAGGACATCCTGAGAATGTGCCCCAACAGGTACAGCAGCCCAGGACTTGCTAGAGCAGGGGAACCACATGTGGGTTTGTCACTAATCAGGCAAAAAAATAGTTCCAATCAGAAGGGGAAAAAAAAGTTGATTTTCTTTTTAGCAACAGCAATTTTTCAAGCAATTTTTCAAGTGACTAGACAGAGACTTCTACCTTCACTGTAGTCACCCAGACCAAGGGTCCTGTGTTCCGTGGGGTTGTCCACCAGGCATCTCATTCCCAGCAGCAGGAAACGGCAGGTGCCTTAGACCCATGGGTAGTTGTAGCCTGCAGTGATGGGGCTGGTGATTCCTTTAGGTGTGCAAGATGTAGGTGAGAGAAACTGAGATCGTGGTTAATGCTGGGGATCCAAGAGACACGCTGAGCTCTCTCAGCATCACCACTTCACACGGTTTGATCTCTGCCTTGCATGTTGCAGCCTTTTTCCTATTCACCCACCTCGCCTGTTTAGTCTATGGCAGGAATTGCTAGTCCCATGCCCAGTGCCATTCCACTGTTGCCTAGGGCCTCTAATAACAGAAAATAATAACAATCGTAATTTTAGAAACCAGAGTTTGAAAAAAAAAAAGATTTCCAGAGATGCTTTGGTCAGCTTTTTATTTTCTCTGTGCATGCAGCTCCTTCAGTGTTGGCACCAATTTCATATTCACCCTGATTGGTGGGAGACAGGACTTTCTGTATAAAAAAAGGGGGGTTCCACATCTTTTTTTTTTTTTTTTTTTTTTTGGTGTAAGTGACGTTTAAAAGACTTTAAAATCTGTCAGGGAAAAAAAAAAAAGAAAGAAGAAGAATTTTGTCACTAGGATATGAAAAACTGCTTTTTCTAGACATCCTGGTTGACTTCCAAGCTGCATCTGACAGCTAGAGAAGTGCAGTCCATCATGGCTCTTTTTCCATTTCCAATCCTTTCCCTGAAGCCCTTAATTTCTGTAAAACATTCCCTCTCAGTGTCCCCCACACTTCATCCCACTCATTTGAGAGACATGAGCTGTGTGAAACATGGCTTTGTACAACTCTGACACCAGGGATTGACGGAGGGACCCGAGCAACCCTTTTTTCTCCACAGGTGTGGTAATTTGGGAAACTCGCAGATGCTGAATCTGTCACACCAGATCCATTAGTCTCTACAAAGAGTACTGAGTGTGCTCGTGTGGGCACATGCTCATGTAGGAACATATGCACATACAGGAGAAAGTCTGTAGAGCTTTCCTTTCCATTAACCCAACCTTTCAGCTATACCTGACTAACCTGAGAGGAATGGATACCCTACAGCTTATAGAAAACCCAGCATTGAGTGAGGGATTTATTTTCCTCTTAAAAACAACATATGTAGGTCTTATTATTCATCCTGTATGTTCTAGCTTTAGCAATAGCCCGTACCATATCAGGCTTTACTGAAGACCTCCCATTGGTTGTAAGCATTGCAATATTCCATCCAGCCACAACCTGCTTAGTCTGATATCCTGCTTTCAAGACTTGCCAAGATGTTGCAAAGGCAATTCCTGAAAATCCCAGTGGTACTCAAATTATGGAACGATCTGTTTCTAAGGTGCTGCCTCCTTTTTAGCAGTTGGCTTATGCCCTTATTCTTTCTGTGCTCCATTTCGATATTTATGTCAGTAAGCAAGGTCAGATCCTCGTTACTTGTCTAAAGAGAGCACTGCTTCACCAATTTCAGTTGAGATGCATCATTTCATACCAGATGAAGATGTGTTTCCCTCTCCTTACTGTGCCCATCATTGTCATAGTACCAAAGCATTCTCTTTTGAAACAGTAGTATTTTTCGTTTGGTTGGGTTCAGACACTGCTGATTTGGTCAAGGACTTCATAGATCTGTCTGCTGGGCTCTAATTTAGGAATTCTCAAAGTTCCTTTTAAATGCACGCCAAGTCCTGTAAGTGGTTCATGCAGCCCTTCCCTAAAGCTGCTGCATGCTGCCTGGAAGGCATTATGACCCTGCTCACACCCGAGACCTCCCCTGACGGTTCACTTCTTCCTGCAGGATCCTCAGCACGGCTTGCACCTCCTTCTCTTTCAGCCTGTCCAAAATCAGTCGTTTTTCTGTTTTCTTCCATTTCTGTCTCTTGGCCCATTTCTAATCCACGGCAGCACTTTTTTTCTTGTCCCATGACTGCTTAGTTTCTTTAATGCCCTCTTGTGAGGGATTTTGTCAAAGACTGTTTAAAAGCTTTGGTGATCTTCTCCTGATCGGAGGGTATGACACCATTCACAGTCCAACCATTACCTTTTCCCTGTTTGCCTGCAAAATCTGCCGAGGCGAGAAGGGTGGAGGGGACTGAACAGCCATTGTGTGTATGCTGGCTAGCACAGCCTTCTCCATCTGATGGTGCTTTCCATGGAAAGTGTGGCTGCATTCACTTTGGCTGAGTTTTGAGGGCTATTTTTGGAAGGTTTAAAAACCTTCAGGGATTGACTTTTAGTCATGTAAAGGGTCTTGACTTTAATTTGTTAAAGAAATAAAAACATGGCCCCTCTGCTTAACTTTAGTCAGCTTTCACAAAGCATAAAGAAGTGGGATGGCTGGAGAAGAAGCCAGATGGGTACAGATCCCTGATTTGATGGGATGGCTTATCTGAACCAGGACAGGATCAAAGAGCCTGAGAAGAGATGAGTGGGGAAGAGGAGAGCTGATGCAACCTGTGCAGCCAGTGATGACGGCTTGGGGCAGCAAATGAAAGTCCTTTGGATATTCCATAATCTCCAGGTTAGGGAATAGGTCAGGAGAAGAAAAGAAGGTTTGGAGGAGAGGTGGACAGACCACCAAAGAACGGAGTTGTAGAGTGTTTCCATGCACACAAATGCTTGTGCTGTAAGCACGGTCACTACAGTGAGACAAGTCTCAGAGAGCTGACAGGTGGACGAAAAGCTGGACATGAGCCAGCAGTGTGCGCTGGCAGCCCAGAAAGCCAACAGTACCCTGGGCTGTATCTGGAGAAGTGTGGCCAGCAGGGCGAGGGAGGGAATTCTCCCCCTCTGCTCTCATGAGACCATGCAATACTGTGTCCAGCTGTGGAGCCCTCAGCATAAGGATATCAACCGGTTGGAGTGAGTCCAGAGAGGCCACAAAGATGCTCCGAGGGCTGGAGCCCCTCTGCTATGGGGACAGGCTGAGAGAGTTGGGCTTGTTCAGCCTGCAGAAGAGAAGGCTCCAGGGAGACCTTACAGCACCTTCCAGTACCTGAAGGGGCTACAAGGAAGCTGGGGGGGACTTTTTACAAGGGCCTGTAGTGACAGGACAAGGGGTAACGGGTTTAAACTGAAAGCAGGGAGATTTAGATTGGATATCAGGAAGAAATTCTTCCCGGAGAGGGTGGTGAGGCACTGGGACAGGTTGCCCAGAGAAGCTGTGGGTGCCCCATCCCTGGCAGTGTTCAAGGCCAGGCTGGATGAGGCTTGGAGCACCCTGGTCTAGTGGAGGGTGTCCCTGCCCATGGCAGGGGGGTTGGAACTGGATGGTCTGTAAGGTCCCTTCCAATCCAAACCATTCTGTGATTCTATGATTCTGTGACCTCTAGACAGTGGAGTGACCACAATCTGTCAATACTCTACAGCACAGAACATAGATAGACTATTCTGCTGCTGTGTGACTCGGAGTGGATGGGTTGTCCAGTGTTTCAAGTCTCCTCTATCCAGGCATACTAGGCTATGTGAACACATGAACAGAGAGACAACTTAAGGCATAATTTTAAAGAAAATCAAGCCTGGTTGATTCAGTGAGCAACCTGCACGTTCAAAAAGCAGACATTTGAGGTCATGTCACAATTTGACTTGATTCATTAAGGGGTAAATTTGCCACTGTTTGGGTTAGAAGAATTTGATTCTAGGGGTTGCAGGAGTTGGAAGCTTTTTAAATTTAGACAGGTGGGCTTCCCAAAAATTAACAAATGGCCTTAGAATCTGCAACATTGTTGTATTTAAATAATAGTGAACAGTCTCCAAAACCAGGCATATGTTTTCCAAACCATTCCTGCCTTCTTTTCTTGGAACTCACCCTCACTTGAAGGTATCTTCTGTGGAGATCCAGGGACTCTCACCTACTGCTCAAGATTCTTGCAGCAGAAGCCTTTGGTCACAAATGGTACCATATGTTTTTCTATAAGTTGAAGTGTTGGTATGTAGGAATGGATGCTGCCTTAGGGGGCTTGGGAATCTTTTGAGGAATTAGAACTAAAAATCCTTTGTCAATAGGTGAGAAGGAAGCGTGCAGTAACTGTCCAGCTAGACAAAGTGGGATTGCTTGGATGTAACCTAGAAGGTGCATGTCTGAGTACAGTGTACTAATGACGCAGTCAAGAAATGCTAATGCCACTCTTTTCCAAGTTAACAGATGTGGGTGGAGAGGAAAACCTCTGAAAAAAACCCAGGATCAGTGGAAGTGAGGGATTCAACTGTTATTTTACTGCTATAGATGGCCTTTCTATAGTAAACCTAAGCCACATTAGCAGTGAAGTCATTTTTCACCTGCTCTTTGAACAGCAGATTTCTGTCTCCAGCACTGTCAATCTGGTACTTTTCATGAGCCATAAAATCTTTTTTTTTTTTTTAACTATATAAGAAAAAGAAATGGTCACTACAGGAACAACTACTCTGACAGTGTCTCATAAAATGGACAGGCATCTCCTATAATAAACCTTAATTAAGAGCATGTTACCAAAACAGATGCAGTAAGTCATGCTTGATAGAGAAAACTGTATTCTCCTGTCTATCCAAATATCCTTATTCTGTGATGCAGTATTTTCTGACTGCACCATTTGGTTCATTGAAGAGCAGAGTGATTCAGCCTAGCTGCAAGAACTCAGAAGTGGGCTCTCTCTTCTCTCAACAGGCAACTCGAAGGGTTTGCCAGATAGATAAGCTGCAGGCTGTACTTTTGCCTGAGGATACCAGCACATGCACCAGCCCACGTAATGGCAAACTTCAGGATTAAACTAGGAAAAAACTTGTAAAATAGATGGGGATTTCAAACCAAATGATGCATTTGTTGAATGCAACCTTTCTTTTTCCTCTTGGAAGTTCATAATTTATTCCCTCCTTCCCACACTGGAGGGAAGGGATGCCATCCAGAGGGACCTGGACAGGCTGGAGAGGTGGGACCATTCCAACCGCATGGAGTTCAACAAGGCCAAGTGCAGGTCCTGCACCTGGGTCGAGACATTCCCAAGCACAAGGACAGGCTGGGTGGAGAATGGATCAAGAGCAGCCCTGAGGAGAAGGACCTGGGGGTACTGGTGGACAAGAAGCTGGATGTGAGCCGGCAGTGTGCGCTGGCAGCCCAGAAAGCCAACTGGATCCTGGGCTGTATCAGAAGCGTGGCCAGCAGGACGAGGGAGGGGATTCTCCCCCTCTACTCTGCTCTCATAAGACCCCACCTGCAGTGCTGTGTCCAGCTGTGGAACCCCCAACACAAGAAGGATATCGACCAGCTGGAGCGAGTCCAGAGGAGGTGACGAAGAGGCTTGGAGCACCCTGGTCTAGTGGAGGGTGTCCCTGCCCATGGCAGGGGGGTTGGAACTAGATGGTCTTTGAGGTCCCTTCCAACCCAAACCATTCTATGATTCTGCACTGATTTGTTCCCCTCTCAGATTCCCCTTTCTCCTCCTTCCTTTCCCTTTCCATCCAGCAAGTGTTGCGACCCCCAGAATTGCCAACACCGCCATTATGGCAGTAAGTCCCACCACAGAGGTGCAGACCTCACCTCTACCAATGGCAGGTAATGCCAACCTTCAGTGCTGAAATATTGGCCCTAATACTGCCAGGATAATCACAGGTCTATTTTAATTCTTGATGCATTTGGGACATGATACCAAAGTCTAGTGGCCAGAACTCAGGTGAGCTGCAGAGGCAGCTACCAGCTCTTCTCCAAGGCCGGATTGCAGCTGAGCTCTCTGCACCAGCATCATGGAAAAGAGATTAGATCCATTCATCCAGCTATGGAAATGGTCCTTATTCTCCCACTGTGAAAGTTGTGGAGCAGATAAGATGATTAAAAGATGACATTAATGCAAGAATGAGTTGGTATAAAATTAGGCATGAATACACAAATGAGAGTAATTAAAAGGCTGCAACTTTCATGTGGCACAGAGGTTCTGGCATGCACTTCTGAAGGGTGCAAAGCGGTTTAAAATGGAGATGATTCAGTTTGAGAAAGTGATTGTGACTGTGAGAGCAGGGGAGCTGCTGCATTACCTCCAGGCTGCAGGCCCAGGAATATCCCTGGTTAAATGCCAGGATATATGGAATGATATACCTGAGCAAGACTACCTGAAGTCTCTCAGCCAAAGAAGCTGAAAGTCAACTGCTTTGCTGGGACATGCTTTTCTTCCAGACCAGTTTCTGCTGGCTCAGGTGAGCAAACATCATTCATCTGAAACATCTTCTAAGGGACTTAAGTTATCATACATTATTCCACATATATATATATAATCAATAAGTCTTTGCATAAGTCCAATTTAAAAAGAAGTCCGGTTAATTAATTTATGAAAAAAACATTGTAATGTTATTTGATCAGTTCTTAACCCAAAAAACAACAGACTGCCATGCTCTATTGGCACACGGATGCTATTCCCACATGTACAACCATGAGCAGCTCATAGCCAGTCACCTTCATTAAGCCACTCCTTAGTAACTCTAATCCTGATGTTATATATTCCCTCTGGGACCAGCAGGCAGAATCTGTCCTTTTCCCAGAAGGCCAGTATTTTCTCTCAACTGTTTTCACTTCCATTTTTTAAAGCCCACATGGGGCAAGGTGAGATTAATGTGGCCTAATTCTGTGGCGCTCAACCATAAGCAGTCTTTGCTAAAGCTAATGGGAATTGTTTGGTGCTGCAAATGCAGCACTGAATGATCAGACCTGAATTTGGGCTGAAAAACAAGTATCTTAGGTCTTCTACACATGCTTGGTCACAGAAGTTCCCTCTGGTCTTCAGGCCTTATCGAAGATCAGAATTGGTCATAAGTTGTAGAAGCAAATTCTTAAAAAATCTAAAAACCTGCATTGGTATAATTCTGCCATTATTTTAATTGATATTTTTCCAACTGTTAGGCATCTGTTTAACCCCCTCTGTGCCACACTGCAGGTCTGTGTTTGTAGTGTGGATGTAGGACGGGGAAAATGCATTCTGGAGCTTCTAACAACTGGAAGCCCTTGGACTCCTGAGACAACGGAGGACCAAGAGACCTCTGGTATAACTCATTGTTTGTATTCAGTATGCACCAGTATTCCAACCCATGTGCTAAGGACACGTTCCCACTTTCAGGAATTGCAGCTGGCTCACCCACTCTGGATCCTAGGAAGCCACTCTGCCGTAGTGAATTCACTGTTACTCTTCCAGAAATGAATCACATCATACAAACAGTAACATTTTTTTTAATGAACCTCACAAATAGGTGAGCAATCTGCAATAGCTGCCAACCAGTTAAGAAAATTCACCTTCAGGAATGCAATTTGTTAATCTTTTTACAGGTAACTCTCTTGAAAACATTCAAATGACACCACTCGACCTACACTTAGGTCAACAAAGAGCTAATCACTTCAAAAAACACAGTGTCACTAACCTTGTGAGCATGGCAGTGTTTTTGAGCAGGTTGTCAACAGCTGGAGAACCCTGACTAGAGAGCCAAGCCTGAGTGTGTGCTGTGAACAACAGCGCTGCAGTAAAAACCCAGAGCATCTTGTGGGCGTAGTGAATGGTGTAATATATTGTAATATATTTGATATTCACAGCATATGAAAACCCCAAATTAGACTTTGCAGTGTCTGCAGAAATGACTGTGAGTATAGGTGTTGCAGGGGAAACCTGGAGAGGAGGAAGCACTGCAGGAAGAGCCAGTAGGAGCATGGATGCCTCACCAACACCTTTCCAGGCTGGTCTGAAACTCATCCCCTGCATGTACTGCCCTTTTCTGACATTCCTAGATGATCTTTAAGGTCCCTTCCAACCCAAACTGTTCTATGATTCTATAATTCCCCACCCAGCCATGGGCAGGACATGAACAGGTCCCAGAAAAATACAGCACACGATGACCTCCCAGATGACAAACAAAGTTTGGAAAGGGGAGGGAGCAATCCCAGTGTCTTGCATATTTTTCCTTCAAAACACTGGAAAATTAATACAATTCCACACCACATATGTGTCTTGGTTTGTGTTTGTTTTCTTAACAACATGCTCCAGGTAGCTGTAGTGCTTTGTGCACACATGGGATTGGGCTCTCGTGGTAAATGCTGGGGTTTGGGAGTCAAAAAACAGGGTAAATCAGTGGCAAACGTGCCCTTCGCTCGCTCCATAGCAATGCTATACTGTAGCTCCGTCTCTGAGCCAGTTTCAACTGGCTTACGTTTCTTTGGCAAAATATACCATTACTAAGGCAAGAGTGAGCGTATTTGGAATTTTTAATCTTTTCTGACTGGAAGTTATACTATGGTTTGTGACAGCATAGTGATGCTTATCTCTGATCTTTATCAGAGGGCTGGTGCACCTCTGCTATGGGGACAGGCTGACAGAATTGGGCTTGTTCAGCCTGGAGAAGAGAAGGCTCCAGGGAGACCTTATTGCAGCCTTCCAGTACCTGAAGGGGGCTACAAGAAAGATGGGGGGGACTTTTTAGATGGGCCTGTAGTGACAGGACAAGGGGCAACAGGTTTAAACTGAAAGCAGGGAGACTTAGAGTGGATATCAGGAAGAAATTCTTCCTGGAGAGGGTGGTGAGGCACTGGCACAGGTTGCCCAGAGAAGCTGTGGCTGCCCCATCCCTGGAAGTGTTCAAGGCCAGGCTGGATGAGGCTTGGAGCAACCTGGTCTAGTGGAGGGTGTCCCTGCCCATGGCAGGGGATTGGAACTGGATGATCTGTAAGGTCCCTTCCAACCCAAACCATTCCATGATTCTATGATTCTTAAATACATTTACCTTTCAGCAGAGATTCCTGGGAAGAAGGCTTCCTGCAGGTGTCTTATTTGCTGCAAATGCTGCACGTTTCATTTCCTCTGAATTTTCTGAATTTATTTGTCTCTGTAATAAAATTCTCCGTAGTAGATGGGTGAGGGTTTCTTTCTCTCTCACTGCTTTCAACCAGAAATGTCCTTCTGGTTGAAGCTAGTTTGAGCAGCCGGGCAGAAATCTGGATTTCAGCAGATGGATATTTGCATGCAAAACCCAACGGTGTTTTATGACCTGCTCTGCATCATGCCTGCCGAGGATCTGGCCCATTTTTTGTGCAGGAAATGTTGAACTTGCATTAGGAGAGACTAAACCATTTCACACGAGGGCCAGGATCACACACTCCATTTTACAGAGAAGGCAGTGGAGCACAAAGAAGAAAAGAGAAGTTATTTGTGCCGGTGTAGGAAGAGACTCAGATGGAAATTTTAGAAACACTTTATTGTTTGTCTTTCACAAGGGATTGTTTTATCAGCTTGACCCTCACATAGTAATGGCAGCAAGGAAGCCATGAGTTCAGCGGGATGGAAGATGGACGATGGAGGTGTAAGCTTGGAGGATTTACCTCCTCCAAATGCACAAGGTGGACATCCCCTACTTGTTAAAGACAGGCCTATGATTCCCTTTACTTGCATCTGACTGTGGCTGCTCACAAATACCCTGATAACAGCTCAGAATTTTTGTAGAGAAATACACAATATTTTCAAGAGATTTAAATGAATTCGCGTGTCAAGTGGAGTTAATTGGGACACGTAATAATATTTTTTACTCAGAAAAATCCAATTTTCCATAAGTAAAGCATTATGCAGGAAATGCTGCAGTCAAAACTTTGAAAAGCTTTTTATAAAGTTTTGAACTTATCAAAATAAAAAGTCTCAGGTGTTTTGATGTTAAAAATTTTGGTTCTCCAGCTCAGCAGTACGTTGTTTCAAAATACGATAAAATTAAATTCAAAGCCTTTACTCAGGGTGGAAAAAATGCTGCCACATCTGATAACCTGTTCTACACAATTTTCGTGAGCATCAATTACGTCATAAAGCAAAGAAAAGTCTGTAAGCAAAATCCATCACTTCTCTGTGCCTTGGGCAGTCAGTTGAAATGATGCAAAGAGAGCCCCAAGCACTATTATTTGTCTATGAGTACTATTGTTCAGTCAAACACCATTATTTAAGTAAAAATCTGTTTTAAGGAACAGCTGTAGAGAGCTGTTTTTCTGCCATCTGGAAAAAATAAAGGAGCCTGATTCTAAGACATGTTTGTGACATTTGTAACATAGATACGACGCTGCACACACGCAGAAAACGTGCAGGTAATGGTTTTTCCTTGTGAGCGTATGAGGCATTTTTTGGTGATTCATTGAATTGCTTTTTCTGCAAAGGTAAAGAAAAGAAATAATTGTGAAGGTCTAAGGAGGAGAGTAAATCTCCCAAAGGTGCTCTCTGCCTCTCGGTGCAGCCCAGCCTCACTGTCCCACAGAGACGGCTTTTCGCCCTAGAGTGCAGTCGGACGCCCTAATCCCCTACTCGTGGCAGTCCCACCGCGCTGGCCACCCCACTCCACACCAAAGGGGATGGGGCTGACGCTGCGGGAAGGGGATGCAAGGAAACCGGACCCCTGTTCTCTGGCCATGTTGCTGTCAGTTAAAAACCTAAAATACGCACACCAAGAGGTATGTAGGGTCACAGTGAATGCCAAGCTGGGGTAAGGCCTGGGCACGTCTGGGAAGCGCCTGGTTTTGTCCTGAATAGCCCCAAAATCATCGCATCCACGCTGCTGGTATCTTTGCCCACCGGGAAATTGTAGCAGTGTTTCTGCTCTGAAGGCTTCTGACTAAAGTGGTGGTCCTGCTCTCCTTTCCTGCCCCATCCTCATCTGATTTCTGCAATGACACACTTGGCTGCAAGAAGAGGGGCCCAGGGTGTATGTGTGTGCATGGGTGCGCATGAGTGCGTGCTGTCCAGACGATGCAACTCCCCATGGAGCTGCATCCTTTTGCCAGCAAAGCAACAGGAACAGGCAGCCTGGGATGGAGGCTGTGTCCAAAACTGACCAAATCTTGGTTTTACTCCAGCTCCACTCAGGGTGAAGACCCAAGGAGGAAGGTCCCTCTCCTTTTCCTTCCCACAGACTGAACCTGACCCAGAGCAGAGAGGGAAATTCACGTGCTGTGCTCACCAGAGCCAGCGTGCCCCCAAAGATGAGGCAGGAGTGGTGGAATCAGGGTTTGCTGCGACTTTACCACTGCTTCTGCCCACTCACCTGCCAGACCTCTGCCAGGCTGCGGGAGCTCACACCCTCCCCAAAACAC
The DNA here is from genome assembly GCA_027574665.1 of Rhynochetos jubatus. Classification (NCBI taxonomy): domain Eukaryota; kingdom Metazoa; phylum Chordata; class Aves; order Eurypygiformes; family Rhynochetidae; genus Rhynochetos; species Rhynochetos jubatus. The sequence continues at coordinate 25,664,696 of CM050648.1, forward strand.
CACGCTGGGAGTCTTGGTACCTGGATGCCGGGATAGGTGGCTGTGGTAGGTGCCCTTGGCCAAATGTGCTACCTGGTGTGTTCAGCACATTTAGTGTACCTAATCAGCAGCAAATTTTGCCACCAGCATGCTGATGTCAAGGGTCTGTCCCCAGCTCTAAGTACTGAGCGTGGGCTTCATCGTGCCCATACATCCGTGAGCGTATTTTCAAGTGCTTACACACATACATACGTGCAATACAGCATCATAAAATGAAAGGAAAACACTCACGTGTTCTGTGACAGTAGACAGACATGGACATTATCAAATAATCTACCTGCAGTTATAAATATATAATATTTGAAGTTACAAATCTGACTGTTTATATCTAAAAGCCACTATTTACTTTGTACATAAAAGCACTTTACGTCATACACACATAATAAAGAAATGGAAAGTCTGAATTACTCTACAAACGTGGGACCTCATCGCCTTCTAAGATTTAAGAAGGAAAAAGTTCACATGGAAAACTTAAACTTGGGCTACCAGGGTGGATTAACAAGAAGATCTAGTGAGTGTTATGTATCAGAAAACTGTAGGTTTTTTTTTTTAACAGTACCCTCTGTATAATGTGCTTTAATTCAACAGAATTAACTATACTTATCACTATATTCTTTCAAGTGCAATTCAGAAGCAACTTGGAGTAACTGTTCTCAGTGTGAAAAAATTGCCTCTAGCTTACTGCAAGTTTCATGTTTCAGAGATACAATTATACAAGGTAAAATAGGATGCACCTAATCCATTTCTACACATACTAATCAATACTTCTGAGCTTCAAGCATCATCAGCTATTTTTTAATTCAGTTATTTATAATTTTTAGTATTTGCCTTATTACTCATCTCATCTCCAAGGGGGATTTAATTAAGATAAATGTAAATGAGCAGCTGTTGACATGGAGCTATCACATACCCTCATGTAACAGTAACCAGTTCAGTGACACCCTGAGCAAAAGAAAGGTCAGAGAAAGAAGTATTTCTGTAGGAACTGCAATCCTTGATGCTTTGGCCTCATGTGAATTTCTTCTTCTTGGCCACCTCTGCTTGTGAAATGTACAGGAACATCCCATGCTTGAAACTTTCACCTCTGTCAAATCTGGTTGCTCTATATTCATGAGGGCTTACAGGTAAAAGACAATATTCCCTGCAGTGCTAAAGGAACTAGATTAAAACTGAGATGAATGGAGGAAAAAAGAAAACAAGCAAATCCTGCTTTATAGCTCTAGTTCATCACTATTTCTGCACATTACCTCTCCCGTGTTTAATAATGACATCTCCTCTCCAGGAAGAAGGGTGGTTTTTTAGTTAAAGTATGTGACCAGCAAATCAGGACACTCGGCTTCTGGTTTCAGCTTTGGCACGTCCGTTCCTTGGCTTTGGGAAAATGACATTATTGGTCTCTGCCATGATTTTCACAAATGGTGAGTAACCTTGGGAAGGAGCGTGAGTATTCAACTCCCCTCCGCAGGAGAGCAGCCCAGGTCTTCCGCAGCCAGTCAATCAGAGGGATACTCACAGATTCACAGAGTGGAAGGGGTTGGAAGGGACCTCTAGAGACCATCTAGTCCAGCCCCCCTGCCAGAGCAGGATCACCTAGAGCAGATCACATAGGAACAAGGCCAGGCGGCTTTGGAAAGTCTCCAGGGAAGGAGACTCCACTCCCTCTCTGGGCAGCCTGTTCCAGTGCTCTGGCACCCTCACAGGGAAGAAGTGTTTCCTCACGTTCAGGTTGAACCTTCTGTTTTCCAGTTTATGGCCATTGCCCCCAGTCCTGTCACTGGACAGCACTGAGAAGAGCCTGGCCCCATCCTCCTGACACCCACCCTTTACTCCATTCTCCTAACAAGCAAACAGGCAGCAGGAGCCACTGATTGCCCTCACCTCCCTCTCCCCTGTAACACAGAGATAATGCAGACCCTTACATAAGCAGACGGCTTTAGATGCCCAAGTAGGACAGTGTGCCCATCCTCCCGTGTCCATGGGCAGAGCAACATGTTTTCACATGTGATTGGGAAGAGATTTATGCCTTGAGGCTAATCATAGAGACTTGTTTTGATGTCTTACAAATAAATATCATAAAATCATAGAATGGTTTGGGTTGGAAGGGACCTTAAAGACCATCTAGTTCCAACCCCCCTGCCACGGGCAGGGACACCCTCCACTAGACCAGGGTGCTCCAAGCCTCATCCAGCCTGGCCTTGAACACTTCCAGGGATGGGGCAGCCACAGCTTCTCTGGGCAACCTGTGCCAGTGCCTCACCACCCTCTCCGGGAAGAACTTCTTCCTGATATCCAATCTAAATCTCCCCGCTTTCAATTTAAACCCATTTTCTTGAAAAGTTCTCTTAGTATTCTAGCAATCCATTGTAATCACTCTCATAATAACCATTTTTCCCTCATCGGTAAAACAGGTTTACATATTTACAGGCCTTAGTGCAAAGATGTGAATAACTGAAGTGTATATTGAAACAGTTATGCAAGAAAAGGTTTTGATTTCTATGCTACACATTTTTGCATACACTGATGTCTTTAGTTTGCAAATTGTATGCAGTTTTGTACTCGGTTGTATACATTACAGCGCCCAGTCCCTTTACACAACCTTCACTTGGCACTTAGAAAACCCACTGAAGCCTTGGGGTTTTTTTTACTTCTAAAAGTTGACTTTAAACTTACCCCTTGCTCAGAAAGTCCTGTATGCCTCAGCAGCTCCCAGTCTTTTTATATCTCAAATGCGAAGTGAAAGATCCACTGTTAACCAAGGGAAGAGGAATGAGGTATCAGCTCTTTGGACATGATGAGGAATAACGATCTAGTTGTTTCCCTTTTGCAAGCTTGCATGCTCTTTGGTTGCTGGTGGACTGAGCTCATCTTCAACGAAGTGTAAGTGCAATTTGAAAATCAGTGAAAAGGGTACGACATGAAAAACTGTGGGGACAAGTGAGATGATAGTATGGATTTCAGCTTGTAACTGCTTTGTTTAACCTTTCGCAGTCCTGCAGCTTGTCCCCCATATTCAAAAACATGATGTATTTCCTCCTATTTATTATTTGCAGTGGGCTACTGAAGAAAAAAACCCACCAGTGAAATATGCCTCTGCGTCAAAGCAGTCTCTGCCAGGAATAACAGCAAAGCTCTTGCACCAGTGCCTCATTAGTTTATGGAAAACAGGTCCCTAAGGAAATGGTGGGGTGTAAATAAATTTAAAACAGTTTAGCCTTGTAAGTAAAGGGGATGCCAGATTTTTAAACTGGTGGTAGTTCAATGATGCCTTAACACTGTGTTGCACAAATCATAAATTTCAGCTAGGTTATCCACGATGTGTATAAGCACCACGGAGTGATACTATTACAGATGCATTTTTTTAACCTGTAAAGTGCATGTGTGCTCTTTGCCATCTCTAAGTGGTATTTTTACTAGCAGCCACAATCCCTGTTAGATATATCTGATCGAGGCAGAAAGGGATCTCTCTGTCCCTTGGCACACCACCCCCACTCCGTTCTGCCAAACAAACTCGCTTGCTTTGTGTTCATGCAACACCCACAAGCACCACAGGGTCAGTGCTGAATAAACATCTCTCTGGATGAGCAACGAAGCTCAACTTCTGGACAGAATCCTACCGCTGATAGAGACTCACTTGTAGATAGTTCATCCACTTTTCTGAAGATCCCACACCTGGAACCAACCTAGGAACAACATCCAGTTCCTCCATGCCAGCTCCATGGATCTCAACCGCTGATCTAGCTTGTGACGAGTTTTCCCATTTGGAAAGCTCCCAGACTTGGACACTGTCTTGGAAAGGGTACCAAGATGTCCTGCAGTGTCTCAGAAAGACAGGTGCCAACTCCAGCCTAGGCAGGGAGACTTATTCTCATATATCCAGGGGTCCTTACCCAATTTGAGCATGTCATCGTTCAGCCAACAGATGTCTGAAGATAGATATAAAGGGTTTGTATCCAGTGTTTAACCTGGAGCTACATAAAATACTGTCACGATCGTATGGAATGTGTATATTTGTCTGGAAAGTAATTTAACAAAAGATAAGCAAAATGAGTGCCCAGAGGTTTCGATGAAAAAATGTCCAACAGCATAAAAAGTCTAAATATATCGCCAACACCAGACCCTTCAATGCTTTTATGTCTGGTCGCAAATAAATGCCCTCTGTGGCAAACCCCAGCCAGGTCAGGGCAATAAGGGAGAATACACCTTCATTATGTTCCAGATCACTGGAAAAAGGCATCATGCAGCATCACTTAAATAAGCTACCTGAGGCCAAAACAAGTCTGTGACACACAAACCTCACAGGCCACCGCTGCAGTAACGGCTCTCATGCACTCTGGTGAAGCAATAACCCTGTCTTGTGTTACACAATACAGGCAGGAGGCAGTACCTTATTCAAAGGTGATATTCAGGCACATTTTAAATTCTAAGTCCCAGAATACATGGCAAGTGTATTTCTGTGTCCCTTAATAAGATATCCCTTATTGCTCAAGGGTTCGGTGTAGCGGTCTGACAGCAATAGGCCCTGTTTCTACTTAACACGTAGGAGCAAGTGAGACTTGCTCAGACATCCATCTTGAGCTGCCAAAAATTTATGAAGCAAAAATTCTCCAGGGAAAGCTGTAGCTTTATGTAACATTACTGGATATTTACATTTACAGTGGGACGTGGGACTTCTCCATTAGCAGATACGTGTGAGAAAATATGTGAATGCAGCCATCCTCCTCATGCCTGTACATCTGGGAAAGCTACTGCATATCAGTTATTTCATCTGAAGGCTGCAATAACTGTTTTTACTGGCTCTGGTCTTTGTCTAAGACATATCAGGATTGAAAATTTGATTTTACAATATATTTCCCTGTTTTGGAGATGGGAATGGGGTTAATCCCCACCACCTCCACCAGCAGTAAACTCAGTAATACAGATGTGAATATCAGGAGTAAACAACCATTCAGAGAATCACTCAGACCTCCCGTGTTTCATTTTTGACACCCAAAGATGCTCAGCATCAAGGATACCCTGAGAGAGTATGTGGAGCTGTAAAAATTTGGCACCTTTGGAAAAGCTACTTTTGAGGTGCCAGTTTGAGCAGGGCAGTTTCATACTGAAATTTTTTATTGTGGCCATGGGCCAATTTCTCCCTGCCTTTGCCTGACGGGATGCAGAGCAGAGAGAAAGCATGCTCTGGGATAGGGTGTCACACCATCTCCCAAGGAGGAACTACACAGGTTGCCCAACATCACCTGCGTACCAGGCAGCGCAAGGAGGAGGGCTGGAAAAGCTCTGCCAGACCTGGCAAGGTGAGACCTTGTCAGCTCAGAGGTTTACAGATGAGGTTTTGAGATATTGCAAGGAAGATCTGTCTGCAGGAATAGGCAGAGATGACTCGAGGGTTGTTGAACAGCAGTAAAAAATGACATTTGGGAATCCTGACATATGCCCACAGACACAGCTCTGTAGGATAAGTACTTTTCTATTCTCATTAGGATACACTAGTTTGGGCAGACTGTATCAATGAACATGACCAGCAACCTTTGTGCAGGACTACAGTCATCCTCAAAGAGGGGCAAAAGAGCCTGGCTGTGTCTGTCCTGCCCTAAACTCCAAGGCTGGGGATCACAGCAAAAGTTGTATCTGCTCAATTAAACCAGCCAAGCTGGAAGGAGAGTCCTCCCAGGTCTGTGAGTGTCCTTGTAATCCAGTTGTATCTTCTCTACCTAGCCCCATATACAAGACTGAGATGTGCATTATCCATACAGTAAGGCTGAAAAATTGTTAGAAAATACACTAAAGCCTGCTTTGGTGTGTTTTTCATCTTTTTAATGAACTTCAGGGTGGTTGTCAATTTGCTTTGTGGACAACACTCCCTTCCACCTCCACCACCGACATCAAGGAATACAAGTGTGACGGTCTCTGAAGAGGCAGAGATACTGCCATACTAAAATAAAAATAGAACTAGGGAAAGGTTGGCCATCAGTTTTCCTTTAAACCCTTTTTTTTTCTCTAGCTAGAGTCTCTGTGATGATCAGTAGAAATATTACCATGCCTTCCCTCTGAAAATCAGCAAGCAGCCACATGCTGCTGTAGAGTGCAAAGCCTCCAGAGCCAGTTGGAAAGGAGTGGGCTGCTAACAAAGCAGCAGAAAGCAGCTAAAAGGGGTAGGAAGGGCATTACTGGTGAAGAGGAGGTTCCTTAATGAGGGAAATTCTATACTGCGGGTATCTCAAATGGGGTTTGTTTTCCCCACAGTAAAATGAGATTTATTTCTGACTCTGCTGAAAGACAACAGCCAAGTTTGATTGCAAACCCAAGACCCTGAGTTCGCAAATGATCCTTAAATTTGTAAGGAAGACTAATTCAACTCCACTTCATGTCTAAAAAATAGTTTGAACCTTCACTGAACATGGCTAGAATAGCCTAACATATTCCAAGCCTCAGTGGGTTTCCAGTGACTAAACTGCACAATAAAATGGAATGAAAAGTGTTAAAGAGGTAGAACTCACACCGTATTTGTTCCTCTGCGTTTGCTTTTGTGTGTGACTTGGATTTAGCTGTAACAACACTGCATAAAACACTGGTGCTTGTTCAGCAATGTCTCTGGAACAAAAAAGGATGATGATAGGAGATCTCGCTACAGCTTCTGCTATTAAGTCTTTGGGAGAGCTGAGAAGAGATTGCTCATTAAATAAGTGTTATAAAGCATTCAGCACTGAGAGACTAGTTCAGAAGTAGAAAGTGAAAGGTCAACTGTTCCCACTAGAGAAGTATCCATCGCAGCCAAGCAGTTATTATTGCCTATTGTCACAGCGCCCTTCCCAAAAACGTGGGAGAGCTCTTGGAGGAGTTACAGAAACTAAAGTAACAGTGATTAAACGGGACAGCAGTACATCAAGGGGTCAAGATGACAAAGCAATCCAGAGAGCAGTCCCGTGCCACAGAAAGTGTCTGGAAGATGCTTGCACTGTATCCTTGTGCCATTCACTAGTGAGCATACATATGTGGACTGTGGAAGAAAATGGGCTCTAGGTCTGTGTCAGCTGAGGAAACAGTTCACAGAAAAGTGAGAGTAATTATTAATTCCTTCTTGAAGGTAACTGATAAAGAACCCACTTTCCCTACATTTTTGTCTGCACTTAAATTATCTAATGTGCTCTACATCAGAGCACACTGTAAATATTACTGAAAAGCGAAATCTAACTCATAAATTATTGGCATTCTGTGCCAGACAAGCTTGTAATAATGTTTAGAGAAGCAGATCACCTGGGAGAAATGTGCTTTACAAGTTGCAGGAGAAACTAAAGAGACAATTAATGGGCATTGGCTGCGCTGCACATATTGTTCCCATGTTGTTCAGGCCAAAGTTGACCGCCTGCCAATAGATATAGAAGTAAATGTCAACAAGATTTACAGTTACTTTTTCATTTGCACAGTTAAAGTAGAAAGGTTGAAAGAGTTATGTGATTTGTTGAAGGTCTGTGCTAACAACTGATAGACCATAGCATCCTGCACCAGTGATCGGTAAAGAACAGGGAACACAGACTTCACATTTGTCTTGATTCTGGAAGCTATTCATGGCAGAAAGCTGAAGGGCCTTGCTATCGTCAGCAACTGGTTTTTATTTTACACACTCGTCCAAAAAGCCATCCTTTCTGCTGCCAAACTAGGCACCGGGCAAGTTCTAATCCTACCAGTGGCAGAAAAGAGTATTTTTTAGCAAGCTGCACTTTAATGTAATTAAATGAAGGATGTGGTGTTTCAGCTTGTGGCAGAACTGCTAGCAGCTCCTGAGTTGGCCACTCTTGTACGTGAACATGTGGAGCCCTCAGCATAAGAAGGATATTGATCAGTTGGAGTGAGTCCAGAGGAGGCCACAAAGATGCTCCGAGGGCTGGAGCCCCTCTGCTATGGGGACAGGCTGAGAGAGTTGGGCTTGTTCAGCCTGGAGAAGAGAAGGCTCCGGGGAGACCTTACAGCACCTTCCAGTGCCTGAAGGGGCTACAGGGAAGTTGCGGGGGACTTTTTACAAGGGTCTGTAGTGACAGGACAAGGGGTAATGGGTTTAAACTGAGAATAGATTTAGATTGGATATCAGGAAGAAATTCTTCCCAGAGAGGGTGGTGAGGCACTGGCACAGGATGCCCAGAGAAGCTGTGGGTGCCCCATCCCTGGAAGTGTTCAAGGCCAGGCTGGATGAGGCTTTGAGCAACCTGGTCTAGTGGAGGGTGTCCCTGCCCATGGCAGGGGGTTTGGAACTAGATGGTCTCTAAGGTCCCTTCCAACCCAAACCATTCTGTGATTCTATGGTGTTATTTAATTAGCCTCATTAGACTGATGATATGCATCTCCACTCTGCAAAAACATAAAATGGGAAAGTAAAGACCCTCTGAATGTCCAGGAAATTGGTAAAAGTAATCAGGTAATAGCAGAAGGTGAGAAGGATGTCTGCAGTTCTTAGGGAGCCCTGCTGCCAATAATGTTACGTGGGTATGACTGTGTTTATCATCCAAACACAGAAAACAGAAGATACAAATTACATTGAAGGAACAGCCTGGTCCAGACAGCCCTTGACTTCCTTCCAGGCTGCAAAAGGGATCGGCAACAATTCAGGATCAAATCGGAGATCCAGGCAGTCAGTCTGCAGGTGTATCCAGGCGGTGCTGGACTGAAGAAGGATTTAGAAGGTCTTCTTTTTGGTGGCTTTCTGGAATATCTCTAGAGACTTGAGTAAATTCCCTCCTGCATTGGTAAATGGATGGCAGTGAAATGCAATCACCACCTCAAGGTGAAAGGACATCCACTACTAGACTACCTCCCAGCTCACTCCTGGTCAGCCTCACAGGCTTCTCCTCTTGGCAAATCCTCCCACTGGGGCTCACGGGCAGGGCAGAGGCAGTGCCTGTGCTTTCCTCATTCCCAGCTAACACAGCGTCCAACAGGCTTTGGCTGGTTTGTAGCTGCACCCCGCTGGCTAGTGTTTGCCTTGCGCTCTGACAGTGTAAACTACGGCACAAGTGGCTCTTTCAGTCTTTTCTGAACCGAGTCTCCAATCCCTGAAGGAGAACACAGTTTGTAAATGTGGTTCTGACACAGTTTGGTGCTATCCACACAGGTTTGTGAAAACATTTCATAAGCCATCTCAGCTGGAAGTAGGCTTAACTCTGTCCTCTAGCAGAGGTGAAGTCCTTTGTCGTGGCCAGTGTAAACAGGGCTTAAGCTCAGCAGACATTAATTGGGCTAATTAAGAGGTAACCCTAGATTTGTAGAATGAATCCATGAGGATTTGTATTCCCATCAGCATTTAAGACTGTGGCAAATGTTACTCGTTAGAGTAATTGCTGTGTGATTGTCACAGGTATTCTGCAGGCCAGAATCAATAGAGTGCAGCCACTCAGCAGTGTCAGACTCAGAAAGGATGGAAAAGATGATGTGTCAGACTAGGGGCAATAAGTGATGATGATGATAATGGATTTGGAGATACTTGAAGATACTTTTCAATTTTCTACCCCCATGGAAAGGAAATGTGAAAATGCTAATATAACGCCCCCACATTATTTTGACTCACCATGGGGCTTGGATCCCTTGGTTTATAACAAAATAAATCTTAGGCTTCAAGGGGCTTTTCATCATCCTTGCATTTTCTGATGTACTTCATTAAAATGAGAAACAGAGAAAAGAGGGGTTCAAGCTTCAGGTACAAAAATGAGTAGAACACAGAACTCCTGCACGTTCAGGCTAGAGGAGAGCCAAGCTAACTCTGGAGTCATGGGCCAAGCCTGACCAGCTCTTCCTCCAGAAATAGCACTGGCATGATGTCACAGGGAGGAAAAGTCAAAGGGAGAAAATACATTTCTACTCCACCACAGAGAAAGCTTTCCCTCTAGCAATCCAAACATCAATTCTTAGTTCAGATCACCAGCACTGAAGCTCCGTGACTTCATGGTGTCCACCCTCTAGAGTCTCCCAAGAAGGGTACCACCTAACTTCCCTCCTTATGGGGAATTCTTAGAGCCTAACTTCTTTGAAACCACAGAATGTGTGGACTTCTCAATCAATCCGTCATCTGTATGCTAAATCTCTACAACTTAGAAGACATTAGCACACATTGCCCCTACTCAGTAATACTTCCTCACCCTCCTACTTTCATATTCCACACCACACAGTGGTTGCAGAGATGGACAATAGATAATGGGAGCCCTTCAGGCTGGAGTTAACTCAAAGGTGGGTAACACACTCTCAGAAGGAAGAAACCATCTCAGAGCAGGGACCCACTATGGCCAAATGCTGGGGAAACAATTTTCCCAGAACAACTGTCTTCCCTTTTACACAGAGAAAAAAACCCAAAAAAACTAAGAATGTTAAGAGGTTTAGAAAACACGACCTATGAGGGAAAAGCTGAAGGAACTGGGTTTGTTTAGTCTAGAAAAGAGAAGACTGAAGGGGCACATGATAACAGTTTTCCACTATGAAAAAGGCTGTTGAAGACAGATGATGAACCGAGCTCTGTGGCCACAGAGGAAAGGATGAAAAAATAATTTGCAGTAAAGAAGATTTCAGAGCGATGCAGGGAAAGAAGGAAAGAGTTACCAGCCTCTGAGGTGATCAGAGTGAGCAGCGGACCAGAGCTTCCACCGTTTGGGGAAGACAGCGCACATCTTTACAAACAAGCTAGACGTATGTGTCTATTGTGGAATCCTGCTGTGATATGGGGGGTGGGATGCTTTGTGACCCCTTCCAGCCCTATAGCTTTGTGACTGAGCTCTGATACAGACAAGCCTCATGTTGAGGCCAAGGGGTTTGTCTATCAAATGACTGAGTGAAAACTTCAGGCATTCGCCTAGTAACTTCAGAATCAAAATAGAAGGTTGCAAAGCACAATCGGATGCCAGTTAGAACCCAATTATTGTCCCTAACACTGACCAAATAAGGAATATTCTTTAAAGGAAGCAGGAATTGGACATGCTGTATCTTCATGCTTTATCTTCAGAAGATAGACCACTTGCTGGGTGACAACGTAGAGAGAAGTCTCCTGAGTGTGCCTTGGTGAGAGAATACAGTTCCTTGGCAGCAGCAGACCCAAAAAGACTGTGAGGCTGGTTAGAATGCTGTAAATCCAAGCCAGTGCAGAAGAAATCAATAGATTTATAACAGTATAATTGTGATCAGCACAGAAGCCATTGTATTTTTGCTTGGGAAACGGTAGCTAAGCATTCAGCAAAGGCTGTGTTTTCTCCCCTTGAGCCTCTCACATGATTCTGTGACATATTGCTGGCTTTTTCCATGCTCAGACATCACTTTTTTTTTTTTTTTTTTTTTTTTGTGTGTGTGTGTGGTGGTGTTGTTGTTGTTATTCAGAGATTTTGGTCAAGCTTTAGGATGTCAGGGAAGAGACCACGTGGGTAAACCATGCATCTGGTTCGTCAAGTGTTTTCAGATTTTTATTGGGATGTGCTCTTTCCCAAGCCCACTTGCAAAAGTGGTGACTTGCCAAAAAAAAAATGGCAGTGCCAGCATACCTAAAGCAATCCTGGAAGACCTGGAAGGGAGGCAAATATACTGACCAGTTGCTCATCTGCATTATTCTGCGCCTGTTCTTAAGTTATGGGTGCCTCCAGAGCAGTTGTAATCTCTCTGCTGAATTAGTCCTATAGAGCATGTCTAATCGGCTGTTGTTTGAACACTGCGTGGACCCCCTCTTTGAAAAGACCCATTCCAACTCATCTGTTAGTGTGTGCCATAAAGTACTGCCATTCCCTTGAGCATGCCTGCAACATGAATAAATGGGAGAGGCAGAAACACAAGATGCGATCATCTTCAACAAAAAGGACTCTGACTTTCTTGACTCCTAACATGTTTTTATCCTCCCTTGCCCTCACCTATTCTCCAAGGGCAGAGTCAGTGGGTTTAGGATTAACCTTATCGTAAAGGCTGTTGTAAGAAGGAGTCCAGACCCCAAGGAAATTTGCAGTTGGAGACTGCAAATATGAACACTAGTTCATATTTCCTCAGTTAGACTTGGACTACGGCTACCTCAAGCTGTGTTGTTACCAGGTCTAAGTAAAAATGGGCTTGTTGGTTCCATCCTGCCTTTCCCTTTGCCCTATTCACAGAGCTCAACTGAATGAGATGATATTTTTTTTATGGATAAGATGCCATTTCTTTTAGTCATCTGTGATCTTCCTGCTCTTGACCAAAATGAACAAGCAAGACCTTCTTTCAGTGTAACTCCGGCAAGTCTTGAAAATTTTATACATCCTTCTTGCATCAACAGCATGCTGCATCTAGAGGCTTTCCATATGAGTAAACCTAAGCGAGCAGAACCCACTTGCCATGAGCCCAGCTGGGACAAGTTACCCACCTGCTCAAATGTTACATACCCTGAAGTCATAAAAACCTTAGGGAAGCATAAGCTGCAGCCTATCTGAGGCTCTAGTTCAGATACAAAGTTCAATCAGCAGATCACAAAAATATGTAAGACCTAGAAACTCAGAAGAGTGTCTTGAAAATTCAAAACTATCTCAGAAATGAAGAATTACATTCATTTTTTGAGACTTTTTTTCTCCTTTTTGAAGCTAACAGGAGTGTGCTCCAACGTTGTGTGCACGGCCAGTGTAAACTGAACATGTAACCTTAAAAACATACAAAAGGCAGGATTTCCAGCTGTACTTAGGGCTCACTTTATTGTGTTCCTGCTGAAGTCATAGGAGTTCTCTCACCCATTTCAACAGGTTAGAGGTAACAGTGGTTAGAGTAAGAGTTTTGTAAAATAACATAGAATTGATTGCTTGGAGAGAAATTTCCCTTACCTGATCAATAAGGATTCAATACCTACCATCTTTTTCCCTCCAAGACCTCTCTTACTGCTATTACTCTGTCCCTATTTTACCTTTCTACCCCCTTACCTGTCATTTTTCTCTCGTACCTACCCACAGGAGAGTCCCAAATTCCCCCCATAATCCCTGGAAGAATTCAGATATCAGAGCAAAACAAGGTAAGCATAACTTGCACAGAGATGCCAATAGTATTTTTCAACATGTCAATAAGAATGTTGAAACTGTGTGAGGGAGGAGACTTGGTAATGTATTAACTCTACTGGCAGGCCCTGCAGCAGGTTTTTAAGCATACTTAAATCTTACATTTATTATTTTAATCACACTAAATGAGAAAGATTTAATCCTTTTTTCATTTCAAAGGAGACCTCCAGCAATTCAAAAATATTGCTAATTTTTCAAACACATAAGTAGATAAATATGACCTACCACCACTTAGATTCTTAGTCATCAAGAATATACTTCATGTGTCACAATCACATGATGGTAGCTGTAGTGAAAAAATAACCAGAGGAAGGAAAGAGGTGGATGTTCTGCGTATACACTGGTGGACGGTAGGCTTCAGAGTTGGCTAATTTCTTTTCAGATTCATTAGATTCAGGTGCAATTAGTTTGCAAGGTGCATGGCTTTTGCAATGAGACAGAGTTCTGTAGAGCTGTTATAAAAATAATTTATTTGCCAAGGGTTGAGATAATGTGTGGACCAGCATGTGGAGTGTCACACTCTTATAGGAAGGACAGTAATAACATGGGATTTCAAATCATGATCATTCCCAGACGGTGTCAGACAATGTCTGTGCAGTGACACCAAACAAGGAACAGATCACTCTTCCATATATTGAAGAAAGAAATAATGGGTGTTCAGAATTAATATCAAATGAATCTCAATCTTGTCTGTGTGTTTGTGCACTCAGATACATATCCTTTACAGACACATGGAAGTATGTTTTTGGGAAAAGATAGGCAGGAGGGAATCTCTTCCAACTATGAAGTTTCCCATTAAACATATCACCCCCAACCTGGTGAATAAGGAAGCTGGGGGGGACTTTTTACAAGGGCCAGTAGTGACAGGACAAGGGGTAATGGGTTTAAATTGAAAGCAGGGAGACTTAGATTGGATATCAGGAAGAAATTCTTCCCGGAGAGGGTGGTGAGACTCTGGAACAGGTTGCCCAGAGAAGCTGTGGCTGCCCCATCCCTGGCAGTGTTCAAGGCCAGGCTGGATGAGGCTTGGGGCACCCTGGTCTAGTGGAGGGTGTCCCTGCCCATGGCAGGGGGTTGGAACTGGATGATCTGTAAGGTCCCTTCCAACCCAAACCGTTCTGTGATTCTATGATTCTGTGAATAAGTTTATGAAAAAGTGGGCATGCTCCAAGGAAATTAAAATTTGAAGGTACAACATGGTCTGTTCTGAAAGGACCAAGAGGAGAAAAACACTTTTAAGTTATTTAAAATACTTCAAGTGTCAGGAAAACACCCTTGTGCTCCTCAGCCTTGCTGAGGTGAAGGCATTATGTAGCAAACCTGGTACAACTCAGATGATAATTTCTAGACATTAAATGTATCAAACAAATCAACTTTGGAAAGAGCATAAACTTATAAATGAGTTAAAATCACATTTGGAAAAATAATTTTGGCTGGGATCAAAAAATGGAAGAATTCTTTTTTTTTTTTATGTTGAAACTTTCCATTTAGAAAAAGAAATATTTGCTTTGGGAAATGTTGAAATATCCTTTTTTTATATTCCCAAACAGAAACTCATCAGCTCTTGGATTTCAACTAGTGTTTCTCTTTTTTAAAATTAACCCACCACCTGTGTGGGTGACAAAAGGGAGTGGAGGTAAAGACCACTTGACTCGCATCCACCAGGAAAAGAATTGTGGTGTGAAGATACAGCTAGGGAACCGTAAGCCGAGATCTGCCCCGTAAAGGAGAAAATGTGCTCATTTTGGCCAGAGAGCTCTACAAAGCCTTTTTTTTTTCAGTATGCACACACATCCCGAGCTCCAGCCTGGATTCTAAAGGCTCCTTAGTTTTTGAATAGTCTCAAAAGTGTCTTAAAATCTTAACAAAGATGACAAATGTTGCCTTTAAGGTTTTACAGACCTTAATCACGCAATCTGTTACGCAGAAACAGGCTTTTCTGCCCTGGTCAGAAGTAGTGCACATTTATATAGTATTATGTAGAAAAATGGCCTCAGTAATTTCATACCTGTTGGTGAATATGGGTGGAATTCTTTATCTCTAGGAATGAAGGATTTCATACCAATTCATCATAACTGCCTTTTTGACATCTGCGAATTCCTGATATTTTCTCATCCATTCCACTTCTGAGTTAAAGGGTTTTCACCAAATTTTTCATCATACACACCATTATTATGCATGGAAGCAGGTAAGAGTGGTCCCAGAGAATGCCACAAAGGCACTCAAAAGGATCACGTTAGTAGGTTAGGTCCCAGTCCTACGGTCTCCTTGTACCCCTAGGAGAGCTTCGTGGATTTCAGTGGCATTTCTCACGTCTGCCAACGTCCTCCTGTGTTACTCGAACTACAGGATCAGGGCCTTGGTCAAAGGAGAGGGTCATGTGTTTTTAAGGGATCTGCACTAAAACTTTTGTCATATTTTTTTATGTCTCCAATGCAAGCGCGGTTAAATAACCCATGGACCACAGCCACTGAACATTTCACTTAGCTATCCAGGGGTGAATATTACCATTTATTTGGGGACTTGTCAAAGTATTATTTTCATTACACTAATAAATACTGTAAAAGTCAAAATAAAAAATGTTATAAGTTCTGGAACATGTCTTATCTAAATCTATATGATCTGGAAATATTTAGCAAGGGAGTTCAGTAATACAAAACAGAAACAGAAAGGGTCCTGGGTAAAGCCTTAGGGAAATGCCAAACTATTAATTACACATTAAGTGGATGGTTTTTATTTTTCTGTTGAAACAGCAACTATTCAAAGTCTATGCTGCAGTGCAACAAAAATTATTCTCTGGTATAACTTCGCATAGAAGTCCAAGCTATTTTGATCCCTAGAGACAGAGGGCTTTAAAAGATGAAATAAAATTGTGTTGGGATTTTTTTAAATTAGGAAATAGGAGAGACAAATTCTGACCCATTAGCACAGAACTTGGCAAACACTAATGATAAATCAAAGCTACACTCTGCAAATATTCTTGCAAGTTTAAGTGTATACTTGCAAATTCTTTTTCTCACCTAAATGGTTTTCCCAACTTGAATTTAATATTGGTAAATATCACCAGTACTGCTAACAGTTCTGATGAAGTCAGAAGGACTGCCCTTGTGTAAAGCAGCCCATACACAAGAACATTTGCCCAGTCAAGCCCAACAGCTGTTATATGTTGTTGTTTGCACTGTTGGCCACCCCTTTATATTAATTATAAATCATGAAGATTATCTACAACAGGAACCCAAAATACTTCCCAAGGCATGGCCAGAAGCCTGTTCACACTCTGTACAAACAAGGGAATCTTGCTTTTTTGTGCAACTCCCCCCGCAATACCCAAGTCCTACTATATACACTCCTCTGTATGTGTGTTTACACAAAGGCACAAGCTGCATCATCCAAATGCAGACACTTCCAGGACAGAGAAGCGCCTCTAATCAGAGTATGGTATGCTCCTTTGCTCTGGGGAAAAGGTTACATTTTGGTCAGGACATGGGGGTAAATCCTTCCCTAGTATGTATAGTCTGTATCGCTAACGGCTAGGCTGAGCAGACATGACCTCAGTTTTCTAAGTTTTCTTTAATTCCTCAAGTCCCACCTGTGAAAGGTCACAGAGCAGTTCCAGTCTTATTGAATTTGTGCTTTGCTTTGGATTTTTGGGAGGAATGTTTTGGGGTTTAGGTTTGGGGGTTTGTTTTTCATTTGAACAACCCATTTCCTTCCCAGCTTTGTCTGGTCCTCAGAACCATGAAGTCAGTGCCTGTGAGTGCCTTGGATGCAGGGCGAAAGAGAAGAGGTAATCTGGAATCTGAAGGCAGACAGAACACACAAATTCATAGGTGAAGTCGTGCTCATCTATGTCCTTTTCAGCCATTAATGGAAGCAGCCTGGAAGCTGCAAAAGTACAATAGCATAAGCATGGCTCAATTTGGATAGTATGGAGGGGAACTGGAGAAGTCAATAGTCAAGTTACCCATAAAATCAAGTGAAAGTGAAGATACGAATCTCCCTCAGAGCAAAAAAACTTCCTCCACTAACTATAGCTCTTCAGGTATGCCGCTGTGAATGAAAGTCTGTGTGTTGAAAGCACCATCCAGCACTGAAGGGAACCCTGGAGCCCCTGAACAACCAGGAAAGTGGAAGAGACTTGGGAGAAATTTATAAAAGAAGTCCTCAAAGATTCTTGTTTAGTGAAGACCCTTCTTCTTCTGAGGGTTCCCAGCCAAGAAAGAGGTACCTGTCTCTTTGTTCACAGCGATTTCTGCCAGCTGTTGCAGGTGAGCACATGCCTTCCTCTGGGTGTAAGCTACTTACGCATCAGGCACTCCTAGCATTGTCCAAAGACTGCCCCGGAGAAGATGCATCTAAGATTTGCAAAGGTGTATGAAATTTATATGACTACAAATTAATAAAGCTGCCATTTCAAAGGACTGCAGTTCTCAGGAGAAACCTATGATTCCTTCCCAGCTCTATCCTGAAATCCATGAAACTGCTGCATGTGAAAGAACTGAGAAGCATGAAGTCCTGCTCAGCAGAGAATGCACTGTAATTCATTGACTTGGACGCAAGCTACAGTGACTCTAACACCCTGCAAGTCTTTCAGCAGAAAATAACATGCTGGTGATGAACACTGCTCCCAAATGCACATTTGTACTTTTTTGTGTGCATGAACATTCTTCTTTGTGGTCTTGCCGGGAACCTGAGAGAGGATTTTCATTATCCACCCTCACAAAGTCCTCCCTCCTCACCGGGACGTTATCCACTTGACTCACTAGTTAAGGTCAGCGTAACCTCGAGGAAGTTATCACAGCAAAGCCACGCGCATTCGTCTGCAGCAGGAGGAATGGCCCAGCACTCGACAGAAGCAGGGGTTTGCTCTGAGGAACTTCACAGGCCCGATTCGGGTGAGGTCTCATAAGGTGCCAGGGCCAGTTTGAACCCACAGCCGACCTGTGCCCACTGACACAGAGGGCTACCAAGGGAAAAGGGGGTGGAAGTCGTTGCATAATGATGGAAGTGAGGGACTGTCCATAGTGGTTCACCCTCACAGTTTAAAAAGTCAAAATAAGCTTGCCAAAAAGATGTTTTATCTTTTTGCACTCTGTCTCGTGTTGGCTTTCCTCTGTCTGCCTCCTCCCCCAAGTTCCACTGGTTACATCCTTTTCTTATTACACTAAAGTCATAAAATTGTAAAAATACCTTCGTTTCACCTACTGACCACTCTTAATCTCACAGTCTGTAGCTCCTTTAATGAAGTCCTCAGGCAGCATTTCCCTGTATCCTTATCTGAGTTTGGTAATAAAGCATATCTTAAGCCAACCTCCTTCTACAGTATATGAATTAGAGCTGGGCAAGCTTTTCATAGCAAATGTTTTATTTAGTGGATTAAGCCTTTTGTTCTCTTTGTGAATTATTATGGACAAACTTTGACTTTAATTCATCTGGTTGTTATTCACAATTGTTCAAATAACTGTGTCAGTGAACATATTTCAGCTGTTCAGATTGTTCTCGTGATTCACTTCAGTTCTTTCTTTTGCTATTTGTTATACGCTATTTACTCTTCAAGGGCTGTATTTGGTTTTACCCACCCCACCTGGTGACAATATTACCTGATCCTTACATCACTGGAAGGTCTATGTAGGGGAGCAAAATCAAAGAGATTTCATAATGCCCTCTTTTCCTACTGTTCTCTGTTCACAGCACACACGTCTCACAGCATTTTGTACAAATATATAATAAGTATCTGTGATGAGGGCTATTTTCCACCAGTAGCCTCTCAGTAAAAGTAATTAGGTATCCCCACGTTAACGGAAACTATTAAAAGGTGTGAGAATTCCATCTAATTGGCCTGATGGCTTCAGTCAAATATCCAAGATTCCACCTAAACGTAATAAGGCAATGTGGTACCAGAATTAATTAGTTCTGTACCTCAATGAGCTCCTTCTTTTGTTGAAATGAGCATTTCTAAATATTTATGTACAATATTCACCTGCCTTTAATGTGAACTAGGTAGCATATGTATCTTCAGATTATCCAGTATGGCTCCAGAAATACACAGTATGTCCCTGCAAGTATAAATCCAGAGACAGAATACATCTCATTACACCAATTTCAAATTACTTTGATTTTTATACTTGATATAATAATATATTGTGCATATAATAGTAGATTGCGCATCTCTCTTGGCATTCTAAGAGATTCCCAGAAACTGTAAAATGTTCATCTAAACCTAGATTTGACATGCAGCAAAATTAGAGTTCAGGATTTAGTTCTGGTCCATCTCATCTGTATTACGTGTCTCGTGGCTCCGGAAATACAGTCTGTGCAATGGTTTTCTCCACACATGCACAAACAAACAAAAGCAATAGCAAATTTGTCAACAAGAAAATAGGCTGAAAGAACTGCAATGGGCCAGATTCTATCCTGAAGTCAACACTGGAGCTGCAGGCACTGTGATGTAGGGAGACTTGAGCCTCTCAGTTCTCACATTTGAACAGAATATTCGGTAAACTTTTTTCTAGGATTCAAAGCTTTTGTTTTGAATGCTAACGAACCAGTAAAAATACTTCACCAAAATCTCTTCCAGTGCTGCAAATATTTGAACCTGTCTCCTCTATCAGAAGCTTTCCCTTAGTGTGTTACGTGTTTGTGTGTTTTCCTTTCAATCTGTTAAAGTTGCCAGCCATGAGAATCAGTTCTTCAGATTTCTGCTGAAAAAAGTTTTAGCTTTAACGTTTACTGCGTTTTTGCAATTTATCACTCTTTCTACCCTCGTATAGCATGAGCTCGTCGATTTGCTTAAGTAAATATTGGCAGCAAATCAAAGAAAGTACTGTAAGTCCACGGAACACAATTTTAAACTAACTATGGAAAGCATGCCAGGGATAGCCATGATGTTAAATGTGTTAGGCTCACTAATTTTCCTACATGGTATATTCTTCCCTGACTATATGCACACAAGGGGAAAACACGACCTATGAAATGTGATATTGTTTAGTTCCTACAATGTCTGCAGAAATACTCTATTCATTTTCTTTCAAGAGTCATTACAGCACTATTTAGACAGAGCTGGCAACCTGTCCAATGACATTTGTTAACCTTAGTATCCCATTTCTGTCATATTTTCACTAGTTACAGTTCTCTCTTAGCTCGATATTTTCTAGAGTTGTACTATAGCTTTGTATTATGCTGCTTTGGTACCAGGAACTCCATCGGGGCACCAGAAAACAGTACTGTCAAAGACAATTGGGATCCTGCCTGTGAACTTGTCTGGGCTTGCACACATCCACCGAAGGCTGTTTCCACCAAAAGGTGGCTTGCAACGTGTCAGGCACAAGCTGTGTTTAATTCAGCACCAGTGTGGTCAGGACTCTATCAAGCTCCCTGTGGAGTTACTCAGGATTTATACCAGGGTGATTGTGATTAAGATTTAACCCTAACTGTGGGATCTAGCTGTAAAAATTTTTCTCCCTCCAATTTCAAGTGGTTGCAGAGTTTGGTCTTCTCAAACACTTTTCTTCCTTTCCATAAATTGCATGTAAACTGCATGCAAGTACCCCAGAGCATAGGAACATATTTAATACCCAAGACTCCAGTGTTGTCCTAAAGGAATTCTAATAAATAATGGAAAACCCATGACTTACAAAATTAATAAACAAACCCCAACGAACACCTAAACTGTAATAATCCCTGATTCACGGTTTCCATCAGTACTATACAGAAAATACAGCCTTGCTGCAGGTGCAGTTTCGCAGATCGTGTCAGTTCTTTCCGAGAAAGCAACCACAATTCATCATGATCATAAAATGCCTGATTATATAAAACTCTGTTTTACATTCATAGGACAGCTTTGCTTTTGCAGCTCAGCTTTATTTGTCTAGTCTTTGGTTTTCCCATGATGGATACAGCATGGACATTTGTAAAAACAAGTAAGAAGCAAATTTAAAACTGCACTGAAACCAATAGCCTGCCCTCAGAACCATACAGGAGCTTGGTGCTTGGTGCTTGGCACAGACACTGCTCACACACTGGTCTCCAACAAAGAGCAAATTCTCCCAGTTTTCCTCCTCAAGGAAACTTTTTTTTTCTCCCCTTGTTTTTTTGGATAAGTGATAAAGTCAGCAAGCACCAGGCAAGGTCCCCCCTCTCTGTTTCTTTGTGAAAGCGTTCCCCTCATGGAGCTGCCCGCCCATCTCAGCCCCCCTCATTCCTCTCCCATTCCTGCCTGCAAGCACAGCAGCTTCTCCTCTCCCTTCTCTGCCCCTCATCCTCCACTAGCTATGTCTTACCCCCAGGAACAAACCTTTGTCCCTCTTTCTCTCATAAGAACCTCAAAATACTGCCAGGTCCCAAGGCTGGGAGGCGACAGATGGAGCACAGGAGGTGGACATCAGTGGGTGCCCCGCGTGGGTGCCAGGGGAGGTGAAGATGATGACCGGATGAACAGCCAGTGTGTGCGGGAAGGGGACGGGAGCTCAGCGGTGCCGGGGAGCTGTGGGTAAGGAGGTACAGAGCCTTCAGCAGTAGGGTCCTGAGCCCAAAAGTGGGACCAAGGCAGGCTAGGGGCAGGGCCCTGAATTCAGGCTGCTGTTTGTTTGGCAGGGTTGCAGGGGACACAAAAAGATGGAGAAATTCAGTACCTCTGATCACGAAGGTACTTAGGAAAAGGAAGAAAAGGAAAGAAGGAAGAAATTGGTGGGGAAGAAAAAAGATAAGGAGGTCAAAATCATATATCTTAGGGGTATTTTAACTGCCTAGAAACCACTGGCAAACAAAGGACACAGCTTTTGAACCTGGTCAATGCCCAACCCAGAACGTTCTCCCTTTATGAAATTAGTGTCCCTGGAGGTAAGTTATTTGCTTTCCTAGGCAGCTGTTCAACTCACTACCTTTTGCTGCAGTGGCTCTGCCCAGCGTTTGCTAAAGCACCAAGTGAAAGATCATTGCTCATCACAGGATCCACTCAGAGCAGCTGTAGCTAAAAACACTTTATTAAGCTAACGATCCAATGCCGTTCTTCTCCTCAGTCTTGGACTATACTGCATTTATTTACCCCTTTGCCAACCCCGGTATAGATTCCTAGCGTACACTGTCCCAGGGCCAACTGGAGAGGCCCCACAGAAGCCAGAGTGAAGAAGATGAATGCCTGTTTCAGGGTGGATTTTAGCAGTACCCAAGTAGATGGTTACGCCTTGCAGGTAACCAATAGTTACAACTTGGATTGTCTACACATAAAAATGCTGTGGAGCTGGACTTCCTCTCAGATGTATTTCCCAGATAAATGGTAGAAAGAAAAGAGATTCATTAATCCCAGCCCATTGAGATAGACACAAACAGCGGCGTATCTGAGCTCAAGACCAGAGCAAGCGAAATTCACTAGGCCTGGCAACTCTGTGGTTCTGGCAAAACAAGAAGCAGGGTCTGACCGCCAAAAGCCCAGCACCTGAATGGTAGGTGCTGAAATAGAAACCAACGCCTCTGCAGCCAGGCTTCCCACGTGTGCCGTTGGAGTCAGAAATCCCAGGAAGGGCTGCCAACGCCCTCAGCACCAAGGGAACATATAGCTAGAGATAGCTAACAGGAAGCATGAGCAGCAATAGGGTGTCACCCCACAGCCGAAGCTCCTTTGTCCTGCAGAGTACACCTCTTCTTGAGATCAGGAGCTCCAGAATCATTCCCGAAGCCATTCTTTCAGAACCTAATTGCAGATCATTATGGTCTGTAAAAAGTCTGGTGTACAGAGAACCTACCATCAGTGTTCTATAGAGCAGCCTACTGGATAGAGCACTTCACAGTTCTTTCCTCTGCCTGAAAGGTTCAGGCTCCCTGCCCTAACCACAAGTCATCCCTCCAGACTCTCAGGTGGAAATCATGCAAGCGTGACTGTGTATCCTGTTGGGACACCCACCTGGAAAATGTGGGACTCATGTTCCAGTGCTCCAAGGCCTACAGAGATGTTTTCCTATCCATTAATTATTTCTATTCATAAGTGAAAGAAAAAATCACTCTAAACACTCTTGGAGGAACATGTCCCTAAAAATACCTCAAAGATAATACCATTAATGTAATGACTGACAGGCATTAATGCTTGCAAAAATGGCAGCCTTGGTTCCATGGTTCTTTTAGTCTTGGTTTCTTTTTTGCAGCACAAGAGGAACTGAGAACACTTCTCCAAACAAGCAAGACTACATCTTTTGCCCAAAATTGGTGGGAAAAATTGTTCTGGATTTTTTTGAGCAGGGGATGAAACGGAACCTGGATTTTCCACAACCTGGGTAAGGGCATTAATCTTTAGGTTTAGGGGGTAAGAGGTCATAAAAGAAGATACAGCCACAACCTGTGAAAGAAGGGAGGCTCTGTGGCATCCTTTTCAGGATTTATTGATGTTGCCCTAGAGCTGGGCTCTAAGAACATCTAGAAGACTTTTCCCATTTGGAGATCAAGTTCTAGATTCCCACCTGGTTTAGCTGCCTAGCAGCAGAACTGCAGGCAACTGAGGAAATGGCCATAATGGCCATAATTAATGGTCATAATTAATGGCCATAAACTGGAAAACAGAAGGTTCAACCTGAACGTGAGGAAACCCTTCTTCCCTGTGAGGGTGCCAGAGCACTGAACAGGCTGCCCAGAGGCGGGGGGAGTCTCCTTCCCTGGAGACTTTCCAAAGCTTCCTGGACTTGTTGCTGTGTGATCTGCTCTAGGTGATCCTGCTCTGGCAGGGGGGTTGGACTAGATGATCTCTAGAGGTCCCTTCCAACCCCTAACACTTCGTGAATCTGTGATTCTGTAAATATGAGATTAAAAAAATAATTAACCACCATTTGCAAAATCCCCACAACTCTGGCTGCGACGCGGCAGCCTCCCAAAAGTGCTTCAAACCCTTCTAAGTTTTCAGTACCTAAATCTAACTGGAGCGTGACCTTCAGCTGCAGACATCCTGATTTGTTTATGTTATTAAGAAACACTGACATTTGAGTGAAGGCGATGAGCTCTGTCATGCTTACAGTGAGATAATTAATTCATGGCGGTGCTCACAGGCAGCCCATTATGTAAAGACTGGGTGGGTGACTTCACCCAACAACAGGAAAATGCACAGTACCTCATCCTAGCTAACAGCAAGTGTTTGGGAGATCTGTCTAGTATCCACGTTTCATAGAATTATCACTGGGATTGCTACTACAGAGACATGTATTATGTTTGCAATTCCTCTTAACCGGAAAAGAGAAAATAAGATTAGTTGCATAGTGGTTTTTACTGTGTATTTCTCTTCATGCTACTTTTCTGGGCCATGGTCTAGATGAAATGTCAGTAAATTAGGGTTCTTTTTGCCCTGTAGACATTTTCAGGCTGCTGATAACACACGGAAGTCAAGGCGAAAAAGAGAAAGCCCATACAAATACATACTCTAGAGAAAACGGAACCATCCTCAATAAATGACCAAACAAGAGAAAAGTATTAATTCGTTTGGAATCAGAATATTCATTTAAAGAGTTTCAAACCAGCAGTGCGCTCTCTCCCAGACACAAGCAATTTCCAAAATGTAAAACAGGTTTGGAAGGTGTCATTCCCTTTCGGTGGCACTAGACACAGAGAGCAAGGAGCAGCGGGGTAAAATCAAAACTGACATAGATCAGGAGCACTTAGAAATTGCTATCTATAGAAATGTGTGCTTTATTTCCATCACAGATTAATGAAACACCTCGCAAACGTTGTGCATTTGTGGAAAGCACGCAGGTATTACAGCGTGTGCACGACTGCCGCGTGTTGCTTTCGAGCATCATCACCAGAGGGTTTTTTAAGACTCCGCAGCCATGGAATTAGCTGTGGTATTGCCAGCCAGCTGTGTATCCTCCATGGACTTTGGAACAAGCTATAAAAGTAAAAAGAAAAACATACTTTGCCAGCTCCTCACAAAACAGAGCCAGCACTTTGAAACCAAGTGGGTCCTTTTCCGCCCGGCAAAATGTTGAGGTCGGCCTCACAGGTCACCATTCGGGATTACGTCAGGGACCAACCGGTTGGGTTCAGGCAGGCTCGGGTTGGTCTGGCAGGCTGCGCGAAGCGAACAAAAGCCAGAACAAGACAAAAAGTTGAGGGAGTGGGATAGGAGGAAATGAAGAAGACTGTTCCAAAGGCTTTTAAATTACGATGGCCATGTTGTTGCAATACTATTGGAAAATTCAATTAATTGCTCCCTTCCTTAGCCCCCTCCTGCTGTGGCTATATTTCTTTTAGCTGAGGGCCTGAGTCAGTAAAGATGCATCCAATTTCCATGCTGTCCAAATGTTTGCAACCACTGCAGAGGCCAGATAGAGATTTCAGTAAACTGAGCTTTCATGACAATCAAGGCTGCTCATTAGATGTCTCTTGGCCTTCAAAGTTTTCAAGTCAACAGAACTACTGGAAGAAAATCACAAATTTACCCTAGAAGGGGCTGATTTCCACAAAATCCTGCTCACCTACTTTGTTAAAATCAGAGGGCTTTAAAGAGTTTCTGTTCAGGAACCCAAAAGCTGAGGAGCATTGCCCCTACAGTCACTACTTAAAAAAAGCAGGCTATCTTTATTGTGTTCTAGCTCACAGTTACGTTACTGGAAGGCTAAAGGTTTTCTAGGCACTGTAAAACCACATAATAAAAGCAGTGCACGTTTTCTGTAGAAGCCAGGGGCTCTGTAACTTCATAATCCATAATACAATTCGCAAGGATGCAGCTACACGGAAACCGATTTTTTTAGTACACCACAGCAAAAATAATCTAAATTCTGCATGACGTTTGAGCTTCACCTGGCACAGGTTGCCAGAATCTCATTGGTAGCGTTCCAAGAAAACACTGCTTGTTACCTACGAGATCTATCACCCTTTCTTGAGTTGTTCCGTAGCCATTAAACATCCCACGAGTGCAGTGACAGCCACGTAAGCCAGCGAGTTCCCTGTACGGCACAAAGAACTGTGTTAAAAGAAACCGAAACTGTGGGGCATGAGAAGCTGTGAATTTGATGGTGGATTCCCCTTCCCGTTGTTTGCCCTTCTTCTGCCCTCAAACACCCAATCTGTCTGTTTAAAGAGTGAGGGTTGTTTTCTGGTTCGCGTTTTGTTTCCTCTTCCTTTACTCCTGTAATTCGTTGCAGACTTCAGGACAGTAACCCCTGTAGAATTTGCTAGTGGCCCACAGAGCTAGCATAAAATAAAACGTTACAAGTCCACATAACCTTAATTTTATGGTTATAAGCTATATTTACTGCTATATCATATGTTTGAAAAGACTGCTAAGTGTTCAGTGTGGGAATGCAGGGAATTTCTCTTAAGTTAGTTTTATGGAGAAACGTGTTGTTAAACTGTAGGAAAGGTTACGGTCCTTTCAAGTCCTCCACAGCAGAATGCCTATGAGGTGTTTTTAGGGTATTTATAAAATACCCCAACCGGTCCCTCAGTATCGTTCATTGAAATTCAAATTCAGGACCTTTGCTCTGTTTGAGTCCCTTTGGTTTTAACACTGTAAACTAACCTGAGTGAGAATGCTATCAAAAATCAAGGTGGGAGAATTTGCTTTTTAACTCTTGCCCACCCGCGCTTTTTTAACTTTGCAAGTGTTTCTCACTGCAGCACATAAATGTGGCACAGCCCGGCGAGTGTACAGCATACTAAGCTGAGACTTCAGCAACAGGAGAGATGGGAGTGCTCTTAGCACTTCTGTCTTGGTTGTACCTGATGAGCCTGGGCAGGACACAACCTCCCACGTGCCTCAGTTTCCCCACCTGAAAACTACAACTATAGTTCTGTCTTCTGAAGCTGCTGAATCCTCTTGTGACCTGCCAAAGAACAAATGCTAAGAGAAAATACTATTGTTCCACACACCTCTCAGCCTTTCTTTCTCCCCTCGGCCCTCACTCCCCTCTCCCAAGGCACGTGCCTACTCAGTATGCTGGGTGGCCACACAATAAGCTGGGCTAAACGCTGCCTGCGGAGACCTAACGGGATGCCTGTGTTGTGGAGTCACCCTGATCATGTACAGTAAATCCACCGCCTCCAGGGAATGGATTGGCACTGCCTTTATGGGACAGACTTGGCCAGGATGTGGCGACAGGGTCAGAGGACTCTTCATCTGCCCTGCAGGGTAGCTACATCCCTATCTGTCTCTTGGATGTGCTCCTGGTGTGTAACGTGGGGGGCTGCGGGACTTGGAGCAGAGATGGCAGGACAGACAGAAAGCTGGCACTGAAGGCTATGCAGTGCCCATGGGTACCTGGGTACCCTGTGCCGCCTTGGTTTGACAGCTCAGCCCTGTCTTTTTAAAAATCTCCTTTCTTATATCCACTTTTTGAAATTATGTGTGTCATTCACATCTACCACAAGTTATGAAGTTTCTCACTTCCCCTCGTGGCTCACATCATTTTTACTTTAATTCTGCATTTTGTTTTTAGAGGGAACAGTTTATTATTTCTTACAGAATGTCAGGAGGATCTCAGCCTGAAACGAGCCTTTGCACTTCAGCCCACAGTGTCACTTAAAACTGGAAGATAAATCGTGCAACAGAGACACTGAAGAACAAATGCTTTCTGGCATTAGTTCTCTTTTAGGAATTAGGGGTTTTTACAGTGGAAGGAAAAATTCCTTTTATCTTCCAACTACAGAGTTCGCTAGCAGCATCCTCTGGTTTTAAATGACTGATAATCTACTCTCCCAGTGGAAGTCATTAAAATAAAACTTAGACGGGTCAAACAACCCCTTGAAGTTCAGTTTACATTCTGTCAGTTTGTCCTAAAAAGCAGTAATGTCACCCTGCAATGCCCTCTGCTGGGAGATGCGACTTGGAGCTGGAAGGAGAGGAGAGCTACCAGTGTGTGTCCTCAAGCAAAGAACAGGTATTTGCAATGAGATGAACTGGATTTTCACCTTCTATGTGAAATCTCAACCCCACCAAAATCAGTGGGGTTTTAGCTCTTAGTTTTCACTTTACCCTTAATCATTCCTCCTTTTGAAAACTGCACTGTTATTAACTACACTGGGCAAAAATACAAAAAAACCCTGCTTATTTCATAAAGTCCAAATGAAAACCTCATTAGTGACCTATGGACATGAAGATGTCCTTTTGGCATTTATTGAGCTCCTGGAGAGAGGTTTCATAAGGAAGCTTTCACCTGCAAAAGACATTGTTCCTCCCAACATTCTTCTAAGTCATTTTAACTGTAGCCTACACAAAATCACACGTGCAAATAGCATTCATGTTACACAGGTGTGATTCCGCCCAACATATATTTTCACTGGACGGGATCCTTGCACCGAGAAAAGAAAACCAGGCAAATGCTATGCAACACAACACAGAAGCGTATCTGGAACCTGATGTGTGAGAACACCAAACCCATCAACAGCCACCTCCAACTCCCTCTGAGATGCAGCATCCTAGGGCCCAGGGAAGAAAAGTCTGCCGAGGAGTGGGATACCAGCGTGGAGTTCACACAAGCAGCAACCTTCCCCCTCACATGCATACTCGCACCACAGCCCCACAGCTTACGGGCTAGTTATTCCCAGCTCACTGAGAATCATCCCTGAAAAATATTTTCCAGCCTTGGCAAGGGTGATGTAAGACTATCGCAGCTTTGGTTTCAGCTCCTGTGTCCCTCAGCTAGGATGGTCTTGCAGGTTGTTTGTCTCTCACCGCAGCTGTGCAACGGGCAACAAGTGGGAAGGATTTTTCCACAATAGCCCCTGGACCTCTCTGCTGGATGCCTGCTCCTTACTACTCATGTTCCACACCTCAGGTCCTTCCTGGCAGGCCAATTATTTTATATTTACTACTAATTATCATTTCTGTCTTTTAAGTGGAAACATTTTTTCCTTGTGATTAGCTGTTTCCTTTGCATTAACCTGCTTTATCACCGCGTGCCTCCCTCTGCCCTACTTTACAGGGACAGACACCCTCGGTGCCAGAGAATGCAGGTGCAGTAAAGCCACACAGTGCCTGACAACACCCTTTTTATTTCCAGTTACACATAATTATCATGGATTTGGAAGTGTGACCTTCGCGATACGCAGCCTTACAAGCTAACAGTTTTTTTCCAGCAAGGATTTTACAGTGTTTGTTATGCCCTCGTGGAGATGGAAATGTCATGGTTATAAGCAGTTTTCAGGACTATGCCAGGTTTGTTAAAAGGCAGCTAGACAAGAATTTCTTTTTTCGCTTTGTGTACTGTCCTGAAAACTTTCTGCCTCTCTTGGTAAGCACCACAACGTCGCACCAGTTTGGAAACAAGCATGTGTGGCTACAGACATCCAAAAGTATGTTTACCCCTGATCGCAAGGGCTCAGGCTGTCACTGCGGCCACTTACCTGCTTTTCCCAGGAATGTCTTCCATTGCAAGAGGTCTGGGTAGCCCAGGGACCTGGTAGGGGGTGCTCACACACCCTAACCCTGAAATGATTGAGGGAAGGTTGAAAGCAACAGGAAGATGTTCCTGTCCTGACGCCAGTCACACATGGGTGAGGCAGCTGTGCCAGAAAACCGAACTGGAAATCCACGCTCTGAGCTGGCACCTTTGATGGAAGGATCTGCAGTGAAGTCCAAGACTGAACTGGCCTCCAGCTTAAACTGTCCTGTGATCCAAGGCTGTCTCTCAGCATCACAAACGAATAACGTACAAGGAATCTCACACACACTGCTGGTTTTGCTGCCAAGCAGTTCTTTCAAGAAGTTGTCTCCCAATGTGATATCTGTACATAAAATAATTTCATCCACAGAAATGCTTGCTAGTGGTTACATTATGGCCAAGAATCTACATTCAGCCTGAATTTGCTCATGTTGATGCATTGTACCGCTACTGGAAAATAAGTGTGGTGTCACTCAAAGTGGTATTACACTGGAGTATGACCAGGAATGGGATTAGACCAACATCCTGTGTCTGGGAGCAAGAAGTTGAACTGGTTCTACATTTGCTGGAGGCAGCAGAACACCTTGGTGAGAGGTAGTCACCGTGCTACCTCCATCACATCTTCTGGGGAAAGATGCGAAGGCGGAAAGGGCTGAAATGTGCTGTCACCACATCAAGAAGAAGAGCGTCTCCCTGCATTCGTTTCCTTCCTGGCTGGCAGCGCGTAGCACTGGGAAATGATGGCTTTGGTATTCCCTGATCTGCCAGCCTCTATCATCACCTGAGTCCTGGAGAGTTCATTATTCAGAAAAGAGGGCTGGGGAAAGTTCTGGTTGACTTCAATTAAGGGCCTGTCTGGTTCCCGGATTAAACAGGAGGCAAATTAACATCCTGCCTCAGAAAGTTTTTTGTTGTCATCACTGTGGTGGCAAAATCCAGTTTTATCAACACTGCTGAGAAAAGCTGCAGTAGCTTAAGGATTAGAGAACATGATGGTTTCCACCCAGACAGCTTTCCAGCTTTCTGTCCTCAATTCCGAAGGATACACTGAGAAAGTATTAAAAAAAAAAAAAAATAGAAAAGAAACACAGCATCATCAGACAAAGTGGTCGTTCTGGACTTTTCCAGCCCTCAGCAGTCAGTAACCTTTCTGTCTGCACCAATATAAGCCCCAAGCAGTCAGAGCGGAGACATGATTTGCACAAGCAAATTCACTCATGTTCTAAGAGAGGGCAACATTCAGGGCGTGACCTCAACTCCTTTCTCCTGGCCACAGCGTAGCTGAAGGCCCAGGATGTCAGATTCACCTCAGTGTGATTCCAGGGACTGGTCTGGAATCAATTTGACCCAGTAAGTCTCTTTGATTGCATCAGGCCTTTCAGAAATTTTGAACAACAAGGATCTAAACAGCAGGCAGCAATCTGCACAAAAACAATCTTTGCAGTTTAAGGAATTTTTAAAGGTCTGTGCCTTTTTATTTTTTTTCTTTTTGGTTTTAAATGCTTTCCAACTGAGCAAATGTTGCCGCGGGTTCATGGGAGAAGGCCTTGAGGCACCCCTGACTTTGGCACTGTTATCCCATAGACACTCCATACATTTTTGTCACCTTGCAGCAGACACATTGACAGCCACAGGACTGATAGAAAAGGAAAGGAGCTGTTTTGCAGTCAAATGAAAATGTATTCAGATTTCTAATGCCATTTGAAAGAATACCAGAACGATACTGGATTTCGGCATTCTTAAGCTCCTTTAAGATGATGCAGCAAGTGGTCTTTTCCATATGTGATGATGTATTTCAGGACGAGAGTTTCTTCAAGTTTTTCCAAGCCTGTGGGCTCCCGATCCTTTTTCAAATTACAGACATGAGAGCATACCGGGGAGAATTGTGAGTAGTTTAAACTCTCCACAGCTGCGAGAGATGAATGTAAAAATTCCACCAAAAAATCCACTTCTGTATTGAATTTACCTACATGACACCGAGTCCTGACCAAGGGACCACTTAAAAGAGCTGGAGCAGCATCAACCCTATTGAGTTTCTTCCATCACATCAACCCAGGGAAGGCTCACGACCGTTCTACCCAACACATCTCCCCCAGCAGCACTGCCACGGTACGGGCTGGGGTATTAACAGAGCCCCGAGATGCGTGGGGAGAAAAATGGAATGATGAAATAAGACCCTAAGTACGAGGGAATTCAAACAGGGCTTGCTACTCATTACTTGGAATACCAGGAGAATTGTAAAACACCTTGTAACCGAGAGGCTTTGCTTGGAGCTGTTAAGGACTGCAGCCCCCACTTCATCACGGGCTGACAAATTCCGAACGCTCTTGGCAACGGTGGGGTGCAAGCACCGAGCTTTACGTCTCAGCTGACCTGAGGAGATGGCAATGCTTTGTTTTGTTGAACGGGACCTCTCCCGCCCCAAATTGCTTCCTTACGTTTCTCATCAAATACACAGGTATACAGCATTCGCCTCCATCGAGTGTCTCGGCACAGGCATTGACAACACTGGCGGTGCACCCACCTCGAGGCACTGAACCTTCCGTTTGCTTCTGATGGCAAAGGAGGCCGCAGGACACATTGGAAAACTGGAGACTGGCACACCCGATAATTATTAAACATGGCAATAGGCAAGACCCCGATTTATGGGACTTTCCTCAAAAATGCTCAATAAAGTGCACAAAAAAAATAATTCCGCTTGCTTAAGTTACCTGTTCGTCAAGAAAAGGGAGGCCTGTGGTAGTGCTGCGACACGAAGGCACAGAAACTGCACAGCCGGGCGGGAGGCGGCACTAGGCCGCAGCCGCTTCCCTCAGTGCCCCAGCTGGAACCAGACAGGACCAGCCCAGTACTGCCAGCATCCCGTCGGCGACAGAGCCAGGCCTGAGTTCCCCAAAGGCTGTCAGGGATAGGGGACTAGGGACATTTTCTCAGCAGGTGTTTCTAACCTACCCAAAAAAACCAGGCTTCTGCTGCGGGCCTTAGTGAAGGGTAACCACTTCTTTTTGCTCGAAACACACTATACAGGATACTGAACTGTATTACATGAAGTATAAACCCTATGTTATGGCTCTGCCTCCGCTCCGTGAGGAGACATGCCCGAAGTGCCACACCGTAACCCTCACAGCTCTAAACGTCCCCCTGAGGCGGCCCTGACGGCGACCCCGCCGGGCCGCTGCGGCCCGCTCTGGGCTGAGAGGAGCGGCCTAACCCGGGCGGTTACAGCTAGTATGGCGTGGGAAGGCTTTTCAGCATGCGTAGTCGTGGCCGAGTGGTTAAGGCGATGGACTAGAAATCCATTGGGGTCTCCCCGCGCAGGTTCGAATCCTGCCGACTACGGCAGGAGCTCCACGGGGCTCTGTGTTTGGTTTTTTTTTTCCCCCCACGTGTCTCGCGGAGCGGCGAGGCGGCAGACAGGGAAGACCAGGAACCCCAGCCGCGGACGGACTCCACAGGCGTCCCACGGCCACCGCCTACACACCGCGGAGCGCGGAGACTCCGCCCCCGCCGGCGCCGGGCCGCCTTGGCAACGGGCGGCAGCGGCAAGATGGCGGACGACTTGGACCAGTTACTGGACGAAGTGGAGAGGCGGCTCTGCCGCCTGCCGGGGCGGGGGCCGGCGGGTGGCCACAGGCACGGCGACGGCGAGGAGGGGCTGGCGGCGGCGAAGGAGGCCAGGTTAGCGGTCCTGCGTCGGTCCCGGCTCCCTCACGCACCTCCCCGCCGGGCGGGCGGCCGCAGGGATGACGCGCAGCCCACCCTCTGAGGAGGGAGGCGTCCGGCGAGAGCCCTCGGGAACCGAAAATACGGAGGTTCCGGAGCCCAAACGCTGGCCGGCAGCCAACGAATATCCCCTGTCGTCCTTATTTTTAAACACCCAAGCCGTGTGCCAGCGAGCGGAGTTACTTCAGATGGTCTTTGCCTCTCGGGAGTATCCCAACCTCGGATTAAATATGGCGTTAAAAGCGGCGCTAATTTGCTTGTGAGTTGCGGGATCAGGGGTTACTTAGCTCTGTAACTGGCCTCGTGGTACATAAAATACCCATAAATCTTGGGATTTGGAGCAGGAAGAACTTTAATAGTATTGTCAAACACTTTATTCCATTGATACTTAAGTCATTTATGTATTCTGTTCATTTTTTTTTTTCTGTTAACCGTATCTCTACAGTAAACACCTAACTTACACTCTGCACTTTCATGTATCCACCTCAAATATTGCAGTTTTCAAAATGACGACTGAATACTGACAGTTTCAGTCGTGACTGGGTCGATGCTGGCAGTAGTGCCAAGCAGACTACCACACCACTGTCTGCCCTCAGGTTTCCGTCCCAGCCCTCACTGGTGTCTTTCCCTGCCCTCAGGTTTCCGTCCCGGCCCTCACAGATGTCTTTCCCTGCCCTCAGGTTTCCATCCCGTCCCTCACTGGTGTCTTTCCCTGTCCTCAGGTTTCATCCGGGCCCTCACAGATATCTATCTTTCCCTGCCCTCAGGTTTCCATCCGTGCCCTCACTGGAGTCTTTCCCTGCCCTCAGGTTTCATCCCGGCCCTCGCAGGTGTCTTTCCCTGCCCTCAGGTTTCATCCCAGCCCTCGCAGGTGTCTTTCCCTGCCCTCAGGTTTCCATCCTGGGCCTCACTGGTGTCTTTCCCTGCCCTCAGGTTTCATCCCAGCCCTCACAGATGTCTTTCCCTGCCCTCAGGTTTCCATCCCAGCCCTCACTGGTGTCTTTCCCTGTCCTCAGGTTTCATCCTGGCCCTCACAGGTGTCTTTCCCTGCCCTCAGGTTTCCATCCCAGCCCTCACTGGTGCCTTTCCCTGCCCTCAGGTTTCATCCCAGCCCTCACTGGTGTCTTTTCCTGCCCTCAGGTTTCATCCCAGCCCTCGCAGGTGTCTCAGACTCCGGTTGGAAGGTCTACGGACCAGAGGGGCTTGGGCAGATGTCTCCACACGTTACCCAGGAGGCATTTCCGAGTCCTCAGGAACGATCTCAAAGAGCCAAATGGCTAATACAAGACCAACAGCCCCACTGCTCTTGGCCACATTACTGGGCTTCCCCGTTGTTTGCATAGTGGTTAGATGAGCACCTAAATTTAGTTACTCTAATTACAATATTTTAAAAAATCACAGTTTTTTTCCTCAGGAGTAGATTTGTTCATTGGTTGGTGCAGCACTACTACAGGTCTCCCTTTCCTTGACAAGGAGCAACAGCAGCCTTGAGTGACAAGACTTCTCCCTTGAGTGAAAGTAAAGTGCAGGTGATCTCTAAATTCATGCAGTTTGGTAGGAATTCCTTCAGAATTCCTGCAGTTCCTGTCTTCCCCTGCAGTTGTGTAGCATGAGAGCTCCCTCTGACTTTTTATATTCCTGCTGCTGAAGATTAATGTGAAAAATCAGGGCTGGCCAATTTGCTTCTCAGTAAGTAAGTGCAGCATGGGTTATATTATCATAGCTTTATTCAGGGTTGGAAGTGGTTGGAAATACAAGAAGCAAGCAAAAATAAGACCTGTGATGGGACAGTTCAACAGGGACTGAAAGGTGTCATCCTGCATCCATCTGTCCAGTCATGACTGGGATGGCCTACCTTAGATACTACACAAATAGTAGAGGAAAAGGTTGTAAATAATGTTATGGTTGAACTTACAATTCCTAGTACTTCTCTGGTCCTGCTACATAATGAAGGCTGATTTGTTTGTTTTTCAGATCAGCTAAGCTGTTAATGAGTGCTGGCAGCAGTGAAGAAGATATAGATGACATTATTGATGAAATCTGTAATGACAGCAGCTTTGCCAAAACACCTCTGGTGAGTAAGGAGACTGGGGAAGAGCAGAATGGATGAGGTTCAGTGACGGGAAGAAAAGCATCATGAACTAAAACTGTTTTAAAGTGACAGGACAAGGGGTAACAGGTTTAAATTGAAAGCAGGGAGATTTAGATTGGATATCAGGAAGAAATTCTTCCCGGAGAGGGTGGTGAGGCACTGGCACAGGTTGCCCAGAGAAGCTGTGGCTGCCCCATCCCTGGCAGTGTTCAAGGCCAGGCTGGATGAGGCTTGGAGCAACCTGGTCTAGTGGAGGGTGTCCCTGCCCGTGGCAGGGGGATTGGAACTGGATGATCTTTGAGGTCCCTTCCAACCCAAACCATTCTATGATTAAAGCAAAAAATGAACTAAAACAAGCTGTAGGATAAACTTGCAAAGTAAAGCGAAAAGGAAAATGAAACAATCCTATGGTGAGGAACAGGGGAGATATCAAAAGATGGTCTTACCCAGGCAATAACAGGCAATTAAAGGAAATGCCAGGTCAAGACAGAGCATCGTGTCAACTATCACGGGATGGTTGAGGTTGGAATAGGGACCTGTGGAGGTCATCTGGTCCAGCCACCTGCTCAAGCAGAGCTGGTTTCCCAGCACTGTGTCCAGATGGCTTTTGAATGTCTCCCAGGATGCAGACTTTACAGCCTAAGAAACCTGTTCCAGTGTTTGACCACCCGCACAAGAAGTGAAGAAGTTGTTTTTCATATGTTTAACTGGAATTTCTTGTGTTTCAATTTTTGCCCATTCCCTTTCCTCCTGTCAATGAGCTTCACTGCAAAGAGTCTGGCCACATCTTTTTTATTCTTCCCCGTCATAGATTTTTGTACACTGATAAGATTCTCCTGACACTTGTCTTCTCCAGGCTACACAATTTCAGCTCTCTTAGCATCTATGTCAGATGGTCTGAGTCCTTAATCACCACTATGTCCATGTCTTTTGTACTGGGCACAGCGCTCCAGACGTGTCTGTGAGGTCATGTCTGGAGTACTGTGTCCAGTTCTGGGCTCCCCCGTACAAGAGAGAGATGGAGCTACTGGAGAGACTCCAGCAAAGGCCGATGGAGATGATTAAGAGTCTGGAGAATCTTTCCTATGAGGAAAGACTGAAAGAGCTGGGAATGTTCAGCCAGGTGAAGAGAAGGCTCCGGGGGTTCATATCAATGTGGGTAAATACCTGATGTGAGGAGTAAAGCAGGGGCCAGAGTCTCTTCTGTGGTGCCTAGTGACAGGCGAAGAAGCAGTGGGCACAAACTGAAACATGAAATTCCATCTGAACACAAGAAAGTACTTCTTTTCCTGTGGAGGTGGTCAGATACTGGGACAGGCTGAGCAAGGAGGGTGTGGAGTGTCCATCTATGTTGATTTTCGAAACCCAGCTGCACACAGTCCTGGGCAAGCTGCTGAAGCTGGCCCTGCCTTGAGCATGGAGGTTGGCCTGGATGATCTCAACAAGTCCCTTCCAGCCAAAATGTTTCTGTGATTCTGTCTCACCGGTGCTGAGAAGAGAGGAAGGATCACCTCCCTCAACCTGCTGGGAATGTCCCACCTAATTAGCCCAGGCTGCACTGCAAGGGCACACTGCTGGCTCACGGTCAACTTGATATCGTCCAAATTTCCCATGGCCTTTGCTGTAAAGCTGCTATCCAGCTGGTCAGCCCTCAGCATGTTCTGGTGCATGAGGGTTGTTCCTGCCCAGGGGCAGGAGTTTGCATTTCCCCTTCGCTAAACTTCAAGGGCCCAAAGCCTCATCCAGCCTGGCCTTGAACACTGCCAGGGATGGGGCACCCACACCTTCTCTGGGCAACCTGTCCCAGTGCTTCACCACCCTCTCCAGGAAGAATTTCTTCCTGGTATCCAATCTAAATCTCCCCACTTTCAGTTTAAACCTGTTACCCCTTGTTCTGTCACTACAGGCCCTTGTAAAAAGTCCCCCCCAGCTTCCTTGTAGCCCCTTCAGGTACTGGGAGTCAGAGTGATAGGAGACATTGGAAACAGATCTCATTTAGGTATCATCAGTAGAAAATTGTGTTATTTACACTTTGTAATCCCCTGTGCAGATTCTCCTATTTTCATGAGTGACATTGGTTTTGCTTTGTCTTTGATTTCTTACAGTGGCTCAATCTGAACCAACAAAAACCACTTGTATACCACAACACGTATGTCTGAGTGAGAGAGACATACGTGTCAGTAAATTTGTGTATTTTTAGCATTTTATATCCCTAGGGTTGGGATCTACAGTTGTAGTATTCTAGAATTGAGATAGCCTGTTTTGTGTGCAGCAAATAACAAACTTTTCAGGAACACTTCATCCTTTTGAAGTGAGTCTTTGATGTGTTTTCAGTAAAACTAAAGCTAAAAACACTGAGGGAGAAGGTTCCTAAATTAAAATCGGTTTAAAAAGCATAATTATTAAAAAGAGGGCATGAAGTACTAAGTCTTGATTGTGAAGTCGAAGTGATGGTGTGGTGGTGGAATTATTTCAGGCAGAGCTGGGATTTCAGCATGGGAAGAGTAGCCTTGTTCCTCATTTATCTGTTATTTCAGCAGCCTCACAGAAACCCGAGCAAGAAAATTCCCAAATTCCTAGTCCCTTTCTTCTGTGACTGAGTTTTTCTGGCTCCTGCTTATTGAGGAACCCAGAATATTGTTACCTGGCTGTAACACTGCCTTTTATTCTTTGGTTTTAAATAGAAACCGAAGCCTAGCTCTGCGAGTCTCACACCTGAAAGCAACAGTGCTGTTGTACAGGCTCAGAGGAAAAGGTAAGTGAAAAAGGGTGTGGCTAGTTGAACATCGCTTGATTATAGCTTGTTGTCCCCCTAATGCTGTTGCTGCTGTTCAACCTGTGTTGACATTAACCAAGAAACTGAATATTTAGAGAAGCGTTCTTGTTAAAGAAAAACAAACAGCAAGATAATTTTAAAGAATTATTAATGTGCTTTCATGGGGTCAAAACTATTTATTATAAATGTATTCCTTTAAGTTACTGAGCAACAGCCTCCTGGACTCCTGGCATTTATCAAATGCCGCAATATATAGTCCCATACGTATTTAGTACAGTGAATGGATGCCGTAGAGTTTTTCTTTAAACACCTGGGTAATGGAAATTTTTAAAATTCTATAGTTTGTAAGCATTTGGATTCTTTGCCTGTATTTAATAAATATTAATTTAGAAATAACATGCTGTTAAACTAGGGGAAGCATTGTACTCTTTTCTCCAAAATGTTTTGCTATGCTTTCATACTTTTCAATGCAATCCACATAGATGCTGTCCGGTGTACCTGGGTGGAAGCTCTTCACCGTATGGCATAGGCACCAATACTTCAAAAAGGTAGGAAACGTGGGAAAAAACCCAGCTCTATTTGCTTTATCATGACTTTTATTCACAACTGTGTTTCTGTGGTAGTACAGAGTTCTGTTTAGGACAGGTCAGTCCTATGTTCATCTAGACACGGGGCTGCCTCAGTCAGCTGGTCCCTTCCAGTCCTCTATTGCTGACCACTAGATCTTTTGTTCGTTCGAGGAGTTGAAAGATGTGTGCAAATGACACACACAAGCCCAAAAGTCATGTAGTTAAGGAAACTGCTGCTGTAGAGCATTGTTATTTTTCCCTGCCTCTCTCTGCTTTCTCTATGATGTCGAGTATGTCACTTAAAGGAGTGGGCTGGTTTAAATCATCCCGGACTCTGAACTGAAAATATCCAGAGTGCTTTGCCACTGTAAAAATAATAGTTAAAACAGCATAATGAACGTGCCAGCAATGTAAAAAAATAAAGATTAGAGGGTAACCTTGCTTCTGATATTTTGTAATAAGCCCTTGAAGCTTTCTGTTCTTTTTTGACCAGAACGTGTGATCAACTACGTTGCACTGCTTGTGACTTCCGTGTGTCACTTTTCAATGACTACATCTGGGATCAGTCCTGTGATTATCTTTTTTTCAGGTACGTCTGAGGTGGGGTTTGCATTAGTATTGTGTTACAGTGCTTTGGGGCTTGATAGGAAGGGAAAGGGTGAAAAGTCCTGAGCACTCCTCTGTTACCTAAAAAGGAGGGTGTGTGCAACCTGCCCAGCCATCAGCTGGGAAAGTCGGCAAGGAGAGGGATGCAACCTGTTTTCATGCCTTTCCATGTCTTCCCCCATCACTCTCTCCCTCTGCTTTTGACTTTAATTATTTTGATTTTTTTTTTAAGACAAAATTAAGGAGTTCTTATTTCTAGTTTCTCCAAAACTGTATGTAATGCCAAGACTCAGTGAAGGGTAGTGTAGCAAGCGTGCCTGTCGTGGTTTACTCCAGCTAGCAAAATACCACAAAGCCGCTCTCACAAATCCCCCTCCCCTCCTCCAGTGGAGGGGAAGAATCGGAGGGAAAAAGAAATAAGGAAGCTCGTAAAATTGAGATAAGAACTATTTACTAATTAAATCTAAGTCAATATATACAGATACTACTAATAATAAATAACTAAAATAATAGAAAATAAAACATATGATACAATATGATACAATTTCTTACCATCCACTGACCAATGCACAACCAGGTTACTGAGCAGTGAGAGTCAGACCCAGAGAGCCCGAGAACTACAGCCTGAGGGCTGGAGCCCAAGAGCCAGAGCCCGAGAGCTGTCACAGCAGATTCTGAACAAACCCTATCAGTGATAGCACGACTGGGAACACTAAACAAACCCACCAACTCCCTCACGAATGAGCCAGCACAGGAGTTGGCAAAGCAGCTAACGCAGGGAGGGTTAGCAAGTGCCCGGGAGTAAGCGAGCAAGGGAGTAAGGGAGAGAGTAATGGCTACCCGACCCCCTCCTCTCCCAAGAGGAACATGACGTAGTATGGAATGACATACTTCCTTGGTCAGTTTGGGTCAGCTGCAGTATCAGAAGCAGAGAAAGACCTTGAATTCAGTACAGGCCCAGCTCAGCTAAGAACTTACCAGTACTTCTCTCAGCCTCCAGGAACACAGCTCCATAGCAACCACAGTAAAGGAAGTTAACTCTTTCCTGACTGAACCCAGCACAGTGCCCTGAATACAGACACCACATCTGAATTCCTCGTTTCAGTTAACTGAGGGATGCACTGTGTGTGTTCGAGTCCGCGCTTGGCCACCAGGAGGGGTGACAGCCGGAATAGAACAGTAACAGACACAGCATAGAATCAGTTTGGTTGGAAAAGACCCTTAAGGTCATTGAGTCCAATGAAAAACCAGGGATATCCGTGCTGAGAGATTATGGTATGCTTCGTATTTTTATCCCTTGTGACCAGTGGCAGCCAGAATCAAGGGCTTACAGATTGTCCCACTTTAGAGGAACTAACAACGAGGTTAGGGACTGTTTAGTGATCTTTTGTGCGCTTGCAAAGAGGGATGAAGCCCTGGGTGTAAGAAAGTTCAAAGAGCAGGAGAAATTCTCTTTTCCCCCAAGTAACCACCTTCTCACACCTAGCACTCTACACCAAAACAATGTTATTGCAGACCTCTCCTAAGGTCCCAGAATTTACCTGTTCTGGCAAAGTCTGCTGTGCACTTCCTGGTGCTTTTGCTGCTTTCTCCTGTATGCACTTTTCTTCAACAGTTTTTCCTAAGAATTTGCCCAGGTAGTTGAGATTCTTCCTCAGTGTCTCAGATCTCATTTGGGTTGTGGTATGCACCTACAGTTTGAGTTAAGTTTGCCCATTATTTGTTGCAAGTAACAACTCTTTTTCCATTATTTTTCTTGTATTACGTGTTAGTTTTCTCCTGTATTTTCCTTCCAGTTTAAAAATCTGTATTTCTCCGAATCAAAATTGTATTTTCCCATTATTTAAAGCAGCATTAAAAATACAGGGCTGCACTAGTCTCCTGAGATGAGTTTGGTAGCTGGAAAGTCTAAATAAAAATATGATTCTTTTATTTACTCAAAGTATAAATTATTCTGCTTCTGAAATCTTGAAATTGATAAAATTTTTAAAAATAAGACAGAAAAGATGTTAGCATCAGACACTGGTAACATTGATTAAAATCTGTAATCTTTAGCAAGATGTTTAGCTATTTATTTTGAGTAACCTGAATTTTAAAAAGCAAACTTGGAGATTAAACGTTTGCCTTCCGGGAATAGGTGTCTGACCTCTTTTTCTACAAATTCTTCCTTTGATGTTTGGTTTGGGTTTTCTTTATTTATCTGGGCCTGTTGATGTTGGTTTTGAGCAATTCAGTGGCCAGTAATTGATGGCCAGGAGGAGGTCACGAGAGCGAGGGTAGTTAAAATGCTAAATTTTCACTTGTTTTTTTGAAACAACTTGGGTTTGCAACAGCCATGCTGGTTTTCCATGCGTTGTGGTTGACGCTTGCGCAGGATTTATTTGTGGTTTGATGTACATCCTTCTCTCTTCCGGCCATTTCATTTCAGCCACAACCATCCTGAGTAACAGTTCCTGATGAAAAGTTCAGCTCTGTAGTTGTACCCATTCTGCGTAGGGATTTTTCCAGGAAGTTTGAGAAGATAAATACATTTTTGGATCATTTCTTAACAGGAGAATTAGCTCTACCTGGTTTTCTTCCCAGCTTTTTCTCCAGAGGCTGACACAGGGTCTCTAGACGCGACAGAGCACGTCGCTTACAAAGCCGTCAGTCTCCAGTCGATCTGAGAATACAGCAACTACGCACCGAGACTGCTCTCAGGGAAGGATGGTGTTCAAAACACCGTTTAAACGTCTGCCTAAATTCATTAATAACACTGGTGCTCAGAAGTGTTCTTAAGAGCTTTTCTGAACTGAAATGGCCTCGTGAATCTTTTTTCTTTTAAAAAACCAAAATGCAGGATCCTAAACTTAGTTCACTTGTTTTTGGCAGGAATAACATGCCTGAGC
The DNA here is from genome assembly GCA_027574665.1 of Rhynochetos jubatus. Taxonomy (NCBI): domain Eukaryota; kingdom Metazoa; phylum Chordata; class Aves; order Eurypygiformes; family Rhynochetidae; genus Rhynochetos; species Rhynochetos jubatus. Next base: position 25,706,769 of record CM050648.1, read on the forward strand.
TCAGTAAACTGCGAGCGAAGATGATAAAGAAAAAAGGAGCACGAGCATATGCTTGTCAGTGCAGCTGGAGATCCATTGCTGAATTAACTGACCTCCAGACAGACCAGCAGCTTCGGTGGGTTTGCGGTAAACACGCAGAATGAGGTCCTCCTGTGTGTGGTAGCTGCTTGTGGGGCAACAGGTCATAGACCCTGTTTGTTTCCCGTGCAGTTTTCTGAGAACAGATGGAAACCTGAATACTTATATCTAGAAATAGATTATAACGCCCCGCCTTCAACCCGAAAACTTTGGTTTTCAATGTAACTGTCTTGCAAGCAATATGGGGAGACTTTCTGGAAGCTTGGCGAGGTTCACGCTCGGACTCAGTAGTGTTAAAGAAAGGGAGAGGAAATGGGCAGATTGAGGCATGGCGCAAAGCACCGTGAGGCTGTTCCCTGTATCTAGCAGAGAGCCTTATTTCCCATGTCTGCAAAATCTTGGACTCAGAGTGGTGGGTTGGGATGCAGCCACGACACACACGGATTTCTGCACAGAAATTAGTACTGCCCTTCAGCTTTGCTCCTAGCTGTTAATGAGCAAGTGGCTGTAGATCTCTTTAAAAATTACTGCGAGATCAGCTCTCACCTCGAAGGTTTCAGCACACCCCAAAACTTTACTTTCTTTCATCCACCAGTAGCCAAAAAATGCAGGTGCTGGAAATTTCCTTCCAGTTCCTACTGCTTTCTTCTTTCTGCTGACTGAAGACTTTGACCACAGTGAATTTCTTGGACTTCTCTTCAGCCCTCACCACAAGGGGTGAACAAGTTATCGTGGGAGTATTAACTATTGTGCAATTGTAAAGAGATCCTGCAGAGTATATGACTCTTCTGTCAATATTTTCAAGGGAAAAAAAGGATCAGGCTTTTGAGAGTGAGAAAATATATATCCCCACCGACGTTCAAGTTAGGACTTTTTTCGGTTTTGCTTAACTTTCACTTCAGCTTCACTTCAAAATACTATGTATTCCGAAAGTGTAACTGTGCAGTTCCCACACATTCCCTTCCCCCAGTAAAACTACGTCCAGTATGATGTTACTTGGTGAATTGTCTTGATTACAGTTGATGTCGCTATGGTTCACGAGCTCTTCCTTTTCATTATGTGTAAATAACACAGGAGATGGATTTGGGTTTTGGGCGGGCAGAGAGGAAGGAAAGGATTACCAGTCCTGGGGATTATTACATTGAAAAGTGTCTCAGTGTGGGAAGTCTGTCAGTATTTTTGCTATGCAGTATGTGATACTGTGCAGAGAAAGTCAGAATTACTTCATTTGTGCAATTCCATTCAGAGCTGTTTCTTGTTTTATGAAGTTTACTCACGGCCCTCATCTGTACATTGTCAATCTGCTCTTTTCCTGAGCTTTTCCAAAACAATCGTGCCGTCGTTCCTGTAGAGGCCATCTCTCAAATCTCCCACTTCACCTGTAACCCCTCTGAAAGTGCAGATCCCGGCAGTGGCTAGAGGCTTAACCTACTCTGCATCTCGCTCGCCTTTCCCCTCCGTGAGTGTGCTCTAGAACCTGCGGAGGACCAGCAGTGTGCCCGGGAGGCCCGGCAGTGCTTACGTACGCAGTGATGCAGCGGTGCTCTGGAGCGCGCGTTCCAGTGCCACCTGCGGCCTTGCTAGTAGGTTCAGAGGTGAGCTGTCTTTGGAGAGGTACCACTCGGCATACTGGTATAGACGTATTTAGGGGCATGTATTGTTTTCAGTGCAGCTGGTGTTTGAGGCTGAGGTCTCAACTGCTGGAGTCTCAAACTGCAGGTTCAGGAGACAGACAGACGCAGGGACCAGTCGGTTATGCTCAGTCAGCTACTGGAAGAGGCCTGCTCGCCTTTTTGTCCCTTGTGAAGGGATAGCCTCTGTGCGGACTGCGGGCAGTAAGTGTTCCTGGGTCGTCTTCAGGTGGGCCTGAGCGATTTCCATACCCAGGGAACATCCCCAGTGCTAATGGTAAGAGAGGAACCCAGCAGTAGTATGTAGTTTATTAACAAGCTCTAGAGAAGAATTAACCTACTTTCCCTTCCTCCAGAAGAAAAATGCATTGCAAAAAGCACTAGGTTGCCTTGGCTTGCCTCTTCCAAGGCCATTTGAAACCGATGGCCAGGTACCCCATGGATGCTCTTTTGGCCTGGATTTGCACTGGAACCTTCTGTTAGCCTGGAGAGCTGTAGAGCGCTCTTTCTGGCTAGAGATCGTTGTCAGGCGATGGTATCACTGACTTAAGGCTGCGCTCCAAGCACTGACAATGTCAGAAGATAATCTTTGTGGGTAAATGCGCGTGGGAACGCGAGCATTCCCCTGAATCCTCGTGTTCGTGCACGTGGAGTTACTGGTTTCAGGCCTTGGTCACAGTACGGGACAGGACGGGGCTTTGTCCAAGTGAAGGTTCAACCACGTGCAGGAATAGTGCTCGTTGTATCAGTTTTCACTAGGGAGGTGAAGCTGTTTCCAGGTCTGAGAATAGTTCCCGTGTCAGTAGGGTTCATTTGTTAGAAAGAGGAGTGGTGTGAAGTATTTGATTTCCCTTCCTGTGCTTTCTTCAGTTACCTGTTACACAAAGTCCTCAAATGAAAAGAATGTAAAGAAAAACAGAGTTGGAGCTTGAGCGTTCGTTTGACGAAGGCATTGTAAGGTGGCACAAGGTTTTCAAGACGCAGCCCAGTCCCTAGGTGATAAATTCCGTGTCAGTTACCTGGGATAGCCGGGATTACTCAAGGGTTTTGGTGAGGAATGCCATGCGGCTGTTGTCAGACGGAAGCACTGGAGAACAGTTTTGCTGAGTAAATATGTGACCGTTGTTGACCTCCAGCTCGTCACACCGTTTCTGTTTGTCACACGGGGCGAGGCGAAAACTTGAGACTGTCCTTTCCACTGGGTGATGTGCCTGGGAAGTTTCTGGCCTGCAGTACTGGTCTGCCGCAGATCCCTCAACGGAACAAAAGCAGTGAAGGGGGAAAAAATGAGAATCCGGGCAAAAGTGTTCGCTTGGAAGTGTAGTCAGGGGTTTAATGTCACGGCAGCTTCGCAAACTCCATGTTCCGGCAGTACTTCTGGGTCGGAATCCAAGCGGGAGGTACGGAGTACATTGTGACAGCTCTTCTTTACCAAATTTTTACGTGCTGTTCCAACTGTATCTCGCTGGTTTGCCCTGCCAACCGTGCAGGGTGTCCAACCCAGATGCTGAATACAGCTCAGAAGAGAACTAAGGGTCTTGCCCTGCCATAAAGTTCAACTTACGGAAGCGTAATGGCGTTACACACTGCAAGCTCCACGCTGTATAAAATCGAATGAAGGTTGGTTTTCCTTCCTGAACACCCATTTCAGTTCTGCACTGAAGGTGTTCTGCAAATGCTAGGTGCCGGAAGCTGCCGCTGGGAGACTGCTCACTTCTCTTGTTCCCGGACCTGTGCGCCTGCGGGTCGCGTAACCGCCGTATGTGGTAGCCACGCGGTAGGGGAGGGACTGCGCTGGGAGCCGCCTAGGGAATTTTTTCTTCCTGCCAGGCTCTTTTTACGCGAGACCTGACCAGTTTTGGCTGTCGTGCGACACCTGGTAGCCGCAGATGGGCTAACGTGGAAGCGGATGGACTAAAGGAGTGTCAGGTGCCTGGGAGGATGCCTGGGACGTGGCACGTGTGCTTCGAGGGAAGTGTTTGTCAGATGTCGGCAGTTCAATAAAACGGAAATGTGGAACAAATCTGAACTGTATGTTGTGAAAATTCTATTGAGTTGCTCCTACCCGAGAGAAGCCTCATGAAAATGGCGTAGGACCATGTTGCCTCTGTCAGCAGGGTTATGGGATGTCCTTAATATGACAACATCCTCCAACTCATCAGAGGCAGTAAGTGCTGTTGCACTTTTTTCTCACATCAGTGAGGATGTAGCAAATACCTGAGAAGTAAACAAGCTCTAGTAGTCTTTACCAGATAACAGGAGGAGAGCACATGCGATTATAGAGAATTGATACAGGTGGATGCGTTTACCACTGTGAGAAAATGTTTCTTGGAAGTTTCTTCCACCACATTTCCTGGAAGTTTGCTTACAGTAAAAGGTGGAGTACCTGGAGTACTGCGTCCAGCTCTGGGATCCCCAACATCAGAAGGATATCGACCAGTTGGAGCGAGTCCAGAGGAGGCCACAAAGATGCTCCAAGGGCTGGAGCCCCTCTGCTATGGGGACAGACTGAGAGAGTTGGGCTTGTTCAGCCTGGAGAAGAGAAGGCTCCAGGGAGACCTTATAGCACCTTCCAGTACCTGAAGGGGCTACAAGGAAGCTGGGGGGGACTTTTTACAAGGGTCTGTAGTGACAGGACAAGGGGTAACAGGTTTAAACTGAAAGCGGGGAGATTTAGATTGGATATCAGGAAGAAGTTCTTCACGGAGAGGGTGGTGAGGCACTGGCACAGGTTGCCCAGAGAAGCTGTGGGTGCCCCATCCCTGGCAGTGTTCAAGGCCAGGCTGGATGAGGCTTGGAGCACCCTGGTCTAGTGGAGGGTGTCCCTGCCCATGGCAGGGGGGTTGGAACTAGATGGTCTTTAAGGTCCCTTCCAACCCAAACCATCCTGTGATTCTGTGATAGCTAAACTTCTTGCAGAGTGGGATGCTGGTACCTGTGTGTATTGGTCATGGCGGGTTGTCACTACCATCATACCGGTCACTTACAAGTGGGAGATAAATCAAGGAATCCCAGCATTTCCTGTCCCCTGGGCCTTGCTGTAGAAAACCCTTCTTAGTACCAGGAAGTCGCTCTACAACAAATCCTGTTTTCCCGTCACAACGTAATGCTGCATGGAGCACATCAGAGTAATGGCCATAGATGTTCCCCATCCTCCATGCTGAATTTGGGCTGGGGTGCTGGCCCTATTCCGGCAGCGATTACTTCCCAGGCTCGTCCGCAGCGCAGACTCCATAAGAACACACAGAAGACACCTCGGGAGCGCTTCTGGCTCACCTTACCCAGGACTCGCAGTGTCGCGGTGCACCCTTAGCAGGTAGCGTCCATAGATGTTCAGTTCACCTTGACAACTTATATGGCACTTTAAATGCAGTTTGGGGTAAAAATGTGATTGTATGATCTAGTCTGCAGAGGGCAGAGCAACACCGCTGAGTGTTACAGCGCTGGCTTCTGCTTCACAAGCTCTTACTTCTTTTTTCTGGAATAATGAAGGTTTAGCATTCAACGGACCACGGCTTCTTCCGTTTGTTTTCCAGTGGTGCATCTACAAGTGGGTGGCCAGACCTGGTGTAACTCCGCTTTTTTATGTGTGTGTGACTTCATCCAAACTGTCCTCAAATGGTCCTTGCCCAATACTGAAGCAGATGATTAACTTTTTTAGGTGTCAGCTAGAGCAGCATAAAAAGTGTGTGTGTATATACTGTCGTGGTTTAATCTCAGTTTAAAACCAGGATTTATCTACATAAATGTGTGCATTTTTATCCTCTACCAACATCAGTGGAAGAAGTAATTGCCTTCAGGATTTACCCTTCACCCTGCCCAAATCAATTTTCCCCGAAAATGTTGTTAAGCGGTTTTGGCCGGTGGAGGTCGGGTACTTTAGGATGTCATAATGCTTCCCGGAGAGGGTGGTGAGGCACTGGGACAGGTTGCCCAGAGAAGCTGTGGCTGCCCCATCCCTGGCAGTGTTCAAGGCCAGGCTGGATGAGGCTTGGAGCAACCTGGTCTAGTGGAGGGTGTCCCTGCCCATGGCAGGGGGGTTGGAACTAGATGGTCTGTAAGGTCCCTTCCAACCCAAATCATTCTATGGTTCTGTGATAATGCCCAATGCAAAATCTATATAGCACATCGCCCAAGATGTGAAAAGACGGCAGATCTTAAAAAGAAAATGGCTAAGGCCGAGAACACACACACACAGCTCACACGGTTCTTTCAGTCTGAACTCTCCTGGTTCTTCGGGAATCCAGGAAGTGTGAACAGACAAGGCACATTTATAGCAGATGGAAGGAAGTGTGAGCTTTGATAACCACTGAGGTTGCGCCTGTTTCTGTAAAAGTGATGCGGTGCTTTTAACTAGCGGCGCAAACGTGTCTAAACCATGAGCCTAGAGGTTGCTTACGTCGCTGCTAAAATCAGCAGTACCATCTAAATTTAGCCGAGTTACACCATAGGTGAGTAATCTCTGTAACACTCCATTTCTTCCTTCCTTCCTTCCTTCCCTCCAACAGGAGAAATCGTTGAACAAAATGTTGAGTAGAGAAAACAGGGACAAGCGAGGCTGAGTAGCACGCTGAGAGGTTGGACGTAGCAAGAAGTGTTGTGAAAACATGTTTTTTTCAGGCAAGAAGCAAGCCAGTGGTTTTTGTTTGCTTCCAAACCGAAGAAGAAGACACACCTAGGTGAAAGAAACCAAAGCAGCATTCCGCAGGGAGGCATTCAGATGGCCACAACTTGCCAAAAGCAAGGACAAAACTTCATATGGGGGTGTCCTTTCTGGCAGTTTTTTAGGATCGCAATTCCAGGCGCTGGCCCAGAGGACGAGGAGTGAATCCAACCCTGGCATCCACTGCCCTTCAGCCACCTCCATCCCAGGAAGCCAAGCTGCACTGGGAAGCCAAGTGCAGGAGCGACTGCATCCTCAGAGGGTACCTGCTTGCTTCCACGTGAGGATGCTGTGGGACACGTGAACTGAGTGTGGCTCATCTGGGGCTGGAGTTGGAGGTTCCACTAAAATTAGTGAGAAGGGTTTCCTCTGGTTTTTTGGAAGCTGTTTCCTGGTGGTAGGTTTTAGATAGAAGAGCTCAGCTGTTCAGATACTGTGTTCAGCTGCGATAGTCAGCTGTTATCTTTAGAGATGAGAGCTAAGATATTCAGGGCTGCTACAAATCCTCTTGGCCAGTGGTTTGTAACTGTTATTTAAACATAAGCAAATGATCTTGAAGATTTCTTGAGAGGTTAGTGAAACTGAAACCCTTACAGCCTCGCAGCTTATACTAAAGGACTGGGAGGCAGAGAGGAGGATGACCTTTTCATACCGGTCAAACAACATTCTAGTTCCAAGTACCTTAAATACATCTATTTTAAAATGTGGTTGTTTACAGAGGGGCGAAAATGTTGACTTGCTCTTGAACAGTGGTTGGATATTTCTTAAGTAGCCATAGGATTTTTCAATCTCCACGTAAAGGCCAGCAGTACGGCCTTACTCTGAGAGAATGCACTATGTGTGACAGTATTAAATACAGTGAGTGTCCATCTTTCAGCTACTGCCAAGAGGCTTTGGAGCGCTCAGCAATCTGGCTGTGCTCGGAAGCCCGTGACCTGACTGCCGCGAGGTAAACAGCATTCACAGGAAGGGGGAAGCAGCTACCAGAGAACAGGAAGGTTGAATTTAGCATCGAACTCCTTATCTAGGAGCGCGGGCCGCTCGGGATGCCGGTAAGGAAAAGTGTGCAAATCGCTACAGCAGACTGCGATAGCTGCCTGCCCCTTCCCGGGAAAACCGTGGAAGTAATCAGGGGACAATCTCGTGCCTGCAGATGGGTTTAGGAAGGGATTGTATCCTGCGGCTGGTTATCCAAAATAATGCTTACCGTGGACTATTAGGGTCTCATTCAGCCTCGGTTACCCTCACTTGCAGGAAGAGATTGATCTGCAAGCTGCAGTAGGAGGCGGTGTGTCGTTTAAAAAAATAACGGCTTTATCGTAGTAAGAGTTATTTTTAGTCTTATTAGCCCTACAGAAATATAAGCCTGTCCTGAATCCTAATAGGCACTGCAATATCTGGTTTAGTCTTTAGATTACAGGGTTTATATCAGAGCTGGCACAGCTCTCGTTCCAACGCCTCAGAGATAAAACCTGTGGCAGCATTGTTTTATGTGCTTTCAATCAGCGAGGCATCTTCTTTACAAGTGGAAGATAAGTGGCTTCAAAACAGTCTCTGCAGCGTGACCGGTTGCTCGTTAACGTACGATGCCCAGGGTCCTTCGGATTTCTGCGTGTATCTTGGGAACTCCATCTGCTCTGAGCCTGCAGCCCAGCAAGGCACCGTTCGGTCCACAAGTGCTCCTCAGTGGCTGAAATGAAGGGTTGACATGAAATTGCAGCGTCCTCTGCACTGGTTTTCCTCTGAATGATGACTTATTTCTCCCGTCTTCCCCAAAGTATACTGCAAAGTTCAGGTTTTCTGTTTATCCAAGCTCAGGCTGAGACCTGGGAACACTTTAAAGCAGGCTTTTAGTTGCATCTTCCCACGTATGTCTGAAACACCTCTTTTCTCCTTTGTATTTTTTTCCAGGCTAGATATATATATTTAGTTCAGTTCCAGTAAGGCTGGAAACAATTAAAACTATGAAAAAGGAGAGCTGTATAAAAGAGTCTACCCGTGTCCTGAGCAGCAATAAAATATATCTGTCCTGGGTAATTGCAAAGAGAACGTTCTGGATTTGAATTGCTAAAACAAGTTAAGACAGGACAATATTGGGGTTCTGCTAGCTGAAATGTGGGTACCACGCATCACCAACCTCCTGAGCGCAGGAGGATACGGTGACACGGCCGTCAGCACTGTTAGCACCCAGCCCGGGGCTCCGCGCCAGCGTGGCTGGTGTAAGCTAAAATCCTGGGTCGCTCTGGTTTCGCAGAAGATTTTTGTTCCCCCGTGGTATATTGGAAATCCCTCCTAAAACCTGGAGAGCATTACTTCTTTATAAAGAATATGTTTGCAAAGTGGATAATTTCCAGATGTCCAATGGTTTCTCAGACCTTGCAATAACAACTTGCTACTCGGGGTTCTCGGCCAGCGCTGGGCATGCGGTTACCCTGGGTATTTTCAGGATCCATCGTAAGGCAAAGGACACCTTTAAATAGGGGAAAAACAAGCAGCCTAATAGGCACCTCGCGGCGGCGAGCACCTCATCAGGTTTGCCCCAGCACATTCTTGCGTCATTGTTCGATAGGGTGACAGGCCATAAAAGAACCAAGCAGCTACTTTCCTTTTCTGTCAGATGTTGCAAGTTACTCATATTTCCTGTTCTGCTATTTCAAGGACTAAGGGCTGAAAATGGGAGTTCATTAACTTGTCTGAAATGAAATATTCCCCTGTCTTTCTATAGCCACAGTGGAGTGAATGGCATAAACACAGGCCTGGAGGGCATCCCTGAGGAGCGGGTGGTGCCTTCTGCCCCGAGACAGGACTGGAAGCTGAGGTTGAACCCTGGTGCAGGTTGCCACCGGAAATTTCCCTCCCAGGAAATCAGGATCCCAGCTCTGCAGGGATAGTAAACGTCAAAGAAGGAGATACGGCGCGTTTCCATGCCGGCTGTCCAGCGGGTCCCAGGAGGGAGAGGAGGAACACCCCCCTCTCCCCGCCGCCCGATGGGTTGGGCTGTGTTTTAGCCAAGGACAGGAGCACGTGGGAGAAGGCGGGAGAATTTCAATAAGCTGACACCGGTGGTATTTAGGCACCGGATCCCTCTCTGTATTTCTGAGAGCCTCCCCTTAAGTGAGCACATTCACACTTAAACCATTTAAAAATCAAACATTGCTTCCCACGCTTCTTTTTTTTTTTTCTTTCCTGTCAGCTGTTGTTTTCTTTGCAGACGTGAAACTATGCTTATTCATCCTTCAGAAAAAAAATCCTATCTCAGTCCAGGCAGCCTGGGAAAAGCTCAGGGCACGCTTGCAATGCAAACTTTGAGGAAATAAATTTAGTTTCTCAATGAGTCTAACCAATTCAACGGTCACCTTTGACAACCGTCCTTCTCAACTCTTGATGGAGAAAGAACCTGCTGCTCTGGGGCTTCTAGCGCTGCGGGTCCCGATGCAGCCTTGGGAGGTCACAGATCACATCTAAGAGGCCCAAGAAGGGTAACTAAGAAAAGCAAGTCTGTTGTCAGCAGCTTTAGATTTGCTGTGCTGGAATCTGTACCGTTGGGGGAAAAAAAAACTAAGGGTTTGCGTATTGAAAGGGCTGAGAGCAAGGGCACAAGTTGGGCGGCAGCAGCTGTTGTGTTTTTCAAAATACAGAGGCAAATTCTTCCTGCAATGCAAAGGTATTTGCGGGAAAACCTTTTCGCTCTAACAAACTCCGACCCGGCACCCGTATGTAAACTACAGACCATGAGCACAGCGGTGTGCAGACCCCCCCACGTGAGTTCCTGCCGTCCGGGTAGGTGTGGGCGAGCACTGAGGAGCCTGCTCACTGGAAAAGCGCCCCTGAGGAGCTCCCCTCGCCCTGCTAATTACACTCTAGGAAGCGTTAGCGTACAGCACGTACCCATCCTGCCAACTACCGGGCTCCATTTTTAATTTCACGCACCTTAAATGCAAAGAAAGGGGCTCCCAGCAGGAGCTCCTCGGAGGTTCCCGCCCAAAGGGTAACAACGGGGTTGAAAGGGGAAGGAGATGGAGGATGCTGCCCGGGAAAGACACCAGAGATCCTCCCAGGCCTCCTCCCTGTCTGAATCCCACACAGGTAGCACGGATTGGGAGCTCCATCTCGTAGGGAGTGGGAGAAAAAGAAGGAGTCTGTCAAGCCCACCGGAGGTCAGAGAGGGAGGAGGCAGGCTGCAGCTTTCTAAAGTCCAGGGAGTTTGCACAATAAGTAGTCACATGCACTGCTGACCTTTTAAAAATCCCTCCATAAAGTACACGCCGTTAAAAAAAAAATATATCAAACCTCTTAGTGAGGAAAGCAAAAAAAGACAGCGTAAGAAGTAGAATAAGCTACAGCGGCCGCCTTAAATCAGCGTAAATAAAATGTGGTGCGGACCCAGAGATTGTTACACCTTACAGCCTTGAGAAATCGTCTCCACTTGATTCATGAAATCCGTCACCGAGATGCCAACGGCATCAGGGACTTTATAGTTTTGCGAGGAGTTGATGCTAAAGCGAGGCGCGTGGGCGCTGCACCACCTCCCAGCGGGACGGCCTGGCGCGCGGTTGTGTAATGGGGCTAAGTACAGCGTTTCTTTGGATCATTAACCTGAATTAAAGGATGAAACGGCTGGGCAGCGATCATGCGACACTCCCGTCACTGCTGAGGCCTTGATAAGTATCAGGGAAATCGCAAGACCATCATTTAAATACAGAAACTCTCACTGAGGAGCGCAGCAGGGATTGAGCAACCTGACCTAGCGCCGGGTGTCCCTGCCCATGGCAGGGGGCGTGGAACTGGACGGTCTGTAAGGCCCCTTCCAACCCAAACCACTCCGTGATGCTTCTCGCTGCAGGATCAGACCGGCTCTCAGGGCAGCCCTGGCTGGGGAGCAGGGGGTTCAAGGAGGGGTTCAGCATCCCCGCCCCATCACATCTGCACTTGGAGGGCCCGGCTCCGGTGTGGTTCCACATACCCTGCGGGCTGCACTGGCTCTCCGTGGAGCAGAGCGCTGCTTTCCAGGGATGGCAGCTGGACGGAGCATTAGGGACTGATGCAAAACCAGTTCATTGTGTCTATTACGCAGCTGCGTCGGGAGTTACATCCCTAAATCCCTGTGCATCCCCGCGCAATGCTGCCTGCGGTCAGTAATCCTCTCAACTCACCGCTCAAAATACAGCGCGCGGCAGTTGCTGCCGCGCCACGGAAAGGACCGTGGCGTGCACCCAAGTCACGCGGAGCCTGATCTTCATCCGAGGTCAGGCCGTGTGAACCAGGGCGATGCCTGCGGGAGACGAGGCATTCCTTCCCGGGAGGGCAGGGGCAAGGCCACACACCGACAGGGACGCACCGCGTTAAATTCCAAACCCTTCAACGGGATTATTCCAGATTTTCCCTTGGGGAACTAAAATTTGAATTTAGCCAATAGCACGTACACAAATACCATTGGTTTGAGTTAAATCCACCAGCTTTGCCTCATTTTGAGAGATTTCTCCAAGGAACAAACCTCTCCACATGCTTTGCAACTTGAAAATGGCTTGTAAGATGCTATTGACTGTGGAAGGATGCCCTTGCAGAACTGCCTTGTGTCTGGCAACACAAAATTAACCCTCTCATCTCCGTGACCACACACTAGATGATTGGCTTACTACAAGGAATGCCCGCCAGGATAGTATTAGCCTTCAGGGAAGGGAAGACTGGTCCCTGTGTGTTATATTCTGGAGTTAAAAGAATGACCATCTAGGGTCTTGCCCACTAGATGAGGATTTTGAAGCTCCCAAGCGTTGGCTCACTCTTTTTCCATACTGCACTAGCAGCCCCCGGTCTGCCAGCATTCCTCTGCTGCAAACGTTAACGCAGCTCCACGGTTTTGTCATGCTGACTTACACGACTTATAACTTCTCGATGGGATGAGCAGGGCTGGCACACACACAGCCCCTCAGCCATCACCCCTGCTGGCTCCTGAGGGGCTTCTGCTCTCCAAACAAGCTCCCAGATTGTAAAAGAAGGTAGCCTGGGTCAAGCGGTGGTAACGTGTAATCGCACAGCAAAAAAAAACCCTTCCCTCGCCGCTGATTAAAGGCAACGCGAAGACATTTGGCTGGTGCGTTCCCCTGCACTGATCGTGTGTCTGAGCCCTAAACCATCCCACAACTAGGCAAGGCAAGCTGGCTCTGGGACAGCTTCCCACTAGGACCGGTTTGACATGTGCTGGGGAACAAGTGACGGTGCCTTCGCTTGGTTTGGAGCGTGCTGGTTTCATCACACCAGCTGGCATGATCTTGCATCATCCCTTTCAGCTCCGTCTCGAGCTAGGAAGCCCAAAATAAGAACAGTCATCAAGACTTTGATACTCTCTAAAAAAACTAGCTGAAGAGTCATACCTCAGGAGCTTGTCTAAAGGCAGAATTGCGTTAATTCAACGGAAACAATTAAATTAATTGAAGCTTTTGCAAAACGCTGTGCACGTATTCCCGCTTGCATTTTAACCAGGTGTCTTTCCTACCTGCCCTCCCCCCCACTTGCTCCAGTGGTTTTCAGCGTGCGCTTCCTCCACCTTCGGAGAGGTCGCGTAGGAAAACTGAGAAAAGCAGTTTGGCAACAGGTGTGTATTCCTCTGGGGTAAGCACTGGAAGGTATCTGGGCAAATGACAAATTTTAAAAGATTTAAAAAACCCATTGGCTTCTTTAGTCAGTGAAATGTCTGTGTAGCTAAAGCCTGGGGATAAAACGCCACCCGGCTCCCTCAGACGATGGGGCCTGGGGAGTGACCTGGCCAGCTCTTCCAACTATGAAGTTTCCCATTAAACATATCACCCCCAACCTTGTGAATAGGGAAGCTGGGGGGGACTTTTTACAAGGGCCTGTAGTGACAGGACAAGGGGTAATGGGTTTAAACTGAAAGTGGGGAGATTTAGATTGGATATCAGGAAGAAATTCTTCCCGGAGAGGGTGGTGAGGCACTGGCACAGGTTGCCCAGAGAAGGTGTGGGTGCCCCATCCCTGGCAGTGTTCAAGGCCAGGCTGGATGAGGCTCGCAGCAACCTGGTCTAGTGGAGGGTGTCCCTGCCCATGGCAGGGGGGTTGGAACTGGATGGTCTTTAGGGTCCCTTCCAACCCAAACCACTCTGTGATTCCCACCATCCCCTGCCAACGGACACGCTCCTGCACGTAGGATTGCAGGGGTGTCCCCGCACCGCCGAGGTTTGGCGTTGCGGGGAGCCCTCAGTCTTGCTGGCTGGTGGCAAGTTAAACCAAGCTGGGTCTTTGTGGGAGAATTTGGGGGGGTGATTTCTTGTTCGGAACGTCCCACAGCTACAGTACAAAACGTGGAGGCCGAAGGGATTGCAGCCTGCATCCATGCTAAAACGCACTGGTTGTTTTGTAGAACTATTGCTGTATGAAAGCGTACACTGCTGAACCCCTCGAAGGCAAATTCTGGGGTGGTGACACATGGTGGGGAGGAGAAAGGCTTACTGGGGTTTTACCCCTTTTCATTCTTTAAACCACGTTTTCAAGTTACAGAAATCATATTGTGCATCTGAGCGGGTCCCAGACTGGCAGAACTGTTCCCGGCAGAGCTGTTCCTCTTACAGCTTTTAATCTTTAGGAGTAAACAGAGATACATTATAGATAACTTCTGCCCACCAAAATGTCTGTTTTCTTACCATACACTCACCACTTTTTCAGTTTGACAGGGGTTTTAGGAGCTGTTTTTGCAGAGACAAGAAAGTAGCATAATCAAGTAATTTCATTGTCTCACCTAGTAAATTAGTGGTGTTTAACTATGTGTTTAACAACCATGGCTCCTAGATACATCAGTTATAGAGTAAATGCAGCTAAGGAATATGGGAAATATGGAGGCAAAAAAAATGTATCAAGACAGAGTAACGTTGGGGTGTTTGTCCTTTTCTCAAACTGGTATTTAGAGATCTCCTAAAAGAGAGCCTGGAGCGAGGAGCTCACCTACTCCTGCAGTTCCTTAACATTTGTTTAAAGCATCGTGCACCCGCTCTACCATCTGAAGGACTATCCTGCCCTCACTCAGAGGGGAGAAGAGACGAGGACTTGTTTGTGTCCCATGTGCTGTTTCTTCCTGCGTTAGACGGACATTTCTATTCCAGTGGCTATCAGAAACTGGGAAGGGGTGTCAGCCACCGATAGCGTAGCTGCTCTTCCCCAGCTCCCTGAAAGAATGCAGTTACAGGAAGGGAAATTAAGCAAAATTAGGCACCTGTTTCCAAAGTCCACCTGGGAGCTGCCTTCCCTCACTCCACCAGCTGGAGACACACCGCGAGGGAAGGGCATTACCCCAGCACACGCAGGGTTCGGCTTTACCAGGCATTGCACAAATCCAGAGGTGCTTCCCTCCCACAACCAGCCATCCAGAGGTTTGAGCTGCCTCCAGCTGTTGCTTGCGGAGCTGCAGAAGGGCGATGCACAAGCTCTTTCCATCCCACCAAACAGGGTAAAAAAAAAGTTACTTTTGGATGCTGCAGTTTTAAATCTGCAGGAATTTCTTTTCCTCGCGAACAAAGTAGGGAGGATGCGGTTTTGCTGCCTATGACCAGTGCCAGCTAAGCGCTCCCCTTGTCCTTTTCTCCTCTCTGGGGCCCCAGAAGCGATGCTGTTCCTCTTGGCACTTGTGTGCACCTCTCCTTCTCTTGGTCCTTGGCTCAACGCCTGTCTCCAAAGAGGGAATTTTCCATGAATCCTGTAGCCAGGTGGCCTGCACGAAGGCGTCCTCACTAAACCTGACAAGCAAGCAACAGGGCACTCGGGGCACAAAGACCCTGGACACGGCAGGATGTTTGGCCAGTGGGATGCTCTGCCCACTACGGCTCGTTTAGCTGTTGACGCTGCAGCAGCTTTGGAAACGCTGGATGAATTATGTACAGGTTTGAGCTATTTCTGATTCCCACTGGGAATACTCAGCTTGCAGAAGAAAAGCTCATGTCCTGCAGGAACGATGAAAGCCAAAACCCCTCAGAAGCTGTGGATCTTTGTTCACGACTTCGGTGCACTACGCTGCATGGAGATCCCATCCCCCCTGCTACAAGCAAAAAATGGATTAATTAAAAATGTGAGATGATCAAAAACGTGAGGTATCCCAATAAAAGAGAAAATAAAAGCCAGAGCCTAGACCTTTACAC
Source organism: Rhynochetos jubatus (assembly GCA_027574665.1). Taxonomy (NCBI): domain Eukaryota; kingdom Metazoa; phylum Chordata; class Aves; order Eurypygiformes; family Rhynochetidae; genus Rhynochetos; species Rhynochetos jubatus. The sequence continues at coordinate 25,722,281 of CM050648.1, forward strand.
CCCAGGTGTGCCTCTGCCAGGAATGCCACGGCACTGCCAAACACCAGGAGCAGCAGGCGATACCCTCACCTGTACAACACCATTTTCACTGGGGGTTTTTATTTATTGCATCAAAACTTAAGCTTGGGTCTGAAACATCAGACTGCTGAAAAACACCCTCTAGACCCACAGGGTGTTCATAACCAGGCAGGTGGGTGTAACGGCACCCGGCGCGGTGGGGCCTGATGTGCCCTTCTCCGCCAGACGCTGCCTGACAGACGGACCAAAATCACCCCGGGACGCGGTGTCACGGGACTGGGGAAAACCGCCTGCTGGGAGGGATGGGCCAGGCCCCGCTCCTGGCTGGGGATGCTCATCAATGCCTCTTTCAGAGCAGCAAGTTTAGCACGAGACACCTGAGCAAACATCCCTGCGTTTCCAGGCTGTTTGCGTGTCCCAGGGTTTCCGGACGTCACTCCCTTGCCTCCGCGGGAGCCCCCAGCTTGGCAACACCCCCCCTTCGCATACCGCAGGAGCAGGACCCACATCTTTACCCAAACCCGTGTGCTTTAAAGTGGTTTTGAAACAAGTTTAACCTCACGGGTACTGACTGTGCCGGTCCTTGATGCTCCGATCTGCTCCAAGACACGAGCGCTGCTTCTTTTCATCGGGAAAGCGGCTGCAGCAAAAGAAAAACGACCATTCCTTTGGTTTCCTCACAAAAAGGCTTTCAAAAAGCAGCGTTTCTGTGGCTTCAGCCTCAAACCCTTCCACGGCATCTTGCGACCACAGCTTCTGCGGCGGCTTATGTGTGCCACAGGCGCTTGGCGTTCGCGAGGGGAGGGCGAGGCGCGGTATTCAGGGTCCCATCTGCTGGGTAACAAAGACATGGCGAACAAGGGATGTTCCTCTGAGCTTGCAGGACCTGCCCTTCGGCCCCACTGTTGAGACCCCCACCCCATGCCCTGCGCTGACCCGTAGCTCTTCTAAAGGCTTTGCCGGTGTGGGGCATCGGTGGTGTAAATATTGAGAGAGGCGCTTTGGCCTGCTCGAAGGAAGCATCTGCGCAGCGCAGCTGCCGTGGGTGGGCTGCTCTTAAACAGTTCTGGAATTGGTTTTCCTTCTGCTAATGTGACTTGGAGGGGGTAACGCTGGGGAGGAAAGTCTGTGTGTTTGGAGTCAAGTGAGGGATGAGGTGTGCCTTTGACATGTGCAAAGTGAGTTCGGTCCAGAGAGGCCCAAGCATCCCTACGGACCTTATTTCCCTCACTGGAGAAACTCATTTGGGAAGGGGCGGGAGATGCCCACTACTCTTCTCTCCCCCTCTGCTCTGCTCTTGTAAGACCCCACCTGCAGTGCTGTGTCCAGCCCTGGGGCCCTCAGCATAAGAAGGATATCGACCACTTGGAGCGAGTCCAGAGGAGGCCATGAAGATGCTCCAAGGGCTGGAGCCCCTCTGCTATGGGGACAGGCTGAGAGAGTTGGGCTTGTTCAGCCTGGAGAAGGGAAGGCTCCAGGGAGACCTTATAGTACCTTCCAGTACCTGAAGGGGCTACAAGGAAGCTTGGGGGGGACTTTTTACAAGGGCCTGTAGTGACAGGACAAGGGGTAACGGGTTTAAACTGAAAGCAGGGAGATTTAGATTGGATATCAGGAAGAAATTCTTCCCAGAGAGGGTGGTGAGGCACTGGGACAGGTTACCCAGGGAAGCTGTGGGTGCCCCATCCCTGGAAGTGTTCAGGGCCAGGCTGGATGAGGCTTGGAGCAACCTGGTCCAGTGGAGGGTGTCCCTGCCCATGGCAGGGGGTTTGGAACTGGATGATCTTTAAGGTCCCTTCCAACCCAAACCATCCTGTGATTCTGTGCCACTGAGGGGCGGGAGGCTGCAGCCAGACTCTGCTCCCCATGCCCTGAGTTTCACAGCCCAGGTTTCTGTAAGCACCATGAAAGACCAAAGACTGAAGATACGCCCTTGCCATGCAGCCGCAGGGGAATCGCAAGCTCAGGGGAGGCAAACTGCACCCTAGCCCAGCCCTCCTGCCCACAGCCTCAGGCAGTGCCCGCCTGGGGCTCAGCACCATCCCTGTGCCCCATGGGAACGGGACGGGAACCAGGAGCTGGCACCGGTGCCATGCAGCTCCTCACCCCAAAGTGCCTGGGGAAGGGTGGTGTGGGCTGGCCCCACGTCCCCATGAAACCGCCCGGGCAGCTCCAGCTCTCGCCCAGTCCCTGTGTCGCACGTGCCCACTCGATGGCCAGCATATTTAAAATTACCCCTGCCTTCATGCAGAGACCACGGCATCTTCCCTGACGTCCAGCAGCGTCCCCCGCGTTTGTAGGTCTGGCTGAACGCGAGCTCCGCGAAGCACGCGCCGTGCCAATTAGCGCTAATCACTGTTTACTCCCCGCGTCCCTTCCTGTCTGCCCACTTGCAGCAAGTTACATGAATAATATTTAAATGAACTGCGATGCCTAGTAATTTCCCTTGAAGTAGTTATGGCGAGCGCGTTAACTGGTACTAATTCATCCTGCTGCTTGTAATCTGGCTGGGATTCAGACCGGAGAACCTGTTTTCATAGCAGCTCATAAATGGTGGTTTATTGCTGCCCTCCCAGGTGTCCCGTAGCTGCAGCCTCCTCCCCAGCACAGGAGCCACGGACGTCTGCTTCTCTTGGCACGCGCTCCTGGTTGGAGAGACGACACTTTACAAACAGGCCAGGTTGGTTATGGTGCAGCCCGCACCACCGCGAACTCCGTTTCGTCAAGGGAAAACCAGCTGGAGCAAGCATCTACCCACGGGTTCCACCTAACGCCGCGCAGCTCAGGTGCATTAAATAGCCCTAGAACTCAGTGCGGGCTTAGGAGACCAAATTATACCCTGACCTCGCTTACGTATCGTGCGTACAGCCGTTTCGGGTTACACGGCACCCCGTGCTCCTGGGATTCCTGCGGAGATCAGACCTGCGGGCTCCAACCCAGCCCCGGGAGTCAACGGCAAAATGTGAAGACGAGGGAAAAAGGGCTGCAAGAAGTTGGCAGGATCCCCAGGTGCACCCAGATGGTGGGGCTCTGCCTTCACCCACCTGGGCAAGGCGGTAATTGAATTAAAACTTGGCTTAGGGAGGCTGCACGGACTCTGCTGCCTCACGCCGCCGGGATGTCGAATGAGGGAGCGTGCCTTGCCAGCCAGGGAAACGGCAAGGCTGGGAGCGGAAGCCAGGGCTGAGATTTTCATCCCAAATCCTGGAAGGTAACGTGTTCACCCGGCAACCGAGCCAAGGACTGCAAGGGGATTTGCTCCTCAATGAGCCCCTGTAATTTGAAAGGGTTTGTCCTGGTGCGGGTGAGGACAGAGGGCACGTGCCCCGAGGGGATGCGGAAGAGCTTGCCAAGTCCCTCCTTACAGCTAAAGATGCTAAGCTTCTGCTAAAACCATCAGTTAATAATAGCTGTTAGCTAAGGGGAAAAGAAAGAGGCTTGGGTTTGGTGGTCCCCATATCAAGACCTGATCAGTGGTGGCCCCCGCGCCAGCGATACCCTGGTGTAACACCATGGAAAGCTGCAGTGGGTTTGCTTTGGGTCTGCCTGCGTCACAGGACAGCAGCACCATCCCTGTCCCCTGAGGTGTTGGAGCATCCCTATCCTACCCCTCCTCTCACAGCAGTCAAATGCACTTCATGCCTCGGTATCAAGCTGCCAGGCTGTGGAAAAGCAGCTCAGCTGAGAGCAGGAGGCATCGCAAGGTCCTCGGGATAGGTCTGGCTCTCCTGCCCTGCGGGAACAGTCTCACCGGTGCCAACTGCTGTTGGCAGCAGTGCTGGTTCTTTGCGGTCCGGCATTTTGGAAGATGCCCCGTGAAGGGAGGTGTTCCTTTCTGCATCCAGGCTGGTTTTACTCACTCAATACTCCTAGCGACTTCAGGGAAGATAGCAACCAGGCAGAGGGTTGCTGGGGCATTACAACACACGTGTGGCTTTGCCTCGTAAAAGGACGGTCGCTGCATGGCCTCAAGCAGTTATTTTGCTTGGTAGCCCCCTACACATAAACCTGGCGAGCGTGATTCCCTACGTGCTTCGCCACGCCATCAGAAAACATGTTTTTATTGTTAAAAAAAAGGCAAAAGCAAACCACAAACAGGACTGGTATGTTTTAAAGTGGGTGGGGATGGAATAGCACACACTAATGCAGACAGATTCTTTCTCCAAGATGCAGCTAATTTCATGATAGTTATACTGGGGCATCTCCTTCTTTCCCAGATGTGGGTCTCGTCTAAAGTCCAATTTTCCCTGTTAGCAGCACAGAGCAAGGCTAGGGCTGGCCCTATGCCGAGGGGTGACAGGGACATTTTATAGTCTGAAAGGCTACAGAAACAAAAATCTTATTTTCTGCCACATTATCCTGATTCTCTGCGGCAAACCCTGCAAAGAACTCACCCCTGCCACCTCTTCTGTAAAGCCAAGTTTTTGCTGCAGGTATCCCGCTTGACCAAATGACTCACTGGCACTTTATCCCTGCAGGTAACGGCACAAAGGCAGTCCTGCACCCCTCCAAGGGGCGGGCAGCAATTGCTCGCCTCTCCAGCACCCTCCTTTCCCCGGGGTTGGGCTGTGCCCATCAGTAATTCCGTGCCCACAGCAGCCACATCACCCAGCTAGCTCCCTGTGCTCATCACCCCAACCAGCAAAGGGCCGCTCCTGAGAGGCAGCTCCTGGCCCAAGGATGGCCAGACACACACTCGATGTCATACATGACGAAGGGCTAAAAAACAGCGTCTCATCTTAGCGAGGGGGTTCCTGTTGGGGTGGCGTAGGGTGCAGGGAGCCACGGGCAAGCGGCCAGCTGCCCATGTGGTTACAAGAAAGTGCTTTTCAGCCCTTCTTTCTGCTTTTGAAATAGAAAAGTCAAGATCCCAGAAAATGTCTGTTTCTGTTCGGGGTGTTTAAGTGGTTTTTAAGCTGTTTGAAGGGAAAAGGGCTGCTTGAAGCAGTGGTACAAACACCAAACACCAAAGAGGGACCGGGGCTCACAGGTCCTGTGGTATCGGAGACCCCACGCTGCACCCAAGCGCCTGCAGCCGGAGCAGAGACCAGGGGCGTTGGTCTTGGCAGGGACAGGGCAGGGACCGCATCAGCATCATCCCCAGAGGAGCACCAGGTTCTCAGCTGCGTTAGAATAGATGAACAAAAGCGCTCCTTAGTGGAGCCACTCCAGCTTCCCTCTCCGGCAGCGTTTTTTATTAGCAAATTAATACCAATTTTTACATTACTGCTTTCTACAAAACCACAGCTTTGTGTCCTCCTGCCCGGGGGTGAGACCATACCACCAAGAGAAACGTCCAGCAGGATAAGAGTCATCCCAGACCAGCCTGACCACATCTCAAATCCTGATTCTTTTTTGGGTTTAACCCATTTTACCTTCTTGTTCTCCAATGCATCTTCCCTTCCTCTTTCTTATCTCACTTCCAGGCCTTTCTCTCCCTTATTTTATTGCCCTTGCAGCCCCTTCCCTTGCTGTCCTCCCCTCCCTTCCCGCAGCATTGCAGGGAAAAACATCACCCCTAAACGTGGCTGCTGGTACTCAGCCAGACAAGGGCCTTATGTGCCCGCCCTGTAACGCCTACCTTGCAGGCTCAGGAGCTATACTGCAGGCTCACAGCTCTCCCCTGTCCGCATCCGAGCGGGCAGCAGTTGAAGAAACCTTCTGGACCTTGGCAGGAGCCCACGCAGTGCCTCCAGCAGCGATCACACTGCCAGTGGCCACCCAAAAGGGAGAGGCTGGGTTTACCCAGGCCAGCCCTAGCCCTCGCTGCCGGAGCTTCGGCAATGAGAGACCCTCCTAAATGATTAAGCAAGAAAAGGGGGCTGTCTTGCTTAAAGGGTTTGTACTTTTAGGCCATTACACCACTTGCCACGGAGGCCAAGGGCCAGCGATTCACCCCGGGAGGAGAACCGGAGGCGAGGAAAACGGAGATGCACCCAAGACAGCAGAAGCCAAAGGGCTTCAAAGCCATTAGCTACACTGTGGCTTAACCAGGAAAGATACCAAAGCTGCCAAATAAAAGGGAAGATAAAAAGCAGGAGCAGGGCAGCAGGTAGTTTCTCCTTCAGACTGGGAGCCTTTGGGGTTCTGTTTCAGTTTTCCTCCCAACCACTTAGTGCATAATGAAACCTGACATTTTGATGTACTTCACGTTACTCCGGGGAGGTGAAGCTTTAGAAAAACACCAAATATATCAAGAGCCGGCTGCACCGCTTTCATCACCGGCTGCGATGCTAATAGCCAGCGAGACGGCTCCCCCGGCGCGGGCTGCCGGAGCAAACTAACCATCCTGACTTCCCTGCTGAAGGGGAACGCTGTGCGGTGTTACCAACCCAAGGGCAACGACAGCAAAACGTGAGAGGGGCAAAACCTGGTCGGGAAGGAGATCAGTGACCAGCCGTGTCGCTCGCTTCCAGGTGCTGGGGGTCTCCGTACGCCTCCAGCCAAACTCTTGCCTTTTCCAAGGGTCCTTCTCATCTTGGTTTCTCATCCAGTTTGCGTTTGGACACTCGGAGGCACGGTTTCAGCCAGGTCTCCTGAGGAAAGCAAGCCTTCTCTCTTACACTGTGCCCTAACAGCGCTTGAACACGCTCACCATATTTTAATAATTTGATAAGGAAAAGAAGAGAAAAGGCAGAAGCCTCGAAGCCCGCGGAAGTCTTGTGAGACAGCGAACAAAGATCTTGCCATCACCCTTACGGCAGGACAGGCTGATAAATGAAGTCGGCTCGCGGCAGGCATCGGGGAATCCTGCCGCAGAACGTGCCCCCAGAAAGCTCCCTCCCCCCGCTCACCAGCTGCCTGCTCGCAGCACTGCCCTAAAACTCTGGCTGTGGGCAGCTACGGCCTGTCAGAAACACGTGCAACATCCCCCCCGTCATACGTGGCGACAGCTTCGCGTTGCAAACAGCGGCTCTGGCGCTACACATCGGCTCCACGGGTACCAGGGAGGGCTGGAGGGTTCAGTGGAGACCCGGAGGATACAGTGACCCGGCACGATGATCAGCAGATGCCCGGAAAGCACGGTGTAAGCGAGGTTATGGCGATGAGCAGGTCTCTGCGTGCAGCACGGTCTCCCGGTGATGTTCTCCGCGTCTAGGCGCCTGCTCGGTTTGAATCATGAGCTCCTGCCCGATTTCCTTCCACGATAAGGCTTTTAATAACTAAACGTGCATACAACAAAGTAAATATTCGACCAGCTCAGAGCTAGATCGCAGATCAAGTATCTCCACATCTTTCTTCTTTCCCTTTTAAAAACAAAAGCCCACACACGCAGCCTGCAGGGGAAAAGATGGCTCGCTTAGGGCTTCCCTCCGCTCATCAGGTAAATAAACTCCCAGCTTTGTACGTTACAAAAGACAGGCAAGGCAGCCGCTCCGCAGCATGCTGCGCTAACGTGACGGCGAAGAGCCGGCTGCCTGCCGACGTCGGGCTCCGCTCCCGCGCTCGCTCCTCAGCTCTGTCCTCCAACCCAGCGCGCTGGTGTGCCAGCACGGGGCAGGAGAGGAGGTGGGTGCCGTCTCCTGCGTCCTTCCCCAGTGGGCGGTAAGGCCACATTCAGGCTGAGACTAAAGAAAAACCCTAAAGAGACCGTGGCTGCGAAGCACAGGCTCAAAAGAGAGGGAGGAAAGATGGAATGTGACATGCGTCCTCTCTCCTGGCTGTGGATCCTGCAAAAGCAGGTGGCAGCCCCATGAGAACTAGCCAAAGCTGATGTCCACCCATTCCTGCAAACCACCGGGGCTTGCTGGGAGCACCTTCTGCAGAGCAAGGCTCTTGGGAAGGGGGGTAATCCCTCCTGCCCCCGTTCCTGGGGTCACTGGGAGGGGCACAGGCCCTCGTGTAAAACATCCACGTGGGAAAAGGCGGCGAGAGTTTGTATCCAGCCTCGGCCAGATCTTGAGCAAGTCACAACTCCTCCATTGGTGTCCCCATCCCGAGAGAAACAATACCCAGCACACTCTGCAGAGTGGGGCTGCTGGGACGTTACTTCACAGTCGTGCTTGGCTGCAAGCAGCAAATTTAAGGTGGGAGCAAGGACTTAAAGCTTCCCATCGGTGAAGAGTTGAAATTTGAGAGACAGAGGCAAAACCTAACATAAGGAAAATATCAACCGGTTGGAGCAAGTCCAGAGGAGGCCACAAAGATGCTCAGAGGGCTGGAGCCCCTCTGCTATGGGGACAGGCTGAGAGAGATGGACTTGTTCAGCCTGGAGAAGAGAAGGCTCCGGGGAGACCTTACAGCACCTTCCAGTACCTGAAGGGGCTACAAGGAAGCTGGGGGGGGGGGGCCACTTTTTACAAGGGCCTGTAGTGACAGGACAAGGGGTAATGGGTTTAAATTGAAAGTGGGGAGATTTAGATTGGATATTGGGAAGAAATTCTTCCCGGAGAGGGTGGTGAGGCACTGGGACAGGTTGCCCAGAGAAGCTGTGGCTGCCCCATCCCTGGCAGTGTTCAAGGCCAGGCTGGATGAGGCTTGGAGCAACCTGGTCTAGTGGAGGGTGTCCCTGCCCATGGCAGGGGGTTTGGAACTGGATGGTCTTTAAGGTCCCTTCCAACCCAAACCAGTCTGTGATTCTAAAATTAACCCCAAACTGCTTGAGCACAGCTTTGGCTGCCCACCAAGCACTGGTGACGGCTGCAACTGTCCCACCACCTCTTATTCCGGTGGAGTAACCGAGCCAGGTCTCCCTAACAGCTCAGCGTCTGCCCCTTGCCCTCAGTTTACAGGCGAACAGCAGAAACCAGCCGCCTTCCCCTGCCCCTCCGTACCTTCCCCGCTCTCCACCGTGGCACGCTAGGGAGAGGGCAGCCAACTTGCTTTCCCGCTCTGGGAAGCGGCCTCCGTTTTCGCACCAGATGCGAGCGTTCTCTTAGCTGTGGTCGTTCCCGGGGTTGGAAAAGGTGCCCTCCCTCGCAGCTGCGAGGGATTTCACGCCTTCGCCTCAGCGGAGCGCACCGGAGGGGAGGCATCGCACAGCCCCGCGCCTCGGCACGAGGAGAGGGCACAAAACGGCCACGGGCCAGCGTGTGCAAGGGGAAAGGGAGATTGGTGGGGCCTGTGGTAGGATGAATGAACCCCAGTAGGTTTCTGAAGGCACTGGAGCGCTTCCTCGAAGGCTCCGCTTGAGCCCAGTCACGTCCCTGGGACGTGGGCACAGGCCAAGGACGTGGCCGCTGCCGAGCGGTGTCTGCGGCGGGGAGCTGGCGTCGGGGGCAGGCGGGCTCTGACGCGGCAGGGATTTAGACCGTTTAGAGCTTTGCAGAGCGTAATCCACCTGCCGAAAAAGCCCTGCCAGCTGCTAGCAGCCAGCGCAGAAAGGGCAGGCGCAGCCTGGGAAACCCTTTCCTTCCTCCCACGGCCTCCGCAACTCCCGGCGCCGACAGTTACACAAATCACAAGAAGGAAATCCCACCCGCAGCGTTACTTCGCTATTTAAACCTCAGTTCAGCTACCCCCGTGCCGTGACGCGCCAAACGCGCGCGTAATCCTGCTTTAACTTCACCGTGCCTGAGAACGGCCCCGGTTTCTCAGCCACTCGCAGGGGTTTGCTTTAACCCGTACGCGCGCCACCGTCTCCCCGCATCCCAGTACCCACGGAACGCAGCTCTTGACGT